>CM029402.1:19750010-20995228 GCA_017139565.1 Luffa aegyptiaca
GCTTCCTCTTTACGGGATTAGGGAATTTCAATCCTACAGTTCTCATTGTCAATTAGCAAAAAGTCATCGTCTACCCTTTTCCCCCTCCTCTTATACTTCCCCTTTGCCTTTTGACTTAGTGTATTCTGATGTTTGGGGTCCATCCCCATTACTGTTGGGTTTTATGCCCTAAAACTCGTAGATAGTGAATGTTACCGTTGGCCGGATATTAATGAAATAATATTGATGTATTTTTCCATTAAATGTTATTAGTTATTTTATATTTGTCTTTGCCTAAAATAACCCTAATCCAATAAACTAGACATCCTAGGCTGTAACATGAGTCTTGAACTATATGTAGCGACATATGGGGATCATTGTTCAAGAAACAGCCTAAAGGGTCTATAGTATAGGGATAAGACTGGGTGCCTTATCCTGGTGACACTATGGATACGACCCACTTTGTATTTGATAAAAACGCTACGATCCAACGCGTTCGTGTAGGAGACATGCGAGTGGGGGTATCCTATGCAATGAGTTTGCATAAGACCGAACCGCGAAATAGTAACCACTTGTTATAACACCGTTAACTAGTTGGTTTTCTATTTCACTAGGACGACCTAGACAACTTGGTCTTAATCCTGAGTTGATTATGGGCTCCTGCTCATGAGGGATTGTCCTTTGATTTGTATGGGTGAGAGTGGCCAATACGCCGACTCAATAAGCCTACTATTTTGGGGACAAGACCGAGTGGGGAACTGGGAACATAATCGTACAAGATGGAATTCAGTCCTTCCCGACTTTAGGGAAGCAGATGAGTGTTCCCTTAAGTGGTCACTCCGAGTCTTGAACAAAGGGCCCTACCCTCTCAATGGCACGAGAGGGTTTTCTGTTTGATGGTTAGACCACAAACAGGTTGTTCATTAGAGGAGAACTGGTACTTAAGGAAATAGAAGTAACCCAGGGGTAAAACGGTAATTTGACCCAGCTGGTGTTACGGACACTCGTGAAGGACTAACTAGTCGATATTGGTCTATATCCGTGGACACATAAAATATGTCTGCAGTGAGGAAAGTGCAACTGTGAGTCTATAGTGGAATGTACACACAGTTAACGAATATTGATTAATTTGGTTAATGAGTTTGACCAATTAATCTCACATCGTTGGAGCTTTTGATCTGCAGGTCCATTAGGTCCCACTGGTAGCTCATAAAGTAATTTGAGGCAACTAAGTAATAAATGTAAATTGAAAGTGTTCAATTTACTAAGCGAAACTATATATTGATATATTATTATGAGAGAAATTAATATTTGAAGAAATTCAAATATTAATATAAATTTGAGTCACAATAAATTTATGGAAGTTTGAAAGAGTTCAAATATGAATTAATTAATTTTAAGGCCTAAAATCTTTTTGGGCAAAATTAATTAATTCAAGGTCGGAAATTAAATATGTGATATTTAATTGGTGGTTAATTAATTAAAGAATTCATTAGCCGGGAATTAATCAATTATGGAAATAATTAATCACTTAAGGAAGTGATTAATCATTTATGGAAATGATCTAATCACTTATGGAAGTAATTAGTCATTTGTTGAAAAGATTAATTAATTATGGAATTGACTGATCTTGGATTGATTAAAAAGGAATAAAGATTGAATCAATTTTGGAAAAGATTGATTTAATTGAATATTTTATTCATGGCCTCTCTTCTATAAATAGAACACTAGACCTAATTGGTTCAGTACTCTTCTCTTGCTCTTAGACTCATAAAACAAGACCATAGAATTCTCTCTAGCCTCCCTCTTAGAGAAAGACTCCCACAAGTCTTTTGCCTCCTAGACTTAGAGACATACCGGTGTAACCTCTGCTGTTATTGTTTCTTTGAAGAAGAAATTTCCAGCAAAGAAATCAAGAGGGAGTTGCTGCGTTTTCGATCGTTGGAGCATCGTTGGCGAAGAACGGTCAAGTCTACAACAAAGGTTTGTAACGGTTCTTTCCCGTTTCTCTAGAAAAGCATGAAAATAAATTTAGATTTGTTTTTCAGCATGTTTATAGCTACTTTCCAGCAACTTTAAAGCATGTTTAAAGTTTATTTTGCCTTTTCATAACGGTATTTTAATGTTAATTAATATACGGCGTAAGGTCCTTTCGATGCGCTTCCGCTGCGTGGGGACTTTTATTCCCTACAATCGGCATCAGAGTCATCGCTGTCCCTATTAATTAATATTAAAATTTGCAATAGGCTCTAATAGGTGGGATTTATGCATAATTTATGTTCGGTTTGCGTTGAACTGTTTAGGTTAATTTTATGGCCATAGATTTTATTTTTATGTGATTTTGATCATGTAAGACCCGGTGTTTCGGGTATTTTATGTAAAATCGAGTCGTATGTAAGTTCGGGTCTAGAATAGGTTTTTATGAGATGAAAATCAGAGAAATCGCCGCTGAAATCGGAGCCAAAACCAAAGAAAACGTGAGTTTCTGCCTAGATTCTGCCTCCAGACGCAGCAGCGTCGGGACGCTACTCCAAAAGCGTCTCGACGCTGTCTCGATACTACAGGCGCTCAGGTAAGGAAAGTGCACAGCGTCGGGACGCTGCAATGCAAGCGTCTCGACGCTGTCACGATGCGACGCCCCCTAGGGCTTCAATAGGCGCAGTTCAAGCTGGTGGGCGGTTCGGTTCACTCCGGTTCGGCTGGGCTGGGACCTATTTGGTCCGGTTCAGGTACTTTTTTTCTTGGTTCGTGATTTTGGAGGCTGGTTCGAGGTGGTTCGGGGCGGTTCGTGATGTCTAGACCAGATTTTGGAGCTGCAGAAGGATTTTAGGATAGAATTAAGCTAAAATTAATGTAATTTAATGCTTTATTTTATCCTAGGGGCCAAAATTAACCGGTTCAATTGCTATTTATATGCTTTATGGATGTCATATAGAATTATTAATCCCACCTTAGGTTATAAACATGCTCATGCATTTATTTATATATTATAAATTGTTATAATGTATGTTTTACATGCATGGAATTATTTTCATATTTTTTAATATAAGTGTATATTAATTATATGAAAAATTGGAAAGCATGAAGCATGTCATTACTTAAATTAAATATAAAGAGTTATGTAAATGTGATGAATGAAGCATGCTTGATTGATTTTCTTGATTGGATTATAATTGTTATGTTAAAAGAAAATCAAAATTGCATGAAGTATGAAACATCCATAGTTAATAATATAATTGTTATATTATTCATGCAATTAGTATGGTTTAATTATTTAATTTGAATGAGATTGTTGAATGAATTAAACCCTAGATTCTTGATTATATGATTAATCATTAAAATTTGAAATAAGCTCTTTAATATTAATGATTAGAAACCGTCAATCTATAATCAAGAAAAGCATGCAAACATAAGATCATAGGATAAATTGGATTAATTTTAAATTGTTTAAAATTAATTAGTCCTAGATTTGTTTCTAATAGGATTAGAATTATTTCTTACTTAGAATTAAAAATAGTTTTAATTGACTAAGTAGGAAAAACATTGCTATGATTATAAGGGAACTCCACTGGTAATGTTCTGTCTAAGGTTGGGGGTATTTAAGTTGACGGTTTACGGAACACCTCCTACCTGGGAACTGACCCGAAATACCGGAGTTGAATTAATCATAGTTAAATGTTAGCATGCAATGTCACTAGGTTTGTTAAAAGTGTTTAATGCACCTAGATCTTTAGAGTAAAGACCTTACATTACTGAGGTTATAAGGGAACTCTCTCGGTAAAGTTCTGTCTAAGGTTGGGGGTATTTAAGTTGACGGTTTACGGAACACCTCCTACCTGGGAACTGGCCCGAACCTTGAGTTGAATTAACCATAGTAATGTTGACTTGCAATGTTGGGTTTATTAAAAGGAGTTTAATTCACCTAAAACATTGCAGTTGAATCCTTTCCATAATTGTTATAATAGGATCAGACTTAGATAGATTGACTTATCCGAATTTTATCTAAGCTAAACAACCCTAAATTAACCTTAGGACATTTTCAGTGGGAGGAAAATTACAAAACAAGATTTAAATCAAGTTTTGCTCCTACGTCCCTATATTCACAATGTGAGGTTCATGCTCGGCTTCGAGTCGCCTTAGGAGCGGCCTCCCTTCGAAAAGTGTTTGCATGAATCAATAACAAGGTGAATGAGAAAAATGTATAGAGTAAGTGGGAGCGGGACACGTGTCAACGTATCCCTCGGTCTGCCCCCCTAGGTCACACCGTGAGAGTCCTATGATCCACCTGCAGGTTGTCCTGGCGCAACCATCCCTTCGGAGGGCCTGATCATAGGATTCGGAACATTGTGAACTCCTGAATAGGATAGGAACTCTTAGGCTAATTACCAACAGTTGTCTTTCCCTTCGGTAGCCTGTTGGTGCGTGCCTCTAAGATCTGAAAGTGGGAGGGTTACACTTACAAGGATGAGTTAAAAGTGTTAACAAATCCTTGACCGAACAACGGTGGCTAATGTCTATAGGAATATGAGTTATTCTTGAATTAGAATTAGCTGAGAAATGTCTCATTTCAGAGGAAGAGTGCCTGATCACCCTTCGGTGGCTGATATTCTAAACCTCTGAAACATTGTTGCAAAACTAAATCAATAGTTTTACGGTTTTGTGATTGCTTGTTTTGCTAAATTGATTGGATTGTGTGCAATTGTTTGCTTGTATAATGGGTTAAGGCAAAGATAACTAATACGGTCATTGTTTGTTTAAATTTCAGCAATGTCTTCCTCAATAGTCTCTCTGCTTAAAAATGAGAAATTAACCGGCAAAAATTACGCTACGTGGAAGTCGAACCTGAATACGATTCTTGTTGTCGATGATCTGCGGTTCATCTTAACGGAGGATTGTCCTCCAGCCCCTACTCGTAATGCATCCCAAACAATTAAGGATGCTTATGACCGCTGGACAAAGGCCAATGATAAGGCTCGCCTCTATATCCTAGCCAGCTTATCTGAAGTTTTGGCTAAAAGGCATGAGGGCATGGTAACAGCGAGGGAGATTATGAACTCTCTCCAGGAGATGTTTGGACAACCGTCCTACCAACTCCACCATGACGCTCTCAAATACGTTTATAGCTGCCGCATGAAAGAGGGCACGTCTTTTCGGGAACATGTCCTGGATATGATTGTCCAATTCAACGTGGCAGAAGCAAACGTGGCGGTCATAGATGAGCGTAGTCAGGTTGCATTCATCTTAGAATCTCTTCCGAAGAATTTTCTACAGTTTCGAAGCAATGCAATGATGAATAAAATAGTATTCAACCTGACTAGCCTCCTGAATGAGCTACAACTCTATCAGTCTCTTCTTTAGAACAAGGGACAAGTAGAAGGAGAGGCAAACATTGTTCACTCTAAAAGAAAGTTCGAGAATGGTTCATCATCTGGAACTAAATCTGTAGCCACTTCTTCGAAGAAGATTCAGAAGAAGAAAGGAAACAAGGGGAAGGCTCCAGCCTGCTAAAAGCAAGGGAAAAGCCAAAGTTGTGGCAGATAAGGGCAAGTGTTTCAACTGCAATGTAGATGGACACTGGAAGAGAAACTGTCCGAAGTACCTTGCTGAGAAAAAGAAGGAAAAGGAAGGTAAATTTGATTTACTAGTTTTAGAAAGATGCCTAGTAGAACATGATGAGTTTACCTAGATACTTGATTCAGGAGCAACTAATCATGTTTGCTTTTCTTTTCAGGAAAATAATTCCTTTCGGCAGTTGAACGATGGGGAAATGACACTCAGGGTCGGATCTGGAGAAGTCATTTTAGCTAAAGCAATGGGAGCTGCGAAGTTATTTTTTAGAAATAGATTTTTACTTTTAGAAAGTTTGTTAATTGTTCCCAAGATTAAGAGGAACTTAATTTCTATTTCATGTTTGATTGAACAATCGTATACAGTTACTTTTGATATGAATGAATCGTTCATTTATAAGAATGGTGTACTTATTTGTTCAGCCAAATTAGAAAGTAACTTGTATGTATTAAGACCAACCGAAAACAAAGCACTTAATCACGAGTTGTTTAAAACTGCTGAAACTCAAAGAAAAAGGCAAAGGATTTCTCCAACAAGTAACAATACTCATCTTTGGCATCTTAGACTTGGTCATATAAACATCGATAGAATCGGTCGTTTGGTAAAGAATGGACTTCTAAGCAAGTTAGAAGATGATTCACTACCACCTTGTGAATCTTGTCTCGAGGGCAAAATGACCAAAAGACCCTTTACTAGAAAAGGTTACAGAGCCAAAGAACCCTTAGAGTTAATACATTCAGACCTCTGTGGTCCAATGCATGTAAAAGCTCGAGGAGTGTACGAATATTTCATCTCATTTATAGATGATTATTCAAGATATGGTTACTTGTACCTAATGGGACATAAGTCTGAAGCCCTTGAAAAGTTTAAGGAGTTTAAGGTTGAAGTTGAAAACCTATTAGGTAAATCAATTAAAGTACTTCGATTTGATCGAGGAGGGGAGTATATGGATCAAAGATTCCAGGATTATATGATAGAACATGGAATCCAATCCCAACTCTCAGCCCCTGGTACACCTCAACAAAATGGTGTATTAGAAAGGAGAAATAGAACCTTGTTAGACATGGTTCGATCAATGATGAGCTATGCTCAATTGCCTAGCTCGTTTTGGGGGTATGCAGTAGAGACTGCAGTACACATCTTGAACAATGTTCCCTCGAAAAGTGTTTCTGAAACACCTTTCGAATTATGGAAGGGGCGTAAACCTAGTTTGCATCACTTTCGCATCTGGGGTTGTCCAGCACACGTGCTTGTGACAAATCCTAAGAAACTGGAACCTCGTTCAAAACTGTGCCAATTTGTTGGTTACCCTAAAGAAACGAGAGGTGGTTATTTCTACGACCCACAAGAAAATAAGGTGATTGTATCGACAAACGCCACCTTCTTGGAGGAAGACCACATGAGGGATCATAAACCACGAAGCAAAATAATATTAGGAGAAGCTACTGAAGAATCACCAAGAGTTGTTGACGAAGCTGGACCTTCAACAAGGGTTGATGAAGGAACTAGTTCTTCAGATCCATCCCGTCCTTCTCAAACGTTGAGAATGCCTCGACGCAGTGGGAGGGTTGTATTACAACCTGATTGCTACTTGGGTTTAACTGAAACTCAGACTGTCATACCTAATGATGACATTGAGGATCCATTGTCCTATCGACAGGCAATGAATGACGAAGATAAGGATGAATGGGTTAAAGCCATGAACCTGGAAATGGAGTCAATGCACTCCAATTCTATATGGGAACTCACAGATCTACCAGATGGGGTAAAACCCATAGGATGTAAATGGATCTATAAGAGAAAAAGAGATTCAGCTGGGAAGGTACGGACCTTCAAAGCTAGACTAGGGCAAAGGGTTATACCCAAAAGGAAGGGGTTGACTATGAGGAAACCTTTTCTCCTGTAGCCATGTTAAAGTCCATAAGAATTCTCTTGTCCATAGCAACATATTATGACTATGAAATATGGCAAATGGACGTCAAAACTGCCTTTCTGAATGGTAATCTTGAAGAGAATATCTTCATGTCTCAACCCGAAGGGTTCATAGCCCAAGGTCAGGAGCAAAAGGTTTGTAAGCTCAATCGATCCATTTATGGATTGAAACAAGCGTCCAGATCATGGAACATTAGATTTGATACTGCGAACAAATCTTTTGGTTTTGACCAAAACGTTGATGAGCCTTGTGTGTACAAGAAAATCAACAAAAGGAAAGTAGCTTTTCTAATACTTTATGTAGACGATATCCTACTCATTGGGAATGATGTAGGGTACCTCACTCACATTAAGAAATGGCTAGCAGCCCAATTCCAAATGAAAGATCTGGGAGAGGCTCAATATGTTCTTGGAATCCAAATCATTAGGGATCGTAAGAACAAAACGCTAGCACTGTCTCAAGCAACGTATATTGACAAAATGTTGTCTCGATATTTGATGCAAAACTCCAAAAAAGGATTATTACCATTCAGACATGGGGTACACCTGTCTAAGGAACAGTCTCCTTAGACACCTCAAGAAATTGAGAACATGAGACACATTCCCTACGCCTCAGCTGTGGGCAGCTTAATGTATGTTATGCTCTGCACTAGGCCTAACATATGTTATGCAGTGGGAGTAGTCAGTAGGTATCAGTCTAATCCAGGGTTGGACCACTGGGGAGCAGTTAAGAATATCCTCAAGTATCTTCGGAGAACGAGGGACTACATGCTTGTGTATGGAGCTAAGGATTTGATTCTTACTGGATACACTGACTCTGACTTTCAAGCTGATAAGGATTCAAGAAAATCCACATCAGGGTCGGTATTCATCCTCAATGGAGGAGCAGTAGTTTGGAGAAGCATCAAACAAGGATGCATAGCAGACTCAACCATGGAGGCTGAGTATGTAGCAGCTTGCGAAGCAGCTAAGGAGGCAGTCTGGCTTAGAAAGTTCTTGACTGATTTGGAAGTTGTTCCGAATATGAACGTGCCCATAACACTATACTGTGACAACAGTGGGGCTGTAGCCAACTCAAAAGAACCTCGAAGCCACAAACGAGGTAAACACATCGAGAGGAAGTATCACCTGATACGGGAGATTGTGCAACGAGGAGATGTGATCGTCACTAAGATCGCTTCAGAGCACAACATCGCTGATCCATTTACGAAGGCTCTCACGGCTAAAGTGTTTGAGGGTCATCTAGAGGGTCTAGGTCTACGAGATATGTATGTCGTCTAATCTAGGGCAATTGGGAGAAATGTATAATGGGTATAAGGATGTCCTAGTTCATTGTATTATTTTAGTATACATGACATTTCCAACTTTAGATTATTGCATTTACATCCCACTAACTAGTGTTTTAGTTCAAGTGGGAGTTTGTTGGGTTTTATGCCCTAAAACTCGTAGATAGTGAATGTAACTGTTGACCGGATATTAATGAAATAATATTGATATATTTTTCCATTAAATGTTATTAGTTATTTTATATTTGTCTTTGCCTAAAATAACCCTAATCCAATAAACTAGACATCTTTGAAGGTGTTCATATAACACATGCGGAAGCAATTGAAGATCGAAAGCACTTAACTCAATCAATTTTACTCCTAAAGCATGCATGATCTACAAAAGACAGAACAGAAAGTTAGATAACACCAACCTTTTTGTAGCTCACTTGTGTGGAACTCCTTGTGGTGTTTTCCTTCTCCAACTTCTCTTGGACAACCTCTAGAGTCTTCCCTACTATTCTCCGGGCCAAGAACGACTTGTGGGAGTCTTATAGAGATAGGGAATGGGAAGGGAGTGCTTGAAGGTACAAGCTCTTGAGAGATCTATGGAGGTGTGTGTGTTTGAGAGTAAATTCCAGCAGCATAACAGTAGGTAATTCACTCTCATCGCCTTTGAATCTGAATCATGCTCCTTATGTAGACATCATCCATGCAAGGAGTAGCCTCATGACACAAGACACATGGTAGAATTGCAAGTATAAGTGGATTCTAGGTGTTCAATTCACAACACATGCAACTAGTGCATGGTTGTGTTGTTTTCCACTATCCATCAACATGCAAGAGTGGGAATGCCACTAAATCCACTAAATTGAATCTCCATTCTGAATTTTCAGCTTGCAATTTACCCTAATTTCAATTCTAAATTGAAATTGATTTATTGGAAATCAATTTGGGACATTTCCAAATCATTTAATATGATTAATCCAATTAATCATTGTTGCCTTGTGTAATCCATTATATATGATTCCTAACATATATATATTGTATTTAAAACACTTTTAAATACCTTATCTCTCAATTTCTAATTTAATTCATAATTAAATCATTGTGTCAAACACATTTTACGATAAAACCCTATTTCCCGTTTTTGAACGATTCAAAGATTCCTATCAATATGTTCTAGGCTTCAATCCGATATGAGCTAGTAGGGGGACCTAATGGACCTATAGATCATGGGCTCCAATGATTCGAGGCTAACCGACTAATCTCATTATCTAAGCTAGCCAACATTCGTTAACTACCGGGACACTCCACTATAGCCCGATAGTTGCACTCCCCTCACTATAGATATATTTCCGTCCACTTGATTTAACCATGCTCAGTAAGTCGTTCCTTCACAGGTTGTTCGTAAATATAGCTAGGTCAAATGACCATTTTACCCCTATAGTACTTCTTGTTCCTTAAGTTCCACTAATCCTCTAATGAACAATCGGTTTGTGGTCCAACCATCAAACCTAAGTCCCTCTCGATCCAACGAGAGGGTGGGGCCCCTTGTTCAAGTCCTAGAGTTAGTACTTAAGGGAACAACCTCTCTACTACCCCTGAAATGGGTAGGAGCGAATTCCGTCTTGCGAGACTACATCCCCAGCTATCTATTCGATCTTATCCCCAAAATGGTAGGCTTGTTGAGTCGACGATGCTGGCCACTCTCACCCATGCAGATCAAAGGATAATCTCGTATAAACAGGAGTTCATAGTTAGCTTAGGATTAAGAACGAGTTACCTAGGTCATCTATGAGAAATAGTCAGTTTCTTCAGTAAACGGCGTTATAAAGAGAAAGTGACTTATTTCGTGGTCCAGTCTTATGCAAACTCATTGCATAGGACGCCCCCACTCGCATGTCTCCACATGAACGATTTAGGATCTCATCGTTTGTACTTAATACAAAGTGGGTCGCATCCATAGTGTCCTCATGATAAGGCACCCAACCGTATCCTTATACTATACACTATTTTTACTATAAACTTGAACTTGATCCTACGATATGTCCCTACATATAGTTCAAGTATTCATTTTATAGCCAAGGATCTTAGTTTATTGGATTTAGGTTAATCATTCGCAATTTACATATTCAATAACATCTTTTACTGAATAACCTCAATAACAACTTTATTGGAAATAGAAATATGTTTAATGATTTACAAACTACGAGTTTATAGGACATTAAACCCAACAATCCTAGGCTGTAATATGAGTCTTGAACTATATGTAGCGACATATGGGGATCATTGTTCAAGAAATAGCCTAAAGGGTCTATAGTATAGGGATAAGACTGGGTGCCTTATCCTGGTGACACTATGGATACGGCCCACTTTGTATTTGATACAAACGCTATGATCCAACGCGTTCGTGTAGGAGACATGCGAGTGTGGGTATCCTATGCAATGAGTTTGCATAAGACCGAACCGCGAAATAGTAACCACTTGTTATAACACCGTTAACTAGTTGGTTTTCTATTTCACTAGGACGACTGATAACTCTCCAAAAGGGAGTTATTTAGGTCTTATTTCTATCATGATTTGTGTGTCTTTTGTGCTTAATAGGGTTGCTTTTAGATGTATATTATATGTTTTAACCCATTTGGAAGAATGGAAGCTTTGGAAATCATTTTGTGCAGAATATGTTGCTGGGCGACTTGAGGGAGCAAAATCTGTGCTGCAGCAAAGCTGGGAGCAAAACTGCCACGTCACAGCTCGTTAGCCAAATTGCCAAACTGAATTCTTTTGAGTTTTTCTCGTGATAAAGGAGCAAGGAGAGCCCTACACGTGTCCAGGTTGACCTAAGTCAAGCCTCCTATCCTTCTATAAAAGGGAGTAGCCGCCCAAGTCAAATTCATTCCACTTTTGGGAGAAAACATTCCATTCTTGGGAAGTTCCTTCCACCTTTGGGAGCCGAATAGAGGAGAGAGATTGGAGACCACCTAGAAGACCATCATTGCAAGCTGATCGAGGAGATTAATATTTCTTCTTATTATCTTGTAATTATGGACGTGCCTACTCAGATTGTAACGTGTGTTTCCATGCATATTATGAACTAAGTAGCTTAGGCGTTGGTTAGGACACAATGTGATTGCCGTGCTTAACTTTAGTAATATAAATTGATTCTATGCATCTTGATTAATTTTTGTGTTCATTTCTATTTTATGCCCGCTTGGCCAGCCGGTATGAATACCTCTCTCTAGTTTCAGGGATGATTTAGAGAGTGTGTGGCGATTAATCACACTACGATCATTGTGTATTGGTGAACGCCAGTGACTGAGCTAGGGATAGCCAGTTACCTAGTGCTTGATCGGTCGTACTTCATTGGGGTTGAAACACATTCCAAAAAATCCGGAGTTCCGGGAGGAATCCGCTAATAATACTGCGAGAGTTTGCATGAACAATAATATTGCTAGAGCATCTTTTAAAAACAATTACTAAATCTTAACCAGCGCCTGTTTCTAATCTGTCTGCCTATTTGTTTACTTTCTGTTCCGTCATTTCTTTTGCTTCAGCATTATTCTTATAAAAACCCATCATTTTTACCATCTTTGAAACCATTAAAGGATTATACAAAATAGATAAAGTGAAAGCTAGTTCAGGCCTTGGATTGATAATACTTATTACTTGCTGCGGACTGTGTATACTTGCACAGAGTCTAGAGTCTAATTATATCTTATTTCTTATTGCATTTTTACTCACTCTAGGAACCCAACAAGTTTTTGGCGCCGTTGCCGGGGACTTGAATAAGTTTTTATCTGATCTGTTTTGTGTATGTGTTTTGGTGGTTTGGTGCTAGAACTTTTTGATTGTTTCTTTTGTTTTTGCAGGCGTGCGTTTGGTGCATGAACGATCCGCCTGGGGTGAGGTTCGAGCTTGATCCAAAAATCGAGAGAACATTCAGGAGAAGAAGGAGAGAGCAGCGTAGAAACCAGAATTCAATGGCTGACGTGTCGCGTCTCCCGCAAGGTCCTGAAGATCCAGCGAACCCCCAGCACAATCGTTTGCTGCAGCAAAACCCGCCGCTGGAGCAAAATGAGCAGCAAAATAATCAGGCTGAGAATCCTATCTTGGTAGCGAACGATAGGACCAGAGCCATTCGAGCTTATGCTTTTCCAATGTTTGATGAGTTGAATCCAGGGATTGCACGTTCTCAAATTCAAGCGGCAAATTTTGAAATGAAACCAGTAATGTTTCAGATGTTGCAAACCGTGGGTCAATTCCATGGTTTATCATCTGAAGACCCTCATTTACATCTTAAATCTTTTCTAGGAGTTAGTGATTCTTTTGTAATTCAAGGAGTGCCTAGAGATGCTCTCAGATTAACTTTGTTCCCGTATTCTCTTAGGGATGGAGCGAAGGCGTGGTTAAATTCTTTTGCTCCAGGATCAATTAGGACATGGGATGAGTTAGCTGAAAAATTTTTGAGTAAATATTTCCCACCTAATAGAAATGCTAAATTAAGGAGTGAAATAGTAGGGTTTAGGCAACTTGAAAATGAGACTTTTAGTGAGGCTTGGGAGAGGTTTAAGGAGCTTTTGCGAAAGTGTCCCCACCATGGCCTACCACATTGTATCCAAATGGAAACATTTTACAATGGATTAAACGCGGTAACTCTAGGTATGGTTGATGCTTCGGCTGGAGGGGCCCTTTTGGCAAAAACTTTTAACGAAGCCTATGAAATTTTAGAAAGAATATCTACTAATAGTTGTCAGTGGTCGGATGTTAGAGGCACAAATAAAAAGGTTAAGAGTGTATTAGAAGTTGATGGTGTGTCCACCATTAGGGCTGATCTTGCAATGATTGTTAATGCTCTTAAGAATGTGACAGTGATTAGTCATCAGCAGCCGCCAGTTGTGGAGCCTGTTGCAGTGGTGAACCAAGTTGCAGAGGAAGCTTGTATCTATTGTGGTGAAGATCACAACTACGAGTTTTGCCCCAGCAATCCAGCTTCTGTGTTTTTTGTAGGTAATCAGAGGAATAACCCTTATTCTAACTTTTATAATCCAGGTTGGCGCAACCACCCCAACTTCGCGTGGGGAGGACAAGGGAGTAATGTGCAAACACAGCAGAAAGTGAACCAGCCAGGATTTGCTAAAGCACAGGTATTGCCCCAGCAAAATAAGCAGGCTTTGCCCCAGCAAAATTCGGGGAATTCTCTCGAGGCAATGATGAAAGAATTTATGGCTCGTACAGACGCCGCAATTCAAAGTAATCAAGCTTCAATGAGAGCCCTGGAATTGCAAGTGGGTCAGCTAGCCAATGAGCTGAAGGCAAGGCCTCAAGGGAAACTTCCCTCAGATACTGAACACCCTAGAAGGGAAGGTAAGGAGCAGGTAAAGGCAGTGACTCTTAGGAGTGGTAAGCCACTAGAAGAAAGAAAAGAGCCTAGTAAAACTCAGGATACAGATGGTAATTGTGATAGAAATGTTGTTGTTGAGAAAGAGTTGGAGTCTGGTCAGGGTGCTGGAGGCAGCAATAAAGATGCTGGAGCATCTGGTTCTGTTCCAGATGTGGAACCACCTTATGTGCCGCCCCCACCTTATGTACCACCTCTACCTTTTCCACAAAGGCAAAAGCCTAAGAATCAGGATGGTCAATTTAAAAAGATTTTAGAGATTCTTAAGCAATTGCATATAAATATCCCTTTAGTAGAAGCTATTGAGCAAATGCCTAATTATGCTAAATTTCTTAAGGATATTTTAACTAAAAAGAAGAGGTTAGGTGAGTTTGAAACTGTATCCCTCACTGAGGAATGTAGTGCTATTCTTAAGAATGGGCTACCACCCAAGGCTAAGGATCCAGGATCGTTTACTATACCTGTGTCTATAGGTGGAAAAGAGTTAGGTAGAGCACTCTGTGACTTAGGTGCAAACATTAACCTTATGCCTCTTTCAGTTTATCGGAAGCTAGGTATTCGTGAAGCTAGACCTACCACAGTCACACTCCAACTAGCTGATAGGTCTATCACATATCCAGAGGGTAAAATTGAGGATGTCTTAGTAAAGGTAGATAAATTCATATTTCCTGTTGATTTCATTATTTTAGACTATGAGGCTGATAGAGATGTCCCTATTATTCTAGGTCGTCCATTTTTGGCTACTGGTAGAGCATTAATAGATGTTAAAAAAGGGGAATTAACAATGAGAGTCTGTAATGAGGAAGTAAAATTTAATGTGTTTAAAGCCATGAAGTATCCAGACGAGATGGAAGATTGCTCTTTCATTAGGATTCTGGAGAACACAATTATTGAGACAGCAATTCGGGATTCGGAAAATAAGCATTTGGAAAATCATGGAGAGGTTAGTGTAGAAGATTTAGAGGTTTGTCCCTTAGAAAGAAAAAATGAAAAAGAATTGTTTAGGTGTGAGGATGTTTTTGAGTCTTTAGATTTAGATCAAAGAAAGGCTCCCCCGATTAAGCCATCCTTGATTGAGGCACCTACTTTAGATTTGAAGCCCTTGTCGGATCATCTAAAGTATGTGTATCTTGGGGAGGGTGAGACGTTGCCCATTATTGTTGCATCAGATTTAATGCCGGAGCATGAAGGGGCCTTAATAAAATTGCTGCAGCAATACCGCAAGGCTATTGGTTAGACATTAGCTGACATTCAGGGGATTAGCCCATCTTTTTGTATGCACAAAATCACTCTAGAGGAGGGATCCTTTAGGAGTATTGAGCAACAAAGAAGGCTTAACCCTGCAATGAAAGAAGTGGTTAAAAAGGAGGTGATTAAATGGTTGGATGCTGGCATCATTTATCCAATTGCAGACAGCAATTGGGTAAGCCCTGTCCAATGTGTTCCTAAGAAAGGAGGTGTCACTGTGGTGAGCAATAAAGACAATGAGTTGATCCCAACTAGGACAGTAACTGGCTGGAGGGTTTGTATGGATTACAGGAGGCTTAATAAAGCCACCCGTAAGGACCACTTCCCTCTACCATTTATTGACCAGATGTTGGATAGATTGGCTGGTCAGGCCTACTACTGTTTCTTGGATGGTTATTCTGGGTATAACCAGATTACTATTGCTCCTGAGGATCAGGAAAAGACCACTTTCACCTACCCTTACGGGACGTTTGCTTTTAGGCGAATGCCTTTTGGCCTTTGCAATGCTCCAGCAACATTTCAGCGGTGTATGTTGGCAATTTTTTCTGATATGATTGAGTCCACTGTTGAGGTATTTATGGACGATTTTTCAGTTTTTGGAGGGTCTTTTCAGAATTGTTTAGATAATTTAGGTCAGGTGTTAAAAAGATGTGAGGATACCCATCTAGTTCTCAATTGGGAGAAATGCCACTTCATGGTGAAGGAGGGCATAGTGTTAGGTCATAGGATTTCTAAGAATGGTCTAGAAGTTAATAGAGCAAAAGTTGAGGTTATTGAAAGATTAGAACCACCGAATTCAGTGAAGGGGATTCGGAGTTTTTTATGTCATGCTGGATTTTATAGAAGGTTCATAAAGGATTTTTCAAAAATCAGTAAACCTCTTTGTAACTTATTGTGCACTGATCATGTTTTTGACTTTGATGGAGACTGTAGGAAGGCTTTTGAAACATTAAAGGCTGCTTTAATCTCAGCACCCATTTTATTTGCACCTAATTGGAATTTACCATTTGAGGTAATGTGTGATGCGAGTGATGCTGCAGTAGGCGCAATGCTGGGGCAAAAGCAGGGCAAATTTATTCATCCTATATATTATGCAAGCAAGGTTTTAAATGAGGCACAAGTCAACTACACAACTACTGAAAAGGAGTTGTTAGCTATGGTGTTTGCCTTTGAGAAATTCCGGCCATATTTGGTTGGATCCAAAGTCACGGTGTTCACGGATCATGCAGCAATAAGGTATTTAATAACTAAGAGAGATGCAAAGCCTAGACTAATTCGTTGGGTTTTATTATTGCAAGAGTTCGACTTAGAGATAAAGGATAAGAAGGGATCAGAGAATGTCATTGCAGATCATTTGTCTCGTCTTGATCCATCATCATCTTTGCTGAAGCAATCTGCCGTTTCAGATTCTTTTCCAGATGAACAGCTTTTTGCTGTTGAGGTAAAGGTAGTAAAGGAGACCCCCTGGTATGCTGATATTGCCAATTTTTTGGTCAAGGGAGTCACTCCTATTGATATGGATTGGAGGCAGAAGAAAAAGTTTAAGCATGATGCAAAGTTTTTCTATTGGGATGAGCCATTTATGTATAAGCAATGCTCTTATGGTATTATTCGTAGGTGTGTTTCAGGTGATGAAGCAAAGGAAATCCTGGAGCAATGTCACTCTTCGCCGTATGGAGGCCATTTCAGCGGTCAGAGGACAGCTATGAGGATTTTGCATTGTGGATTTTTCTGGCCTACCTTGTTTAAGGATGCCCATTGGTTCTACAAGCAATGTGATGCTTGCCAAAGGAGAGGAAACTTGGGGCCAAGAGATGAAATACCTCTTACTTACATTTTGGAAATGGAGTTATTCGATGTGTGGGGTATTGATTTTATGGGGCCATTTCCCCCTTCTAATGGTAATGTTTTTATCTTATTGGCAGTGGATTACGTGTCCAAGTGGGTGGAGGCCATTGCATGCCATCAGAGTGATGCCAAGACAGTTTCAAGGTTTCTCCAATCGCACATCTTTGCGCAGTTTGGGACACCTAGAGCTCTAATAAGTGATGAGGGTACACATTTTGTTAATAATATTTTAACTAAGCTTTTAGCTAAGTATGGAATCAAGCATAGGATAGCTACCCCCTATCACCCACAGGCTAATGGTCAGGCTGAAATAAGTAATAGGAAAATTAAATCAATTCTAGAAAAAGTAGTCCATCCATCTAGGAAGGATTGGTCTTTTAGGTTGGATGAGGCTCTTTGGGCTTATAGGACAGCCTATAAGACTCCTCTAGGTATGTCTCCCTATCGGTTAGTTTATGGGAAAGCTTGTCATTTACCGTTGGAGCTAGAGCATAAAACGTTTTGGGCTTTGAAAAAATTAAACTTTGATCGGAGTCGTGCAGGAGCAATTAGAATGCTGCAGCTTAACGAATTAGAGGAATTTCACCAATTTTCTTATGAGAATGCGAAAATATATAGAGAAAAGACCAAGTTGTGGCATGACAAGAAAATTAAGCCTAAAGAGTTTGTCAAAGGTCAAAAAGTTTTGCTTTATAATTCTAGATTGAAATTGTTTCCTGGGAAACTAAAATCCAAATGGTCAGGTCCGTTCGTGGTAATTGAGGTTTTCCCCCATGGAGCAATTACTTTGCAGGATGAAAAGGATGGGAGAGTGTTCAAAGTGAATGGACAGCGTGTCAAACATTATTGGGGAGAGGAGTTCCAGATGAAATATCCTTCCCTAAAGTTGGTTGATGATTGAGAGAGCAAGATGTTTGCGGGAGCATTTCACAGAGCAATATGTTGAGCTCCTAGTGTTTATTTTTATTTTTCTCGCTGATATGATTTGATTTTAATTAGGTTAGATTTGTCTTGTTTAAATTTTGCATGATTTATTTTTAATTCCGTAGATTTTATTTTATTTTATTTTCGCTAGTTATTTTATTAGTTCAGAGTAAAGGTTTATTTTCTGTTTAGATCAGAATTTTATTCCAGTTTTTATTTTCGGTTATTTAAATTTCTGTTTAGATTAGATTTGAATAAAATTTCTCCTTATTTATTCGGTTTTGAATAGTAAAAATAAAAAGATTTGATTTGAGAGGTTAATATTTGAATTTCCGGATTTGATTTTTTTTATTTTGAATTTAAATTTTCCGTATCCAAGATTCTTAAGGTAATCTTTTCAAAAGGTTGTTGCGGCAAGGTTATGGCTGAAGCAAATCTTCAGTCCGAATAGAAGGGATTTTGTTGTAAATTTATTTTTACCGTTTGGATTTTCTTTGAATTTTTACAGGTTAAGTTGCATGCGTAATCTGATGAGGCCACGTGTCGAACAGAGATCATCCAAGGGCGTTGATGGTGGACAGCACATGATTATTTACCATGGGCGATTAAAATTCAGGAATTTATCGTTGATGGATTTAAATTTCAGGATTGCATGGGGTTTGAACGTTTCACTTCATCTTCTTGATTCAAATCTTTGCCTGTTACATTCTTCTTTCTTTGTTGTTATTCTCTGTCAACCCCTTGCGTCTTCAATGGCCAAAACAAGAGCTATAAAAGAGAGGGAGAATGAGGACAAAGAGGTACCTGTTACCCCTGAAGTACAGAAAGCGAAAACGAAAAAGAAGAAGACGCTAGAGGAGAAAGAAGCGAAAAGGAGGAGAAGGCAACAGAGGGCCGAGGATCAGGAGGCTCTACAGAAAGCGACGGATGATGTGGCTGCCACAGTAGTTGAAGAAAACCCGAAAGAACCAGAAGAACAGAACCTAGAGCAAACTGAGCAGAGAGTCGCGGATACAGAAGAAGTTCAAGAGGAGCAAACAGAAGAAGTTCAAGAGGAGCAAACAGAGGAAGTTCAAGAAAAACAGACCGAAGATACGCAAGAAGGTAGGGTAGAAGATGTTCAGGTAACGGATAATGAGCCAGTGCAGGAGGCTCGAGTGGAGGTGATCATGCCAGAAGTACCAAAGCGTCGCCGCGTTAAGAGGAAAGCAGGTCGGGTTAGGGTTGTCCGAACTGATACTCCTTCGCCTCCAACCACTGATTCTGAAAGAGAAAATGCAGGAAGAGAGGAACGAGAAAAGAAGGAAGCTGAGGACAAGGCTAGAGAAGAAGGAGCAAAGAAAGCGGAAGAAGAGATTTTGCCCAAACAAGCGGAAGACAAGGGAAAAGGTATTGCTGAGGCATCAGGTGAGGCTGACGAGATTGAGGAACCGAGATTACCGTACAATCGCTTCATCAATAACCTTGCTCGGGCAAAGTATGTTGAGATGTTGAGATGTTGAGAGCTCTAATAAGTGATGAGGGTACACATTTTGTTAATAATATTTTAACTAATGGTAATATTTTTATCTTATTGGCAGTGGATTACGTGTCCAAGTGGGTGGAGGCCATTGCATGCCATCAGAGTGATGCCAAGACGGTTTCAAGGTTTCTCCAATCGCACATCTTTGCGCGGTTTGGGACACCTAGAGCTCTAATAAGTGATGAGGGTACACATTTTGTTAATAATATTTTAACTAAGCTTTTAGCTAAGTATGGAATCAAGCATAGGATAGCTACCCCCTATCACCCACAGGCTAATGGTCAGGCTGAAATAAGTAATAGGGAAATTAAATAAATTCTAGAAAAAGTAGTCCATCCATCTAGGAAGGATTGGTTCTTTAGGTTGGATAAGGCTCTTTGGGCTTATAGGACAACCTATAAGACTCCTCTAGGTATGTCTCCCTATCGGTTAGTTTATGGGAAAGCTTGTCATTTACCGTTGGAGCTAGAGCATAAAACGTTTTGGGCTTTGAAAAAATTAAACTTTTATCTGAGTCGTGTAGGAGCAATTAGAATGCTGCAGCTTAACGAATTGGAGGAATTTCGCCAATTTTCTTATGAGAATGCGAAAATATATAAAGAAAAGACTAAGTTGTGGCATGACAAGAAAATTAAGCCTAAAGAGTTTGTCAAAGGTCAAAAAGTTTTGCTTTATAATTCTAGATTGAAATTGTTTCCTGGGAAACTAAAATCCAAATGGTCAGATCCGTTCGTGGTAATTGAGGTTTTCCCCCATGGAGCAATTACTTTGCAGGATGAAAAGGATGGGAGAGTGTTCAAAGTGAATGGACAGCGTGTCAAACATTATTGGGGAGAGGAGTTCCAGACGAAATATCCTTCCCTAGAGCTGGTTGATGATTGAGTGAGCATGATTTTTGCGGGAGCAGTTCGCAGAGCAAAATTTTGAGCTCCCAGAATTTGTTGTGATTTTATTTTCGTTGTTATGATTTGGTTTAATTTTAATTTTAATTGTAGTAGATTTGATTGCTTTAAATTCTGCAAGATTTATCTCTATTTGTAGTTATTTTTAATTCCGTAGATTTTATTTTATTTTCGCTAGATATTTTATTTGTTTTGATTAGTTTAGACTCGAGTTGGTTTAGTTTTATTTTCTGATTAGATTTAGTTAGATTTTAAATTCTGTATTTATTTTCAGTTGTTTGAATTTCTGTTTTAGATTTAATAAAGATTTTCTTGATTTATTCGGCTTCAAATAAAAATAAAAGATAAGATTTGATTTGAGCGGTTAAATTTGAATTTCCTGATTTGATTGTGTATCCGAGATTTTTCTGGAAAATAATCTTGTGTTCAGAAGGTTGTTGCGGCAAAGTTATGGCTGAAGCAAATCTTCCGTCCGAATGGAAAGGATTTTATTGTGAATTAATTACTTTTACCGTTTGATTTTGAATTTCTGTGGGCAGGTAAATTGCATGGATGCTGCCACGTGTCGCGCAGGGATAATCCAACGGTTTAGCCGTTGACAGCACACAATTATTTACCATGGGCGATTGGAATTCAAGATTTTACCGTTGATGGATTTAATTTTCAGATTTGCATGAGATTTGAACGGTAATTCCATTTAATGAGGGAAAAATCTTTCAGTTATGATTTGATTTGCTGAAGCCCTATTTATTAAAAGCCTTCGGTAAGTTCTTCTCATTTCATCTTCTTGTTCGTCCTTTGCCATTTATATTCTTTTTCTTTTTCTGTGTGCTGTAAAAATTCCTTTGAGTCTTCAATGGCTAAAACGAGAGCAAGAAAAGAGAGAGATAATGAGGAAGAGGAGGTACTCGTGACCCCCGAAGCACCGAAAGTGAAGGCAAAAAAGAAGAAGACACCAGAAGAAAAAGAAGCTAAAAGAAGAAGAAGACAGCAGAGGGCTGAGGATCAAGAAGTGGTAGAGAAGGTGGTGGAAGACGTCGCTGCCACGGTGGTTGAAGAGGATCCGAAAGAACAAGAAGAACAAAATCCATAGCAGACTGAGCCAGGTGTTGCGGATACAGAGGAAGTTCGAGAAGAAAATACAGAGGAAGTCCGAGAAGAAAATACAAAGGAAGTTCGAGAGGAAATTACAGAGGAAGTTCAAGAAAAGCAGGCCGAGGATACGCAAGAAGGTAGGGCAGAAGATGTTCAGGTAACGGATAATGAGCCAGTGCAGGAGGCTTGAGCGGAGGTGATCATGCCAGAAGTACCAAAGCGTCGCCGCGTTAAGAGGAAAGCAGGCTAGATTAGGGTTGTCCGAACTGATACTCCTTCGCCTCCAACCACTGATTCTAAAAGAGAAAATGCAGGAAGAGAGGAACGAGAAAAGAAGGAAGCTGAGGACAAGGCTAGAGAAGAAGAAGCAAAGAAAGCGAAAGAAGAGATTTTGCCCAAACAAGCGGAAGACAAGGGCAAAGGTATTGCTGAGGCATCGGGTGAGGCTGACGAGATTGAGGAACCGAGATTACCGTACAATCGCTTCATCAATAACCTTGCTCGGGCAAAGTATGTTGAGATGCTGAGACGGGACTTCCTGTTTGAACGAGGATTTGGCGATGATCTGCCACGGTTCTTGAGGACTGGAATAGTGAACCTCGGCTGGAGTCAATTTTGTGCAAAGCCGGAACCTATTAATTCAAACATTGTTCGGGAATTTTACGCAAATATTGACGATCACGAAGAATTTCAGGTTATCGTTCGAGGAGTGCCCGTTGACTGGAGCCCAGGAGCCATTAATTCTTTGTTTAACCTCCAGGACTTTCCACACACAGGCTTTAATGAGATGGTGGTCGCACCATCTAACGACCAACTAAATGCGGCTGTCCGAGAGGTTGGCATCGAGGGGGCCCAGTGGAGATTGTCGAAGACGGAAAAGCGCACATTTCAGGCTGCTTATTTGAAGAGCGAGGCCAATACATGGATGGGTTTCATCAAGCTGCGCTTATTGCCGACAACTCACGACTCAATGGTGTCTCGAGACCGGGTTTTGCTTGCCTTTGCTATTCTTCATTCGATGAGTATTGATGTGGGTAAAATAATTTCTTCTGAGATTCTTGATTGCTGGCGGAAAAAGGTGGGGAAGCTGTTTTTCCCCAACACTATCACGATGCTATGCCGAAGGGCAGGGGTGCCAGAGGATGAGGATGATGTGCCACTAATAGACAAGGGAATAATTGACACACCAAATCTGGCTAGGCTTCAGAGGACGCAGGAAGCACGCCAAGGAGGTTTGGTGTTCGGCATCCACCAAATGCAGGAGCAATTACAGCTGCATTCCAGTAGGATGGAGTTTGCTGAAAGGCAATTTCAGACTTTCTGGAACTATGTGAAAAGGAGGGATGCCGCGTTGAGGGTAGCTTTGCAGTCGAATTTTTCCGAGCCATATCCGGCTTTACCCGTATTCCCTGATGACCTACTGAACCCTTGGGTTCCGCCCCCACCTGTTGAACGAGAAGAAGATGGTGAAGAGCAGGGTCAGGAAGATTAATGGATGAGATGATCTTCAGCGAGCATTTCTTTTGTTCCTATATTTTTGTTTGCTCGCATTTTGACCCTGCTTACTGTTCTGTTTGCTTGTTGGTTTTTCTGTTTTTTAAAAAAAATATATATATATCTCTGCTTATGTAATTTCCTTTCTATGCTTTTAATGAAATTTCCGAAGTTATTTCTGTTCCATAAGCGTTGAGTAACTCTAACTTAACTAATTCTCTTTCTGAATTTTTGAAGCTTGGACTAGCTAAGCTTAATTAGATCAAGGTATTCTGATCTTCAGAAACCTTTTGCTTGGGCATTTTCTCTGGCCTGGTCGTTGTTGCGGCAAAGAAAATTCTGGAGGTAGTGTTGACTTATGTGATCCACTTTAAGCTTAGGTTTAGTCCCACGCTTAGTTTTAAAATTCAGATAGAAAAATTTAAGTTTGGGGGTATAATTGCAAAACTGATAATTCATTGAGGACAATGAATAATTCAAGTTTGGGGGACTTTTTGCTACTCCAATTGGTTTGCTCGAGCATTCCTCTCCTTCATTAAATAATTTGTTAGGTTATTGAGTAACCGGGGACATTTGTGATACCCACAGTTTGTCTTCGCGTCAAAAGGTAACCTAGGAAATGTGAAAAATGATGAAAAAATATTTGCTGAAAAAAGTGATTGTTGAAAATTTTGCTGAGAAAATTTATGGAGCAAAAGTTTTGAAGGATGAATGATAGTCCAGCAGTTTTTCTGTCTCCCAGAACTTAGGTGAGCTTCATCATAAAATGTTGCCATTCTGAGGGGCAAGAGATGGAATAACTAAGGATTTTTTAGCTTTACAAAGAGTATTTAGCCTAATTGGTGATGAGTTTGAGGCAAGGGTATACTGCACCATAAAGTTGGTCATCCCGTGCTTAAGAGCTTATGACTGTAGGGCTGCTTTAAGTCTGAAAAAAAAAAAATGTAAACCCCTTGAAAATATGTTTTAATATGTCTGATAATAGAGCTAGGCTGTGGCAAGTTCTTAGAATTGAGTTAAAAATGGTGATTATTTGTCCATGCCGGAAGAATTAATTTGCTGCAGCAGAGCTGGGTTTTGCAGAATGCTCACGTAAAGGTTGAAGGTAGTGTTGGATTATCTGTTTTGATTAAGCTATGCTTTGTCTAATGTTTTGAATTCTTGAAGGGAAGGTTGGTTAGTATTGCTCGGGACGTGCAATAGTTCAAGTTTGGGGGTGTGATAACTCTCCAAAAGGGAGTTATTTATGCCTTATTTCTATCATGATTTGTGTGTCTTTTGTGCTTAATAGGGTTGCTGTTAGATGTATATTATATGTTTTAACCCATTTGGAAGAATGGAAGCTTTGGAAATCATTTTGTGCAGAATATGTTGCTGGGCGACTTGAGGGAGCAAATTTTGTGCTGCAACAAAGCTGGGAGCAAAACTGCCACGTCACAGCTCGTTAGCCAAATTGCCAAACTGAATTCTGTTGAGTTTTTCTCGTGATAAAGGAGCAAGGAGAGCCCTACACGTGTCCAGGTTGACCTAAGTCAAGCCTCCTATCCTTCTATAAAAGGGAGTAGCCGCCCAAGTCAAATTCATTCCACTTTTGGGAGAAAACATTCCATTCTTGGGAAGTTCCTTCCACCTTTGGGAGCCGAATAGAGGAGAGAGATTGGAGACCACCTAGAAGACCATCATTGCAAGCTGATCGAGGAGATTGATATTTCTTCTTATTATCTTGTAATTATGGACGTGCCTACTCAGATTGTAACGTGTGTTTCCATGCATATTATGAACTAAGTAGCTTAGGCGTTGGTTAGGACACAATGTGATTGTCGTGCTTAACTTTAGTAATATAAATTGATTCTATGCATCTTGATTAATTGTTGTGTTCATTTCTATTTTATGCCCGTTTTGCCAGCCGGTATGAATACCTCTCTCTAGTTTCAGGGATGATTTAGAGAGTGTGTGGCGATTAATCACACTACGATCATTGTGTATTGGTGAACGCCAGTGACTGAGCTAGGGATAGCCAGTTGCCTAGTGCTTGATCGGTAGTACTTCATTGGGGTTGAAACACATTCCAAAAAATCCAGAGTTCCGGGAGGAATCCGCTAATAATACTGCGAGAGTTTGCATGATGAATAATATTGCTAGAGCATCTTTTAAAAACAATTACTAAATCTTAACCAGCGCCTGTTTCTAATCTGTCTGCCTATTTGTTTACTTTCTGTTCTGTCATTTCTTTTGCTTCAGCATTATTCTTATAAAAACCCATCATTTTTACCATCATTGAAACCATTAAAGGATTATACAAAATAGATAAAGTGAAAGCTAGTTCAGGCCTTGGATTGATAATACTTATTACTTGCTGCGGACTGTGTATACTTGCACAGAGTCTAGAGTCTAATTATATCTTATTTCTTATTGCATTTTTACTCACTCTAGGAACCCAACAACGACCTAGACAACTTGGTCTTAATCCTGAGTTGATTATGGACTCCTGCTCATGAGGGATTGTCCTTTGATTTGTATGGGTGAGAGTGGCCAATACGCCGACTCAATAAGCCTACCATTTTGGGGACAAGACCGAGTGGGGAGCTGGGAACATAATCGTACAAGATGGAATTCAGTCCTTCCCGACTTTAGGGAAGCAGATGAGTGTTCCCTTAAGTGGTCACTCCGAGTCTTGAACAAAGGGCCCTACCCTCTCAATGGCACGAGAGTGTTTTCTGTTTGATGGTTGGACCACAAACAGGTTGTTCATTAGAGGAGAACTGGTACTTAAGGAAATAGAAGTAACCCAGGGGTAAAACGGTAATTTGACCCAGCTGGTGTTACGGACACTCGTGAAGGACTAACTAGTCGATATTGGTCTATATCCGTGGACACAGAAAATATGTCTGCAGTGAGAAGAGTGCAACTGTGAGTCTATAGTGGAATGTACACACAGTTAACAAATATTGATTAATTTGGTTAATGAGTTTGACCAATTAATCTCACATCGTTGGAGCTTCTGATCTGCAGGTCCATTAGGTCCCACTGGTAGCTCATAAAGTAATTTGAGGCAACTAAGTAATAAATGTAAATTGAAAGTGTTCAATTTACTAAGGGAAACAATATAATATATATTGATATATTATTATGAGAGAAATTAATATTTGAAGAAATTCAAATATTAATATAAATTTGAGTCACAATAAATTTATGGAAGTTTGAAAGAGTTCAAATATGAACTAATTAATTTTAAGGCCTAAAATCTATTTGGGCAAAATTAATTAATTCAAGGCCGGAAATTAAATATGTGATATTTAATTGGTGGTTAATTAATTAAAGAATTCATTAGCCGGGAATTAATCAATTATGGAAATAATTAATCACTTAAGGAAGTGATTAATCATTTATGGAAATGATCTAATCACTTATGGAAGTAATTAGGCATTTGTGGAAAAGATTAATCAATTATGGAATTGATTGATCTTGAATTGATTAAAAAGGAATAAAGATTGAATCAATTTTGGAAAAGATTGATTTAATTGAATATTTTATTCATGGCCTCTCTTCTATAAATAGAACACTAGACCTAATTGGTTCAGTACTCTTCTCTTGCTCTTAGACTCACAAGACAAGACCATAGAATTCTCTCTAGCCTCCCTCTTAGAGAAAGACTCCCACAAGTCTTTTGTCTCCTAGACTTAGAGACATACCGGTGTAACCTCTGTGGTTATTGTGTCTTTGAAGAAGAAATTTCCAGCAAAGAAATCAAGAGGGAGTTGCTGCGTTTTCAGTCGTTGGAGCATCGTTGGCGAAGAACGGTCAAGTCTACAACGAAGGTTTGTAACGGTTCTTTCCCGTTTCTCTAGAAAAGCATGAAAATAAATTTAGATTTATTTTTCAGCATGTTTATAGCTATTTTCCAGCAACTTTAAAGCATGTTTAAAGTTTATTTTGCCTTTTCGTAACGATATTTTAATGTTAATTAATATACGGCGTAAGGTCCTTTCTATGCGCTTCTGCTGCGTGGGGACTTTTATTCCCTACAATTACAATCTATCAATGGTGCTTGATACTTCTTGTTGTTTGTCGATGACTGCACTTAATACACTTGGATTTTTCTTCTCTAGTCTAAGCATGATGTTCTTTCTATTTTTCTTAGATTCAAAACTATGGTTGAAACTCAGTTTAATACCAAAATCAAAGCTATTCAAACTGATGGAGGAACAAAATTTAAACCATTATCTTCTGTTTTGTCTTCTAGTGGAAATCTACATAGAATCTCTTGCCCTTACATGCCACAGCAAAATGGAAGTGTTGAATGGAAGAATAGGCACGTTTTTTAGGTTGGTCTGTCCATTCTAGCTCATTCCTCGATTCCATTACAGTTTTGGTCCTATTCTTTTCAAACGGTCATGTTTCTGATCAATAGACTTCCAACACCAGTGTTGAATTTCCAATCTTCTTACTCTGTCTTGTTTAACAAATCTCCTATTTATAGGTTAATGAAAAGCTTCAGTTGCTCTTGTTTTCCATTCCTACGTCCGTATAATGCCAACAAACTTCAATTTCAATCTAGGGAATGTGTTTTTTTTGGTTATAGTACATCTCATAAGGGTTATTTGTGCCTTGATGTGTCCACTGGTAGGTTCTTTGTCTCTCGACATGTTGTTTTTAATGAAGCTTCCTTTCCATTTCAATCTACCGCTGTCTTGCCTCCCAAGTCTGTTAAGTCCACTTTTCCTGATTCATCCTATCCCCTTGGTTCCCTCTTTCATTGTGTCAGTAACTTTTCCTCTCCGAGTTTCCCTTCTGTTGCATCATTATCCACTGGTCCAAATCCACTATCGACTGCTACTTTGATGATGTGGTCCGCAAGCGCACGGGTCGTCAAGTAATATAGTGATTTTGAGTATAAGAGTATCGTCTCCACAGGGATTGGATTTATTCAATTAACTACCGCGAATAATCTTGCTTAGCTTTATTTAGAGAACAAAATTTAATGCTGAAAAAGAATAACAAAAAAGCTAATCTAGAAAGCAAAAGATAAATGGAGACACAATTTGGAGGGATAATTCTAGAGCGTTGATTTCATTCATTGGACCTTTAATTGCTTAATCAATTAGTCAATTAGGATTAATTAGACATTCGATTCATAAGTCTAGAAGTCTAATATCAACCACTCTCCTATCGGTCTCCTCCTATTCTCATGCCTTTTAATAAAGAATCTCCTTTCGATTTCCTCTTTATTTACTAAGCATGGCATTACGACCCTTCAATAACAACCTCTAACGCTATTTATCTTATCCCGTGTCACTCGGGTAAATAAACGTCAGTCATACATTCAGTTCTAGTCTAAGCTTCTCTCCGTCGAGTTTCCACTTAGTAACAATTCATTTAATCAGTGATCAGGTGATTAAAAGCATTAAGGACAAAATGCACAAGTGAATGACAATGACAATCAAACCGAATTACTTCATTAATTAAACAAAGGTTCAACAACTAAATCAAAACTCATAGAATTTAGGAATTAACTACTCATAATCACTAAAAATTCCATAATTCCTAATCACAACTAGTCTAGAAACTAAAAGTAAAGGAAAGGAAAGAGAAATGCTCATAATATTGTCGATCTCCTCGATCCCATGGAGATCTCCATCGATCCCGAGCTTCCAAGATCTTCAACGAGGCTCCCAAAACTCTCCCAAAACTCTCAATTTTAGTGTGGACTCTAGAATGGGGTGAAAACCCATAAATTGGCTCCCCTAATTCGGTTGAAAAATGCTCAATTTATAGATGTCCAACCTCCCTAGCGTCGAGACGCTGACGTGACAGCATCTCGACGCTGTTACGTCACAAACTTGGTGCCCAAGTCACCTCAGCATCTCGACGTTGTCCTAGTTCCAGATTATTCTTCACAGCGTGTTGAGGTCGAGACGCCAGCCCTTGAACTCCTATAAAATGGTCCTTTAGTCTTTAATTTGGGCCTCAAACTCTCTCTTTTTGGACTTTTAGGCTTGGATCTTCAATTGACTTTTTCAAAATGCTCCAAAAGCCTCCAAAATCATCCAAAATCTCTCAAAACTCCGGTTTTGCTTCCTTGGCTCGGTTTTATGAAATTTTAACATAAAATGGCATCAAAGCACACAATTCCAGCACAAAACTAGGTAAAAATGATAAGAAATAGATAGCATTTATGCATGCTATCATCCTTCCACCATTGCTACTACTCCTACACTGTCTCTCCCCGCCCCCAGCTCACCCTCTTCTGATGTTCCTTTAGTTTCTTCTCAATCCACCTCTATCTCCTCTTCTTCATCTTCTCCCTACTCTACATCACCCCTCCCTACTCCAGATTCCTCTCATCCATCCGTTGCTTCTTCTTCAAATCCATCACCTGTTCCTCCACCTTCCACTCAACCTCTTTCTCATTCTACCCTGAATACTCATCCCATGATAACTCGATCCAAGGACGGTATCTTTAAACCAAAGGCATGGATGGTGACAAAGGATGTCTCAGTAGCTAGTGCCCTCTCTGAACCAACGTCCTATAAGCAAACGTTGCAAGATCCTAAATGGAAGGTTGCCATGGATGCCGAGTATGAGGCCCTAATAAGAAATAAAACATGATCCCTTGTTCCTTTACCTAATGACAGAAAATTGGTTGGCTGCAAGTGGGTTTTTCGTCTTAAACTCAAGCTTGATGGGTCTATAGATAGGTATAAGGCAAGATTGGTGGCTCAAGGGTATACTCAAGCTTTTGGGATCGACTATTTTGAAACTTTTAACCCCGTTGTTAAACTAGCTACTATCCAGATTGTAATATCTTTAGCAGTATCTTCTGGTATGCAAATGAGACAGCTTGATGTGCACAATGCTTTCCTTCTTGATGAACTTTTGGAGGAAGTTTACATGAAGCAACCAGCTGGATTTGTAAGTGTCACCTATCCTAATTATGTTTTAAAACTACACAAAGCCTTATATGTTCTCAAACAGAGCCCCCATGCATGGTTCTCTAAGTTGAACTCTTGCCTTCTCGAGTGGGGTTTTGTTGCTTCCAAAGTTGATTCCTCTATGTTTGTTTACAAGTCTGGTTCAAAGATGGTTATTTTCCTCATTTATGTGGATGATATTTTAGTTACTGGCTCTTGCATATCTCTTATTCAGCATTTCATTTTTGCTTTGAATCATCGTTTTTCTCTTAAGGACATGGGTGAATTATAATATTTCCTTGGTATTCAAGTTGCTCGTTGTGGTAATGGCCTTCATCTATGTCAACAAAAGTATATTATGGACCTTATCTTTCGGGTGAAGTTGGATACATGTAAATCAACGTCTTCTCCCATGGCAGCTGATCCCCCCTCGTCTCTCTCTGATGGTGTTCCGCTGGAATCAGTCTCTGAGTATAGAAGTTTGGTGGGGGCATTGCAATACTGCACTCTAACTCGACCAGATATCAGTTTTGCAGTCAATAAGTTGTGTCAGTTTCTTCATGCCCCAACCTCATCTCATATGCAGGCTGTCAAATGCCTTCTACAGTATATCAAAGGGTCTTCTTCCTTGGGAATCCTGTTTACACCATCATCTTTGTAGTAGTGTTCATTCTCCATTACCTGTTACATAGACGTGGATTGGGCAAGTTGCCCTGATGATAGAAGAAGCATGAGTGGTTATTGCACTTTCCTCAGGTCGAATTTGATTTCATGGAACTCTTCAATGCAGAAGGTCGTTTCAAGGTCCAGTGCTGAGTCCGAATATAGAGGTTTATCAAATGCTGCCGCCGAAATAGCTTGGATTCAATCCATACGCACTGAGCTTGGTGTTTCTTGTTCTGCCCCTCCTCTCTTACTTTGTGATAATGTGTCTGCTACTTATATGACTGTTAACCCCGTTATGCATAGTCGTACAAAACACATAGAAGTTGATCATCACTTCATAAGAGAAAAGGTTGGTCGCAAACAACTCCTTGCTCAGTTTGTGCCTTCAGAAGACCAAGTGGCAAATATCTTCACGAAGAGTCTTCATTCGCCTCGGTTTATTGGGCTCAGAACCAAGCTCACATTGGTTTCCAAACAGTATGAGCTTGCGGGGGGATGTTAATACAATTTATCTCTCTGTATTTTTCCTTTAATTATGCTGATTAGTTTCTATTTGTCTGCTTCCTTTCTGTTATTGCTTTGTCCAATTGTATTGCTACACGTGGTACTCTTGTTTGATTATTTATATGGTAATGATTGGGCTATGCATTCAACTTAGCATTTTCTCCTGAAATTTCTTACTCTGATTGTTATCACTTTGACATATGGATTGTTAGTATATGAATAACCTTATGCGATGAAGAGAGTTAAAAAATATTCTTCAATTCAAATTGAATTACTTTGTAAAAATATATGCTTTTGGGTTGTCGGAAATACTATAATCACTTCATTTTGTAGAGTTATTCAAACTTGATCACTACGGTCCCGTTTGATAACCATTTGGTTTTTTGTTTTTGGTTTTTGAAAATTAAGCTTAAAAACACTACTCCCACATATAAGTTTTTTTATTTTGTTATCTATCTTCTTCTTATGTTTTCAAAAATCAAGCCAAATTTTGAAAACTAAAAAAAGTAGTTTCCAAAAACTTGTTTTTGTTTTTGGAATTTGGCTAAGAAGTTAAATGTGTCATTGACAAAGATGCAAACCATGAAAAGAAAAATGGAGAAAAACAAGTATAATTTTCAAAAACCAAAAACCAAAAACCAAATGGTTATCAAACGGGGCCTACATATTTGGTTAATAACCCATTTTGACTCAAATAATTTTTAAGAAATAAGCAAATCTCAAATTTTAAAGATTTTTCTAAGATTTCAAAAATCCTTTCCAAAATTAAAAATAAAACAAAAATATTTGTTTTTTAAGATTTATTTATTTATTTTATTTTTAGATAATATGGTTGTTGGGAGAAAAGAATATGTGATATTGTTTACCCAAAACATTACTAATTAAGGAATGTATCCATATCTTATTGCTTCTTTGGTTATTCATCAAGAACCAAAACATTATATTAGAGCTTAAAATATCTCATCAAGTCAAGGCATTTATGACACCTTCCTCTAGATCATAGTCTCAAATTCTCATTCTCTCTCTCTCTTTTTTAATTATAATATTCTGAATAATATATATGTCAAAATTGTCACATCCTCAACTTGGGCAAGTAGTTTTATTTTTTTTAAGAGAATTTAGAATTCTGTAGCTAAAATAAATAAAAATATAACAAATATTATAAAATGATTACAATATTGTATTTCCTTTCAAACAATTAATTAATATCCTTACGATTCTTTTGTCTAATAATAGTTTCTTTCTATATAGTCGATAATTAACTTAAATATTCATAAAAATTATAATCATATTCATTGATGGCCTTGTCTATATTTATAATTATTTTCTAGAGATTATTTGTAAAATATTTTATCCCAATTCAACTAGATCCGCACAACTTAGGTCAATATTCCTAATTAATGAATTTTAAATGAACCCAACATTTATTTGATTTACTTTTATTATTATTGTTGGCCGATGAGAAAAACTTATGTGGATAAGAAATACCACAATTTATTAAAATATTGTGGGTGACATTGATAGAAATTTATCCGATATCTATAACCAAATAATTCAGTGCTTAGTTTAATATTTATTATCCCGAGTCATGGATAGGGACCATAATTGTTGCTCTCAATACTTCTTTACAAACAAAAATTGTTGGTAAAAAATTTGACGCTTCAACCCATTGAATTATGCTCAAGTTTTCAGTTTATTGAAAGACAGATATGATGTAAATACAAACAATCATGAATTGGTAAATGATTACATTATCATTCAATTAATATAATTAAGGTTTAAATCTAAAAAGTAGTCCAACAATAATTGGAATATGTATCTTCAACCAAAAAGCTAGGTTTGAATTCCCCCACTTCTAAATGTTTATTTTTTGTTGAAGTAATATATAGAGAGATAATAATGATAATCGATCTTAATTACACTCTTCAACTTTTATGCTTGGTCCTATATTTTTAAAATATTTGCTTTAATTTCTAAACTTTTTTTTTTTGGTAATATTATTGGTTTTCTGAGAGTTCAAAATGTCTATCTAGTACTTGAACTTTAAAAAAAAAAATACTAACCGTTTTTTCAATTATTATATCATGTAAACATATATATATACATACATACATACATATATGTCTCTATCCGATAGATACACCGGATATATATACTAGTCTCCGGTCAACATGGGTGCTCTAGTATACGTCTACGTCAACATGTTATTACACAAATTTGAAATCATGTTACTTATTTGTTGAATAATTGATAGCAAAATGAATCACAAGAATCAAAAGGATTATTTTTCTAAATTTTGGGAACCAACACAGACCATTTGAAAATCGAAGGACTAAAATGGTATGTTCTAAAAGTTAAGAGACTAAAATTGATGTTTTAAAATTTCAATCACCCACCATAAAAAAAATCACCAAAACCAAAATAATATTTATTCATAAAAACAAATACCTTCTAATTTTAAAAAAGATGGTCCCAAACCCCACTCATTGTTTGCTATTTTTATTATTTTTTTTTATGGATAATTTAGTTGAGATTCGAAAGAGTCTTCTACACAAAAAATTTTATTAAAGAAAATGACAATAATTGATCTAAGTGCATTGTCATATTATCATCAATCCACACACTTGATTTTCGTTCTTGTTTGGTGCATAATTGCTAAGGTATATACCATATGCAGGATGATGAAATCTTTCATCATTTTTTCTTTTTTTTTTTGAAAATCGAAATCTTTCATCATTATATTATATTTAAGTAAAATTTCAATTTTAGTTCATTGCACATTTAAGGTCCTGTCTAGTAAGTTTCAGTTTAAAAAGTGTAAATTTCTATGTTTATCGAAAAAGTATCTTAACTTTTAATTCTGTGTCTGGTACAATTCTTTGATCTATTCAAAAATTTTTAAAAGGTAGAGTCCTAATGCTATAAAATTGAATTTTATGATTCTGAAAAAAAAAAAAAAAATTGAATTTTATGTTCAATTGAACACTTAACATTTCAATTTTGTGTCTATTTTTTAAAATTTTCTAATATGGTAGGAACCTATTAGCTACAAAATCGAAAATTAATGCTTTAATTAATAACCATTTAGGTCCCGTTTGATAACCATTGACTTTTTGTTTTTCGTTTTTCAAAATTATGCTTGTTTTCTCTCGATTTCCTTACCATGATTTTCATCTTTGTTAAGCACACATTTGCATTCTTAAGCAAAATTCCAAAAACAAAAACATATTTTTAAAAAATAATTTTTTTAGTTTTTAAAACTTGACTTGGTTTTTGAAAACTTGGGAAGAAGATAGATGACAAAACAAATAAACTTATGGATGGTAGTAGTGTTTTTATAGGCTTAATAATTTTGAAAAACAAAAAACAAAAAACTAAGGGCCCGTTTGATAACCATTTCGTTTTCTGTTTTCTGTTTTTGTTTTTCATTTTTAAAAAACAGGAGTGTTTGATAACCATTTCTGTTTTCTATTTTCTATTTTTTAAAAACGTTTTTGAAATTATAAGTAAATTTCAAAAACCAAAAAAAGTAGTTTTTAAAAACAAATTTCTGTTTTTCGAAAACTCATTTTCCTTCTAGTGCTTACTTTTATCCTCTTTTACCTGTCTCTCCAATAAATTTATTTCTCTGTTTTTTTTCTCTCTCTAAAATTTATTTTTCTCTCTCTAAAATTTACTCTCTCAAAACTTTTTTTTTTCTCCATAACTTGTCTATTTTTAAAAACTTGTCAATACCTTTTCTCTCCTCAATAAACATGTTCTAATTTTTCTTTTGAAAAAAAAAAATCACCAAAATTTTCTATCGCTACAAATTTTCTTTATTTTTCTAATTTATCGTTAGTTCTTTAGCATATTTTTTACTCTTAACTTTACTATCTCTCTAAATTTTCTTTTTTTATTTAATTTTTTTAATCTAAAATTTACCGCTTTTACTCTAACTTGTTTTCTACTTTTTCTCTAACTAATATCTTTTATCGAGTCTAACTAATATTCTTTCTCTAAACATTTTCTTTCATCTCTCTAAATTTTCTATGTTTAACTTTTCTCTCGTCTTTTAAAAAAAAAAAATTCTCTTGAAAACATTTATATTTGTGTCTCTAAATTTTTGTTTCAATGTCTTTACACATTTTTCTCTCTCTAAAATATCTTTTCATCTTTCTAATTTTTAAAAAACTGAAACCAAAAACAGTTATCAAACAAGGTTGGTTTTCTGTTTTTTAAAAACAGAAAACAAAAAACAGTTATCAAACATATGTGGTTTTTGTTTTTAAAAAACAAGAAACCAAAAACCAAAAACAAAAAAAAAAACAAAAAACCAAAAACTGAAATAGTTATCAAACGGGCCCTAAATGGTTATCCAATGGAGTCTCTGTTTTTTTTTTTTTTTTTCTTTATTGTTTTTGGTTTTAGAAAATTAAGCTTATAAATAATACTTTCACAAGTGAGTTTCATCGTTTTTGTTTTTTAAATTTGGTTAAGAATTCAAATGTTTCCTTAAAAAAGAGAAAGCGAACACAACTCTAAGAAATGAAAAGCCAAAAACAAAATGATTATCAAATGGGACCTAAGTGATTTATTTGACATTTTTAAAGTATAGGAACCAATTACACACAAAATAGAAAGTTGACGGACCTATTTGATATTTTTAAAAATTTAAACATCTACGAGACAAAAATATGAAAGTTCTAAGTACTAAACTCGTAATGAGATAATCTAAAGAAAACAGAGAAAAAAAACAAGTAAGAAGAATTAGAATTATTATTTAATGAAAGATGAATCAATCCCACCCCACAAATAGAAGTTGTTATGAAATTGGGATTTGCTTAATCAAGTCTCCTATCTTTTCAAATTGTCGAGAGGGAAAAGAACAAATTCAAGAAATGTCAAAAGTTGTCTTCATTTTTGGTACGAGAGAATTGCCCAGCTTTCTTGTGTTTCTTGTCAATTCTGATAAATAAATGATCTTTAAAGCTCTCTCTGTGTTAAATTTGAGTGGATATTACAAACTCAATTATTTTGGTAACCAATACTTTAAACTCTCCATAATTTTCCACTTCTCCTTTTCCCATTGGTCTTCGTCAAACTTTACCTTAATTTCATCATTCAAATAACTAAAAGGAAGGTCCATAGACAGTGAAAATGACTACGAAAAGCTTCAATTTTTTTTTGTCTCCATGTTTTGGGAGCATTCGGATGGGATCCAATAATTCATTTTGAGGAAGTTGACCTAAATGAATTTGTAGCATCAGATTTGTTTTTTTTGGATTGCATTTTACAAGTCTAGGATCGAGATTAAGTCGCCATCAAATAAATTTTCATAAACTAACCGATGGTGTGGAGACAATTGTAGATTTTAACAATTCATCTCTCGACTTAGCTGTCAACGTAACTTCAATAGAAGTAACAAACATAATTTTATTAGAGAAGTAGAAAGAAAATGAAGTCGAATATTGTGAAAATTTCACTTAATCAAACCAATCACTATTGATAAGATATGAAAGAAAGATTTGGAGAAGGATAAAGCCAATGAGCCCATAAAAGCATTAAATGTTGTAAAGTAGTCGTCACCCATTTGCTTAGTGAATTGAAGATGATAAACAAGCAACAAAGACAATGATGTAAAGGGAAATCTCCAGCCCAATTGATTATTCTCGACAATGACTTTCCACCAGCCATTTGAAATCATGAGAACGCCTCTAATTTTAATAATAACCATTAAAAATAAAAAACGAAAAAAAAAAAAAAAAAAAAAACCCATTCATCTTTGCGTGGCATCCTTTTGACCCTTACGTAGAGACAACGACACTGGTATAGGGACTATTAAGAATATATATAAGGACTAAATATATTATCATTATTTATTACCTTACACTTCCAAATTTAGCGGTGACTTAAAAATAGGTTGATGTCCAAATGATTAAATTTATCATAACCTATCCCCTTACGTTTTCAAACATTTATAATATTATTGTCTCGGAAATTGATGTTAGTTCATGTGTTAGAATTTCATAAATCAAGATAGGGTTGATGGGGAGAGTTTGGGAATGTGATACCTAATTACAAAACATTGTGCTCTTTCTCTCAGCAGTTTCGAGTTCAAATGTCCACTTCAATGACGTTATGGCTATTTTCATTTTTAAATCGAATGGGAAGACCACCATTTTTATTAGTTCTTTATATAAAAAAATTTCTGTCTGTTGAAAACAAGGTTTGATTTTTTTTAATGGGTTTTGATGTTTTGTTTACATACAAAATTTGTTAAAAGCCATAATAGATGGAGTTAGTCATTGTTTTATTCCATTATTAATTAACTATGATTGGATCTCTAACATTTGTGATTGAGAGAGATTATGATGCTTCACTTGATATCACATCAACTCACTTAATTCAGATAAATATTTGTTAAATTTACTTTTCTCAAATGTAATTTATAGTGGTACATTTATTATGATTATTATTAATATTTTTTAGTATTTGCATTGCCTTATATTGCTTGAGATGATAACTGATCATCACTTGACTCTATACATATATATTTTTTTTTTCAAAATGGTCCCTGTTGAACTTTTATAGTTTTTTTTTTTAAAAAAAAAAAAAAATTATAGTTGACATTATTTTAGATAATGATGACTTGTTTAGTTTGTATTTTCTTTCTCTTGAATTAGTATTAGAGTGATTCAATAATATATATTTTTAGATTAGGTTGGCAAACATAGGCAGGATTTCTTAAGTACATAATGATCTGTTGAAAATCAATAATAGGAGAATACAAAAGAATTAAGAAAATATTAAGAATACAAAGATTTTATTTTGTGTGGTTTTTGTCGAGGAGACGTGTAGGCAACTTTTGTGGCATCAGAGTTTTGTTAAAAAAAATAAATAAATTTCTTTATTTGAAAATTTTGTTTGTTGATTAATTTTTAAAATATTGTTCTTAAAACAACAAACAATGCCGACCAAAAAGAATATTTAGGAAAAAAAAAAAGGGGGCTTTGCACAGATAGCAAAAACCGGCAAAAGAATGGCAAAAATAGCAAAAAAATAAAATTATTTGCGGAAATAGCAAAAAATACGTTAAATTACGAAAATACCCGTAGTATCTCCAATAGTCTATCAGTCCCTATTATTGATAGTCACTGATAGACTTCGATTAATCGGAGTCTATCAATGATAAATACTGATAGACTTTGATGATAAGTTTCAATTAATCGGAGTCTATTAGTGATAGACACTGATAGACTTTGATTAATCGAAGTCTATCAGTGTGTATCACTGATAGACTTTGATGATCATAATCTATAAGTTTTTATCGTGTTTAATTCAAGCCTATCAGTGATAGCCGCTGATAGAAAACAATTTAATTCAAGGTTATTAGTTCAGTTTAATTCAAGACTATCAGTTTCTATCCATCAGTTTAATTTAAGTCTATCAGTGATAATCACTAATAGAAAACCGTTTAATTCAAGGTTATCAGTTTCTGTCACTAATAGAAATCAATTTAATTCAAGACTATTGGTTTATTATCACTGATAGAAACCAATTTAATTGAAGTTTCTATTGACTTGTATCACTGATGGAAATTAGTTTAATTCAAATATATCATTTTCTATCGAGGATAGAAATCAATTAATTGAAGTCTATCAGTTTCTATCTCGGATAGAAATCAGTTAATTATCAATTAATTGAAGTTTACCAATGATTGTTACTGATAGAAATCAATTTAATTGAAATCTATCAATAAAGTACTTTGCATTGCAATCGTCTCGGTAATTAAAACTCATCCAAAATTATTATACTACAATCATAAATTGAACAAAAAATTTAAGTATCTTGTGGTAATTAGAACATAAAATCCAAAAATAACCATTATGAACAAGCAACTCTCAATCAACAATATAATTTTTAAAGCCTAGCACACAAGCTCCGTGACCACCACCATAAAAATTGCTATTCTTGTATTCTTTGTATTTCATTATCTATCAATTATAGCCCTGATAGACTTCGACCAGTGATAGTCAGTGGTAGACTACGATTAACCGGAGTATATCAGTGATATACTTTGATATACCTATACAAACACTCACCAAAATTGCTATTTTTGTATTCTTGGCATTCTTGAATTAAAAAGAAGGCCAACAAGAGCTTAGCTCAATTGGCATAAAGTTGTACTGATAACCACAAGGTCTGTGGTTCGAATCCCCCTCCCCACATATTATCAAAAAGTATATATATATAAAAAGAAGAAGAAACAATCATAAAAAAAAAAAAAGAAAAAAAAACAAGAAATCGTAACAGCTCATAAATGTACAAAAATGCAAAAAAAAAAAAAAAAAAAAAAAAAAAAAAAAAAAAAAAGAAAAAAGAAAAAAAGAAGAAATCGTAAAAAAAAAAAAAATTGTAACAGATTTCAAAATACACAAGAAATGAGGGAAGAAAGGGTAAATGGAAATATTCTAATTTTTTTGCCATATTTGCAATTCTTTTAACCTTGTGCTAAATTTGCTATTATATATAATTAATTTACCACCCATTGCAATTACTAAAAAAAAATCATTTTCTGATTTCTCCCATTCATATTTGGCTCAGTTTCTCAATTTTAACCTAAAAATTTTAATTTCAAAAAATTGAGCACTAAACCGGAATAGTGACGAAAGAAATACGTCCGACCAATATATATATATATAATACTAAAAAAAAATACCAACAAGAGCGTATAGCTCAACTGACAGAAGGTTGTAGTAAAGACCAAAAGGTCTGTGATCCGAATCCTCCACCTTCATAATATTGTCAAAAAAAAAGAAACAATGATCACTTTTTTTCATAAAATACTCTTTGGTCTAGTGATTTGTTCTTCATTTTTATATTGGTAGATTAAATTTTGGCCCAAGTTCAAACCTACTTGACGCAATCAATTAGAATTTTTATTTATATTTTTTTATATTTTATGCATATTTCAATCTAAAAAACATTATTTTTGGGGAAAAAGTTAAAATGATCTTTAAAAAAACCTTATAAATGGTATTTGTGGTAAATAATTTAAATCTAATTAGAATATGTTTACAAATATGAAATAGTAAAAAAAAATTAGTATTGGCATGTATTCCTTTTAAATGGAATGAGACTCAAATTATTTGAACCAAAATAATATTTTAACCAAATTAATATCAATGTGTTCAAACTAAATTTGGTCTTTAGTATTAGTATGTACATTAAATGGAATGTGAGTAAAATTATAGAGACAGTCAAAATATTGAATAGCAGAGAAATAGGGTAGATATGATTACAAGGGAGAAGTAACTTTTATTCAATGTGTATGTGATCAAAGCAGTCCCCTTTATATATAGGAAGACTGTGAATATAATAAACATTCTTTACAACTAAAAAGATAACAGAATTTAACTAATACAGTTGTAGTTCATGAAACTAAATAAAAATACAGGGATAACATCTAGTGAGCCTTCTTAACACCCCCCTCAAGCCAAGGGCGGATGAGTCAATGACATCGAGCTTGCTTTCCAGCGGCAGAAACCTTGAGACCGACAGAGGTTTGGTGAATATATCAGCAATTTGAGCAAAGGATGGTAAATGACAAACCTTGATCTTCTTTTGAAGAACTAAGTCTCTTACAAAATAGATGTCTATTTAAACATGCTTAGTCCTTGAGTGTAAAACCGGATTGGCACTTAGGTGGACAACACTCAAATTATCACACCATAGAACTGGTTATTGAGATAACCAAACATCTAGATCAATAAACAAGGAATGTAACCACATTAATTCAGCTGAGACATGAACAAGGATTTTGTATTCTGCTTCAGTACTTGACCTTGAGATTATGTTCTGTTTGTTGGAAGCCCACTAAATCAAATTTCCACCTAAATAAACACAATAGCCAGATGTGGACTTTCTATCGTCAGGATCACTCGCCTAGTAAGCATCAGCAAAACCTTGTAAGAACAAGTCGTTGGGCTTCTTAAACAGCAATCCATGATTCAATGTGCCACTCAAGTAATGTAAAATTCTTTTAACAGCTTGCCAATGTACAGTGGTCGGTTTATGCATGAATTGACACACTTTGTTGACACTATAGGCAATTTCAGGTCTCGTAATAGTCACATACTGTAAAGCGCCCACTATACTTCGATACAATCGAATATCAGACAAATTATCACCATTAAAAGAAGATAAAACCGACCCACTAACCATTGGAGTAGAAATAACATTAGCCTGATGCATCTTAGCTTTGAACAACAGATCAGAGATATACTTTGACTGTGACAAGAATAAACCACCAGTTGAGAGATAAGAACCTTCCACACCTAAAAAGAAACTCAGGGTACCGAGGTATTTTAAGGACAATTGTGTTGGGTTTTATGCCCTAAAACTCGTAGATAGTAAATGAAACAAATTAATCGATCTCCGTAAAGCGTTATTTGAGTAATTCAGTAATTTGGTTTTTGAATAATCGAGTTTGCACTAATAAACCCTAAATCCAATAAACTAAGATCCAAGGTTGTTTAAATGAAACTTGGACTAATATGTGGGGACATACGGGGATCAGTGTCCAAGTGACAACCTAAAAGGTCTATAGTATAGGGATAAGGTTGGGTACCTTATTCTGGTGACACTATGTGATACGACCCACCTTGTATTCGATACAGATGCAATGATCCAAAGCATCCATGTAGGAGACATGCGGGTGGGGGTATCCTATGCAATGAGTTTGCATAAGACCGGACCGGGAAATAGTAACCACTAGATGTAACGCCGTTAACTAGTTTAGGTTTCTATTTCAATAGGATGACCTAGGTAACTCAATCTCAATCCTGAGTCTGTTATGAACTCTTTTCAGGAGGGATTGTCCTTAGATTTGGTATGGGTGAGAGTGGCCAGTTTGCCGACTCAATAATTCTACCATTTGAGGGGCAAGACCGAATGGGGGCTGGGAACATAACAGTACAAGATGGAATTTACTCCTTCCCCTATTAGGGTAAGTAGATGTGTGTTCCCTTAAGGGCTGATTCCGGGGCTTGAACAAAGGCGCACCATCCTCTCCTGGCCCGAGAGGAACTCTTGTTTAGTGGTTGGACCCTAAACAACTTGTTCATTAGAGGGATCAGTGGTACTTAAGGAACCAGAGGTAACCCAGGGGTAAAACGGTAATTTGACCCAGCTGGTGTTACGAACACATGTGAAGGATTGACTTACTGCATTGGTCGATATCCGTGGACACAGAAATATTCTACAGTGAGAAGAGTGCAGCTGTGGGTCTTTAGTGGAGTGACCCACAGTTAACGAATGTTGACTAACTTGGTTAATGAGTTTAGCCAATTAGTCTCGTATCGTTGGATCTTCTGATCTTTAGGTCCATTAGGTCCCACTGGTAGCTCGTAAAGAGACTTGAGGCAATTAAGTTTAAATTGTAAATTGAAAGTGTTCAATTTATTTGGGGAATCGTATAATGTATATTGATGCATTATAATAAAAAGTTTATGAAACTTTATAATATAATTTTTGAATTAATTTCAAAAATTAATTCTTGAGAGAAAATATTTGAAAGAGTTCAAATAAATTTAATATGAATTGGATTTATATTAATTTTAATTTTAATAAAATCCCTAAGATTAAATATATGATATTTAATTGGGTTATTAATTAATTATTTATTAAAATTACAGACCTTTTCCTATTAGGAAAAGACCTTCCTTTTCCTATTAAGAAAAAGGTCTTGGCCTTTACTATATATAGGACCCCTGGGGTGGGGTGAAAGGCATTCCATTCATTCTCCTACTCTCAGAGAATTCTCCCAAAGGCTCCCACCAGTCTCCTGCCTCTAGTAGTCTCAGAGTCATACCGGTGTAGCCATAGTGGTAGTGTTCATAATAGTTCGTGATTATTTCACAAGCAGTTGGTGATTTAATCAGAGTCGTCAACGAGAGTAAGTAACTTGTTACTATATAAATTAGATTTAGATCTAATATTTTTGTCTGCTTAGCCTTTATATGAATCTAGAATAGTTCTAAGTTTATTGTCAATGTATTGGTATTTTGGATTAAACAAAAATTAATTATGAATCGGTCCCAATCATGCTTCCGCTTTACGGAATTACGGAATTCCAATCCTTCAAATTGATCATTCAGCTTCCTCACAAGATGATCAACAACAATACATGAACTTCCAGTGATTATTATATCATCAACATACACTAGAATATAATAATGATGACCATTTTTGTGGCAAACAAGTAAAGAAGAATCTACTTTTGAGCTAACAAAACCCAAAGAATGTAAGAAAACACTAAGTCTCTCAAACCATGCTCTAGGTGCTTGTTTTAAACCATATAATGCCTTATTCAACCGACAGACCATATGAGAGAAAGTAGAAGAACTCATACTCGGTGGCTGTGCCATAAACACTTCTTCAGTAAGGAGACCATGTAAAAAGGCATTGTTGATGTCTACCTGCCTGAGTGACCATCCATAAGCTAGTGCTAGCGTGAATAGAACCCTGATCGTAGTAGGCTTGACAACAAGACTAAATGTCTCTGTGTAATCTATATCAGCTTCCTGATGAAAGCCTTGGGCCACAAAACGGGCTTTATATCTGGCAATCGTTCCATCGGAGTTCCTCTTGACTTTAAACACCCACTTGCATCCTATAATCTTCTTATCTGCAGGCAAAGGGACTAATGACCATGTATCATTAGCTATGAGAGCATTATACTCCTCTTTCATTGCCTTCAACCAATACTCACACTTCATGGCTTCCTTGACATTCGGTGGTTCATAGTCAATATACTCAACCAACAGCACCTTCGATTTAAAAATCCCAGCTTTTCCTCTAGTAACCATGGAATGGTTATTTGTAACTCTCACAATCGGTAATGGAGATGGTGCAGATACGGAAGCACACTGTTCATTGGGAGAAGAGAAAGAGGGTTGAGCCAAGGGAGAAACAAAATGGTTTTTTGAAGGTAAGGTTACTTCACGTGAATTAGTAGTATATGAAAGGGAAGTATTGGGCTGAAGTAAAGACAGGGCTTGGTCAGAATCACGTGAAGATTGATTTTCAGTCTGGTTTATAGGTTGGTCAGTAGATGTAGGAGGCTGTAGAGCTGGTTGTGATAAATTGGGTACAACAGTTGTACTGGATGGCAGATGGACTATTGGTAAGGGATTTGAAACCAAAGGTAATTCGGATGAAGTGTTGGAAAGTAGAAAAGAAGCTGTTGGAAACTTACTTTTATCAAAAAGTACACTGCGTGAGATGTACAATTTGCCAGCAGCAGTTAAGCACTTATATCCCTTGTGTAAAGAGCTGTATCCCAAGAAAATACAGGGTATAGAACGTGGCTCAATTTTGTGATGGTTATAGGGTCTAAGTAATGGGTAACAGAGACAACCGAAGGTCTTAAAGGACTTATAATCTGGTTTGGTGTCGAAAAGTTTCTCCAAGGGAGTTATTTGATGAACTGTGACGCCCCATGCATTTTGGTATATTTATATTCCGTACATCTAGTCAAATTAAATGTAAATATTATTTGGACTAGTACTAAGGAATTATTAATTTAAAACCAAGGTGTTTGGGTAATTATTCTTGGAATTAATCCTTATGTTGAAGTTATTAATTTTTCCCTAAAAGCTCGTTGAAATTTTATGTTAGTGTTGAATTGTTAAGTTGAATTAAGGGAGTAGGTTGTTGGTTATAAGCTATTCTTGGAATCCTATTTTTGGGCTTTTTGAAAAGAAAAAAAAAACTAAAAGAAAGGAAAAGAAAAAGAAGCCCTAGTCTTTCATCTTCTTCTCCCTCTCTTCTGTTCGTGCGTGGCAGCCCCCCCTCTTGTCTTCCTTCTCGCCGGCCATTCCCCCCGCTGGAGTTCACACCGAGACGTCGCCGCCGTTCGAGCCCTCCGTCATCACCTTTCCGTCCAGCCACCGCCGCAGATCCCGTCGTCGTCGTCCCGTTTCAGTCGTCGTGAAGCTCGTCGCGCCGCCCCTCCCTTCGCGAATCTCACTCCATCTCTCGGGTTTCCGCATGGAAGCCGCCGATCGTGGGGTTCCCGCCGTCCCGCCGCCAGCCTGAGCACCGCCACTGCTCAGCCTCTCGCGCGAGGTTATTCCTTTCTCTCTGTGGTTCGGCCAAGCCCCGTTTCTTATGGGTTTTTTGCTGTGAAGTTAAAGACCCGTGGGTAAGCTCTCCCTTCTTTCGATCTTAGTCGCTTAAGGCCTGGTCTAAGAGTCTCTTGTGCTGTTTTGGTTAGATCTTGCGCAGGCAACAGTTCGGAGCCCCGCCTTTCGCGATTTCGCTTATGTCCAGCGGTGTTTTGGCTCCGTTTTGGATCATTACACCGTCATTTAGCGTTTCCGGTAAGTTTTTAACTCTTACCCATTCTTGACTAGAGCTTAAATTAGAATGCCCATTCGTTTAGTGTAGAAAATCCTGAGTTTGTGATGAAATTTTTGTTCTACAGCGCCGTCTTTGCTCAAATCGTGGGTGTCTCGGCGTGTTTAAGCAATTCCGGTAAGTCTAGACTCTTACCCATGTTCAGTTGGTGTTAGAATCAAATGCCCAATGGTTTAGGTGCTGAAATTTTAATACTAGCATTGATTTTCTGTTCTGCAGCGCCGTCTAAGTGTTCGATTGAGTTCGATACAGTCAAACTCGGATACCCACTGCCCAAGGATCGTTCTAGCGCATCGTTAGAGGTTAGGATAACCCGTCTAGCGTTGAAACGGGTCCGTTTGGGTAAGATTTGTTTCTGTCACTAGTTTAATAGTGTTGAGGTTTATTGGGCATTAGGTGTTTAAGCTTTAGATGCATGATTTAATCGTTACCCATTGCTTATTTAGGCTCTTAGGTGTTGCACAACCCTTATAAGTCCTAGAATATGTTTTAAAATGGGTCATCATTGCCATTTTGGTTATGAAGCATGTAGTTCATCAATGCCCATTTAGTCTCGTCGCCTATATAGCTTTGCCCGACCCTTATAGGTTCTTAAAGCATGGATTAATGAGTCGTTTGCTTGTTGTCCGTTGTTTAGAAGCATGCCAAATAGGTTCCTATTAGTTATCTAGGCCTTAGTTATGTTGTCGATCTCTTAGGTGTTATTAGTATGCCATTTAAGTCATATTCGCTTGCTGTCCAGTGGCTAAAAAGCCTTAAATATGGTCATTCAACGAATACCCATCGCCCGTCATGCCTTAGACATGGTTGCCCATGATCTAAAGGTGTTGGGTTTTTAATTTGGGAGATCTTGAGTGGCTGTCGAGCAAGGAAATAGATATTCTCTTAGTTAAATTAGGCCTTTTAAGCTTGTTTGGAGTATCTTTGAGTTGGTTCTAATTCGGTAGAAATTATCCTTGTGTTTAGGAGCCTTCTTGAACTACCTTGGATTATTAAGGTTGCTTTGGAAGCATTATAGGTAAGTAGTTTCTACTTACTGAGTTTGTTTGTATAACGCTCAGGCCCAGGATTCGGAATCTGGATTCGGCACCAAACGGCCCCGACATTCCCCTGCGACCTGGCCACGTCACCATACTTGTCTTAAACTTCTTCTAAGATTGAAGACTGTCCCCACAAACCAACACGGGGTCCTTTTAGCATGCTTTGTCCTCACTCACATGCTTCCTAGGAAAATTCCCAGGAGGTCACCCAACATAGAACTTCTCCAAGCCAAGCACGCTTAACTTGAAAGTTCCTATGATTGAGCCACCGAAAAGGAAGGTGCACCTTGTTGGTATAGGTAGTATCTATCAATTCTTTTATGCTTATCTTGACCATGCTTTCATGTCCTCAGGATCCCTCTCATTCGGATGTGATCTCGATTCATTCATGTACCCCTCCTAACCTCGGGCGTCACATGCCCACCAGCTTCCGCCTTGGTTCGTCCCCAAACCACATCCTATTGGGAGAGGTTCCTCTCTGATACCATCTATAACGCCCCAGGCCCAGGATTCGGAATCTGGATTCGACACCAAATGACCCCGACATTCCCCTGCGACCTGGCCACATCACCATACTTGTCTTAAACTGCTTTTAAGATTGAAGACTGTCCCCACAAACCAACACGAGGTCCTTTTAGCATGCTTTGTCCTCACTCACATGCTTCCTAGGAAAATTTCCAGGAGGTCACCCAACATAGAACTTCTCCAAGCCAAGCACGCTTAACTTCAAAGTTCCTATGATTGAGCCACCGAAAAGGAAAGTGCACCTTGTTAGTATAGGTAGTATCTATCAATTCTTTTAAGCTTATCTTGACCATGCTTTCATGTCCTCAGGATCCCTCTCATTCGGATGTTATGTTGTGATCGTTGTAGTGCTTGTGTAAAGCGTGAGACGTGCACGCTTAAGGTGTTTAAGGGTGAATGTTGAGTTAAGCATTTGAGTCTGGATTGCATGTTGCATGGGGGATGTGTAGCATGAGTCGAATGTGAGGCGCAACACATGGCACGTAACTCATGTGTAGCGGAGCGTGACGCGGAAATCATGTAAGAGTGGCGCAACACATGGCGCGAAATTCATGTGGGGTAGGTGCGGAGCAGGACGCGGAAATCATGTAATTAGCGCAGCACATGGCGCAGAATTCATGTGTAGCGGAGCATGACGTGGAAATCATGTAAGTAACTGATAAGGGTAAAAAAATATACCGATTTTACCCTTATATTTAGCTCATTTCTTGGTCAAATATTGAGTGTTTAGGTAAATTTACTATTCTCGAGCTCAAATTATGCTTCATTTGATAAGTTAGGGTGTTGGGAATTACTTTTGTTGAATTTAACTCATTTGTGCTTAAAAATACTTGATTTTAAGAGAATTTGACTTAGTTTGTTGTGGTGCAGAAAAACAGAGGAAAAGCTGGAATTCTCCAGAAATTCGACCGAATTTCTGGGAAGGCAAAATTGAAATACGACCGCATTTCTGGAAAAACAGAGGCCATTCCGAGTCGCACGCGGGTCGTTGTTGACGAGTCTTCTTTGCACCTAACCGGCTGTTTTGACCCCGAAACTAACTAGGCAACCTTCCAGCATCTATTTCGCAGCTCCTCAACCAATTTCTACACTATATAAGCTCGAGATTCGAAGTCAAATCGAAGCAAACTCACTTGGAAGAAAAGGGTGGTGACAGAACCCTAGCTCGACGCCAATGAGTAGGGATGCCCGAGGTCCTTCTTAGATGACCAAATTCTAACCCGAGAGAGAGTTAGACATCAAACCTTGTGGTTTGTAGAGAGTTTCATCCATTCCCATCTCATAAAAGTGAGAGAGTGGAGTGTCTTAGCGAACTCTAGAAGGTTTGTGTAAACAAAAAACCCATAATATTTAGCTATCTCCTTTATTTCCAGCTCTTGAATCTTTTCATTATTTTGTATTCATTTCATTATTATTTCAATGAAAATGTGTTCATTTGCTTTTTATCCCATCATGAGTAGCTAAATCCCGTTGAGGGGTTCAATGTGGTGAATTCCCTTACGGTTTAATGGCTTGGAAGTGTTCTATTTGCTTAAGTAGGGTTTAATGCATGTCATTCTTTATTGATTATCACTCTAATCTTGCTGAGTTTAATTTGATCACTTAGACTTTGCATGCTATGTGAGTTTGATCTCGAAAGGGACAAACGATATCGGTTCTCATAAAGGTGATATAGGAGAAAAAGCTCGAAAGAGATTGTTCGGCGGTATAAGGCAAGCTGCCTAAGGCACCCTATATCGACTATAGGGTTATGGGTTGCATTCGTGAATTATCTATGTCGGTGTCGAGTCCCAGAAATGGGCATAACGGTACCCGCTTAGCCTTCTAACGGTTTTTGGAAACAAGGGCCAAATGGAAGTTAAATCTGACCCAATGCATTAAATACACTTAAGTTAGATATTGCTTAAGTATGGTTGTTACCTTAGGGATGAATCCATGTTGAATACCTCGTTTTATCTTATTGTTATTCTTTATTATTTTGTTGCTTGTTTTGTTTATCTTTTCAAAACCCCAATCAATCAACTTATTTTCTTTGGTTACCTTTTTAAAAGCAATCATTTGAGCAGTTTCTTCATCAAATTTGAATTTCCAATTTAGTCCTCGTGGGATCGATATCCTTGGAATACTTTCTGAGGTTTTTTATTACTACGTGCGACAGTGTATACTTGCACTTAAGTGTTGGCTGAATTATTCTTTATTATTTCATTTATTATCTTAACTCACATCTATCCATTCAGCTGATGACGCACCAAGTTTTTGGCGCCGTTGTCGGGGACAAAAAGTGAAACCAGATTTTTTTTAAATTGCGATCAGATTGCGACCGCATTTCTGTCTCAAAGGGAATTTAACTTCGGTTTGCATTTGTTTTTTTTTTTGTTTTCTTTTGCAGGTTGAAGTTAGTGCATGAGCAAGGGGTATCCACTCCTTGACATTGATCCAGAGATAGAAAGAACATTTCGTCGTCGAAGGAAGGAACAGAGACGAAAGAAGAAGGAGCAACAAGAGTTGAGCGCACGAGAATTTCTAGAGGAAGCATCTTGCATTCAAGAGTTTCCAATGGATCCTCCTGGAGTCGATCCTCAAGTTGATCCACAAGTTCGTGGAAGGGAGCAGAATGGCGGGAGAATTCCTCCTGTTCCTCCAGTTCCACCAGTGCCACAACAAGAAAACCCGATCTACATTGCTGAAGATCGAAACCGAGCAATAAGGGACTACGCGGTTACCAGTTTTCTAGACATTGAATCCAGGAATCTTGGAGCCACCGATTGATGCTCCACAATTTGAGCTTAAACCAGTGATGTTCCAGATGTTAAATACGATGGGCCAATTCTCAGGATTTCCAAATGAGGATCCACACAAGCATATTAAATTATTTTTGAGAGTTTGCAATTCTTTTAAAGTAACAGGAGTGCCAGAAGATACGCTAAAGCTAAAAATTTTTCCGTTTTCTTTACAGGGAGATGCTGAAGCCTGGTTGGATTCATTTCCTCCGAACTCCATCACCTCTTTGAATGATTTGGCGGAGAAGTTCTTGGAGAAGTTTTTTCCCTCCAATAAGAATGCTAAGTACAGAGCAGAAATCATTGCTTTCAGACAGTCTTACAATGAACCTTTGGATGCAGCTTGAGAAAGATTCCAAAGGCTGGTTCGAAAGTGTCCACACCATGGACTGCCTGCTTGTATTATTTTGGAGCATTTTTACAGTGGGTTAGATCAAGCTTCAAAGGCACTAGTAAACGCATTTGCAAACGAATCTTTTCTGAAGAAGTCTACTAATGAGGCGCACACTATTCTAGATACCATAGCCACCAATAATCGACATTGGGGAGAAAACGAACCCAACAACCATTTTGAAAAATCCAGTGAAAGTAGTAGAAACAAAGGCTAACTCCACGATGCAAGCCCAGATCAAAGCCATTCATAGCATGATGATGGGCATGTCCATGAACAATCAAGCCAACATAGCCTCTGCAAATGCTGTTTCTTCTCTCTGTTGTGAGATATGTGGTGAGGAACACATCGCTGATAGTTGTCCAATAAACCCTGCTTCTATTTTTTATGTAGGTCCACAAGGAAATCAGAACCAAACTAGATGGAATCCTTATTCGGCCACATTCAACCCGAGATGGAGACAACATCCAAATTTTTCTTGGGGAGGACAAGCCGGATCGAGTAATTCCAATAATCATCAGTTTGGAAAGCAACTTACACAACAACAGCCGCAAAAAAACTTCCAACAAGTTCCAGTGCAGAGTCAAGAGTCCAATCTAGAGACTCTTATGAAGGAGTACATGGCGAGGAACGATGCTGCAGTCAGGAATTTGGAAGTTCAGCTTGGAAAAATTGCTTAGGAGATTAAGAATAGACCTCAAGGGACGTTGCCTAGCAAAACCGAGACTCCACACAGAGAAGGCAAGGAACAATGCAAGGCAGTGACCCTAAGAAACGGATTAGAATACGCTGGACCAGAGTATCCAGGAAGTTCAGAAGCAGAGATCCTAGTTGACGCTCGAAAAAAGATTTGTGAAAAGAATTCAGACGATACCACAGATATTTCAAAGAATAAAGAAGAAGAAGTAGAAAAGACCAAGGAGCCTGAAGCCTTGGTAGAAAAAGAAGAAAAATCAAAGTTGGAGAAGAAGGGGAATGCGACCGCAAATGTGACCACAAAACCTCAAAAGTTTGTGATAGACCCAGATTACAGACCACCTCCTCCGTACCCACAGAGATTCAAACATACCTCACAAGATGTACAGTTCAAGAGGTTTTTAGATGTATTGAAGCAGTTGCACATTAACATACCATTAGTGGAGGCACTTGAACAAATGCCTACATACGTAAAGTTCCTAAAAGATATCCTGTCAAAAAAGAGAAGGTTGGGGGAGTACGAAACGGTTGCACTCACGGAATGTTCTAGTGCATTAGTAAAGAACGAGATTCCTCCCAAACTTAAAGATCCAGGAAGCTTTACAATTCTATGCTCTATAGGAGGCAGGGATGTAGGCAGAGCACTGTGCGACTTAGGAGCAAGCATCAACTTAATGCCATATTCGGTTTTTAAACAGTTAGGAATAGGTGATGCACGACCAACAACTGTGACCTTGCAGTTGGCAGACCAATCACTTACACATCCCGTTGGAAAGATTGAAGATATACTGGTTAAAGTTGATAAGTTTGTTTTCCCTACAGATTTCATCATCTTAGACTGCGAAGCCGACAAGGATATACCGATCATCTTAGGACGACCGTTCCTAGCCACAGGCAGAACATTAATAGATGTCCAGAAGGGAGAATTGACCATGAGGGTCAACGATCAGCAAATCACGTTTAACGTGATGAGTGCAATGAAGTACCCTGGAGATTTCGAGGAATGTTCAATGATCGATGAAATTGATGAACTCTCTCAATTTACTTTGCAGGAAATAATGCAGAAAGAAACTTTGGAGGATGTACTTGGAGAAGAAGAATTGGATGAAAAAGGTGAGAAAAAGATTGAAGTGGAAGACAACAGTCAAATCATGAAGCAACAAAGGATAAAACCATATTGGGGAAGAGGCTTCTGTTGGGATTGGTGTCCTAAAACTCGTAGATAGTGAATGTTAAACGAATTATATACTTATTCGATAAAGGCGTTATCGAGATTAATTCAGTAAAGTTATTAATGAATAAAGTAAATTGCACATATAATAACCCAAATCCAATAAACTAAGATCCATGGCTATAGGATGAACACTTGAGCTTTATGTAGAGACATAAAAGTGGATCAAGCTTGAGTAATAGCCAAAACGGTCTATAGTATAGGGATAGGGTTGGGTACCTTATTCTGGAGACACTATGAGACGCAGCCCACTTTATAGATGGTATAGACGATGTGATCCTAAATCGTCCATGTAGAGACATGCGAGTGGGGGCGTCCTATGCAATGAGTTTGCATAAGACCAGGACCAAGAAATAAGTCGCTCTCGCTTTATAACACCGTTTACTGACGAGACTGACTATTTCATGTGATGACCTAGGTAACTCGATCTTAATCCTGAGCTAACTATGAACTCCTGTTTATTCGGACTTATCCTTAGATCTGCATAGGTGAGAGTGGCTCAGTATCGCCGACTCAATAAGCCTCCCATTTCAGGGATAGGAACGAGTAGATAGCTGGGGACATAGTCGTGCAAGAAGGAATTCACTCCTACCCGAATTAGGGATAGTAGAGAGGTTGTTCCCTTAAGTGCTGACTCCGGGGCTTGAACAAAGGGATCCCGCCCTCTCATTGGCCCGAGAGGGACTCGGTTTATTGGTTGGACCATAAACCAATTGTTCATTAGAGGATCAGTGGGACTTAAGGAACTAGAAGTACTATAGGGGTAAAACGGGCTTTTGACCTAGCTATAGCTACGAACAACCTGTGAAGGATCGACTTACTAATCATGGTTAAATCAAGTGGACAAAAAAATATGTCTATAGTGAGGGGAGTGCAACTATCGGGCTATAGTGGAGTGTCCCGGTAGTTAACGAATGTTGGCTAGCTTGGATAATGAGATTAGTCGGTTAGCCTCGAATCGTTGGAGCCCATGATCTATAGGTCCATTAGGTCCCCCTACTAGCTCATATCGGAACAAAGCCTAGAACAAAAAGATAGGAAGCTTTGAATCGTTCAAAATCGGGAAAACGGGTATTATCGTAAATTGTGTTTGACACAATAATTTAATTATGAATTAAATTAGAAAATGAGAGATGGAGTATTTAAAAGTGTTTTGAGTACCATATATATGTATTAGGAATCATATATAATTCATGGCACTAGGTGATAAAGATTAATTGGATTAATCATGTAAAAATTACTTGGAATTGTACAAATTAATTGCCTAGAAATCAATTTCAATTTTGAATTGAAATATGAATGAATTGCAAGCTGAAAATTGAGAATTTAGATTCAATTTTAAGTGGATTTAGTGGCATTCCCACTCTTGCATGTTGATGCATAGTGGAAAACAACACAACCATGCACTAGTTGCATGTGTTGTGAATTAAACACCTAGAATCCACTTTGAGTTGCAATTTCACCATGTGTCTAGTGTCATGAGGCTTCTCTTTGCATGGAAGATGTCTATATAAGGAGTATGAATCAGATTCAAAGGCAGTAGAGCCATTTTCCATATTGTTATGCTGCTGGATTTTGGTCTCAAACTCACTCATCGCCATATATCTCTCTAGTGCTTGAACCTTCAAGCATTCCCTTCCCATTCCCTATCTCTATAGACTCCCACAAGTCGTTCTTGGCCCGGAGAATAGTAGGGAAGACACTAGAGGTGGTCCACACACCGTTCGTGATCAAAGGAATCAAAGGGAGTTGTTGAATCAGTCTCCAAAAGGTTGGTAAAAATTCTGCTCTCACCTTACGGTATTTGGACAGCATGTTTTCATTTTCTAAAATTGATGTAGTTAAGTGCCTCCGATCCTAAAATTGCTTCAGCATTTGTTATATGAACACCTTCAATTGGTATCAGAGCATGATTAAGGCACCTAACATGCATTAATTTTAGCTTGGTGGGTAGCTTTTCATATGATGAAACTGTGTAAAAACTAAAGAAAATTGGTTTTGGGATTGATTTTAATTTTCAGTCAATTCGTTGGAATTAATTGTAATTGCCTACATGTTTATGGGCTTTAATGTGTTCATATGGAGTCTGTAAAATTTGAGAGTCAATAGAGTCCATTTAGGCCGTCAATTTGAAGAAATTCGGAGACTGCTCGCTGCTTGCCGAAAATTCCAGCATGCTGTTTTTTAGTTCCAGCTCAAGTACGTTCTTCTCGTAACGGTAAAATGGTCCGGTTCAAGCAATCCAAAGGTGGTTCGGGTCGGTTCTAATGGTTCGGAAGCGGTCCAAGCCCTATTTGAAATTATTATTGTAATAATTTTAGTTTTTATTTTTGCTTGATTAAAAATCCCAAAACCAATTCACTTTAGTAAATTTAATTAATTATGCATTATTGAATGTATGTTTTAATTAAATAGTATTTTATGTGCATAATGTATGTCATTTATATTTAAAACCCCACCATAGGAAAGCATGTTCATGCATTTGTTTAATTTGAATAAGTGTTATTTATTAATTCAAATGCATGAGGGAAATTTCATGTTTTATTAATATAAGAGTCGTATTAATTTAGGGAGATTCATGCTTGAATGGTTAATTAAAATTGATTAATTCTTATAATAGTTATAATTATTAAATGATAAAATTAACCAAGCATGAACATGAAATTTCATTAGTTTGATTATAATTGTTATACTCAAATTAGGCTTGTTATGGATTTGTTTTATAATTGTTATAAAAGAGATAGAAATCTAAAATCTATAACAAGATAAAGAGCATGCTCACTTAGGTTAATGAACCTTCAACAATTCGATCAACTTGCATAGTTTAGGTCGATATCTTGTAAAACAACGGTTACGAGAGAACTCACCCGACAAAATGTTGTCTAAGGCTGGAGGTATTTAAGTTGACGGTTTACGGAACACCTCCTACCTGGGCATTGAGTCGGTTCTTGAGTTAAGTTAACTCGAGTTTTATGAGCATGCGTGAGCGGTGTGAGGTTTTAAAGTGTTATCACCTAGACATCGTAGTATAAAGAGTTATACAAACCTAGACATAGGTTGTTTCTAAAGGGTGCTTTTCTTATAACTTGAATGATTGATTGTTATATGCTTTAAAACACCATTAGAAAGCATGTTATAGGGTTTATTCATTAAAAGTTATAAGAGTTATAAAAGTTGATGAATAGAAACCGTAAAATCTATAACAAAGAGTTGCATGCTAACATAGGATCTTAGGATCTTATCCTTCTTTAAATGGTTTAAAATGAAATAGACCTAAGATCGCCTTTTTCTAATAGGATTAGAAATATGTCTTAGTTTTTTAAAATAGTTTTGAAATTCGAGTAAGTAGGACATAAGACCTTGGTTATAAGGGAACTCTCCCGGCAAATGGTTCGGAACCTGAGTTGAATTAACCATAGTCTTACTAGCATGCAATGTCACTAGGTTATTAAAAGTGTTTAATCACCTAGACATTTAGTGTAAAGACCTTGTTTAATAAGGCATAGACTTAGATAGATTCATTTAGCCGGAATTTACCTAAGTAATAAGACCCTAAAACTTTACAACACTTTAGTGGGAGGAAAAGTATAGAAACAAAATATTCATATTAAGTTTCTACTCTCACGTCCCCCTGAGTTCACAATGTGAGATCCATGCTTGGCCTCGAGGTGCCCTGGGAGCGTCCCCCTACGGATGGTGTTTGCATGGGTTAATATCAAGGTGAATGGGGAAAGTGTTCATAGTAAGTGGGAGAAGGAAACGTGTCAAACGTATCCTACGGTCTCCATCATTAGGTTGCACCGTGAGATTCCTATGCACTGCCTGCGAGTCGCCCTGGGAGCGATCACCCTACGGAGGGCTTGCGCATGGGATTCGGAACAACGCAAACTCCAGAAATGGATAGGGTTTCCTAGGGTCATTCCCAACATTAGCTCTTCCCTACGGTGGCATTGTTGGGGCCGTCCTCTGCGATCTGAAAATGATGGGTAACACTTACAAGATGGTCTTGACCAAATTAACGTTAGCTAATAACTATTGGAGTAAGAGTTATTCTGGGAATAGTATTTGGCCGAGATTGTCTCGATTCAGAGGAGGAGTAGCTGACTGCCCTACGGTAGCGGTTATTCTAAACCCCTGAAGTATCGTTGCAAAATAAATCAATTGTATATATGGGTCGATGATTGCTTTTGCTAAATCTGATTGGATAAATGTGATTAATGGGTTTAGTGCATGTTTCTAATAGAGATTAATTTGTTTGTTTCAGCAATATGTCGAAAAACGTATGTGCTTTGTCAAATGCCAAATTAAACGGTTTAGTACATACGACTAAGAATACTTGCTTAAACGCTAAACACGTGGCAAAGAATTTAGGTTTGGTCTCAACTGTGGAATGTCCTCAAACTAACTGCATAGCCAAGAAAAACATGATCCACGACTCTAAATGCGATTTATTAGTCTTGGAAACGTGTTTAGTGGAAAACGACGATTCTGCCTGGATACTCGATTCAGGTGCCACTAATCACGTATGTTCTTCATTTCAAGGAATGAGTTCCTGGCAACAGCTAATAGCTGGAGAGATGACTCTTAAAGTTGGAACAGGAGAAGTCATCTCGGCTATTGCAGTGGGTGATGTAAAATTATTCTTCACCAAGGAACGTTACATGATATTAGATAATGTATACATAGTTCCGAAAATTAAAAGAAATTTGATTTCTTTATCTTGTTTATTAGAACAAGGTTACTCAATTTCTTTTTCTGTTAATGAAGCGTTCATAACTAAAAGAGGTATTGATGTTTGCTCTGCAAACTTGAAGAATAAATTGTATGTTTTGAGACCAATTGAGTCTAAAGCTATTTTAAATCATGAGATGTTTAAAACCGCTGAGACTCAACCAAAAAAGCCAAGAGTTTCTCAAGATACCTATCTCTGGCACTTGAGGTTAGGCCATATCAACCTCAATAGGATTGGGAGATTGGTCAAGAGTGGACTTCTAAACAAGTTAGAAGACGACTCGTTGCCTCCTTGTGAGTCATGCCTTGAGGGCAAGATGACAAAACGACCTTTTACCGGAAAAGGTTATCGTGCCAAAGAGCCCCTAGAGCTCATTCATTCGGACCTCTGTGGACCAATGAACATTAGAGCTCGAGGAGGGTACGAATATTTCATCAGTTTCATTGATGATTATTCGAGGTATGACTATCTCTACCTAATGCATCATAAGTCCGAGGCTTTTGAAAAGTTCAAAGAGTACAAGGCTGAGGTTGAGAACCTATTAGGTAAGACGATAAAAACACTTCGATCCGATCGAGGTGGAGAGTATATGGACTCAAGTTTTCAAGACTATTTGATAGAGCATGGAATTACGTCCCAACTCTCAGCCCCTAGTACACCTCAGCAAAACGGTGTATCAGAAAGGAGAAACAGAACCTTTTTGGACATGGTTCGTTCGATGATGAGTTATGCTCAGTTGCCTAACTCGTTTTGGGGATATGCAGTAGAAACTGCGGTTTATATCTTGAACGTAGTTCCATCAAAGAGTGTTTCTGAAACACCGTTTGAGCTCTGGAAAGTTCGTAAAGCTAGTTTACGACATTTCAGAATTTGGGGATGCCCTGCATACGTGCTAGATGCAAACCCAAAGAAATTGGAGCCTCGTTCTAGATTTTGCCTATTTGTAGGCTATCCCAAAGAAACGAGAGGTGGATACTTCTTCGTTCCTGAGGAAAATAAAGTACTTGTATCGACAAATGCTACATTCCTAGAAGAAGACCACCTCAGAGAACACAAGCCACGAAGTAAAGTCGTATTAAGTGAACTATCTAACGAAGCTACCGAAACATCAACAAGAGTTGTTGATGATGCTGGCACCTCGAGTCAATCACGTCCTTCTCAAGAAATAAGAGAACCTCGACGTAGTGGGAGAGTTGTTAGACGACCTGATCGCTATTTGGGTTTAACTGAAACTCCAGTCGTCATACCTCATGACGGAATCGAGGATCCATTAACCTTTAAACAGGCAATGGATGATGTTGACAAGAACGAGTGGATTAAAGCCATGGACTTGGAAATCGAGTCCATGCATTTTAATTCAGTATGGGATCTTGTAGATCAATCTGAAGGGGTTAGACCCATAGGGTGTAAATGGATCTACAAGAGAAAACGAGATGCTGCTGGAAAGGTACAGACCTTTAAGGCACGACTTGTGGCAAAGGGTTTTACCCAGCGGGAGGGGATTGACTATGAAGAAACCTTCTCCCCTGTTGCCATGTTGAAGTCGATCAGGATACTTTTATCCATCGCCATGTATTACGATTACGAAATATGGCAAATGGATGTCAAGACTACCTTTCTGAACGGCAATCTTGAAGAAAGTATCTACATGTCTCAGCCAGAAGGGTTCATTGCTCAGGATCAAGAGCAAAAAGTTTGCAAGCTTAAACGATCCATTTATAGATTAAAACAAGCGTCTAGATCCTGGAATATGAGATTTGATACTGCGATCAAATCTTATGGCTTTGAACAAAACGTTGATGAACCTTGTGTTTACAAAAGGATCATCAACAACTCCGTAGCTTTCTTAGTACTGTATGTGGATGATATCCTACTCATTGGGAATGATGAAGGTTATCTAACTGACATTAAACTATGGCTAGCAACTCAATTCCAAATGGAAGATTTGGGTGAGGCACAATTTGTTCTAGGGATCCAAATTGTTCGAAACCGAAAGAACAAAACGCTAGCCCTGTCTCAAGCGTCTTATATCGACAAATTATTAGTTAGATATAAAATGCAAAATTCCAAGAAAGGACTATTACCTTTCAGGCACGGAATTAACTTGTCTAAGGAACAGTGTCCTCAGACACCTCAAGAAGTTGAGGACATGAGAAGTTTTCCCTATGCCTCTGCAGTAGGTAGCCTAATGTATGCCATGTTGTGTACAAGGCCTGACATTTGTTATGCAGTAGGGATTGTCAGTAGATATCAATCAAATCCAGGATTCGATCACTGGACAGCCGTTAAAAATATCCTCAAATATCTAAGGAGAACGAGGGACTATATGCTCGTGTATGGTTCGAAGGATTTGATCCTTACAGGATACACTGATTCTGACTTTCAAACCGATAAAGATTCGAGGAAATCTACATCGGGGTCAGTATTCACTCTAAATGGAGGAGCAATAGTATGGCGTAGCATCAAGCAAGGATGCATTGCAGACTCGACCATGGAGGCCGAATATGTAGCCGCTTGCGAAGCAGCAAAAGAGGCAGTATGGCTCAGGAAGTTCCTAACTGACTTGGAAGTCATTCCGAATATGCATCTGCCTATCACCTTGTATTGTGATAATAGCGGCGCAGTTGCAAACTCAAAGGAACCTCGCAGCCATAAGAGAGGCAAGCACATCGAAAGGAAATACCATCTCATCAGGGAGATTGTGCACCGAGGAGACGTGATCGTCACGAAGATAGCGTCGGAGCACAACATTGCTGATCCATTCACGAAGGCTCTCACGGCTAAAGTGTTCGAGAGTCATCTAGAAGGTCTAGGTCTGCGAGAAATGTACGAGAAATAATCTAGGTCAAGTGGGAGAATTGTAACCGGTATATCGATGCCTCAGTATACTGGGTATTTAGATGCCCTAGTTTATTGTATTTTTACTTTGTTATTAATACAAGTATTTATTCACCCACTGCTGTTATAGATTATAGTACATCCCACTAAACTGGAGTTTTAGTTCAAGTGGGAGATTGTTGGGATTGGTGTCCTAAAACTCGTAGATAGTGAATGTTAAACGAATTATATACTTATTCGATAAAGGCGTTATCGAGATTAATTCAGTAAAGTTATTACTGAATAAAGTAAATTGCACATATAATAACCCAAATCCAATAAACTAAGATCCATGGCTATAGGATGAACACTTGAGCTTTATGTAGAGACATAAAAGTGGATCAAGCTTGAGTAATAGCCAAAACGGTCTATAGTATAGGGATAGGGTTGGGTACCTTATTCTGGAGACACTATGAGACGCGGCCCACTTTATAGATGGTATAGACGATGTGATCCTAAATCGTCCATGTAGAGACATGCGAGTGGGGGCGTCCAAGAAATAAGTCGCTCTCGCTTTATAACACCGTTTACTGACGAGACTGACTATTTCATGTGATGACCTAGGTAACTCGATCTTAATCCTGAGCTAACTATGAACTCCTGTTTATTCGGACTTATCCTTAGATCTGCATAGGTGAGAGTGGCTCAGTATCGCCGACTCAATAAGCCTCCCATTTCAGGGATAGGAACGAGTAGATAGCTGGGGACATAGTCGTGCAAGAAGGAATTCACTCCTACCCGAATTAGGGATAGTAGAGAGGTTGTTCCCTTAAGTGCTGACTCCGGGGCTTGAACAAAGGGATCCCGGCCTCTCATTGGCCCGAGAGGGACTCGGTTTATTGGTTGGACCATAAACCAATTGTTCATTAGAGGATCAGTGGGACTTAAGGAACTAGAAGTACTATAGGGGTAAAACGGGCTTTTGACCTAGCTATAGCTACGAACAACCTGTGAAGGATCGACTTACTAATCATGGTTAAATCAAGTGGACAAAAAAATATGTCTATAGTGAGGGGAGTGCAACTATCGGGCTATAGTGGAGTGTCCCGGTAGTTAACGAATGTTGGCTAGCTTGAATAATGAGATTAGTCGGTTAGCCTCGAATCGTTGGAGCCCATGATCTATAGGTCCATTAGGTCCCCCTACTAGCTCATATCGGAACAAAGCCTAGAACAAAAAGATAGGAAGCTTTGAATCGCTCAAAATCGGGAAAACGGGTATTATCGTAAATTGTGTTTGACACAATAATTTAATTATGAATTAAATTAGAAAATGAGAGATGGAGTATTTAAAAGTGTTTTGAGTACCATATATATGTATTAGGAATCATATATAATTCATGGCACTAGGTGATAAAGATTAATTGGATTAATCATGTAAAAATTACTTGGAATTGTACAAATTAATTGCCTAGAAATCAATTTCAATTTTGAATTGAAATAGGAATGAATTGCAAGCTGAAAATTGAGAATTTAGATTCAATTTTAAGTGGATTTAGTGGCATTCCCACTCTTGCATGTTGATGCATAGTGGAAAACAACACAACCATGCACTAGTTGCATGTGTTGTGAATTAAACACCTAGAATCCACTTTGAGTTGCAATTTCACCATGTGTCTAGTGTCATGAGGCTTCTCTTTGCATGGAAGATGTCTATATAAGGAGTATGAATCAGATTCAAAGGCAGTAGAACCATTTTCCATATTGTTATGCTGCTGGATTTTGGTCTCAAACTCACTCATCTCCATATATCTCTCTAGTGCTTGAACCTTCAAGCATTCCCTTCCCATTCCCTATCTCTATAGACTCCCACAAGTCGTTCTTGGCCCGGAGAATAGTAGGGAAGACACTAGAGGTGGTCCACACACCGTTCGTGATCAAAGGAATCAAAGGGAGTTGTTGAATCGGTCTCCAAAAGGTTGGTAAAAATTCTGCTCTCACCTTACGGTATTTGGACAGCATGTTTTCATTTTCTAAAATTGATGTAGTTAAGTGCCTCCGATCCTAAAATTGCTTCCGCATGTGTTATATGAACACCTTCAGCTTCGAGGATGAGAAAGCCCATGTCTCCTTGATTGATTTGGTATGACTTCTACTACCTTGAATTTTTGTATATTATCTGGGTTTATAGAAATAATAATCTAGACTAGAGTTCCAAAAATATCCGGACAAGAGTAAAAACTCTGTCTAGGAAAATCCTGTCTAGGAAAGGGTATTTAAGATGACCATTGGGAACACCTTTTCCTAGGGATTTACCTGGGAGTTTTGAAAAGTCCATATTATTATGTTGAGCTCTGTCTTGTGTTTGAAATAAAATTAGCAAAATGAAAAAAGGTGTAAGTTTGTTTGAATAAATGATCAAGAGGGAACTTTGTCTAAGGCAAGTCCTGCCTAGGCTGAGGTATTTACGCTGACCATTGGGAACACCTCTACCTGGGGACTTACCTGGAAGTTGAGTTGATCAAAACATGTCCTTAATTCTTCTTAAAATTAAGAAAAGATGAAAATTTTGAAATGATTAAGCATATGAGCTTTCTAACTTGTTTATGAGTGTTTCAGAGAAAAGGAGAAAGCAAAGGAAAAGAGAAAAGGCAGAAAAAAAATAAAGGCAGAAAACTGGGTGAAATGCGATCGCATTTCTCCCCAGTGTATTTGGGAATGCGATCGCATTTTCCCGAATAAAAAGGGAGTCACGAAAATCGTTTGACCTGCACGTGACCTAATTGGAAAAGTATAAATAGCTTGACTTAAGTCTTTTTCTCTTCACCAAACACCCAACCTTTGCATTCAAGTCAAACCCTCAACTCTCCATATTCTCTCCATCGTGAAACCGAAAAACCCACAACCAAGAAGATGAAGAACACCCAAGGATCATCATCCTCACGCAAGGTTACTCATTCTCAGAGTAATCCGAACACTCACGAAGCTGAAGCAAGCAACCGACGACAAGAAGAGACCCCCGTTACACCCATGCACGACACGCGAAGGACGAGACCCATGGGATTCTCGCCGGTGGTCGTGAACCAAGTGCCCAATGCTCAAGCTCCATCTTCTTTGGCAACGCCGGCCACGTCGAGGGAGATGTGGAGTTCATCTACACCGAAACGGTTCACATGCGCCACTGCTGTCCGCCAAACCCAAAAGCCTCCCACTCAACAATTCAAAAAACGCTCGCGGGAGTGGTTTGAGATGATCCATGAGATGGGTGCCAAGAGACGAGCTGCCCTTGAAGAAGAAGGGAATCGACAAGACGAAGAAAAGGCCTCCAAGGCAGCTGGAAGCTCTTGGCAAGGAGAAGCTTCAATGGGTAAGGTTTCCGAACCTTAAACTAATCGTTCTTTGTCTTGCAGGACCAAACCGTTTGTAACTTACAGTGCAAGAAAGAAGAGTCCGAAGAAGGTCGAGTCTGAAAAGAAGCTTGAAATTCAGACCCTCAAAACCGCAAGGAAGCCTCCTAATGTATTCGAAGGAATAATTCGCCAAGCAGTGGCAAAGATCCTTGAGATTGCATAGGGGTAGAAGGCTGAACAGGACGCTTTGAAAGAGGTCAAAGCCGAGAGGGAGATGGAAAATCAGAAAATGGCTGAGGAGGATGAGTTTGCAAAGGAAAGAGATGAGAAAGAAGAGAAGAGAAAAAGAGAAGAAGAGCAAGAGGCCGAGAGGGCCTTAGAAGCTGAGGAAGAGAGAAAATATGAAGAAAACCTCAGGAGGGCAGCTATGGATTTGCAACTCCTTGAGGAAGAGAAAAAGAGAAGAGAAGAAATAAAAGAAGACGAAAAGAGAAGGAAGGAAGCTGAAGACTTCCTTGCAGCCTCACAAGGCTCAAAGTGAAGTCGAAGCACTGCAAGGAAGGGTAGAAGAAGAGGCCAAACAGGGGCCAACAGAAGAAAATTTAGAAAAAGAAAAAGAAAGAGAAGTGGAGAATGAAGGCCAAAATGCGACCGCATTTGGGCCGCATTCTGAGGAAGGCCTAGCCGAGGCCAACATTGATCATCCAGCTAAAGAGGTCTTTGAACCTCTATTCACACATGACCCACCAGCTGCTGATAGCACCTCTTCGGGAGAGAAGAGGGTTGAAGAGGAAAAAGAAGACGAGGAGGCCGAGACCTCCAGTGATTCTGAATCTGAAACAGAATCTGATTCAGAGATTAGGGAGCTAAATGGCAACCAAGTCCCTATCTCTGCAGCGTTGAGAAGAAAGAGGAAGAGAGAGATTAAGGCTGAGAGGAGGACAAAGAACAAGAATGACCCGATATTTGCCAAGAGGCTGAGGACAAGGTCCATGGACGCCTCCCCTGCGGTTCCTCCTACCATCTCTCCCACCAAGCCAAAGGGCAAATCACCCAAGACTGCATCTCCCAGAAATCCGTTCCCTGAGGTATTTAGAGATGTTAATTTTCAGGAAACGATGGAGATCATGAAGAAGAGAGATTTCCTCAATGAAAAAGGATTCTCTAACAGAGCTGGAGCACTGCCAGAGTTCGTGAGCAGGATCATATCTCAGTACAAGTGGCAGGACTTCTGTGCTCACCCTCAGGAGGCTGTTGTGCCTCTAGTTCGAGAGTTTTACGCCGGCCTGAGGGAGGAAAGCATTAGCATGGCGGTGGTGAGGGGGAAGATGGTCAGTTTCTCCTCAGTCAACATCAATAGGGTGTACAGGATCAAAGCACCCTTGAACCCAAGAGGGAATGACATTATCAGGAACCCTTCGCCCAAGCAAATGAAGGAAGCTCTTAAGTTTGTGGCCAATAAGGGGGTCCAATGGAAAGAATCGCAGACGAAAGTGAAGTCTCTAGTGCCAAGCGACCTAAAGCCAGAATCGGCAGTTTGGCTTCACTTCATCAAGAACCGTTTGATGCCAACCACCCACAACAGCACAATTCCAGTGGATAGAGTAATGCTACTCTATTGTCTTATGAAAGGGTTGGAAATCAACGTGGGGAGCATAATTAGGGATGAGATCTTAGCCTGTGGACGGAAAAGGGCAGGCAAGCTTTTCTTTGGCTCACTCATCACCCAACTTTGTCAGAGGGTGAAGATTGTGCCAGGCAAGGACGAGGAACGCCATTTCTTTAAACCAACCATTAACTTGTCCTTGATAGGAAAGCTTCAGCAGAACAACATCCAGAGGAAGGATAAAGCCTCCACATCACAGGCCACTCCTCAATGAGGGCCGAATGTAGCTTCTCCATCCCAGCACACTCCTTTTACAGGGCCTTCATCAGCATCAGAAGCCCTAGGCATGGTCCACCACCAGCTTGATCGAATCAGGGAGAACCTGAAGACTTACTGGACATATGCCAAGGAGAGAGATGAAGCTATTAGAGAATTCTATCTCTCTATCGGCCCTAGCATTGCTCCGGTCTTTCCAAATTCCCTAAGTTTCTGCTGCCCCAAGAAGAAGAGGATTCTTATGAAGAGGAAGATGAAGAGAATGATGATGAAGAGAAAGAGAGTTCCTCGAACGAGGAATAGGGGAGTTTTCTGATCCCCTTTGACTGAAATTTTTTTGTGCATAATACTGTTTACTGTTTTTTATAGTTTTACCATGTTTAAATTCTGTTTTTAGTAGTTTAGTTGTTGTCTTGATGGATTTAAATTGTTTAGTTGTTGATAGTCTTGATCATAGGGTAGTTTAGATAGTTGGTGGATAGTTTAGGATACAAAAACTTGGGTTTTTAGAATCCTTTCCTGAAAATTCTGCTTGCTGTTTTTTGAGCTTTACCCATGAACTTTTTGAAAAAATCAACTTTAGAGAAAAAGTGCTTTAAAAATGTTTTGGAAGAAAAAGCATGTTTTCAAAGGACTTTTCTTTTAAGTCCTTGATGATGAAAACTAGAGCTTTGTTCTATCTCAAAAGTGCCACTGTCACAACTGAATTGTTTTCTAGTCATAGGCTTTCCATTAGTCTTTTCCTTTACAAAATTGTCTTAGAGTCTAAACTTCCTCGTGTTTAACCTTTCTAACAATCTAGGAGAGTTTAGCCTTGATGTTTTGAAAACAAAAAGCCTCATGTTAAGCCCATGCCTAAAAAACAAGCCAATGAGGACATTGTCAACATTTAAGTTTGGGGGGTGCTTTATGCTATACTATGTAAATATTTTTTGTAAATTTGTACTGCTGGAAAAATATATGTGCTCCGTATGTGAAAAAAAAAATGAAAAAGAGAAAAACCGAGAGTTACTCCTCCTTCCTAGGGTTTACTGAGTAACCAGGGGCATTCATGACACCCGTGGTTTGCCACTGCATGAAAGGTTTACCTAGGGAAGTGAGTATCACTCCGAGCTTATGAACTTTGCTCGTAGCTAGATATCTTCACCACAAAGTGTCGATAAGCTAGAACGAAGGTAAAGATGACAGCAAGAAGGGAGAAAAAGAAGTTGAATAAAATGAGCACCAGCAGTCAAATAAGTTTGGGGGAGATGGAAAAGGTCTAGTAATTCAGATATGCTTTTGTTTTCCTAAAGATTGTTTTCTTAGACTGAAAGGACTACACTAGACTCGATGAGTAGAAGTTAGGTAGTTCAAGCATGCTGGTTAGGATGGATGAGAGAGAGTTTTGCTTTGAAAAAGAACAATAGAAATCTTCATGCCTAGGAAACTCAGACGTTGTGACTGGCACTAGAGTAGAACCCTCTCCTGAAAGGCAAACTTTTGAGAAAACGATCTTGAAATACATGTTTACTTGATTCCATGTCTTTTGATTTGAAATTGAAAGTTGATACTAGTACCATGATTCATTATTATGCATGAACTCTAACGTTTTGATTTGCAATTAATATTGAGTTCTTACATTTTGATTGGCAATTAAATAGTTGATCTTTAACATTTTGATTGGAAAATTGCTTGAGGACAAGCAATGAGTTAAGTTTGGGGGTATGATAAGGGTAAAAAATATACCTATTTTACCTTTACATTTAGTTCATTTCTTGGTCAAATATTGAGTGTTTAGGTCAATTTACTATTCTCGAGCTCAAATTATGCTTCATTTGATAAGTTAGGGTGTTGAGAATTACTTTTGTTGAATTTAACTCATTTGTGCTTATAAAGACTTGATTTTAAGAGAATTTGACTTAGTTTGCTGTGGTGCAGAAAAACAGAGGAAAAGCTGGAATTCCCCAGAAATGCGACCGCATTTCTGGGAAGGCAAAATTGAAATGCGACCGCATTTCTAGAAAAACAGAGGATGTTCCGAGTCGCACGCGGGTCGTTGTTGACGAGTCTTCTTCGCACCTAACCGACTCTTTTGATCCCGAAACTGACTGGGCAACCTTCCAGCACCTATTTCGCAGCTCCTCAACCAATTTCTACGCTATATAAGCTTGAGATTTGAAGTCAAATCGAAGCAGAACTCACTTGGAAGAAAAGGGTGGTGACAGAATCCTGGCTCGACGCCAATGAGTAGGGATGCCCGAGGTCCTTCTTAGATGACCAAATTCTAACCCGAGAGAGAGTTAGACATCAAACCTTGTGGTTTGTAGAGAGTTTCACCCATTCCCATCTTGTAAAAGTGAGAGAGTGGAGTGTCTTAGCGAACTCTATAAGGATTGTGTAAACAAAAAACCCATAATATTTAGCTATCTCCTTTATTTCCAGCTCTTGAATCTTTTCATTATTCTGTATTCTTTTCATTATTATTTCAATGAAAATGTGTTCATTTGCTTTTTATCCCATCATGAGTAGCTAAATCCCATTGAGGGGTTCAATGTGGTGAATTCCCTTACGGTTTAATGGCTTGAAAGTGTTCTATTTGCTTAAGTAGGGTTTAATGCATGTCATTCTTTATTGATTATCACTCTAATCTTGCTGAGTTTAATTTGATCACTTAGACTTTGCATGCTATGTGAGTTTGATCTCGAAAGGGACAAACGATATCGGTTCTCATAAAGGTGATATAGGAGAAAAAGCTCGAAAGAGATTGTTCGACGGTATAGGGCAAGCTTCCTAAGGCACCCTATATCGACTATAGGGTTATAGGTTGCATTCGTGAATTATCTATGTCGGAGTCGAGTCCCATAAATGGGCATAACGGTACTCGCTTAGCCTTCTAACGGTTTTTGGAAACAAGGGCCAAATGGAAGTTAAATCTGGCCCAATGAATTAAATACACTTAAGTTAGATATTGCATAAGTATGGTTGTTACTTTAGGGATGAATCCATGTTGAATACCTCGTTTTATCTTATTGTTATTCTTTATTATTTTGTTGCTTGTTTTGTTTATCTGTTCAAAACCCCAATCAATCAACTTATTTTATTTGATTACATTTTTAAAAGCAATCATTTGAGTAGTTTCTTCATGAAATCTGAATTTCCAATTTAGTCCTCGTGGGATTGATACCCTTGGAATACTTTCTGAGGTTTTTTATTACTACGTGCGACAGTGTATACTTGCACTTAAGTGTTGGCTGATATATTCTTTATTATTTCATTTATCATCTTAACTCATATCCATCCATTCAGCTGACGACGCACCAGTAGCGCAGGACATGGCGCGAAATTCATGTGTAGCGGAGCATGACGCGGAAATCATGTAATTAGCGGAGCATGACGTGGAAATCATGTAGTTGCGGAGCATGACGCGGAAATCATGTGGAGTCTAGTGCGTGCATTGCATAGCGTGAGATGCGTTTGCATGAGTTTGATGTTTTTAAGCATGTGGTTAGTTTTTAGCTTAAAAGCATGTTTCTTATTGTGGTTGTGTAACTTGTTGGATGCGTGTGCTAGGCATGTTGATTGTTTTGATTGTGTTTGTGGCTTGGTAAGTGTGAACTGCTTACCAGTACCACGATTGTACTGATACCCCCTTCCCCACCTTTCCCCCCAACATTTTAGATGTTGCAGGTATCAAGGATGATCCAAACCTTGGTGGCGAGGAGGAGAACTGCGAGGAAAAAATTATTAGAGTGTTGGTCTGTTGTTATGTGTTCGTAATGGTTTAGTAGGATAACTTGAGTTGTTGCATTTTGTAGTTCTGTGATGGTGAGGGATTCACCTGAGAAAGGTTTTGTTTTCGAGTTTATGAACTAGACTTGTTGATTTTGATTAAGTTTAATAAGATGTTTAGCTAGTGGACTAGCTTTCCTTGTTATTAAAATGTCTTTGAGTTCAACTGCATGGTTTCAGTTTATTGCATGTTGCCAATAAGGTTTGTCTCGTCTACAGGAGATAGGTTTGTGAAATCTGGCTGAAGTTTGGTGGAGTTTGGTTTTTGCATATTTAGAAGTGTTAAAAGTCTTTAGTAGGTGTTGTAAATTTTGGTTCAGGCCATTTTACGCCGTTATGCTGCCGAAATTTTCGGTACATCCGGTTTAAAGTGGTTCAGTTCCATAGATAAGGACTTAAGGGTTGAAGTTGAAGGTGTTCATATAACACATGCGGAAGCAATTGAAGATCGGAAGCACTTAAGACATTCAATTTTGCTCCTAAAGCATGCATGTTCTATAAAAGACAGAATATAGAGTTGAGAGAACACCAACCTTTGTAGCTCACTTATGTGGAACTCCTTGTGGTGTTTGCCTCTCCTATGCTCCTTGGACAACCTCTAGAGTCTTCCCTACTATTCTCTTGGGCCTAGAAAGACTTGTGGGAGTCTATAGAAGAAAGATAGAAGGGAATGCTTGATGGTACAAGCTTTTGGAAGGAGATGAAATGAGAGAGAATTTGAGGGAGAAAATTTGCAGCATAACACTAAATGAAAGCTTGCCCTTCTTGAATCTAATTCAAGCCCCTTTTATAGACATCTCCCATGCAAAGACAAGCTTCATGACACTTAGCCACATGGCCAAGATGCAACTCAAAGTGGATTCTAGGTGTCTACTTCACAACACATGCATCTAGTGCATGGTTGTGTTGTTTTCCACTATGCATCATCATGCAAGAGTGGAAATGCCACTAAATCCATTATGAATTGTATCCTAATTGTAAATTTTCAGCTTGCAATTCATTTCAATTTCAATTCAAAATTGAAATTGATTTCTAGGCAATTAATTGGGACATTTCCAAGTAATTTTGATATGATTGATCCAATCAATCTTTATCACCTAATGTCATGAATTATATATGATTCCTAATACATATATGGTATTTAAAACACTTTCAAATACCTCATCTCTCAATTCCTAATTTAATTCATAATTAAATCATTGTGTCGAACACGTCTTACGATAAAAACCCTATTTCCCGTTTTTGAACGATTCAAAAATTCCTATCAATATGTTCTAGGCTTTAATCCGATATGAGCTAGTAGAGGGACCTAATGGACCTATAGATCATGGGCTCCAACGATTCAAGGCTAACCGACTAATCTCATTATCTAAGCTAGCCAACATTCGTTAACTATCGGGACACTCCACTATAGCCCGATAGTTGCACTCCCCTCACTATAGATATATTTCCGTCCACTTGATTTAACCATGTTCAGTAAGTCGTTCCTTCACAGGTTGTTCGTAGCTATAGCTAGGTCAAATAACCGTTACACCCCTATAGTACTTCTTGTTCCTTAAGTTCCACTAATCCTCTAATGAACAATCGGTTTGCGGTCCAACCATCAAACCTAAGTTCCTCTCGATCCAACGAGAGGGTGGGGCCCCTTGTTCAAGTCCTGGAGTTAGTACTTAAGAGAACAACCTCTCTGCTATCCCTAAAATGGGTAGGAGTGAATTCCGTCTTGCGAAACTATGTCCCCAGCTATCTATTCGATCTTATCCCCAAAATGGTAGGCTTGTCGAGTCGGCGATGCTGGCCACTCTCACCCATGCAGATCAAAGGATAATCTCTCATAAACAGGAGTTCATAGATAGCTCAGGATTAAGAACGAGTTACCTAGGTCATCTATGAGAAATAGTCAGTTTCTTCAGTAAACGGCGTTATAAAGAGAAAGTGACTTATTTCGTGGTCCAGTCTTATGCAAACTCATTGCATAGGACGCCCCCACTCGCATGTCACCACATGAACGATTTAGGATCTCATCGTTTGTACTTAATACAAAGTGGGCCGCGTCCATAGTGTCACCAGGATAAGGCACCCAACCGTATCCTTATACTATAGACTATTTTGACTATAAACTTGAACTTGATCCTACGATATGTCCCTACATATAGTTCGAGTATTCATTTTATAGTCAAGGATCTTAGTTTATTGGATTTAGGTTAATCATTCGCAATTTACATATTCAATAACATCTTTTACTGAATAACCTCAATAACGTCTTTATTGGAAATAGAATATGTTTAATGATTTACAAACTACGAGTTTATAGGACATTAAACGCAACAAACTCCCACTTGGACTAGAAACTCTAGTGGGGTACATAAAGTTAGGTGTGAGAGAAGTATAAAGACAATAAACTAGGGCATCAACCATACCCTTACATTTCTCCCACTTGCCCTAGTCTAATAAAGCTCGTAATCCTTGATTAACTAGGTGACCCTAAAAAACTTTAGCCGTGAGGGGTTTTGTAAACGGGTCAGCCATGTTGTGCTCCGAAGCAATCTGCGTGACGATCACATCTCCTCGTTGCACGATCTCCCTGATGAGATGGTATTTGCGCTCAATATGCTTTCCTCGCTTGTGACTTCGAGGTTCCTTAGAGTTTGCAACTGCACCACTGTTATCACAATAGAGGGTGACAGGCAGTTGCATATTTGGAACAATTTCCAACTCTGTTAGGAATTTTCTTAGCCATACTGCCTCTTTTGCTGCTTCACAGGCGGCTACGTACTCTGCTTCCATGGTAGAGTCAGCAATGCAACCTTGCTTAATACTCCTCCATACTATTGCTCCTCCATTTAGAGTAAACACAGATCCCGATGTTGATTTTCTTGAATCTATATCGGTCTGAAAATCTGAGTCAGTGTATCCTGTAAGGATCAGATCCTTAGCTCCATACACGAGCGTATAATCCCTAGTTCTCCTTAGATACTTAAGGATGTTTTTAACGGCAGTCCAATGCGCATGACCAGGATTGGACTGAAATCTGCTGACAATTCCTACGGCATAGCATATGTCGGGTCTGGTACTCAGCATGGCATACATCAAACTACCAACTGCTGATGCGTAGGGAATTCGTCTCATTTCCTCAACTTCTTGAGGTGTCTTAGGACTTTGTTCCTTTGATAAGTGAACCCCGTGTCTAAAAGGTAATAATCCTTTCTTGGAGTTCTGCATCGAATATCGTACCAACATTTTGTCGATATATGATGCTTGAGACAGTGCTAGCGTTTTGTTCTTTCTATTTCTAATGATTTGAATGCCCAGAACAAATTGAGCCTCACCCAAATCTTTCATTTGGAATTGAGTCGCTAGCCATTGTTTTACGTCAGTCAGGAATCCTACATTATTCCCAATAAGTAGGATATCATCTACGTATAGAACTAGAAAAGCTACAGTGGATTTGACGATTTTCTTGTAAACACAAGGTTCGTCAATATTCTGCTCAAAGCCATACGTTTTGATCGCAGTGTCAAAACGTATATTCCAGGATCTTGATGCTTGTTTCAATCCATAAATGGATCGTTTAAGTTTGCAAACCTTTTGCTCATCACCCTGGACTATGAATCCCTCTGGTTGAGCCATATAGATAGTTTCTTCAAGATTGCCGTTCAAAAAGGCTGTCTTGACATCCATTTGCCATATTTCATAATCATAATATGTGGCAATGGATAAGAGTATTCTAATCGACTTAAGCATGGCAACAGGGGAAAAAGTTTCTTCAAAATCGACTCCTTCCCGCTGAGTAAAACCCTTTGCCACAAGTCGAGCCTTAAAGGTTTGAACCTTACCGGCTTGGTCTCGTTTTCTCTTGTAGATCCATTTGCAACCAATAGGTTTTACCCCATCCGGCTGCTCTACAAGATCCCAGACCGAATTGAAGTACATTGACTCCATTTCGAGATCCATGGCTTTGATCCACTGGTCCTTATCAACATCATTCATTGCCTGATTAAAGGACAATGGATCCTCTACACCATCATCAGACATGATGGTTTGAGTTTCTGTTAAACCCATGTAACGGTCAGGTTGAATTATAACCCTCCCACTACGTCGAGGCTCTCTCACTACCTGAGATGGATGTGTTTGATCAACAACTTTTGATGGACCAGCTTGATCTACAACTTTTGTAGATTCTTTTGTAGTTTTTCTTGAAATCTCATCTAATACTAGCTTACTGCGAGGTCGATGATCTTTTATGTGATCTTCCTCAAGGAACGTAGCGTTTGTCGATACAATCACTTTATTATCCTGAGGATCGTAAAATAGACCACCTTTCGTTTCTTTAGGATATCCTACAAATAAGCACAGTTTTGAACGTCGTTCCAACTTCTTTGGGTTTTGTACTAACACGTGTGCCGGGCATCCCCAAATCCTGAAGTGACGTAAACTACCTTTACGCCCTTTCCATAGCTCATAAGGTGTTTCAGAAACACTTTTAGAGGGAACCATGTTCAAAATGTATACGGCAGTCTCAACTGCATATCCCCAGAACGAATCAGGCAACTGAGCATAGCTCATCATTGATCGAACCATGTCTAACAAGGTTCGGTTTCTCCTCTCTGATACACCATTTTGTTGTGGTGTAGCAGGGGCTGAGAGTTGGGACGTAATTCCATGTTCTATCAAATAGTCTTGGAATTGTAGGTCCATATATTCTCCACCTCGATCTGATCGTAGTGTTTTAATCGTTTTACCTAAGTGGTTCTCAACCTCGGTCTTGTACTCTTTGAACTTTTCAAGGGCTTCAGACTTGTGATGCATTAGGTAAAGGTAGCCATACCTTGAATAATCATCAATGAAGCTGACGAAGTATTCATACCCTCCTCGTGCTTTGACATTCATAGGACCACAGAGATCCGAATGCACGAGTTCTAAAGGTTCTTTGGCCCTATAACCTTTTTCTGAAAAAGGTCGTTTGGTCATTTTTCCCTCGAGGCAGGACTCACATGGTGGTAACGAGTCATCTTCTAACTGGTTTAGTAGTCCACTCTTTACCAATCTTTCAATCCTATTGCGATTTATGTGGCCTAATCTCAAGTGCCAAAGATAGGTATTAGGAGAAACTTTCCGCATTTTGTTTTGAGTTTCTGCTACTTTAAACATTTCCGTATTAAAAATAGCTTTAACTTGAATTGGCCTTAACACATATAAGTTGCTTTCAAGTTTTGCAGAACATATATGCATACCTCTTTTGTTAACAAACACTTTATTAATATCAAAAGATACTTGGTATTCATGTTCAATCAAACAAGAGATAGAAATTAAGTTCCTTTTTATATCGGGAACGTACAAGACATTTTCTAGTAACAAAAATCTATCTCCAAAAGACAACTTAAGAGTTCCTGAAGCTCTGGCTGTGACGACCTCTCCAGTTCCAACTTTGAGAGTTACTTCGCCGTCTTCCAGCATATGCCAGGAACTAATTTCCTGTAAAGAAGAGCATACATGGTTAGTCGCTCCTGAATCTAATATCCAGGCAGAGCTATCTTGCTCAACTAAACATGTTTCGATAACGAGCAAATCATATTTACCTTGTTTTTCCTTTTCAGCCTTCTTTTCTGCAAGGTACTTGGGACAATTGCGTTTCCAATGTCCGTCTACATTACAATGGAAACATTTTCCTTTATCTGCAGCTTTAGTTTTTGCCTTGCTTCCCACTGGAGCTTTTCCTTTCCCTTTATCCTTATTTTTCTTCATTTGAATACTCTTATTCTTTGAAGTGGAAGGTCCAGACTTGGTTCCTGAGGATGATCCCTTTTGGAACCTTTTGGTTGTAGTAACATTTGCCTCCCCTTCATGTCCCCTCTTAGTGAGACTTTGGTAAGTCTGGAGCTCGTTTAGCAAAGTAGTCAGGTTAAAGTCTATTTTGTTCATGACAGCGTTTGTCCTGAACTGAATGAAGCTCCTCGGAAGAGACTCCATTATGAAACTTACTTGACTACCCTCGTCAATTGTAGCACCGTTTACTTCAGCAATGTTAAACTGAACCATCATGTTCAAAACATGTTCCCTAACTGAAGCACCTTCCTTCATTCGGGAATTGTAAACATTCTTGAGAGCTTCGTGCCTGATTTGTGAGGACGGTTGTCCAAACATACCTTGCAACGAAGTCATGATCTCCCTTGCGGTGACCATCCTCTCGTGTTTTTTCGACAAGACATCCGAAATGCTTGCTAAAATATAGACTCTTGCTTTATCATTAGCTCGAGTCCATTTCTCATATGCTTCCCGAACAATTCGGTTTGTTGACGAGCCAGGGTTAGGCGGACACTCTTCGGTAAGGACAAATCTAAGATCCTCGATTACTAGTATTGTGTTTAGATTAGACTTCCAAGTTCCATAGTTATCCCCGTTAAGCTTATCCGAAGCGAGTAATTGTACTAGTGAGCTAGACATGCTGAAAAATTAAACAAAGCTATTAGAAATTGCTTATTAACCATTTTTAGACAAAATCCAATCAAGTTTTAGCAAAAAGTAATAATGTACCCAGGATTATTATTTTGCAACGACACTTTAGTGAGTTAGAGCAACCGCTACCGAGGGGCAGTCAATTACTCCTTCACCAAACCAAGACGTTCTTGACTAAATACTAATCCCAGAATAACTCTTATTCCTATAGTTGTTTAGTTATCGTTACGTTTGGTCAGGAATTTACTAACACTTAGTAACCCTTGTAAGTGTGACCCGCCGTTTTAAGATTACAGAGAACGGCCCCAACAATGCTACCGAATGGAAAAGCTAATGTTGGAAATGGTCCTAAGTAATCCTATCCATCTCTGGAGTTTGCGTTGTTCCGATCTCCATGTTACAACCCTCCGAATGGTTAGTAGCTTCAGGGCATACAAGCAGGCGCAACATGGAAATCTCACGGTGCAACCTAACGGAGGAGACCGCAGGATGTGTTGACACACTTCCTTCACTCACTTACTATAAATACTTTCTCCATTCACCTTGTTATTGATTTATGCAAACACCTTCCGAATGGAGCAGTTGAGGTATAATCAACACGAGGCCAAGCATAAATCTCACCTTGTGAACAAAAGGGAGAACGTAAAAGGGAAATGGATTTGATATATCTCTCCCCTCCCACTAAGTATTTTAAACGGTTTTGGGTATACTTATACTTAGGTGAATTCCGGCTAATAGAATAACCCTAAGTCTAAGTTCATATAATCTTACGATGTCTAGGTGATAACGATTAAAACCTCACATCACACACGTGCATGCTCATAAAACTGGGTTAACTTTAACTCAAGAACCGACTCGATGCCCAGGTAGGAGGTGTTCCGTAAACCGTCAACTTAAATACCTCCAGCCTTAGACAGCATCTCGTCGGGTGAGTTCTCTTGTAACCTATGTTTTACAAGCTTATCGACCTATTTGAATCTAATTGAAATCGATCGAGAGTTGGATCAAATTAACCCTAAGTGAGCATGCACCTTTTTCTTTGTTATAGATTTTAAATTTCTATGTGATTTATAACAATTATAAATCTAAACTATAACAAACTTGCCTTTTGAATATAACTCTTATAAACAAAATTCTAAGGAAATTTCATGCTTCATGCTAGGTTAATTTTATCTTTTGATTAATATAACTTTTATATCAATTAATCAATTTTAATTAACCATTCAAGCATGAATCTCCCTAAATCAATACAACATTTATATCAATTTAAACATAAAATTTCCCTCATGCATTTGAACTATTAATAACACTTATTAAAAAATGCATGAACATGCTTTCCTATGGTGGGATTTTAAACTATATGGCATGCTCATAATGCACATACATTTAATCCAATTAAACCATACATTCTCAATGCATAAAAGAAATTAAATCAAGCTAAAATGGAATGGTTTGGCAATTTAAAACAAACAATCAACTAATTATTACAATAATAATCAATAAAATTGCTTGTGATGATCCCGAGATTTACGAACCGACCCGAACCAACCCTCCATGGAGTTAACCGGCCTTCAAATATGTGTAAAAAAACTGCAGCAGACCGAACCGGACCCGAAAAGAAGAAGAAAAAAAAACTGCTGCTGCTGGAATTTTACTTTTCTGCTGCGTCTTCTCCGGTTTTTCTTCGATTTTACAGCCTATATGGACTCTAATGACTCTATAAAAATTACAGACTATAGTACACACATTAACGCTCTTACATATCCGAGCAATTACAATTTCATGAAGGTTTGAATGCTCAAAAAATTGCCAAACCAGAACACTTCCATTTTAGCACACAGAAAATTCAATTTCAAAATGGTACCCACCAAAGCAAAATTAAAACGAATTAAGTGCTCTAATCATGCTCTGATACCAATTGAAGGTGTTCATATAACACATGCGGAAGCAATTGAAGATCGGAAGCACTTAAGACATTCAATTTTGCTCCTAAAGCATGCATGTTCTATAAAAGACAGAATATAGAGTTGAGAGAACACCAACCTTTGTAGCTCACTTATGTGGAACTCCTTGTGGTGTTTGCCTCTCCTATGCTCCTTGGACAACCTCTAGAGTCTTCCCTACTATTCTCTTGGGCCTAGAAAGACTTGTGGGAGTCTATAGAAGAAAGATAGAAGGGAATGCTTGATGGTACAAGCTTTTGGAAGGAGATGAAATGAGAGAGAATTTGAGGGAGAAAATTTGCAGCATAACACTAAATGAAAGCTTGCCCTTCTTGAATCTAATTCAAGCCCCTTTTATAGACATCTCCCATGCAAAGACAAGCTTCATGACACTTAGCCACATGGCCAAGATGCAACTCAAAGTGGATTCTAGGTGTCTACTTCACAACACATGCATCTAGTGCATGGCTGTGTTGTTTTCCACTATGCATCATCATGCAAGAGTGGAAATGCCACTAAATCCATTATGAATTGTATCCTAATTGTAAATTTTCAGCTTGCAATTCATTTCAATTTCAATTCAAAATTGAAATTGATTTCTAGGCAATTAATTAGGACATTTCCAAGTAATTTTGATATGATTGATCCAATCAATCTTTATCACCTAATGTCATGAATTATATATGATTCATAATACATATATATGGTATTTAAAACACTTTCAAATACCTCATCTCTCAATTCCTAATTTAATTCATAATTAAATCATTTGTCGAACACGTCTTATGATAAAAACCTTATTTCCCGTTTTTGAACGATTCAAAAATTCCTATCAATATGTTCTAGGCTTTAATCCGATATGAGCTAGTAGAGGGACCTAATGGACCTATAGATCATGGGCTCCAACGATTCAAGGCTAACCGACTAATCTCATTATCTAAGCTAGCCAACATTCGTTAACTATCGGGACACTCCACTATAGCCCGATAGTTGCACTCCCCTCACTATAGATATATTTCCGTCCACTTGATTTAACCATGTTCAGTAAGTCGTTCCTTCACAGGTTGTTCGTAGCTATAGCTAGGTCAAATAACCGTTACACCCCTATAGTACTTCTTGTTCCTTAAGTTCCACTAATCCTCTAATGAACAATCGGTTTGCGGTCCAACCATCAAACCTAAGTTCCTCTCGATCCAACGAGAGGGTGGGGCCCCTTGTTCAAGTCCTGGAGTTAGTACTTAAGAGAACAACCTCTCTGCTATCCCTAAAATGGGTAGGAGTGAATTCCGTCTTGCGAAACTATGTCCCCAGCTATCTATTCGATCTTATCCCCAAAATGGTAGGCTTGTCGAGTCGGCGATGCTGGCCACTCTCACCCATGCAGATCAAAGGATAATCTCTCATAAACAGGAGTTCATAGATAGCTCAGGATTAAGAACGAGTTACCTAGGTCATCTATGAGAAATAGTCAGTTTCTTCAGTAAACGGCGTTATAAAGAGAAAGTGACTTATTTCGTGGTCCAGTCTTATGCAAACTCATTGCATAGGACGCCCCCACTCGCATGTCACCACATGAACGATTTAGGATCTCATCGTTTGTACTTAATACAAAGTGGACCGCGTCCATAGTGTCACCAGGATAAGGCACCCAACCGTATCCTTATACTATAGACTATTTTGACTATAAACTTGAACTTGATCCTACGATATGTCCCTACATATAGTTCGAGTATTCATTTTATAGTCAAGGATCTTAGTTTATTGGATTTAGGTTAATCATTCGCAATTTACATATTCAATAACATCTTTTACTGAATAACCTCAATAACGTCTTTATTGGAAATAGAATATGTTTAATGATTTACAAACTACGAGTTTATAGGACATTAAACCCAACAGAAGTTGCATCTCTAGGCTAAAGGTTGGAAAACCCGGGGCGTTACATGAACTGTAGTTGGTAATTTGTTTATTAAGTATACAGATGTAGAAAAAGCATCATCCCAAAACTCTAAAGGTAAGGAAGAATGAGATAGGAGGGTTAGGCCCACGTCTACAATTTTTTGGTGTTTTCTTTCCACTATACCATTTTGTTTAGAGGTATAAGGACAGGTGAGTCTCTGTTAATTACCATTAGCTTTAAGAAAGGGTGTGAAAGAACGAAATTCACTACCATTATCACTTTGAAAACGAAGAATAGAACGACCAAGGAGTTTTTCAACATATATTTTGAAAAGCTGAAAGGTTTGGAAAGCCTCAGATTTAGAGTTAAGGAAGTAAATCCAGGTAAAACGAGAATAAACATCAACAAAACTAAGATAGTATGTGAAGCCATTTCTAGATGTTTTGAAAGAGGGACCCCATAAATCAGCAACAATCAGTTCAAGTGGAGCATTATATATAGTAGTAGAATCAGAAAATGGAAGACTATGAGACTTTCCAATTGCACAAGCATGACACAAAGTAGATGTTTTATTCGAATTGTATGAGATTTTACAAGAATCGAGTATTGAAAAGACGGTGTTAACAATAGGATGGCCTAACCTATTATGCCACAAGTCAAACAAAGAAGAGTTACATGAATTTGAAGAAGAAATAGCAGTGTAAACACCTGTGAATTATGCTCAACAGATGAGAAAGTCTTAGCAGCATTGAGATAAGCTTTTTCCATTTCAAAAGAGTACAGTCCATCAGCTAGCTTCCCTTCGAGAAGAGTTTGGCCACTGGTTTGATCCTTCACATAACAAACAGAAGGATGAAATTCAAAGAAACAATGGTTATCACGGGCAAATTGACTGACACTAATTAGGTTTTTAGTTATTTTAGGTACATGGAGCAGATTCTTTAAATGAAAAATATGCTGAAAGGAAGAAGAAGTAGGTTTGAAAGAAGAAGATCCAATGTGTAAGACTTCCAAACTTGCACCATTACCAATGTGAACTTTGTTTTCTCCTTGATACTCTGAACCGAAGGACAAGTTTGCAAGATTGTTGGTAACATGGTTCGATGCCCCTGAGTCAGGATACCAGTGATTATCCTTGTTCAGATCGTGTTGCAACATAAAGGCACTTGCCGGAGATTGATGGTTCTGTTGGCCAGAGGGATGAAATTGTTGATTAGGAACAAATTGTGAAGAAGATTGACCATTGGAATTCGAATTCGGACCCTGAAACCATCTCTCGAAACGGAAATAGCACCTCTGTACAGTATGCCCAAAACGCCGACACAATTGGCACTGCGGCTTGTTAGAATTATTCCAGTTCCTTCGATTCGATTCCCCATTATTGTTCTTTCGGTTTGCATCGCTGCTTGGAGCAGGTGCAACAGGTTTCACAACAGTATTTGTCGTCAGATTAACCGAAGGGAGAATTCCATCAGGGTTAATCGCGAGGTTGCGAGCAATTCAATTTTCTTGTGTGAGAAGCAGAGAGTATACCTTCTACAATGGTGGAGTTTCATCCTTCTCAGTGATGACTTAGACCGTAAGGTCATATTCTGGCCCTAATCCTGCGAGGATATGAAGAACATGATCGGTGTGAGAGATCTTTTTCCCAACCGCTGCCAAAGAATCCACCAGGTTCTTGACTTTCAAGAAATAATCCTCCAGTTTGAGATTGCCTTTCTTGAGTGACTCCAATTTGGATTTCAAATCCATCATTCTAGCCAAATTTCTCGATGGAAAGCGACTATTAAGAATCTTCCAGACTTCTTGCGCAGTATCACACTCTAACATTTCAGAAAGTAACGAATTTGTCATGGAACCCAACAACCATGCTGTAATTAAGCTGTCTTGACGGACCCAGTGATCATACGCTGGATTCGAAATTCTTGTAGACGATGAGGACTCATTTGATGTAATGAATTTCGGAGGAATCTCAGAATCTTCCTCAATATATTTCTTCAGACCATGACCATTGGTAATAGAAAACTTAGTTTATATTTGGTTTGTGGTGTTTCAAAAGTGACATAATTTGATTTTCAATTGGTCCCTAAAGTTGAAAAATAATTTTTAAAATAAAGTCCCGAGTAGAATTGACCATTGGTAACAGAAAGATGTTGTTGGCTTCTAAATTTTTATTAAAATTTGACCCCAAAATTATATTTTTGGATCCGCCCTAATTTTATATATGATTTTTCGTTTTTTTTTATATGGAAAATTATATGAACACTTGGACAATCTATTTTGTAAGAAGTAATATTACTATTTAATTTGGATAATTTTATAACTCATATTTTACCTTTTATTTTTAAGTTTGAGCGCTCTTTCTTATCTACATAAAATTTGTTGCTAGTCATGTTTGGTTTGAATATTTCTATAACATGGAATGAAATGGTATGTGGTTGAAGTTTATCTAATTTATTGGTTGGTTCTGGTGTACTTTTTCTATGTATTTTTAACTAAAATTTTCATATAAAATTACAAATGTTTAAACAAGAAGTGAAAATGGAATAAAAATAAAATAAAATAAATAAATAAGTTTTATTAAAACAATCCGGAGATAATTATTTTTTTCGTTTTAAAAAATAGACTTAGCCTAACTTAATTTTCATTCATGGTGAATGCAAAAAATAATAATTAAAAAAACAATTAAAAATTAATTATTTTAGAATAAAGTGTGAATAGGAAAAGCTTTGGAGTTGTTCAATTGATAAGAGACTTTTTCTATGCATTATTGATCGCTCTTATTGAATATATAAAAAATGAATAATAAAAAACTTTCCAAGGTTGATTTTTGCCTCAACTTCAAAAATAAAATAAAAGATAAAAATAATCATACACAACTTTTTAGAAATATTCATAACCATCTTTTTATATTTAAAACATGTTCAAACTACTTTGATAATAATCATAATTATTAGATTTTATAGTACGATTTAATAATATAAGTCAAATGATTTAATTTATAAAATTATTCATCTTAATATAGAAAACTGCGCGTGTTTATTTATTTAATAGTTTATAACACTTAATTTAAATAAGATACTTAATGTTAAGTTTTTTTTGATGATTTAATAAATGATTGAATGGGAAACAATATAATTAGAGAATTAATATTCAATAATTTATTAAATAGAGTTCAATAATTATTGAGGATGTTATTTACATTTTAAGCTTGAGGCTTGAGATCTTAGCTTTGAAAATTGGTATCGGCATGATTTTGCATCTAAATTAAAAATTGATTTATAGATAAATTAGTAACTTGTCAGTTTTCTGAAATAAACTAGATGGTTAAGATTGTTTCATAATTGCTTTTTATTAAAAAAAAAAAAAAAAAAAAAAAAAAAAAAATCCAAAACATAGGATAAATCTTCCTCTTGTCCATTTTATTTTGACCAATAAAATTTTAAAGTATTTACATTAATCCCTAAAATAAACATTTTGGTTAATTTTCGTTATTTTTATCCCCAGTTATTTAATAAATATATGTCATTGCTTCAGATATTTGTGCCAACGTAGGACATATCTTGAAAAAAAAAACCAGATCATATTATGAGACCAAGTATCCATCCATGGTTTTTTTTTTTTTAGTCCAACAACATTTGAGGTGGGAGGACTCGAATCTCTGACCTTTTGGTGAAAGGTACATGTCAATTACTGCTCATCTATGCTCGCTTTGGAAATATTGGTGTTAGTTAATGGCTTGGTTCATGCTGACATCAACACATTAATGACAAAAGTTTTAATTTTTACCTATGAATTTATGTGGGTGAGTCAATTTTTACCTTACACACTCAATTTCGTATATTTGAACTCTTAACGTAGATACATTCAATTTAAACTCTAAACTTGATTAAGTGAAGTAATTTATACTCTTAATTAGTTAATTTTTTTAAAATGACTTGTTATGGATGTTCTTATTTTTTTTAAATGACTTGTTACGGATGTTCTAATTGTTTCCACGCTTGGTGAGCTAGGTATGATTACACATTATTATAGCCTAAATTTTGTGAGTATCTCTCATATATTGTGTTGTGTAATTAATCAAAAAGCATAAAAAAAAATCTTTGATAGATGTAATTATTTGTAACTCAAATGAAAACATGTTCTCAATCCAAAGTTAAAACACTACACAAATTTGATGACCAATTAAACTTGAATATTTTTAAGAAACATAATGCTACCTAGGCTAGAATGCAACTTACTCTCAGTTTTAAGGAAAGAAAGTAACCTCTTCAATTCCATTTCACTAAAATTTCTAAACCTCTTTAAATTTACAAATGAAGGCTTCGAATAGCTTTATGTGGTAGGCAACTAAATGAACTAAAAGTAACTAAAGTAAACTCTAAACTAACACAACAAGAACAATGTTTAGTTACAATTATATAAGTCGGGAGTTTCTAAAATTGACCAATTAAACACACTCGGCTTCACTTTTTAACATATTAAATAAGTACAGGTGAAGTACAATAGAAGGGTGCGTGAGAAATACATGAAAAACACTAATTTGAATGAGAACCTTAGTAAAAGCAACTTAGACAACCTTAGTAAAGCCTAGCATCTTCTAAAAACACACCCACAAAGAAACTATCACACACAAAGTAACACCCAATGGGAAGATTACCTTCGAGGTCAAATAATTTAAATGAGAAGTCTAACTTTGTAATCCAAAGCGGAATCACTCCACAAGTTTGTGACCATCCAAGGCTTGAATGTTAGGCATGGAAGATACAATCTCTCACATTCAATGAGGCTCTTGGCATTCAACTTCTCAAAACTCCTTTACGAATGAACATAAGGTTGCTCTTATATATGTTCTGCTATGAAAAATCTGAAAAACCTTAAGTAAAGCTAAAACAAGTTAATAAAGCCTATCCTACTTGAAACTAACTAAAATATCTTTAAAATAAAGTTTAGCTAAGAGTAGGGGTGGGCTTTTTTTTGAAAAGAAGCCTAAAAATTAAAGTCAAAGTTCAACAAGTTCAAGTCAAACATTAAAAAAAAAAAAAAAAAAAAATCAAACAAAAAGAATCCATCACTATTACGAAGAGCACACCCAAAGGATTTCTATAAAATTGAGCTTTGGGTCCATTAAAGTTTATTAGGCCCTAAATGGTGAAGGTACCTGGCCCAAGATAACAGGGTAAAGTTTGTGGCACGAGTTGCTTCTTGCTTGTCCCTAAAGCTTGGGACTAGTGCAGTACATATCATCCTCTCCTGGATTTGAGCTCATGGAGTGCAAGGGCATGATCATGATTTTCTTTCTCATGGAATTACTAGGTAAATATATGCATCATATATAAGGAGAACATGGGGCAGGAATGCATGGGTGCAATGGATCAATATATTTAGAGAACAGGATATAATCTTCACTATTGGTTTCTTTCTTAACAATATCATCCTCACAAGTACATGTCAAAATTCATCATCTTCAAACTCTTCTGCTGTAGTTTGGGTAGTAAACAACTTTCACATGTTTCATGTTCAATCAAATTAAAATTCAAGTTCCTTGCCTTATCATTATCAACTTCATGTATGCTAGATTCATCACATGTATATGTATACTGTTGCTTACTGTAACTGTACAGGTCAAGTTTTAATTACAGAAGTAAGTGAATACGGGTGTTGTCCTCGAGACTAGGTTTCAAGTTCACTTGATAATCACAGATACACAATCTCTCAATTTTGTTTTTTTTTTTTATCTAAACAAAAAATTACAACTTGGGAGGCTTGGAAGACGATTTTGGAGCAAAGAAGAGGGATTTTCAATGCTCGAGATTGTGGAGATTGTACTTGAGACGGGAGATCGCCACGCCATTCGTGATTTGTTCTTCTACTCTTACTTTAGTTGTTTTGCTATGGATTTGAGTCTAGCACTTTATTGTTGTTTATAAAAATGAGTGGCTAGATCCTTTGTTCTTGTGGATTGAAGTAGCCATTGGATTTTATAGTTCAATTAATTGAACGTTTTATTTATTCTTGCTTTTCATTCATGCAATTACTTGTTTAATACTTTTAACCTATTGGTCATGGTTGAATGTTGTTCTCTTAATCTTACGCTTTAGAGAGGTGATTTATAGTAGACCTTAATTGCATGACTAAACCAGTTCTAACTAATCAATGGTTAGGACTTCTTTAGAGGTTGTTAAAAGACTTAGTGTTACGCCTCGTGCATTTTTGGTGTATTTCAGTTCCATGCGTTTAGTTGAAAGAAATATGATTTCTAGTTTGGCTTGTACTTAAGGAATTTAAATGTTTTACCAAAGCATTTGGAAATTAATTCTTGGAATATAAGCGTTATATTAATTTAAAACCTTCCCTAAAGCTCGTTAAATTTCTAAGTCAGCGTTAGTTATCAGAGTGGTTAAAGCGTTGAAAGCTTCACGCTGAATGAAGGGTGTTGGTTTGGAAAAATACCTATTCTTGAAATTCTATTTTCGGGCATTAGTTATTATTAAAAGAAAAGGAAAATTAAGGAAAGAAGCCTTAAGTTTTCATCTCATCTTCTTCCCTCTCTCTTTTTGGTATAGCCGTAGACCCCCCCTTCTTTTTTCTTCTCTTTGCGCGAGAAGCAGGCCACCGCTCCCTGAGTGTGTCGTCGTCGCTTTCCTCTTCGCGCCACCGTTGGTGACCGAGCCTCATTGCCGTTGTGTAGCCCAGCCCAGTTGTCGCCCCTCCGTGCGATCTCTCCCTCTCGTTTCGCTGTGAAGCTCGAGCTGCCCGTTTCCCTTTCTTTCCCTTCGAGTCGTCGTCGTCCGTTGAGCAGCGTCGTCGCCATCGTCGTTGCTTTAGCCACTGTGTTCTTCTCTCTCCCGCGCATCCCTCTCTCTCTTTCGGTGGGTTTCGTGGTTCGGATCTCTTTTCCTTGCATTTTTGGCCAAGGACTCGTGGGTAAGCATCTTTCCTTCTCATTCTTAGTTGTTTAAGGCTCGATCTAAGGTTTCCTTGGTTCTGTTTTGGTTGTTTAAGGTCCTTGCATTTTCGGCCAAGGACTCGTGAGACTAGCAGTTCGACGCACTTTTTCTCGCGTTTTCATCTTCGTCCAGTGTCGTCTTTGCTCCGATCGTTGGTGTTTCGACGTCGTTTAACGATTCCGGTGAGTTTAAGCACTTACCCGTTCTTGGTTAGTGCTAGAATTAAAATGTCCAATGGTTTATGTGTTGGAAATCTAAGTTGGAATTGAAATTTCTGTTTCGCAGCGCCGTCTAAGTGATTAATTGGGTTTGAATCACTTTAGCTCGAATACCCACTACCTAAGGAGCGTTCTAGCGCACTGTTCGAGGTTAATATAACCCATCTAGCGGGAAATTGGGTTCGTTTGCGTAAGGTTCATTGTTGTCTGATAGTGCGGATAGTGAGCTATTTTTTCCTGTTCATTTTAGTTAGTCTTTAAGTAATATTTGGCCAATTTAATGCACTTTCATGTTCATTTTGTATGAATTGATTATTGGAGCTAAAATCGAGAGATTGGAGTTGATCGGGTGCTCGGGACTTAAAGAAGAGCAAAAGAAGCGAAAAGGATCAAAGTGGAGGCTTGTCAAAAGTGGAAGACCCGAGAGCTAGCGTCGAGATGCTGCTTTCTTGGCATCTCGATGCTACAAATTTCCTTTTATAATTCAGGCGGCAAAAGAGGCAGCGTCTCGACGCTGGCATATTTTCCTTAATCAGATTGGCGGTTTAAAGGATAGTGTCTCGATGCTGTCGGCAGAATTCCTATAAATACAATATGATGAGCTACGACCAAGGGGAGTCCAATTTGAGAGAATTTAGACCTAAAAACGATTAGAGACCTTCTGTGGGAGTTGAAGCAAGGCTTAAGAGTGGGAACCAAGCATGAAGACGTGGAGATCATGATGGGGACATGTCGGTTTAACGGATTCAAAAGTTTTCCTTTATTTTCCTTACCTCTAGTTAGCTTTTATGATTTTTTCATATCTAGCTTATATCGTAACGCCATGTATGAGTAGCTACACGTGTTTCTTAGGGATTGATGTAGTCGTTTATGATTATGGATTGATTATTGGGATGTTTTGTGCACTTATTTTATGTATGCAATTATGTTTAAATGCTTTCAATTACTTGATCACTAGTTGAATGATTTAAGTGTTGAATCTTGCTCGGGAGAGGGGATTTAGAGTAGACTTTACTAAATTGCAAGACTAAAGTAGAATTCTAAGATCGGGAGATTTAGAAGTTAAAAGAACTAAAAGCCTTGCATGTTAATGAACTTAGATAGGGATATCAAGTTAATTATATGCATGAGAATCAATTTTGCTCGGGAGAGATAGATGTGTTTTACGGTTCTTAGATTTGTAAAATAATTGCACATTACAATTCATTCCCTTCAATCAATCCTAATCTAAATTGATGAAATCAATTCCCTAAGAATTCGTTCAATTGAATTTCCCAATCTTTAATTTGCATTGCCTTTAATTTCAATATTTCATTACTTTTTGATCCTTAAATAAAATTGGACAAGATTATTCATGGTACTTAATTTGCTAGAAAACCAATCCAGATGATGACACTCATTTTACACGCAAACACTATATTATTACTTGACCCGTACACTTGCGGTAAGCAAATCACACATCAAGTTTTTGGCACCGTTGTCGGGGATTGACATATTTAGTTAAATTAATATTGTGGAAAAATTGTTCGATCTTAATTTAGGGTGTATTTTTATTTTTTTAGGTAGTTGCATTTTTTCCCCTTATTTGCTTTCTTTCCATTTTTGTAATTTTTCTTCTTTGTTATTTTTCCATATTTGTAATTTTCTATTTTAGTGCTTTCCTTTTTAGTTAGATTTATTTTCTTTGTTGGTTATTTTCCTTAATTGTTTTTGCCTTACTTGCTTTTGCTTTCCTAATTTGTTAGTATTTTTCCTTCTCTATTTTCCTTCTTTATTTGTTTTTTTTAGGTTAGTTTAGATTGTGTATGCGAAATGATAGGGATTTGGCCTTAGTACCTTTGGACCCCAAGATAGAAAGAACAATTTGTAGGCTTCGAAGGGAGACTAGAGAACCTATCCAAACGGTCGATCCAAATCCACCTGAGGAGCCTAAGCCAATTAGAGACTACTTCCAATCCGTGTTTCAGGGGCAACAATCAAGAATTGTCTATGCCCCAATTAATGGCAACAACTTTGAGCTGAAAACCGGTCTCATCCAGATGGCTCGAGATTGTGCATACAGAGGATCACCCATAGAGGACCCAAACTCTCATCTAAAATCCTTTTTAGACATTTGTGGGACGATAAAAATTAATGGTGTTACTGAGGATGTCGTTCGCTTACACTTATTTCCTTTCTCTTTGCAGGATAAAGCTCGTGATTGGATGCAGTCTATTCCTCTTGGAAGCATCACCTCTTGGGATGATTTGATCTAGGCATTCTTGAAGAAATTCTTCCCTCCTGCAAAGACGGTCAAGCTGAGGATCGAGATTGGAACGTTCGAGGACTGAGAACGCTACAAGGAGCCGTTGAGGAAGTGCCCCCAGCATGGATATCCTGATTGGTTGCAAATTCAACTCTTTTATAATTGTTTAAATCCAAGTACTAAGACTATTGTTGATGCAGCTGCAGGTGGGACTCTGTTGTCCAAGACCGTGGAGAATGCATGTACCTTACTGGAGGATATGACCACCAACAACTATCAATTACCGTCTGAGTGGTCTACACCAAAGAAAGTGGCAGTTGAGGTGTTCAAGATCGATAATGTAAGTGCCCTCCAAGCCCAGATGTCTACCCTTGCTAATGCTTTCTTGAAGTTTTCAGGTACAGTGAGTGCACAGTCTATTGAGTCAGCTGCTGCTATTGCCTCCCAGTCTCAGGAGGAGACCATGGAACAGGTTCTGTATGTTTCAAATTCTAATTTTAGGGGATATAATACTTCTACACCTACACATTATCACCCTAACAATAGGAACCATGAAAACTTCTCTTATGCTAACAATAAAAATGTTTTAAATCCCCCTGGTTTTGCCCCTCAAAAGCAAGAAAATAAACAATCTCTTGAGGGTCTTGTTGGAGCTTTTATTGCAGAGTCTAGTAACATGACAAATAAGTTGGAGGAGGCAGTGATCGCCATCAACACCACCGGGACTGGTCACAGTGCAACGATAAAAAATATTGAAACTCAACTGGGGCAACTTGTAAATGTTGTCAACACTATGCAGAAAGGTAAGGCCCCAACTGAGCAGGAGAGACCCCAGATGGAGTACTGTAAGGCCATCATTGTGCATGATAGCGCACATAACGAGCTATTTTTCCCGATTTATTTTAGTTAGTCTTTGAGTATTATTTGGTCATTTTTATGCACTTTACTGTTTATTTTGTAGGAATGTTGAATTAGGAAGTTGATTGGGTGCTCGAGACCAAAAGAAGCAAAAAGAATCAAAGTTGGAGGCTTAAGTTTGAGGCAACCCTAAGAGCTAGCGTCTCGACGCTACTTTCTGGGCATCTCGACGCTGGATTTCCTTTTATGTTTTTGGTGGTAGTAGGGACAGCGTCGTGACACTATCCATAGTGTCGCAATGCTACTGACTAATTTCCTATAAATACATCCTTAATTGCTTCGGCCAAGGGGAGTGAAGGGATAAAAGCCCCACGCAGCGGAAAGTATTACCAAACCTACTCAGAGTCTTAGATTCAAGTTGAAATACCAATACAATTTGCAAAATATTACAGCAATAAATCTATATTTAATGGGTTGTACATAGGCTATAAACATACTAAAAGATCAACTAGATTGATCCTAGTGATCAAGGATTTCATAGAAAACTTACTTTTGTAGAAAGCCTTGATTAATTTGCCTTTTCTTGCCAATAAGATTGAAAGCGCAGCAACCCTCTTGTGCGAACACCACCAATCTGCTTCACCGGTATATCTCTAAGACTTTTTGAAGCAGGAGACTTGTGGGAGTCTTTTGGGAGAGATCTCTGAGAGAAGGAGAGACAATGGGATGCCTTTCACCCCACCCCAGGGGTCCTATATATAGGTAAAAGCCAAGACCTTTTCCTAATAGGAAAAGGTCTCTAATTTTAATAAATAAATAATTAATTTCATAATTAATTAATTTTCCAATTAAATATCATATATTTAATCTTAGGGATTTTATTAAAATTAAAATTAATATGAATCCAATTCATATTAAAATTAAAATTAATATGAATCCAATTCATATTAAATTTATTTGAACTCTTTCAAATATTTTCTCTCAAGAATTAATTTTTGAAATTAATTCAAAAATTATATTATAAAGTTTCATAAACTTTATATTATAATGCATCAATATACATTATATGATTCCCAAAATAAATTGAACACTTTCAATTTACAATTTATATTTATTTGCTTCAAGTCTTTTTACGAGCTACCAGTGGGACCTAATGGACCTACAGATCAGAAGCTCCAACGATACGAGACTAATCGGCTTAAACTCATTAACCAAGTTAGTCTCCATTCGTTAACTGTGGGTCACTCCACTAAAGACCCACAGCTGCACTCTTCTCACTGCAGAATATTTCAGTGTCCACGGATATCGACCAATACTACAAGTCAGTCCTTCACGTGTGTTCGTATCCTAGATGGGTCAAATTACCGTTTTACCCCTGGTCTACATCTTTGTCCTTAAGTTCCCAGTGCTCCTCTAATGAACAACCTGTTTGAGGTCCAACCAACAAACAGAAGTCCCTCTCGTGCCATAGAGAGGGTTAGGCCCATTGTTCAAGTCTCGGAGACACCACTTAAGGGAACACACCTCTACTTACCCTAAAGTCGGGAAGGAGTGAATTCCATCTTGTGTGATTATGTTCCCAGCTCCCCACTCTGTATTGTCCCCAAAATGGTAGGCTTATTGAGTCGACGTGCTGGCCACTCTCACCCATACAAATCAAAGGACAACCCCTCGTGAACAGGAGTCCATAATCCACTTAGGATTGAGACCGAGTTGTCTAGGTCATCCTAGTGAAATAGAAACCAAGCCAACTAACGGTGTTACAGTTAGTGGTTAACTATTTCGCTGTCCGGTCTTATGCAAACTCATTGCATAGGATACCCCCACTCGCATGTCAACTACATGAACGCGTTGGATCATTGCGTTTGTATCATAATACAAAGCGGGCCGTATCCATAGTGTCACCAGGATAAGGTACCCAACCTTATCCCTATACTATAGACCTTTTAGGTTGTTACTTGAACATCGATCCCCGTATGTCCCCCACATACTAGTTCAAGTTACATACAAACAACCTTGGATCTTAGTTTATTGGATTTGGGTCAAATAGTGCAATATTTAACAATAACATTTTATTGCAAAAACTAAATAACACTTTATTAAACACAAGTATAAAATTTGTTTACATTCACTATCTACGAGTTTTAGGGCATAAAACCCAACAAACTCCCACTTGAACTAAAACTCGAGTTTAGTGGGATGTACAACAATCTATTCAGCAGTGGGTGTATAAATACATGTAGAAAACATATACAATGTACAAATACAATAAACTAGGGCATCACTATACCCATTACATAATGGTATCACTATACCCATTACTTTTCTCCCACTTGCCCTAGATTTCATCTTTGTACCTAACTCGTAGATCTAGACCTTCTAGATGACCCTCATACCCTTTAGCCGAGAGAGCCTTCGTGAAAATTTCAATTTAATTCAATGTGCTTGCTTGTCCTGGGCTGCAAAGTTCTTATGAATTTGCCACAACACCACTGTAATTATGCCACACTATAGCTCCTTTGTAAAGTTTGACCATGGATACTGATTGATATCTGCTGACTATCCCTACAACATAACAGATGTCAAGGCTCGTGCAGAGCATTGCATACATTAAGCTGCCCACAGCGGAGGCATAGGGAATCTGTCTCATATCCTCAATCTCTTGAGGTGTCTTAGGACACTATTCCTTAGACAAATGAACCCCATGCCTGAAAGGCAATAAGCCCTTCTTGGAGTTCTGCATCGAATATCGGGACAACATTTTGTCAATATACGTTGCTTGAGACAGGGCTAGCATTTTGTTCTTTCCGATCCCATATTATTTGGATTCCAAGAACATATTGGGCCTCTCCTAAATCTTTCATTTGGAATTGGGCCGCTAGCCATTTTTTTTTACGTCAGACAGATATCCTTATCAGTCTTAAAATCCATGTCAGTGTATCCTGTAAGGATCAAATCCTTAGTCCCATACACGAGCATATAGTTCCTCTTTCTCCTCAGATACTTGAGGATATTCTTAACGATTTTCCAGTGATCAAATCTTGGATTAGTTTGATACTTACTGACAATCCCTATTGCATAGGGCATTCGTCTCATGTCCTCAACTTCTTGAGATGTCTCAGGAAACAGTTTCTTAGACAAAATGAATTCCACACCTGAAAGGTAGTGAACCCTTCTTGGAATTCTGCATCTTATATCTAACTAACATCTCGTAGATATAAGATACTTGAGACAAGGCTAGCTTTTTGGTCTTACGATCCCTAACGATTTGGATCCGAAGAACAAACTTAGCTTCTCCCAAATTTTCATTTGGAAATGAGCTGCTAGCTTATTTTACTAGTCAGTAAGATAACCTACATCATTCCCAATGACTATGATATCAATCACATACAACACTAATAAAGCTACTGAACTATTCACGACCTTCTTGTAAAGACAAGATTCATCAATGTTCTTGATCAAAGCCAAAAGATTTGATCACAGTATCAAATCTTATATTTCAAGATCGAATTGCTTAGGTCAATCCATGAATGGATCACTTAAGCTTGCAAACCTCTTTTGCTTTTGATCTTGGTAAATGAACCATTCTGCTTGAGACATGTAGATACTCTTCTCAAGATTACCATTCAAAAGGGTAGTCTTGACATCCATTCTAAATGGACAAGAGTTCTAACAGACTTCAACATGACGACAAGAGATAAGAATTTCTTACAGTCCCCTGTCTCTGGGTATAACCCTTTTGCCATAAGTCTAACCATAAGATTATGTCTCGTTTCTTCTTGTAGATTCATTTGTAATTCATAGGTGTTACCCCATTAGATAGATCTTACAAGATTCTAGATGGAATTGAAATCACATATTTCAATTCCGGGTCCATCACTTTAATCCAATTGGTTCTTGTTAACATCATTCATTGCCTTGCTCTAAGACAATGAATCCTCTAAATCATCATCAGGTATAACGATCTGGGGTTCAATTAAGCCCATGTAAGGGTCAGATTGTAGAACAATCCTCCCACTATATTGAGGCACTCTCAACTTTTGAGATGGATGTAACTAACCAGTTGTGTTGACCCTATCAATAACTCTTGTTAACATCCATTGCTTTAATCCAATTGGTTCTTGTTAACATCAATCATTGCCTTGCTCTAAGACAATGAATCCTCAAAGTCATCATCAAGTATGATGATCTAGGCTTCAATTAAGCCCATGGAATGGTCAGATTGTAGAACAATCCTCCCACTTCATTGAGGCACTCTCAACTCTTGAGATAGATGTAACTAACTGATGTGGAATTTTCCTACCGCAAGCGCACGGGTCAAGTAATAATAAAGTGATCGAAAAATCGAGTGTCGTCCTCTGGATTGGATTTTTAAGTTAAATCAATTACAATGAATAATCTTGCTCAAATTTATTTAGGGACCGAAAAGTAGTGATTGATAGAAAACAAGATCAATGCAAATAAACTATGGAGATTCAATTGAAAGAACACTTAGGGAATTGATTTCGCCGATTTAGTCTAGGATTAATTTTAGGGAATGAGTTATAACGCACAATGAATTTATGAGCCTAAGAACCTTTAATCACAACTACCTCTCCCGAGCATAATTGATTCTCATGCAAATTAACCAACTTGATATCCCTATCTAAGTTTATTAACATGCAAGGCATTTAGTTCTTTTTGACCAATTCTATAGTTACTCTAAAATCCGTCACGAGCTTAGAACATAAACTTTAGTCATGCAATCTTAATAAAGTCTACGCTAAATCCCCTCTCCCGAGCAAGACTCAACACTTAGATCATTCAACTAGTGGCCAATTAATTGAAAGCATTAAATTAAGATTGCATACATAAAAACCATTGCACAAATCATCCCATAAATCAATCCATAAGCTAAAAAGACTACATCAATCCCTAAGTAACAAGCTTAGCTACTCATACATGGCGTTACAAGATCAACTAAGCATGAAAAAGCCATTAAATCTAACTAAAGAAAAGGGAAAGGAAAGGAAACACTCAAAGTCGTCGAAACCGGCACGTTCCCGTTACGATCTCCACGCCTCCAAGTTAGATTCCCGCTCCTCGTCCTTGCTTCACCTCCCACAGAAGGTCTCTAGTCGAAATTAGGGCTAAAATCTCTCAAATTGGACTCCAAAGTCACCAAAAAAGTCCCCCCAAAAAGCCCTAATCGCAATCTTTAAATAAGGCAAAAATTGGTCGTAGCGTCGCGACGCTGTAGGGGTAGCGTTGCGACGCTACCGCGAAATCATGGATTCTGGAAGTTCGCCGAGAGCGTCGCGACGCTATGAATTTTTTTTTTTTTTTTTTTAGATTGAAAACTCCATTTGACTCCAATTGCTCACTTTAGCTTCAAACACATACTTCCTACAAATAAAACATATAAATGCATAAATTTGGCCAAATAATTGTAAAAGACTAGCTTAATTAATTACAGAAAAATAGCTAGCTATGCTCGCTATCAAACACCCCCAAACTTGAGCTTTTGCTAGTCCTCGAGCAAACTAAAAATCAAGCATACAATGGAAGAATGGATGCAACAAACATGACTCAATCCTCAAGGCTCAAAAGTCAATAATCAAGCAATCAAGAGACATGCACATAAGGACCAATGAGGGAGACAAATCAAAAGTTTTCCAAAATTAACTTGCACAAGCGAGATCTAACTTAACGAGATCAGACTCTACTAGCCCGGGATTGGATTACTAAACTCTCAACTCATCTTCCCTCTACACTGGCACTAAGGATTCACTAACGAGTCAATGGAACAAATTAGTTTGTTTTCCTCCATACTTAGGTGCTTATAATTGAAAATTACAACATGCATTTTTATGTGGCACTAGCTTTCACACACCTATTGCAGGGACCCTTAACCCGAGTTTTACCCTTTGGTTGGCCTAACTGATCACAACAGGGGTAGCTCTTTTTGCCAAAACTTTATTAAGCATTGCATTGCACGCATAAGTCATGACTTTCTTTTTTTTTTCTTTCAAATTGTAACAACAAGAATGATTTTTCTTTATGAGCATGATAAGCATATATTCTTTTCTTTCCTCCTAAGCAAGATCAAACATGCTAATTTGCAAAAAAATAACTCTTTAGCTCTTCCCTACACCTATCAAGGTGACAACAAGCATATGAACCTAATAATTCGCTCCTAAGCATTCAAATCCAAATCTAGCCAAGACAAATACTCTACTCATGCAAGACATCTCCTAGAAAAAGTTTAAAAAGTCTCCCTTTTTGGGCACTCATGCTTACAACTCATCGAAAGCTTGAAAATTGACAAGCAAGCCTATCCGAAGAAATCATAGTCATGCAAAAATATCATCCAGAAAACAACCATATGCTCAATTCAAAGAAAGCTCAAAACTATAGCCCGAACTCAGATGCTCAAGGGCTCCACAAACATGCTATTCCACCCCCAAACTTAAAACATGCATTGTCCTCAATGTATAAAGAAAATAAGGCATAATCAAGCATGAGAACAATAAAAGAAAGGAGGGAGGAGTGAACAATACTGCCCTGGAATGATGATAACTCTTTATGGAAACTTGCAAGCAAAGAGGAACGGGATCACAAGACCTGCAAAAAAAAAAACACAAGAATAAATCAAACGCAAAAGAAAAACACAACTGAACTTACTTGGGTTGCCTCCCATAAGCGCTTGTTTAACGTCAATAGCTCGACGTGTTAACCGAATAGGCATCAAGGTGGTCTAATGTCAGCTGTTCCTTCAACCGTGCTCTTCCTAGCACCTTTCCTGTATCCCACCAACATGGTCTCTGATGTGTTCTTAGGGTCCTCAAAAGCTTTTAGAATCTCCTTCTCCTGTTGGACTCTAATGATTAGCTCCCTGCGCTCAATATCAATTATAACCCTCCCTGTAGCAAGGAATGGTCTCCCTAATATAATAGGCATGGCAAGATTCTCTTTAATGTCCAAAACAAAGAAATCAACAGGAAGGAAAAATCTACCTACTTTAATCAGAACATTCTCCACAATTCCATAAGGACTAACCACAGACTGGTCAGCCAACTGGAGCCTAACAGTAGTAGATTTTATCTCTCCTATATTTAGCTTTTTGCACAATGATAATGGAATGATATTTATGCTAGCCCCTAGATCACATAGTGCTCTACAAGAATAAGTACCAAAATTACAAGGAATAGTAAAACTCCCTGGATCAGACAATTTTTCTGGTACGTTCTGTTGGACACGAGCACTGCATGTCGATGCGAGGTATACAGTCTCGATCTGCTTTTCCTTCTTCTTTTTGTTCAGCCATTCCTTCATGAACTTCTTATAATGAGGCATCTGCTCTAGTGCATCTGCAAAAGGAATATTAACAGTCAATCCTGTAAAAGCATCAAGAAACTTATTAAACTGAGCCTTAGAATTTTTCTTTTTCCTATTCTTTGACTTAGGAACTAAAGCAGTAGGAGAAGGGATAGACGACTCAAGTATAAGCTTTTCAGCTTCGTTTGAGGTGGTGCCCTCCTCAACTTCTCCAGTGAGTTCCTCAGTTTCAGTAGTCTCATCCTCCTCAGCTACTTGAGTTTCCTCCTCGTGATGCACAGAGACGGCCTTGCAGTACTCCAATGAAGATTTCTCCTGTTCAGCTGGGGCTTCACCTTTGTTCATAGTGTTGACAACACTTACCAGTTGTTCCAACTAAGTCTCTATGTTTTTGATAGCTGCAGAATGACCATTGATAGTAGTGTTTATGGCAATCACGACCTCCTCGAGCTTATTTGACATGTTACTTGATTCTGCAATAAAAGCTCCAACTAGATCCTCTAAAGACTGTTTACTTTCTTGCTTAGGAGTGAAGCCAGGAGGATTCAGAACATTCTTATTATTTGCATACGAAAAATTCTCATGATTTCTATTACTAGGGTGATAATATGTTGGTGCAGAATTATTATTGTACCCCCTAGAATTAAAATTAGAGACATACTGAACATGCTCGAGATTTTCCTCCTGAGTCTGGGATGCAAGGGCAGCTGCAGACTCAATCGATTGAGCACTCCCTGTACCTGAAAACTTTAAAAATGCATTAGCAAGGGAAGACATCTGGGCCTGAAGTGCACTTACGTTGTCAATCTCGAAGACTCCAGCAGCAATCTTTTTCGGTCCCAACCGCTCAGATGGCCACTGATAGCTATTGGTGGCCATTTCCTCTAGCAAAGTCCTAGCATTCTCAACAGTTTTGGACAACAGAGTCCCACCTGCAGCTGCATCAACGATAGTTTTTGTACTAGGAGTTAAGCCATTATAAAATAATTGAACCTGAAGCCAGTCGGGATAGCCATGCTGAGGGCACTTCCTCAGCAGCTCTTTAAATCGCTCCCAAGCCTCGAACAACTGCTCATCAAACTGCTGCTGGAATGTCCCAATCTCAGTCCTCAGCTTGACTGTCTTGGCAGGAGGGAAGAATTTCTTTAAAAATGCTTGGACTAAAGCATCCCAGGTGGTAATGCTCCCAGGTGGAATCGATTGCAACCAATCACGAGCTTTATCCTGCAAGGAAAAAGGAAATAAACGTAAGCGAATGGCATCTTCAGAAACACCATTTAATTTTACCGTCCCACAAATGTCCAAGAAAGAGTTCAGGTGAGAATTGGGATCCTCTGTGGGCGATCCTTTATAGGCGCAGTCTCGAGCCATCTGAATGAGACCCGTTTTCAGCTCGAAATTATTAGCATTGATCGGGGCATAGACAATCCCCGACTGTTGCTCCTGAAAGACCGGCTGAAAGTAGTCTCTAATAGGCTTAGGCTCCTCGGGGTTAGGATTGGCCATTTGGATACAATTAACTGTACTTTCCCTTCGAAGTTTATTAAAAAGTCTCTCAATCTCTGGGTCAAAGGGAACTAAGGCCAACTCCCTAACCTTTCGCATACACCAACAAAACTAACGTAAAAAGGAAAATAAAAAAAAACAAACAAGGAAAGAAACCAAATTAGGAAAAAAAAAAGAACTAGAAAAGGAAATAACTAAATCTAAATAAGGAAAATATAATCTACAAAAGGAAAAGATAAACAAATATGGAATGCAAAAACAAATATGGTAAAAACAAATAAGGAAAATAGCAAATAAGGAAAAACTAATCTAAAAAGGAAAAGACTAAAAAGTAAAAGTCTATCTATGGAAAATTCAAACAAATATGGAAAAATCTAAATATGGAAAAGAAAAAAAAATGCAATCTACCTAAAAACAAAAATAACAAAAATAACAAAAAATAAAATACACCCTAAACTAAGACCGGACAATTTTTCTTCGATATTAAAATTGACTAAATATGCCAATCCCCGGCAACGGCGCCAAAAACTTGATGTGGAATTTTCCTACCGCAAGCGCACGGGTCAAGTAATAATAAAGTGATCGAAAAATCGAGTGTCGTCCTCTGGATTGGATTTTTAAGTTAAATCAATTACAATGAATAATCTTGCTCAAATTTATTTAGGGACCGAAAAGTAGTGATTGATAGAAAACAAGATCAATGCAAATAAACTATGAAGATTCAATTGAAAGAACACTTAGGGAATTGATTTCGCCGATTTAGTCTAGGATTAATTTTAGGGAATGAGTTATAACGCACAATGGATTTATGAGCCTAAGAACCTTTAATCACAACTACCTTTCCCGAGCATAATTGATTCTCATGCAAATTAACCAACTTGATATCCCTATCTAAGTTTATTAACATGCAAGGCATTTAGTTCTTTTTGACCAATTCTAAAGTTACTCTAAAATCCGACCATAAGCTAAAAAGACTACATCAATCCCTAAGTAACAAGCTTAGCTATGTTGGGTTTTATGCCCTAAAACTCGTAGATAGTAAATGTACATTTGACCGAACATTAATAAAAGTGATGTATTATTCAATGTTTGTATTATATCTTGTCTTATTAACCCTAATCCAATAAACTAAACATCCAAGGCTAATAGAATGAGGCTTGAACTAGTATGTAGGGACATACGGGGATCAATGTTCAAGTTTTAGCCTAAAGGGTCTGTAGTATAGGGATAAGGCTGGGTACTTTGTCCTGGTGATACTATGGATACGACCCGCTTTGTATATTGATACAAACGTATTGATCCAACGCGTTCATGTAGTTGACATGCGAGTGGGGGTATCCTGTGCAATGAGTTTGCACAAAGACCGGACCGCGAAATAGTTTACCACTAACTGTAACACCGTTAGTTAACTCGGTTTCTATTTCACTAGGATGACCTAGGCAACTTGGCCTTAATCCTGAGTGGATTATGGAGTCCTGTCCATGAGGGATTGTCCTTTGATTTGTACGGGTGAGAGTGGCCTGTTCGCCGACTCAATAAGCCTACCATTTTGGGGACAAGACCGAGTGGGGAGCTAGGAACGTAGTCTTACAAGATGGAATTCACTCCTTCCCGATATTAGGGTAAGTAGAGGTGTGTTCCCTTAAGTGGTGTCTCCGGGTCTTGAACAAAGGGCCCTACCCTCTTTATGGCACGAGAGGGATTTATGTTTGTTGGTTGGACCACAAATAGGTTGTTCATTAGAGGAGCACTGGTATCTAAGGACCAAGAGGTAGCCCAGGGGTAAAACGGTAATTTGACCTAGCTGGGGTACGAACACACGTGAAGGGCTAACTTGCTGTTGACGGTCGATATCCGTGGACACAGAAATATATCTGCAGTGAGAAGAGTGCAGCTGTGGTTCTTTAGTGGAGTGAACCACAGTTAACGAATATTGATTAACTTGGTTAATGAGTTTAGCCAACTAATCCCATATCGTTGGAGCTTCTGATCTGTAGGTCCATCAGGTCCCATCGGTAGCTCTATAAGGGCGTTGAGGTAAATTTCTAAGGTTAAATTAAGTATTCGAAGGGGTTCGAATATTAAACTAAAATATGAATTTGATTCATATTAAAACTATAGGTTAGAATTAATGTGCATTGGATGTATATTAATACTACAGTTTTATGAGAGAGAATAATAATAATTGAATATATGATGTTCAATTTTATTATTTTTAAATTAATTAATTTTGAATTAATTAATTGATTTAGTTTAATTAAATTTGATTTAATTAAACTATAGGTTAAAAGGGATATTAATTTAAATAAGATTTAAATTAATGTTATTTTAATTAATATTGATTAATTAAAATTTAATTAATTTATAATTAATTAAAAATATCAGGTAACTGATTAATCAGTTACCTGATGTAATGCGTGAGGTGGCCTTCTCCTTATCGATAGGTTAAGTGAAGGGGTCATTATTCAGTTTTAACGATCCCCACTCTCACGCCTCTCTCCCTCTCACTCGCCCTCTCTCTCTCGTTTTTGCTCTCTCTCTGTGAATACAGAATTTTTTCCAGAGAAATCCTTAGAGATTGTGCTCCCACAAGCCCCTTGCGTTCAACCTTCAAGAGAATACCGGTGAACTTTTGGTGGTGGTGTTCGTGAGGTTTTTGCAGCAAGATCAAGATCCGTTTGCTGCTATTTTTTCTGTAAACATCAAGGGAAATAGGCGAAACGTTCAAGAATTTCTACAAGGGTAAGTCATTCTTGAACTAGGATCGATAGGGTCCAAATCTAGAGTTTCTGCATATTTTTCCAGCATGTTTTATAGCTTTTACAGCATGTATTTTTGTTTATTTATCTGCTGTAAATTTATTTCTTTTGTCGTCGTATTAGTTTCCCAATCGGCATTTAAACCGATTAAGTTCTCTGATCGTTTCCGCTGCGCTAGGGCTTTAATCTTTGCAAGCTACTCATACATGGCGTTACAAGATCAACTAAGCATGAAAAAGCCATTAAATCTAACTAAAGAAAAGGGAAAGGAAAGGAAACACTCAAATTCGTCGAAACCGGCACGTCCCCGTTACGATCTCCACGCCTCCAAGTTAGATTCCCGCTCCTCGTCCTTGCTTCAGCTCCCACAGAAGGACTCTAGTCGAAATTAGGGCTAAACTCTCTCAAATTGGACTCCAAAGTCACCAAAAAAGTCCCCCCAAAAAGCCCTAATCGCAATCTTTAAATAAGGCAAAAATTGGTCTTAGTGTCGCGACGCTGTAGGGGTAGCGCCGCGACGCTACCGCGAAATCATGGATTTTGGAAGTTCGCCGAGAGCGTCGCGACGCTATGAATTTTTTTTTTTTTTTTTTTTTTTTTTTTTTTTTTTTTTTTTTTTTTTTAGATTGAAAACTCCATTTGACTCCAATTGCTCACTTTAGCTTCAAACACATACTTCCTACAAATAAAACATATAAATGCATAAATTTGGCCAAATAATTGTAAAAGACTAGCTTAATTAATTACAGAAAAATAGCTAGCTATGCTCGCTATCACTAACCAGTTGTATTGGCCTTATCAACAACTCTTGTTAAAGGTCCAACATCATCAACAACCCTTGTTGATTGATCAACAACTCTTGTTGATATTTCTGTAGCTTCATCAGTTAATTTACTTAAAACGACCTTACTTTGTGGCTTATTATTTCTTATGCGGTATTCTTCTGAGAATGTAGCATTTGTCGGTACAAATTCTTTATTCTCTTGGGGATTGAAGAAGTATCCACATCTTTCGTTTTCATGGGGTAGCCTACGAATAGGTATACTGTTGAACAGCGTTCCAATTTCTTTTTGGGTTAGCCACAAGCACGTGTGTTGAACTCCCAAAAAATAATGTAAACTACTTTTACGTCTTATCCACAATCCAAAAGATGTTTCAGAAACACTTTTGATGGAACGTTGTTCGAAATATGTATTGCAGTCAACACTACATGACCCCAAAACGAGTCAGGCAAATGATCATAGCTCATAATGAATAGAACCGTATCCAATAGGGTTCTATTTCTCCTATCTGATACGCCGTTTCCTTAAGGTGCTTCAGAGGTAGTTGAGATGTAATTCCATGTTCTATCAAATAGTCTTGGAATCTCAAGTCTCATCTACTCTACACCTCGATCAGATCGAAGTGTTTTTATCATCTCACCTAACAAGTTTGCAACTTCAGTCTCAAAGCACTTTGAATTTCTCAAGAACTTTAGACTTAAGTTGCATTAGGTTGAGATACACATACCTTGAATAATTATCTACAATATAGATGAATTATTCATGTCCTCCCACTGCTTTAACATATTAGACCACAAAGATCCAATTGTACAAGCTCTAAGGGCTCTTTGGCTCTTTTAGTTCTTTTCCAGTAAAAGATCTATCAGTCATATTGCCCATAAGGCATGACTTAATTGGTATCAGAGAGTGTTCTTCTAACTAACTTAGAAGTATACTCTAGGCTAAGCTCACAATCATATTGAGATCAAAACTAGCCTAACACCTTAAGAACCAAAGAAAGGTATTTCTTTTAGAAGAAATCTTTTGCCTTTCATTTCTTTAAGTAGTAGCAGCCTCAGGCAACGCAGTGTTTATGACTGCCTTACTCTTGATTAGTCTTAAAAACATTTATGTTATTTTTCAGTTCAGCAAAACAAAAGTTAACTCCCTTTCCTGAAATGATCTGCGTTAGCAGGGAAAGGTAAAGAGTAACATTGTTCCAGCCAATAAGATACAAAAATCAAATTTCTTTTGATCTTAGGAATTATATACACATTATCTAATAATATGTATTTGCTCCCACTGGGAAAAATAACTTAACATTCCCCATTGCTACAGCCAAGACAACCTCTCTAATTCAAAATTTTTTAGAGTTATCTCAATAGCATGAAGCTATTGCCAGGAATTCATTCCTTTTAATTAGAAGAACAAACGTGATTTGTGACTATGAATCAAGTATTCGGGTAAAATCATCATTCTTCATAAATTACGCTTCTAAGACTAGTAAATCGAATTTACTGTCTTTGGACAAGTCTTCTTTGGCTGAGCAAGGCTCAATGTCACATTCATTAATAACACTTCTTAATGAATTAAACATTTGGGGCTCTCTGTTAAGACTAATCTTAAATTATTCGTCACAAATTAATCGTTTAAATTTGTTGTATAATCACCGTTATTTATAAAATGGGCGTAAGACTATGCACATATGAAAATATTGAATCGCTGAAATAACAAACCACTTGATTATTTATCGCACTAACCCATTACAAGAGCAATATAAACAATTGCATACAATCCAATCAGTTTAGCAAAAACAAGCAATCATAGAACCCTAAGACTATTGATTTAGTTTTGCAACGATGTTTAAGAGATTTAGAGCAACAGCCACCGAAGGGTGATCAGCTACTCCTCCTTTGAAATGAGACACTTCTCAGCTAATTCTAATACCGGAATAACTCATATTCCTATAGGCATTAGCCTGTTGGGATTGGTGTCCTAAAACTCGTAGATAGTGAATGTTAAACGAATTATATACTTATTCGATAAAGGCGTTATCGAGATTAATTCAGTAAAGTTATTACTGAATAAAGTAAATTGCACATATAATAACCCAAATCCAATAAACTAAGATCCATGGCTATAGGATGAACACTTGAGCTTTATGTAGAGACATAAAAGTGGATCAAGCTTGAGTAATAGCCAAAACGGTCTATAGTATAGGGATAGGGTTGGGTACCTTATTCTGGAGACACTATGAGACGCGGCCCACTTTATAGATGATATAGACGATGTGATCCTAAATCGTCCATGTAGAGACATGCGAGTGGGGGCGTCCTATGCAATGAGTTTGCATAAGACCAGGACCAATAAATAAGTCGCTCTCGCTTTATAACACCGTTTACTGACGAGACTGACTATTTCATGTGATGACCTAGGTAACTCGATCTTAATCCTGAGCTAACTATGAACTCCTGTTTATTCGGACTTATCCTTAGATCTGCATAGGTGAGAGTGGCTCAGTATCGCCGACTCAATAAGCCTCCCATTTCAGGGATAGGAACGGGTAGATAGCTGGGGACATAGTCGTGCAAGAAGGAATTCACTCCTACCCGAATTAGGGATAGTAGAGAGGTTGTTCCCTTAAGTGCTGACTCCGGGGCTTGAACAAAGGGATCCCGCCCTCTCATTGGCTCGAGAGGGACTCGGCTTATTGGTTGGACCATAAACCAATTGTTCATTAGAGGATCAGTGGGACTTAAGGAACTAGAAGTACTATAGGGGTAAAACGGGCTTTTGACCTAGCTATAGCTACGAACAACCTGTGAAGGATCGACTTACTAATCATGGTTAAATCAAGTGGACAAAAAAATATGTCTATAGTGAGGGGAGTGCAACTATCGGGCTATAGTGGAGTGTCCCGGTAGTTAACGAATGTTGGCTAGCTTGGATAATGAGATTAGTCGATTAGCCTCGAATCGTTGGAGCCCATGATCTATAGGTCCATTAGGTCCCCCTACTAGCTCATATCGGAACAAAGCCTAGAACAAAAAGATAGGAAGCTTTGAATCGTTCAAAATCGGGAAAACGGGTATTATCGTAAATTGTGTTTGACACAATAATTTAATTATGAATTAAATTAGAAAATGAGAGATGGAGTATTTAAAAGTGTTTTGAATACCATATATATGTATTAGGAATCATATATAATTCATGGCACTAGGTGATAAAGATTAATTGGATTAATCATGTAAAAATTACTTGGAATTGTACAAATTAATTGCCTAGAAATCAATTTCAATTTTGAATTGAAATAGGAATAAATTGCAAGCTGAAAATTGAGAATTTAGATTCAATTTTAAGTGGATTTAGTGGCATTCCCACTCTTGCATGTTGATGCATAGTGGAAAACAACACAACCATGCACTAGTTGCATGTGTTGTGAATTAAACACCTAGAATCCACTTTGAGTTGCAATTTCACCATGTGTCTAGTGTCATGAGGCTTCTCTTTGCATGGAAGATGTCTATATAAGGAGTATGAATCAGATTCAAAGGAAGTAGAGCCATTTTCCATATTGTTATGCTGCTGGATTTTGGTCTCAAACTCACTCATCTCCATATATCTCTCTAGTGCTTGAACCTTCAAGCATTCCCTTCCCATTCCCTATCTCTATAGACTCCCACAAGTCGTTCTTGGCCCGGAGAATAGTAGGGAAGACACTAGAGGTGGTCCACACACCGTTCGTGATCAAAGGAATCAAAGGGAGTTGTTGAATCGGTCTCCAAAAGGTTGGTAAAAATTCTGCTCTCACCTTACGGTATTTGGACAGCATGTTTTCATTTTCTAAAATTGATGTAGTTAAGTGCCTCCGATCCTAAAATTGCTTCCGCATGTGTTATATGAACACCTTCATAGCCACTGTTATTTGGTCAAGGATTTGTTAACACACTTAACTCATCCTCGTAAGTGTAACCCTCCCACTTTCAGATCCCAGAGGCACGCACCAATAGGCTACCGAAGGGAAAGACAACTATTGGTAGTTAGCCTAAGTGACCCTATCCTTTCCAGGAGTTCACGGTGTTATGAATCTTATGATCAGGCCCTCCGAAGGGATGGTTGTTCCAGGACAACACGCAGGCGGATCATAAGACTCTCACGGTGTGACCTATGGGTGGAGACCGAGGGATACGTTGACACGTGTCCCGCTCCCACTTACTACGGACACTTCCCCATTCACCTTGTTATTGACTCATGCAAACACTTTCCGAAGGGAGGTCGCGCTAAAACGACACGAAGCCGAGCACGGATCTCACGTTGCGAATATAGAGACGTAGGAGTAAAAACTCGATTTAAATCAAGTTTTGATTTTACCTCCCACTAAAGTGACCTACCGTATATTTTAGGGTTTATTAACCTAGATAAATCCGGCTAATTCAATTTATCTAAGTCCAATCCTATTATAACTATTATAATGAGAATTGTAATGTTCTAGGTGAATTAAACTCTTTTAACAAACCTAGCAACACTGTATGCTACTATGGTTATTTCAACTCAGGTTCCGGGTTTGTTCCCAGGTAGCAGGTGTTCCGTAAACCGTCAGCTTAAATACCTCCAGCCTTAGACAGAACGTAACCGGGAGAGTTCCCTTTTAACCATAGTAATGTAAAGTCTTTACTCTAAAGATCTAGGTGTATTAAACTCTTTTAATAAACCTAGTGACATTGCATGCTAACATTTAACCATGATTAATTCAACTCCGGTTCTCCGGGTCAGTTCCCAGGTAGGAGGTGTTCCGTAAACCGTCAACTTAAGTACCCCCAACCTTAGACAGAACTTTACCGGTAGAGTTCCCTTATAATCATAGTAATGTTTGTCCTACTTAGTAGGTTTAAACTATTTTTAAAAAACTAAGCGAGACTTAATTCTAATCCTATTATAATTAACGAGATCTTAGGTCTAATTAATTTTATACATTTTAAAATTAATTCATTTACCTATGATCCTATGTTTGCATGCAATATTTATTATAGGTTGACGGTTTCTAATCATCAATTTTAAACTATTCAAAATTTTAATGATTAGCCCTATAATCATGCATACTATAGTTTTAAAATAATTAACTGAAGGTGTTCATATAACACATGCGGAAGCAATTGAAGATCGGAAGCACTTAAGACATTCAATTTTGCTCCTAAAGCATGCATGTTCTATAAAAGACAGAATATAGAGTTGAGAGAACACCAACCTTTGTAGCTCACTTATGTGGAACTCCTTGTGGTGTTTGCCTCTCCTATGCTCCTTGGACAACCTCTAGAGTCTTCCCTACTATTCTCTTGGGCCTAGAAAGACTTGTGGGAGTCTATAGAAGAAAGATAGAAGGGAATGCTTGATGGTACAAGCTTTTGGAAGGAGATGAAATGAGAGAGAATTTGAGGGAGAAAATTTGCAGCATAACACTAAATGAAAGCTTGCTCTTCTTGAATCTAATTCAAGCCCCTTTTATAGACATCTCCCATGCAAAGACAAGCTTCATGACACTTAGCCACATGGCCAAGATGCAACTCAAAGTGGATTCTAGGTGTCTACTTCACAACACATGCATCTAGTGCATGGTTGTGTTGTTTTCCACTATGCATCATCATGCAAGAGTGGAAATGCCACTAAATCCATTATGAATTGTATCCTAATTGTAAATTTTCAGCTTGCAATTCATTTCAATTTCAATTCAAAATTGAAATTGATTTCTAGGCAATTAATTGGGACATTTCCAAGTAATTTTGATATGATTGATCCAATCAATCTTTATCACCTAATGTCATGAATTATATATGATTCCTAATACATATATATGGTATTTAAAACACTTTCAAATACCTCATCTCTCAATTCCTAATTTAATTCATAATTAAATCATTGTGTCGAACACGTCTTACGATAAAAACCCTATTTCCCGTTTTTGAACGATTCAAAAATTCCTATCAATATGTTCTAGGCTTTAATCCGATATGAGCTAGTAGAGGGACCTAATGGACCTATAGATCATGGGCTCCAACGATTCAAGGCTAACCGACTAATCTCATTATCTAAGCTAGCCAACATTCGTTAACTATCGGGACACTCCACTATAGCCCGATAGTTGCACTCCCCTCACTATAGATATATTTCCGTCCACTTGATTTAACCATGTTCAGTAAGTCGTTCCTTCACAGGTTGTTCGTAGCTATAGCTAGGTCAAATAACCGTTACACCCCTATAGTACTTCTTGTTCCTTAAGTTCCACTAATCCTCTAATGAACAATCGGTTTGCGGTCCAACCATCAAACCTAAGTTCCTCTCGATCCAACGAGAGGGTGGGGCCCCTTGTTCAAGTCCTGGAGTTAGTACTTAAGAGAACAACCTCTCTGCTATCCCTAAAATGGGTAGGAGTGAATTCCGTCTTGCGAAACTATGTCCCCAGCTATCTATTCGATCTTATCCCCAAAATGGTAGGCTTGTCGAGTCGGCGATGCTGGCCACTCTCACCCATGCAGATCAAAGGATAATCTCTCATAAACAGGAGTTCATAGATAGCTCAGGATTAAGAACGAGTTACCTAGGTCATCTATGAGAAATAGTCAGTTTCTTCAGTAAACGGCGTTATAAAGAGAAAGTGACTTATTTCGTGGTCCAGTCTTATGCAAACTCATTGCATAGGACGCCCCCACTCGCATGTCACCACATGAACGATTTAGGATCTCATCGTTTGTACTTAATACAAAGTGGGCCGCGTCCATAGTGTCACCAGGATAAGGCACCCAACCGTATCCTTATACTATAGACTATTTTGACTATAAACTTGAACTTGATCCTACGATATGTCCCTACATATAGTTCGAGTATTCATTTTATAGTCAAGGATCTTAGTTTATTGGATTTAGGTTAATCATTCGCAATTTACATATTCAATAACATCTTTTAGTGAATAACCTCAATAACGTCTTTATTGGAAATAGAATATGTTTAATGATTTACAAACTACGAGTTTATAGGACATTAAACCCAACATTAACAATCATATTCAAGTTAATAAAATAAAACTATATATATTGTCTTGCATTGCATGAAATTAATATAAGAATTATATTAAACTATGGATGTTTCATGCTTAATGCAACTTTGATTTCCATTAATAATAAATTAACAATTAAATTATTGCAAAAAATGGTAAATCAAAGTAGCATGCTGCAAACAATTTTATTAAATATAACTATTTATATTTAACTAGGTAATTGTATCCATCATGCTTATCCTTTTTCATGATATTAATATAACTCAACTATATATTAAAAACTCATGAAAATAAACCATGCATTTCAATCCATACATTATAACTAATTATAATATATATAAAATGCATGAGCATGCTTTATAACCTAAGGTGGGATTTTAAATCTAAATGACATCCATAAAGCATTTAAATAGCGTATAAACCGATTAATTGGCCCCTAGGATAAAATAAAGCACATAAATTACAATAATTTAAGCTATTTTATCCTAAAAACATCCTTGCAAATAATGCATGAACTGGGTCAAATCTCCTTGAACCAGTCAACTTTCACCTTACCCAGCGAGAACCGTTCAAAAACTGAAGAACCGCGAGAAAATAAAAGTAATTCGCCCAAACTGCAATTGTCTAGGCTCGAACACCTGACCTTTGGTTTCATAGAAGGCTACTTAAACCAACACCGCAGACGTGCACTTTCGTGTCATATACCGGTTTTATATATATATATATTCTTTTTAAAAATTCATCCGTTCCGCGCAATTCCTCCGTTTCGCGAAATCGCGATAGCGTCGCGACGCTTGATGGACAGCGTCGCGACCTTGTTGCGTCTGGAGGCAAAATTCGAAAATTCCAGCGACTGCTCTTCATGTTTGGCTTCGATTTTGGACGTGATTTTCAAAGATCTTCATCATGAAACACCCTAATCTAGACTCGAACTTACAGAGGATAATAGATTTACAAAATATGCCCAAAAACGCAGGGGCCCTTACATTGAACCATTCAAGAAAGCGTAAATCTATGGTCAAATTAATCGAAACCATTTTTACGCAAACCATAACATTCATAATGCATAAATCCCACCAAGAAAAAATTGCAAATTTCAATTTAAAATCAAGAACAACTAAGTTGGCTCTGATACCAATTGAAGGGATCAAAGCCCCACGCAGCGGAAAGTATTACCGAACCTACTCAGAGTCTTAGATTCAAATTGAAATACCAATACAATTTGCAAAATATTACAGCAATAAATCTATATTTAATGGGTTGTACATAGGCTATAAACATGCTAAAAGATCAACTAGATTGATCCTAGTGATCAAGGATTTCATAGAAAACTTACTTTTGTAGAAAGCCTTGATCAATTCGCCTTTTCTTGCCAATAAGATTGAAAACGCAGCAACCCTCTTGTGCGAACACCACCAATCGGCTTCACCGGTATATCTCTAAGACTTCTTGAAGCAGGAGACTTGTGGGAGTCTTTTGGGAGAGATCTCTAAGAGAAGGAGAGACAATGAGATGCCTTTCACCCCACCTCAGGGGTCCTATATATAGGTAGAAGCCAAGACCTTTTCCTAATAGGAAAAGGTCTCTAATTTTAATAAATAAACAATTAATTTCATAATTAATTAATTTTCCAATTAAATATCATATATTTAATCTTAGGGATTTTATTAAAATTAAAATTAATATGAATCCAATTCATATTAAAATTAAAATTAATATGAATCCAATTCATATTAAATTTATTTGAACTCTTTCAAATATTTTCTCTCAAGAATTAATTTTTGAAATTAATTCAAAAATTATATTATAAAGTTTCATAAACTTTATATTATAATGCATCAATATACATTATATGATTCCCAAAATAAATTGAACACTTTCAATTTACAATTTATATTTATTTGCTTCAAGTCTTTTTACGAGCTACCAGTGGGACCTAATGGACCTACAGATCAGAAGCTCCAACGATACGAGACTAATCGGCTTAAACTCATTAACCAAGTTAGTCTCCATTCGTTAACTGTGGGTCACTCCACTAAAGACCCACAACTGCACTCTTCTCACTGCAGAATATTTCAGTGTCCACGGATATCGACCAATACTACAAGTCAGTCCTTCACGTGTGTTCGTATCCTAGCTGGGTCAAATTACCGTTTTACCCCTGGTCTACATCTTTGTCCTTAAGTCCCCAGTGCTCCTCTAATGAACAGCCTGTTTGAGGTCCAACCAACAAACAGAAGTCCCTCTCGTGCCATAGAGAGGGTTGGGCCCATTGTTCAAGTCTCGTAGACACCACATAAGGGAACATACCTCTACTTACCCTAAAGTCGGGAAGGAGTGAATTCCATCTTGTGTGATTATGTTCACAGCTCCCCACTCGGTATTGTCCCCAAAATGGTAGGCTTATTGAGTCGACGTGCTGGCCACTCTCACCCATACAAATCAAAGGACAACCCCTGGTGAACAGGAGTCCATAATCCACTTAGGATTGAGACCGAGTTGTCTAGGTCATCCTAGTGAAATAGAAACCAAGCCAACTAACGGTGTTACAGTTAGTGGTTAACTATTTCGCTGTCCGGTCTTATGCAAACTCATTGCATAGGATACCCCCACTCGCATGTCAACTAAATGAACGCGTTGGATCATTGCGTTTGTATCAAAATACAAAGCGGGCCGTATCCATAGGGTCACCAGGATAAGGTACCCAACCTTATCCCTATATTATAGACCTTTTAGGTTGTTACTTGAACATCGATCCCTGTATGTCCCCCATATACTAGTTCAAGTTACATACAAACAACCTTGGATCTTAGTTTATTGGATTTGGGTCAAATAGTGCAATATTTAACAATAACGTTTTTATTGCAAAAACTAAATAACACTTTATTAAACACAAGTATAAAATTTGTTTACATTCACTATCTACGAGTTTTAGGGCATAAAACCCAACAGGGAGTCCATTTGATTCAATTTTAGCCCTAAATTCGACTAAAACCCTTCTTTGGGAGCTTAAGCAAAGTAGAGGAGCAGGATTGAAGGCTTGGCTCGTGGAGATCGTGATGGGGACGTGCGGTTTCGACGACAATAGTGTTTTATCTCTTTTCTCTCCTTCCTTTAGTTGTTTTAATGGTTGTTTCAGACTTAGTTTACATCGTAACGCAGTGTATGAGTAGCTAGATTCGTTATCTTAGGGATTGATGTAGCCCTTTGGGCGTTGTTAAATTATTTTGATGGATGTTTATTGTTTTTAACTCATTTATGCAATTTATGTCCTTAATACTTTTAATTCACTAGCCATGAGTTAATTGATGCTATCTCTAATTCTTGCACGGGAGATGGGACTTAGTTTAAATATATGAATTGCATAACTATAATAATCCTAGAATCGGGAGATTTAGGATAGTTGTAGAAATTGTTAATAGGATTCAATATAATCCATGCATGTGAATGAATCTAGATAGGGATATCGGGTTAGTCATATGTATGAGAATTATTTATGCTCGGGAGAGATAAATATGAGAATAGAAAATCATAGATTTATGAGTTATTGCATGACACACATCCATTAATTAATTCACAACCTCAATAGGTGAAATCAATTCCCTAAGAGTTTTCATCACTTGAATTCCACAATTTTTATCTTTGTGTCTTGATATATTTCTTCATCACTAAGTTTTGTTCCCTAAATAAAATTGGTCATAAGTATTCGCAGTAATTAATTTTGCTAGAAACCCAATCCAGAGGACGACACTCGTTTAATACGAAATCATTATATTAAAACTTGACCCGTGCGCTTGCAGTAGAAGGAAAATTCCACATCAGTGCACTAGGACGAGGAGATTGAAGAGACTAAGGAACCTAAGACTGAAGAGTATGACACTCCCACTGGAGAAGCCGAGGAGGACACATCATCAGACGAAGATGAAAAGCTTGACCCTGAGCCCCCTATCCTTTCTCCTACTATTTTGGTTTTCAAAAGGACGAAAAAGAAGAAGAAAAATAATCAGGTTAAGTTTGAAAAGTTTATGAATGCTTTTATAAATTTAAACATTAACATACCTTTTGCAGAAGCATTCGAGATGCCCCAGTACAATAGATTCATGAAGGAATGACTTGCAAAGAAGAAGAAGGAAAAGCAGGTAGACACGGTGTACCTAGCCTCGACATGCAGTGCCCGAGTACAGTAGAAGGTACCTGAGAAATTAGCAGATCGAGGGAGTTTTTCTGTTCCATGTAGTTTTGGTACTTATTCTTTTCGTGCATCGTGTGATTTAGGTGATAGCAATAACATTATTCATTTATCCTTATGCAAGAAATTGAATATAGGTGAGATTAAATCTACTCCTGTTAGGCTCCAATTGGCTGACCATTCTGTGGTTAGTCCATATGGAACTGTAGAAAATGTTTTAATCAAGGTAGGTAGATTTTTCCTCCCTATTGATTTATATACAATGGATATTATGGAAAATCCTTTAGTACCTATCATTCTAGGGAGATCATTCCTCGCTACTGGGCGAGTTATTATTGACATTATGCGCAGGGAGCTCACTATTAGAGTCCAACACGAAAGGGAAGTATTCAAAGCTTTTGTGGACTCTAAAGATCGTGTAGAGGCGCTCGTTATAGGCTACCAGAAAGGTGCAAGTAAGAGCACCTTTGGTGGATTCAGTAAAAAGAGACCTCCTTGATGCATACATGGTCAACACGTCGAGCTAAAGACGTTAAACAAGCGCTTATGGGAGGCAACCCAAGTAAGTTGGTTTTGTTTTATGCTTTTGATTTGTTTGTTGTTTTTGTTTTGTAGGTGTTCTTGTGCTCTTGTCTTTGCTTGCTTTCATGAGAAGGTCATCATTCCAGGGCAGTATTGTTCACCCCTTCCATTCTTTACTCGTTCTCATGCTTATTACTTAGGCTGTAGTTCTCTATACATTGAGGACAATGCATGTTTTAAGTTTGGGGGTGGAATGCTTTGCTTGTTGAGCCCTTGAGCATATGAGTTCGGGTTATATTTTGTTTGAGCTTATTATGATTATGGCATATGGTTGTTTTTGGATGCTATTTTTGCATGATTATGACACTACAAGAAAAAGCACTTTCAGTGGCGTATAAAACATGTCGCTGAAACAAAAAACGCGTCGGTAAAACTTTCAGTGGCGCGCGTAGCTTTGTCGTTGCATCCGTCGCTGTATTTACGTAGTCGTAAGTATTTGTGACATACTACTGTAGACGTTGCTGAAAGTCATCTTCAGTGACGTCTACACGCCGGTGTAAGCGATAGGTAGGGACGTGGGGACACGTCAGTGAAGATCACTTTCAGCAACGTCCGACCCGTTGTCGCTGAAAAAGATGTTCAGTGACATTGTTAGCACGTCACTAAAACCGTATACTTTCAGCAACATCCGGACCGTTGTCGCTGAAAATGATATTCAGTGACATTGTCAGCACGTCACTAAAATCTGATGTTCAGTGACGCAGTACACACGTCACAGAAAATTGTTTATGATTTAAAAAAAATAAATAGTTAATTCAATTAGTAAACCTGTAAATAAAATAATATTACCATCTTCAAACTAATTAACAATTCTACAATTAATCAAATAAAAAATATAATATGCCAATTTAAAGTTAAAATGCACTACCTCATATTAACCATAATCAAGAAACATGTCTAGAATGTAATACAAATTGATCATTTCTAAAATGATCTCAAGTCTAGGTGAAGAAGTTTGTTTAACAAAATGATTCACATCACAACAAAATGACTAACAAAAGATCACAAACAAAAAAAAACCAACCTACATTCTTCACATTTCCATACAAAAAAGGGAGAGCACCTTGTCAAACCATTCATGCATCCAAGCTGAAAAAAAAAAAAAAAAAAGAAATAAAATATGTAAGCATGAGATTAAATAATTGAATTAGAGACGATATAACTCAAATCAAGATAAACAACTCATCAAAAGCTACGAAACAAAACTTACAACAACAAGAACTTTCAACATGGAAAAAACATGAACACAACTACACTTATGAGAGATAATGAACACAAACTTAACAACATAAGCAACCATCTCTATTCAAAGAACTGAATAAAACAAGTGAAACTAAATTTATAAGAACTTAATGAAACTAAGCTTATCAACATCACAACAACTACACTAGTTAAAATACTTAAGTGCAAATAGGTATCGACTTTCCTAAACACAACAACTAAATGGAAAATAAGTGAAACTAACTTTAAAAAACACAATAACTAGTTAAAGGGCCTAAGTGCAAAATCTGAACCTCAATTTTTCAATGCGCTTCTAGCAACAAGTATGCCAAATACATAATACAGATCATACAAAGGGAAGAATGTAACTTTCCAAAATATTTTCATCTATTCCATAAGCAAAATATCACAAGAAAGTCAAAAGGATAACTCTCCTAAGCTTTTTCCACCCGTCCCTCCACAAAACAAAAATCAATGAAGTTATTCTCAACCAAATTTCACATATTCTATAAGAAAAAGATTACACACACCCCCCCCCCCAACGTAGCAAAATCTATGAATTGACCTAAAATAACTTCAAGTTCAAGTTTTTGGCAACCACATCTAGTGCAGCGGATGTTGGCACGCTCCTATAAATATTAAGGTCAGAACACCAGATAAGTTCAATCATTTTTCTTAAAAGAGTTTTAAATATTCAAATGATGCTACAGAATAAACAAAGTTCCGTCATAAACTGCGTAAAAATTAAACATTCCATTAGATGTCCAACATCCCAAAATTTGTTGAGTTCTTCCACAATAGATTTACAATAAAAAAAAAAAACAAAAAACAGATGATTCATCCACAATAACACAATACTCATGTTCCATTATCATAATATTTAATCCAACACACCTAAATATATTATGCAAAAAAAAAAAAAAAGGAAAAACTACAATACCAAATTACCAAGTAGGATAATTTTCAATTTCCAAGAAACATAAGCTGGCTTTCAGGTCTAATCACTAAAACTAAAGGTTTGCTTGTCAGGAAAAAAACTGCATAATACAACATAAAAAATGTGCCCCAGCAAAGTAGTAGAGTAGTAGATAAGGAGACTTGGGAGAGTAACAAAAGTCAAGCAACAGAAAGTGGCACCTGACAACACCCTTCAAACCAGCAGAGAAGTATGGAATTGCTTCAACAACATTAGCAGCAATAAAGGCAACAGAGTCTGAAGGAGTGACAAAAAACCTGGAAAAGTACAATAAACAATATAATGAATAACTGAATTACTTATCAGAAAATCTTTGGTTAAAATGAATTATCTCTCACACACACACACAATTTCAGTTTAGTGTTTATGATATTTGTGTGGAGAGCAAAATAGACATACAACCACCATCCTACATTTAGACATATTCAAAGGGTTCGATTGATTTTATCTTTTGGTTGGTGGATAGTCTTTGCTCATTCAAATATGCCATTGAAATTGAACATATAAGTAGTCATTGAAAAGGGGAAGTATGAAATATTGGTACCCTTCACTTGAAGCTACGCTAGATTATGAATGAATTCAAAGTAGCCTTCTATGTCTACAACTAAATAATGGGTGTGATGAAACTGTTCCATAAACTTACCTCAAATTTTATTCTTCATTCAAAACTAAAATAAGATCAATATTGAATGATCAAAACATTTAATTTCACATCCTACTCTAATTGGCCATATACAGAAAAGAAAATTAAGTCATGACCATGGTGAGCACAAAAATCCTAAGATTATGGTATTATGTAAAGAATGGAAAAAGAATTCTAAGCATATGGTATTAATTAGGAAGAGAGAGACTATCATGTTTTACCAAAGTAGGCTACTTGCATACAAGATGAAGTCTGAGTGCATTGGATAGCATACCCAACTTGAGCGGGTATCCTTCTACTGCAATATTGAACTTTTAAATATTGAAGCAATTGAAATAGAAATAGGCTATAATACAACCATGAAGCCAAAGCAGTTGACCCTAACAAAAAATACTAAAGTACTGTGTTGAAAAAAGGAATAGACAAATAACAATATGAATAAAAAAAATGCACACGAACTGCCTATAAGAACAAATAAGAATTTAGTTTCAGAGACCCTTTTTGTTTCTGTCTAACCTCCCAATCCACCATCCTTTGGTGCATAATCTGCCATTGCCTTCACTTCCCCTACTGTGTCACAGTTAGCTGCAAAAGGAAAAAATAGGACCAAAAAAAAGTGGAAAACATATTCCTTTAGGCACAATATTTCAAGCTCACAAGGAGATAAAATTAAATAAAATATAACGTTTACTAGTAGGAAAAGACCAAGAGATAAAAAGACAATGAAACAAATACTCATAGCTCAACCAATTGGAGGGAGTTGACATAGAATCATCCAAATAGTAAACAACATCCCTATGAGTTCGAAGTATTTTTTAAATTGGAACTCTTAATTGGACCTCTTTCACTTGTTACTAGTTATCATCGTAAATGTTTGTTTATACAAAAGAATTACCAAAATTTGAAGAGAATTAGATAAAGTTGCAATAATTCAACATTTTGACTTCTTTATAACCTTGATAAATAAAGCAGGGACATTAAACTTTTAAATATTGAAGCAATTGAAGTAGAAATAGGATATAACCACCGACCATATATCAAGAAAATGCATCAGCAGACCTATGAAAAAAGAGGGACAACCAAACAACATGATATCTAGATATATGAAATTGACCCCGCAGACCAAAAAGAGAGAGCAAAAAATAAGGAAAAAAATAAAAACAAAGTACAAACCAGAAATGAATGTTGAATCTAACAACTAAAATGGCAGAAAGACAAGTTTCTAAGTGGTGGCACTATAACTATAACTATTAGAGTTATCTTTTGCATTATCCAACATCCGATTGATGAAGATGACAGCTGGGAGTGGTCTCTTGATAAGAATAGACTTTTCTCAACAAAATCTTGGCTTACTAGTCTCGATTCCTCGGTGATAGACAATCAACATCTTTTTATCCAAAGAAGATCAAAGTTTTCATTTGGGAGTTGTCACACTAGGCTATTAACACTCATGATAAGCTTCAAAGAAGGCTTCCCTATATGAATTCATCTCCAAATTGGTGTATCCTTTGGAAAACTGACTTTGAATCATAGTCTCATAATTTTATCTTTTTCCACTTTGCACAGCTTTTCTGGAAAAACATAAGGACTACTTTTCAATTGGGAAGTGGTCTTCTCAAAGGATCCTTCCTTAATCCTCTCTTTTTAGGCCATCCGTTTAAAGGGAGGAAAGCAAATCCTTTGGAAGAATTTGGTTCGAGGTTATTTTTTTTGTGCCAACAACATGCTTTGCAAAGAACTATCATACCCATTGGAATACAAAGGCAAGTTTCAAGGCTCACAACTAAACTCATGCTAGCAAGCCAATTTCTCATAAAGAACTAATTCAATACTTTGGGCTTGATGTTTATCAAATCCAACAATCATGCAATGGGTACTAAACTTTGAAAGTAAGGTCCAATAGCTACTTACAAAGATAGATAATTTGCTTGACAAAAATAATATGCTCCTTAGCTTCCAAGCTCCTAACCAACCACACAAAAGAGGGAAAACATACTTAAAACTCATAACCTCTTTGAGTAAAAAGGCACAAGGAGATAATTAACTTTTGGGAGAGGTTTAACTCCCAAAAACTCACCTAAATCAGTCAATAAGCTTGCTGTCCAAGCTCTCAATTCCCCTCCAAAACGACGATTAAGCCTCCTAACGTGGTGGGTATCTTGAAAAAGGAAGCTAACGTCCATGGGTAATTGATTAAACTTCAAAATCAACCCAAATCTTGTTGAAAATTACATACCCAAAGCTAAATTCGATCGAAGATACTGAAACGTGATGTTCACTGCTTGAATCGCCGGAAATAGAGAGAAAAGTTTGTTGAACGAAGGTAAAAGTGAGCGGGTAATCAATTAAACTCAAGAATCAACCACGAAACAACTTCTAAACACTTACCCACTTCATGAAACGCCGGAAAAACGCCCCGAAAGACCCAAAAACGCTGCTGTCACGCCCCACATTGCATAGTCGCCAGAAAGAAACGTGAAAACAACCTTCTTCGAGCTCGAAACCTGCTGGTCGCAAATCGAAGTCACCACGCCGCCGCTGCTTGCTGTCGCAGGAGAACGTCGCGCCGCCGCTGAAACTCGTGAAGAACGCTGCTGAAGATGGCCCACGACTGAAGAAGGAGAAGGAAACGAAAGGGAAAAGCTTGGGCGGCTAGCAAAACACAAAAAGAAAGAAGAAAACGAGAATCTGCTGCAAATAGAAGAGGGAAAAGGGGGAAAACGGGGAGAGGGAAAACGACACCTACTGAAAATAGAAGAGGGAAAAGGGGAAAACGCCAACCCTAATCTTATTTTAATATTCCAATATTTTATTTCAAAAGAAAAAAAAAATCTAATATTTAGTGACACCGAACATAACCTTTAGCAACGTGATAAATATGTTGCTAAAAATAAAACTTTTTGTGGCGCGCGTTTACACGTCTCTTAAACTATTAGTGACATCTAATTTTATCGCGTCACTGAAAATATGTAATTGCGACATTTGGTTTACGGTGCCGCTGAAAGTTATCTTTAGCGGCTTATTTTTGCTGCGTCACTAAAAACTTGTCACTGAAAACGTATTTTCTTGTAGTGTGAAGAAGTGTACGAGACACTAGCGGAAGCAATTTGGATCGAGAGCCTCCCAATTTCAATAATTTTACAATTGAAAACATGTATGAATTAAGAACCGAAAATAGAGTTTTATAAATACCAACCTTTTGGAGCTTAACCAAGGCACACCGTGGATGAATTCTTCACACGAATACAACGTGGACGACCATCGAAGCCTTCCCTGCTATTCTCCGACCTTAGAACGAGTTGTGGGACTCTCAATAGTGATGAATTTCAGTATGAGTTTGAATGTGTAAACCAAAAAATGGAAGAGAATATTTTGTTTTTGAGAGAGTGAAATTGTGACAACCTGATATTTTCAAGAAAAAAAAAAAAGAAAAGGGAGATTATTTTTTTGGGTCTTCTCGTGACCTGGTCAAGGAGGAAGGGGGGGAACTTTTCCCCCCAATTTTTTCGGCCATTGGACCGTTTAAAAAAAAGAAAAAAAGAAACCCCTCCCTCGATAACTCTCTCGCCCTTGTCGTGCTCTCTCTCAACTCTCTCTCTCTGTAACAGACCCCATGCCAGTCGCCGCTCTCTGTCGTCCCTCGCAGCTGCGCCGCCGCCACCGTCGTCGTGAATCGCCGTCATCCATCGCTCCTCATCGCCGCGCCGCCACTCACGGAGTTGCTCGCCGTCGACGATAAAGCTTCTCCATCTCTCTCGTGTGGGTTTTTTTTCCTCCCTCGTTCTCACTCTCTACTGTATCAGATCGCGCCGGTTTTTGTCTCACCTCGCCGCACCGCCGTCGCCCAATAGCCGCGCCACCACCGTTTTTTTTCTTCTTCTTCGGTCAGTCTCTCTCTCTCTCTCTAGTCTCTCTCTCTTTCGGCCTCACTCTCACAGTCTCCCTCTCTACTGTAGATTTGACCGCAAGCACTGCCGCTGCCACTGTCCGCATCCCCAGCCCCTCTGTCGCCTTTCAGATATGTTCATTGTCTTTCAGATCTGTTCGTCGCCGTCGTTCAATTTTTCAGCTTTGCTTCTAAAGAATTAGTTGGGTAATAAATTTGGTTGGTTTAAGCTTCGGTGTCCTTATTTTGGTCGTACTGTGTTGGATCTGAGTTGTTGTTAAATTATTAGGAATTGTGGAATTGCTAGAAAGATCTGTGGGCCAAGCTGTTGTATTTTATACTGAGTTGTTAAGGTAAGATTGATAGCGAGCATAGCTAGCTAGTTTTCCCTAATAAATTTAGCTAGTCTTTTATAAGTTATTGGCCAAAATGATGTGTTGTATTTGTAGGAAATATATTTTGGAGCTAATTGGATGTTCGGGATGCGAAAAGAGGCCAAAAGAAACGAAGAGAATTGAAGTTGGAAGCTAAAAGAATGGGGCCATCCGCAGACCAGCGTCAGGACGCTGGTTCTTGAGCGTCTCGACGCTGCCTTGCCTTATCTGGATCAGGTGGCAAAAGGTCACAGCATCAAGACGCTGTGAGATTCGCAATCCCAGAATCTGTGAAATCGTGGTAGCGTCGCGACGCTACGACCAATTTTCAGCCTATTTATACTTTGCGATTAGGTCTGATTTGGGGACACTTCTTGGACGATTTGGAGGCCAAAAACTCGATAGAAAGGCTGCTGTGAAGGCTGAAGCAAGGGGAGAAAAGGAAATTTCAAGGCTTTGTTCGTGGGGATCGTGACAGGGACGTGCGATCTCGGCTTACTTAGCGTTTACTTCTCTTATCCCTTTTCTCTAGTAGTTTTTATGGCTTATTTAGACTTAGTTGATATTGTAATGCGGATTATGTGTAGCTAAGTTTAATTCTTAGGGATTGATGTAATCGTTGGGCAATTATGGATTGATGTTATGGATTGTTGTTATTGATTTCATTTATGCATATTGTATGTTTAATGCTTTCAATTTACCGACCATGAATTGGATGTTGATTGTGATTAAATCTAACTCGGGAGAGAGGATTTAGCTTAGAACTCATTATGCATAACTAGGATTTAGCTTGAAATCGGGAGATAATAGTTAATTCTAGAAATCGTTAAAAAGGGTAACCTTAATGCCTTGCATGTTTAATGAATTTAGATAGGGATATCGGGTTCATTGCATGTGGGAGAATCATGTATGCTCGGGAGAGATATGTGAGAGTTTAGTTTCCCAAGATTTATGAATCATAGCATGTCATTAATCCATGAATTAATCCATAATCCCAATTGGTGAAATCAAATCCCTAAGACCGTTGTCTCCATTAGATTGTCATACTTTTCATTGTTTTGTGTTTGATTTACATTCATTCTCACTTTGTTTGGTTCCCTAAATAAAATTGGGCAAGTGTATTTCTGGTAATTAAAATTGATATGAAATCCAATCCAGAGGACGACATTCGAATATCACATTCACTATACTATTACTTGACCCGTGCGCTTGCGGTAGGAAAATTCCACATCAAGTTTCTGGCGACGTTGCCAGGGATTGGCATATTTAGTCGAATTTAATATCGTAGAAAAATTGTTCGGTCTTAGTTTAGGGTGTATTTTAATTTTTGTTATTTTTGTTATTTTTGTTTTTAGGTAGATTGCATTTTTTTCTTTTTTTGTTTTGTTTCCCATATTTAGATTTTTTCATATTTGTTTGAGTTTTCCATAGATAGAATTTTTCTTCTTAGTTTTTTTCCTTTTTAGATTAGTTTTTCCTTATTTACTAGTTTCCTTATTTGTTTTTACATTTCTTATTTGTTTATCTTTTCCTTTTGCAGATTATATTTTCCTTACTTAGATTTCGTTATTTCCTTTTCTAATTTATTTTCTTTCCTTTTCTTTTATTTTCCTTTTTAGGTTAGTTTTGTTGGTGTATGCGAAAGGTTAGGGAGTTGGCCTTAGTTCCCTTTGACTCGGAGATAGAGAGAACTTTTAATAAACTTCGAAGGGAAAACCAAGAACATCACATCCAAATGGCCAATCCTAACCCTGAGGAGCCTAAGCCTATTAGAGACTATTTTCAGCCGATCTTTCAAGAGCAACAGTCGGGGATTGTCTATGCCCCGATCAATGTTAATAATTTCGAGCTGAAAACGGGTCTCATTCAGATGGCTCGAGACTGCGATTACAGAGGATCACCCACAGAGGATCCAAATTCTCACCTGAAATGTTACTGGACATTTGTGGGACGGTAAAGTTAAATGGTGTTTCTGAAGATGCCATTCGCTTACGATTATTTCCTTTTTCGTTGCAGGATAAAGCGAGGGACTGGTTACAATCGATTCCACCTGAGAGCATTACTACTTGGGATGCTTTGGTCCAGGCGTTTTTAAAGAAATTCTTCCCTCCTGCTAAGACGGTCAAGCTGAGGACCAAGATTGGAGCATTTCAGCAGCAGTTAGATGAGCAGCTGTTCGAAGCTTGGGAGCAATTTAAAGAGCTGCTAAGGAAGTGCCCTCAGCATGGCTATCCCGACTGGCTTCAGGTTCAATTATTTTATAATGGCTTAACTCCTAGTACAAAAACTATTGTTGATGCAGCTACAGGTAGGACTCTGTTGTCCAAAACTGTTGAGAGTGCTAGGACTTTGCTAGAAGAAATGGCCACCAATAGCTATCAGTGGCCATCTGAACGGTCGAGACCGAAAAAGATTGTTGTTGGAGTGTTCAAGATTGATAACGTAAGTGCACTTCAGGCCCAAATGTCTTCCCTTGCTAATGCATTTTTAAAGTTTTCAGGTACAGGGAGTGCTCAATCGATCCAGCCTGCAGCTGCGCTTGCATCCCAGATTCAGGAGGAAAATCTCGAGAAGGTTCAGTATGTCTCCAATTTTAATTCTAGGGGGTACAATAATAATTCTACACCTACACAATATCACCCTAGTAATAGAAATCATGAGAATTTTTCGTATGCAAATAATAAGAATGTTCTGAATCCTCCTGGCTTTACTCCTCAAAGTCAAGAAAGTAAAAAATCTTTAGAGGATCTTGTTGGAGCTTTTATTGCAGCATCAAGTAACAGGTGAAATAAGCTCGAGGAGGCCGTGATTGCCATAAACGCCACTGTCAATGGTCATTCTGCAACCATCAAGAACATCGAGACTCAGCTGGGACAACTGGTAAGTGTTGTCAACACCATGAATAAAGGTAAAGCCCCAGCTGAATAGGAGAAATCTCCATTGGAGTACTGCAAGGTCGTCACTATGCATCACGAGGAGGAATTGCACATAGTTGAGGAGGAGGAGACTACTGAACCAGAGAACTCACTGGAGAAGTCGAGGAGGGCACCACCTCAAACGAAGCTGAAAAGCTTATACTTGAGCCGTCTATCCCTTCTCCTACTGCTTTAGTTCCTAAGTCAAAGAATAGGAAAAAGAAAAATTCTAAGGCTCAGTTTAATAAGTTTCTTGATGCTTTTACAGGTTTGACTGTTAATATTCCTTTTTCAGATGCCCTGGAGCAGATGCCTCATTACAAGAAGTTCATGAAGGAATGACTCAACAAAAAGAAGAAGGAAAAGTAGATGGAGATCGTGTACCTCGCATCAACTTGCAGTGCTCGCCTTCAACAGAAAGTACCTGACAAATTGGCTGATTCAGGGAGTTTTACTATTCCTTATAATTTTGGTACTTACTCTTGTAGAGCACTGTGTGATCTAGGTGCTAGCATAAATATCATTCCTTTATCTTTATGCAAGAAATTGAATATAGGAGAAATAAAATCTACTACTGTTAGGATCCAGTTGGCTGACCAGTCCGTGGTTCGTCCATATGGGGTTGTTGAGAATGTATTGATTAAAGTAGGTAAATTTATCTTTCCTGTTGATTTATTTGTGATGGACATTAAGGAAAATCCTGCTATGCCTATTATATTAGGGAGACCATTCCTTGCTACAAGGAGAGCGATAATTGACATTGAGCGCAGGGAGCTTATAATTCGGTTCCAACATGAGAAGGAGATTCTGAAGGCATTTGAGGATCCTCAGAGCACATTTGAGACATTTGTTGTGGGCTATAGGAAAGGTGCTAGGAAGAGCACCATTGATGGAACGCCTAACATTAGACCACCTTGATGCCTATTCGGTCAACACATCGAGCTAATGACGTTAAAGAAACGCTTATGGGAGGCAACCCAAGCAAGATCAGTTGTGTTTTTCTTTTTGAGTTTGATGTATTGTTTGTTTTTGTTTTGTAGGTCTTGTGATCCCAGTTTCTTCTTTGCTTGCAAGCTTCCATGAGAGGTCATCGTCATTCCAGGGCAGTATTGTTCACTCCTTCCATTCTTTATTTGTTCTCATGCTTGATTGTGCCTTATTTTATTTATACATTGAGGACAATGCATGTTTTAAGTTTGGGGGTGGAATATCATGTTTGTGGAGCCTTTGAGCATTTGAGTTCGGGCTATAGTTTTGAGCTTTCTTTGAATTGAGCATATGGTTGTTTTCTGGATGCTATTTTTGCATGACTATGATTTCCTAGGATAGGCTTTATTGTCAATTTTCAAGCTTTCGATGAGTTGTAAGCATGAGTGCCCAAAAAGGGAGACTTTTTAAACATTTTCTTGGAGATGTCTTGCATGAGTAGAGTATTTGTCTTGGCTTTGTTTGGATTTGAATGCTTAGGAGCGAATTATTAGGTTCATATACTTGTTGTCACCTCGATAGGTGTAGGGAAGAGCTAAAGAGTTAATTTTTAGCAAATTAACATGTTTGATCTTGCTTAGGAGGAAAGAAAAGAATATATGCTTATCATGCTCATAAAGAAAAAAATCATTCTTGTTGTTACAATTTGGAAGAAAAAAAAAAGTCATGACTTATGCGCGCAATGCAATGCTTAATAAAGTTTTGGCAAAAAGAGCTACCCCTGTTGTGATCAGTTAGGCCAACCAAAGGGTAAAACTCGAGTTAATTGTCCCTGCAATAGGTGTGTGAAAGCTAGTGCCACATATAAATGCATATTGTAAGTTTCAATTATAAACACCTAAGTATGGAGGAAAACAAACTAATTTGTTCCATCGACTCGTTAGTGAATCCTTAGTGCCAGTGTAGAGGGAAGATGAGTTGAGAGTTTAGTAATCCAATCCCGGGCTAGTAGAGTCTGATCTTGTTAAGTTAGATCTCGCTTGTGCAAGTTAATTTTGGAAAACTTTTGATTTGTCTCCCTCATTGGTCCTTATGTGCATGTCTCTTGATTGCTTGATTATTGACTTTTGAGCCTTGAGGATTGAGTCATGTTTGTTGCATCCATTCTTCCATTGTATGCCTGATTTTTAGTTTGCTCGAGGACTAGCAAAAGCTTAAGTTTAGGGGTGTTTGATAGCGAGCATAGCTAGCTAGTTTTCCCTAATAAATTTAGCTAGTCTTTTATAAGTTATTGGCCAAAATGATGTGTTTATGTGTTGTATTTGTAGAAAATATATTTTGGAGCTAATTGGATGTTCGGGATGCGAAAAGAGGCCAAAAGAAATGAAGAGAATTGAAGTTGGAAGCTAAAAGAATGAGGCCATCTGCAGACCAGCGTTGGGACGCTGTGACCATAGCGTCTCGACGCTGTGAGATTCGCAATCCCAGAATCTGTGAAATCACGGTAGCGTCGCGATGCTACGACCAATTTTCAGCCTATTTATACTTCGCGATTACGTCTGATTTGAGGACACTTCTTGGACGATTTGGAGGCCAAAAACTCGATAGAAAGGCTGTTGTGAAGGCTGAAGCAAGGGGAGAAAAGGGAATTTCAAGGCTTTGTTCGTGGTGATCGTGACAGGGACGTGCGGTCTCGGCTTACTTAGCGTTTACTTTTCTTATCCCTTTTCTCTAGTAGTTTTTATGGCTTATTTAGTCTTCGTTGATATTGTAATGCGGATTATGTGTAGCTAAGTTTAATTCTTAGGGATTGATGTAGCCGTTGGACAATTATGGATTGATGTTATGGATTGTTGTTATTGATTTCATTTATGCATATTGTATGTTTAATGCTTTCAATTTACCGGCCATGAATTGAATGTTGATTGTGATTAAATCTAACTCGGGAGAGAGGATTTAGCTTATAACTCATTATGCATAACTAGGATTTAGCTTGAAATCGCGAGATAATAGTTAATTCTAGAAATCGTTAAAAAGGGTAACCTTAGTGCCTTGCATTTTTAATGAATTTAGATAGGGATATCGGGTTCATTGCATGTGGGAGAATCATGTATGCTTGGGAGAGATATGTGAGATTTTAGTTTCCCAAGATTTATGAATCATAGCATGTCATTAATCAATGAATTAATCCATAATCCCAATTGGTGAAATCAAATCCCAAAGACCGTTGTCTCCATTAGATTGTCATACTTTTTCATTGTTTTGTGTTTGATTTACATTCATTCTCACTTTGTTTGGTTCCCTAAATAAAATTGGGCAAGAGTATTTCCGGTAATTAAAATTGATTTGAAATCCAATCCAGAGGACGACATTTGAATATCACATTCACTATACTATTACTTGACCCGTGCGCTTGCGATAGGAAAATTCCACATCAAAGATAACTTGCTGATTTTTATGTAATGATTCTTTGGTGTGACAATTGTGTTTTTGGCATATGAAATTATTATGTTTGGGTTGAGACTGAAATGACCTGAGAATAATATGAACGCTGTTGTTTACAAGAGTATGGTTGTATTAAGTTTTGTTTGTTATGAGGTGGATGTGAATGCATGTTTTTTTTTGTATATTGCTGTTGGCGGACATTGTAAGTAGACGACGAGAAGTTTGTGGTTCTCTGTTTAGAAGTGCTGGTTGTCGTTCTTATTCCTGTAATTGACTGAGTTTTGGGATGGTGCATATCGGTTTAGCCTGTCAGTAACCTCTGAAAAAGAAAAGAATTTTAATTAATTAGGTTGCAGTTAAAATTAGCCTGCATTTTAAGAGGCCTTAAAGGGAAAAGAGCAAGAAAGGGAAAATAATAGGCTAATTACTCTAGTAGGGGGTCTTGTTAGTTAATCATTGATAGCGGGAAGAAATGTCGCTATTTTAGTCCTAAATTATTAAGCTTTTGGGCGCTCTAATTGTATTTTTATTGAAGAAATTTAATATATTTTGTTATTTGGTCTTTAGGAGCAAATCATGGATTTTGGTGGAAAAAATGCCCAACATGAGCTATCCAAGCCCAAAATTCCATGCATGGGTCAAGGGGGAGTCCAATAAGACAACCATATAAAGAAGATCCAAAAAAAAATGAAGGAAGGCCCAATTTCAAGCCCAATCCGCGCCAGCCTGTTCTGAAAACCGCACAGCATCGAGACGCTGTGGGGACAACGTCGACGCTGTCCCAAATCCGGGCCTATATAAGACGCCCCTTGGAGCCCTTTTTCATCATCAATCATCATTCAATTCTTTCATTCCTTTCTTTCCTTGGCTCCTTTGGAGCCTTCTCTCAAGGCTTTTTAGCCTTTTGGAGAGTTCTTAGTGGGAAAATTTTGGGGAGTTTTGGGGAGAACTGTAGGAGGCTCAAGGTGTGCTCGGAGGGACTCCAAGCGCCTGCGACAGGGTCTTCGACGGTCATTTCCTTTCCTTTTATTTTTCTTAATTTTATGCTTTCCATTGTATATCTTGTGAATATTTTAGCTATGAATAGCTAAACCCCAATTTGGGGTCTTGAAATGAAATTCTATAGTTAAATGTTGTTATAATTGCCTATCTCTTGCCCTCTTTTACTGATTATTTGTATGGATGTTCGTAATGCTGTATGCAATCTGGTCAATTGTATATTGATCCAATTCTTAATGGAAATTCGACGGAGAGAAATTAGGATAGATCATAATCCATGCAACTAGTTTAATTGCCCGTCGTGACAACGAGATTAGTTGATTAAACTTAGATTCCTAAAATGAATCAGAGCGTAATAATTAACGAATTTTAATGGCGCTAAGGACACTTAGGTTGTTAAAATGGATTAATTATAATTAGGGGAAACCGACAGGAGAACCTATGTGATTAACGAAGATTCTAGGAGTATAATTAGTTGGGTCATGAGATAGGATAATTGTAATAATTATTTAGCTATTAATTGATTTTCAAGACCCCACTTCCCATTTAAAAACTCTTTCTCCATATTTTTATTTCTTGATTGATCAATTTAATTTTCTCAATCGCTTTAATTCTTTAAATTCATTTTAATTGCATGTTTTGATCCCTAAATATTATTTCCCCCAAGTATTTTTAGTGTTCAAGGAATTTTTTCTTTGCTTAAATTTCGCTTTGCCTCCCTATGGATTCGATACTCGAAATATTTCCGTTTTATATTACTTGCGGCCTGTGCACTTGCAGTATTGCGGTGTGACACCCAACAAGTTTTTGGCACCGTTGTCGGGGAGGTTTGATTTTTAAGCAAAATAATTTTTTCTTGACATAAAAAAGAAAGGGATAAATAGTAATTTAGGTTGTAAATATTTTCTCTTGTGAATATTATTTTTTTTTTGTTTTTTTTTTGTTCTTTTGATTGATTGGGAGTGTTGCATGCGAATACATAAGGTGGTTGAATTGTTTCCTTTAGATCTTGAAATTACCAGGACACTCAGATCTATTCGTAGAGAGAAAAGACTAACGAAAGCAATGGCCCATCAAGATGAAGTTCCCAAGGCAATCAGAGACTTCTTACAACCAGTTCTCCCCACCGAAAATTCAGGCATCGTTTACGCCCCGATTCATGCAAATAATTTCGAGTTAAAGACGGGATTGATTCAGATGGCGCGAGACAATTCGTTTAAGGGACATCCTTCGGAGGAACCACATTCACATATGCGATCATTCTTGGAGATATGCGGGACTGTAAAGATGAATGGAGTTCCCATTTTCTCTGCAAGATAAAGCTAAAGATTGGCTCGAATCAGTCGAGACGGGCAGTATCAACACATGGGACGAGCTTGCCCAGGCATTCCTGACGAAATTTTTCCCGCCTGCCAAGACTACGAAGCTCTGGACTGAGATCGGAACATTCAGGCAGTTGGATGAGGAGCAACTATACGAGGCATGGGAGAGATATAAGGAGATGCTTAGGCGATGCCCGCAGCATGGCTACCTAGATTGGCTCCAGGTCCAGTTATTTTACAATGGACTGAATCCTTCCACCAAGACAGTTCTAGACACATCAGCGGGAGAGAGTTTTCTTTCCAAAACAGTGACGGAAGCCAAGGATCTTTTAGAGGAAATGGCAGCGACCAGTTACCAGTGGCTGACTGAAAGGGGGATAGTTTCGAAGAAGGCTGGTATTTATGAAATAGATGAATCGAGTTAGTTGAAGGCACAGATGGCATCTTTGAGAAATGCGCTAAACTAGCTGACTTCATCTGAGGTGGTCAAGTCCATCTCCACCTTAGCTGAAGGATATTCAAAGAAGGAAAATCAAGATGTGGAAGAAATTCAGTACGTGGGAAATAGAGCATTCACTCAAGGAGTACCGAACTTCTACCATCCCAGTCTGCGAAATCATGAGAACTTTTCCTATTCAAACACCAAGAACGTATTGCAACCACCGCCACGATTTGCTTCAATTAGTACGCCAGAAAAGAAAAGCAACCTGGAGGAGATGGTGGCCATGTTTATCAAGGTGCAGAAGGTGTTAAATGTGAATCTCTAGACAGCAGTTAATAACCACGACACAGCTCTTAAGAATATGGAAGTTCAGATAGGTCAGATAGCTTCAACGGTGAATGCCCTCCAGAAAGGGAAATTTCCAAGCGACACTGAACCCAACCCAAGAGAGCAGTGCAAGATGGTGACACTGAGAAGTGGTAGACAACTGGAGGTCAGTTTAGAGAAGAAGAAAGAAGTGAAGAGCAAGGATGAAGGTGGAAGGGCTGAGGCACAAAAAGCCTCCTCTGAAAGGTCCCAACATCCTCTTAACTCTATTGATTTTAATTGTGATTTTTCTAACAATTTTGCAGGAAGAGAAGAAGATAAGAAAAAGCAGAATGAAAGGCATGAAGAGAAGCTGAACGAGGCAGAAGTGGTCCCATGCAACCACCATGATAAAGGCTCGCACATTAGCTCGCCCAAGCGGAGGGGCGAATGTCCTACCTTTGACTACAGGGAGTTACCTTTTCCTCAACGTTTTAAAAATGTTAAATTGGATGATCAGTTTTAGAAATTCCTAGAGATGTTTAGAAAGTTATCAGTGAACATTCCCTTAGTAGATGCTTTGTATAATATGCCTAATTATGGGAAGTTCATGAAAGAGATGTTATCTAGGAAGAAAAGTTTGAAAAAAGAGGTTTTTAGATTGTCTGAAAACAGTAGTACTATAGTGTCAGGAAAGATGCCTTCTAAACGAAAAGACCAAGGGAGATTTACTGTTCCCTGCATTATAGGAGAAGTATCTTTCGATAGGGCTTTGTGTGATCTAGGTGCTAGTATAAATATGATGCCCTATTCACTGTACAGGACGATTGGTTTGACAGGTTTGAAAGACATGACATCACTCTACAGCTTGCTAATAGATCGATTACCCAACCGATGGGGTATTGTGGAGGACGTGTTGGTGAAGGTCAACAAATTCATCTTCCCTGTAGATTTTGTGGTGCTTGACATGATTGAAGACAAAGAGGTACCTATCATCTTAGGCAGACCTTTCTTAGCCACAGGTAAGGCTGAAATTAGCGTGCATACTGGTAAGCTTACCTTGAGTGTGGATGATGAAAAGGTTGTTTTTAATATTTTTGGACAGGATGAATCTGTATGTAGTTTGCATACTTGTTTTTCTATAGGTCCAGAATATTTGACTGACGATGATGAGGAGGTAGAATATAATCTTGGCTTAGGATTAGGAGAGGCTCCTATAGATGATGAGAATTTCAATCCTAATGCATTTTTTTATGACCCTCAGTTTGAAAATGAGCTGATCGATATAGATTTGCCTACTTTTGAGAATAAAATGTCTACAATTGATAATTTGCCTGATTTTGAGAATGAAATAGAAATGCCTGAAATGGATGTTTTGTCTGATTTTGAGAATGAGCTTGATATGCCTGATAATGAGCATGATTTGCATGGAGATGATTACTTTATAGATGATAATTTGGAGTTTGATAATGATAATGCTGAATCTATCGAGTCTGATCCAGATGAGTATAAAGAGTCAGACCCTGAAAGTGTGAATAATTTTGATTCGGGTTCTGATGATGTGGATAATAGTATAGAATTTGACCCAGAAGAGCTTAAATTCTTTAATTCTTCTGATAGTGAGTCATATGATAGCTTAGTTGAATCGTTTTTTAATACTGAATCTAAGAGATCTCATGAGCATGTAGATATTGAATCTGGTGAGTGGATAGGCATAGTTGATAGGCCATCCTTAGATCCTAGACCAGTAGATAACATGATGCTTGATGACTCTGTTAATAATTGTTTTGAGAATAGAGACTTAGAAAAGAGATTTGACGCTGCTACATATTTTTTGAAATGTTATTATGACAATCTCTTTAGTGATGATGGGCCAGAGGAAAGCTTTTTTTCTCCCCTGTTTGCAGTGTGCAATTCGGTGCGAGATTTTCTGCAAGGCCCGGAGGATGATGAAAATTTTTATTTCGAGCCTCCGTGATCGTGCCGAGCCTCGTCTAGCTAAAGACCTTAAAGAAAGCTCTGCTTGGGAGGCAACCCAAGGATTAAAGTTTAGGTAGTTGTTTTTGCGGTAAATAATTTTCTTTGCTTCGTGGTCCAATTTTGTTTTGCAGGATCACCTTAGCAAATCCCAAAGCTCCAAGAATCCCATTTTTCTGGATCCAAAGGAAGAGGATGAATTGCTCCTAGCTCAGGGAAGTCTCAGTATCCCTCTTTATGCTTTATTGTTTATAAACATTAGGGACAATGTTTAGTTTAAGTTTGGGGGGAGGCTTTCGCTGTGTTGAGCATATTTAAATTCGTTTGGATGCATGATTAGATAGCCATGATAGTCGAGGATGTGATTTTAGAAGTTTTGGGAGAAAATGGTTTATATGTTGTGGAATCTGGGAGCATAGCACAAATTGTGAAATTTAAAAAAATTTTGATACTTAGTTTTAATGTCTAAAGCATGCGATGGACTTATCTAATGACATCTTTGAAAATCTAGATTTTTATTATGATTTTTAAAGTTTGTTGTCACCCCGATAGGCTTAGTTTCTAACACTAGGAGTTCATGCTTGATTGTTCTAAAGAGCTAGGTAGAAAAAAATGTCATGCCTGCTGAGAGAAAAGCAAAAGCAACAAAAGAAAAGAGAGAAAAGAAAAATCTGTTGAAAAAGAAAAATTTTTGCTTGCACAAAAGAAAAAGTCTAGGGGTAAAAAGAGCTACCTGCGGTGTGATAAGTTAGGCCAACCAGAGAATAAAATTCGGGTTAAGGGTCCCTGCACCGTAGTGTGAAAGCTAGTACCATTAGATATAAAAATGCAAGTTTGGGGGAGTAGCAAATGAAAAAGAAAGAAAAATATTTGTGAGTTTTGCTCCCCCATGAAAAAAGAAAAATGTCAGGCGCCCTAGTTTCTTTTTTTTTGCATGATAGTAGAACTCTGACCTATTAGGGGCTCTTAGCCAGTGTAGGGGGAAAACAAATGGAGAAAGCCATAAGACTAATCTAGGTTAGTAAAAGAATCATTAGAAAAGTCTTGAGCATGCTATTCATTAATCTTAAGTTCAAACTCTTATTCATGAGTATGCGGTGCTTGCTTATTCCACTTGCATGTTTTCCATTCTATCTTAAAAGTTCCAAAATCATTGAGGCTTGAGTAATTCTATTTCATGCATCTTTCGAATTTATTTTGCTCGAGACTAGCAAAAACTTAAGTTTGGGGGTGTGATAGCGGGCAGAAATGTCGCTATTTTAGTCCTAAATTATTAAGCTTTTAGGCGCTTTAATTGTATTTTTATTGAAGAAATTTAATATATTATGTTATTTGGTCTTTAGGAGCAAATCATGGATTTTGGTGGAAAAAATGCCCAAAATGAGCTATCCAAGCCCAAAATTCCATGCATGGGTCAATGGGGAGTCCAAGAAGTCAACAATATAAAGAAGATCCAAAAAGAAATGAAGGAAGGCCCAATTTCAAGCCCAATCCGCTCCAGCCTGGTCTGAAAACCGCATAGCGTCGAGACGCTGTCCCATTTCTTGGCCAGCAAGTTGAGTGACGTCACAGCGTCGCAACGCTGTCCCAAATCCGGGCCTATATAAGGCGCCCCTTGGAGCCCTTTTTCATCATCAATCATCATTCAATTCTTTCATTCCTTTCTTTACTTGGCTCCTTTGGAGCCTTCTCTCAAGGCTTTTTAGCCTTTTGGAGAGTTCTTAGTGGGAAAATTTTGGGGAGTTTTGGGGAGTACTCTAGGAGGCTCAAGGTGTGCTCGGAGGGACTCCAAGCGCCAGCGACGGGGTCTTCGACGGTCATTTCCTTTCCTTTTATTTTCCTCAATTTTATGCTTTCCATTGTATATCTTGTGAATATTTTAGCTATGAATAGCTAAACCCCAATTCGGGGTCTTGAAATGAAATTCTATAGTTAAATGTTGTTACAATTGTCTATCTCTTGCCCTCTTTTACTGATTATTTGTATGGATGTTCGTAATGCTGTATGCAATCTGGCCAATTGTATATTGATCCGATTCTTAATGGAAACTCGACGGAGAGAAATTACGATAGATCATAATCCATGCAACTAGTTTAATTGCCCGTCGTGACAACGAGATTAGTTGATTAAACTTAGATTCCTAAAATGAATCAGAGTGTAATAATTAACGAATTTTAATGGCGTTAAGGATACTTAGGTTGTTAAAATGGATTAATTATAATCAGGGGAAACTGACAGGAGAACCTATGTGATTAACGGAGATTCTAGGATTATAATTAGTTGGACAATGAGATAGGATAATTGTAATAATTATTTAGTTATTAATTGATTTTCAAGACCCCACTTCCCATTTAAAAACTCTTTCTCCATATTTTTATTTCTTGATCGATCAATTTAATTTCCTTATTCGCTTTAATTCTTTAAATTCATTTTAATTGCATGTTTTGGTCCCTAAATATTATTTCCCCCAAGTATTTTTAGTGTTCAAGGAATTTTTTCTTTGCTTAAATTTCGCTTCCCCTCCCTGTGGATTCGATACTCGAAATATTTTCGTTTTATATTACTTGCGGCCCGTGCACTTGCGGTATTGCGGTGTGACGCCCAACAATCACCTAGGACTGAGATGTATTAGACTGAAATGAGGAGCTAGATGGGCGGAACTTAGCTTCGCAGACTAGGTGCCATTTACTAACTGTGGAATTTAAATTCCAACTTAAAACCCAAGGACGCCCCACCAGTGAAATGGTAGTTTAGAGCGCCACGCGCACTATCAGTAGGAGTAGAGATCTCCCAAAATGCCCACCTGTGCACCTTCAGTGAGTTGGAAAACTTGAGTAGGTGAATTAATTTATCATGAGACCCAAACTACAGAATTAAATTAAATGAGATGGAATGGAATGAGATGACTTCACCGCCTTTAGCCCAAATAATCCTCTTGAATCCTAGGTTCTTGCATGTCTACCAGTATTGTTACTTACTGAGTATTTTTCTTAAATACTCATTCTTTTCCCTAACATGTAATTGCAAGTAAAGGCAAAGGTGTACAGAACGCGTGACAGAATGTTGCTGAACGAGCCATGGATTTCCTTAGGATAGACTTCCGCTTATTATGTTTTCGAACTTCTTCTTCTTGCATTTGACATGTGTTGTTTTATGACTTATTATGTTTTGAGAGTTTTGTTGGAATGGTTAAAATTTCTTCTTATTCTGTTTTAACTGTGATCTCAGGCTGAAAAGTTTCACTGATTTTCCAAAGCATGTTTTACTCTAAATGTTGTTCAACGTTATCCTTTAAAAGTAGAATGAAATGCATGTGGTAATGGCCCTAGGATCTAGATACGAAGTGTAGGGTCGTTACAGTTGGTATCAGAGCTCTAGGTATAGGTTATGTAGACTGGTTTACATCGTAAACCTTAGGTATGTCCATGGCTTATCAGCAAGCATCCGATCACGCCAGGTACACATTTGTTTAACTTTGTAGCCTGTAAATGTTATATATATATATTTGAAAAGTTCATGTTGTGGAAAAATATGAGTGATGTTTTGTAGCTGTGAATTGTTTAAAGGAATCGAGCTTGTTTAGTAAGAGGATCAAAATTTTGTGTAATAGATCATGCCTCCCCGTGAACGAGGTTGTGGAAGAGGTCGAGGAATAGGTCGGGGTAGGGGTCGTACAACCCCTGAACAAGTTGTGCCACCTATGGGGCATGGAGATAATCTACCAGAAAATCCGCAAGTTGTACAGCCAGGTGAGCAGCCGTGGCCTGCGGCAGAACCTGTCATAGTGGATGCCATCTAGGCAATTGTTCAGTCATCAGTTGCCGGGGCAGTTCAGTCTTCAGTTCAGGCGGCAGTTGCAGGCGTGATTGCGGGACAGCAGGCCCAAGCGCCTCAGAACAACGAAGCCCTATCGCGAGAGGCAAGGTGTTTAAGAGCTTTTAGAAAGTGGGACCTTCGTTCGTTTGATGGAGCCTCAAGGGACCCCACCGTGGCAGAGTTGTGGTTGTCCTCCATCGAAATTGTCTTTCGTCACATGAACTGTCCGGAAGACCAGAAAGTTTACTGTGCCGTGTTCCTGTGTCAAGACAACGCCTTAATTTGGTGGCAATCGATCAAGAGGACTATAGACGTCAGCAACGAACCTGTTACATGGGCTCAGTTCAGGGAGGAATTCTTTAGAAAGTATTACCCTACAGCCTCCCGTTTCAAGAAGCAAGTAGAGTTTGTGGCTCTTAAGCAGGTGTTGGGTTTCCAGAGTGAGTAAAAATAAGGTAAGAATTAACTCTAGAACTCTGTGCAAGTATACACAGTCCGCAACAAGTAATAAGTATTTATTGAATCCAAGGTCTGAATTAGTTCTCACTTTATCTATTTTTTATAGCTTTTCAATTGTTTCAAAAAGGGTTAAAATGATTGATTTTTATAGAATGCTTAAACAAAATAAATGACAGAACAAAAAGTAAACAAATGAGCAGACAAATTAGAAACAGGCGTTGGTCGGGACTTAGTAATTGTTTTAAAAGATGCTCTAGCAATATTATTGATTAGGCAAAACTCAAGCCGTCTTATTAGCAGGATCCTCCCGGAACTCTGGATTTTTTAGAATGTGTTTCAACTTCAATGACGTACTACCGATCAAACACTAGGCAACTGGCTATCCCTAGCTCAGTCACTGGCGTTCACCAATACACAATGATCTAGTGTGATTAAATGCCACACTCCCTAAATCATCCCTGAAACTAGGAAGTGGTATTCATACTGGCTGGCCAAGCGGGCATAAAATATTAATGAGCACAACAAATAATCAAGTTGCATCAAATCAACATATATTGCATAGAGATAAAGCACATCAATTACATGACTTCTAACCAACACCTAAAGTTACTTAGTTCATAAAGTGCATAGTAACACACGTTACAATCTGAGTAAGTGCATCCATAATTACAAAATAACACAAGAAAATACTAATTCCCTTGATCAACTTCGTAATTGATGGTCTTCTTGTAGTCCCCAATCTTTCTCCTCTATTCGGCTCCCAATGATGGAAATGAGAAATGATCTCTTCCCCAAAAAATGGAATGAATTTGACTTGGGCGGCTCTTCCCTTTTATAGAGTGAAGACAAGCTTGAATTATGTTGACCTAGACACGTGGATGGCTCTCCTTGCTCCTTGAATCCGAGAATAGCTTAACAAACTTCAGTTCATTAAAATGGATAACGAGCTGTGACGTGGCAGTTTTGCTCCTTGCTTTGCTGCAGCGCAGATTTTGCTCCCTCAAGTCGCTCAACAATATATTCTGCACAAAATAACTTCCAAAGCATCTATTCTTTCAAATGGGTTAGAACATATAATAACCATCTAAAAGTAGCCCTAGTTAGCACAAACGACACACAAAACACTATAGAAATAAGGCCTAAATAACTCCCTTTTGGAGAGTTATCAGCAGGGAAGCCGAACCGTAGAGGAATATGAGACAGAGTTCGTTAGACTGTCTCGATTTTCTCCTGCCCTTGTAGCTATAGAGGATGATAAGGTAGGACGATTTATCACGGGCTTAAAGGAAGAGATACAAGGCAGTGTGGCAGCAAATCAACCACAAGACTATGCCACAATAGTCAGGGTGGCAGAGCTGATTGATCGACGACCGTCAGTTGTCTCTTCAGAACCTTCCTCAGGTCATAAGTGAAGATACGATCAGATGAGCTCGAACACACAGTGGGGTCAATGTTACCCTAGACGAGGACCGACTCAGGATCGTTGGCAGAAAGCACAGAATCAGCTAGGGCCTAATCAGGATAGGCCGTTATGTCAGTCGTGCGGGAAGTACCACTGGCGTCGTTGCCTGGTAGGGACCCGTGTATGCTTTAAGTGTGGTCAAGAAGGGCATATCGCTCCGAATTGCAATCAGAAGAAATCTAATTATGCCAATCAGCCGTCCAGTTCAAATCTGGCATCTGGGGTAAGACCAGCACAACAACAGGGCAAGATATTTGCCACCACCCGACAGGAGGCAGAGAACCTGAATGCAGTAGTGACAAGTACCATCCCTATTCTCGGTCATTAGGCTTTTGTGTTGTTTGATTCGGGTTCAACGCATTCTTTTATTTCTGCATCATTTGTAAGTCAAGTCAACCTAGAACTAGAGCTGTTAGGTTATGTTCTGTCAGTCTCATCCCCTGCGGGGGTAATGTGGTTAGCTAGTGTAGCAGTGAAAGCCTGCCAAATGTCAGTGTCTGATCGACCGATGGATGTGACATTGATCGCCCTCGACATGAGTGATTTTGATGTTATCTTGGGAATGGAATGGTTGGCTTCTAATTACGCCAACATAGATTGTTATCGTAAGGAGGTTGTCTTCAACCCCCCATCAGAGGTGAGCTTCAAGTTTACAGGATCGATGATCAAAGGTGCTCCTAAAGTAGTCTCTGCAATGAAGGCGAGAAAATTGATTAGCAAAGGAGCTTGAGGCCTACTGGCTAGCGTGGTTGACACAAGGGACACCGAGGTATCGATGACCTCAATACCGGTAGTGAGGGAATTTGTAGATGTGTTTCCGGAGGATCTAACAGGACTACCGCCAGCATGAGAAGTTGACTTCTACATTGAGCTTGAGCCAGGAACTAACCCAATTTCTAAAGCCCCATATAGAAGGCCTCCAGCAAAGTTGAAGGACTTAAGTTGGAGATCGAGGAGTTGTTGGATAAAGGTTATATATGCCCCAACGTTTCGTCGTGGGGTGCTCTAGTTTTATTTGTGAAAAAGAATGGGTCTATGCATCTGTGCATCGACTATCGGGAGCTGAACGAAGTGACGATAAAGAACAGATACCCTCTGCCCAAGATTGATGACCTCTTTGATCAGCTTCTAGGTGCAGCAGTATTTTCTAAAATAGATCTACGGTCGAGATATCATCAGTTGAGGATTAGAGAGGAAGATATACCTAAGACAGCTCTCAGGACCAGGTATGGGCATTACGAATTTACAGTGATGTCCTTTGGACTTACTAATGCTCCTGCAGTTTTCATGGACTTGATGAACAGGGTATTTAAGGAATTTCTCGATACGTTCGTAATTGTTTTCATTGATGATATCCTTATCTATTCCAAGACAGAGGAGGAACATGAGGATCATCTCAGGAGAGTTTTAATCACCTTAAGAACGAACAAGTTGCACGCTAAATTCTTTAAATGTGAGTTTTGGCTACAACGAGTTTCCTTCTTAGGGCACGTGGTGTCGAAGGAAGGTGTCACGGTAGACCCAGCCAAAATAGAAGCAGTGACTAATTGGTCACGACCCACTTCAGTCAGCGAGATTCGGAGTTTCTTGGGATTAGCGGGCTATTATCGTCGTTTTGTGCAAGGCTTTTCCAATATAACCGCACCTCTAACTTAGTTGACTCGGAAGGGTACTCCATTTGTGTGGAACGAAGCTTGTGAGGCAAGCTTCCAAGAGCTTAAGCGAAGGCTAGTTTCAGCACCAGTACTTACAGTACCCGATGGTTCAGGAGAATTTGTTATTTACAGTGATGCTTCAAAGAAGGGACTGGGTTGTGTGTTAATGCAGCATGGTAAGGTCATTGCTTATGCGTCTCGTCAGCTGAAAGATTATGAGAAGAACTACCCGACCCATGACTTGGAGTTGGCAGCTGTGGTCTTTGCGTTGAAGATTTGGAGGCACTATCTATATGGAGAGAAAATCCAAATCTTAACGGACCACAAAAGTCTGAAATACCTCTTCACCCAGAAGGAGTTGAATATGAGGCAGCAGAGATGGTTGAAGTTAGTGAAAGATTATGATTGTGACATCCAGTATCACCCAGGCAAAGCAAATGTGGTCGCAGATGCCCTCAGTAGGAAGACTGCTCATACGTCTGCCTTAATTACTACTCAAGCTCATATATTGGATGACTTGGTACGTGCAGAGATTATAGTTGCAGTGGGGGAGGTTACGACATGTCTAGCTCAGTTGACAGTTAAGTCGAGCTTGAGACAGAGGGTCATAGATGCCCAACCAAGTGACCCTGACCTTGTTGTTAAACGCAGTCAAGTAGAGGCAAGGCAGGTGAACGAGTTCTCCCTATCTTTGGACCTCGGCTTGTGTTACCAAGTTCGCTTATGCGTACTTGGGAATGCCGATCTTAAACATGAGTGATGTGGAATTTTCCTACCGCAAGTGTACGGGTCAAGTTATAATATAGTGAATGTGAAATTCGAATGTCGTCCTCTGGATTGGGTTTCTAATCAATTTTAATTACCGGAAATACTCTTGACCGATTTTATTTAGGGATCCGAATGAAGTAAGAATAAAATTAAATCAAACACAAAACAATGCAAAAAGTGACAATCCAATGGAAACAAAGGTCTTAGGGATGTGATTTCACCAATTGGGATTATGGATTAACAACATGCTACAATTCATAAATCTTGGGAAACGAAAACCACACATATCTCTCCCGAGCATACATGATTCTCCCACATGCAATTGAACCCGATATCCCTATCTAAATTCAATAAACATGCAAGGCATTAAGGATAACCTTTTTAACGATTTCTAGAATTAACTATAATCTCCCGATTTCTAGCTAAATCCTAGTTATGCATAATGATTTCTAAGCTAAATCCTCTCTCCCGAGTAAGATTCAAACATAAACATCAATCAATTTATGGCCGGTAAATTGAAAGCATTAAGAATACAATTATGCATAAATGAAATCCATAGCAAAATCCATACAATCAATCCAAAAGTGCCCAACGGCTACATCAATCCCTAAGAGTAAAGACCTAGCTAATCATACAATGCGTTACAATATAGCTACAATCTATAACAGCCATAAACACTAACTAAAGTAAGGGAAAGAAGAATTAAACACTATGTAGGCCGAGACCACACGTCCCCGTCACGATCCCCACGAACAATGGGTTGATTTCCACTTTGCTCCCACTTATTCAGCTCCAAAGACTCTGTTTTTCCTCTGTTTTACGGCTCCAAGATGTCCAAAAGAAGTGCCCCCTAAAAGCCCTAATCGCAATCTTTAAATAAGGCAAAAATTGGTCGTAGCGTCGCGACGCTGTAGGGGTAGCGTCGCGACGCTACCGCGAAATCACGGATTCTGGAAGTTCGCCGAGAGCGTCGCGACGCTATGAATTTTTTTTTTTTTTTTTTTAGATTGAAAACTCCATTTGACTCCAATTGCTCACTTTAGCTTCAAACACATACTTCCTACAAATACAACATATAGATGCATAAATTTGGCCAAATAATTGTAAAAGACTAGCTTAATTAATTACAGAAAAATAGCTAACTATGCTCGCTATCAAACACCCCCAAACTTAAGCTTTTTCTAGTCCTCGAGCAAACTAAAAATCAAGCATACAATGGAAGAATGGATGCAACAAACATGACTCAATCCTCAAGGCTCAAAAGTCAATACTCAAGCAATCAAGAGACATGCACATAAGGACCAATGAGGGAGACAAATCAAAAGTTTTCCAAAATTAACTTGCACAAGCGAGATCTAACTTAACGAGATCAGACTCTACTAGCCCGAGATTGGATTACTAAACTCTCAACTCATCTTCCCTCTACACTGGCACTAAGGATTCACTAACGAGTCAATGGAACAAATTAGTTGGTTTTCCTCCATAATTAGGTGCTTATAATTGAAAATTACAACATGCATTTATATGTGGCACTAGCTTTCACACACCTATTGCAGGGACCCTTAACCCGAGTTTTACCCTTTGGTTGGCCTAACTGATCACAATAGGGGTAGCTCTTTTTGCCAAAACTTTATTAAGCATTGCATTGCGTGCATAAGTCATGACTTTCCTTCTTTTTTTTTTTTCAAATTGTAACAACAAGAATGATTTTTCTTTATGAGCATGATAAGCATATATCTTTTCTTTCCTCCTAAGCAAGATCAAACATGCTAATTTGAAAAAAATTAACTCTTTAGCTCTTCCCTACACCTATCGAGGTGACAACAAGCATATGAACCTAATAATTCGCTCATAAGCATTCAAATCCAAATCTAGCCAAGACAAATACTCTACTCATGCAAGACATCTCCTAGAAAAAGTTTAAAAAGTCTCCCTTTTTGGGCACTCATGCTTACAACTCATTGAAAGCTTGAAAATTGACAAGAAAGCCTATCCTATGAAATCATAGTCATGCAAAAATAACATCCAGAAAACAACCATATGCTCAATTCAAAGAAAGCTCAAAACTATAGCCCGAACTCAGATGCTCAAGGGCTCCACAAACATGCTATTCCACCCCCAAACTTAAAGCATGCATTGTCCTCAATGTAGGAAGAAAATAAAGCATAATCAAACATGAGAACAATAAAAGAGTAGGAGGAGTGAACAATACTGTCCTGGAATGACAATGTCCTCATTTGTGGAAGCTTGCAAGCAAAGGAGAAACTGGAACCAAGACCTACAAAACAAAAACAAACAATAAATCAAAAGCAAAAAGAAAAACACAACTGAACTTACTTGGGTTGCCTCCCATAAGCGCTTGTTTAACGTCAATAGCTCGACGTGTTAACCGAATAGGCATCAAGGTGGTCTAATGTCAGCTGTTCCTTCAACCGTGCTCTTCCTAGCACCTTTCCTGTATCCCACCAACATGGTCTCTGATGTGTTCTTAGGGTCCTCAAAAGCTTTTAGAATCTCCTTCTCCTGTTGGACTCTAATGATTAGCTCCCTGCGCTCAATATCAATTATAACCCTCCCTGTAGCAAGGAATGGTCTCCCTAATATAATAGGCATGGCAGGATTCTCTTTAATGTCCAAAAAAAAGAAATCAACAGGAAGAAAAAATCTACCTACTTTAATCAGAACATTCTCCACAATTCCATAAGGACTAACCACAGACTGGTCAGCCAACTGGAGTCTAACAGTAGTAGATTTTATCTCTCCTATATTTAGCTTTTTGCACAATGATAATGGAATGATATTTATGCTAGCCCCTAGATCACATAATGCTTTACATGAATAAGTACCAAAACTACAAGGAATAGTAAAACTCCCTGGATCAGACAATTTCTCTGGTACTTTCTGTTGGACACGAGCACTGCATGTTGATGCAAGGTATACAGTCTCCATCTGCTTTTCCTTTTTCTTCTTGATGAGCCATTCCTTCATGAACTTCTTGTAATGAGGCATTTGTTCCAGTGCATCTGCAAAAGGAATATTAACAGTCAACCCTGTAAAAGCATCAAGAAACTTATTAAACTGAGCCTTAGAATTTTTCTTTTTCCTATTCTTTGACTTAGGAACTAAAACAGTAGGAGAAGGGATAGAGGGCTCAGGTATAAGCTTTTTAGCTTCGTTTGAGGTGGTGCCCTCCTCAACTTCTCCAGTGAGTTCCTCAGTTTCAGTAGTCTCCTCCTCCTTAGCTACTTGAGTCTCCTCCTCGTGATGCACAGAGACGGCCTTGCAGTACTCTAATGGAGATTTCTCCTGTTCAGCTGGGGCTTTGCCTTTATTCATTGTGTTGACAACACTTACCAGTCATCCCAGCTGAGTCTCGATGTTCTTGATGGCTGCAGAATGACCACTGACAGTGGTGTTTATGGCAATCACGGCCTCCTCGAGCTTATTTGACCTGTTACTTGATTCTGCAATAAAAGCTCCAACAAGATCCTCTGAAGACTTTTTACTTTCTTGCTTAGGAGTGAAGCCAGGAGGGTTCAGAACATTCTTATTATTTGCATACGAAAAATTCTCATGACTTCTATTACTAGGGTGATAATGTGTAGGTGCAGAATTATTATTGTACCCCCTAGAATTAAAATTAGAGACATACTGAACCTGCTCGAGATTTTCCTCCTGAGTCTGGGATGCAAGGGCAGCTGCAGACTCAATCGATTGAGCACTCCCTGTACCTGAAAACTTTAAAAATGCATTAGAAAGGGAAGACATCTGGGCCTGAAGTGCACTTACGTTGTCAATCTCGAAGACTCCAGCAGCAATCTTTTTCGGTCCCAACCGCTCAGATGGCCACTGATAGCTATTGGTGGCCATTTCCTCTAGCAAAGTCCTAGCATTCTCAACAGTTTTGGACAACAGAGTCCCACCTGCAGCTGTATCAACGATAGTTTTTGTATTAGGAGTTAAGCCATTATAAAATAATTGAACCTGAAGCCAGTCGGGATAGCCATACTAAGGGCACTTCCTCAGCAGCTCTTTAAATTGCTCCCAAGCCTCGAACAGCTGCTCATCAAACTGCTGCTGGAACGTCCCAATCTCAGTCCTCAGCTTGACTGTCTTGGCAGGAGGGAAGAATTTCTTTAAAAACGCCTGGACCAAAGCATCCCAGGTGGTAATGCTCCCAGGTGGAATCGATTGCAACCAATCACGAGCTTTATCATGCAAGGAAAAAGGAAATAAACGTAAGCGAATGGCATCTTCAGAAACACCATTTAATTTTACCGTCCCACAAATGTCCAAGAAAGATTTCAGGTGAGAATTGGGATCCTCTGTGGGCGATCCTCTGTAGGCGCAGTCTCGAGCCATCTGAATGAGACCCGTTTTCAGCTCGAAATTATTAGCATTGATCGGGGCATAGACAATCCCCGACTGTTGCTCCTGAAAGACCGGCTGAAAGTAGTCTCTAATAGGCTTAGGCTCCTCGGGGTTAGGATTGGCCATTTGGATACAATTAACTTTACTTTCCCTTCGAAGTTTATTAAAAAGTCTCTCAATCTCCGGGTCAAAGGGAACTAAGGCCAACTCCCTAACCTTTCGCATACACCAACAAAACTAACCTAAAAAGGAAAATAAAAAAAACAAACAAGGACAGAAAACAAATTAGGAAAAAAAAACTAGAAAAGGAAATAACTAAATCTAAATCAGGAAAATATAATCTACAAAAGGAAAAGATAAACAAATATGGAATGCAAAAACAAATAAGGAAACTAGCAAATAAGGAAAAACTAATCTAAAAAGGAAAAGACTAAAAAGTAAAAGTCTATCTATGGAAAATTCAAACAAATATGGAAAAATCTAAATATGGGAAAGAAAAACAACAAAGGAAAAAAAAAATGCAATCTACCTAAAAACAAAAATAACAAAAGAATAAAATACATCCTAAACTAAGACCGGACAATTTTTCTTCGATATTAAAAATGACTAAATTTGCCAATCCCCGGCAACGGCACCAAAAACTTGATGTGGATTAACAACATGCTACAATTCATAAATCTTGGGAAACGAAAACCACACATATCTCTCCCGAGCATACATGATTCTCCCACATGCAATTGAACCCGATATCCCTATCTAAATTCAATAAACATGCAAGGCATTAAGGATAACCTTTTTAACGATTTCTAGAATTAACTATAATCTCCCGATTTCTAGCTAAATCCTAGTTATGCATAATGATTTCTAAGCTAAATCCTCTCTCCCGAGTTAGATTCAAGCATAAACATCAATCAATTTATGGCCAGTAAATTGAAAGCATTAAGAATACAATTAAGCATAAATGAAATACATAGCAAAATCCATACAATCAATCCAAAAGTGCCCAACGGCTACATCAATCCCTAAGAGTAAAGACCTAGCTAATCATACAACGCGTTACAATATAGCTACAATCTAAAACAACTATAAACACTAACTAAAGTAAGGGAAAGAAGAATTAAACACTATGTAGGTCGAGACCGCACGTCCCCGTCACGATCCCCACGAACAATGGGTTGATTTCCACTTTGCTCCCACTTATTCAGCTCCAAAGACTCTGTTTTTCCTCTGTTTTACGGCTCCAAGATGTCCAAAAGAAGTCCCCCCAAAAAGCCCTAATCGCAATCTTTATATAAGGCAAAAATTGGTCGTAGTGTCGCGACGCTACCGCGAAATCACGGATTCTGGAAGTTCGCCGAGAGCGTCGCGACGCTATGTTTTTTTTTTTTTTTTTTTTTAGATTGAAAACTCCATTTGACTCCAATTGCTCACTTTAGCTTCAAACACATACTTCCTACAAATACAGCATATAAATGCATAAATTCTGCCAAATAATTGTAAAAGACTAGCTTAATTAATTACAGAAAAATAGCTAGCTATGCTCGCTATCAATGAGTTATTAACGGAGGCACATAGTTCATCGTTTTCAATCCATCCAGGAAGTACGAAGATGTATCATGACTTAAAACAGTACTACTGGTGGAAAAACATGAAAAGAGAGATAACGGATTTTGTCAGTAAATGCCTTGTGTCCCAGAGTGGAAGTGGGAGCATATATCCATGGACTTCATTATAGGATTGCCTAGAACGCCCAAGGGTTACACCGTGATCTGGGTCATTATTGATAGACTCACCAAGTCAGCACATTTTCTCCCTGGGAAGCCTACTTACACTGTTGAAAAGTGGGCACAATTATATATGACGGAGATAGTAAGGCTTCATGGGGTGGCGGTATCAATTGTTTCAGATAGAGACCCTCGGTTCACGTCTAACTTCTGGAGGAGTCTGCATAGAGCCTTGGGTACTCAGTTGCGTCTCAATACAGCTTTTCACCCTCAGACAGATGGTCAAACTGAGCGATTGAACCAAACTTTAGAGGATATGTTGCGAGCATGCATTCTGGATTTCTCAGGTAGCTTGGATGCTCACCTGCACTTAATAGAATTTGCTTATAACAACAGTTATCAAGCAACCATCGGAATGTAACCGTTTGAGGCCCTGTATGGGAAAAGATGCAGGTCTCCTGTTTATTGGGATGAGGTTGGAGAACGTCAGTTGTTGGGACCTGAATTGATCCAAGTCTCCAGTGAGGCTATTCTCACAATCAGATCGAGGATGTTAACAGCTCAAAGCCGACAGAAGAGTTATGCAGACACAAGGAAAAGGGATTTAGAGTTTGACGTGGGCGATCATGTTTTCTTTAAGGTAGCCCCAATGAAAGGGGTTTTGAGGTTTGGAAGGAAGGGGAAGCTCAATCCACGTTTCATCGGTCCGTTTGAGATCTTAGAACGGATTGGTCCAGTAGCTTATTGACTAGCGTTGCCGCCTTTTCTTTCTGCGGTACACAATGTTTTCCATGTCTCCATGCTGCGAAAGTATCTGGCAAATCCAGCCCACAGAGTGGACTTCGAACCTTTGCAACTGAGCGAGAACTTGTCATATGAGGAGAAACCTATGCTAATACTTGATAGGGAGGTGAAGGTACTTCGTAATCGCGAGATAGCGCTCCTAAAGGTCCTTTGGCGAAACCATTTGTCCGAAAAGGCAACGTGGGAGGGAGAAGATGAAATGATGGCCAAGTATCCAGAGTTGTTCCAGGGTTAGCAACTTTCGAGGACGAAAGTTCTTTTAAGGTTAGTATGATGTGACAACCTGATATTTTCAAGAAAAAAAAAAAGAAAAGGGAGATTTTTTTTGGGGTCTTCTCTTGACCCGGTCAAGGAGGAAGGGGGGAACTTTTCCCCCTAGTTTTTTCGGCCATTGGACCGTTTAAAAAAAAAAAAAAGAAACCCCTCCCTCGATAACTCTCTCTCCCTCATCGTGTTCTCTCTCAACTCTCTCTCTCTCTCTCTAACAGACCCCACGCCAGCCGCCGCTCTTCGTCGTCCCTCACCACCGCGCCGCCGCCACCGTCGTCGTGAATCGCCGTCCTCCGTCGCTCCTCGTCGTCGTGCCGCCACTCACGGAGTTGCTCGCCGTTGACGGTAAAGCTTCTCCCTCTCTCTCGTGTGGGTTTTTTTCCTCCCTCGTTCTAACTCTCTACTGTATCAGATCGCGCCGGTTTTCGTCTCTCCTCGCCGTGCCGTCGTCTCGTAGAACGCCGCGCCACTGTCGTTTTTTTCTTCTTCTTCGGTCAGTCTCTCTCTCTCTCTCTTTCGACCTCAATCTCACAGTCTCCCTCTCTACTGTAGATCTGACTGCGAGCACCGCCGCCGCTACTGTCCGCATCCCCAGCACCGCTGTCGCCTTTCAGATCTGTTCATTGTCTTTCAGATCTGTTCGTCGCCGCCGTTTGATTTTTCAGCTTTGCTTCTAAAGAATTAGTTGGGTAAGAAATTTAGTTGGTTTAAGCTTCGGTGTCCTTAGTTTGGTCGTACTGTGTTGGATATGAGTTGTTGTTAAATTATTAGGAATTGTGGAATTGCTAGAAAGATCTGTGGGCCATAGCTGTTGTATTTTATACTGAGTTGTTAAGGTAAGATAACTTGCTGATTTTTATGTAATGATGCTTTGGTGTGACAATTGTGTTTCTGGCATATGAAATTATTATGTTTGGGTTGAGACTGAAATGACCTGAGAATAATATGAACACTGTTGTTTACAAGAGTATGCATGTATTAAGTTTTGTTTGTTATGAGGTGGATGTGAATGCATGTTTTTTTGTATATTGTTGTTGGCGGACATTGTAAGTAGACGACGGGAAGTTTGTGGTTCTCTGCTTAGAAGTCCTGGTTGTCGTTCTTGTTCCTGTAATTGATTGAGTTTTGGGATGGTGCATATCGGTTTAGCCTGTCAGTAATCTCTGATAAAGAAAAGAATTTTAATTAATTAGGTTGCAGTTTAAATTAGCCTGCATGTTAAGAGGCCTTAAATGGAAAAGAGTAAGAAAGGGAAAATAATATGCCAGTTACTCTAGTTGGGGGTCTTGTTAGTTAATCACCTAGGACTGAGATGTATTAGATTGAAATGAGGAGCTAGGTGGGCGGAACTTAGCTTCACAGACTAGGTGCCATTTACTAACTGTGGAAGTTAAATTCCAACTTAAAACCCATGGACGCCCCACCAGTGAAATGGTAGTTTAGAGCGCTACGCGCACATTAGTGCCTTGATGGGTGAGACTCGGCTCCACTGATTAGGTGCCTTCTACTATCAGTAGGAGTAGAGATCTCCCAAAATACCCACCTATGCACCTTCAGTGAGTTGGCAAACTTGAGTAGGTGAATTAATTTATCACGAGACCCAAACTACAGAATGAAATGAAATGAGATGGAATGGAACGAGATGACTTTACCCTTAGGCCTTTAGCCCAAATAATTCTCTTGAATCCTCTGTTCTTACATGTCTAGCAGTATTGTTACTTACTGAGTATTTTTCTTAAATACTCATTCTTTTCCCTAAGATGTAATTGCAGGTAAAGGCAAAGGTGTACAGAAAGCGTGACGGAATGTTGCTGAACGAGTCATGGATTTCCTTAGGATAGACTTCCGCTTATTAAGTTTTCGAAGTTCTTCTTTTTGCATTTGACATGTGTTGTTTTAGGACTTATTATGTTTTGAGATGTTTGTTGGAATGGTTAAAATTTCTTCTTATTATGTTTAAACTTGGATCCCAGGCTGAAAAGTTTCACGGATTTTCCTAAGCATGTTTTACTCTAAACGTTGTTCAACGTTATCCTTTAAAAGTAGAATAAAATGCATGTGGTAATGGCCCTAAGATCTAGATACGAAGTGTAGGGTGGTTACAGAAATTTTCAGCAAGATCAACTCATGATCGTCTGTCTTCCTTCTTCGTATAGAAGACCAAGATGCTACCCATGTCATGGATTAGTGCCAACATCAAAGCTTAAGAAAAAGACACCAGATTAGTCATGGTGCTCATGTGTCAAGTACACATAATTTACCTCTTCCATTAATTGAATTTAAAAAGTTCAATTCATGCAAAAATTAATTTCATTTAAGTTAATTAAATCTTAAATGAAATTATTTTTTTTAATGAATAATTAATTAAATTAATTAAATTAATTATATTTTATTTTAATATCCTAGATCAAAATGAATAATGCACCAATCTCGACCTTCTTCATATGCCTGGTTTTTTCAAACATGAATTCCTATTCATATCAGAAACGAAATATGTATCAAATACATAATTGCAATATTTAAATCATATTAAATATTACTAACTCTCTCGTAAAATAGTTTAATCCATAATTAAACTATTATGTTAAATATATCGAATATAAATAACGGTATCTTCCTTGAATTGAATTTGAACAATTCAAATTCTTTCATCACGCTGTTCTAAGGTTTAGTCCGTATGAGCTAGTAGGGGGACCTAATGAATCGTGGGCTCCAACGACTCGAGATTAATCGGTTAATCTCATTAGCCTAATTAACCTACATTTGTTAACTACTGGGACACTCCACTATAGCCCGATAGTTGCACTCCCCTCACTGTAGATATATTTCTGTCCACCTGATACAACCATGATTAGTAAGTCGACCCTTCACAGGTTGTTCGTAACTATAACGGGTCAAAAGTCTGTTTTACTCCTGAAGTTACTTCTAGTTCCTTAAGTCCCACTGATCCAGAATGAACAATTGGTTTGTAGTTCAACCAACAAACCTAATCCCTCTCGGTCAATGAGAGGGCGGGATCCCTTTGTTCAAGTCTTGAAGTCAACACTTAAACGAACAATCTATCTACTATCCCTAGAAGGGACAAGAGTGAATTTCGTCTTGCAGGACTATGTCCCCAACTATCTACCTGGTCTCATCCCCAAAATGGTAGGCTCATTGTGTTGGCGATGATGAGCCACTCTCACCCATGCAAATCAAAGGATGATCCCGAATAAACAGGAGTTCATAGTTAGGTCTACCTAGGTCATCGCACTAAATAAGTTAGTTTCAACAGTAAACAGTGTTATAACGTAAAAGTGACTTATTTCTCTGTCTTGGTCTTATGAAAACTCATTGCATACGACGCCCTCACTCACATGTTTTCACATGAATGATTTAGGATCACTTCATCTGTACTAAATACAAAGTGGGTCGCGTCTCATAGTGTGCCGAGGATAAGGTACCCAACCTTATCCCTATACTATAGACTGTTTAGGCTATTACTTGAACTTGATTCACTTTTATATCACTACATAAAGTTTAAGTGTTAATTCCATAGCTTGAGGTTCTTAATTTATTGGATTTAGGTTAAATAACAAGTAATTCACTTTATCCAATAATACTTTTACTGAATAACGTCAATAACATCTTTATTATAGATTAAAATATGTTCATGTGTACAAACCACGAGTTTTTGTACATAAAACCCAACAGATTATTATTTCCTAGGATAGACTTTCTTATCAATCTTTAAGCTTTTGATGAGTTGTAAGCATGAGTGCCCCAAAAAGGGAGACTTTTTAAAATTTTTCAAGGAGATGTCTTGCATTAGTAGAGTATTCTCCTTGGTCTAGAATTGAACTTGAATGCTTAGGAGCGAATTATTAGGTTCATATGCTTGTTTTCACCTTGATAGGTGGAGGGAAGAGCTAGAGAGTTAATTTTTTTTTTGCAAATTAGCTTGTTTGATCTTGCCTAGGAGGAAAGAAAAAGAATATATGTTTATCATGATTAAAAAGAAAAATCATTCTTGTTTTACTTTTGAAAGAAAAATAACGACGCTTCGTATGAGCTCAATATGCAATGAATAATAATGTTTTAGGGAAAAAAGAGCTACCCCTGTTGTGATTAATTAGGCCAACCAAGGGTTAAACTCGGGTTATGGGTCCCTACAATAGGTGGTGTGAAAGCTAGTGCCACTTATAAGTAGTTGAATCAATTTTAAATTTAAAGCACCTAGGTATGGATAAAAACAATCTAATTTGTTCCATTGGCTCATTAGTAAATCCTTACTGCCAGTGTAGAGGGAAGATGAGTTGAGAATTTAATAATCCAATCCTGAGCTAGTAGAGTCTAATCTAATTAAGTTAGATCTCTCTTATGCAAGTTAATTTTGGAAAATTTTCAATTTGTCTCGTTCATTGGGCCTTATGTGCATGTCTCTTATTTGCTTAATTATTGACTTGTGAGCCTTGAAGATTGCGTCGTGTTTGTTATATCTATTTACAACCTATGTTGAATTTTTTGTTTGCTCGAGGACTAGCAAAAGCTTAAGTTTGGGGGTGTTTGATATCGTGCATAGCGCGCTATTTTTCCCTGTTCATTTTAGTTAGTCATTGAGTAATATTTGGCCAATTTAATGAACTTTCATGTTCTTTTTGTAGGAATTGATTATTGGAGCTAAAATTGAGAAGTTGGAGTTGATGGGGTGCTTGGAACTTAAAGAAGAGAAAAATTAAGAAGCGAAAAGGGATCAAAGTGGAGGCTTGTCAAAAGTGGAAGACCTGAGAGCGAGCGTCGAGACGCTGCTCTCTTGGCGTCTTGACGCTACAAATTCCCTTTTATAATTCAGGCGGCAAAAGAGACAGCGTCTCGACGCTACCCTAGAGTGTCTCGATGCTGCCATGTTTTCCTTAATCAGATTGGCGGTTTAAAGGACAGCATCGAGACGCTGTCCCTAGCATCTCGATGCTGTCGGCAGAATTCCTATAAATACAATATGATGAGCTACGACCAAGGGGAGTCCAATTTGAGAGAATTAAGACCTAAAAACGATTAGAGACCTTCTGTGGGAGCTGAAGCAAGGCCTAGGGGTGGGAACCAAGCTTGAAGACGTGGAGATCGTGATGGGGACGTGTCGGTTTCAACGGATTCAAGAGTTTTCCTTTCTTTTCCTTACGTCTAGTTATGTTTTATGGCTTTTTCATATCCAGCTTATAACGTAACGCCATGTATGAGTAAATAGACGTGTTTCTTAGGGATTGATGTAGTCATTTATGATTATGGATTGATTATTTGGATGTTTTGTGCACTTATTTTATGTATGCAATTATGTTTAAATGCTTTCAATTACTGGATCACTAGTTGAATGATTTAAGTGTTGAATCTTGCTCCGGAGAGGGGATTTAGCGTAGACTTTACTAAATTGCATAACTAATGTAGAATTCTAATAACGAGAGATTTATAATAGCTTTAGAAGTTGTTAAAAGAACTAAAAGTCTTGCGTGTTAACGAACTTAGATAGGGATATCAAGTAAATTATATGCATGAGAATCAATTATGCTCGAGAGGGATAGTTGTGATTTACGGTTCTTAGACTTGTAAAATAATTGCATGCTACAATTCATTCCCTTTAATCAATCTGGTGCGATGTAGACTGAAGGTGGATGTTGGAAAAGATGGAAAATAGAAATTAAAGATGAATTCAGTCAACTAAGTGCAAGTATACATTATTGCATGTAGTAATAAAAAGTCTGGAAGTATTCAAAAAGTATCGATCCCACAGGGACTAATTTTGAACACAAATTTGAAGAAGAAACTGCTCTTAAATTGCTTCAAAAGGTCACCAAGTAAAATAATTGATGATTGGGTCTTGGAAAATAATAAACTAAACAACAAAAAGAAATAACAATAATAATAAAAGCGAGGTGTTTAGTAAAGTTTCAACCCTAAGGCAAATAACTCTAGTAATGGCTTATTTAACTTAAGTCTAGATATGTATTTGGCCAGGTTTAACTCTTATTTGGCCTTGCTCCCAAGAACCATTAGAAGACTAAGCAAGTACCGTTATGCACATTTATGTGACTCGACTCCGACATAGATTATTCATGCATGCAACCTATAACCCTATAGTTGTTATAAGCGACCATCCCCTATAACAGCGAATACACTCTTTCGAGCCTTTTCTCCTATATCACCTTTATGAGAACCGATATTGTTTGACCCTTTCAGTACCAAACTCACATAGCATGTAAAGTCTAAGTGATGAAGTTAAACTTAGCAAGATTAGAATGATAATCAATAAAGGATGACATGCAATAAATAGAACTTAGGTAAATAAACAACTTTCAAGCCATTTAATCCATAAGGGAATTCTCTATACCGAACCCCTCAATGGAATTTAGCTACGCATGATGGATAATAATGCAAACAAATAACTTTTCATTGAATAAATAAATGATAGGTATAAGAAATAATAGAAAAAAATAGGTGCTGGAAAATATAGTGCAGTAGCTAAAACTAGGATTTTTCAATTTATCCAATCCCTCTAGAGTTCTCACGACACTCTACTCTCCTTTTACAAGGTGGAAATAGGGTGAAATATCTACAAACACAAAGGTTTGATGTCTAACTAAGGTTAGAATTTAGTCTTCTAGCAAAGGACCTCGGGCATCCCTACTCATGGGCGTCTACTAGGGTTCTGTCACTACCCTCTTCTTCCCAGTGAGTTCTGCTTGTGTTCCCTCTCGATTGTTGGCCTTTTATAGAGTAAAAAGTGGTTGGGGAGTCACGAAATCCATGCTAGAAAATAGTCCAGGCTGTTTCGGAGTCAAATCAACAAGTTAGGTGCGTGAAAAGCTCATCGGTTGTTGACTCGCGGAAATTGGGGACAGACAGTTTCTATCCCGAAATGTGGTCGCATTTCTCTATTTTCCTCTGTTTTTCTATAGCACGTAAAACTAAGTTAAATTCATACAAAAATGAGTTCTTTTAAGCACAAATATGTATAATTTGACTCACATGACTCTCAAAGACCTAACTTACCAACTTTTACACTTTTTAGGCTCGGGAATAGTAAATTTGACAAAAAACTTACAAGTTTCACAAGGAATAAGCTAAGAATAAGGGGCAAAATAGGTATATTTTTGGCACTTATCATACTCTGAAACTTAGCTCATAATGTTAAGCAACAACAAATCATAATGTTAGAGATCAAATATAATTGCAAATCAAAAGGTTGGAAAGAAGTAGTTGAAATCAAGTAAACATGCTTCTCAAGATCGTTTTCTAAAAAGTTGCCTTTCAAGAGAGGTTTCTGCTCTAGTGCCAGTCACAACTTCTAAGTTTCCTAGGCATGAGGATTTCTACTTTTCTTTTTCAAAGCAAAACTCTCCCTAGTCCATCCTAACCAATATGCTCAAACTACCTAACTCTTCTTCATAGAGCATAGTGTAATTCTTTTAGTTAAGAAAACTAATCTTGAGGTAATGAGCATACATGTGTGTTTTCTTTTTCTTTTCTATCTCCCCCAAATTTGTTTGACTACTAGTGCTCTTCTTATTCAACCTTTTTTTTCCCAAGAGAATCCACGTTGTCACCTTTACCTTCGTTCTAGCTTATCGACACTTTGTGGTGAAGATATCTAGCTATGAGTAAAGATCACAAACTCAGAATAATACTCACTTCCCTAAGTCAACCTTTCATGCAGTGGCAAACCATGAGTGTCATGAATGCCCCTAGTTACTCAGTGAACTCTAGGCAGGAGGAGAAACTCTCGGTTTTCTGTTTTTTTTTTAATAACATCTCAGAGCACATATTTTTTTTTTTTCAGTAGCAAACTTACAACAAAACTTTAGATTTACAAATAAGCACCCCCAAACTTAAGATAGGCAATGTCCTCATTGACTTTTGTTTTCGAGACATAGGAGCAATATGAGGCTTGTTGTTTTCAAAACATCAAGGCTAAACTCTTCTAGTGTTCTAGAAAGGTTAAACATGAGGAAGTTTAGACTTAGGAAAATTTTGTAAGGAAATAGACTAACAGAAAGCCTATGACTAGAAACAACAGGTTATGACGGCGACACTTTTGAGATAAAAATATGCTCTAATTGAAGGAGTGAAGAACACTCGAGCGAAAGCGATTGATGATCTTAGGCACCGATTTTCATTAATTTATCTAAGAAAGCATGTTGGAAAAATACAACGAAAAAACAGAGGAATCGAATACCAACCTTGAAAGCTCAAATTCGTTGATCTCTTTGGTTGTTTCTCCACACGATCTTTACATGGACTACTGTTAGAGTCTTCCCCGCTATTCTCCAGCCTTAGAACAGGCTTGTGGGAACCCGAGCATGATGAATTTAAGGAGAAGAAAGCTTGAAATTGAACCCATGGTTGTGTGAAGGACAATGTGACTTTTAGAGAGTTTTTCTTCAATTTCTTGGTGAGTTTTTCCAACATCCTTCATATTTGTTACTTTGATATTTTTCTCCTTTTATTAAGAAGAAACATGCAACAAATCATCCTTATGATGACAGCAAGCTTGGAGATGGAATAGGTGTTCATTTGTGTGTCAATTGGAAAAGCCATGAATGAGTTTTAATTGATAATTTTGATCTCAATTAATTTTGATTTCCAAAATTAATATCAGAGATTAATAATTAACCAAAATTAAATTCAAATACTAAATTATGAAAAATTTAGTAATCAATTAAATAATTTTAATTGATTATATTAATTTAATATCAAAATATTAAATTAACTATTTATACCTATCCCGATTACTCTCGTACATCGATCTCTTGAACGTGAATCCCTATTCACGTGGGTAATATTTAAATCATATTTAAATAATTATAAATCTCTCAAAATATAGTTTAATACACAATTAAACCGATACGTTAAGTTATATCAAATATAATTAACGACATCTCCGAAAATCGAATTTGAACGTTTTTCAAATTCTTTCATCACTCTGTTTTAAGTTTTAATCTGTATGAGCTAGCAGGGGGACCTAATGAACCTACAGATCATGGGCTCCAACGATCAGAGATTAACCGGTCAAACTCTTTTAACCTTGTTAACCAACATTCGTTAACTAATGGGACACTCCACTGTCACCGTAGCTGAACTCCCCTCACTGTAGATATATTTCTGTCCACCTGATATAACCGTGATCAGTAAGTCAATCCTTCACAGGTTGTTCGTAACTATAGCGAGGTCAAAAGTTCGTTTTACCCCTATAGCACTTCTTGTTCCTTAAGTCCCCACTGAGTCCCTAATGAACAATTGATTTGTGGTCCGACCACTAAACCTAAAACCTCTTGGGCCAATGAGAGGGCGGCGCACCTTTGTTCACGTCTTGGAGTCAACACTTAAGGGAACAACCTCTCTACTATCCCTAAAGTCGGGTAGTAGTGAATTCCATCTTGCAGGACAATGTCCCCAGCTATCTCCAAGCAAAAAGTTTTAGCAAAAGTCGGGTGTCAAAATTTTCACTAGTTAGCCAAAAATTTGACAGCAAACAGTTTTTTCTTTAAAGACTTCAAACTAAGTAATTCTAAGCCTAAACTAGCATCAAACCAATACTAACTAAAAGAAAAACATGAAACTAACACTTAAATAGAAAACTAAATAGAAAACTAATAAAAAAAACCAGTAAACACATGATGGAAAAGTAAAAAAACAACTAACAATTATGAACAAAATGCTAAAACACCTAAACAAAGCATGTAAAGTCATAAGGGGAACGGAAAAACTCCCATATTCCTCCTCTGAGGAATCATCATCATCTTCTTCTTCATATTCTATGGGATCTCGAGGCAACAAACTCTGTGGAAAGTCAGGAAATACGGGGGTGATGCTTGGGGCAATAGAGGTTAAACTCTCTAATGGCTTCATCTCGCTCTTTGGCATAGATCCAATATATCTTCAATTAGTCCTCAATTCGATCCAACTGCTTAAGAGCAGACCCAAGAGCCTCTGACGATGGAGTAGGCCCTGTAATAGGAGTGGATGGCGACGATGAAGCAGGTGTCGGCCTTGGTGAAGGAGTAACTTACGAAGTAGATGCCTTGTCTTTCCTCTGTGCATTATAGAGCCAAAACTTCTCAATCAATGGAAGGTCCATGGTTGGCTTGTAGAAGTGTCACTCCTTCATCCTTTCCTGGAGCGATCTTAGCTCTCCGGCATAGTTGGGTGATCAACGACCGAAAGAATAATTTCCTTGCTTTCTTTCTCCCACAAGAGAGAATCTCCTCACGGATTATGCTACCGATGTTCAGCTCCATACCGTTCATCATACTGTAGAGAATCATGACACTCTCCACAGAAATAGTGTTGTCATGGGTAGTCGACATCAGACAATTCTTGATAAAGTCAAGCCATTCTGTCGGTTCAGGCTTTAAGTCACTTGGCACCAAGGACTTCACTTTCGTCTTTGACTCCTTCCATTGCACTCATTTTCTGGCCACTATCTTGAGTGTTTCCTTCAATTGCTTGGTCATGGGGTTTTTTACTTCATCGTTGCCCTTTAGGTTCAAAAGCGCTTTGACTTGATACACTCTATTAATATCCCCCGAAGAGAAACTAACCATCTTCCCTCGCACCACCGATAGACTTAGGCTCTCCTCCCTCAATCTTGCATAGAATTCACGCAGTAGAGGCACCACGACCTCCTAGGGTGAGCACATAACTCTTTTCACTTGTACTGAGAGATCACCTTAGTTATGAACTTTGGCAGGCTATCGACCTGATCTGAGAATCCCTTCTCGCTGAAGAAGTCATTTTTCTTCCTTATCTCCAGTTGGCTCTGAAATCCACATCCTTAAAGACTTCAGAGAACGGATTCTTGGTCGTGAGGTTGTGGCTTGAGCGAGTGAGGAGTCCATAGACCATGTCCACAGCCTCTTTGCAAAAATTGGATCATTTTTATTCTCTGTCCTCTGCTCGACCTTTAGTTCTCTTCGTCTCTTCCTCCTCAAGGCAATAGAAATTGGAATTTGATCCTCATCCAACTCCTTTACCTCAGAATCTGACTCTGTCTCATCACTGGAGGTACTGACCTCCTTTTCATCTTCTTTCTTCTCGTCATCTTTTTCTTCTTAAAAAGAACTCCCAGCAGCAGGTGAAGTCCCTCTGATATCATACTCGAACAATGGATCAAGGCTGGCTTCACCTTGCTGGTCCTTAGTGGCAACAGCTTTGCCTTTGGCCGAATGCGATTCAGATACGGTTGCTGATAGCACCAAATTGGTGCTAATTAGTTTCTTAAATTTTGCTTATCCTAATGCTATTATTTATGATAATTGACTAATTTTGAGTCTTATTGATGTATAGGTCGTTTTGGTGTTCTTGAGATCAAGAAGGACATTTTGGTAATTAAAAGTAAATAAACAACTTTCAAGTCATTTAATCCATAAGGGAATTCACTATACCGAACGCCTCAATGGTATTTAGCCATGCATGATGGATAATAATACAAACAAATAACTTTTCATTAAATAAATAAATGATAAGTACAAGAAATAATAGAAAGAAATAGGTGTTGGAAAATGTAATGCAATAGCTAAAACTAGGGTCTTTCAATTTATCCAATCCCTCTAGAGTTCTCACGACACTCTACTCTCCTTTTACAAGGTTGAAATAGGGTGAAATTTCTACAAACACTAAGGTTTGATGTATAACTAAGGTTAGAATTTAGTCTTCTAGCAAAGAACCTCGGGCATCCCTACTCATGGGCGTCTACTAGGGTTCTGTCACTACCCTCTTCTTCCCAGTGAGTTCTGCTTGTGTTGCCTCTCGATTGCTAGCCTTTTATAGAGTAAAAGGTGGTTGGGAAGTCACGAAATCCATGCTAGAAAATAGTCCAGGATGTTTCGGAGTCAAATCAACAAGTTAGGTGCGTGAAAAGCTCGTCGGTTGTTGATTCGCGGAAATTGGGGACAGGCAGTTTCTGTCCTTAAATGCGGTCGCATTTTATTTTGCCTTGGCAGATCGCATTTCTCTGTTTTCCTTTGTTTTTCTGCAGCACGTAAAACTAAGTTAAATTCATACAAAAATGAGTTCTTTTAAGCATAAATATGTATAATTTGACTCACATGACTCTCAAAGACCTAACTTACCAACTTTTACACTTTTTAGGCTCGGGAATAGTAAATTTGACAAAAAACATACAAGTTTCACAAGGAATAAGCTAACAATAAGGGGCAAAATAGGTATATTTTTGGCACTTATCACAATCCTAATCTAAATTAATGAAATCAATTCCCTAAGAATTCTTTCAATTGAATTTCCTAATCTTTAATTTGCGTTGCCTTTAATTTCAATATTTCATTACTTTTCGATCCTTAAATAAAATTGGACAAGATTATTCACGAAACTTATTTTGCTAGAAAACCAATCCCGAGGACAACACTCGTTTTACACGAAAACACTATATTATTACTTGACACGTCTACACTATATTAACTTGACACGTACACTTACAGAAAGGAAATCCCACATCACTGTCCTTAGTCTAATAACATAAAGGATTATTGCCCGTTAGGTGTTTTAGCTTTGTAAACATGTTTAAATCATAACCAATCTTTTGTTAGACTTTGTTAGCGTTGTTCCATCTCTAGGAGCCTTGGAATGAAAGGAAAATAGAGTTATAACTTGTTGTTTTTTGTTTTAAAGCATGTAGGTTCAATGCCCATTAAGTCTCGTTGCCCAATTAGTATTATCCAGCCGTATAGGTTCCTAGAATAGGAAATAATTGAGTTTCTGCTTGTTGTCTCAATGGTTTAAAAGCGTGCTAAATCAATTCTCATTAATTATCTAGGCCTTAGTTGCATTGCCCAATCTCTAGGAGTTCTTGGAATGCAATATGTGTCTTATTTACTTGTTGTTTAGCGGCCGAAAAGCCTTCATTATGGTCATTCGATGAGTACCCATTGCCCGTTGTGCCTTAGACATGGTTGCCTGATAACTCTCCAAAAGGGAGTTATTTAGGCCTTATTTCTATAGGGATTTGGGTGTCTTTTGTGCTAAATAGGGTTGCTTTTAGATAGATATTATATGTTTTAACCCATTTGGAAGAATGGATGCTTTAGAAGTTATTTTGTGCAGAATGTATTGCTGAGCGACTTGAGGGAGCAAAGTAGGGAGGAGCAAAACTGCAACGTCACAGCTCCTTATCCATTTTAAACAGCCGAAGTTTGTTGAGCTATTCTCAGATTTTAGAAGCAATGAGAGCCATCCACGTGTACAATTTGACCTAATTAGGGCTTGTTATCACCCTATAAAAGGAGGAGCCGTCTCAAGTCAAATTCATTCCTTTCTTGGGAGGAGCATTCCACTTTTGGGGAAGAGATCACTTCTCATTTCCATTATTGGGAGCCGAATAGAGGAGAAAGATTAGGGACTACAAGGAGACCATCATTTGCGAAGTTGATCAAGGGAATTAGTATTTTCTTGTATTATTTTGTAATTATGGATGCACTTACTCATATTGTAACGTGTGTTGCCATGCACTTTATGAACTAAGTAATTTTAGGTGTTGGTTAGGAATATGTAATTGCTGTGCTTAATCTCTATGCAATATATGTTGGTTTGATGCATCTTGATTATTTGTTGTGCTCATTTACATTTTGTGCCCGCTTGACCAGCCGGTATGAATATCACTTCATAGTTTCAGGGATGATTTGGGAAGTGTGTGGCATTTAATCACACTAGATCATTGTGTACTGGTGAACGCCAGTGACTGAGCTAGGGATAGCCAGTTGCCTAGTGCTTGATCGGTAGTGCGTCATTGGAGTTGAAACACATTCTAAAAAATCCGGAGTTTTGGGAGGAATCTGCTAATAGGACTACAAGAGTTTTTCTTGATCAATAATATTGCTAGAGCATCTTTTAAAACGATTACTAAATCCTGACCAGATCCTGTGTCTAATTTGTCTGCTTATTTGTTTACTTTTTGTTCTGTCATTTCTTTTGCTTCAGCATTCTATAAAAACCAATCATTTTAACCACCTTTGAAACCATTGAAAAGTTGTACAAAATAGATAGAGTGAGAGCTAATTCAGACCTTGGATTCGATAAATACTTATTATTTGCTGCGGATTGTGTATACTTGCACAGAGTTCTAGAGTCTATTTACATCTTATTTTTACACACTCTAGGAGCCCAACATGTTTTTAGCACCGTTGCCGGGGACTTGAATAAGTTTTTATCTGATCTGTTTTGTGTATGTGTTTTAGTGGTTTGGTGCTAGAACTTTTTGATTGTTTCTTTTGTTTTTGCAGGTGTGAGTTTGGTGCATGAGTGATCCGCCTGGGGTAAGGTTCGAGCTTAATCCAGAAATCGAGAGGACATTCAGGAGAAGAAGGAGAGAGCAGCGTAGAAACCAAAATCCAATGGCTGACGTGCAACGTCTCCTGCAGGGTTTAGAAGATCCAGTGGACCCCCAGAAGAATCGTTTGCTGCAGCAAAACTAGCCGCTGGAGCAAAATGGACAGCAAAATAATCAGATTGAGAATCCTATCTTAGTAGCGAACGATAGGGCTAGAGCCATTCGAGCGTATGCTTTTCCAACGTTTGATGAGTTAAATCCAGGGATTGCACGTCCTCAAATTGGGGTAGCAAATTTTGAAATGAAACCGGTAATGTTTCAGATGTTCAAACCGTGGGTCAGTTCCATGGTTTGTCATCGGAAGACCCTCATTTACATCTTAAGTCTTTTCTAGGAGTTAGTGATTCTTTTGTAATTCAAGGAGTGCCTAGGGATGCCCTTAGATTAACTTTGTTCCCGTATTCTCTTAGAGATGGAGCAAAGACATGGTTAAATTCTTTTGCTCCAGGATAAATTAGGACATGGAATGAGTTAGCGGAAAAATTCCTTAGTAAATATTTCCCACCAAATAGGAATGCTAAATTGAGGAGTGAAATAGTAGGGTTTAGGCAACTTGAAGATGAAACTTTTAGTGAGGCTTGGGAGAGGTTTAAGGAGCTTTTGCGAAAGTGTCCCCACCATGGTTTACCACATTGTATCCAAATGGAAACATTTTACAATGGGTTAAATGGAGCAACCCAAGGTATGGTTGATGCTTCGGCTGGAGGGGCCCTTTTGGCAAAAACTTTTAATGAAGCCCATGAAATTTTAGAAAGAATATCAACTAATAGTTGTCAGTGGTCGGATGTTAGAGGCACAAATAAAAAAGTCAAGAGTGTGTTAGAGGTTGATGGTGTGTCTACCATTAGGGCTAATATTGCAATGTTAGCTAACGCTCTTAAAAATGTGATAGTGGTTAGTCATCAGCAGCCGCCAGCCGTGGAGCCTGCTGCAGTGGTGAACCAAGTTGCAGAGGAAGCATGTATCTATTGTGGTGAAGACCACAACTACGGGTTTTGCCCCAGCAATCCAGCTTCTGTGTTTTTTGTAGGTAATCAGAGGAATAACCCTTATTCTATCTTTTATAATCCAGGTTGGCGCAACCACCCCAACTTCGCATGGGGAGGACAAGGAAATAATGTGCAAGCACAACAAAAGGTGAACCAATCGGGATTTGCTAAAACACAGGTATTGCCCCAGCAAAATAAGCAGGTTTTGACCCAGCATAATTCAGAGAGTTCTCTTGAGGCAATGATGAAAGAATATATGGCTCGTACAGATGTCACAATTCAAAGTAATCAAGCTTCAATGAGAGCCTTGGAATTGCAAGTGGGCCAGCTAGCTAATGAGCTGAAGGCATGGCCTCAAGGGAAACTTCCTTCAGATATTGAACACCCTAAAAGGGAAGGTAAGGAGGAGGTAAAGGCAGTAACTTTAAGGAGTGGTAAGCCACTAGAGGAAAGAAAAGACGCTAGTAAACCCCAGGATATAGAAAAGAATTGTGATAAAAATGTTGTTGTTGAGAGAGAGTTGGAGTCTGTTCAGGGTGCTGGAGACAGCAATAATGATGCTGGAGCATCTGGTTCTGTTCCAGATGTGGAACCACCTTATGTGCCGCCCCCACCTTATGTACCACCTCTACCTTTTCCACAAAGGCAAAGGCCTAAGAATAAGGATGGTCAATTTAAAAAGTTTTTAGAGATTCTTAAGCAATTGCATATAAATATCCATTTAGTAGAAGCTATAGAGCAAATGCCTAATTATGCTAAATTTCTTAAGGATATTTTAACTAAAAAGAAGAGGTTAGGTGAGTTTGAAACTGTATCACTTACTGAGGAATGTAGTGCTATTCTTAAGAATGGGCTACCAACCAAGGCTAAGGATCCAGGATCATTTACTATACCTGTGTCTATAGGTGGAAAAAAGTTAGGTAGAGCACTTTGTGATTTAGGTGCAAGCATTAACCTTGTGCCTCTTTCGGTCTACCGAAAGCTAGGTATTGGTGAAGCTAGGCCCACCACAGTCACACTCCAACTAGCTGATAGGTCTATCACATATCCAAAGGGTAAAATTGAGGATGTCTTAGTGAAGGTAGATAAATTCATATTTCCTGTTGATTTTATTATCTTGGATTATAAAGCAGATAAATATGTCCCAATTATTCTTGGTCGTCCATTTTTGGCTACTGGTAGGGCGTTGATAGATGTTCAAAAAGGGGAATTAACAATGAGGGTTTATAATGAGGAAGTAAAGTTCAATGTTTTTAAGGTCATGAAGTATCCAGACGAAATGGAAGATTGTTCTTTCATTAGGATTCTGGAGAACACAATTGTTGAGACAACAATACAGGATTCGGCAAACAAACATTTGGAAGATCATGGAGAGGTTAGTGTAAAGGATTTAGAAGTTTGTTCTTTAGAAAGAAAAAATGAAAAAGTGTTTAGGTGTGAGGATGTTTTTGAGTCTTTAGATTTGGATGAAAGGAAAGCTCCTCCTATTAAGCCATCCCTAATTGAGGCACCCACTTTAGATTTGAAGCCCTTGCCGGATCATCTAAAGTATGTGTATCTTGGGAAGGGTGAGACGTTGCCCATTATTGTTGCATCAGATTTAATGTCGGAGCATGAAGAGGCCTTAATAAAGTTGCTGTAGCAATATCGCAAAGCAATAGGTTGGACATTAGCTGACATTCAGGAAATTAGCCCATCCTTCTGTATGCATAAAATCACTCTAGATGAGGGATCCTTTAAGAGTATTGAGCAACAAAGAAGACTTAACCTTGCAATGAAAGAGGTTGTTAAAAAAGAGGTGATTAGATGGTTGGATGCTGGGATTATCTATCCAATTGCAGACAGCAATTGGGTAAGCCCTGTCCAATGTGTTCCTAAGAAAGGAGGTGTCACAATGGTGACTAATAAAGATAATGAATTGATCCCAACCAGGACAGTAACTGGCTGGAGGGTGTGCATGGATTACAGGAGGCTTAATAAAGCCACCCGTAAGGACCATTTCCCTCTACCATTTATTGACCAAATGTTGGACAGATTGGCTAGTCAGGCCTACTATTGTTTCTTAGATGGTTATTCGGGGTATAACCAGATTACCATTGCTCCTAAGGATCAGGAAAAAACCACTTTCACCTGCCCTTATGGGACGTTTTCTTTTAGGCGAATGCCTTTTGGCCTTTGCAATGCTCCAGCAACATTTCAGAGGTGTATGTTAGCAATTTTTCCTGATATGATTGAGTCCACTGTTGAGGTATTTATGGACGATTTTTCAGTTTTTGGAGGGTCTTTTCAAAGTTGTTTGAATAATTTAGGTAAGGTGTTAAAGAGATGTGAGGATACCTATCTAGGTCTCAATTGGGAGAAATGCCACTTCATGGTGAAGGAGGGCATTGTGTTAGGACATAAGATTTCAAAGAACGGTCTGGTTATTGAGAGATTAGAACCACCGAATTCTGTTAAAGGGATTTAGAGCTTTTTAGGTCATGCTAGATTTTATAGAAGGTTCATAAAGTATTTTTCAAAAATTAGTAAACCTCTTTGTAACTTATTGTGTACTGATCATGTTTTTTTACTTGAATGCAGATTGTAGGAAGGCTTTTGAAACATTAAAGGCTGCTTTAATTTCAGCACCCATTCTTTGTGCACCTAACTGGAATTTACCATTTGAGGTAATGTGTGATGCGAGTGATGTTGCAGTAGGTGCTATGCTGGGGCAAAAGCAGGAAAAATTTATCCATCCTATATACTATGCAAGCAGGGTTTTGAATGAGGCACAAGTCAACTACACAACTACTGAAAAGGAGTTGTTAGCTGTGGTGTTTGCTTTTGAGAAATTCTGGCCATATTTGGTTGGATCCAAAGTCACAATTTTCACGGATCATGCAGCAATAAGGTACTTAATGTCTAAGAAAGATGCAAAGCCTAGATTGATTTGTTGGGTTTTATTATTGCAGGAATTCGACTTGGAGATGAAGGACAAGAAGGGATCAGAGAATGTCATTGCAGATCATTTGTCTCGTCCTGATCCGACATCATCTTTGCTGAAGCAATCTGCCATTTCAGATTCTTTTCCAGATGAACAACTCTTTGCTGTTGAGGTAAAGGTAGTCAGGGATGTCCCTTGGTATGCTGATATTGCTAACTTTTTGGTAAAGGGAGTCACTCCTATTGATATGGATTGGAGGCAGATGAAAAAGTTTAAGCATGATGCAAAATTTTTCTATTGGGATGAGCCATTTATGTATAAGCAATGCTCTGATGGTATTATTCGTAGGTGTGTTTCAGGTGATGAAGCAAAGGAAATCCTAGAGCAATGTCACTCTTCGCCGTATGGAGGCCATTTCAGCGGTCTGAGGACAACTATGAGGATTTTGCATTGCGGATTCTTCTGGCCTTCCTTATTTAAGGATGCCCATTGGTTCTACAAGCAATGTGATGCTTGCCAAAGGAGAGGAAACTTAGGGCCTAGAGATGAAATGCCTCTTACTTACATTTTGGAAGTGGAGTTATTCCATGTATGGGGCATTGACTTTATGGGGCCATTTTCCCCTTCTAATGGTAATGTTTTTATCTTATTGGCAGTTGATTACGTGTCCAAGTGGATGGAGGCCATTGCATGCCATCAGAATGATGCCAAGACTGTATCAAGGTTTCTTCAATCACACATATTTGTGCGGTTTGGGACACCTAGAGCTTTAGTAAGTGACGAGGGTACACCTTTTGCTAATAATATCATAACTAAGCTTTTAGCTAAATATGAAATTAAGCATAGGATAGCTACCCCTTATCACCCACAAGCAAATGGTCAAGCTGAAATAAGTAACAGAGAAATTAAATCTATTATAGAGAAAGTAGTCCATCCATCTAGGAAAGATTGGTCTTTTAGGTTGGATGAGGCTCTTTGGGCTTATAGGACAACCTATAAGACTCCTCTAGGTATGTCTCCCTATAGGTTAGTATATGGGAAAGCTTGTCATTTACCATTAGAGCTTGAGCATAAAACGTTTTGGGCTTTGAAAAAATTAAATTTTGATTTGAGTGGTGCAGGGGCAATAAGAATGCTGCAGCTTAATGAATTGGAGGAATTTCGCCAATTTTCTTATGAAAATTCGAAAATGTATAAAGAAAAGACTAAGCAGCGGCATGACAAGAAAATTAAACCCAAAGAGTTTGTCAAAGGTCAGAGAGTCTTGCTTTATAATTCTAGATTAAAATTATTTCCTGGGAAACTAAAATCTAAATGGTCAGGGCCATTTATTGTGATTGAAGTTTTTCCCCATGGAGCAATTACTTTGTAGGATGAAAAAGATGGGAGAATGTTCAAAGTTAATGGGCAACGTGTGAAACATTATTGGGAGAGGAGTTCCAGTCGAAATATCCTTCCCTAAAATTGGTTGATGAATGAGAGAGCGAGATTTTTGCGGGAGCATTTCACAGAGCAATATTTTGAGTCCCCAGTGGTTGTTTTGATTTTATTTCTCGCTGATTTGGTTTAGTTTGAATTATTTTTATTAGATTTAGTTTGAATTTAATTATTTTTGATCAGATTCGGTAAGTTTGATTTTTATTTGATTTTGTTTTATTAGATTCTATTTTCGGTTTATTTATTTATTTAGCCGAGTTAAATTTTAATTAATCTGATTAGTTTAAATTAGATTTTAGGTTGTATTTGTGTTATTTAAATTTCTGATTAGATTAGGGTTTAATAAAGATTTTTCCTAATTTATTCGGCTGAAGATAAAGATAAAATTAGATTTGATTTAAGCGGTTATTTAAATTTCCTGGTTTGATTTGATTTTCATTGAAATTTGAAATCTTTCGTATACAAGATCCTTCTAGAAGAAAATCTTTGTGATGATAAGTTTGTTTTTGCAATCTTTTGGCAGAATCAAATATTTCGTCCAAAGGTAAAGAGATTGGTTGAGGATTAATTGATTTTACCGTTTGAGAATTTAATTTTTCAGTGGGAAGGTGAATCGCGTGCCAACGTCTGATGCTTCCACGTGTTCAGCATGAAGAATCTGACGGCCAGCACAACACTTACGTGTCACGGGGTTCAAATTTTGTCGTTCCTTTAAATTTGATTACATGCATATAACAGTAATATCATTTAACTAGGAGCAAATATTTTCGGTTAAGATTTTATTTTTCTGGAGCCCTATTTATTAACAATCTTCGGTAAGTTTTTCTTCACTTCGTCTTCTTGCTTTCATCTTTTGCCATTTCTATTTTTCCTTTTTCGCCTCTGTTTTCTGTAAATCCTTTGAGTCTCTAATGGAGAAAACGAGAGCAAGAAAAGAGCGAGACAATGAGGAAGAGGAGGTGCCGGTCACTCCCGAAGCACCAAAACTGAAGGCAAAGAAAAAGAAAATACCAGAAGAAAAAAAAGCTAAGAGGAGAAGAAGACAACAGAGGGTTGAGGATCAAGAAATAGTGCAGAAGGTAGTAGAGGATATCGTTGCCGAGGCAGTTGAAGAAGGCAATCTGAAAGAACCTGAAGGACAAAACCCAGGGCAGACTGACTCGATAGTTGCAGATACGGAGGGAGTTCAAGAAGAACACACAGAGGAAGATCAAGAAAAACGGACAGAGGATGTGCCGAAAAAAGGCAATGAGCAGGTGGAACAAGAGCAGGAGGCTCGAGTGGAGGTTATCATGCCGGAAGTGCCAAGACGTCGCCGCCGGAAGCAAAAAGCAGGCCGTGTTAAGGTGGTTCGAACTAATACTCCTTCGCCGCCGACAAGTGATTCTGAGAGAGAAAATGCAGAGAGAGAAGAACAGAGGAAAAAGGAGGCCGAAGACAAAGCAAGAGAGGAAGCAGAGAAAAAAGCGGAAGAAGAAATTTTGCTCAAACAAAGGGAAGACAAGGGCAAGGGTATTGCTGAAGCATCGCCAGAACCATAAGATAGCGAAACAGAGGAGCCACGGTTACCGTACAATCGTTTTATCAACAATCTTGCCAGAGCAAAGTATGCTGAGATGTTGAAGAGAGACTTCCAGTTTGAGAGAGGATTTAGTGGGGATCTTCCACATTTTCTGCGGGCCGGCATTACGAACCACGGTTGGGAATTATTTTGCTCCAAGCCTGAATCTGTGAACGCGCAGGTAGTGCGTGAGGTTTATGCAAACATTGACGAGGAAGAGGGTTTCCAAGTTATCGTTCGAGGAGTAGCAGTTGACTGGAGTCCTGGTGCCATTAACTCCTTGTATAACCTTCAGGATTTCCCCCACGCAGGATACAATGAGATGGTTGTGGCGCCATCTAATGAGCAATTAAGTGATGTTGTTCGGGAAGTTGGTGTTGAAGGGGCGGAGTGGAGACTTTAAAAACAAAGAAAAGGATATTTCAGGCAGCCTATCTAAAGAAGGAAGCGAATACATGGATGGGATTCATCAAACAGAGGTTGCTTCCACGACTCGTGACTCGACGGTTTCTAGGGAACGTGTTCTTCTGGCTTTTGCGATTTTAAGGTCTCTCAGTATTGATGTGGGCAAGATTATTGCGAGTGAGATATCTGGATGCTGGCGGAAGAAGGTTGGGAAGTTGTTTTTCCCGAATACAATTACAATGCTTTGCAACCGAGCTGGGGTTCTGGAGAATGCAGAAGATATCATATTATTCGACAAGGGAATCATTGATACGCCTAACTTGGCACGGCTTCAGCATACGCAAGAAGCACGTCAGGGTGGGCTTGTTTGTGGCATTCACAAGATTTTAGAACAACTTGCACTGTCGGCCAGCAGGCAAGAGTTTGCCGAGAGGCAATCTCAAACTTTCTGGAACTATGTTAAACGTCGTGATGCCAACCTGAAGAAGGCGCTACAGGAAAAATTTTCCAAACCATATCCAACCCTTCCAGCATTCCCTGATGATTTATTGAACCCCTGGATACCGCCCCCACCTGTCGAAAGAGAATAAGAGGATGATGAAGAGCAGGGTCAGGAAGATTGATGGATGTGATGACCTTGGGCGAGCATTATTTTTTATTCTTTATTTTTGATTGCTCGCGTATTTCTGACCCCAATTTCTTTGGTTGTTATGTTTGCTTGTTTTTAATTTTTCTGTCCCTAGGCTATGAAAATATTTGCTGATGTAATTTCTTTCTTTGTTTTTAATGAAATTTCCTAAGTCATTTCTGTTCGATAAGCACTGAGTAATTCTAACTTAACTAATTCTCTTCTGAATTTTTGAAGCTTGGACTGGTTAAACTTAATTAGATCAAGGTATTCTGATCTCCAGAAACCTTTTGCTTGAGCATTTCTTCTAGCCTGGTCGTTGCTGCGGCAAGAAGATTCTAAGATAGTGTTGATTTATTTGATCCACTTTAATCTTAGTTCTAGTCCCATGCTTAGTTTGAAAATTTAGATAGAAAAATTTAAGTTTGGGGGTAAAATTTATAAAATTAATGATTCATTGGGGACAATGAATAATTCAAGTTTGGGGGACTTTTTGCTACTCCAATTGTTTTTCTCGAGCATTCCTCTCTTTCATTCAAAAATTTGCTAGGTTATTGAGTAACCAGGGACATTTGTGATACCCACAGTTTGTCTTTGCGTCAAAAGATAACCTAGGAAATGTGAAAAAAAAAATGATTAAAAAATGATTATTTACTGAAAATTGACTGTTGAAAATTTTGCTGAGAAAATTCATGAAGCAAAAGTTTTGAAGGATGAATGATAATCCAACAGTTTTTCTGTCTCCCAGGACTTAGGTGAGCTTCATCATAAAATGTCGCCATTCTGAGGAGCAAGGGATAGAATAACTAAGGATTTTAGAACTTTATAATGAGTATTTAGCCTAGAGAGTGACGAGTTTGAGGCAAGGGTATACTGCACCATAAAGTGGGTCATCCCATGCTTAAAGACTTATGACTGTAGGGCTGCTTTAAGTTTGAAAAACAAAAATATAAACCCCTTAAAAATGTGTTTTAATATGTCTGATAATAGAGCTAGGCTGTGGCAAGTTCTTAGAATTGAGTTAAAAAGTGGTGATTATTTGTCCAGGCCGGAAGAATTATATTGCTGCAGCAGAGCTTGGTTTTGCAGAATGCTCAGGTAAAGGTTGAAGGTAGTGTTGGATTATCTGTTTTGATTAAGCTATGCTTTGTCTAACGTCTTGAATTCTTAAGGGAAGGTTGGGTAGTATTGCTCAGGACGCGCAATAGTTCAAGTTTGGGGGTATGATAACTCTCCAAAAGGGAGTTATTTAGGCCTTATTTCTATAGGGATTTGGGTGTCTTTTGTGCTAAATAGGGTTGCTTTTAGATAGATATTATATGTTTTAACCCATTTGGAAGAATGGATGTTTTGGAAGTTATTTTGTGTAGAATGTATTGCTGAGCGACTTTAGGGAGCAAATTCTGTGCTCCAGCAAAGCAGGGAGCAAAACTGCCACGTCACAGCTCGTTATCCATTTTAATGAGCCGAAGTTTGTTGAGCTATTCTCGGATTTTAGAAGCAATGAGAGCTATCCACGTGTACAATTTGACCTAATTAGGGCTTGCTATCACTCTATAAAAGGAGGAGCCGTCTCAAGTCAAATTCATTCCTTTCTTGGGAGGAGCATTCCACTTTTGGGGAAGAGATCACTTCTCACTTCCATTATTGGGAGCCGAATAGAGGAGAAAGATTAGGGACTACAAGGAGACCATCATTTGCGAAGTTTATCAAGGGAATTAGTATTTTCTTGTATTATTTTGTAATTATGGATGCACTTACTCATATTGTAACGTGTGTTGCCATGCACTTTATGAACTAAGTAATTTTAGGTGTTGGTTAGGAATATGTAATTGTCGTGCTTAATCTCTATGCAATATATGTTGGTTTGATGCATCTTGATTATTTGTTGTGCTCATTTACATTTTGTGCCCGCTTGGCCAGCCGGTATGAATATAACTTCCTAGTTTCAGGGATGATTTGGGAAGTGTGTGGCATTTAATCACACTAAATCATTGTGTATTGGTGAACGCCAGTGACTGAGCTAGGGATAGCCAGTTGCCTAGTGCTTGAACGGTAGTGCGTCATTGGAGTTGAAACACATTCTAAAAAATCCAGAGTTCCAGGAGGAATCTTCTAATAAGACTGCAAGAGTTTTGCCTGATCAATAATATTGCTAGAGCATCTTTTAAAACAATTACTAAATCCTGACCAGCGCCTGTTTCTAATCTATCTGCTTATTTGTTTACTTTCTGTTTTGTCATTTCTTTTCCTTCAGCATTCTATAAAAACCAATCATTTTAACCACCTTTGAAACCATTGAAAAATTATACAAAATAGATAGAGTGAGAGCTAATTCAGACCTTGGATTCGATAAATACTTATTATTTGCTGCGGATTGTGTATACTTGCACAAAGTTCTAGAGTCTATTTACATCTTATTTTTACACACTCTAGGAGCCCAACATTGCCCATGGTCTAAAGCTTTTGGGTTTTCATTATGGGGAATGTTTAAAGGTTGTCCAGCAAAGAAATAAGCTTAGTAAAGTGGTTTTGGCCCCTTAGTACCATGTTTTAGGGTGCTCTCTTCTAGTTTAGGCCTTCTTTGATGGATGGTCATTTTTGTGTAGTCTGAAGTGCTTTTGGAGCTTGGTTTGCAAGGTTAGCACTATAGGTATTTGTAAGCCGATATGCAAGTAGTTTCTACGTGTTGGGTTTTGTTTGATTGCATGATGTATGCTATATTATTGTTTTGCTCTTTTGTTCCCCATTAAGCATGACTTGTTGTGTTAAAGCTAGGATGAGATGTTTGAGTTAAAGCATGACCTGTTGTGCCTATAGCATGTTTTGTTGCTTGTGATGTGCATGTGTTATGTTGTTCAAGCATGATGGGATGTCATGTTAATCATGGTTGGTTAGGCTAGCATGTTGTCACGGGATGTGTAGCATGGGTCTAGTGGTTGCATTACATGGCGCGTAATTCATGTGTAGGTGCGCAGCGTGGCGCGTAATTCACGTGTTTTGTTTTTCGTAGTGTTGGGTTTCCAGAGTGGGTAAAAATATAGTAAAAATAGACTCTAGAACACTGTGCAAGCATACACAATCCGCAGCAAGTGATAAGTAATTTTTCGTATCCACGGGGCTGAATAGCTCTCACTTTATCTATTTTGTATAACTCCTTAATGGTTACAAAAGTGGTTGAAATGATTGATTTTGATAAAATGCTGAAGCAAAAGAAATGACAGAACAAAAAGTAAACAAATACAGCAAACATATTGGAAACAAGTGTTGGTCAAGATTTAGTAATTGTTTTAAAAGATGCTTTAGCAATATTATTGATAACGCAATTCTCTTGCAGTCTTATTAGCAGGATCCTTCCGGAACTCTGGATTTTTTGGAATGTGTTTCAACTCCAATGACGCACTACCGATCAAGCACTAGGCAACTGGTTATCCCTAACTCAGTCACTGGTGTTCACCAATACACAATGATCTAGTTTGTTTAAGAAGTGATATTCATACCGACTGGCCAAGCGGGCACAAAATAGAAATATGCACAAAAATTATCAAGATGCTCAAATCAACATTTATTGCAAAGAAAATAAGGCACGACAATTACATACTTCCTAACCAACACCTAAGTAAATTTAGTTCATAAGGTTCATAACACACGCTACAATCTGAGTATGTTCATCCGTAACTACAAAAAGCTTCAAGAAAAGATTAATTCCCTTAGTCAGACCCGTAGTTGATGGTCTTCTTGAAGTCCTCAATCTTTCCTCCTCTACTCGGCTTCCAAAGATGGAAATGAGAAATGACCTTCTCCAAAAGTGGAATGTCTTTGACTTGAAACGACAATTCCTTTTATAGCATGAAGGCAAGCCCTAATTAGGTCAAATTGTACACGTGACAGGCTCTCAAAACTTCTTAGATCCGAAAATAGCTTAACTAACTTCAATTCATTAAAATGGATAACGAGCTGTGACATAGCAGTTTTGCTCCCTACTTTGCTGGACCACAGATTTTGCTCCCTCAAGCCGCTCAACAATATATTCTGCATAAAATAACTTCCAAAGCATCCATTCTTCCAAATGGGTTAAAACATATAGTATTCATCTAAAAGCAACCCTATTTACCAGAAATGACACACAGAACATTGTAAAACTAAGGCCTAAATAACTTCCTTTTGGAGAGTTATCATACCCCCAAACTTGAACTATTGCACGTCCCGAGCAATACTAACCAACCTTCCCTTAAGAATTCAAAACATTAGACAAAGCATGACTTAACCAAAATAGATAATCCAACACTTCCTTTAACCTTTACCTGAGCATTCTGCAAAACCAAGTACTGCTGCAGCAAAATAATTCTTCCGGCATGGACAAATAATCACCACCTTTCTCTCAATTCTAAGAACTTGCCACAACCTAGCTCTATTATCAGACATATTAAAACACATTTTTAAGGGGTTTATATTTTTGTTTTTTAGACTTAAAGCAGCCCTACAGTCATAACCTCTTAAGCATGGGATGACCCACTTTATGGTGCAGTATACCTTTGCCTCAAACTCATCACTAATTAGGCTAAATACTCATTGTTAGCTAAAAAATCCTTAGTTATTCTATCCCTTGCTCCTCAGAATGGCGACATTTTATGATGAAGCTCACCTAAGCCCTGGGAGACAGAAAACTGCTGGATTATCATTCATCCTTCAAAACTTTTGCTCTGTGATTTTTCTCAGCAAAATTTTCAAAATATTTTTCTTCAGCAATTAATTTTTCTCATTTTTCCAATATTTCCTAGGTCATCTTTTGAAGCAAAGACAAACTGTGGGTATCACAAATGTCCCTGGTTACTCAATAACCTAGAAGATTAATTACTGAAGGAGAGGAATGTTCGAGCAAAACAAGTGGAGTAGCAAAAAGTCCCCCAAACTTGAATCATTCATTGTCCCCAATGAACCATTAACATTATAAATTATACCCCCAAACTTAAATATTTCTATCTGAATTTTTAACCTAAGCGTGGGACTAGAGTCAAGCTTTAAGGTGGATCAAATAAATCAACACTACCTCAGAATCTTCTTGCCGCAGCGATGACCATGCTAGAAGAAAAGCTCAAGCAAAAGGTTTCTGAAGATCAGAATACCTTGATCTAATTAAGCTAGCTAGTCCAAGCTTCAAAAATTCAAAAGAAAAATTAGTTAAGTTAGGAATGCTCAGTGCTATAGAACAAAAACGACCTTAGAAATTTCATTAAAAACATAAGAAAAGAAATTACATCAGCATATATATTTTTGGCCGACAAGTAGAAAAATAAAAACAGAAAAAACATAAACAAACAAAAGATTGCGGTCAGGAATACGCGAGCAACAAAAATATCTCATAAAAAATAAAGCTCGCTCAACTACTACATCTTCAATCCTCCTGAACAGGGTCCTCCTCCTCATCTCCTTCTTGTTCTATTGGTGGCGGAGGGATCCAGGGGTTCAATAGATCATCAGGGAATACTTGGAAGGCTGGATAAGGTTTAGAAAAATTAGATTGCAAGTCCCTCCTCAACGTGACATCCCTTCGCTTCACATAATTCCAGAAGGTTTGGAATTGCCTTTCGGCAAACTCCATCCGGCTGGAATGCATTTGCAACTGCTCCTGCATTTGATGGATGCCGCACACCAAACCGCCTTGGCGCGCTTCTTGAGTCCTCTGAAGCCTTTCCAGGTTCGGCGTGTCTATTATTCCATTGTCCATTAAAGTGACATCGTATGCATTCATGGGAACCCTAGCTCTTTGACACAACATAGTTATTGTGTTTGGGAAAAAGAGCTTACCCACCTTCTTCCTCCAACAGGAATGAATTCCACTGGAGATTATTTTTCCAACATCTATACTTAATGATCTCAAAATAGAAAATACCAGAAGAACTCGATCACGCGAGACAGTAGAGTTGTGAGTGGTTGGCAGCAGGCGTAACTTTATGAATCCCAACCAAGTGTTGGCCTTGCTCTTGAGATAGGCCGCTTGGAAGGTTCTCTTCTCTGTCTTTGACAAACGCCACTGGGCCCCCTTGATTCCCACCTCTTGAACAGCTGCATTCAACTGCTCATTAGATGGTGCTGCCGCCATCTCATTATATCCAGCGTGTGGGAAATCTTGAAGATTAAACAGAGAATTAACTGCCCCAGGGCTCCAGTCGACTGCCACCCCACGAACAATTGCTTGAAACCCCTCTTCTTCATCTATATTCGCGTAAAATTCACCAACAACATTCGAGTTTACCGATTCAGGTTTCTCCCAAAACAGGTCCCAACCATGATTTGTAATTCCAGCTCTCAAGAAATGCGGCAGATCATCGCTAAATCCTCTCTCGAACAGAAAATCTCTTTTCAGCATCTCTATACATTTTGCTCGAGCAAGATCATTGACAAAGCGATTATACGGCAACCTCGGTTCCTCAGTATCAACATCTTCTGTCTCTTCCGGGGCTTCAGCAATACCTTTGCCCTTGTTTTCTCCCTGCTTCGTCAAAATTTCTTCCTTTGCCTTCTTTTCAGTTTCTTCTCTTACCTGGTCTTCTGACCCCTTTTTCTCTTGCCCTTCTTTTTCTGTATTCTCTTTTTCAGAATCAGTCGTTGACGGCGAAGGAGTATCTATTCGTGTTACCTTGATTCGACTGACCTTCTACTTTCGACTGCGGCGACGCGAAACTTCCGGCATAATGACTTCAAACTGAGCTTCCTGCTTTTGGATTTCCTGTCAATTTCCTTTTTCTTGCGTATCCTCCGCTTGCTTCTCTTGAATTTCTTGTGGGTTGTCAATAATCGGCTCACTCTGTCCAGGATTTTGTTCCTCAGTTTCCTTCGGTTGCTCTTCTTCAACTTCTTTCTCAGCGACATCTTCCACTACTTTCCTTACAACTTCGTCAACTTCAGCCCTCTGTTGCCTTCTTCGTCTCTTTGCCTCTCTTTCTTCGGGCGTTTTCCTCTTCTTCGTCTTTGTCTTCGGTGCATCAGGTGTAAATAAGTCTTCAGCAACAAGGAATGAAAGCAAGAAGATGAAGTGAAAAGAAACGAACCAAGGGTTTTGAATAAATAGGTCTTCAGCAATTAAGAATCCTAATCGAAAGATTCTGCCCCTAATTAAATAAAATTATCGTTTAATTTTGCATGTAATCATGAATTATTAAATTAAAAAACGGTAGAAATTGCCCCGTGGTAAATCTTCCTCGCGCTGGCCAATGGCTAGATCAACACTGCGTGACACATGGAATCACTAGATGCTCCACACGGTTTACCTGCCCACGGAAAAATTAAATACCAAACGGTAAAATTATTTGATTCACAACCAATCCCCTTTATATTCGGACGAAATATTTGATCTTGCCAATAGATTGCAAAAACAACTAAACCATCAAAAGATTCTCTTCTAGAATAATCTTTGATTCGGAAAAACGCCAATTCAAACTCAACCTGCCAAAATCAAATCCCCTTTTCTTTATTTAAAGCCGAATAAATCAGGAAAAATATTTATTACAACCTAAATCGAAACAGAAATTTAAATAACCATAAATACAAACTAAAATAAAATCTAAACTAACGAGATTAAAAATAAATTAACCAAAATAAAAATAAAAATAAAAATACTGAAAATAAAATCTACGGAAATTAAAAATACCAACGAATTAACATAAATCAGATGAAATTCAACCAAACCAAATCTAATTCAAAATAATTCGAATTAAAATCAAACTCAATCAGCGAAAAATAAAATCGCAACAAACACTGGGAGCTCAAAATATTGTAATAAGATTGCTCCTGCAAAACTCTTGCCTGCTCATTCATCAACCAACTTTAGGGAAGGATATTTTGACTGGAATTCCTCTCCCCAATAATGCTTCACTCACTGTCCATTAACTTTGAACACTCTCCCATCCTTTTCATCTCTCAAAGTAATTGCTCCATGAGGAAAGCCTTCAATCACGACAAATGGCCCAGACCATTTAGACTTCAATTTCCCAGGAAACAACTTTAATCTAGAGTTATAAAGCAAGACTCTCTGACCTTTGACAAACTCCTTGGGTTTTATTTTCTTATCATGTCATAGCTTAGTCTTTTCTTTATACATTTTCTCATTTTCATAAGAAAATTGGCGAAACTCATCTAATTCATTAAGCTGCAACATTCTTATTGCCCCTGCACGACTCAGATCAAAATTCAATTTTTTCAAAGCCCAGAACGTTTTATGCTCAAGCTCTAACGGTAAATGGCAAGCCTTTCCATATACTAACTTATAGGGAGACATACCTAGAGGAGTCTTATAGGTTGTCCTATAAGCCCAAAGAGACTCATCTAACTGAAAAGACCAATCTTTCCTAGAAGGGTGAACTACTTTCTCTAGAATAGATTTGATTTCCCTATTACTAACTTCAGCTTGACCATTTGCTTGCGGGTGATAAGGGGTAGCTATCCTATGTTTAATTCCATACTTAGCTAAAAGCTTAGTTAAAATATTATTCACAAAGTGTGTGCTCTCATCACTTACTAAAGCTCTAGGTGTCCCAAACCGTGCAAAAATGTGCGATTGGAAAAACCTTGATACCGTCTTGGCATCGTTCTGATGGCATGCAATGGCCTCCACCCACTTGGATACATAGTCAACTTCCAATAAGATAAAAACATTACCATTAGAAGGGGAAATGACCCCATAAAGTCAATAACCCACACATCGAACAATTCTAATTCCAAAATGTAAGTAAGAGACATTTCATCTCTAGGCCCTAAATTTCCTCTCCTTTGGCAAGCCTTACACTGCTTGTAGAACCAATGGGCATCCTTAAATAAGGAAAGCCAGAAGAATCCACATTGCAAAATCCTCATAACTGTCCTCTGTCCGCTGAAGTGACCTCCATACGGCGATGAGTGACATTGTTCCAGGATTTCCCTTGCTTCATAACCTGAAACACACATTCGAATAATACCATCAGAGCATTTCTTATACATAAATGGCTCATCCCAATAGAAAAATTTGGTATCATGCTTAAACTTTTTCATCTGCGTCCAATCCATATCAATAGGAGTGACTCCTTTTACCAAAAAGTTGGCAATAGCAGCATACCAAGGAATATCCTTGACCACCTTTACCTCAACAGCAAAGAGCTGCTCATCTGGAAACGAGTCTGAAATGACAGATTGCTTCAGTAAAGAAGATGTTGGATCAAGACGAGACAAATGATCTGCAATGACATTCTCTGATCCCTTCTTATCCTTTATCTCCAAGTCGAATTCCTGCAATAATAAAACGCAACGAATCAATCTAGGCTTTGCATCTTTTTTAGACATTAAGTACCTTATTGCTACATGATTTGTGAAAACCGTGACTTTGGACCCAACCAAATATGAGCGGAACTTCTCAAAGGCAAACACAACCGCTAACAACTCTTTTTCAGTAGTTGTATAGTTGATTTGTGCCTCATTCAAAACCCTGCTTGCATAATAAATAGGATGGATAAACTTGCCCTGCTTTTGCCCCAGCATTGCACCTACTGCAACATCACTCGCATCACACATTACCTCAAATGGTAAACTCCAATTAGGTGTGCAAAGAATGGGGTCTAAGATTAAAGCAGTCTTTAAAGTCTCAAAAGCCTTCCTACAATCTGCATTAAAGTCAAAAACACTATCAGCACACAACAAGTTACAAAGAGGTTTACTAATTTTGGAGAAATCTTTTATGAACCTTCTATAAAATCCAGCATGGCCTAAAAAGCTTCGAATCCCTTTCACTGAACTCGATGGTTCCAATCTCTCAATAACCTCTATTTTTGTTCAATCAACCTCTAGACCTTTCTTTGAAATCTTATGACCTAAAACTATGCCCTCCTTCACCATGAAGTGGCACTTCTCCCAATTAAGAACTAGATGGGTATCCTCACATCTCTTTAACACCTTACCTAAATTATCCAAACAACTCTGAAAAGACCCTCCAAAAACTGAAAAATCATCAATAAACACTTCAACAGTTGACTCAATCATATCAGAAAAAATTGCTAACATACACCTCTAAAATGTTGCTGGAGCATTGCAAAGGCCAAAAGGCATTCGCATAAAGGCAAACGTCCCATAAGGGCAGGTGAAAGTGGTTTTTTCCTGGTTTGCAGGAGCAATGGTAATCTGGTTATACCCATAATAACCATCTAAGAAACAGTAGTAGGCCTGACCAGCCAACGTATCCAACATCTGGTCAATAAATGGTAGAGGGAAATGGTCCTTACGGGTGGCTTTGTTAAGCCTCCTATAATCCATGCAAACCCTCCAGCCAGTTACTGTCCTGGTTGGGATCAACTCATTGTCTTTAATAGATACTACTGTGACACCTCCTTTCTTAGGAACACATTGGACAGGGCTTACCCAATTGCTATCTGCAATTCGATAAATAATCCCAGCATCCAACCATTTAATCACCTCCTTTTTAACAACCTCTTTCATTGCAAGGTTAAGCTTTCTCTGTTGCTCAATACTCCTAAAGGATCCCTCCCCTAGAGTGATTTTATGCATACAGAAAGAAGGGCTAATTCCCTGAATGTCAGGCAATGTCCAACCTATTGCTTTGCGATATTGCTGCAGCAACTTTATTAAGGCTTCTTCATCCTCCCGCATTAAATCTGATGCAACAATAATGGGCAACGTCTCACCCTCCCCAAGATACACATACTTTAGATGATCCAACAAGGGCTTCAAATCTAAAGTGGGTGCCTCAATCAGGGATGGCTTAATAGGAGGAGCCTTCCTTTCATCCAAATCTAAAGACTCAAAAACATCCTCACACCTAGACACTTCTTTTTCACTTTTTCTTTCTAAAGAACAAACTTCTAAATCTTCTATACTAATCTCTCCATGATCTTCCAAATGCTCGTTTGTCAAATCCTCCATTGTTGTCTCAACAATTGTGTTCTCCAGAATCCTAATGAAAGAACAATCTTCCACTTCATCTGGATATTTCATGGCCTTAAAAACATTAACTTTACTTCCTCATTACAAACCCTCGTAATTAATTCCCCTTTTTGAACATCTATCAGTGCTCTACCAGTAGCCAGAAATGGACGACCAAGAATAATTGGGACATCTTTATCAGCCTCATAATTTAAGAAAATGAAATCAACAGGAAATATGAATTTATCTACTTTCACTAAGACATCCTCAATCTTACCCTCGGGATATGTGATAGACCTATCAGCTAGCTTGAGTGTGACTGTGGTAGGTCTAGCTTCACCAATACCTAGCTTTCGATAGACCGAAAGAGGCATAAGGTTAATGCTTGCGCCTAAATCACAAAGTGCTCTACCTAACTCTTTTCCACCTATTGAGACAGGAATAGTAAATGATCTTGGATCCTTAGCCTTGGTTGGTAGCCCATTCTTAAGAATAGCACTACATTCCTCAGTAAGAGACACAGTTTCAAATTCACCTAACCTCTTCTTTTTAGTTAAAATATCCTTGAGAAATTTAGCATAATTAGGCATTTGCTCAATAGCTTCTACAAAAGGGATATTTATATGCAATTGCTTAAGAATTTCTAAAAATTTCTTAAACTGACCATCCTGATTCTTAGGCCTTTGCCTTTGTGGAAAAGGTAGAGGTGGTACATAAGGTGGGGGCGACACATAAGGTGGTTCCACATCTGAAACAGAACCAGATGCTCCAGCATCATTATTGCTCCCTCCAGCACCTTTACCAGACTCCAACTCTTTTTCAACAACAACATTTTCATCACTACTCTTCTCTACATCCTGGGTTTTACTAGGCTCTTTTCTCTCTTCTAGTGGCTTACCACTCCTTAGAGTCACTGCTTATACCTGCTCCTTACCTTCACTTCTAGGGTGCTCAGTATCTAAAGGAAGTTTCCCTTGAGGCCTTGCCTTTAGCTCATTAGCTAGCTGGCCTACCTGCAATTCCAGGGCTCTCGTTCAAGCTTGATTACTTTGAATTGCGGCATCTGTACGAGCCATATATTCTTACATCATTGCCTCAAGAGAACTCTCTGAATTTTGCTGCGGCAAAGCTTGCTTATTTTGTGGGGGCAATACATGTGATTTAGCAAATCCTGACTGGTTCACCTTTTGTTGTGCTTGAGGGGCTTGCAAATTTCTTCCTTGCCCTCCCCATGCAAAGTTGGGGTGGTTTCGCCAACCTGGATTATAAAAAATAGAATAGGGGTTATTCCTTTGATTACCTACAAAAAACACAGAAGTTGTGCTCTTCACCACAATAGACACATGATTCCTCTGCAACTTGGTTCACCACTGTAGCAGGCTCCACAGCTGGCGGCTGCTAATGACTAACCACTGTTACATTTTTAAGAGTGTTAGGTAACATTGCAATATCAGCCCTAATGGTAGACACACCATCAACCTCTAACACACTCTTAACTTTTTTATTTGAGCCTCCAAAATCTGTCCATTGACAACTATTGGTTGATATTCTTTCTAAAATTTCATGGGCTTCATTAAAAGTTTTTGCCAAAAGGGCCCCTCCAGCAAAAGCATCGATCATACCTTGAGTTACTGCGTTTAACCCATTGTAAAATGTTTCCATTTGGATACAATGAAGTAAACCATGGTGGGGACACTTTCGTAAAAGCTCCTTAAAACTCTCCCAAGCCTCACTAAAAGTTTCATCTTCGAGTTGCCTAAACCCCACTATCTCACTCCTCAACTTGGCATTCCTAGTTGGTGGAAAATACTTACTAAGAAATTTTTCCACTAACTCATTCCATGTCCTAATTGATCCTGGAGCAAAAGAATTGAACCACGTCTTTGCTCCATCTCTAAGAGAATATGGGAACAAGGTTAATCTAAGGGCATCCCTAGACACTCCTTAAATTACAAACGAATCACTAACTCCTAGAAAAGACTTAAGATGTAAATGAGGGTCTTCAGATGAAAAACCATGGAATTGACCCACGGTTTGCAACATCTGAAACATTATCGGTTTCATTTCAAAATTTTCTGCCTCAATTTGAGGACACGTAATTCCTGGATTTAACTCTTCAAACATCAGAAAAGCATACGCTCGAATGGCTCTGCCCCTATTGTTCGCTATCAAGATAGGATTCTCAGCCTGGTTATTTTGTTGTTCATTTTGCTCCAACGACGGATTTTGCTACAGCACATGATTCTACTACGGGTTCACTGGATCTTCTGGAACTTCTGGGAGACGCGGCACGTCAACCATTGTCTCTTGATTCCTACATTGCTCTCTCCTTCTTCTCCTGAATGTCCTTTCAATTTTTGGATCAAGCTCGAACGTCACCCCAGGCGGTTCGCTCATGCACCAAACTCACACCTGCAAAAACAAAAGAAGCAATCAAAAAGTTCCAATTTCTTCGAAAAAAAGAATATCAAAGTGTACGCAAAAATTAAATTTGGGATTTATTTCCTTTTACAAAACTCTAAAAAGAAAGCCGTAAAAAGATGAATTGAAATTAAGAAGGCAAAATTTCCAATTTCTTCGACAATATTATAATTGAATTTATCGCTCAGAATTTTCCGCATTTGATTTTGCACTGCGTCTAAATTCCGTTTTTCCGCGAAAATAATATATATAAATATATATCTATATATATATAAGCTCATAATTTCGCACCACAAGATTGCAATTTGCATTTCTGGAAGGAGAAATATATAATTTTTTTTATTTTTCCCACCTCCAATCTTCTTCACACAAAAGCTCTCCACTTGTTTCTCTGCAAATCCGCCATTTTCTCTCGTTCTGTCTGTGTGTCTCTCTCTCTGCAATGATCTGCTTTTCCACAAGTAATTTCTGAACTCTTCTCTTCACGTCTCGCTTTCTCTGCTATGGGCGGTCTATCTGAAGATCTCTCTTCATCCACCTTGCATCTCGACTCGGATAACGATCAGAGAGTTTACTTCGTCCCATACAGGTAGATTCATTGTTGGACACTTCGATTTCGTGCATTTTCGTACAGCATTTACGAATCTGAATTAGAGCTTGATTGGAAACTTGAATTGGGAAAACTAGATTGTCTAATCCATGCGTTTAGTTGCGAAATTTTGCGAGGTATGATTGGAAAAGGGAAACCGAAATGTGCCTTGTGATGGCGGTAGTAGTTGGATATCGAGTACGTTTCGACTTTTTATGTTATGCCCTGTAGCTTAGATGAAGCAGCTTTTTAACCCTTTTGAACTGTTGTGAGGGTGCTTCGCAGTGGAGATCATGACAAAAATACGAAGGCAGTGTGTTTTAGAGAATTTATGATTTGAATTTTCAGGTGGTGGAAGGACGCGCACGATTCTGTTACAGGCGATGCCGATGGGAAGAGAGGGCTTCCCTTCCTGGCAAAACAAATAAGATAAAAACTTATTCAAGTCCCCGGCAACGGCGCCAAAAACTTGTTGGGTTTCCAGAGTGGGTAAAAATATAATAAAAATAGACTTTAGAACACTGTGCAAGCATACACAATCCACAACAAGTGATAAGTAATTTATCGTATCCACGGGGCTGAATAGCTCTCACTTTATCTATTTTGTATAACTCCTTAATGGTTACAAAAGTGGTTGAAATGATTCATTTTGATAAAATGCTGAAGCAAAAGAAATGACAGAACAAAATGTAAACAAACAAAGCAGACAGATTGGAAACAGGCGTTGGTCACGATTTAGTAATTGTTTTGAAAGATGCTCTAGCAATCTTATTGATAAGGCAATTCTCCTGCAGTCTTATTAGCAGGATCCTCCCGGAACTCTGGATTTTTTGGAATGTGTTTCAACTCCAATGACGAACTACCGATCAAGCACTAGGCAACTGGTTATCCCTAACTCAGTCACTGGCGTTCACCAATACACAATGATCTAGTGTGATTAAATGCCACACATGTCTCAAATCATCCATGAAACTAAGAAGTGATATTCATACCGGCTGGCCAAGCGGGCACAAAATAGAAATATGCACAACAATTAATCAAGATGCTCAAATCAACATTTATTGCATAGAAAATAAAGCACGACAATTACATACTTCCTAACGAACACCTAAGTAAATTTAGTTCATAAGGTTCATAACACACGCTACAATCTGAGTATGTGCATCCATAACTACAAGAAGTTACAATAAAAGATTAGTTCCCTTGGTCAAACCCGTAGTTGATGGCCTTCTTGAAGTCCCCAATCTTTCCTCCTCTACTCGGCTTCCAAAGATGGAAATGAGAAATGACCTTCTCCAAAAGTGGAATGTCTTTGACTTGAAACGACTCTTCTTTTATAGCATGAAGGCAAGCCCTAATTAGGTCAAATTGTTCACGTGGCAGACTCTCAAAACTTCTTAGATCCGAAAATAGTTTAACTAACTTCAATTCATTAAAATGGATAACGAGCTGTGACATGACAGTTTTGCTCCCTACTTTGCTGGATCACAGATTTTGCTCCCTCATGTTGCTTAGCAATATATTCTGCATAAAATAACTTCCAAAGCATCCATTCTTCCAAATGGGTTAAAACATATAATATTCATCTAAAAGCAACCCTAGTTAGCACAAATGACACACAGAACATTGTAAAACTAAGGCCTAAATAACTCCCTTTCGGAGAGTTATCATGTAACATGACCAATAATGCATGTGTTTGTTTAAGCATAACATGACGCGTAATGCATGTGTTTGTTGTGTAGCATGACGCGGAAATCATGTGGGGTAGATGCGCAGCGTGGCACGTAATTCACGTGTTGGTTTGCACAACATGGCGCGTAATTCATGCGTTAGGTGCGGAGCATGACCCATAAATCATATGATGTCTAGTAGGGTGTGTGCATAGGGTGTGAAGCATATGCATGGTTTTACTGCTTTCTAAGCATGTAGAGTGTTATGGCTTTTTAAGCATGTTGATTGACATTGGTTGTTGTTTGTGACTTAGCAAGTGTGAGTTGCTTACCAGTACTGTGGTTTGTACTGGTACCACCCCCTCCCTATCTCCGCCCAACATTTTAGATGTTGCAGGCTTAGACAATGAGCTGGACCATGGTAGTCAATTTTATTTCTACCAAAATACCAATACATTGGCAAAGATTTAGAAAACTATTTTTAATCTATTTATTAAGGCTTAGCATACAATCTTATATCTAATATAAATGGGAGAAGCATACATATCGTTGTTGTCGTCTCTGAAATATCAAGAATGCCTTTCTTGATTTCATAGGGACCAAACGCCAACAATTGGGACACCACCAATTGATCTTCCCCGCTAGGACTCTGAGATTAGGAACGTAGTTGTGGGACTACCTAATCTTGAATGGGAAAAACTAAAGACTCCCTTTGTGTTCTTGAGTTGAGAGAATATGAGAGGGAGGCTAGAATGAGACCTTAGGGCTAGGGTTCTCATAACCTTTCCTTTTATAAGTGAGGAAACCCTAATGTCAGGTTAGGAAAAGATCTAGACCGTTAGATCAAAAATCAATTAATTAAACAATATATAATTGATTTAATTAATTAACTGAATGTTAATTAATTAATCATTTAACCTCAGGCACATTTAAATCATATTTAAATGCAACACCCTCACATAATAGATTTAATTAAACCTAATTAAGTCACGTTTAATTAATTCAATTAAACTAATCAATTAATTAATTCCAATAATTAATTAATTTAATAATTAATTCAATATCTCCCATATTTAATTAATTATATATTAGAATCATATTCTAATAATCCTCTCATTTACTAAAGTTTAATTAAATCACATTTAATTTGAACTAAATTGAATAATTAATTCATCTTCTAATTAAATTACATATATTTAATTAGACATATATTTGAACTCTTTCAAATATATCATTCTCTCAATATAATAAAGTTTAATCTCAAATTAGACTTTATATTTTAATGCATGACTATACATTATATTAATTGTATCTCATACAATTAACTTAATTCCCAATCTGAATTCGAACTATTTAAATTCTCTCAAGATATAATTATTCCTATTTACTCTTTACGAGCTAGCAGTGGGACCTAATGGACCTACTGATCAGAAGCTCCAATGATATGGGGTTAACTGACTAAACTCATTAATTGACTTAACCAATATTCATTAACTGTGGGTCATTCCACTAAAAACCCACAACTGAACTCTTCTCACTATAGAACATTTCTGTGTCCACGGATATAGACCTATACCGGTAAGTCAATCCTTCACGAGTGTTTATAACCACAGCTGGGTCAAATTACCATTTTACCCATGTGTTACATCTTCTCCTTACGTACCAACGCTCCTCTAGTGAACAACCTGTTTATGGTTCAACCATTAAACATAAAGTCCCTCTCGGGCCAGTGAGAGGGCGGGATCCCTTTGTTCAACTCCTAGAGTCATCACATAAGGGAACACTCATCTACTTCTCCTAGAAGTGGGAAGGAGTAAATTCCTTCTTGTGTTGTCATGTCCCCAACCTCTCACTCGCTCTTGTCCCCAACAATGAAGGCTTATTGAGTCGGCGTATAGGCCACTCTCACCCATGCTAATCAAAGGACAATCCCTCATGAGAAGGATTAAGACTAAGTTACCTAGGTCATCCTATTGAAACATTAACCTAACTAGTTAACGATGTTACAACTAGTGGTGACTATTTCGTGGTCCAGTCTTATGCAAACTCATTGCATAGGATACCCCCTCTCGTAAGTCTACTACATGGGCAGTTTGAATCAATACGTCTGTATCAAATACAAAGCAGGTCGTATCACATAGTGTTACCAGGATAAGGTACCCAACCTTATCCCTGTACTGTAGACATTTTAGGTTGTTACTTGAACATCGATCCTCGTATGTCTCCACATATTAGTTCAAGTTACATACAAACAACCTTGGATCTTATTTTATTGGATTTGGGTCATATTGTTCATGATGTGTACCGACAACGCACGGGTCGTCAAGTAATATAGTGATTTTGAGTATGTGAGTATCGTCTCCACAGGGATTGGATTTATTCAATTAATTATCGCGAGTACTATTGCTATGCTTTATTTAGAGAACAAAATCTCATGCCGAAAAAAATAACAAAAAGCTAATCTAGAAAGCAAAAGATAAATGGAGACACAATTTGGAGGGATAATTCTAAGGTGTTGGTTTCATTAATTGGACCTTTAATTGCTTAATCAATTAACTAATTTAGATTAATTAATCATTCAATTCATAAGTCTAGAAGCCTAATATCAAGGACTCTCCTGTCCGTCTCCTCCTATTTCATGCCTTTTAATAAAGAATCTCCTTTTGGTTTCCTCTTTATTTACTAACCATGGCATTACGACCCTTCAATAACAACCTCTAATGTTATTTATTTTATCCCGTGTCAGTCGGGTAAATAAACATTAGTCATGCATTCGGTTCTAGTCTAAGTTTCTCTCTGTCGAGTTTCCACTTAGTAACAATTCATTTAATCAGTGATCAGGTGATTGAAAGCATTAAGGACAAAATACACAAATGAATGATAATGACAATCAAACCAAATCAATTCATTAATTAGGCAAAGGTTCAACAACTAAATCAAACTCATAAAATTTAGGAATTACCTACTCATAATCACTAAGCACCCAAGAATTCCTAATCACAACTATTCTAGAAACTAAAACACAAAGGAAAAGGGATGAGAATTGCTCATAATAATGTCGATCTCCTCGATCCCAGGGCAACGTCTATTGATCCCGAGCTCCCAAGATCTTCAATAAAGCTCCCAAAACTCTCTCAAAACCCCCAATTTCTGTATTGAATCGAGAATAGGGTGAAAACCCTCAAATTGGCTCCCCAAACTTGGCTGAAAAATGATCAATTTATAGATGTTCAACGTCGATAGCGTCGCAACCCTGACGTCACAGCGTCACGACGCTGTTACGTCAAATGTTTGGAGCCCAAGTTGCCTCAGGGTCTCGACGCTGTCCCAATTCCAGATTTTCTTCACGACTGCCTAGAGTCAAGACGCTAGCCTCTCATCCTTTCACTTCGAGCATGGCCCTTTGATCTTCAATTTGGGCCTCCAACTCTGTCTTCTTGGACTTTTGGGCTTGGATCTTGAATGGTATTTACAAAATGCTTCAAAAGCCTCCAAATTCATCCAAAAATCTCTCAAGAACTCTGATTTTGCTTCTTTGGCTCGGTTTTAGAAAATTAGGCATAAAAACACCTCAACGCACACAATTCAAGCACAAAACTAGCTAAAAATAATAGGAAATAGATAGCATTTATGCATGCTATCACACCCCCAAACTTAAACCTTTGCTAGTCCCGAGAAAAGCTAAAACCACATATATGAATCAAATATTGCAAATGTATGACTCTAACCTCAATGATACAAATAATGAATTACAACAATGTAAGGAAATATAAAATCGCATTCACTCATCACGAATTTTAAATTTAAACTTTTAATCCCTTGCGTATGTGTGTGCGAGCCTCCTTATTAGGTCTTTACTAGCCTAGAAAAGGTTTATAAAATCCTCAGTTCATCTTCCCTCTACACTGACCCTAAGCTCTAATTATCCAGCTTCCAACAATCAAGAAAGCAATATCCTACTAAGGTGCATGAAAATCAACGGGGTATGCCTCCCCCAAACTTGCATTTTTCTTTAACTCAAGGGCTCTAACTTTCACACAACTGTTGTAGGGACCCATATCCCGAATTTTATCTTTGGATGGTCTAACTGATCACAACAGAGGTAACTCTTTTTACCCTTGATCATTTTAGCCAGAACAAGCTATTTTATTCTTTTTCTTTTTCTTCACTCTTTTTTTTATTTCATTTTTTTTCTTTTTTATTTTTTTTCATTCATTTTTTTTTCTCTTTTCTTTTCTTTGCAGGTTAATAATCATTCAATTTCTCCCAAGTAAAACATTACAAACACTCATGCAAATCAACTTTCAAATCAGATCTTAAGCCTATCGGAGTGACAACAAACATCTAGATAATAAAATTCAGTTATAAGCCCTCAAAACCATTAATAAGTCGGCTAAGTGCTCAACATGCACAAGGAAATCAAAGCAAAAATTTAAATTTACATGAATCTTGAACATGCTTTCATATTTCACAAAAATTGTACAAGATTCATTATATAGATCATACCATAGGTTGTCCTCATCACAACAGATGCAATAGAATCATCATGAAAATTTTTCAATAAGCTCAGATCAGAACAACAAAGCCTCCCCCCCCCCACCCTAAACTTAAATTGTACATTGTCCTCAGTGTATTAATTATTCAGATTAATAAGCATGCATAAGGACAATTAAAAAGATAAAGGGAGAACAATACTGCCCTGGAGTGCAAGGGAAACTATGGATGTTAGCCTGAACAATCATTGGGGTGATTTCAAAGAAATTGTGGTCTCGAGCTCCTACAAAATTCAAGAATCAGGAACGAAAGATCAACATGCACTAACTAAAAATACTGAAAAGCAAAGAAAAGGAAATTAGCAGAAAATAAACTTGGGTTGCCTCCCAAGAAGCGCTTTTTTAACGTCTCTTAGCTAGACGAGTTCATGCGAGCTTTCAAGGCATGTAAACATTCTCGTATTTCTTGAATCGATAAAGCCAACTATTGCTTGCAAGCTTACTAGCTTTTCATGGGCCCCTGAAGTAGAAATATTTTTGGTATTTTTGGATAAAATCATAAAAAGGAGAAAGATCAAAATAAATGGACTCTAACTCTAACACTGACACTGATTCCTGAGAACAAGAAAAAGAACAATCATGATGAATAGAGGATGGAAAAGGTAGAATAGACAAAGGCTTTTCGACCTTAAACTCTACCTCCTGAATTTCTGATAACTCTCTAAAAGGGAGTTATTTAGGCCTTATTTCTATAGTGATTTGTGTGTCGTTTGTGCCTAATAGAGTTGCTTTTAGATTAATATTATGTGTTTTAACCTTTTTAGAAGAATGGATGCTTTGGAAGTTATTTTGCAGAGAAAATAATGTTGAGCGACTTGAGGGAGCAAAATTTTTGATCCACGAAAGCTAGGAGCAAAACTGCCACGTGAGGCGCCCGTGATTCATTAAATGAGGTGGCGTTTTCTGAATTAATAACAGATCTAGGAAGCTTGGAGAGCCCTCCACGTGTAAAGTTTGACCTAATTAGGGTTGACTCCACTCTATAAAAGGAAGTAGCAGTCTCAAGTCCAAATCATTCAAGAGAGGAAAGTCTAATTCCATTTTGGGAGACTACTTTCCATCTTTGGAAGCCGAATAAAGGAGGAACGATTGGAGACCTCAAGAAGACCATCAACTACGGATTTCTTCAAGGGAATTAATCTTTTCTTGTAAATTTCTTGTAGTTATGGATGCACATACTCGAATTGTAGCGTGTGTTGCCTTGTACTCCATGAACTAAATTTACCTAGGTGTTGGTTAGGATCTATGTAATTGTCGTGCTTCATTCTCTATGCAATTGATATTGATTGGAGCATCTTGTTTAATTGTTGTGCTCAATATTATTTTGTGCCCGCCTGCCCAGCCGGTATGAATATCACCTCTTAGTTTCAGGGATGATTTGAGAGGTGTGTGGCATTTAATCACACTAGACCATTATGTGTTGGTGGACGCAAGTAACTGAGTTAGAGATAACCAGTCGCCTAGTGCTTGATCGGTAGCACGTCATTGGAGTTAAAATACATTCCAAAAAATCCAGAGTTCCGGGAGGATCCTGCTGATAAGACTGCAAGAGAATTGCCTAATCAATATTATTGCTAGAGCATCTTTTAAAACAATTACAAAAATCTTAACCAACACCTGTTTCCAATCTGTCTGCTTTATCCGTTTACATTCTGCTCTGTTATTTCTTTTGGTTCAGCATTGTTTCAAAATCAATCATTTTAACAACCTTGAAACCATTAAAAAGTTACTTAAAATAGGTAGAGTGAAAGCTATTCAAAACCTCGTGGATATGATAAATTACTTATCACTTGCTGCAGACTATGTGCACTTGCATAGTATTCTAGAGGGCATTTTTTATTATATTTTTAACCCACTCTCGAAGGCAACAACTTCCTTTGACACTAGAGGCTCATTTTCTTTTTCTTCTTCACAAACTTGTTCTTGGTGGGTGCTAAAACTCTCCAATTCTTCCTCGCTATCTAAACAACTCACCCCTATATGCTAAAACTCAGCAAAATTGAAAGAATTAGGCCACTAAATTGACGCTAATGAATCATTGGCCACATGACTCACTAGACATCCTATGGAAGTGGATCCTACTTCCCTATCTTCCCTTTGGGTCTCGAGTCTCTCCATAGATTTTTCTAGTTCTAAATTCATGGCTCTAGACTCTTCAATAAAATTTTCAAGCAAGCTCTCTAAGGAAGACTTTTCTTCTATGGAAATGGATTGCACTTCACTCCCCTCCTCGTGGGGTTGCAATCTCCCTAGGGATTTTTCTATAGCAAAATTCATATTTCTACTATCCTCAATATAATCTTGAAGTATGCTCTCTAAGGGAGATTTTTCTTCGAAAGGGGGATAATTTGAATAGAAAAAATTGGACGATGGTGTTGGTTCTTCGGGCTCAGATTCCCTAAAGGGCCACCCGAAACTATTAAAAGCCATTTAAAATAATAGCATCAACAATGATCAGGCTTTCAGTCAGATGCAAAACACCAATTAAATTCACAAGAATAATGGACTAGGACTAAAAAAAATGTAAAAACAAAGAAAACCAAATAAAACCTCTAAATTAAAACAAGAAATTTCTTCACAATATTAAATGAATGAAATTAGCGAATCCCCGGCAACGGCGCCAAAAACTTGATGATGCGTACCGCAAGCGCACCGGTCGTCAAGTAATATAGTGATTTTGATATGTGAGTATCATCTCCATAGGGATTGGATTTTTTCAATTAATTACCGCGAATACTATTGCTATGCTTTATTTAGAGAACAAAATCTCATGTCGAAAACAATAACAAAAAGCTAATCTAGAAACCAAAAGATAAATGGAGACACAATTTGGAGGGATAATTCTAGGGTGATTTCATTAATTGGACCTTCAATTGCTTAATCAATTAACTAATTTAGATTAATTAATCATTCAATTCATAAGTCTAGAAGCCTAATATCAAGGACTCTCCTGTCGATCTGCTCCTATTCTCATGCTTTTTAATAAAGAATCTCCTTTCGGTGTCCTCTTTATTTACTAAGCATGACATTACGACCCTTCAATAACAACCTCTAATGTTATTTATTTTATCACGTGTCACTCGCGTAAATAAATATTAGTCATGCATTCGGTGCTAGTCTAAGCTTCTCTCCGTCGAGTTTCCACTTAGTAACAATTCATTTAATCAGTGATCAAGTGATTAAAAGCATTAAGGACAAAATGCACAAATGAATGATAATGACAATCAAACCAAATAAATTCATTAATTAGGCAATGGTTCAACAACTAAATCAAACTCATAGAATTTAGGAATTAACTACTCATAATCACTAAACATCCAATAATTACTAATCACAACTATTATAGAAACAAAAACACAAAGGAAAATGGAAGAGAACTGCTCATAATAATGTTGATCTCCTTGATCCCATGGCGACCTCCATCGATCCCGAGCTCCCAAGATCTTCAATAAGGCTCCCAAAACTCTCTCAAAACCCCCAATTTCAGTATTGAACCGAGAATAGGGTGAAAACCCTCAAATTTGCTCCCCAAACTTGACTGAAAAATGATCAATTTATAGATATCCAGCAGCGCTAGCGTCGCGCGTTGTTATGTCATATGCTTGGAGCCCAAGTCGCCTCAACGTCGAGACGCTGAGGGTAGCGTCTCGACACTGTCCTCGTTCCAAATTTTTCTTAACGGCTGCCTAGCGTCGAGACGCTCAAGGCTAGCGTCGAGATTCTAGCCTTAAAATAGTGTCAAATACTCGAGCGGAAGCGATTTGGATCGAGAGCCTCTCAATTTCATTAATTTTGCTATTGAAAACATGCCAAAAACAAGAACGAAAAAAGAGTTGAGTTTTACCAACCTTTTGTGAAGTAAATCCATGAACTTTTATATGTAATTCTCAGCACGAACTCGATGTGGACGACCATCATGATCTTCCTCACTATTCTCCGGACTTAGAACGGGTTGTGGGACCGTTTGTGTGATGAATTTGGGAGGAATTCTAAAGAACTATACTTGAGAGTTGGTAAAAATTTGAAAGCTCAAATTAACAGCTTCAGCCAATTTGAACACCAACCTCTTCTTCCTTTTTATAGAAGAGTTTCATGCAACATTTTGCCTAAGAAGAAGACAGTAGATTGTGATTCAATTTGGTGTCATTTGTAGGTGTTTATTAGGTGGAATGAATAAATGGATTGGTGTCAAAAGAAGGCTTTTTGCCTCTTGAATAATTTTAATCAAAATTTAAATTAAAATAATTTAATTACTAATTTAAATAATTAATAATTAACTCCAAAATTGATTTTCCAAATCAATTTAAAATAAAAAACTAATTTACAACGATTAACTAAATCATTTAATTAATTATATTAAATTAGTTCTTTACACCAATCCCGGTTTCATTCAATCCAGACTTTGAATATGAATCTCCATTCATGTTCAAATCAAAATATGTATCATATACATTTAAATTTGTCCGACTCTTTCAAATGATAGTTTAATACACAATTAAACTATTACATTAATAATATCGCATATAATTAATGTTAATTCCCTAAATACGTTTCAAACTTATTCATCACACTGTTCTAAGGTTTATTCCGTATGAGCTAGCAGGGGGACCTAATGGACCTACAGATCATGGGCTCCAACGATCCGAGATTAACTAGCTAAACTCTTTTAACCTAGTTAACAAACATTCGTTAACTATCGGGACACTCCACTATATCCTGATAGTTGAACTCCCCACACTGTAGATATATTTATGTCCACCCGATATAACCATGATTAGTACGTCGACCCTTCACAGGTTGTTCATAACTACAGTTGGGTCAAATGTTCGTTTTACCCCTGAAGTTACATCTGTTTCCTTAAGTCTCCATTGAGTCCCTAATGAACAATTGGTTTATGGTCCGACCACAAAACCTAAAACTTTTCGGGCTAATGAGAGGGCGGGATCCCTTTGTTCACGTCCCGGAGTCAGCACTTAAGGGAACAACCTCTCTACTATCCCTAAATTTGGTAGAAGTGAATTTCGTCTTGCAAGACTATGTCCCCAGCTATCTACTCGGTCTTATCCCCAAAATGGTAGGCTTATTGAGTCGACAATGATGAGCCACTCTCACCCATGCAAATCAAAGGATAATCCTGAATAAACAGGAGTTCATAGTTAGCTCAGGATTAAGATCGAGTTATCTAGGTCATCGCATGAAATAGTCAATCTTGTCAGTAAACGGCGTTATAAAGCAAGAGTGACTTATTTCTCCGTCCTGGTCTTATGCAAACTCATTTTCATAAGACGCCCCCACTTGCATGTCTCTACACGAACAATTCAGGATCACATCGTTTGCACTATATACAAAGTGGGTTGCATCACATAGTTTAGGCCTTATCCTTATACTATAGACCGTTTAGCCTATTACTTGAACTTGATACATTTTTACGTCACTACATAAAGTTCAAGATTTCATAACATAGTTGGGGTTTACTAGTTTATTGGATTTGTGGTTATTTAGGCAATACTAATCATTCAAAATCAATAACGTTTTATTGAATGGAAATAAAACTTTATTTATAAACAGTCGTCAAAATGTTACATTTACTATCTGCGAGTTTTAGGGCATAAAACCCAACAAGCCTCTCGGCCTTTCACTTCAAGCATGGCCCTTTGGTCTTCAATTTGGGCCTCCAACTCTCTCTTCTTGGACTTTTGGGCTTGGATCTTCAATGGTCTTTACAAAATGCTTTAAAAGCCTCCAAATTCATCCAAAAATCTCTCAAGAACTCCAGTTTTGCTTCTTTTGCTCGGTTTCTAAAAATTAAGCACAAAAACACCTCCAAGCACACAATTCAAGCATAAAACTAGCGAAAAATAATAGGAAATAGATAGCATTCATGCATGCTATCAATTGTGCAATACTTAACAATAACACTTTATTGTAGAAACTCAATAACACTTTATTGAAACAAGTATACAATTTGTTAACATTCACTGTCTACGAGTTTTAGGGCATAGAACACAACAAATTCCCACTTGAACTAAAACTCTAGTTTAGTGGGATGTACAATAATCTATACATCAGTATGTGTATAAATACATGTACCATATAAAATGTACAAATACAATAAACTAGGGCATCACTATACCCATTACATAATGGTATCACTATATCAATTACATTTCTCCTACTTGCCCTAGATTACATCTTTGTATATATCTCGTAGACCTAGACCATCTAGATGACCCTCATACATTTTAGCTGAGAGAGCCTTCGTGAATGAATCAACAATACTTCCATTCTATTCGTTGTGCCTGCTTGTCTTGTGGCTGCGAGGCTCTTTAAGTTTGCCTCAACACCACTGTATCACTATAAAGTGTGATATGCAAGTTCACATTTAGAACACATTCCAAATCAGTCAAGAACTTCCTAAGCCATACGGTCTCTATTGCTACTTTACAAGCAGCAACATTTTTAGCCTTTATGGTCGAGATTGCAGCTATGTCGTACTATAGCTCCTCTGTTAAGAGTGAACATAGATACTGGTATAGATTTCCTCAAATCCTTATCAGTCTAAAAATTTGTGTGAGTGTATCTTGTAAGGATAAAATCTTTAGCATCATACACGAGCATATAGTCCCTCGTTCTCCTAAGATACTTGAGGATATACTTAATGGCTCTCCAGTGATTAAATCCTGGACTAGATTGATTATTGATGACAATCCCTACTATATAGGGAATTCGTCTCATGCCCTCAACTTCTTGAGGTGGCTAAGGACACTGTTCCTTAGACTTGTGAATTCCATGTCTGAAAAGTAGTGCACCCTTCTTGGAATTTTGCATCTTATATCTAACTTACATCTTGTAGACATAAGACACTTGACACAAGACTAGCTTTTTGTTCTTATGGTTCCAAACAATTTTAGATTCTAAGAACAAACTCAGCTTCTCCTAAATCTTGCATTTGGAAATGAGCTGCTAGCTTCTTTTACTAGTCTGTAAGATAGCCTACGCCATTCCCAATGACTAGGATATCAATCACATACAACACTAAGAAAGCTACTAATCTATTGACGATCTTCTTGTAGAGACAAGATTCATCAATGTTCCGATCAAAGCCAAAAGATTTTATCACAGCATCAAATCTTTTATTCCAAGATCTAGATGCTTATTACAATCCATGAATAGATTGATTAAGCTTACAAACCTTTTGCTCTTGACCTTGTGGTATGAACCCTTCTAGTTGAGACATGTAGATACTCTCCTCAAGATTACCATTCAAAAAGGTTAGTCTTGACATCCATTCAAAATGGACAAGAGTTATGATAGACTTCAACATGGCAATAAGAAAAAAGGTTTCCTAATCGAACGAGTTGGTCGAGTCATCAAATCAAATAAATTTATAGGTTCACCGACTACTAAACTACTTGCAGTAGTAGTGGTCGGGCCGATCACATGGAACAACTGGTTTATCTCTAATCGCTTTTGTGTTTGTGATAACAGAAGAGGGGTTGAAGAACAAGAGAATAATTGCAGGAAATATAAAGTGCGAGAAAGTAAATGACAGAAAATAAAAGCGGTTGGTTAATCTCACCTTGGCGACCATTGTAGCTAGAGACACTCGGATTCAATACATTTGTTTTTACTCATTGATTAGCAAATAATGATTTAAATGCATGTTGCATAATTGGTACTCTAAATCAATTGACTCGATCCTATCGTGCATCGATTCAATTCCTAATTACTAATTAATTAACCCATACTAATTCGTCGAGATTAATTAATTGAATAACTGCATTACGACCAAGGTACCCTAGAGTGCTAACCCGACTAACTCGTCGAATCAACATACAATTCATTGATTAACTAACCTGGCCATGATTAATAAACTAACGAATAGGTGCTCTAAGCTAGAATACTCTAATTAACTAGGAAAAGCCTAAATTAATTATGAACACCGATTTAGACCCTAGACCTATCATGCACACTACGATGTCAAAAAACTACTCTTGGGACCTGTGCCCATGACTCGGTCTATTGATGACATGCAAAAATGTCATCATTTTCCTATTAATTTTAGCTAGTTTTGTGCATGAATTGTGAGCTTTAATGTATTTTTATGTTAATTTTGTAGAAAACCGAGTTTGAGAAGCAAAACCAAGAATTTTACCAATTTTGGGCATAAAAAGAAGACTTTGGGCCATAAAAGAAGAAAAGAAAAGAAGATATTTGAAGTGGAGGCACAAAAAGCCCAAAAAGAATGAAGAAAGTAGGCAAAAATCTGCATATGAGGCTTCTAGAAGGCCTAGCGTCGAGACGCTAGGACCAGAGCTTCTTGACGCTAGGTGATCGGCGAGGAAAAATCCAGAATCGCGACAGCGTCGCGAAGCTGTCCTCGTAGCGTCGCGACGCTGCGACAACTTCGGCGCTAAGAAAACTGACATCACAGCGTCGCGACGCTGTGACGTAGCGTCTCGACGCTGGCGACTTGTTCAGCAAGAAATGTCCAGCCCTTGCTCCTATAAATAGCCCCCTCTCCCAAGGTTCAAATCATCCCATTTTTGGGGAGCTCTCCCCTAGCTCAATAGAGAGGAAAAGAGAGAAGAGTTGTGAGGAAAAAGGAGGAATCGAGCGAGATTCCAAGGCTCGGATTCGAGATGTTCGTAGCAGGAGCGTGGGATCAACTTATCGGTTATTTCTTCCTTACTTCTTTGTAATTTCTTATTTTAATTTGAGTTAGGCACATGGATCAAGATCATTTTGGCAAAATTATTCCCAATTGTGAGTAGATCTTGAGACCTAGGGTCGTTACTCTAGCTAATTGGATATTGTAGCGCAATTACTTGGATTATGTAATGAATTTCTTCATATTTCATCTATGCAATTCATTCTTAATGCTTTTAATCTCTTGATCACGGATTAATTGATTTGTTGGTCTAAATTGATTCTCGACAGAGAGAAATTAGATTAGATCCAAATTGCATGGCTAATAATTGCTTGGAACACGAGAGTGAAAGAGAATTGTTAGAAATTGATAATGAAGTTGCTTAATGCCATACTATGATTAACTAAGGAGATGGACACATAAATTAGTTATGTTAGTATGAGATGCGGAGGAACTTGAAAGAGAAATCCGCTTATAATCACTTCTAGATTTATGAAATTGAAGATTATTAGTTACATACATCCATGTGATGGAGCTACAAATCCAAGAAAGCTAGTTAACACCCTAGGTCGAGCCCCCTTTGATAGGAAAATTCCTTTTTACTTGCATGTTTCTTTTTGTTAGTTTTTGTTTTTTATGTTCGCTTTACCAATTCAAGTTGAAATTCTAAATAAAATTAAAACATGATGGTTCTTGGTGCTTAATGGAAATAATTCAAATTCCCTGAGGATTCGATACTCGGAATACTTTCCGTTTTATATTACTTGCGGCCCGTGCACTTTGCGGTCAACAAGTTTTTGGCGCCGTTGCCGGGGAATTTGTAATTTTTCCGTTAATATTGAGAATTAAGTGTTTGATTTTAATTTAGAAATTTTATTTTTGCATTTTAAATTTTTAGTTTAAGAAGTTGTGGCAAAATTTGAGGAGTTATAAGGTGGATAATCTGTTCTTTTGAGATTTAATCATGGCAGAAGACAAAGCAATCCGAGATTATTTCTTGCCTGAATTTCCATTAAACTATTCTGGAATAGCTTACGAGCCAGTCACTGTCGATAATTTTGAGCTCAAAACTAGTCTCATTCAAATGGTGATAGAGAATGCTTTCAAAGGCCATCCATCAGAAGATCCACACAATCACTTAAGATCATTTTTGAATATCTGTGGAACGGTAAAGATGGGAGGAGTTAGCCCTGACTCAATTCGTTTGCAGTTATTCCCATTTTCTTTACAAGACAAGGCTAGAGATTGGTTAGACTCGTTAACCTCAAACAGCATCCTTGGTTGGAATGATTTAGTCAAAGCTTTCCTTGCAAAATTTTTCCCATTAGAAAAGATTACCAAGCTTAGAGCTGAGATTGGAAAGTTTCAACAATTAGAGGAAGAGCAATTATATGAAGCTTGGGAGAGATATAAGGATTTGTTAAGAAAATGCCCACAACATGGATACCCTGATTGGCTTCAAATTCAACTTTTCTACAGTGGGTTAAATAGGAATTTAAAGACAATTCTTGACACTACGGCTGGAGGAAACTTTTTAGCCAAAACTGTCAAGGAGGCACGAGCCATAGTAGAAGAGTTGGCTTTGACGAGTTACCAATGGCAACCAGAGCCCAAAATTAAGGAGAAACCATGTGAGAATAATGAGGTGAGTGCTTTAAGGTTGCAAGTCGAAGCTCTAACCAAGGTTCTAACAAAACTCACAGGATCAGAAATTCCAAATGCACCGAAAGCCGAAGTAAAAGAAGAACCTAAACCTGAAGAAAAGAAAAGCCCTTTGGAAGAAATGCTAAGAAACTTCATGAATGAGACTGGAAATTTGAATGAAAATGTTCAAGCCAAAGTAGACATTGTCATTAATAAGATGGAAGCAAAAATAGATCAAATGACAATATTCATGAAGGAAATCCAGCAAGGAAATTTATCCAATGTCGTCGCCATGGACACACAAGAACAATGCCTGGCCATAGCTCTGAGAAGTGGAAAGCAGGAAGCAGAGAGAAAAGAAGTCAAACAGACCAGCACTAGGAGGATTCTGGATGAAGATGATGATCAAAACACAGAAGAGGAGGAGAAAGCGCTGCCAGCTCCACCTGAAAAGACGTCCCATGAGTTCGTGGACTGCTCCAGTGGATATTTCATGGTACCTTATACCTCACTACCCGAGGAGACTTTGATTGAAAGCTTCTATGAAAGGTTAAAGATGCTAGATTCAGTTAGTGATGGTGATGTGCTTGATACGACACCCAATGAGGCATGGGAGATCAATGAAAATCTGACAGAAACCACTCAGTTCCATGCCACTCCTCATGATGAGCCAGAATGCCAAGTTTCAGAGCAGCAGCAGGAAGGTAAATTAAAAGAAAATCCCATCAAGGTCAGTGAGCTTTAACTTAATTTTCACTATGAACCTAGTTCATGTAGTATCTCATGCAAGTTAGGAGATTTGGAGATTGAGAAAAATTCATATCATTTCAAGCCTGTTTCTTTTTCTCCTAAGAATTATAACTCTGAAATGCATGATTTAGGCTTAGTGATTGCAGTACCTGATCCCCTTGCTGTTAGGCTTAGATGGTATTTAAATAATATGTTCGAGAAAGCGGAGGATTACTTGATTATAATTTCTTATGCTGTGCACCCAATGTGCAAGTTGAAATTTTTTGTGCAGGATCTGAGAAAGAAAAAGAAGAAAGATCCTCTGAGGATCAAGGAAGTGGACTTCGGTTGAAATTACCGAATCCCGTCTAGCTCAGGACGTTAAACAGGCGCTTCTTGGGAGGCAACCCAAGCTTTTAAAGTTTTTTGTAGATTTCATTTTAGTTTTTTGCGTTGATCCTAATGCTCCTTTGAGATCGATCCTTATGCAGGAAGCTCGTGAATTCGTGCCTAGCTCTCTTCGGACGAAAATTCAAGACGTTTCAGATTCTCTCGCTTTTTCAGGGCAGTATCGATCTCTCTTTATCTGGTTAAATATTCATACATTGGGGACAATGTACATTTTAAGTTTGGGGGGGAGATTTGCTCTGCTTAGGTTTTGCATAAGTAATGCTTATGATTAATTAAATGCATGTTGATGATGATGACGTTTAATGATTTGCTTTTAGCCATGATTCTCTCTTATTGCTGCAAATTTGAAAGCATGTCTAAATTCAAGAAAATTTAAAATTTTTTCTTTGAATCCCTTGCAAAGTATGATGATTCACTTGTTTTATTATAATTTTGAAAGCCTAGATGAAAGTTATATGCTTTAGAAGTTCGTTGTCACTCCGATAGGTGTAAAGTTTGTCTAGATAGCTTTCTTGCGTAATAGTTAGTAATACTGAGCTTTGGGAAAAAGAAATGCTTTGATTTGCCCATAAAAAAATAAAAATAAAAAAATAAAAAAATAAAAAAATTGCTCCACTTTCTTGAGAGCGTTAGTAACCAGGGACATTCATGACACCCATCGTTTGCCTTTGCATGAAAGCGCTGGAAAGAAATGAGCATGCTTCGGCAACCTGAAAGATGAGGCGCTCGTAGTTGGATGCTTTCATCACCAATGTTGGCAAGCCAGAACGAAGGCGCTACATCTAAAAGGATTTCATCTAAAAAAAAAAAAAAAAAAGTTTGGGGGACGCCTCAAGAATTATGGGCACCTCAGTAAGGTAGCACTTGCTAGATAAGTGAGATGGCTAAAAGGGCGAGCTTTAGTGCCAGTGTAGGGGGAAGATGAATGGAGGAGTGTATAAATGATTCCGGGCTAGTAAAAATTGTGATAAGGCAGTTGATGATTCGTTTTTGCAAGGGAGGATAGGATTAGATTTTAAACTTCTTGATGGTTGTTCATGCTTACTTATTTGTTTCAATAGTTTGCATTCATGGCTAGAAGCATTGAGGATAGAGTTGATAGCATGCAAGTTATGATTCATATGCATTACTTTATTTTGCTCGGGACTAGCAAAACTTTAAGTTTGGGGGTGTGATGACATGCAAAAAGGTCATCATTTTCCTATTAATTTTAGCTAGTTTTGTGCATGAATTGTGAGCTTTAATGTATTTTTATGTTAATTTTGTAGAAAACCGAGTTTGAGAAGCAAAACCAAGAATTTTACCAATTTTGGGCATAAAAAGAAGACTTTGGGCCATAAAAGAAGAAAAGAAAAGAAGATATTTGAAGTGGAGGCACAAAAAGCCCAAAAAGAATGAAAAAAGTAGGCAAAAATCTGCATATGAGGCTTCTAGAAGGCCTAGCGTCGAGACGCTAGGACCAGAGCTTCTCGACTCTAGGTGATCAGCGAGGAAAAATCCAGAATCGCGACAGCGTCGCGACGCTGCGACAACTTCGGCGCTAAGAAAACTGACGTCACAGCGTCGCGACGCTGTGACGTAGCGTCTCGACGCTGGCGACTTGTTCAGCAAGAAATGTCCAGCCCTTGCTCCTATAAATAGCCCCCTCTCCCAAGGTTCAAATCATCCCATTTTTTGGGAGCTCTCCCCTAGCTCAATAGAGAGGAAAAGAGAGAAGAGTTGTGAGGAAAAAGGAGGAATCGAGCGAGATTCGAAGGCTCGGATTCGAGATGTTCGTAGCAGGAGCGTGGGATCAACTTATCGGTTATTTCTTCCTTACTTCTTTGTAATTTCTTATTTTAATTTGAGTTAGGCCCATGGATCAAGATCATTTTGGCAAAATTATTCCCAATTGTGAGTAGATCTTGAGACCTAGGGTCGTTACTCTAGCTAATTGGATATTGTAGCGCAATTACTTGGATTATGTAATGAATTTCTTCATATTTCATCTATGCAATTCATTCTTAATGCTTTTAATCTCTTGATCACGGATTAATTGATTTGTTGGTCTAAATTGATTCTCGACAGAGAGAAATTAGATTAGATCCAAATTGCATGGCTAATAATTGCTTGGAACACGAGAGTGAAAGAGAATTGTTAGAAATTGATAATGAAGTTGCTTAATGCCATACTATGATTAACTAAGGAGATGGACACATAAATTAGTTATGTTAGTATGAGATGCGGAGGAACTTGAAAGAGAAATCCGCTTATAATCACTTCTAGATTTATGAAATTGAAGATTATTAGTTACATACATCCATGTGATGGAGCTACAAATCCAAGAAAGCTAGTTAACACCCTAGGTCGAGCCCCCTTTGATAGGAAAATTCCTTTTTACTTGCATGTTTCTTTTTGTTAGTTTTTTTTTTATGTTCGCTTTACCAATTCAAGTTGAAATTCTAAATAAAATTAAAACATGATGGTTCTTGGTGCTTAATGGAAATAATTCAAATTCCCTGAGGATTGGATACTCGGAATACTTTCCGTTTTATATTACTTGCGGCCCGTGCACTTTGCGGTCAACATCTATTGCTAGCAATGAACTAAGATTTCATTAGCTACGTGAAACTTAATTTCTTAGTAAGTTATTAGCATGCGAGCTATGAGTTAGGGCATCAATCTAACCTACTGTGCATGCTAATTATAAAAGTGGGAATCTAAAATCACGAACATTAAAAAATCATGCAATATAGAACAGAAAACTCAATGGAATCATACATTTAGCACAAAATGCTTAATAAATCTCATAAAACTAAAGTGTACTTACAATACCGAGATCCTAACTACAGCGAACAACACTTAGATGGCCATAGACGAGCCTAATCTAAGCCCAAGGCTTGAGAAACCAACCTAGGCTGACCTAAAACTAAGAAATGCAAAGAATGAACAGAGGAAAACGAGAGAAAACAGAGAAGAAATCGAGAAACAGTTCAAACTTAAGATCGTTGCCCTGCGAAGAACGTGTGATCATAAACCATGCAAGCAAAAATAAAAAACACAAAATCCTATAAACACTAGAAAAATGCCCTTCCCCGACAACGACGCCAATTTGACGGAAGCTTGTCGAGGGCCCTGGTCAAATGAGATTTATAGTTCCATGGCACTAAAACTACAACTGTAGTAACAGTGGTCGGGGTCGAACACAGGGAAGGGGATTCTAGTGGAGTGTAGGCTTTTGTGCTGGACACAACAAAAGAAGGGGAGTTTTTGAACAAACAGTGCAATAGAGAGATATTAGGATTAAAATTCAATTGAGACAAGGATCGTAGGATTGGGGGTGCTATGCTTGAATCGTTTGCTACTTGGCTTCCTAATTTTCTCTAAAAATCATTCCATGCAATTTTTATGAGCACGGTAGTTCTTCTTGGTTACGCGAAGGATCCCCCTATCTAACCTGTGTTTAATTATTTAATTAACCCAGAATCCTGCAGCCAATATAATAAATTAATTTAATTATTTGCCCGCTACCCCGCATGCATAGCCCAATGATCACTAAGCTCTAACTAATCTAAAATAAACAACCCGAGATCTCGCGATTGCTTACATACATTAGTCGCTTTAAACATATGGGTCCGGAATTGCATTAATCAAATATAAATAGAATTCAGATTCAATCAATACAACTTTTATCATGCATCTTAGGCTTATCAAGAGTCTACACTAAACATGCGAGATGACATGAAGAGCACATAAAAACAGCAAGGAATCTTAAATAGAAATCAGAAAACTCAGCCAAGTATTACTACATTCAAAGCATAATCCCAAATCCAACGATTCCAATAGGCTTAGCTACTCATAAAGAATAGAAAACAACAAACAATCCCAAAAGAATACATAGAAATTGACCCTAAAAGGTCTAAACAACTCAGAAAATAGAAGAGAGGCGATAAGAATTGTAAAAATATGAAAAGTCTAACCTAACGGCGGACTAAACCGAAGCCCTATATTTATAATAAACATCGTAGCATCGAGACGCTAGGGTTTAGTGTTTTGACGCTACGGACTTTTCGTCCATTTCGATTTCGCGTTGGCGTTGAGAGGCCAGGGTCTACGTCGCTTGCTGCCTTTTTTCTTTCTCGGTTTTGTCTCGGTCTTTCTCAGTAAGGGGCTTCAACCTTTGACTCTTGGTGCAGTTCTTCAGGTTCGCTTCAATCCACTTGGGTCTTTTCCTCTCCTCGTCGTCCAAGAACATCGAGATGGCTCCAAAACTCCCTAATTGGCCTAAATTAACACCAAATCGTGTGCTTGGCTCCCCAATGCTACCTATGCTCAAAGTACCTGAAATCAAGACAATTAAAGCATAAAATTCTTCTAACAAGCTTAGACTAGAGGTAATAAAATAACACGAATCAGGTGCTATAAAATACCTCCAACCTAAATCTTGTTAGTCCTCAAGCAAGGCACACACAAACCAAAGAAAAAATTGTTCTACATATTAATGCAAAGTGATTTAATCCTCAAAGCTCAAACATTTAAAAACTAAAGCAACCAAGAGACATTCACACGAGACCCAATGGGCAGACAAATCAAAAGTTTTCAAAGACAATCTTTCATAAGAGAGTTTTATCCCACCTAAAGAGGACTTTATTAACCCGGGATTGGTTTACTAAACTCTCATCCTATCTTCCCCCTACACTGGCACTAAGGTCTCGCTAAAAGGCCTAAATGGAACAAATTAGGTTGCTTCTTCTTTGCCTAGGTGCCTGAATAAGGAATTCCTTTTTTCTTTTTCTTTTTGCATTTTTTTTAGGGCAGGGCACTAGCTTTCACACTACAATGCAGGGACCCATAACCCGAGTTTAACCCTTGGTTGGCCTAACTGATCACACTGCAGGCAACTCTTTTTACCCTTAAACACTCAATACGATGGAAACATGCTTTTTCTTTCAAGGAAATAAAACAAGGAAAGATGAACGCAAAAAATATTCACACAAAAGCTCACTTTTCTTATTTTACCTTTCTTTTTTAATGGCATGCGTATTTTCTTTTTATCTCCCAGGCAAGACTCCACACACTATTTTGCAAAAAAATTTAGACTTTCTCGCTAAACCTTACACCTATCTGGGTGACAACAGGAATATGAGCCAAGTAACTCCGTCCTAGGCATTCAAATCCTACTCTAAAGCAAGAAAGATACCTAACCTGTGCAAGATATATCCAAGAAAAATTTTAGAAAGGCTCCCTTTTGGGACACTCATGATCACAACTCATTGAAAGCTAGAAATGTTTGAAAAATTTTGAGCCAATCCTAGGAAATCATTATCACGAAAGCAAAAATATACACAACAAGCATGCAAGATATACAATAAGCACAAACGTTGGCCCGACATGCTCAGGGCCCAATAGAAAAACAAAACATAATACCCCACCCCCAACCTAAAAGGTCACATTGTCCTCAATGTAATAAATCATGCAGAATAGGACAAATTCATAATGAAAGTTCCATAAATTTAAGCTCGTGGGTGGTGAATCACGCATATATATACATCAGAACTCGCTTTTGTACCGTCAATCCTAAAAATAAACAAAATAACCAAAAAGAATCAAAAGCAACCTAACAAAATAAACTAAACTAAGAAAATAAATAGTAGAAAGTAGTAAACTTATTCAGTGCAAATGTTTAAGGTCGTTTGCTCGACCAGATTCTCCTTGCTTTCTCCTTTCACAGTGGTCTCTCTCCACAAGTCCAGACCACATTATTTTTGAAGAAATCTTGTTTAATAACCTTTGGGGCCTGTGGAAAAGAATTAGTAGAAGCATAAATAATTTTTGAAGTAGAAGTGGGCTGGCAAAAGACTCGCCTAGCCCTAAGTTTGGAGGACGAGCACATGGTGATACAACCAGATTTGTCAGTAACAGTGACCTGGTGCTCGTCGACTACATCATACAACTCACCTTCAATGTCAGGGCATCTAATAATAGAGGAATGACTCTTATTGTCAGTAACCATGCAAAAGTTTGAATTAGACGCAGGATCATTCACTTGGTCGGATTCAAGCATGTAATACTCAATCGAAGTTGCATGAGGATTTTCAATATCATCAACAATTTTAAAGTACAAAGTCTTATCCTGGAAGCCTACTGATATAACTCCTTCGTCTACGTCAATGAATGTCTTGGTAATCTTCATAAACGGGCGACCAAGAAGTAGCGTCGTAGAAGACGGAGAGCGATCAGGATTAGGGGTATCTAATACATAGAAATCAGCGGGAAAGACTAAGGCTTCGTTTGGGATTGCAGTAACTTTTAAAATAATTGTTGGCAGCTTTGCTTTTAGGAAAATCAGCTGTTGTACGAAAAAAATTAGCGTTTGGTAAATTTCAATTTTAAACACGAAAAAGTTGTTCATGGTGTTTGGTAAATTCAAATGAAATTGTTATGATTTAGTTATAATGACCAAAGTAGACATATTATTTTAGTTATTTATAATTTGATTTTAAATATATGAATTTTAATAAGTTGATTATTTATATATATATTTTTTTAAATTCAAACAGTTTGAATTTCTTCATCAGCGTCTCGACGCTGTTCATACAACAACCCAGTTTTTCCACGCTCTATTCTTTCGGCCAGCGAGCTCTTCATCTTCTTCTTTCGATTCAAGCCTAAATTTGACTCTATTGACTCCCAAATTTTTACAGACTCTAGCCAACACATTAATGCCCATATACATGTAGGCTATTACAATTTTAATCAACGAATTGAAGGAAAAATCGATAACAAAACCGAGAACATCCAACTTTAGAACCAACCTTATTCATCTAATGAAATTTACCCTCCAAACTCGAAATTAATGGAAATCAAGTGCCCAAACCACGCTCTGATACCAATTGAAGGAGTGAAGAACACTCGAGCGGAAGCGATTACAGATCTTAGGCACCAATTTTCATTAATTTCGATTATAAAGCATGCTGAAAAATGAAACGAAAAATAGAGGTTTTCGAGACTTATCTTTGTAGCTTCAATTAGTTTATCTGTTTTGTTGTTTGTCCACACGAACGGCTCGTGGACTACCGCTAGAGTCTTCCCCGCTATTCTCCGGCCTTAGAACGGGCTTGTGGGAACCAGAGCATGATGAATTTTGGGAGAAAGAAAATGAGAGAAAAATGGGTTTCTTTTTCCATTTGAGAGAAAAATCTCAACCTTTTCTTCATCTTAGTTTCTGTAAACTTATGCTCTTCATTTCAGCTCATTTTTATCACTTTTAAAGAGAAGTGAAATGCAGCAAAGCATAGCAAAATGAAGACAGCACATGAGAGAATGGAGGAGTCATGGGTTTTGTTGGCAAGATGTGAGATTTTACCTCTTTGGTTAAATGAATTTCAAAATTTCATTTTTTGTAGAATTGATTTCCAAAATTTTAGTTTTATTAATTTAAATGGAATCAATTTAAACCAATAATTAAATAAATAAATTTAATCTATCTATATAATGAAAATCAATAATGCACCAAACCCGACTTCTCTTTAAGCTCGATTGTCCGAACATGAATCAATATTCAAGCTCAAACCGAACATGTATCGAATACATTTTCAAATATTTAAATCATATTTAAATAACTATAATTCTCTCAAAATATGGTTTAATATACAATTAAATTGACATGCTAAATTATATCGAATATAATTAACGATATCTCCCTCAATCGAATTTGAATGTTTTCAAATTCTTTCATCACTCTGTTCTAGGTTTAATCCGTTTGAGCTAGTTGGGGGACCTAATAGACCTACAGATCTTGGGCTCCAACGATCCGAGATTAACCTGTTGAACTCTTTCAATCCTAGTTAACCAACATTCGTAAACTAACGGGACACTCCACTATAGCTCGTAGTTGCACTCCGCTCACTATGATATATTTCTGTCCACCTGATATAATCGTGATCAGTAAGTCAATCCTTCACAGGTTGTTCGTAACTATAGCTAGGTCAAAAGTTAGTTTTACCCTTATAACACTTCTTGTTCCTTAAGCCCCCACTGAGTCCCTAATGAACAATTGGTTTGTGGTCCGACCACTAAACCTAAAACCTCTCGGGCCAATGAGAGGGTGGCGCGCCTTTGTTCATGTCCCAGAGTCAGCACTTAAGGGAACAACCTCTCTACTATCCCTAAAGACGGGTAGGAGTGAATTCCATCTTGCAGGACTACGTCCCCAGCTATCTACCCGGTCTTATCTCCAAAGGATAATCCTGAATAAAATCAAAGGATAATCCCGAATAAATAGGAGTTCATAGTTAGCTAAGGATTAAGATCGAGTTACCTAGGTCATCGCTTAAAATTGTCAGTTTCACAGTAAACGGCGTTATAAAGTGAAAGTGACTTATTTCGCGGTCTGGTCTTATACAAACTTCTTTTGTATAGGACACCCCTACTCGCATGTCTCTACATGAACGATTCAGGATCACATCGTTTGTATTAAAACAAAATGGATCGCGTCACATAGTTTTTCCTAGGCTAAGGTACCCCGTCTTATCCCTATACTATAGACCATTTAGGCTATCACTCGAACTCGCTCCACTTTTATGTCACTACATAAAGTTCGAGTGTTTCATATCATAGCCAAGGATTCTAGTTTATGGGATTTGGGTTAATTAGCGCATAGTTAAACTAACCATTCAACAACCAAAAATTGAATCATTTCAATAACATTTTATATTTAACTTTGTTACATTTACTATCCACAAGTATTAGGACATAAACCCCAACAACATTCTCACTAACCTCTTCCTTACCTGAGGATTTCTCTTTACCTTCGTACCAAGTTTTAAGGAACTCGGCATAAGCTGGAATTTTTAAAATTGCCTCAACTAATGGGATATTCACCTTTACTCTCCTAAGAACATCTAGGTCATCCTGCACACTTGAAGTAGCAGAGTCAGTTAAATTCACAAGAGAATAAGGAAAAGAAATCATATTATTCGAATCAGAAGAAGAAAATTTATTAGAAACAGAAGAAAATTTATTAGAAACAGAAGAAAATTTTCCAGAAACAAAAGAAAATCCTGGAAGGCGGTCCGGTTTGGCCACTCCACTCCATATTGCGCTCACATTCGCCTTTAGGTTCACTTCAGGTTGAGCAGGCAGCTTCCCAGAGCTCTTGTTGTCTGATGTAAGTTGTAGACTGAAGGTGAATGTTGGAAAAGATGGTAAATAATGAATAATAATGAATTCAGTCAACCAAGTGGAAGTATACACTATCGCATGTAGTAATAAGAACTCTAGAAGTATTCCAAAGGTATCGATACCACGAAGACTAAGTATGAACACATATTTGAAGAAGAAACTGCTCTTAAATTGCTTAAAAAGGTAACCAAGTAAAATAATTGATGATGGGGTTTTTGAAAATAATAAAGCAAATAACAAAGAACAAACAAACAATAATAAAAGCGAGGAATTCAGTAAAGCTTCAACCTTAAGGCAAATAACTCTAGTAATAGCTTATTTAACCTATGTCTAGATATGCATTGGGTCAGGTTTAACTCCTATTTGGCCTTGCTCCCAACAACCGTTAGAAGACTAAGTGAGTACCGTTATGCACATTTCTGTGACTCGACTCCGACATAGATTATTCATGCATGCAACCTATAACCCTATAGTAGTTATAAGCGACCATCCCCTATAACACCGAATACACTCTTTCAAGCCTTTTCTCCTATATCATCTTTATGAGAACTGATATTGTTTGACCCTTTTAGTACCAAACTCACATAGCATGAAAAATCTAAGTGATCAAGTTAAACTCAACAAGGTTAGAATGATAATCAATAAAGGATGACATGCATAAAATAGAACTTATGTAAATAAACAACTTTCAAGCCATTTAATCCATAAGGGAATTCACGATACCGAACCCCTCAATGGAATTTAGCTATGCATGATGGATAATAATGCAAACAAATAACTTTCAATTGAATAAATGAATAAAAGTACAAGAAATAATAGAAAGAAATAAATGCTGGAAAATATAGTGCAGTAGCTAAAACTAGGGTTTTTCCAATTTATCCAATCCCTCTAGAGTTCTCATGACACTATACTCTCCTTTTACAAGGTGGAAATAGGGTGAAATCTCTACAAACACAAAGGTTTCATGTCTAACTAAGGATACAATTTCGTTTTCTAGCAAGGACCTCGAGCATCCCTACTCATGGGCGTCTACTAGGGTTCTGTCACTACCCTCTTCTTCCTAGTGAGTTCTGCTTGCATTTGCCTTCGAATCATGGCCTTTTATAGCGTGGGGAGTGGATGAGGAGTCACGAAAATAGTGGTTGCAGGTAGCCCAGGCGGTTTCAGATTCAAATCAGTTGGTTAGGTACGCAAAACACTCGTTCAGAACGATCCGCGGTGGACTCAGAACTGTCTGCATCTGCCCAGAAATACAATCGCATTTCATTTGGCCTTGGCAGAAATGCAGTCGCATTTCTGGAAAATTCCTCTAATTCCTCTATTTTATGCAAAACACCAAAACTAAGTCAAATTCACACCAAAATGAGTTCTTTTAAGCACAAATATGTATAATTTGACACACGTGACTCTTAAAGTCCTAACTCATCAATTTTAACACTTTTTAAGCTTGGGAATAATGATTTTGATCTAAAACATACAAGTTTCTCAAGAAATAAGCTGAGAATAATTGGCAAAATAGGTATTTGGTTTCCCAAATTCGGGATGGCATTCCTAGTTTCCTGCTGGAACTGCAGGGAACTGTCAGTAAGTTTCTTTAAAGCCTCGTCGAAGAACGTACCTCAAGTAGAGGAAGTCGAAGCTTGATTTTGCTTGAATACGAGCGACCTCTATTGGTTTCCATAACTGAAGTTTGGATGGTCTCTCCAACCTGGATTATATGTATTACCGTACGGATTGTACGACCTTTGATTACCATTGAATCCTCCAACAACATTCACTTCCCCTCCTTCTTGGAGTTGGGGGCAGGCTTCAGTAGTGTGGCTAGTCATAGAGCAGAGCTCACAGGCTTTCGTCTGCACCTATCTTGAACATAAGAAGCGAATGAGCTTAGTTAACTCACTCATCTCAGTACGCATATCGCTTACCTTGCTTTTTGTAGAGGCTTGAACAGTTAGGACAGGTCCTCTTGTTCCAAACTGCTGAGAATTCTCAGCCATACTTGAAATCAATTGTCTTGCCTCAGTCGGCGTCTTATTCGCAAGTGCTCCCCCACTGACAGTGTCTACCATGCTTCGGTCAATGGGTAGCAGTCCTTCATAAAAATATTGGATCAACAGCTGATCCGAGATCTGGTGGTGCGGGAAACTGGCACATAGGCATTTAAACCTCTCCTAGTACTGATGGAGTTTCTCCCTAGTGATTTGCGATATTCCATAGATTTCTTTTCTAATGTTGGTAACTCTACTTGCTAGGAAGAACTTCTCCAGAAATTGTTTCTTCATCTCGTTCCATGTACTGATAGAACCGGAGGGAAGGTAATAAAGTCAGTCCTTTGCTGAATCTTTTAATGAGAACAGGAATGCCCTGAGGTTTATCGCCTCTTTCGTCACCCCATGTGGCCTCATCCCAGAGCACACAATGTGGATCTCCTAAAGGTGCTTATGCGGGTCCTCGCCTACACTGCCACGAAAAATTGGGAGTAACTGAATCAAACCTGACTTTAACTCAAAATTACCTACCGTGTCAGGGTAGGTAATGCAAAGCGGCTGCTGGTTCAGATCTGGCGCTGTCAGCTGCCTCAACGTCCTCTCAGACATGGCAGGGGCCTCAACCTCGCCAAGATTGTCTACTAGCCTCCTTCTTAACCCTGTCTCCGCTCTTGAGATCTCTGGTTCAAACCTAAGATCGTTGCCCTACGAAGAACGTGTGATCATAAACTATGCAAGCAAGAATCAAAAACACAAAATCCTATAAACACTAGAAAAATGCCCTTCCTCGACAACGACGTCAATTTGACAGGAGCTTGTCGAGGGTCCCGATCAAATGAGAGTTATAGTTCCACGGCACTCAAACTACAATTGTAGTAACAGTGGTGGAGTCGAAACACAGGGAAGGGGATTCTAGTGGAGTGTAGGCTTTTGTGTTGGACACAACAAACAAAGGGGGGTTGACCAAAAACAACACGATGAAATAACTAAAATACTGAATATAAAAATAAGTTGAACAAGAAAAACAACATGCAACAGAGGGATATTAGGATTAAAGTTCAATTCAGACAAGGATCGTTGGATTGGGGGTGTTATGCTTGAATGGTTTGCTACTTGGCTTCCTAGTTTTCTCTAAAAATCATTCCATGCAATTTATATGAGCCCGGTAGTTCTTCTTGGTTACACGGAGGATCCCCCTATCTAACTTGTGTTTAATTATTTAATTAACCCAGAATCCTGCAGCCAATATAATTAATTAATTTAATTATTCGCCCGCTACCCCACATGCATAGCCCAATGATCACTAAGCTATATCTAACTAATCTAAAATAAACAACACGAGATCTCGCGATTGCTTACATACATTAGTCGCTTTAAACACATGGGTTCAGAATAGCATTAATCAAATATAAATAGAATTCATATTCAATCAATATAGCTTTTATCATGCATCCTGGGCTTATCAAGAGTCTACACTAAACATGTGAGATTAGTGATGGACTTGCCTCAGCCTAGTGGCTATCTCAAATAACTGATGGAATACACAAAACTAATCTCCTAGAGTCGTCAATTGTAAGATCTTAATAATATTCATTGGTTTAAACGAGATGGCATGAAAAGCACATAAAAACAGCAAGGAATCTTAAATAGAAATCATAAAACTCAGCCAAGTATTTCTACATTCAAAGCATAATCCCAAATCCAACGATTCCAATAGGCTTAGCTACTCATAAAGCATAGAAAACAACAAACAATCCAAAAAGAATACATAGAAATTGACGCTAAAAGGTCTAAACAACTCAAAAAACAGAAAAGAGGCGATAAGAATTGTAAAAATATGAAAAGTCTAACCTAACAGCGGACTAAACTAAAGCACTATATTTATAATAAATGTCGTAGCGTTGAGATGCTATGGTTCAACGTCTCGATGCTATGGATTTTCGTTCGTTTCGATTTCGCATCGGCGTCACGATGAGACGCTGACCCCTCTTCCAGCCTTGGTGCCTTTTTTCTCAATTTTGTCTCAATCTTTCTCTTTAAGGGGCTTCAACCTTTGACTCTTTGTGCAGTTCTTCAGGCCCGCTTCAATCCACTTGGGTCTTTTCACCTCCTCGTCGTCCAAGAACATCGAGATGGCTCCAAAACTCCCTAATTTGCTTGAATTAACACCAAATCATGTGGTTGGCTCCCCAATGCAACCTATGCTCAAAGTACCTGAAATCAAGACAATTAAAGCATAAAATTCTTCTAACAAGCTTAAATTAGAGATAATAAAATAGCACGAGTCAGGTTGTATCAGGCTTCTGAGAAGCTTTAACGCCAAATACCTATAAAATAATACAATTAAGCACACGATTAAACATAAAACTAGCAAAATTAAAACTAAATAAATATGGCCAAATTGGTCCTATCATTTCCTTACAATCCCCTCTCTCTGGGTGTAACTGTTGGGTTTTATGTCCTAAAACTCATAGTTTGTAATCTTTTTGCAATAAAGATGTTATCATATTATTCAGTGAATTGCTTGTTTATATACAACCTAAATCCAATATATAAAAATCCTTGGTTATAACATGAAATACCCAAACTATATGTGCAAATATAGACAGGGATCAAGTTCTAGTATATAACCAAAATGGTCTATAGTATAGGGAGAAGGCTAGGTACCTTATCCTGGGGACACTATGGATGCGGCCTACTTTGCACATAAGGAAAACGATATGATCTTGGATCGTTCATGTAGAGACATGCGAGTAGGGGCATCCTGTGCAAATGAGTTTGCACAAGACCGAACCAAGAAATAAGTCACTCTTACTTTATAACATCGTTTACTGATAAGACTGACTATTTCATACGATGACCTAGGTAACTAGATCTTAATCCTGAGCTAACTATGAACTTCTGTTTGTTCAGGATTATCCTCTGATTTTCACGAGTGAGAGTGGCCCAACATCGCCGACTCAATAAGCCTACCATTTTGGGGATAAGACTGGATAGATAGTTGGGGATATAGTTTTGCAAGATGGAATTCACTCCTACCTGTATTAGGGATAGCAGAAATGTTGTTCAGTTAAGTGCTAACTCCGAGACTTGAACAAGGGGACCCACCCTCTCATTGGCCCGAGAGGGACTCTGTTTGATGGTTTGACCACAACAAATTTTTCATTAGAGGATCAGTGGGCTTAAGGAATCAAGAAATGCTACAGTTAAGGGTCGACTTACTAATCATGGTTATATCGAGTGGACAGAAACATATCTACAGTGAGGGGAGTGCAACTACTAGGCTATAGTTGAGTGACCCGGTAGTTGACGAATGTTGGTTAACTAGGTTGAATAAGTTTAACCGGTTAAACCTCGAATCATTGGAGCCCATGATTTGTAGGTCCATTAGGTCCCCTTGTTAGCTTAAGGAACAAACTTTGGAACAAAATGATGGAAAGAATTTGAATTGTTCAAATTCAATATAGGGACAATATCGGTCATATTGGATATTACTGATGTGCGATTTTCTTACCGCAAGTGTATGGGTCAAGTAATAATATAGTGTTTTTGTGTAAAATGAGTGTCGTCCTCTGGACTGGTTTTCTAGCACATTATGTACCGTGAATAATCTTGTCCAATTTTATTTAGGGAGCAAAACTTAATGACAAAAGATAAATCTAAAGACAAAAAGCATAAAAAAAGGGTGGAGACTCAAATGGAAAGACTCTTAGGGAATTCATTTCATTGTTGAGATTGAGGATTTAGTAATGGAATGAATTTCGCATGCAATTATTCTACCAAGTCTATGAACCTTTTATCACAACTATCTCTCTCGAGCATAATTGATTCTCATGCATGCAACTAATTTGATATCCCTATCTATGTTCATTAACATGCAAGGATTTGGGTTTAGTTCTTCTAACAACTTCTAAAGTAATTCTAAATTTCGTCACGATCTTAGAAATTCTACTTTAGTCATGCAATTAGTAAATTAAGTCTTAGGCTAAATCCTCTCTCCCGAGTTAGATTCAACACTTAAATCATTCAAAAAGTTCCTAGACATTCTAAAGCAACTCCACATCAACATCTCGTTGGTAGAGGCACTTGAGCAAATGCCGAACTACGTGAAGTTCCTGAAAGACATCCTGTCTAAGAAGAGATGATTGGGAGAGTACGTGACAGTTGCACTAACAAAATGCTCCAATGCATTAGTTAAAAGCAAGGTTCCCCCCAAGTTAAAAGATCTAGGAAGTTTCACTATCCCTTGCTCTATAGGAGGACAAACGTCGGCAGAGCACTATGCGATCTGGGAGCAAGTATAAAACTGATGTCGTATTCAGTTTTCAAATAGTTAGGTATAGGAGAAGCCAGACCTACAATTGTCACCTTGCAATTAGCAGACATATCATTAACACACCCTTTTGGTAAAATAGAGGATGTACTAGTTAAGGTGGACAAGTTCGTATTCCTAGCAGACTTTATCATATTGGACTGTGAAGCAGACAAAGAAGTGTCGATTATTTTAGGTCGACCTTTCTTAGCAACTGGTAGGACCTTGATCGATGTACAAAATGGAGAATTGACTATGAGGGTCAATGATCAACAAGTTACCTTCAATGTCATGAACGCGCTCAAATATCCAGGAGATTTTGATGAATGTTCAGTGGTTGATGAGATTGATGAGCTTTCTTTATCTACTTTGCAGGAATTGCTAAAAGGGGAAAAGCTGGAAGACTTGCTTGAAGAAGAGGAACAAGAGGAGGTAGGTGGGAAAAAGATTGAAGAAATAGAAGAATCAACCAGAAATGGATTTGCAGTAGCACGAATAGAAGCATTGAGACATTCCTTGGAGTCAAGCCAAGAAGAGATCAAGCCGCTGCAGCCGTCCATGATTAAACCTCCAGAATTAGAACTCAAACCTTTACCAGAACATCTGAAATACAGTTACCTTGGAGAGAATAAAACACTACCAGTTATTATCTCAACTTATTTCACTAACGAAGATGAAATGTCTTTGCTGCAGGTCCTATCTAGTCACAAAAAGGCGATAGGTTGAACAATAGCAGATATTCAGGGAATCTGTCCATCGTTTTGCATGCATAGGATTAATCTTGAAGAAGGTGCTAAAAATTTCATTGAAAGTGAACGAAGGCTGAACCCCATAATGAAAGAGGTCGTCATAAAGGAAATTCTCAAATGGCTGGACGCAGGAGTTATATACCCTATCTCAGACAGTAGCTGAGTCAGTCCAGTGTAATGTGTCCCCAAGAAAGGTGGGATGACTGTAGTGGAAAATGAGAAGAATGAATTGATTCCAACGAGAACGGTCACGGGATGGCAAGTCTGCATTGACTATCGCCGCCTTAACAAAGTAACCAGAAAGGACCATTTCTCATTACCGTTTATCGATCAGATGTTGGACAGATTAGTAGGAAAAGATTATTACTGTTTCCTTCATGGCTACTCAGGTTACAACCAGATTACTATAGCCTCAGGAGATCAAGAAAAGACCACATTCACATGTCCATATGGGACGTTCGCTTTTCGATGAATGTCATTCGGACTCTGTAACGCTCCAGCCACCTTTCAAAGGTGTATGATTGCAATATTCTCAATTATGGTGGAGCGAACGTTGGAGGTTTTTATGGATGATTTCTCCGTCTTTGGAGAAACTTTTGCAATTTGTTTACAGAATTTAGACAGTGTATTGGAAAGATGCGAAGAAACAAACCTAGTGTTAATATGGGAAAAGTGCCATTTTATGGTACGAGAAGGAATAGTTTTTGGACACTGGATTTCCAGAAATGTAATTGAGGTAGACAAGGCAAAGATCAAGCTTATATCCAAGTTGCCTTTTCCCAAGACAGTACGAGACATCACGAGTTTTTGGGCCATGCGGGTTTTTACCGAAGATTTATTAAGGACTTTTCTAAAATTTTTAAACCTTTGTGCAGGTTGCTCGAGGTAGATAGACCCTTTGAATTTGATGAAGATTGCAAGCAAGCTTTTGAAACTTTGAAGAGTGCACTCAGCACATCTCCAATCATAATTGAACCGGACTGGACTCAGCCATTCGAATTAATGTGCGATGCTAGTGACTTTGCAGTAGAAGCTGTGTTAGGCCAAAAAAGAGGGAAGATTGTGCACCCAATCTATTTTGCAAGCAAGACACTTAACGAAGCACAAGTGAACTATACAGTAACAGAAAAAGAACTACTTGTAGTAGTTTTTGTGTTTGACAAGTTTAGATCCTACTTAGTAGGAACTAAAGTCATAGTTCATACTAATCACTCAGCCCTTAAACACTTGTTATCCAAGAAAAATGCTAAACCCCGACTAATCTGCTGGATTTTACTCTTGCAGGAATTCGATATTAAAATCCAGGACAGGAAAGGAACCAAAAATCAAGTGGCAGATCATCTGTCAAGGCTTGGGGAGGAAGCGCAGGTGGAGAAGAGGTTGGACATTCGAGAGTCGTTTGCAGATGAATAGATATTGGCAGTAAGGGCAATTGAGATTCCATGGTTTGCAGACTACGTGAACTACTTAGTCAGTGAACTAAAGCCTCCGAAAGCCACAGCTCAACAATTGAAGAAGTTTTTGAAAGATGACAAGGATTATTATTGGGATGAGTAGTATCTATACAAGCTAGGTCTCGATCAAATACTCAGACGATGTGTAACAGAGGAGGAAGTACCATTCCTCTTGGAAGCCTGTCACTCGGCTCCATATGGAGGACACTTCACAGGCCTCAAAACTGCAACCAAAGTCATTCAATCAGGGTACTTTTGGTCGAGTCTTTTCAAGGATGCACGTCTATTTACTAGGAACTGCGATCAGTGCCAGAGAACTGGGAATTTGACTGCTAAGAGTGAAATGCCACTAAACTTCATACTTGAAGTGGAAATCTTTGACGTATGGGGAATAGATTTCATGGGCACATTCCCTCCGTCCTTTAAAAATATCTATATTTTGCTTGCAGTTGATTATGTATCAAAGTGGATCGAGGCCATAACCACATCAACCAATGATGCGAAGGTAGTAAAGAAATTCTTTATGAAGAACATCTTCACAAGATACGGGACTCTTCGATTTATCATAAGCGATGAAGGTACACATTTTTTGAATAAGATGATAGCGAACCTGTTTTCCAAATATAACATCAGGCATAGGATGGCAACTGCTTACCATCCTCAGATGAATGGACAAGCAGAGCTCTCTAACCCTGAGATCAAAGCAATTTTGGAGAAAACAGTAGACCCTTCTAGGAAAGATTGGTGGCTACGTCTTGACGAGGCATTATGGGCACATAGAACAATATATAAAGCGCCCTTGGGAATGTCTCCGTACCGGATTATATTTGGAAAAGCTTACCATCTACCTCTAGAACTGTAACACAAGGCATATTGGGCATTGAAGAAATTCAACTTCAATATACACAAAGCTGGAGTTAAGAGAAAGTTGCAGCTGAACGATTGAAAGAGCTCTGTCATTTCTCCTACGAGAATGCAAAATTATATAAGGAGAAGGTCAAGAGGTGGCATGATCGAAGGATACAATCCAAAGGAATTCCATAAGGGCCAACAGGTGCTACTCTTTAATTCAAGATTGAAGTTGTTTCCATGGAAGCTGAAATCGAGATGGTCACGACCTTTCAAGATTGTGAGAATTTTTTATTATGGAACTGTAGAATTGATGGATCACCAAGGTAAACATGTCAAGGTAAATGGACAAAGAATTAACCCATATTGGGGTAAAGAGTTTTGGGGTTGAAGAAGCCCTTGTGTCCGTAATAGATCTGGTATATTTCTATTTCTAAGAACTTTTTGTACACTATGTGGATTAATATGAAAAATAAAAGAAAAAAATAGAATAACAAAATATATGGGTAAGAGTAAACTCTGTCTAGGAAAATCTTGTTTATGAAAAGGTATTTAAGTTGACCGTAGGGAACACCTTTTCCTAGGGATTTACCTGGGAGTTGAAATGCCCAAGTTATTTTGTATTTGTCTAAGAAAAGGAAAATATGGATGAATAATCATGTTTTAAGTGTGTGAACATTCTAATAAGTGTGTTACTATTTCATCCAATAAACTGGAGAAAAGATCACAAGAAAAACAAAAGAAGAAAAATAATAATAAAGGCAGTGAACTAGGGAAATGCGACCGCATTTTTTCCCAGTTCATTTGGAAATGCGACCGCATTTTCCAAATAGCTGAGGCCAGTGACGTCATTTAAATGCCAGTCACGTGACCTAATTTTTTGAAACCTATAAATAGCTTGACTTAAGTCTTTCTTCTTCACAAATCACTTAAAACTCCTTGCGTTCAAGTCAAACCTACTAACTCTCCATATTCTCTCTTGAAACTGCAAGACCCACACCAAGAACCATGAAGAAGACTCCTAAATCTTCAATATCGTGCAAGATCACTCGACCTTTGAGTAGTAGGAATGCTCAGCACGCTGAACAAACTGATCAACGCCAAGGAGAGGGGTCTGCTCCACGCATGCACAAAGCAAGACTCGAGAGACCGACGGGTTTTTCACAAGCTGTTGTGGAACGAAGACCCACAACTCCAACCCCCTCATCCACAACAATGTCGACTGCTACAAGGGAGAATCCGAGAGGTTCTCGACACAAGAAGGTCTCACCCACCGAATCCCTTCATCTTACGCAGAAAACGGGTGAAAAACCTTTTAGAAAGCGCTCTAAGGAGTGGTTCACCATGATCTGTGAGATAGGAGCCAAGAGACGCGCGACTATTGAGGAAGAGGCACGAGGTTGCGTTTAGTTGAAGAATCTTCTAAAGCAGGGGAAAGCTCTCGACAAGGGGAGGCTTCAATGGGTAAAACCTCTAACCCTTCAACTTACCATACTACTTCTTGCAGGGACAAACCATTTGTGACTTACAATGCCAAGAAGAAAAGTGCCAAGAAAGCTGAAACTGAGAAGCCCCTTATCATTGAGCCTCTTAAGACAGCAAGGATGCCAGCCGACGTGTTTGAAAACATGATTCGACAAGTTGTTGCGCAGACCCTTGTAATTGCTGAAGGATACCGGGCTAAACAAGATGCTCTAAATGAGATAAGGGCTGAAAAAGAGAGGGAACTTCAGAGCATGAGGGCTGAAGATGAATTGGCAACAAAAAAAAAAGATTTGGAAGATGAGTAGAAAAAGGAGGAAGCTGAGAAAAAGAGAGAAGAGAAAAAGCAAGAGGCGGAGAGGGCCATTCAGGCTGAAAAGGAAAGAAAAGAAGATGAGGAATTAAGGAGGGTGGCTGCTAAACTCCAACTCCTTGAAGAAGAGAAGGCAAGAAGAGAAATCCTTCGAGAAGAAGAAACCCGAAGGAGAGAAGCGGAGGAATTTCTTGCAGCCTTTGAGCCTCTGCACAATGCTCAAAGAGAAGTTGAGCAGCTGCAAGAAGAGGAAGAAAAGACCCCTAAAGGGCCAAGTATTGTAGAATCAGAAAAGGAAGAAAAACAAGACAATGAAGGACAGAATGATACCGCAATTGGGCAGCATTCTGAGGAAGGCCAATGTCACACCCCCTCCCGGACCACCTGCTAGCTTAGCCCGAAAGACGGCGTGAAGCCAACAGACATCGTCACCTCTAACGATCCCTGTTGACCCTATTGAAACGTTGAACCTGATAAACATACTAATCATAGATATAAAACATTCTATATGAAACACCACACAGCGGAATCCACGGAAACCTTTCAACATACACATGGTGCAGCCCTGACATAACCTGGTTTGGAAAGTAACCTGATATAGATATCACGACCAGAACATATACAACTAGGGTTATACATCCACGACCTCTAGGACGATATTATACAACCCTTACAAAACATTTACAATATGAACGGACTCAATATACAACTCCAACCACGTACTGGAGCTTGATCTAGAACTTTCAGAAGACGTTGGTAGTGTATCAGGCACCGGGAGCTCGATCTCTACCTGAAAAGTGGAAAACATTTTGAAAGAATGAGCTACGAAGCCCAGTGAGTGACTAATTTTAAAACTCTAAATCTGGAAGTCAAAACACGTGATAAACCTTTAAACGTATAAATATGCTCAGTCAAAGCGTTTAACATAAACGTGTAAGGATAAAGGCTTTCTAAAACATTTCGCTAAGAATCTAGCAAGGCATATCAAGTACATCAAACGTTTTAACTAACATGACCGATCTACGTTGTGTAGGGCACGCCCAGTACAACCAACGTTTACTAATCCTACGATGTAGTGGGACCCGCCCAGCACTCCCATCGTCTTTGTCGTAGTGGGGCCCGCCCAGCACTCACGACAACATCGTTGTCACGGAGTACACTCAACGTCGACAACGGAATATAACCTGTGTGCACACGGTACCATATAGCCTCGGGCTCAATATCTCAGTCATGTAGTCAATAGAAATCTCAGAAAATCACATGAAAACATTAAAACATGTCTGCTTATCGTTATCTTTCGTAAAACTTAAGCTTACTCAGCTTGCTCGTGAAAAACTGGAAATCGTTTAACAGTACTTGCTAATCCATACTTTACTTTAAAAGATATCGTTTCAGCTACTTTTAATAAGTCATTAGCCACGTTCTCGTATATAAACCTCATTAGAAAATTTGAGCTCCAAACTCATGCTTGAAACCGTTCATAAAAACCATGTATCATTCATAGGAAAGCATGTAAAACATATAATCATGAACAACCGTTTAAGAACATTTTCGAAATTCATTTTGTCACTCACAGTTTTATCTAGTTCCCCGGTTTGTAGACTCGACCTATTTCCTCTTGGCCTGTCAAATAACCAAAACCGAGCATTAGAACCATAGGTAGCTTTGTCTTTCCATGCTCATGAATTTTTAATCAATTGGATTAAGAATCACATTCACACTCCACTCTCCAGATTTTCCAGATTCTATACCCTAACTTCCAACACCCATAACTTCCTCAATACTTAACCAAAATTAATTAAATACACATCAAACTCTTCATTTTCGAACACTCTACAACTTACCTGAAGAAATGAAAATGAGATTCCTGACCAATTTGTCCAGAAATGCCCCGAAATCAGACAACACAGATTCGAGCTTCTCTGTTACCCTTTATCTTCCTCCTGAAATTAAGCCTACTTCAAGTCATTTTTGGCTCACGAATTCTTCATGAAAGTTGTAGATAATTGAATAAGATTTCCAACCATACCAAAGAGAGCTTCTGATTCAACTTGTACACCCCAGAATGCTCAAAACATCAGAGAAAACCAGAGATCCTCATGCTTTGCTCGAAAATCCTGTGCTCTGTTTTCCATTCCAAAAACCATCAACTTCTCATACGATTTAGGTCAAGATTCCTTCATGAAATTTGTTAGCAAATGAACTAACTTTCAAGAAAATCAAACCTCACCTCTTGATTCCTTCTGTGTAGCTCAAACCGAATAAAAAACCAGAGGTTGACAGGTTGATCTCAGATCCTGCAATGGCTGGCTTTGCATGAGCTTTTCCCTATCTTCTTCAACCTCAAACCACGAAATTCTTCTTCTTCCTCCTCCTTCCGTCTCTCCTTAAAGTGCTCTGAATGTTTTAGTGGAAAAGGATGAGAAATGAGGCTGATAATGGGCTGATAAGAATGCTAGTCGGTGGTGCCCTTCTTGCTGTCCATTCCCACTTCATTTCTTTTCTTTTTTTTTTTCCTTTTTCCTTTTCCTTTTCCTTTTCAATTTATTTTCTTTTCTTCTTTCCCATCTCCTTTCTTTTTAAGTGTATAATTTCCAACAACTTAGATTCAACCATGAAGCCACAATAGATGATAAGAGAAAATTATCTAAGGGAAAGTCTCGGGTTTACAACTTACCTCCCCCTTATGAAATTTCGTCCTCGAAATTTAGGAGTTCTTAGGTGAAGAGTGTCGGGTAACTCCTCCTCATCTGATCTTCTGACTCCCAAGTTGCCTCCTCTACTCCGTGATGTCTCCAAAGAACCTTCACGAGTGGGATCGTTTTGTTCCTCAAAACTTGCTCCTTTCTGTCGAGGATCTGAACCGCTTCCTCTTTATAACTCAAGTCTTCTTTCAGTTCAATCGGTTGCCCTTGCAACACATGTGATGGATCTGGAATATATTTCCTCAACATGGACACATGAAAAACATCATGTATTCGAGCGAGTTCCGCTGGCAATTCAAGTCTATAGGCTGCTGGTCCAACTCGTTCTATTATCTGGTAAGGACCAATATATCTAGGACTCAGCTTACCTTTCCTCCCAAAGCGAAGAACACCTTTCCACGGAGATAACTTCAAGAAAACTTGATCTCCAACCTGGAACTCTAAGTCTCTTCGTCGCTTATCTGCATAGCTCTTCTGTCGATCCTGAGCTATTTTCAGATTCTCCCTAATCAACTTAATATTGTATGACGTAACTTGTACCAACTCAGGACCAACTAGCTTTCGCTCTCCCACATCGTTCCAGCACACAGGAGTCCTGCATGGTCTGCCATACAAAGCCTCGAATGGTGCCATGCCGATACTAGACTGATAGTTATTATTTTAAGCGAACTCCATAAGTGATAAGTGAGTATCCCAACTTCCCTTAAACTGAAGGACACATGCTCTCAACATGTCCTCTAAGGTCTGGATGGTCCTCTCTGACTGACCATCTGTCTGGGGATGGAACGCTGTACTGAACTTCAACTTTGTTCCCATAGCTTTCTGCACACTAGGCCAAAACTTAGAAGTAAACCTCGGATCCCTATCTGAAACTATGGACACTGGCACTCCATGCTGACTCACAATCCTGTCGACGTATAGTTTAGCTAGCTGATCTAGTGTAGACGTCGCTTTAATCGGTATAAACCGTGCTGTCTTGGTGAGTCTATCCACTATTACCCATATACCATCATGACCACTAGAAGTATGAGGTAATCCAAACAGAAAATCCATGGTAATATGCTCCCACTTCCATTTTGGCACTGGCAGTGGATTAAGGAGTCCTCCTGGCCTCTGTCTCACTGGTTTAACCTGTTGACAGATCAAACATCTATCGACATATTCAGCTATCTCCCGCTTCATACCAGGCCACCAATAAGTTTTCTTCAGAGTTCTGTACATCTTGGTGCTTCCTGGATGCATAGCGTAAGCTGAACCGTGAGCTTCCTCTAATATAGCACTCTTAAGCTCACTAATACTCGGAACGCATAGTCTTCCCTGCTTAACTATGGCTCCGTCTGCTCTCAGCTCAAATTCTGCCTCTGGGCCTTGCCTGGACTTTGCAAGCATTTTCTGTAAGTTACTATCCTCTGGCTGTCTTCTCACAATCTCTGCTACTAGAGAAGACCTAACTTGAAATTGAGCTAAAAGACTCCCTGAGCTTCCTGCAGTCATAACTGCCTTGAAACCTCTTAACTCACATAGCAAGCTTGCTCGAATACCACACAAGGCACTCTTCGGAAGTCTCGACTTCCTACTTAACGCATCTGCTACCACGTTAGCCTTACCTGGATGATATTCTATGGTACAGTCATAGTCTTTAATCAGTTCTAGCCATCGCCTCTGCCTTAGATTCAACTCTTTCTGATCAAAGATATACTTCAGACTCTTATGATCTGTGAAAATGTGGCACTTCTCACCGAATAAATAATGTCTCCAGATCTTCAGTGCTAAAACAACTGTTGCTAGCTCAAGATCATGGGTAGGGTAATTACACTCATGCTTCTTCAACTGCCTTGAAGCATAAGCTATTACCTTTCCTTCCTGCATCAACACACAACCTAATCCTTGCCTCGAAGCATCACAATAGATCACATACTCCTTCCCTGTTACAGGAAGTGTCAGAATAGGCGCTGTCACCAATCTCTTTTTCAGCTCCTGGAAACTCTGTTCGCATTTATCCGACCACTCAAACTTAGCATTCTTCCTTGTCAAAGCTGTCAAGGGTAATGCTAACCGTGAGAAATCCTCAACAAAACGTTTGTAATATCCGGCCAGGCCTAGGAAACTACGAACCTCTGTTGCACTAGCTGGTCTCTCCCAGTTGACAACAGCTTCCACTTTCTGCGGATCAACACTAACTCCGTCCGCTGAAACTACATGCCCTAAGAACACTACTTGATTCAACCAGAACTCACATTTGCTGAACTTAGCGTATAGCTGTTTATCACGTAGTGTCTGTAGAACAATCCTCAGATGTTCCTCATGGGCTTTCCTGTCAATTGAGTAAACTAGTATGTCATCGATGAACACTATCACAAACTTATCTAAATACTGATGGAAGATCCTGTTCATGAGGTCCATGAAAACTGCTGGCGCATTCGTTAAACCGAATGCCATTACTAAAAACTCATAGTGCCCATACCTCGTCCTGAATGCTGTCTTAGGAATAACTGATTCCCTAACCTTCAACTGGTGGTATCCTGACCTCAGATCAATTTTAGAGAACACTGCTGCTCCCCTTAACTGGTCAAACAAGTCATCGATGCGTGGTAGAGGATACTTGTTACGTATCGTGACCTTGTTTAACTGCCTGTAATCAATGCATAATCTCAGGGTACCATCTTTCTTCTTCACGAATAACACTGGAGCTCCCCAAGGTGATACGCTAGGCCTGATGTATCCCTTGTCGACTAGTTCTTGCAACTGCACCTTTAGCTCCTTAAGCTCACTCGGAGCCATTCTGTATGGTGCCTGTGAAATAGGTGATGTTCCTGGTAACAATTCAATAGTGAACTCCACCTCTCTATCAGGTCGCAAACCCGATAAATCAGCTGGGAAAACATCAAGAAATTCGTTCACCACAGAACATCTTCTGGTTTCAGCTTTTCTTCTTGCACCTCTACTACGTGCGCAAGAAACGTTGTGCAACCCTTCCTCAACAACTTCTCAGCTTTCAGAGCTGAAATCAAACTCGTAGGAATAATCTTCCTCTCACCTCTGAAAACTACTTCAGTCAAACCTGGTTTCTTAAAAGTCACTTCCTTCCTATGGCAATCCATAGAAGCATAGTGAGTGAATAAGAAATCCATTCCCAAAATCACATCCAACGCCTGCAACTCTAGGGGAAGAAGATCCACTAACATACAGAGACCTTCTACTACAACCTCACAATCACGCAACACCTTATTGACTAATAAAACGTCGCCAACTGGAGTGCATATGACTAATTCCTCAGATAAAGGCTCTAACATCCTATTCAGCTTAGTTAAAAACATATTAGAAACAAAGGAATGCGTAGCGCCTGGATCTAATAAAACACGTGCAGGTACATTACAAATCAAAATCGTACCAGTGATCACATCTGGTGCATCCTCTGCTTCCTGTTGAGTCATGGCGTAGACTTTTCCCTACTGCCTAGGTCTCCCCACAACTCCCTTTTGCCTTGCACCACTGGTGCCTTCTCCTGTGCCTGCTAAGACTCTCGGCTGCTCAACTGTGTGGGACTCAACTCCCTGGTCCCTCTGAACTGCTGCCCTCAGCTGTGGACAATCCCTCTTGAAGTGCCCTGGTTGTCCACACTGGTAACACACACCGGCGCCAACAAGACATTGACCCCGATGATTCTTGCCACAACTTACACATGGGGTTCTCCTGGATTCACTAGCAACGGACTCCTGACCCGTTCGCGGTCTTGCTGGTACGTGGTGGCATACTAAACTTCTACCCACCTTATAGTCCTGACTCGACTTACTCTTATCCATACTTGGACCATACTCTCCAAGTTCTATCTGAACTGACTAACCGTCTAACTATTTACTTCCTGGATTTTTTTTAGCACTAACTACCATGTCTGATTCCCATGGAGCTAACTGCTCTGATACCAAGTTGTCACACCCCCTCCCGGACCACCTGCTAGCTTAGCCCGAAAGACGGCGTGAAGCCAACAGACATCGTCACCTCTAACGATCCCTGTTGACTCTACTGAAGCGTTGAACCTGATAAACATACTAATCATAGATATAAAACATTCTATATGAAACACCACACAGCGGAATCCACGGAAACCTTTCAACATACACATGGTGCAGCCCTGACATAACCTGGTTTGGAAAGTAACCTGATATAGATATCACGACCAGAACATATACAACTAGGGTTATACATCCACGACCTCTAGGACGATATTATACAACCCTTACAAAACATTTACAATATGAACGGACTCAATATACAACTCCAACCACGTACTGGAGCTTGATCTAGAACTTTCAGAAGACGTTGGTAGTGTATCAGGCACCGGGAGCTCGATCTCTACCTGAAAAGTGGAAAACATTTTGAAAGAATGAGCTACGAAGCCCAGTGAGTGACTAATTTTAAAACTCTAAATCTGGAAGTCAAAACACGTGATAAACCTTTAAACGTATAAATATGCTCAGTCAAAGCGTTTAACATAAACGTGTAAGGATAAAGGCTTTCTAAAACATTTCGCTAAGAATCTAGCAAGGCATATCAAGTACATCAAACGTTTTAACTAACATGACCGATCTACGTTGTGTAGGGCACGCCCAGTACAACCAACGTTTACTAATCCTACGATGTAGTGGGACCCGCCCAGCACTCCCATCGTCTTTGTCGTAGTGGGGCCCGCCCAGCACTCACGACAACATCGTTGTCACGGAGTACACTCAACGTCGACAACGGAATATAACCTGTGTGCACACGGTACCATATAGCCTCGGGCTCAATATCTCAGTCATGTAGTCAATAGAAATCTCAGAAAATCACATGAAAACATTAAAACATGTCTGCTTATCGTTATCTTTCGTAAAACTTAAGCTTACTCAGCTTGCTCGTGAAAAACTGGAAATCGTTTAAAAGTACTTGCTAATCCATACTTTACTTTAAAAGATATCGTTTCAGCTACTTTTCATAAAGTCATTAGCCACGTTCTCGTATATAAACCTCAATAGAAAATCTGAGCTCCAAACTCATGCTTGAAACCGTTCATAAAAACCATGTATCATTCATAGGAAAGCATGTAAAACATATAATCATGAACAACCGTTTAAGAACATTTTCGAAATTCATTTTGTCACTCACAGTCTTATCTAGTTCCCCGATTTGTAGACTCGACCTATTTCCTCTTGGCCTGTCAAATAACCAAAACCGAGCATTAGAACCATAGGTAGCTTTGTCTTTCCATGCTCATGAATTTTTAATCAATTGGATTAAGAATCACATTCACACTCCACTCTCCAGATTTTCCAGATTCTATACCCTAACTTCCAACACCCATAACTTCCTCAATACTTAACCAAAATTAATTAAATACACATCAAACTCTTCATTTTCGAACACTCTACAACTTACCTGAAGAAATGAAAATGAGATTCCTGACCAATTTGTCCAGAAATGCCCCGAAATCAGACAACACAGATTCGAGCTTCTCTGTTACCCTTTATCTTCCTCCTGAAATTAAACCTACTTCAAGTCATTTTGGGCTCACGAATTCTTCATGAAAGTTGTAGATAATTGAATAAGATTTCCAACCATACCAAAGAGAGCTTCTGATTCAACTTGTACACCCCAGAATGCTCAAAACATCAGAGAAAACCAGAGATCCTCATGCTTTGCTCGAAAATCCTGTGCTCTGTTTTCCATTCCAAAAACCATCAACTTCTCATACGATTTAGGTCATGCTTCCTTCATGAAATTTGTTAGCAAATGAACTAACTTTCAAGAAAATCAAACTTCACCTCTTGATTCCTTCTGTGTAGCTCAAACCGAATAAAAAACCAGAGGTTGACAGGTTGATCTCAGATCCTGCAATGGCTGGCTTTGCATGAGCTTTTCCCTATCTTCTTCAACCTCAAACCACGAAATTCTTCTTCTTCCTCCTCCTTCCCTCTCTCCTTAAAGTGCTCTGAAAGTTTTAGTGGAAAAGGATGAGAAATGAGGCTGATAATGGGCTGATAAGAATGCTAGTCGGTGGTGCCCTTCTTGCTGTCCATTCCCACTTCATTTCTTTTCTTTTTTTTTTTCCTTTTTCCTTTTCCTTTTCCTTTTCAATTTATTTTCTTTTCTTCTTTCCCATCTCCTTTCTTTTTAAGTGTATAATTTCCAACAACTTAGATTCAACCATGAAGCCACAATAGATGATAAGAGAAAATTATCTAAGGGAAAGTCTCGGGTTTACAGCCAAGCTGATGCCGTGGATGAGCAACAAACTGATGAGCCCCTCGATCCATTGTTCGAGTATGACATTAGGGGACTGACGGATGATAGCATGCATTTATGCTATTTTTTTCCTAGTTATTTTGGCTAGTTTTGTGCGTTAATTGTGATCTTTAATGTCTTTTTATGTTGATTTTGTAGAAATCCGAGTTCGGGAAGCAAAACCGGGAATTTTACTAAATTCGAGGTCAAAATGGAGACTTTGGAGCCTAAAAGAAGAAAAGAAAAAATTACATTTGAAGTGAAGGCCCAAAAAGCCCAAAAGAAAGGAGAAAGGATGGCCAAATCCGTGCATAAGGCTTCTAAAAGGACCAGCGTTGAGACGCTGTCCTTAGAGCGTCTCGATGCTGGCTGGAGTAGGCAGCAAGAAAGGTATACGTCACAGCGTCACGACGCTGTGCGTCTTGGGCAACAAGTTATTTCCGAATCCTCTCCTATAAAAAGGCCTCCTCTCAATGGTTCAAATCATCCAATTTTGGGGGTTTCTCCCCTAGCTCAATAGAGAGAAAAAGTGAGGAGAATTATGAGGTAAAGGTGGAATTGATCGAGATTCCAAAGCTCGGGAATCGAGATGATCGTGACGGGAGCTTGGAATCAACACAACGGTTATTTATTCCTTATGTCTTTGTAATCTCTTATTGTAGATTGAGTTAGGACCATGGATCAAGATCACTGGGTCGAAATTATTCCCATTTGTGAGTAGATCTTGAGACCTAGGGTCGTTAACTTAGCTATTTGGATATTGTAGCTTAATTACTGGAGATTGTAACGAAGTTCATCATATTTCATCTATGCAATTCATGCTTAATGTTTTTAATCCCTTAATCACGGATTGATTGATATGTTGGTCTAAGTTGATACTCGACAGAGAGAAGTTAGATTAGATCCAAATTGCATGGCTGACAATTGCTTGGAACACGAGAGTGAAAAATAATTGTTAGAAATTTAAGATGAAGTTGCTTAATGCCATACTATGATTAACTAAGGAAATGGACACATGAACTAGTTATGTTAGTATGAGATGTGGGGGAACTTGAAAGATAAATCTGCTTAAAATTACTTCTAGATTTATGAAATTGAAGATTAGTAGTTACATGCATCCTTGTACTGGAGCTACATATCCAAGAAGCTAGTTAACACCCTAGGTCAAGTCCCTTTAATAGGATATTTCCTTTAATTTGCATGATTTTTAGTTATTGTGAGTTCTTTCATTCTTAGAGTTGAAATTCTAAACAAAATTAAATATGATGGTTCTTAGTACTTAATGGACTTAATTCAAATTCCCTGAGGATTCGATACTCGGTATTACCTACCATTTTATATTACTTGCGGCCCGTGCACTTTGCAGTCATCAACGGGTGTCCGAGCTGTCGAGACTCGAGTTGTCAAATAAATTTATAGTCCAGGACACTAAAACTATTTTGTAGAAATAGTGGTCGGGGTCGAACACAAGGAAGGGGATCTAGCAGATGTAGAATTTTGTGCTTATGTAACAGGGGATTTTTTTTTGGAAAAGCAAGACAAACAAAATAAATGCTGAAAGTAAGGAGAACAGAATAAAGCATGCGATGAAAAAAATAGAGCAAAAATCAATATCTTAAAAAGGAATTGTTGGATTGGGATTTCTTATGCACGAATGCTATTTCACTTGGCTTCCTAGTTTTCTCTAAAAAATATTCTATGGCGATTTTTATTAGTCCGATTAGCTTCTTGGTTACTCGGAGGACCCCCCCTACACTAACATGTGTTTAATTAACCCGTTAAACCAGAATTTTGCAATTTACAAGATTAATCAATTTTATCATTATCGATCGCCACCCCTCATGCATAAAGTAGCAACCATTCGAGACCTCGCAATGGCCACTAAATTATATCTAACTAATCTAGAATAAGCAATCTTGCAATTACCTACTTAAACTAGCCACTTTAGGATCGTGGGTCCGGAATTGTATTAACTAAACTTAAACTTAATTTAAATCTAATTCATACAACCTTTTGAAGGATTGGAATTCTGTAATTTCGTAAAGCGAAAGCGTGATTGGGACCGATTCGTAATTAATTTTGTTTAATCTAAAATATCAATACATTGGCAATAAACTTAGAACTATTCTAGATTTATATTAAGGCTAAGCATACAAAAATATCAGATCTAAATCTAATTTATATAGTAACAAATTACTTACTCTCGTTGACGACTCAGATTAAATTCACCAACTGCTTGTGAATTAATCATGAACTAGTGCGAACACCACCACTATGGCTACACTGGTATGACTCTGAGACTTCTAGAGGCAGGAGACTAGTGGGAGTCTAGAGGAAGCCTTGAGGGGAATTCTCTGAGAATAGGAGAATGAATGGGATGCCTTTCACCCCACCCCAGGGGTCCTATATATAGTAAAGGCCAAGACCTTTTTCCTAATAGGAAAAGGTCTCTAGTTTTAATAAATAATTAATTAATTTCATAGTTAATTAATTTCCCAATTAAATATCATATATTTAATCTTAGGGATTTTATTAAAAATAAAATTAATATGAATCCAATTCATATTAAATTTATTTGAACTCTTTCAAATATTTTCTTTCCTTATAGGAAAAGGTCTCTAATTTTAATAAATAATTAATTAATTACCCAATTAAATATCATATATTTAATCTTAGGGATTTTATTAAAATTAATATGAATCCAATTCATATTAAATTTATTTGAACTCTTTCAAATATTTTCTCTCAAGAATTAATTTTTGAAATTAATTCAAAAATTATATTATAAAGTTTCATAAACTTTATATTATAATGCATCAATATACATTATACGATTCCCCAAATAAATTGAACACATTCAATATACAATTTATACTTAATTGCCTCAAGTCTCTTTACGAGTTACCTGTGGGACCTAATGGACCTACAGATCAGAAGCTCCAACGATACGAGACTAATTGGCCAAACTCATTAACCAAGTTAGTCAACATTCGTTAACTGTGGGTCACTCCACTAAAGACCCACAGCTGCACTCTTCTCACTGTAGAATATTTTGTGTCCACGGATATCGACCAAGCAGTAAGTCAATCCTTCACGTGTGTTCGTAACACCAGCTGGGTCAAATTACCGTTTTACCTCTAGGTTACCTCTGGTTCCTTAAGTACCACTGATTCCTCTAATGAACAAGTTGTTTAGGGTCCAACCACTAAACAGGAGTTCCTCCCAGGCCAGGAGAGGACGGCGCGCCTTTGTTCAAGCCTCGGAATCAGCCCTTAAGGGAACACACATCTACTTACCCCAATAGGGGAAGGAGTGAATTCCATCTTGTACTCTTATGTTCCCAGCCCCCATTCGGTCTTGCCCCTGAAATGGTAGGATTATTGAGTCGGCGAACTGGCCACTCTCACCCATACAAATCTAAGGACAATCCCTCCTGAAAGGGGTTCATAACAGACTCAGGATTGAGATTGAGTTACCTAGGTCATCCTATTGAAATAGAAACCTAAACTAGTTAACGGCGTTACATCTAGTGGTTACTATTTCGCGGTCCGGTCTTATGCAAACTCATTGCATAGGATACCCCCACCCGCATGTCTCCTACATGGAATCTTTGGATCATTGCATCTGTATCGAATACAAGGTGGGCCGTATCACATAGTGTCACTAGGATAAGGTACCCAGCCTTATCCCTATACTATAGACCTTTTAGGTTGTTACTTGGACACTGATCCCCGTATGTCCCCACATACTAGTCCAAGTTTCATTTAAACAACCTTGGATCTTAGTTAATGGATTTAGGGTTTATTAATGCAAACTCGATTATTCAATAACCAAATTACTGAATTATTCAAATAAACACTTTATTGAGATCGATTAATTTGTTTCATTTACTATATCTACGAGTTTTAAGGCATAAAACCCAACACCTTTAGCATGCATCCTAGGCCTATCAAGGGTCGTCACTCCGTAGAGATTGTCTTGCCTCAGCCTAGTGGCTATCTATAAATAACTGATAGAATACACAAGTAGTAATTTTCTAGGGTCGTCAAGCCTAAGAAACTAGTCTCATGTATTGGTTTAAACAGGATAACATACAAAATTCAACAAAAATACAACAAGAACAGAATTAAAATACAAGAAAACTCAGCCAAGTTTAATAACAATCAAGACATGATCCCAATCCAACGATACAAAGACGTTTAGCTACTCATAAACAAGGTAAAACCATAAACAAATACAAGTAATTGCATAAGATATGACCAAACAATGTTTATACAGCAGCTGGAAAGTAAAGAAGACGAAAGAAATCGAAAAGAGACCAAAATTCTAACCTAACGGCGAACTAAACCGAAGCCTAATATTTATAGAAAACGTCGCAGACGCTAGGGGCAGCGTCTCGACGCCATCCCTAATCCAAGCATGTTGCTTTTTTTCTTGGTCTTGTCTCATTACATCTCGGTACGAAACTTCAATCTTTGGCTCTTGGTGTCGTTTTTCAGGCCCGTTTCAATACACTTGGGTCTTTTCACCTCCTCGCCGTCCAAGACATCAAGATGCCTCCAAAACTCCATAATTGGCCTGAATTAACACCAATTTAGCCCAATTGGCTCCCGACATTGCCTAAGCTCAAAGATCTTGTAAGTAAGACAAGTAAAGCATAAAATTCCTCTAACAAGCTTAGATTAGAGGTGATAAAATATTACTATTTAGGTCCTATCGAATACCCCCAACCTAAATCTTGCTAGTCCTCGAGCAAGGCACACACAAACCAAAGAAAAAAATGTTGTGCATATAATCGAAAAGTGACTTAATCCTCAAGACTCAAATTTTCCAAAAACTAAAGCAATCAAGAGACATTCGCAGGAGAGACAAATGAGGAGACAAATCAAAATTTTTCAAAGATAATCTTGCACAAGAGAGTTCTATCCCACCTAAAGAAGATTTTACTAGCCCGGGATTGGCTTACTCAACTCTCATCCTATCTTCCCCCTACACTGGCACTAAGGTCATGCTAAAAGGCCCAAATGAAACAAACTAGGTTGCTTCCCCCTTGCCTAGTTGCCTGAAAAAGGAATTCCTTTTTCTTTTTCTTTTTCTTTCTCTCTCTTTTTTTTCTTTTGCTTTTCTTTTTCTGCATTTGTTTTAGGATGGGGCACTAGCTTTCACACTACAATGCAGGGACCCATAACCTGAGTTTAACCCTTGGTTGGCCTAACTGATCACACTGTAGGTAGCTCTTTTTACCCCTAGGTGCTCAATACAATGCAAGCATACTTTTTCTCAAAATAAAAACACGAAAGACGAGCATATGATTTTTCTATTAGGGCTCGCACTCGCTAACTCATTTTTCCACTCTTTCTTTTAGTAGGCATATTTTCTTTTTCTCTCCTAGGCAAGACTCCACACACTACTTTGCAAAAATTTTAGACTTTTTCGCTAAACCTTACACCTATAGGGGTGACAACAGGAATATGAGCTAAGTAACTTGCTCCTAAGCATTCAAGTCCTACTTTAAAGCAAGAAAGACACCCAACATGTGCAAGACATACCCAAGAAAAGTTTTAAAAAGGCTCCTTTTTGAGCACTCATGGTCACAACTCATCGAAAGCTATAAATTTTCGGAAAAAAAATTGAGTCAATCCTAGGAAATCATCATCACTTAAACAAGTATATACACAACAGGCATGCAAGAAATTCATTAAGCACAAACGCTAGCCCTACGCTCAGATGCTCAAGGCCCAATAGGAATATAAATTACAATCCCCCACCCCCAACCGAAAGTTTACATTGCCCTCAATGTAATCAATCATGCAAAATAAGACAATGTAAAAGGAAAGAATAGAACTTCCCTGAATTTTGAGCTCATGGGTGGTGAATCATGTTCGTTTATAAACATAGGGGCTTGCCTTTGGTACCGTCGATCCTAAAAGACAGAACAAGAAAACAAGCATAAAAGCAACCAATAAAAAATAAACCTAACTAAGAAATGAAATAACAGAAAGTAGTAAACTTTGCAAATGTTTAAGGTCGTTTGCTCGACCACTTTCTCCTCGCTTCTCATCCGAAATCAACCTCTCTAATTTTCATTGCAACATTTTTCTTCCTCTTCTTTTTTATCAACTCCTACATAGACAAATTAGACTTGCACACAGAGTGCAAAGTATACGAAAATTCAAATAAATAATCCATCATCATCCCCAACATAGAAATCAAAACACCTTTATTCTTGGCAACAGACTGGTCCACTACCGGAATGACTAAGTCTAACTCATGCAAATCATAATCAATAAGCTCAGGAGAATAAGAGATTGGCTTAGAATCGACCGAAGCTAACTCAACACCTATTTCTCTTTCTACTATCATACATGATGTATTACACGAATCAGACTCAGAAACTAAAGAAGGTTCAAGCTCAGGCTTACCGACCTCATTGGAACTTTGCTGTTGTTGTTCAGAATCTTGGCTATTCGAGGAATCAGAAGAATTTACCTTTCGTTCTTGAAATATGATGAGTCCAACATATGTTGCCAAGCTCGAAATTATATCTCTAGCCTGACTGGGTGTTTTGCTGTACTCAACACCCTTCTATCATCGGGTGATAATCCTTCAATGAAGTGCAATAGCAAGGACTCCTCAAACAATCGGCTATGAGGAAGTGCACATAAACCATTGAAGCGATCCCAGTACTTGTGAAAGTATTCCTCAGGCGCTTGGGTGATGTATTCATCTCTTGTGACTTCGAGGTTTCCAAGAGATGGGAGAGGACTTGCATCAGTAGCTGCAAGGTATTGCATCATGTGCTCGACCATGGGATTAGCATGCCAAGGCTACGTTGATTTCATCGTTAAGCTCTGCAAGGAAGAAGGAAAAAGCACAAAAACCAAAAAGACACAAAAAACACAAAATCCTATAAACACTAGAAAACGCCCTTCCCTGACAACGACCATTCCCAACATTAGCTTTTCTCCAGAAATGGATATGGTCTCTTAGGGCCATTCCCAACATTAGCTTTTCCATTCGGTACCATTGTTGGGGTCGTCCTCTAAGATCTAAAAATGACAGGTCACACTTACAAGAGTAACTAATTGTTAGTATATTCTTGACCAAAGTAGCGATAACCAAATGATACAGAAATAAAGAGTTGTTCTAGTATTAGTATTTAGTCAAGAACGTCTTGATTCAGTGAAGGAGTAATTGACTGCCCCTCGGTAGCAGTTATTCTGACGCACTGAAGTATCGTTCAAATGAAGAATGAAATGAAATGGGTACATTATTATTTTTGCTAAAATAAATTGGATTTATAAAATGATTAATCCACTAATAAAGATTTATTTTATGTTTTCACCATGTCTAGCTCTTTAGTGCAATTATTAGCTTCTGAAAAACTTTATGGCGACAATTACGGTACCTGAAAATCAAAATTAAACACTGTATTAGTTATTGATGATCTTCGATTTGTCTTGATGGAAGAATGTCCACCTAACCCTGGCTCAACAAGAACCCGAGTTAGTCGAGACGCTTATGACAAGTGGACTCAAGCCAATGACAATGCAAAAGTATTTATTTTGACAAGCATATCCGATGTTCTATCAAAGAAGCACGAGAGCATGACTACGACCATGAAAATTATGGACTCATTACAAGCGATGTTTGGACAACCGTCCTCATCTCTTAGAATGAGGCTCTCAAATATGTTTACAACTCTTGGATGAAAGAAGGAACATCAGTTCAAGAGCATGTTTTGAACATGATGGTGCGCTTCAGTGCAGCCAAAATAAATGGTGTTATCATAGACGAAAGTAGTCAAGTCAAATTTATTATGGAATCTCTTCCGAAGAGTTTCATATAATTCCGCACGAATTCCGTGATGAATAAAATTGAATATGATCTGAAAGCTCTCCTGAACAAGCTTCAGACTTACCAGTCCCTTACAAAAAGAAAAGGACAAGAAAACGAAGCAAATGTTGTTTCTACTAAGAAGTTCCAAAGAGGTTCTATCTCTGGAACTAAGTCTGGATCTTATACCTAAAAGAATAAGAGTATTCAGCTGAAGAAAAAGAAGATTAAGGCAAAGGGGAAAGCTCCTATCACCAAGAAGGGTAAGAAGAAAATTGCAAAAAAAGGAAAATGTTTCCACTGCAATGAGGACGGTCATTGGAGAAGAAACTGTCCCAAATATCTTGCTGAGAAGAAAGCAGAAAAGACTGAAGCTGCCAAACAAGGTAAATATGATTTGCTTATCATTGAAACATGTTTAGTAGAGCAAGATAACTCTACCTGGATATTAGATTCATGAGCAATTAACCATGTATGTCCTTCTTTACAGGAAATTAGTTCCTGGAAGGTACTTGAAGAAGGCGAGGTTACACTCAGGGTAGGAACGGGAGATGTCGTCTCGGCCAAGGCAGGAAAATGTTTTATATGTTCCTAGTGTAAAAAGGAACTTAGTTTCTATCTCTTGCTTAATGGAACAAATGTATAAAGTTTCTTTTGAAGTTAATGAAGTTTATCGGCAAAAGAGGATTCCAAATTTCTTCTGCTAAACTTGAAAATAACCGGTATATGTTAAGATCGAATAAAACTAAAGCTGTTTTTAATAAAGAAATGTTCAAAACAGTTGAGACCCAAAACAAAAGACAAAAGGTTTCTCATGATACTTTTCTTTGGAATCTAAGACTAGGACACATAAATCGAATTCAAATAGAAAGATTGGTTAAAAGTGGACTTCTAAAACAGTTAGAAGATGACTCATTACCACCGTGTGAATCCTGTCTAGAAGGCAAAATGACCAAACAACATTTCTCCGAAAAAGGTTACAAAGCCAAAGAAACCCTGGAACTTGTGCACTCGAATCTTTGTGGTCTTATGAATGTCAAAGCACGAGGAGGGTATGAATATTTCATCGGTTTTATTGATGACTATTCAAGGTATGGGTATCTTTACCTAATGCACCACAAGTCAGAAGCACTTGATAAATTCAAGGAGTAAAAGCTGAGGTTGAGAACCGATTAGGTAAAACGATTAAAACTCTTTGATCTGATCAAAGAGGAGAGTACATGGACTTAAAATTCCAGGACTATCTAATAGAACATGGAATCACTTCCCAAATCTACGATCTGATTCGTTTTGGGGATATGTAGTGGAAATTGTTGTACACATTCTAAACATGGTTCCCTCCAAGAGTGTTCCAGAAACACCTTACGAGTTATGGAGAGGACGTAAAGGGAGTTTACGTCACTTCAGGATTTGGGGATGCCCAGCACATGTGTTGGTGCAAAACCTGAAGAAATTGGAACGACGTTCAAAATTATGCCTATTTGTAGATACCCTAAAGAAACGAAGGGCGGTCTCTTTTATGATCCTCGAGAAAATAAAGTAATTGTATCGACACATGCCACATTCCTTGAGGAAGATCATATAAGAAATCATCAAACACGCAGTAAACTAATACGTAAGGAGATTTCTAGAGAAACTATAAACAAACAAACGAAAGTTGTGAATGAAATTGGTCCTTCCAAACAGTCTTAAGAATTGAGAATGCCTCGACGTAGTGGAAGGGTTATAACACAACCTGACCGTTACATGGGTTTGACGGAAACCCAACTCATTATACCTGATAATGAGATAGAGGATCCATTAACTTATAAACAAGCGATGGATGATAAAGACAGGGACCAGTGGATCAAAGCCATGAACCTCGAGATGGAATCGATGTATTTCAACTCAGTCTGGGAACTTGTAGATAAACCGAATGATCTAAAACCTAACGGTTGCAAGTGGATTTAGAAGAGAAAATGAGACCAAAATGGTAAGGTGAAAACCTTCAAACCACGATTAGTATCAAAGGGTTATACCCAATGAGAAGGGATTGACTATGAAAAAACCTTCTCGCCAGTTGTTATGCCAAAATCGATTAGAATGCTCCTTTCCATTGTCGCGTTCTATAGCTATGAGATTTGGCAAATGGATGTCAAGATAGTATTTTTGAACGGTAATCTTGACGAGAGTATTTATATGGTCCAACCAGAAGGGTTCATAATCCAGGGTGAGGAGCAAAAGGTTTGCAAGCTTAAACGATCCATTTATGGGTTAAAACAAGCTTCTAGATCCTGGATTATAAGATTTGACACTGCAATCAAGTCTTATGGTTTTGAACAGAATACTGATGAGCCTTGTGTATATAAAAGGATCGTCAATTCTATTGTAGCTTTCTTGATTTTATAAGTAGACGATATCCTACTCATTGGAAATGATGTAGGATTTCTGACTGACATTAAACAGTGGTTAGCAGCTCAATTTGAAATGAAAGATTTAGGTGAAGCTCAGTTTGTTCTAGGGATTCAGATTATAAGGGATCGTAAGAACAAAATGTTGGCACTGTCTCAAGTATCCTATATCGACAACATTTTAGTTCGATATTCGATGCAGAATTCCAAAAAGGGCTTATTACCCATTAGGCATGGAATTCACCTCTCAAAGGATCAAAGTCCAAAAACGCTTCAAGAAGTTGAGGATATGAAACGAGTTCCTTATGCATCAGCAATCGGTAGTCTAATGTATGCGATGATATGTACACGACCCAACATATGCTATGTTGTAGGCATTGTCAGTGTAGGTATTAATATCACACATGCAGAAGCAATTTTGGATCTTAGACACACAATTTGATCAATTTAATCCATGAAGTCATGTTGTTCATAAGAACAAAAAACAGAGTAATAAGGTACCTACCTCTTGAAGCTCCCAATTCGTGTAATCCGATGCTTTACAATTCACACGAACGACTTTTGGACAACCACTTGGATCTTCTCTACTATCCTCAGGCCTTGGAACAGATTGTGGGATCCTCAATTGATAGGAATTGGAAAGGAAAGCTTAGGGGTATAAGCAAGCTTGAGAGTATGAACATGGAAGTTCTTGGGAGAATTTTGGCAGCATTTTAGGTTGAAGAAATCCACTAATTCTCATCAGCTCATCCTCTATATATAGAGGAGAATCATGCACAAGAATTGCACAAAAAATTGATAACAAATAGGGATCATTTTGAGTCATAAGATTAGGTGGTGCAATAAGGCTAATTACAAGTGATTAGTCATTAAGCACCACCTCCAAAATTTGCTAACTTTTGAATTTCTTTTAAATTCAAAATTTGCAAATAAAATTCTGAATAATCCCACTTTCTTTTATTTTTATTTTTAATTTAATTTAAATATCATTTATTTAATTAAAATAAAATTATTTAATTTAATATCTCATATTAAATTAATACCATTTGTGCAATCTTGGTTTCTTTCTCCCAACGAATTTTCTCGAACGTGAATCCCTATTCACGTCTTTAATATTTAAATCATATTTAAATATATAACTCTCATTTTAAGTTTAATTCATAATTAAACTAATATGTCGTTAAATATCGTATATAAGCGACTTTTGTATCCTTTTCCGAATTTTGAACGTTTCAAATATTAACCTATCATATTGTTCCAAGTTTTATTCCTATTGAGCTAGTAGAGGGACCTAATGGACCTACAGATCATGGGCTCCAACGAAATGATGATAACCGATTAATCTCATTAACCTAGTCATTCATCGTTCGTTAGCTTTCGGGACACTCCACTATAGCCCGTAGCTGCACTCCCCTCACTGTAGATATATTCTTGTCCACTTTAGATAACCATGATTAGTAAGTCAACCCTTCACCGGTTGTTCGTAACTAGAGCTAGGTCAAATGTCCGTTTTACCCCTTTAGTTACATCTTGTTCCTTAAGTTCCACTGATCCTCTAATGAACAACTAGTTCGTGATACAATCACTGAACACTACAAGAAAAATTGACTTACTTGACGCTTTTGGAATGTCAATTGTTAATACTCTTGACGCTTTTAAAAGCGTCGAGAGAACCACTGTCAAGAATAAGGTATCGAAAATGTGACAAACGAGTAGCGTCAAGACATCTTTTACTTGATATATATGAAACGTCAAGAATATTAAATTTTTGACACTTATAAAGCGTCATGTATATAGATTTCTTGACAGTTATTAAATATCATATTTGTTAAAACTTGACAACTCTAACATGTCAAATGGTACTTTATCTTGACATTTCAGAAATGTCAATTTAAAAAGTTGTTGACACATTTTACATGTCAAGTTTGTTGGTAATTTTTTTTCAATTATAATAGTTGTTCCCTATTATCTTGAATCTCCTGCATTGCATTCCAACAATTTGATATATTGATCAACCAAATAAACAAATACACATTCAAGATCCATCAACCAAATTTCTTCCAATAACTTCAATAAAATTCATCTTCAACATTACAAAAGGATCCAACCTCCATATGAGGAATTCCAAAATTACAACTATCAACCCATATAATTTCCATAACATTAGGGTGTTTGTGAAGTACAATATTGTCAATTGCAAAAAAAAAAATAATGATAATAATAAAAAGGGAAAATAAAAAGCCCACATAACTCTTTGAAGGTTGATTGAACGTTGTGCAATTTGTACTTGAAGCCATTGACGATGCATAGGAACAACAAATCTGACAGATAAGAAACAATGCAAATAAGGTAAGCAAGTGAATTAGAAAAGCTAAAACAATCCAAACTTTAGAAGCATAACATCAAAACTTATAACAAACCTAAACAACCAAATTTTACCAACTTTTTGCTTAATAACCAAAGGTTTTAAGAAACATAAACTCTACCTACCTAGAAGTAACTCATCCCTCAACTTTCAAAAGTAATACTATGCAAATAAACAACAAACTGGTAAATTGATATTTGAACAACAATCTAAAAATTACAGTTATAGTTATATGTTCATTTCACTAAAAAAGATAACAAAAAAGAATAAGGAAAAAAAACCAAGAATGAGAACTTGTTGGTTTGGGTAACATGTACAACAATCTAAAAACTACAGTTATAGTTGATTCTTTTACTCACATTATATGTTCATTTCAAAACTAAGATGTGCTGCAACCATTCATGTTCCTAGTTTGACATCTTTTGCATTATTCACCATCTCTACTTATAAACAAATCTGAAAATAGAAGAACAAGCTTTAAATTACAACTCAAAAGTAAACCCAAACTAAAAGACAATATATAAGAAATACAAAGGGAGTTGGAGAAAGTGAAAACCTCGAGTCAAAAGCATCATTTTTCCCGATTCCTTGTTGGAACATAGGTCATCACTTCAACCACCTACAAACAAAATATTAAAGAAAAACTTGTATCAACATGAACATTTCGATGCTTTTGGTTTATAAAGTGAAACTTCAAACATACATTTATTCAGCAGTATAACGACATATATATGTCAATCCCAAATTTTCCTCGTCACTTGGAAACAAGACAAAACACTTCTATACTCAAAACTGCCCAACCACAACATCCACACACTTCCGGTACACCAAACCTTTACAACCAAAGCGAGTCAGATCTCGCATCCACAACTCAAGCAAACATTCATAGCCAATCATATTCTATCCAAACAAAACATGCTTCCAAGTAAACCAAAAGATGCTAAGTTAACTTTAAGATCCTCATACTGTCATCATGCCTTATAATGAAACTCATCATACTTATATGAATTCACAAGCAAAACAGAAACTATGCAATAACATTTTCATTAAGAGAGCATAAGGAACCATAAATAATCACCACTGAGACACACCGTTCAGTTTATTTTCTCTTTCTAATGTCTCAGGACTGTTGCACACAAAAACAAGTTTGAACTTTAATAGTCACTTCCTAACCTTATCAAGACTTCGAGACATTCCAAAAAATGACTAACATAATTAGGGCCAATATTAAATGTATGCAGGAAATGTAAGAAGTATTGTCTTGAGATAAAATAAAACTGAAGGTAAGGAAATAAGCAAAATCAGTTAACCTCTATTCTCCTTTAAAACTGAAATTGCATGGTGCAAAGCTTTTGACTTTGAAGGGAGTTCTCCAAACTTGCAGCTCGATAGATGGTGTGATAGTCACATAGCTACTTACGTAAAGGCCAACTCAACATGCTACAACTAATTATAACATTCTCATGCCACACTCATGCTTCCAAAAGAGTAAAATAATCATGTTCTCCAATTCTAAGGCTAACCATTCATACTTATCTCATGCTAGCATAATGACATAATGAATACATGGGTCCAAAGCATACGACATAAACCAAAAAGCTACTTACATTAGCCCAACAAATCCTTGATTAACTTCTAACCAATTTTCCTTTAATTCCAAGACTTCAAGCAACTACACAAAAGGAAAAAGCATTTTTAAAATCCGCAGACTTATTAAAACAAATGAGCACAAGGTGTCAATCCAATTTGGGGTGAACTAATACTCGAAACTCACCCAAAGCAGAAACTCACGAAGGAAGTGCTGTATTAAGGACAGTGGAAGAATAGGGCAACCTTCATATTGTCGAGGATAATCCATCACAGTGACATCATACTCACACAACATTTCAGCATAACCACCGAGTTTCTTCTTCATTATACAAGAAAATAACCTCACAGTACAAGATTTGTAACTTTGCAATTAACACCAGGCTAGAAGTGAGATCTACAAGCACCTTGTTTATTTTGGGAGAGTTGACTCATAAAAATGAACAATCCACTGTTGTGTATGACTTTGACAGAAATTATGTTTATTTACGTGCCAAGAGTTTAGCACACTTTAAAATTTCAATTCAATACTGTAATAATGCCCGTAGCCCAAAATTAGTTTCTTTTTTTTTTTTTTTTTTTTTTTTTGAGAGGAAACCCAAAATTAGTTTCTCTTCAAAAAGAAATTTCTAGGAAATGAAAAGGCATACTAATAAGTTAGTTCCTACTCACTTTTTTTTTCCTTTTTTGTCCTTTCTTTCTTCTTTTGAGAACAGCAACACAAAAACAGAACTAAAAAAACTTGATCCAAAGAGACAGGGGAAGCAAACCACAGTGGGTAAGGAAGTTCCATAGTGCCAAAATTTGCAGATCCATTGCCCTGTGTGCTAAGGTTATGTGCCAAGCCATTGTACGGTCGGTTGGTAAGCTGGAAGGTAACAACACCGTGCGTTTAGGCTAACCTTTGCACCTCCTTGATGAAGGGTAGGACCTCTGTAAGATTAGTATCTTCATTGTTAAGCAGCATGGCCACATCTACTGAATCAGTTTCCACTTAACTCCTGTGAGATTTCCATGAGATGGAAGACAAGAATCCTTCTACAATAGCCATGGACTTGAGGATTTTTATCTCACATTTATGGGTGAGATATCTCATTCCTGCTATACTCACACAACATTTATGGGTGAGACATCTCACATTTTACGCACGCAAAGAAGCTAGACAACACGTTCTTGTTTTCTCAATTCCGAAACAAGAAAGAAATCACAGAGCATTACAGCCAGAAGCGAACCATGACTCCATTTCAGTTGCTACAAAGACATACCTAACAATGGGAAGGAAAATTGGGAAGAAATGCAGCAGAGAATCTAGCCATGTCGATGAAAATCAAAGAAGAGAAGCATAAAATTGAGGAAATTGGAGAAGAGAATAGTGAAACCTGAGGAAATGGGAGAGGGAAGAATTGGGAAATTTTGAGAATTTGAAAGTAGAGAGAGGACCCCACGCCGCCACAGCCCAACAACTCCAGCTTCTTATTAGCACAATGTCACTTTGTAAGTCCATAAACAGAGAAAACGATCCCAAACAATGCTGGTTGCGCCCAACAACACTGCTGCAGGAGAAACAATGCAATCACGACCATACCCACGCTGCTACAGCAAGCAAAACAGAGGGGAAAGAGACCGAGAGTGAGGGAGCTAACGATTAAGAGAGAGATCGGGCAAGAGAGATGCGAAATCAACCTTTAAATCGCGCGCAAACTCGCTGGAAACGGTCTGCCCAGCTGCTGTCTGCCGCCGTGGTCCCGAGCTCGCTGTTCGCCGCCGTGGTCCCAAGCTCGCTGGAGGAGGAGTCGCGAAGGGAGGTGAAGGGAGGGCTGGTCGAATCGAGGAAGGGAACGGTTTGCTGCTGAGGGAGGATCACGAAGAAGAATAAGGAAACTAGGGCTGATACAAGTAAATCGGGATAAAACTTGACATTTTTTAAATGTTAAGTAAATTATTATAGTTCTCGACATTTTAAAAGTGTAAAGTATTTTGTGGCGTGCAACAAAATCCGAAAAACTCCGTCAAACTCCGTGTTTTTACATTTTTCTTGACGTTTTTGGGTTAAAAATGCAAATTCTTGACCTTTTTTTTAAAAAATGTCAACTAATATCAAATCTCAAGTGTCAAGTAATGCAGTTTTTCTTGTAGTGGAACCAAGTCCCTCTCAAGGTTATGAGAAGGCGGGGCCCCTTGTTCAAGACTCGGAGTCAGCACTTAAGGGAATAACCTTTACTAACCCTAAAACGGGTAGCAGTGAATTCAATCTTGCAAAGCTATGTCCCCAGCTATCTATTTAGTCTTATCCCCAAAATGGTAGGCTTATTGAGTCGGCGATGTTTGGCCACTCTCACCCATGCAAATCAAAGGATAATCCTAAATAAACAGGAGTTCATAGTTAGCTCAGGATTAAGATTGAGTTACCTAGGTTATATGTATGAGATGTTCAGTTTCAACAGTAAATGGTGTTGTAAAGTGAGAGTGACTTATCTCCTGGTCCGATCTCTATGCAAACTCTTTGCATAGGACGCTCTCACTCACATGTCTTATACATGAATGATTAGGATCACATCGTCTGTCTTTAAAGAACAAAGCGAGCCGCGCCAATAGTGTCCCCAAGATTAAGGTACCCAACCTTATCCATATACTATAGATCATTTAGACTATTTACTTGAACTTGATCCATACTTATGTCACACATAAATTTCAAGTATACATAATATAGTCATGGGTTCTTAGTTTATTGGATTTGTGGTTATATTTAGGCAAAACAAATATATATAAATAATACTTCATTGAAGCGAGTCAAATGTTACATTTACTATCTACGAGTTTTAGGGCATAAAACCCAACAAACTCCCACTTGCACTAAAACTCTAGTGAGTGGAAATGTATACGCATTTAATAATACTAAAGCAAGGAAATGTTACAAATACAATAAACTAGGGCACTCCTATACCCTGTACATCTCCCACTTGCCCTAGGTTATGCTATATACATATCTCGTAGACCTAAGTGCTGTATATGACCCTCAAACACTTTAGCCGAGAGAGTCTTTGTAAATGGATCAAAGATGTTGTGTTCTGAAGCGATCTTCGTGACTATCACATCCCCACGCTGCACTATCTCCCGAATTAGGTGATACTTCCTCTCGATGTGTTTGCCTCGTTTGTGACTGCGAGGCTCTTTAGAATTGGCTACTGCCCCACTGTTATCACAATATAAAGTGATGGGCAAGTTCATGTTTGGAACAACTTCTAAGTCTGTCAGGAACTTCCGTAGCCATACCGGTTCTTTGGCTGCTTCACATGCAGCAACATACTCTGCTTCCATGGTGGAGTCAGGGATGCATCCTTGTTTAATGCTTCGTCATACTACTGCTCCTCCATTCAGAGTAAACACTGACCCTAACGTAGATTTCTATGAATCGATGTCAGTTTTAAAGTCAGAGTCGGTGTAACCAGTAAGGATCAGATCCTTTAAACCATACACCAACCAATAGTTCCTCGTTCTCCGAAGATACTTGAGGATGTTTTTAACGACAGTCCAGTGATCATACCCTGGATTAGATTGGTACCGACTAACTATTCCCACTGCAAAACAAATGTCTGGCCTAGTGCAGAGCAAAACGTACATTAGGCTGCCGACAGCTGAGGCGTAGGGAGTATGGCTTAGGAAATTTCTAACCGAGTTAGAAGTAGTTTCTAACATGCATCTATCTATCGCTCTTTATTGTGATAACAGTTGAGCAGTTGCAAATTCAAAGGAACCCTGAAGCCCTAAAAGAGGAAAGCACATTGAACGCAAATACCATCTTATCCAGGAAATTGGACAGCCAGGAGACGTGATCATCACAGAGATAACTTCAAAGCACAACATGGCCGATCCATTTACGAAAGCCCTCTCGGCTAAAGTGTTTGAGGGACATCTACAAAATTTAGGACTACAAGTTTTGTAATATCAGAACAGATGGAAAGACATAGCACATGTGTAAATGCTATTCACCCAACATTTTGTAACCTCTGATAACTTGCAAAAAGCAAGTTATTTGTCCTCTAAACTTAGACTAAAACAAGGCCAAAAGAAACAAAGATGCATTGCTTCAGTGCATAAAGAGGGAAAAATGTGATAATTTTATGCGGCGAGATGTATTCATGTATGCAGTGTGAAATTATAAAATATATAGCGCAGGCATGCATCTCAAGATGATCAAGAAACAGATAAGATAGTGAAAGGACAAGCGCTGACACAACCAACGCAAGTGGGCGGAAAAAGGGGGAGAAAAAGCTAAAGCAAGCTGCCTAATGATGATTAACGCAAGTTGCTAATTACTTGGAGAAGTAATCTTCCCTCACCTATAAATAGAAGCAAAAAATCAGATATCAGGATCATCCTTAATTCATTTTTTCTGCTAAAAAGAGAGAAGAAGGAAAGATCAACAGAGAAATCACAGAGATCTGTGATTAGGAGCAATCTTGCGTTTGTAATGTCCTATTTCATGATGTCTTGTTTTGCTCGCATGAGCTAAATTTATCTTCAAGGCTTAGCGCAAGCACCTCATGCGGTGATAAGCATATTTTGTAAGCGCATATTTTGAGTTAAATGAAACATTAAATGCTTTCTATTTAGTTGCGATACTATGTTTCATTACTAACTCCCGCTTGGCCAGCCGGATGTGGTAGCAGCATGCTAAATCCCTGACAGGTAACGCATGCAGACATCTCTAAGTAGAGCAAGTTAGCGCATGTCATGTAGTCTTGGTAGCGTTAAAACACTACCACTAAAAGATAGTGCACGCATGAGCTTAGACTGTGTTGTGACTAACGCAGTCCCTTGTAAGTTTTAGAGAACTACGCCTAAAGCATGAACTAGCCAAATAATCTCTTGATAGTTTTATGCCAGACGCAAAGGAGTACCGGAAGGGAAACTTATGATATTTTCTCACTTAGGCATTAATGGATCAGTTAATCATAGTATGCGCTACAAGGTTATTATAAACGCATGAGGTTGCAACCGCAACAACCTTGATTATTCTCCTTATAAATTTTCCTTTCATTCTCGTCGCATGTGTTGTTTTTATGCTAACAATCACTCTTTAAATATACCAAATCTTTGTATTCTTTTAAATAATATCATACGTTCTTGAGTTTAGATCGGTAAATATTGTTAAAAGATTTTGTGAATATCCCTTCCCTGAGGAATCGACCCTCGACTCACCAGGTATTACTTGATTAAAGTCAATTTATGCTTGGATTGATTATTATCTACGACAATATTTCTGATTATACTAAGACAACTGACAGCCAATCAAATTTTTGGCGCCGTTGCCAGGGAAGGGTAACGAAATTTTTTATTGATTTTTCCGATCTGACACTCCGTTGATATTATTTACTGTGTTCCCTGTCGAGTACTTTTTCTCCAGGTAGCCAGAGGTTGTATGCGTGTCGCTCGACGAATCGATTTCGAAGTTGATCCTGAAATTGACAGAACATATCATAGAAGAAGAAGAAATCGAAGAACCCGAAGGCAATCAGGAGAAATGGCAGCACAACCAAACAGACCATTGAATCCCATCCTAATGGCCGATGATAGGGCCAGAGGAATTCGAGACTATGCAGCCCCTGCAAATTGTAATTTCAATCCAGGGATAGTTCAGCCTACTCTAGAAAGAAAGGTTTGAATTAAAACCCGTCATGTTTCAAATGCTGACAGCTGCAGGACAGTTCGGAGGAAGCATAGCAGAAGACCCTCACTCCCACCTAAAGTCATTTTTGGACATTTGTAATGAGTTTATTATTCAAGGAGTAACACATGAGCAATTGCATTACTCATTAAGAGATGCGGCAAAAGTGTGGCTTAATCAACAGCCACAAATTCCATCGCAACATGGAATGATTTGGCTGAAAAGTTTCTAGAAAAATACTTTCCACCCACCGCAAACTCCAGATTGCAGAAGGAAATAATGACTTTCACACAAATGGAAGACGAAACTTTGAGTGAGGCGTGGGAACGTTTCAAGAGCTTGCTGCAGAGATGTCCGCACCATGGACTACCATTATGCATTCAATTAGAGACCTTCTATGTAGGTCATAACAAGAAATCGCAAATTTTGGTAGACTCATCCGCAAATGGTGCACTACTTAGAAAAACGTATGACGAAGCCCATGCAATCCTTGATCGAATTGCACCCAACAATTACGAGTGGGGCAATGCGGAAGATAGAAGAAGGAGACCCATCAAAACTAGTTCGGGAAGTTTTGAAGTTGATCCAATGACCTCAGTAAACGCAAAGATTGATGCGTTAACCACGAAGATGGATGCGCTCACAGCCAGTACAACACCTTTGATCGCGCAACTCAACGCAGTTGGGTGCGGAATTTGCGGTGAAGGACACACGCATGATCAATGTCCTTCAAACCCCGAATCAGTTTTCTATGTTGGCCCGCAAGGAGCCGTGCACAACAACCCATTTTCAAACACGTATAATCCATGATGGAGAAATCACCCGAACTTTTCATGGAATTGTGGAGCAAATAAGCAGCCACAACAAGGTAATGCAAACCCTGTGCCTAGATTATTTAACTCTAACAATGATCAATCCTCGCAGGGACATTTTCAGCGCAATACCGACGGAGGAAACCAAAGAGCATCATCCTTGAATGCGTTGGAAAATATGATGAAGGCATTTATGGCGAGTCAAAAGGAGTATATGGCGAAGAATGACGCAGTGGTTCAAAGCCAGGCCGCATCTCTACGCACTCTGGAAATACAAGTTGGACAACTTGCGTCAGAGTTAAAGAATATATCTGCCGGAACATTGCCCAGTAATACGGAGGATTCAAAAGGGAAGGAGCACTGCCATGCGGTGACTCTTCGCAGTGGAAAGCAATTGCAGGTAAATGACCCTGCGCCAATACAGGACAATTTGCCTAAAAATGCAGCCGCAGAAGATCATAACCAGACACAAGAAGAAAAAGTAGCTGAGGATGAAGAGTCCAAAAAGAAAAAGGCCCACACAGAAAAGGACCCTGACGCATATAAGCCCGCAATCCCTTTTCCTCAAAGGTTGCGAAAGAAAAATGATGAGGCTCAATTTCAGAAGTTTTTGAATATCTTGCGAGAGCTGCATATCAACGTCCCACTTGTAGAGGCGTTAGAAAAGATGTCAAGTTATGCCAAATTCTTGAAAGACATTCTGATGAATAAACGACCGTGGAAAGAGTTTGAAACTGTTGCGTTGACAAGTGAGTGCAGCGCAATACTTGCCAACAAGCTTCCCCCAAAATTGAAAGACCCTAGAAGCTTCACAATTCCTTGTTCAATAGGAGGAATCGATGTGGGCAAGGCATTATGTGACCTGGGCGCAAGCATAAATTTGATGTCATTATCTATTTACATGCGCCTAGGGATCGGAGAAGCAAGACCAACAACCGTTACGCTCCAATTAGCAGACAGATCTGTGGTCCACCCAGAAGGAAAAATTGAAGACGTTTTGGTCAAAGTTGACAAGTTTATTTTTCCTGCAGATTTTATCATTCTAGATTATGAAGCTGACAGAGAAATTCCCATTATTTTGCAAAGACCATTCCTTGCCACCGGCCAAACACTGATTGACGTACAAAAAGGAGAAATGACAATGCGTATGAACGATCAAAAAGTGGTTTTTAATATTCTCTCCTCATTAAAATATCCTGATGACACAAAGAATGCGACATGGTAGCTCGCATTGACGTATGCTCTCCGCAGGAAATGCTACAATCAAATGCGTTCAGCCCCATGAAAGAAGAAAACCAGGAAGAACAGGTGGAAGAAAATTGCACCCTAGCGCAACATGAAGAAGTTATCCATATGCTGGATCTGAAAGGAAGAATCCCCACCTTGCCTTCTATAGCGCAACCTCCTGCACTAGAACTCAAGCCATTACCAACGCATTTGAAGTACAGGTTCTTGGGAGAAACAGACTCACTCCCCGTTATCATCTCATCAAAGCTCAATGCATCACAAGAGCACCTATTGATGCAAGTCCTCGCAAGGCATAAAAAGGTCATTGGGTGGAGTCTAGCAGATATTAAGGGAATTAGCCCCTCATACTGCATGCATAACATTCGGCTGCTAGATGAATCCAATGAATTTGTTGAACGACAAAGAAGGCTAAATCCTGCGATGATGGAAGTCGTGCGAAAAGAAATTATTAAGTGGCTCGACGCAGGTGTGATATATCCCATCGCAGACAGCAGATGGGTGAGCTCAATCCAATGCGTGCCCAAGAAAGGAGGTATGACAGTAGTAGCTAACGCAAACAATGAGTTGATTCCATCTCGCACCACTACAGGATGGCACATAAGCATGGACTACCGCAAATTGAACGCAATCACTAAGAAGGATCATTTCCCTCTTCCATTCATTGATCAGATGCTGGATCGTCTTGCGGGACAAGCATATTATTGTTTTCTTGATGGATACTCTGGATACAATCAAATTACCATTGCGCCAGAAGACCAAGAAAAGACTACATTCACCTACCCATATGGCACACCTTTGCATTCAGAAGGATGCCCTTTGGATTGTGTAATGCGCCTGGAACATTTCAGAGATGTATGATGGCCATCTTCTCAGATCTACTAGAAAAATCCGTGGAAGTTTTTATGGACGACTTCTCAGTTTCTGGGAAGACCTTCGCGGACTGTCTAACGCAGCTAGAGCAAGTGTTAAAGAGATGCGAAGAGACCCACCTAGTACTAAATTGGGAAAAATGTCATTTCATGGTAGAAGAAGGCATTGTCCTAGGCCACCGCATATCAAGCGCAGGAATTGAAGTCGATAAGGCGAAAATTGATGTCATTGAGAAATTGCCACCACCAACTTCTATTAATGGTATTCGAAGCTTCTTGGGACACGCAGGATTCTATCGCAGATTCATCAGGAACTTCTCGCATATTACAAAGCCACTATGCGCATTGTTGGAAGCAAATAGAAAATTTGAATTTTCAGAAGAATGCGTCAAGGCATTCAAGGATTTGAAGCTTGCGCTAGTGAGTGCACCCATTCTTGCAACTCCCGATTGGAGGGAGCCTTTTGTCTTGATGTGCGATGCTAGTGACGTGGCAGTTGGAGCAGTGCTGGCACAGAAAAAGGACAAGATTCTGCATCCCATTTATTATGCCAGCAGAACATTGAATGAAGCACAAACAAATTACACGACAACCGAGAAAGAATTATTAGCGGTTGTTTATGCATTTGACAAATTTCGTGCTTATTTAATTGGCTCCAAAGTCATTGTCTACATAGATCATGCGGCGATAAAATATCTCCTCACAAAAAAAGATGCAAAACCTAGGTTGATCAGATGGATCCTATTGCTGCAGGAATTTGACCTAGAGATCAAGGACAAAAAGGGGAGTGAGAATTTGGTAGCAGATCATTTGTCACGCCTGGAGAATCCTGAGAAGGTGGATGCGCCAAGAATCCCTATCGCAGAAGAGTTTCCTGATGAAAAGCTTTTGATAATTGAAGATGAAGAGCCCTGGTTTGCAGACATTGCAAACTACCTCACCGCAGGAGTCTTACCTAAGAAATATGCAGCGCAGCACCGTAAGAAATTTTTTCATGAATTAAAATTTTATTTATGAGATGACCATTATCTCTATCGCAGGGGACCTAACCAGATCATCAGGAGATGCGTTGGACATAGAGATGCGTTGAAAATTTTGGAAGCTTGTCATAAGGCTCCATATGGGGGACACTTTGGAGGCCAGCGCACCGCAGCGAAAGTTTTACAGAGTGGTTATTGGTGGCCCACCTTGTTCCAAGACGCAAAGAAGTATGTGGATAGTTGCGACAAGTGCCAACGCACTGGCAATATCAACGCAAGGAACGAGATGCCACAAAATTACATAATAGAATTTGAGTCGTTTGATGTCTGGGGCATTGATCTTCCCATCGTCGCAAGGATGCCAATATATCCTCCTCGCAGTTGACTACGTCACAAAATGTGTGGAGGCAATCGCGTGTGTTAAGAACGATGCGGCGACCGTGGCAAAATTTCTCAAAAAGAATATTTTTACAAGGTTTGGTGTGCCACGCAGGCTGATTAGCGATGAAGGGACCCATTTCATAAATAAGGTCATGAATAAGTTGTTGTAGAAATACAATGTTAAACATCATATCGCAACAGCTTATCATCTGCAGAATAATGGGCAGGCCGAAGTATCAAATAGAGAGATAAAGAAAATTCTCGAGAAAGTTGTCAGCACAAGCAGAAAAGACTGGGCGCAACATCTAGATGATGCGCTATGGGCATACCGCACAGCTTTTAAAACACCCATAGGAACATCTCCATATGTGTTGGTGTTTGGTAAGGCTTGTCATTTACCCTTAGAATTGGAGCATAAGGCGCATTGGGCAATGAAACGTCTAAATTTTGATCTAGAGGTGGCAGGACAAGAAAGATTGCGTCAGCTATCCGAATAGGAAGAATTCAGAAGATGTGCATATGAAAATGCCAAAATCAATAAAGAAAAACAGAAAGAATGGCATGATCGACGAATATGCAAAAAGGATCTCCGAGCAGGTATGAAAGTATTATTATTTAATTCTCGCTTACGTCTCTTTCCAGGAAAACTAAAATCCAGATGGTCGGGCCCATTTACTATCCATAAAATATATCCACATGGGGCAGTGGACCTACATTCTACTGATGGAAAGAGAATTTTCAAAGTCAATGGGCAAAGAGTAAAACCGTACATTGAAGGGACTTTGGACGAGGTTGTTGAGATTATTCTTCTGAAAAATCCGCCTTAAAACAACAAGACAAAATAGGTCCAGAACAAGAGTGCTCTCTGATTGCGGCAGGACCTAGCCCAAGGTAGAAGCACAACAGGTTAGAAGTTGTAATTATTTGTTTCTTCGCAAATGTTTATTTTATTGCGTTAATATTTTGGTAGTCTAGATCACATCGCATGATTAACTCGCATCAATTAACATTTTGATAGAATCATTGCGTCCGTAGTTTTGTTGCGGAGAGCCTTAGAAGGAAATCCCATCGCATATCCCAATCCATCTGCATCTCTCTCGCATTGGAGGTGCACCCATAATCATGTTTTCATTTAATGAACCGCACTAATCTCTGTCTTTGCACAATAACCAAGGCAACCGCTCACATTCCCCCATGATAATCATGATAACTGCCCTACGTGGATGCGAAAGGGCACCAGAACCAAAGAGCGCACTACCTTGCATTAGCTATAAAATAGGGATGCGATTTCTCTTTCTCTTTCTCATTTCCTTCATCTTCATCATTCTTGCTAAAAGCCCTAAACCCTTGATTTTGTCCCGAAGCTTTACAGAAACCTTGCAATGTCGAATTCCCAAAACCTTTCAGTTGGTGGCTACGCTGATGATGCACCCCCATCATCGCCAGAGGTGGAAGGACCACACAGGGATGTTATTATCTCCTCGGATGAGGAAGATCCACAAAATGTTGATCGAATAGAGGAAGATGAACCAGAAGTCATAGATGGGGAACAACCCATGGGAAGCCTGGAAGCTCCGCTCGCCGCTGATCCATCCTCCTCTGTTGCGAACACCACCGAGGTACTCAACATCGCCCCATTAGACACCTCCACTTTCTTTGTACAGCCAGTTACCCTTCAGCCCACGCCAAATCTTCCTACCCCTCGAAACCTAACCCCATTTCCATCGCAATTCCTTTCGATACCCTCTCTTGCTCCACCACCAAACGCCTCAGCTTCACTTGCATCTGACACTGTCCCTTCATCTTCTTCTCCTTCCGCAAGCATTCCCCATCCCCCAGTCACCACAGCGCAACCCACTTCCCCGCAATTTTCTGAGCGGGAAGTGGCCGCATGGAACTCCCTAATGGGAGAATTAGGAAAAGAAGGTGAAGCAATTCATCTGCGGGAAGCACAAGAAAAGGCTGCCGCAGAAGAAACCGCTCGCAAAGCCGCCGCAGCAGAAGGTGCGGCGAAAGACCAAGAAGGACCAAGCAATGCGGAGAATCCAACTGCCGCAGCAATCGCCGCATTCAACTTGGCCACTATTGCGGCAGCGATGGAAGTAGAAATTTCTGATCCTGAGGACGAGCTTCCCCTTACCCGTCACCTCAACATCCGTTCATCTGGGGTAGTCATTCGCGAGCCTGCTGAAAAGCCTGCGGAAGCCCCCAGCAAGAAACGAAAAGCACCCACCGCAACCAAAGACAAAGGAAAAGCCAAAGTGGGTACAGTCCATTAAAATGAGGGCAGCAACTAGGGCAAATTTCAAGAAGAACGTGGATTCAGCTGCCCCTTGCCGCAAACAATGACCGATCAAATTTCCCAACGCCAATGGGAAACTGTTTGCGAGAATCCCCGCACATACGCCCCTGCACTAATCCATGATTTTTATAGGGCCCAGTGGCAAGAAGAAATCCATGAGGTCATGGTCAGAGGTCACGCAGTCGCATTCTCCTTTGTAAACATCAATAGTGTGTTCGAGCTGCGGGATATCCCTAACGCAGAAGGGAATGCACTCCTTGACTGCCTCGACAACGATTTCTTAAACGCAGTATTGATTGCAGTGGCCAGACCCGGGGCCAAATGGGATAGACAAGGAGCTGCAAGGACCCTCAAATCGCAGCTACTAGACTTCGAGGCGACTTGCTGGATGCATTGGGTCAAGAACCGCATCATGCCCACAACGCACGATGCCACACTATGCTTGCAACGGGTAATTTTAGTTTATTGCATTATGCGAGGAATCCCTGTCGACTTGGGCCAAATCATCGTCGAAACATTGCGCCAAACCGCCACAAAACCTAAAGGCGCAATGTTTTGCCCTGGTCTTGTCACCCATTTGTACCGCGCTTCCGGTCTTCTGCCCACAGCAGACGAAGAAATCTGAACCATGCGAAAGGATTTCGACGACCTGTGGTGGGCACGTGTGACCAACACTTGCAATAAGCGTTTGCAAGGAAGCACGCCGCAACCACCAGCCACAGCATCCCACCACTGAGCCCTCGCATGCGCCTGAACCACAAAAGAAGAAGAGACGCAAGCAGACTGCAGGCAGATATCCACCACCAGCTGCAAGGACCCCTCAATCTACTCAATTAGCGCAGGAAAGCACTGTATGCGCCCAACCTCAGGGATCCTTGCCGCAATCACAAGAAAACCTGCTTCCACCTCCACCAGCATCATCACCCACTAATCTGAACCCACCTTCACCGCAGCCCACTGAAGACTTGCGACCGGAGGAGGTTTTCGAAGGCCCTTTACCTAGTCCTCCTCGCAATAATGAAGTTCCTGCTCCAACACCAACGCCGCACGAAACAGCTTCTGCGAGCACAAGCCAGGCTGAGCCTGATCTAACCATTGATGTAGACGAAGCTTTGATTTTTTCCCAGATGCAGAAGATACTTCAAGAAGTTATTCAGCCCCTGCAACAGCAGCAAGAAAGGTTGTGCCAACAACAGGAGTTGCTGCGCAAACAACAGTTAGAATTATCGCAAAGGGTCAATGCCTTAGTCCTTTTCCTCATGCGATGGACTGAGAGTTTTGGCCGCTTGCCTGTCACGCCCAATTTGTTTGCACGCCCAGCAGGACAACAAAGACCTCCAAACGCAGGCCCAGCCCAAATGCGTGGAACTATGCCTCCACCTGCGCCCAGGGACCCTAGACAACCTCCACCTCCACCACCGCAGGAATAGACCCAATCATCTACTTTCCCTACTTTTTGTTTGTTTAAATGTATGCGCCCTTGTTTATAATTTTGTTCCGCAATACATTAATATGTCTCGCTATTTATCTCATCGCAATTTTCTCTCTGCCTTACTTTAATGTCTTTACCTAGCAAATACTCTGAGTTAGCTCCTTTGTTTTAAATCCGCGCATCTGACTATCTGAATTTCCTTAACCGCATTACTTAAAATGGTTTAACCTTTGTCTTCATTTCCTCAGACCTTAAGGAAATTTCCTTCGCATTTTCGACTTGCCGCAACTCAGCCTTGATTTTCTGCACTCCTTGCGCTCCAGTGTAAGTTTGGGGGACAATGGGGACATTGTCCATTTTAAGTTTGGGGGAGTCCGCGCATAAATAAATAAACATGCGTTCCTCTAGGTATGCGGCATGCTAAATCCCTGACAGGTAATGCATGCAGACATCTCTAAGTAGAGCAAGTTAGCGCATGTCATGTAGTCTTGGTAGCATTAAAACACTACCACTAAAAGATAGTGCACGCATGAGCTTAGACTGTGTTGTGACTAACGCAGTCCCTTGTAAGTTTTAGAGAACTACGCCTAAAGCATGAACTAGCCAAATAATCTCTTGATAGTTTTATGCCAGACGCAAAGGAGTACCGGAAGGGAAACTTATGATATTTTCTCACTTAGGCATTAATGGATCAATTAATCAAAGTATGCGCTACAAGGTTATTATAAACGCATGAGGTTGCAACCGCAACAACCTTGATTATTCTCCTTATAAATTTTCCTTTCATTCTCGTCGCATGTGTTGTTTTTATGCTAACAATCACTCTTTAAATATACCAAATCTTTTTATTCTTTTAAATAATATCATACGTTCTTGAGTTTAGATCGGTAAATATTGTTAAAAGATTTTGTGAATATCCCTTCCCTGAGGAATCGACCCTGGACTCACCAGGTATTACTTGATTAAAGTCAATTTATGCTTGGATTGATTATTATCTACGACTATATTTCTGATTATACTAAGACAACTGACAACCAATCAACCTCACTAGAGTTTTAGTCCAAGTGGGAGTTTGTTGGGTTTTATGTCCTAAAACTCATAGTTTGTAATCTTTTTGCAATAAAGATGTTATCGTATTATTCAGTGTTTTGTTTATATATAACCTAAATCCAATATATAAAAATCCTTGGTTATAACATGAAATACTCGAACTAAATGTGTAAATATAGACAAGGATCAAGTTCTAGTATATAACCAAAATGGTCTACAGTATAGGGATAAGGCTGGGTACCTTATCCGGGGGACACTATGGATGCGACCTACTTTGCACATAAGGCAAACAATGTGATCCTAGATCGTTCATGTAGAGACATGCGAGTAGGGGCATCCTGTGCAAATGAGTTTGCACAAGACCGGACCAAGAAATAAGTCACTCTTACTTTATAATATCGTTTACTGATAGAGGTAAAATGAACTTTTTTAACCTAGTTATAGTTACGAACAACCTGTGAAGGGTCGACTTACTAATCATGGTTATATCGAGAGACAAAAACATATCTACAGTTAGGGGAGTGCAACTACTAGGCTATAGTGGAGTGACCCGGTAGTTAACGAATGTTGGTTAACTAGGTTAAAAGAGTTTAACCGGTTAAACCTCGAATCGTTGCAACCCATGATCTGTAGGTCCATTAGGTCCTCTTTCTAGCTTAAGGAACAAACTTTGGAACAAAATGATGGAAAGAATTCGAATTGTTTAAATTCAATTTAGGAACGTTATCGGTCATATTGGATATTACCGACACGTTGGTTTTAGTTAAACCTAATTTTGAGAGTTAGACATATTTAAATATGATTTAAATATCGAGCACATGAATAGGGATTCATGTTTGAGAAATTTCATTTCGGAAAAAGTCGAGATTGGTTGCAAAATATTAATTTAATATATAATAATATATTAATTAATTAGTTAATAATTATTTTCAATTAATTATGAATTAATTTAAAATTTAAATTCAAAATTAAATTAGAATTTCATATCATTAATTTAATTTAATTAACTAAAATTGATTTTCAATTGAATTAAGAAATTCAAAAGCAAATCAATTTTAAGAGGTGGAGTGCATGGTGACTAAACCCATGTACTCCTCCTCAATTAGCCACCAAATCCCACTTAAATTGGGATTGTCTTGTTGTCTAATTATGGGGCTTCAAGAGTGCATGAATTTCTCTTTAAATAGGGGAGGATTTACTAAAGAAATGCACAACAATTACATGGTGTTTTGCTGCCAAATTATCCTCTCAAACTCATAAGCTCAAACCTCTCAAAAGCTTGAAACCTAAGCACATTCCCTTCCAATTCCCATCACTAGAGAATCCCACAATCCATTCCAAAGGTCTGAGAATAGCAAGGAAGATCTTGTGGTGGTTCGTGATCAGTTGGTGAGGAAAAACAACACAACAATCAGTCAAATTTTGAGCTACAAAGAGGTTGGTGTTCTAAACTCTTTTTTTGTAGTTTTAGACAGCATGTTTTCATTGATCAAATTGATGTTATTATGTGCCTAAGATCCAAAATTGCTTCCTGACGGGACGTAGGAGGGTGTTGAATTCTCCAACGTCCATGTCAAATAAATTTATAATCACCATACACTAAACTACTTTGTAGCAGTAGTGGTCGGGGTCGAACACAGGGAGCGCGTTTATAATTTGTTTAACTTAGATTTATTGAGACGACCGGACTAATGGGGGGACTTAGATGCGAGAGATCAAAATGCGAGGGGAAATTAAAGCACTAGAATTTAAATGATAAAAAATAAAGTGCAGAAATTAAATAACGGAAAAGTAAAAGGGAGTGGTTGATCGAACCTCGGATTCATGCAATCGGTACATTCGGTGTTTGTTTGGATGGATTTTAATCACAGATTATCTATCAATGAAATGTACGTTTTAAGCCTAATGTGCTCCTGAAAAAGCCAGAGAGTCATAATATCCCTATTTTATTAACTCGACCAATGCATCGAAGCTAATCTAATTGATTGCTAATTAACCCGACCGAATTAACTAGCTACAATTGCATTACGATTAGGATAATTAGGTAGCCAATTTTATAACTAGGAAAAGCCTAAATTATAAGATTAACTTAGTGTTCAATTCTAGGATAACATGCAAAGTGCTACAAATTCAGGGATAAAACGCCTAAACTAGAGTCACATGCTTCACCTAATGCTACCAATAGCGAATATGATTAAAACGACGAAAAACGGGGTTGTCAATCCCTACTATCAATTCTAACCATGAATAAAAATAGAATTGAAACACACATAACACAGTAAATTCAGAATAGAAAACTCAAAATCTCATAAAATCCAAACCAAACTTGCAACTGAGTTCCAAATTACATGAATGTTGAGCTTACCCCATCATTTGGAATGTTGAACCTCGCTCTCGGGCTCGATCCACCATGAAGAACAAAGAAATCTACTCTAAAGCCTAAAAAATATGAAAAATACAGAGGATTTGGGGAGGAGAAATGGCTGAAATCGAAAGAAGGGGAAAAGAATTAGAGAATATGACCTAAAATCGAAAAAACAACAACTTATATAATCGTCTCAGCGTCGAGACGTCGTGGCCAACGTCGAGACGCTAACAGTGATTTGGGCGATCCTTTATGTTCGTAGCGTCGAGACGCCGTGAGGTAGCGTCGAGACGCTACCTCTCGGGTCTAACTTGTTTGGCTGCTTCATTTTTTTGCTCCTTTTTTACTTGCTTTCGAGGTTTGAGTGCACGCTTTGGTCTTTTCACCTCCTCGACATCTCGTGGACTTCAAGTTGGATCAAAACTACATTAATTTCCTCGAATTAACGTCAATTTGGAATATCGGCTCCAAAGAAGCTTTAACACCAAACACCTATAAAATAACACAATTAAGCACAAGGTTAAGCATAAAACTAGCAAGATTAAGACCAAATATATAGGGCCAAATTGGTCCTATCAAATACCCCCAACCTAAACCTTGCTAGTCCTCAAGAAAGCATATAAGGTGAAAGCATATGATTCAATGGTTGCAATTTTATAGACTCCAATCCCAATGCCTAAAATGCCTAAAATATTGCAATCAAGAGGCATGCACATATAGCCCAATAAAGAGACAAAATCAAAAGTTTTCATGAAAATTCTTGCCCATGCTCACACTTAGCCTACCTAGAACCAATTCTTCTAACCCGGGATTGGATTATATAACCCTCAACTTATCTTTCCTCTACACTGGCGCTAGGAACAAGCATTCAAGAAATTTAAACAATCAAGCAAGTAATACGTTACTAGGCGCGTGCAAGTAGAAACAAGTTATATTTTGCATTTAAAGGATGGCACTAGCTTTGACACACCTGTTGTAGGGACCCATAACCCGAGTTTAACCCTTGGTTGGCCTAACAGATCACAACAGGGGTAGTTCTTTTTGCCTTAACATTTTTAAGCGATGTAAGGTGCACACGAGACTAGTCTTTTTCTTATTCTTTCATTTTTTTACTTTTTCAACAAGAATGATTTTTCTTTTAAGCACAATAGACATATTTTCTTTTATCATTCCTAAGCAAGCCATTACAACCCATTAAGTTCTAGATCACTTGATAGCAAATCCCTACACCTATCGAGGTGACAATGGTGCGGTGCTGGTACTGAATGATGGATGTTAGAAAAGATGGTAAATAAAGATAAAGAATAATTCAGCCAACCTAGTGCAAGTATACGCTACCACATGCAGTAATAAAATCTCTGGAAGTATTCCAAAGGTATCGATCCCACAGGGACTAAATAGGAAACACAGATTTGAAGAAGAAACTGCTCAAAGATTGCTTTCAAGAAAGGTAACCAAAGAAATATTTGATGATGGGTTTTGTAAAACAAACAAAATAAACAAGTAAAAAATAACAATGATAAATAAGCGAGGTATTCAATATAGCTTCAACCCCTAAGGCAAATAACTCTAATCATGGCTTATTTAACCAAAGTCTATTCATGCATTGGGTCAGATTTTAACTTCTGTTTGGCCTTGCTCCCAAGAACCGTTATGTAAACCCGAGACCTACCTTGGATTATTTGCTCTTGTCATATATTGAAAGAAGTTGGATTTAGGTTATTGTTGTTGCATTGTTGAAGGAAAGTGGCAAAGTTTTTGGTACAAGATGTCTTTGATAATCTTGGAAATTATTTAGAGAAAAAGGAAACAAAGGGGAAAAAAAAAAAGAAAGAAGAAAAAGAAAAGGAAACAAAAGAAAATGGGAAAAGGAAAAAGGAAAATATAAAAAAAAATGAATGGAAAACAAAAGCATTTTCGGTGCTAGTGTTTTAAAGGCAAACTCCACCACCGACAAGGATTCATTTCAGCCCATTTCCAGCCATTTTTCTCATCCTTTTCCCATCCAATTTACAGAGCATTTCGAGGGAGAGAGTGAAGGAAGAAGAAGAAGAAGATTGCTAGGGTTTTGAGGTTGAAGAAGAGAGAAAATAGCTCAAGAAAAGGCAACCATGGCAGAATCTGGGTTCAACCTGCCTATCTCTGGTTTTTGATTCAGTTTGAGCTACACAGAAAGAACTAAGAGGTGAGGTCTGGTTTCCTTGAAAGTTAATCCATTTTCTAACAAATTGCATGAAGGAAGCTTGAGCTAATTCTGATGATAAGTTAATGGTTTTTGAAATGGAAAACAGAGCACAGAATTTTCGTGCAAACGAGGAGGATCTCTGGTTTTCTCTGGTTTTTCGAGCATTCGGGGGTGTACAAGTTGAATCAGAAGCTCAATTTGGTATGGTTGGAAAGCTTATTTAATTTCCTATAACGCTCATGAATAATTTGTGAGCCACAAATTACTAGAAGTAGGTTTAATTTCAGGAGAAAGATAGAGGGTAGCAGAGAAGCTCGAATCTATACTTGTTGTGTTCGGGGGATTTCTGGACAAATCTGTTGGGAATCTCGTTTTCATTCCTTCAAGTAAGGTTTAGAGGATTCCAAAATGAAGAGTTTGATATATAGTTCATTAATTGTGGTTAAATATTGAGAAAGTTATGAGTGTTGGAAGTTAGAGTATAAGATCTGGAAAATCTGGAAAAAAAAAGAATGTGAAGTGTGATTTTAATTATAGTGTTTAGAATTCATGAGCATGGAAAAGACAAGACTACTTATGGTTCTAATGCTCGGTTTTGGTTATTTGACAGGCCAAGAGGAAATAGGCCGAGTCTAAAGACCAGGAAACTAGCTAAGACAGTGAGTGACAAAACGAATTTCGAAAATTATTGATAAATTGTTGTTTATGATTAGATGTTTTATATGGTTTTCTATGAATGGTTTCAATCATAAGTTTCGAGCTTAGATTTTCTAATGAAATTTATACGTGAGCACGTGATTGTTGATTTTCTGAAAAGTAGTTGAAACGATATCATTTTAAAGTAAAGTATGTATTAGCAAGTACTGTTTAAAGATTTTCAGTTTTTCACGAGCAAGCTGAGTAAGCTTGAGTTTTACGAAAGATAAAGATAAGCATGCATGTTTTAATGTTTTCATGTGGTTTTCTGAGACTTTTATCGACTACATGACTGAGATATTGAGCCCGAGGCTATATGGTACCGTGTGCACACAAGTTATATTCCGTTGTTGACGTTGAGTGTACTCCATGACAACGATGCTGTCGTGAGTGCTGGGCAGGCCCCACTACGACAAAGACGATGGGAGTGCTGGGTGGGCCCCACTACATCGTAAAGCTAGTAAACGTTGGTTGTACTGGGCATGCCCTACACAACGTGGATCTGTCATGTTAGTTAAAATGTTTAATATAAATGATATGTCTTGCTAGATTTTTAATGACATACTTGCGGATTATTTGAGAAAGCTTTTATCGTTACACATTTATGTTTAACGCTTTTATTGAACAAATTTATACATTTAAAGGTTTATCACGTGTTCTGATTTGCGGATTTAAAGTTTTAAATTGAGTCACTCACTGGGCTTCGTAGCTCACTCTTTCAAAATGTTTTCCCACTTTTCAGGTAGAGATTGAGCTCCCGGTGCCTAATACACTGCCAACGTCTGCTGAAAGCTCCAAGTCGACTTCCAATACGTGGGTGGAGTTGTACATTGAGTCTTTTGTATTGTAAATGTCTTTGTAAGGATTGGATAGTTTACGGTTTGTGTAAGTTCTAGAGGTCGTTGTTGTATCAACCCCAGTTGAATATGTTTTTGGTTGTGATATCTCTATCAGGTTATTTTCCAAACCGAGTTATGTCAGGGTTGCACTTCATGTATGTCTAAAGGTTTTTAGGGATTCCGCTGTGTTGCGTTACATGTAAAGTATTTTATTTCTAAGACTTGTATGTTTATCAGGTTCAGCAATTCAGTAGGGTCAACAGGTATCGTTAGAGAAGGAAGATGTTTGTTGGCTTCACGCCATCTCCCTGACTAAGCTAGCAGGTAGTTTGGGAGGGGGTGTGACATGTTAGAAGCTTAAGCGAGTACCGTTATGCAAATTTTTGTGACTCGACTCTGACATAGATAGAGTTCATGTATGCAACCTATAACCCTATAGTTGTTATAAGGCATCCTTTCCCTATAACACCGAATACACTCTCTCGAGCCATTTCTCCTATATCACCTTTATGAAAACCAGTATTGTTTGTCCCTTTAAAGATCAAACTCACATAGCATGCAAAGTCTAAGTGATCAATTTAAACTCAGCAAGATTCAGAATGATATTCAATAAAGGGTGACATGCAATGAATAGAACTTAAGCAAATAAACACTTTCAAGCTATTTAAACCATAAGGGAATTCACTATATCGAACCCCTCAATGGAATTTAGCTACGCATGATGGAATAAGATGCAAAAGAATAACTTTTCATTGACATAATGAAGTAAAAATATAGAAATAATGAAAAGAACTATTGCTGGAAATAAGGTGCAGTAGCTAAAACTAGGGTTTTTTCTTTTATCCAATCCTTCTAGAGTTCGCTCGACACTCTACTCTCCTTTACAAGTGGGAATAGGGTGAAAATCTCTACAAACACTTGGGTTTGATGTCTGTCAAGGTTAGAATTCAATCTTCTAAGAAGGACCTCGGGCATCCCTACTCATGGGCGTCTACTAGGGTTCTATCACCACCCTCTTCTTCCCAGTGAGTTCTGCTTGAATTTCCCTTCGAATCGAGACCTTATATAGTGTGGGAAGTAGTTGAGGAGCCACAAAAATAGTGCTGGTAGGTAGCCCAGTCAATTTTGGAGTCAAAACAGCCGGTTAGGTGAGCAAAACACTCGTTGAAAACGACCCGCGACGGTCTCGGAACTGCCTTCATCTGCCCATAAATGCAGTAGCATTTGGATTTTTCCTTGCTAGAAATGCATTTCTGGGTTTTTCCAGATTTCCTCTATTTTTCTGCAAAACACCAAACTAAGTCAAATTCTTATCAAAAATGGTCCTTTTAAGCACAAATAAGCAAGATTTGATATACATGACTCTCAACTTCCTAATTCATCAACTTTAACACTTTTTGAGCTCAGGAATAGTAAATTTGATCTAAAACATACAACTTTGACAAGATAATGAGCTAAATATAAGGGTAAAATAGGTATATTTTTTACCCTTATCATACCCCTAAACTTAACTCATTGCTTGTCCGCAAGCAATAGCCAATCAAAACGTTAGAGATCAATTTTTAATTTTCAATCAGAATGTGAGAGCTCAATAATAATTACAAATCAAAATGTTATAGTTCATATGTAATTGCCAATCATGGTACTAGCATCTAACTTAATTGCAAATCAAAATGTCATGAATAAACCATATGGAATCAAGTAAAAATGTTTCTCAAGATCGTTTTCTAAAAAGTTGCCTTTCATGTTAGATTTCTACTCTAGTGCCAATCACAACTTCTAAGTTTCCTAGGCATGAGGATTTCTACTTTTCTTTTTCAAAACAAAACTCTTCCTAGTGTAGTCCTTTTAGTTAAGAAAGGCTAACCTTTGAGGTTCCTTGAGCATACATGAGTTTACTAAACCTTTTCTATCTCCCCCAAACTTATTTGATTGCTGGTGCCCTTTTTATTCAACTTCTTTTTCTCCCAAGAGAATCCTTGTTGTCACCTTTACCTTCGTTCTAGCTTATCGAAACTTTGTGGTGAAGATATCTAGCTACGAGCAAATCTCACTAACTCGGACTAACACTCACTTTCCTAAGTAAACCTTTCATGCAGTGTGATGCGCAAATTGCTAACCGCAAGAGTACAGGGCCAAGTTATAATATAGTAAAAATTAATTCGAATGTCGTCCTCTGGATTGGGTTTCTAATCAATTTAATTACCAAAAATACTCTTGTCTAATTTTATTTAGGGAACCAAGCAAAGTGACAAATAGTGCAAAAATTACCACAAAGCAATAAAAAGTGTGACAATCAATTGATGGCAAAAGTCTTAGGGAGTTGATTTCACCAATTGGGATTATGGATTGATTAATGGACAATTAACATGCTTTGATTCATAAATCTAGGAGACTACAATCATACATACCTCTCCCGAGCATACATAATCCTCTCACATGCAATGAACCCAATATCCCTATTCAAATTCATTAAACATGAAAGGCATTAAGGCTAGCCTTTTTAACGATTTCTAGAATGATCTATTATCTCCCGATCTCAAGATTAATCCTAGTCATGCATAAAGATTTCTAAGTTAAATCCTCTCTCCCGAGTTAGACTTAGACACAAACATCCATAAAATCAATCCAAAATTGCCCAACGGCTACATCAATCCCTAAGATTAAAGACTTAGCTAATCATACAACGCGTTACGATATAACAAAAGTCTAAAACAACCATTAAAACTACTAAAGTAAAGGGGAAAGAGGATTAAACACTAGGTAGGCCGAGACTGCACGTCCCCGTCACGATCTCCACGAACAAAGTCTTGAATCCCGCTCCTCTCCCCTTGCTTCAGCCTCCACAGCAGATTATTAGGTGAGTTTTCGGCCAAAAAGTCATCAAAAGAAGTCCCCTAAATCAGCCCTAATCGTATTGTATTTATAGGAAGAAAAATCGACCTAGCGTCGCAACGCTATAGGGGCAGCGTCGCGACGCTGTCGCCTTATCGCAGATTCTGTAAAGGAAAATCCTAGAGCGTCGAGATGCTATGGTCACAGCATCACGACCATAGGGTATTCTGGCAAACTTCTATGGTAACTTCTGACTTCTTTTCTGGAACTTCTTTTGGGATCTTCCTTACTTCTTGAGTCATAGGGTATTCTGGTCCATTGTACCCCAATCCACTTCTCAAGGTAATTGCCTTACATTGTTTCTTACCTCTCGGTGAGGATTTTTAGTTTTGCTGGGCAATGTCCCTTGTGGCAATTTTCACTTCAAAATTCCTGACAGTGGCATCATTCCTTGCCATGTATTCCTTCATCAGGGCCTCTAGATTTGACTCTTGATTCTAAACTCGGACAGGTTGGAAGTTCTTCTGTGGCTGCTGCTATGTAGGCTGGGAATTGAATCCTGTTGAAGCTTTTCCGAATTGATTCGTACTGGCATTACTTGTACTGGCTTGACCTCCCCAAGAGAAGTTTGGATGTTGTCTCCACCCTGGGTTGTATGTAGCCGAATACGGATTCCATCGGTTTTGATTTCCCTGTGGTCCTACATAAAAAAACAGATGCAGGATTTAATGGACAATTATCAGTAATGTGTTCTTCATTACAAATATCACAACAAGGAGAAGAGATAGCATTGGCGGGAGCAATAGTTGCTTGGTTGCCCATGGTCAAGCCCATCATCATGTAGTGAATGGCTTTAATCTGAGCTTGCATAGTCAAATTTGCTTCCATCTCTACAGCTTTCACTGGATTCTTCAAAATTGTAGGTTCATTCTCTCCCCTGTGTCGGTTATTCGTGGCTATTGTGTCTAATATGGCATGTGCTTCATTTGCAAATTTCTTCAAGAAAGATCCATTCGCAAACGCATTGACTAGAGCTTTTGAAGCTTGATCCAATCCACTGTAAAAATGCTCAATAATGATGCATGCAGGCAATTCATGATGAGGACACTTCCTGACCAGCCTTTGGAATCTCTCCCAAGCTGCATCTAAAGGTTCATTATAAGATTGTCTAAAAGAAATAATTTCAGCTCTATACTTAGCAATTTTATTAGAAGGAAAAAACTTCTCTAAAAACTTCTCAGCCAAGTCATTCCAAGACGTGATGGAGTTTGGAGGGAATGAATCCAACCAAGCTTCAGCATCTCCCTACAATGAGAAAGGAAAAAGTTTAGCTTCAATGTGTCTTCTGGTACTCCTGTTACTTTAAAAGAACTACAAATTCTTAAAAATTGCTTGATATGCTTATGTGGATCTTCACTCAGAAGTCCGAAAAACGGGCCCATGGTATTGAGCATTTGAAACATTACTGGTTTCAGCTCAAATTGTGGAGCTTCTATCGATGGCTCAAGAATTCCTGGATTCAGAGTTTGGAAAATGGGTAAGGCATAGTCCCTTATTGCTCTATTGCGGTCTTCACCAATATAAATTGGATTTTCGTGTTGTGGCACCGGTGGAACTAGAGGTGCTGGAGGCATTCTCCCACCATTCTGCACCCTTCCATGATTCTGTGGGTCAACTTGAGGATCGACTCAAGGTTGGTCCATCAGAAATTCTTGGATATAAGAAGCTTCTTCAAGAGGTTCATGTGCGCTCAACTCTTGTTGTTCCCTCTTCTTTCGTCTCTGCTCTTTACGACGTCGACGAAAGGTTCTTTTTATATCAGGATCTATATCAAGGAGTTGACACCCCTTGCTCATGCACCAACCTTAACCTGCAAAAAGAAATTGCAAATCAAAGTCAAATCCTTCTTGAGACAGAAATGCGATCGCAATCGAATCGCCATCTCAATAAACAAAACTGGTTTCCTTCTTGGTGCGGTGCTGGTACTGAATGATAGATGTTAGAAAAGATGGTAAATAAAGATTAAGAATAATTCAGTCAACCTAGTGCAAGTATACACTATCGCATGCAGTAATAAAATCTCTTGAAGTATTCCGAAGGTATCGATCCCACAGGGACTAAATTGGAAACACAGATTTGAAGAAGAAACTGTTCAAAGATTGCTTTCAAGAAAGGTAACCAAAGAAATATTTGATGATGGGTTTTGTAAAACAAACAAAATAAACAAGTAAAAAATAACAATGATAAATAAGCCAGGTATTCAATATAGCTTCTGACCCCTAAGGCAAATAACTCTAATCATGGCTTATTTAACCAAAGTCTATTCATGCATTGGGTCAGATTTAACTTCTATTTGGCCCTGCTCCCACGAACCGTTAGAAGGCTAAGCTAGTACCTTTATGCACATTTTTGTGACTCGACTCCGACATAGATAGTTCACGTATGCAACCTATAACCCTACAGTTGTTATAAGGCAACCTTTCCCTATAACACCGAATACACTCTCGCGAGCCATTTCTTCTATATTACCTTTATGAAAACCAGTATTGTTTGTCCCTTTCGAGATCAAACTCACATAGCATGAAAAGTCTAAGTGATCAATTTAAACTCAGTAAGATTCATAATGATATTCAATAAAGAGTGACATGCAATGAGTAGAACTTAAGCAAATAAACACTTTCAAGCTATTTAAACCATAAGGGAATTCACTATATCGAACCCCTCAATGGAATTTAGCTACGCATGATGGAATAAGATGCAAAAGAATAACTTTTCATTGACATAATGAACTAAAAATACAGAAATAAGGAAAAGAACTATTGCTGGAAATAAGGTGCAGTAGCTAAAACTAGGGTTTTTTCTTTTATCCAATCCTTCTAAAGTTCACTCGACACTCTACTCTCCTTTACAAGTGGGAATAGGGTGAAAATCTCTACAAACACTCGGGTTTGATGTCTAACTCAAGGTTAGAATTCAGTCTTCTAAGAAGGACCTCGGGCATCCCTACTCATGGGCGTCTACTAGGGTTCTGTCACCACCCTCTTCTTCCCAGTGAGTTTTGCTTGAATTTCCCTTCGAATCAAGGCCTTATATAGTGTGGGGAGTATTTGAGGAGCCACGAATATGGTGCTGGTAGGTAACCCAGTCAGTTTCGGAGTCAAAACAGCTGGTTAGGTGAGCAAAACACTCGTTTAAAACGACCCGCGACGGACTCGGAACTGCCTTCATCTGCCCAGAAATGCGGTCGCATTTGGATTTTGCCTTGCCAGAAATGTGGTCACATTTCTGGGTTTTTTCAGATTTCCTGTCTTTTTCTGCAAAACACCAAACTAAGTCAAATTCTTATCAAAAAGGGTCCTTTTAAGCACAAATAAGCAAGATTTGACATACATGACTTTCAACTTCCTAATTCGTCAACTTTAACACTTTTTGAGCTCGAAAATAGTAAATTTGATCTAAAAACATACAACTTTGACAAGATAATGAGCTAAATATAAGAGTAAAATAGGTATATTTTTTACCCTTATCAGACAACAAGCATCTGAGTTCTATAATTTGCTCCTAAGGTTTCAAATTTAATCCCAAGCACACTAAGGTTCACTCTTTGCAAGAAAAATCTTAGAAAAGTTTTAAAAAGGCTCAATTTTGGGGCAATATGACAACTCATCAAAAGCAATAAAATTGGCAGAATGACACATCGTTGATTCTTATCATCATGGAAAAAGCAACTAGATCATCCAAACATCATGCTCAAAGTTCATGCTCACAAATTTGAAAATTGCTCATAAAATAGGTCCAATGCTCAAATGTCGATAAAATAAAGCAAGCATAATAAAATAGTCTGATGCTCAGGTGCATCAAGACTCAACAAAACACATGCACGCAAGACCAATTCCACCCCCAACCTAAAATCATACATTAAATAACTGACAGAAAATAAAATGCGAGGGGAAATTAAAGCACTGGAATTTAAATAACAGAAAATAAAGTGCATAAATTAAATAACGTAAAAGTAAAAGGGAGTGGTTAATCAAACCTCGGATTCATGCAATCGGTAAATTCGATGTTTGTTTGGATGGATTTTAATCATAGATTAACTGTCAATGAAATTTACGTTTAAGCCTAATGTGCTTCTAGAAAAGCCAAAGAGCCATAATGTCCCTATTTTATTAACCCGACCAATGCATCAAAGCTAATCTAATTGATTGCTAATTAACCCGACCGAATTAACTAGCTACAATTGCATTACGATTAGGATAGTTAGGTACCCAATTTTGTAACTAGGAAAAGCCTAAATTATAAGATTAACTAAGGGCTCGTTTGATAACGTTCCCATTTCCTGTTTCTTGTTCTCGTTTCTCCTTTTTTAAGAAACAGACTTGTTTGATAACTCATCCCTGTTTCTTGTTTCTAAATTTCTAGAAACGTTTCTAAAAAAGAGGTCAAAATTGAGAAACTACAAAAAGTTGTTTCTCAAATTTTGTTTCTGTTTTTTTTTCTATCTTTCATGCATGTAACCATCTCTCCCTCCCATTCCTACACCAATCTCTTCTCTTCCTCTATTTTTTTAACCACTTCCTCGTCTTTTTTTTTTAATTTTCTTCTGTTATTTCGTTCTCTTTCATTTTTTTAATTTTTTTTCTTTTTTCGTTATTTCTTTCTCTTTCATTTTTTTTATTATTTATGTTATTTCTTTCCTTTTTTCCTTTTATTATCACCTCCACGATCTCAGACTACCGCCCACCATCGTTGACATCTCACTATCGAACGCCGTCGACCAGTCGCCACTGTCAACCTCCAACTATTTGTCAGCATTCGTCCAGTGGTCGGAGGTCGGTAGCGATGGCCGATGATCAACGACGACGGGTGATCGGTAACAATGGTGGTAGTGATGAGGAAGAAGAAGGAGAAATAAAAAAATAATCGTTGAAAATTAATATATTTTTATATTATATGTACTAAATTTTATTTTAACTAAAAAAACAAGAAACAAGAACCGGTTATCAAACACATTTGTGTTTCTGTTTCTTTTTTCAGAGAAACAAGGAACAGAAATAGTTATCAAACATGTTTCTGTTTCTAGTTCTTAAAAAACAAGAAACAAGAAACAGGAAACAAGAACCGAGAAACAGGAAACGAGAACGTTATCGAACGGGCCCTAAGTGTTCAATTCTAGGCTAACATGCAAAGTGCTACAAATTCAAGGATAAAACGCCAAAACTAGAGCCACATGTTTCACCTATTGCTACTAATAGCGAATATGATTAAAACGACGGAAAACGAGGTTGTCAATCCCTACTATCAACTCTAATCATGAATAAAAATAGAATTGAAACACACATAAAACAGTAAATTCAGAATAGAAAGCTCAAAATCTCATAAAATTCAAACCAAACTTACAACCGAGTTCCCAATTACATGAATGTTAAGCTCAACCCGTCATTTGGAATGTCGAACCTCACTCCCAGGCTCGATCCAGCATGAAAAACTAAGAAAACTACTCTAAAGCCTAAGAAATATGAAAAATACAGAGGATTTAGGGAGGAGAAACGGCTGGAATCGAAAGAGGGGGAAAAGAATTGGAGAATATGACCTAAAATCGAAAAAACAGCAACTTATATAATCATCTCAGCGTCGAAACGCTGACGGTGATTTGGGCGGTCCTTTATGTTCGTAACGTCGCGACGCCGTGAGGTAGCGTCGAGACGCTATTGGTGTTAAAGCTTATAGGGAGCCGATATTCCAAATTGACGTTAATTCGAGGAAATTAACGTGGTTTTGATCCACTTGGTATTATTTCATAGGATGACCTTCATTCGTAAACTTCAAGTTGGCTAAAAAACGCTCCAAATGGCTCAAATTAACACCGTTAACAGCGTTACATCTAATGACTATTATTTCGTAGTCCAATCTTATGCAAACTCATTGTAGAGGATACCCCCACTCGCATGTCCACTACATGAATGACTTGGATCAATTCGTTTGTATCAAATACAAAGTGGGTCGCATCCATAGTGTCACCAGGATAAGGTACCCATCCTTATCCCTATACTATGGACCCTTTAGGTTATTATTACTTGAACATGATCCCATGTATGTCACCACATATTGTTCAAGTCTTATTAAGTAACCTTATTGGATGTTAGTTTATTGGATTTGGGTTACTAATGCAATTCTAAAATAAAATTCAATAACCACTTTATTGATAAATAACATTTGTTTATATTTACTATCGACGACTTTGTTGGATATTTTACAAATAAAATGTGAAAGAAAGTGATTTAAATTCAATTTTTCAAGAGTTTCAAGATGTATTGAAACATCAATTTCAATTTGATGTTTCAATTACAAATTTAACATATGGAAGTTAAATTTGATATTATAACTCAATTGAGTTATATTTTTCATATGTTTCAACTTTATTTAATTTTTTCTTTGGAGTTACTAAGTTGTTAGCCTATAAATAGCAACTTGTTTCTTCATTTGAATTATCCCATTCCATTTGGAGCATTCTTCCTTCTTTCTTTGTTTCTTTTGATCTTGAGTCGAGTTGAGAGCAAGTATCCAAGAGTTCTGCCAGATCCGAGTAGTTCGAGGTTGCTGTTCTACCGGAATTAGTCGTTGTATCCTGCTGAGACGATCGCTGTAGCCTGCTAGCAACCTGTGCAGAGCGAATAATTGTCTTCAGGACAGCGCTTTGTAAGCGTGCCTCGACTATTTATTTTGCAGCATTTGTCATATATACAATGTTTGTATTGTTATTTCCACTGTAATTGTTAGTATCCAGTTAAGGTGTAATCAGTTTGCTAGTGTAACTCAGTTCTTATTTGAGCATATCTCCAACAATCTGAAGACAATTAGTATTGAACTGATGGCTGCAAACTCCTCCACTAATGTTCTTGGTGCTACCATGATGGGATCGACCATCCTCAAAAATCATGGTGAAAAACCAGAGAAATTCAAGGGAGAAAATTTCAAGAGGTGGCAACAAAAGATGATCTTCTACCTCACCACACTAAACCTCGCTCACATCTTGAAGGAAGATTGCCCAGTTACCCCACCAGAAGCTGTCACTCCTGAAACTGAAGCTGCCAAGAAAGCATGGATGCATTCAGACTTTTTGTGTCGGAATTATATCTTGAGTGGTCTTGAAGACACCTTGTATAATGTCTACTACAATGCCTATACTACTTCAAGGCTATTGTGGGAGGCGTTAGACAAGAAGTATAAGCTGGAAGATGCTGGTACTAAGAAGTTTCTTGTCGGAAAATTCTTAGATTATAGGATGATTGATACCAAGTTGGTAGTCAATCAGATGGAAGAATTGCAAATTATCATTAGTGATTTGCAAAGTGAGGGATTGGGCATCAGTGAACCATTCCAAGTTGCTGCTGTGATTGAGAAGCTACCTCCTTCTTGGAAGGACTTCAAATGCTATCTTAAACATAAGCGAAAGGAGCTTTCCATGGAGAATCTTGCAGTCAAGCTTCGCATTGAAGAGGATAATAGAAAAGGAGACAAAGCTTCGCTGGAATTTGAAGCTAATGCACATATTGCTGAATCTTCAAAACATGGTCCCAAGAAGCAACAACTCAAGAAGAGGAATGTGAACCCTCGACCGAGGAATGACGCCAACAAGCGCATTCGTGGAGTCTGCTGGGTTTGTGGTAAGAGTGGCCATGTTGCTGCTGATTGTAGACACAAGAAGGGACAAAACTCCCACAATCAGACCAGTATGTGGAGAGTGATGATCTCGTTGCTGTCATTTCTGAGGTAAATATGGCCTCTGACACCAAAGGCTGGTGGATTGATACTGGTGCTACTAGGCACATTTGTAAGGATAAGTCCTTATTCACCACATATGAGAAGCTAGATGGTGGTGAGAAGCTGTACATGGGAAATGCTTCAACTGCCTCTATGGCAGGTAAAGGGAAGGTCCTGCTGAAATGGACTTCTGGAAAGATACTTACCCTCAATGATGTGTGGCACGTGCCAGAGATTCGAAAGAATCTAGTGTCAGGAACCCTACTTAATAAAAATGGGTTCAAGCTTGTGTTTGAGTCAGATAAATTTATTCTGACAAAAGGGGGTATGTATGTTGGAAAAGGCTATCTAAATGATGGCATGTTCAAACTAAATGTACTGGCACAAATGCCCAAGAATAATAATAATAACAACTCTTCTACTTATATTGTTGAGTTGTGTGATGTATGGCATTCTAGGCTGGGGCATGTCAATTATCGTTCTTTACAAAGAATGGTAAGTTTAGGACTTCTGCCTAAGTTCAACATTGATGATAGACACAAATGCGAGATTTGTGTTGAATCAAAGTTTGCTAGAAAGTCATTTTCATCTGTGGAAAGAAGTAATGAAGTACTTGATTTAATCCACAGTGATGTATGTGACATGAAAAGTACCCCCACAAGAGGCGGTAAGAAGTATTTTGTCACATTTATTGATGATTGTAGTAAATATTGCTATGTATATTTATTACATAGTAAAGATGAAACCTTAGATGTTTTTAAAACATATAAGGCAGAAGTTGAAAATCAACTTGAAAAGAAAGTAAAGGTGCTTAGATCAGATAGAGGTGGTGAATATGAATCATCATCATTTTATGAATTCTGTGAAGTTAATGGTATAGTCCATCAAACTACAGCACCTTATACACCACAACAAAATGGTGTAGCTGAAAGAAAGAACCGAACTTTAAAAGACATGGTTAATTGCATGTTAAATAGTTCAGGTTTACACCATAATTTGTGGGGGGAGGCTTTGCTTACAGCAAATTTTATACTAAACAGAATTCCACATAAGAATACTGATAAGTCGCCTTATGAAGTGTGGAATAGAAAGTTACCCTCATATAAAATGTTGAAAGTGTGGGGGTGTTTGGCAAAGGTACAAGTTCCTTTACCAAAAAGGACCAAACTAGGACCTAAGACAATTGATTGTGTCTTTATAGGTTATGCTTTGCATAGTGTTGCGTATAGATTCCTGGTGATTAAATCAGAAATACCTGATATTAATAATAATACCATTATGGAATCTATTGAAGCTGAATTTTTCGAGGATGTATTTCCTTTGAAAGAGGAAAGACACATGAGTAGTGGTGTCAAAAGGAATTATGAGGCTAGCTCTCCAAAAGGTCTAGACGATCAGAATACTGAGTTTGAACCAAGGAGAAGCAAAAGAGCTAAGAAAGCTACTTCCTTTGGACCTGATTTCATAACATATATGATAGATGGTGAGCCTCAAACTTTTCAAGAAGCTGTGACATCTCCGGATGCACCTTATTGGAAGGAAGCTATCAATAGTGAGATAGAATCCATTTTGCAGAACAAAACTTGGGTATTGGTTGATCTACCTCCTGGTAGTAAACCAATTAGTAGTAAATGGATTTTTAAAAGAAAGCTAAAGGCTGACGACACTATTGATAAGTACAAAGCCCGCCTTGTTGCTAAAGGCTTTCGTCAAAAAGAGGGGATAGATTTCTTTGATACCTATTCTCCAGTGACGAGGATTACATCTATAAGGATGTTAATTGCGATAGCAGCTTTACAAAATTTGGAAATACACCAAATGGATGTGAAAACTGCATTTTTAAATGGAGAATTAGATGAAGAAATTTATATGGAACAACCTGAAGGGTTTGTTGTAAAAGGACTTGAAGATAAAGTTTGTAAACTTGTCAAGTCTCTTTATGGGTTGAAACAAGCACCCAAACAATGGCATGAAAAGTTTGATCACACTATGTTATCTAATGGATTCAAGATAAATGAGTGTGATAAATGTGTCTATGTTAAAACCATAGATCAAGATTGTGTTATCATTTGTTTGTATGTGGATGATATGTTGATAATGGGCACAAATAGAAGTGTCATTGATTCCACTAAAAGGATGTTGAAATCCAACTTTGATATGAAAGACCTTGGTCTTGCTGATGTTATACTTGGAATTCGTATAACAAGAAATCCAAGTGGGTACATACTTTCTCAATCTCACTACATAGAAAAAGTGTTGAGAAAATTTGATCAATTTGAGAGTAAACCTGCAGTTACTCCATTTGATCCAAGTTGTAAGTTAAAGAAGAATAGTGGTGAAAGTGTGTCTCCTCTAGAATACTCTAGAGTTATTGGTAGCTTAATGTACATAATGAACTGTACAAGACCTGATATAGCCTATTCAGTAGGAAGGTTAGCAAGATACACTAGCAATCCTGGGCATGATCATTGGAATGCTTTAGTTAGAGTTCTAAGGTACTTGAAGTACACTCTGAACTATGGATTGCATTATATGCAGGGATTTAGTGATGCTAATTGGATTTCTGATAGCATGGAGACTAAATCTACCAGTGGGTATATTTTTACCTTAGGTGGAGCAGCTGTATCATGGAAATCTTCAAAACAGACGTGTATAGCGCGTTCTACTATGGAGTCAGAGTTTATAGCTCTTGACAAAGCTGGAGAAGAAGCTGAATGGCTTCGAAATTTTCTTGAAGATATTCCATTATGGTTGAAGCCTGTAAACACAATATGTATTTATTGTGACAATGTAGCGGCCTCTATAAGGGCCAAGAATAATGTCTATAATGGAAAGTCGCGACATATTAGACGAAGACATAATTCGATAAGGCAATTGCTCTCTAATGGAATAATTTCCATTGATTATGTGAAATCCAAAGAGAATATAGCAGATCCTTTAACGAAAGGATTGTCAAGAGAGCAAGTGATGTATACATCGAGGGAAATGGGGCTAAAGCCTATGAAATAAATTATCTGGTGGTAACCTAACCTAGTTGACTGGAGATCCCAAGATCTAGGTTCAATAGGCAAACTGGCTAGATCATTTATAGTTGACACACTAAGAAACTTATAATTTCTTCCCATTTCTATGATGTTGTAGAGTGTGTGATCTGTTGATGTTAAGGTCATGTTGATATCTTGTTTACAAGAGGAGTAATGGCAGAATACTCTTAATCAATATCACCTATGTGAGAGTAGAAGTGGGTCGCTTCTATGAGAACTTTTTGAATGGCTTATGTTCTCTAAAGCTCTCATGAAATCGGGATCTTGTCTAGGACCAAAATGGACACAAACGTATAGAACTCGAAGATACAGGATGAGTTATGTGTGATGTCTGTTGTCTTAATTCACCAACAAGAAGGATAGTTCCAAAGCTTGGTCTCACTATTTCTTCGGTAAATTCGATAGATATTCACTAAGGAAGGTTCAAGTCCAGAAGACACCTCTCCTGATGCATAGCTTGTCTGTTTGCTCTCAACATTTTGTTTTGATTTTCTCACTTTCTTTCATGTGGGGGATTGTTGGATATTTTACAAATAAAATGTGAAAGAAAGTGATTTAAATTCAATTTTTCAAGAGTTTCAAGATGGATTGAAACATCAATTTCAATTTGATGTTTCAATTACAAATTTAACATATGGAAGTTAAATTTGATATTATAACTCAATTGAGTTATATTTTTCATATGTTTCAACTTTATTTAATTTTGTTCTTTGGAGTTACTAAGTTGTTAGCCTATAAATAGCAACTTGTTTCTTCATTTGAATTATCCCATTCCATTTGGAGCATTCTTCCTTCTTTCTTTGTTTCTTTTGATCTTGAGTCGAGTTGAGAGCAAGTATCCAAGAGTTCTGCCAGATCCGAGTAGTTTGAGGTTGCTGTTCTACTGGAATTAGTCGTTGTATCCTGCTGAGACGATCGCCGTAGCCTGCTAGCAACCTGTGCAGAGCAAATAATTGTCTTCAGGACAGCGCTTTGTAAGCGTGCCTCGACTATTTATTTTGCAGCATTTGTCATATATACAGTGTTTGTATTGTTATTTCCACTGTAATCGTTAGTATCCAGTTAAGGTGTAATCAGTTTGCTAGTGTAACTCAGTTCTTATTTGAGCATATCTCCAACAGACTTTTACGGCATAAAACCCAACAACATTTTGTCGTAAGATGGCGCATTTCTCTACACTTCTAATTCCCATATTCAACAAGATTTCTTCTTTCCAGATGTGAGTGAATTTATTCTATTCCAAGCTCCACTAAAATTTTCCTTTTCCTGATTTGGGTGCATTTCGAACGCATTTCTGGAGTCCTGCACAAAACCATTAAATTGTAACAAATTCTTACTAAAATATCCTCTTTTATATGAATTAAGCATAAATTCTATATTTTAGGATTTTTATTGTGATCTGGTGACTTTTGACTAAATTTACTTCAAATGATAAGAATTTAAGCACTAAGTCCTTGTTTTCCTCACAATAAACTAAATTTTTAAGGCTAAATAATGCACATAATTGAGCGTTATCAAATACTTAATCTCTTTTATAGATGATTATTTTAGATATGGGTATTTTTACCTAATGAACATAAGTTTAAAGCTCTTGACTAAATTTACTTCAAATGATAAGAATTTAAGCACTAAGTCCTTGTTTTCCGCATAATAAACTAAGTTTTTAAGGCTAAATAATGCACATAATTGAGCGTTATCAATTACTTCATCTCTTTTATAGATGATTATTCAAGATATGGGTATTTTTACCTAATGAACATAAGTCTGAAGCTCTTGAAAAGTTCAAGGAGTATAAGACTAAAATTGAAAAATTATTAGGTAAAACAATTAAAACACTTCGATCTGATCATGTGGAGAGTACATGGATTTAAGATTCCATGACTATATGATAGAACATGGAATCACTTTCCAACTCTCGGCGCTTGGTACACCTCAACAGAATGGTGTATCAGAAAGGAGAAATAGAACCATGCTAGACATGGTTCGATCAATGATGAGTTATGTTCAATTGTCTGACTTGTTTTGGGGTTATGTAGTGGAGACTACAGTTTACATCTTGAACAACGTTCCATCAAAAAGTGTTTCGAAAACACCTTTTGAGTTGTGTAGAGGTCGTAAAGGTAATTTACAACACTTCAGAATTTGGGGATGTCCAGCCCATGTGCTTATGACAAACCCAAAGGAACTGGAACCTCGTTCAAGAGTATGCCTATTTGTAGGCTATCCCAAAGAAACAAAAGGTGGTTTCTTCTTCAATCTAAAAGAAAATAAAGTGTTTGTATCGATAAAATGCTACTTTCTTAGAAGAAGACCACATTAGGGATCACAAACCATGGAGTAAAATGGTATTAAATGAAATTTCCGATGAAGATACAAATACGTCAATGAGAGTTGTTGATAAAGCTAGCATGTCGACAAGACTTGTTGATAATGTCGGCTCATCGAGTCAAGCATATCCTTCTCAAGAGTTGAGAGTGTTGGGTTTTATGTCCTAAAACTCGTAGATAGTAAATGTAACGTTCGACCGATCATTAATAAAATGTTATTGATGTATTTTTCAATAAAGTGTTATTTTTTATATTATCTTTATCTTGCCTAAATAACCCTAATCCAATAAACTAACATCCTAGGCTTTTGTATGTGTCTTGAACTGCATGTAGAGATATACGGGGATCATTGTTCAAGATATAGTCTAAAGGGTCTATAGTATAGGGATAAAGCTGGATACCTTATCCCGGTAACACTATGGATACGACCCACTTTGTATCTGATACAAACGCAATGATCCAACACGTTGTGTAGAGGACATGCGAGTGGGGGTATCCTTTGCAATGAGTTTGTAGAAGACCAGATTGTGAAATAGTAATCTTTTCGAGACCATCACGACATGCATGCTTTGGAGGCCTTTGTAAATAAAAACACTTTAAAAAAATACTAATTTAAGTAAAAACTTTAAAAACAAAACTTTTATTCGGGATCCCTAATTTTAAAAGTTTTAAATAATCTTAAATAATTTCTAAAATATAAATGTACATGGCCTCTAGAAAATTTCTCGAACAGATTTACAATTCAAATAAAGTAAAACAGAGTTCTTTAAGCGGAAGAAGATAAATAAAATATGAAGTTCCTGGTTCCCTCATGGCTGCCTAACGGATTTTCATCAGTCGCCTTACACCTGCCCTTGCCTTTACCTGAAGAAAAATTATTTTTGAAAAGAATGAGTATTTAAAATACTCAATAGGTGACCCTACTATTGAAGTTGGGTTATGCTTTTAATACGTTTTGAAAATTAAAAAAAAAAATCTTTTTGGTGGCTCTAACTTTATTTTAAACTTACTAATATGAGAGAGGATATACATCAATTTCATGCATATCCTAGACACGTCAATTTCATGTGTTTCCTACGGAGGCCGTCAATTTCACGAAACCTCGAGGCCGTCAATTTCACGAACCTCGACTTAGGTACATCAATTTCATGTCGCTAAGTCCTGTGCAGGCATCTCTGAATGTACATCAATTTCATGTACACTTATAAAGTTTAAGAAACTCATAAATCATTTAAAACTCATACATATAATGGAATTTTGAGAGACTACAGTAAAGCCACTTACCTTAGCTTTAAACCCAAGAAACAACCAAAGAGTTACAAGTCTTTTGCGCAACCTAATATAAATTTTCAAACTCAATTAATCGGAGCCACAACCACCAGAATAAACTTCCAAAAGCTAAATCACTTCCAATTATGTTCTTAAAGAAACTTGCCCAAAACCTCTTGTTTCCGAAATCAATCTTAAACCAACAAAATCCCTCACAACCAAAGATGCTCGAGAAGTTGTTGGACAACACTCTAAATCTTCAATGCTGAAACTTTAATTGGTGAGAAAGGGAATGGAAATTCAAATCTTGTGGAGAAGAAAGTTGCGGGCTTGCTGCTGTCGAGGGCTCACCGGAGGAACGTCGTCGCCACACTGCCGCTGTGACGCCGCTGCTCCGCGCGGAAGAAGACTCACACTGCCGCCGTGGATCGAGACGCGCCGCCACAACAACGCCCTCGTGAAAGCCGAAAACCGCCGCGATCTTCTGTTCGCCGGAGAGGGATGCCGTCGAGGAGCTCGCCAGAGCACCGTAGGTGACGCCGCTGGGTGGTGGGAGAAACTGCCAGCCGAAGAAGAAGAAAAAAACAAGGAGGGCTGCTGGTCGTGGGTTGGAAAGAAGTTGAAGATGGAAGAAAAAATCAAACTCCTAGGGCTGCGTGCGTGGCTTTAAAAAGGCTTGGGCTTGGCTCCAAAGACCACTTAATCACGAAATTGCCATCCCAGCTTGAATTTTTAAAAATTCACCAATTTTCAAATCTTTTTAATTTTCCCTCCAACTCCAATTTGCACAACTTAACCAAATTAACCCCAAAAATAATGAAATTTGAAATTTCCTTAAATTACGGACGTTACAGATACATTATAATATAAATTTTATATTCTTAAATTGAACTTTATAATATAAATTTATTTTGAATTCGATTCAAGATTAATTTATGGGAGAATTAAATATTTGAAGGAGTTCAAATATTAATTTTTAATATGAAGTGAGTTCATATTAAAACTATAGGTTAAATTTAATGCACATTGGATGCACATTAAAACTATAGGTTATATGAGAGAAAGATAATTGGATATGATTCAATTATAGGTTAATTTAAATATGTGATATTTAATTTAATAATTAATTAATTGGTGAATTAATTATATATTTAATTTAATTTAATTTAATTTAGTTAAATTTGATTTAATTAAATTAATTGAATTAAAATTATAGGTTATGTGAGGGATATTGGTTTACATGAAAATGATTAATAAAATTTGATTTAATTAATTAATTAATTAAATTAACTTTTAATTTAAATTTAATTTTAAATTAAATCTGATAACCAAATTGGTTATAAGATCGTGGAATTGGTTCCACGTCTCCCTCCCTAACTGCATGCCTACACGATAGGGAGGGAAGTTTTTTTGGCTTGTTCCCTCATTCAGGCGTGCCTCGAAGAAATTGAAAAACCTTAAATTACAGTAGAGAGTGTCTCGACAAAGAAAAACATTTAGGTAGGAGTAGTGTTTATAAGCTTAACTTTAATAAATTGAAAATAAAAAATCAAATGATCATCGAACGGTACGCTATTTATCCAACAAACCCTAAAAAAAAAACTCACTCTAATTAATTACTTACTCTAAAACCACTACTTTTTAAGTGTCTTTTACGTGATTTTAAGATTTTCAAAATTATTTTAAGCTAAATAACCAAATAACTTTTGAAAAAGTGTATTGAAGTAGCTAAATAGTATTTTTCACCCCAAAAAGTTGTCTATAAAATCATCGTAATAATGTAAGTATTTCACTATAGTATTTTAGTTGACAAAAAAATTATAAGTTCATAAAAGAAGCATCGAATAATAATAAGAAGAAGAAGGTACAAGTAACTCGTTGAACATCAATAATCAATGGAGGCCTTGAATTCTTATTCTAACATTATAGTCCTTGGTGGAAAATAGAAATACAAATGTAATTTAAATTTTTAGGCCTTGAGTTTAAAATAGGGAAAAGCAAAAGCCAAGGCTAAGAGCAACATAGGGATTAGAACATGCACGGGTGAAAAGGAAAAGAGACTTGGAGTTGGTTGGTGTGGGGTAGTTTCGACATATTCTTGTTTTCTTGGAAGAGTCGATGGGTCGATCTTTCCAATCCGAAACTTTTTCATCTTCTCTTGAGCTAACTCACTGTGTCCAACGCTCTTGAAATCAAATGTTGCATCTTTTTCTACAAATTCAAATGTCATAAACTCAGCGTAATTAAGGGTGTGTTTGGTTTAACTCTTCAAGTGTTTAATTTTGAAAAAAAAAATCATTTTGAAAAAATTTATAGTGTTTAACAACCACTAAAAATGACTTATTAGAAAATGAGATTGACAAATAAACCACATTTCGAGAGAAACACTTGAAACCAACTTTTTTAAAAAGAGTTTGTAAGTATACAATAACTTGTGTATAAAAACATTATGAGGAAATGTAACCAAACATATGAGTGTTTAAATTTTAAACAATTTTTATAAAATTTTTTTTTTAAAGAATGCATTCTTGAAAAACATTTAAATTAAAATGTATTCCAAACGGACCCTAGAGTAAGGTAGAATAAACACTTTTTAGAATTTATAAACCTAACACAATAAAGGGAAAAAAAAAACCTATGTACTAAACACATGTTAATTTATATGTTGTTTTACTAATTAAGCTTGTTAAAAAAGGGTTTTCAAATAAAAAAAATTAATAAAAAAAAAAGATTGTTAAAAAAGGTAATTAATTACATAATTTGTATTATTAGAAATGCAGTATCATATCTTACCAACTGCAAGTAGTAAAAGCTCATCTCCTCCTGGATGGTCCGGCAAAAAAGAAGTCACATCGTACACCTAAAACCAATCCACATACGGAATTAGGACCTTAGCCCAAAAAAGAAAAAGGCAAAACGAGAAATTACGGGCCCGTTTGGTAACATTCTCGTTTCTTGTTTCTTGTTTCCAATTTTATTAAGAAATCTAAGCATTTGATAACTATGTATGTTTCTTGTTTCTCATTTTTTAGAAACACTCCCAAAATTTGTTAGAACTTTTGGAAACAACTAAAACTAGTTTCTCATTTTTTGTTCTTGTTTCCAGTTTTTTCCAAACATAAATAAGAATATAGGTTTATTATTATTGAATTTATATGTGTTAGGGTCATGAAATTCTATTTTTCTTTATTAAAAATGAAGAAACGGAAACAAGAAACGAGAACGTTATCAAACGGGCCCTACTTTTTTCAAAATATTGACCTAAATATCAATAAAATAAGGGATAATTGTAATGGGTGGCAAAATTAGGATAAATAATGGCAAATTTAGCAATTTTTTAAAATATTTGCAAATATGGCAAAATTTTTTAATTAATTTTTTATATCCTATTTTGCCCTTGAACTGCGCGCACAGTGGATTTCTCTCCTCTCTTTTTGTTTTGGTAGGTTTCTATCTGATAGAAAATTTTTCTATCACTGATAGAAAAACTTTCTATCTGATAGAAAATTTTTCATCTTTCTATCTGATAGAAAATTTTTCTATCACTGATAGATTCTATCAGTGATAGAAAAACTTTCTATCAGTTATCACTGATAGAATTAACTTTCTATCAGTGATAGAAAACTTCTATCACTGATAGAAAGTTAATTCTATCGATTTTCTATCACGGATAGAAAACTTTCTATCAGTGATAGAATTCTATCACTGATAGAATTAATTTTCTATCACTAATAGAAGTCTTCTATCACTGATAGAAGTCTTCTATCAGTAGATAGAAAACTGCGCGCACAGTGGATTTCTCTCCTCTCTTTTTGTTTTGGTAGGTTTCTATCTAATAGAAAATTTTTCTATCACTGATAGAGTGATAGGAAAACTTTCTATCAGTGATAGAAAAACTTTCTATCAGTTATCACTGATAGAATTAACTTTCTATCAGTGATAGAAGTTTTCTATCACTATCACTGATAGAATCTATCAGTGATAGAGAAAGTTTTCTATTAGTGATAGAAAACTTCTATCACTGATAGAAAGTTAATTCTATCGACTTTCTATCACTGATAGAATTAATTTTCTATCACTGATAGAAGTCTTCTATCACTGATAGAAAGTTTTTCTATCACTGATAGAATCTATCAGTGATAGAGAAACTTTATATCAGTGATAGAAGTTTTCTATCACTGATAGAAAACTTTCTCTGATAAAAGAAAAAACAAAAGCAAGTTAGCAAAGTAAATAATTAAAGGGGTTCACGTTTCTCTGATAAAAGAGTTTAAAAAAAATTGAAAAAAGAAAAAAGAAAGGAAACTTTGAAAAGATGTTCTTCTTCCAGGCTCTCTTTTTCACACTTTCCCTCTGCCGTCCCTTTCTCTCTCATCCTCACAATCTCTCTCTATCCCTCTATTTTTCTCTCTCGCTCCTCTTCGCGTCGATCACCGCCCGCCTCCCTCACTCTCTCGCCGTCGCTGCCGTAACTCGAAGATGGTTGCGCCACCGCCCTGTTTTCTACCAGTCGCGGCCCGATTTAAAAAAAGCACTCTTTCGATCTCAGCGCCGCCACGCTTCGCCTCAGCCACTGATACCGATCTCTGCGGGTGGAAATGAGTGCGAGCTCCGGCGAAGCATGGCCGCGGAGTCTGTCCGACGGCGTACAGACTTCAATCGACGTCAATTTCTGGGAGAGGAGCCTTCGTGGAGGAGTGAAGTTCATTTTAATGGCAGGGTCGAAGGTGGAGAGAGTGAAGAGAAGAAGAGAAACAAACATGGGTTCGGAAGGGCATTTTCGTAAATTCTACGTTCAGACTACAACTTTTTGCTATTTTTGCAAATTCTTTTGCGGGCTGCTATATGTGCAAATATTTTGGCCCAAATTGGTAGATTTGCAACCGGCCCTAAAATAAGGATGTAAATGAATATTTGAAAACTGTTATAGAAATTTAAAAAAATGGTTAAAAATATATAGCTTTAAATATTTTTCTTTCATGTAGTGCCTTTTATTTTCATCTTATGCTATGTGACTATATTGGTCTTTTTTAATAAAAAAAATAATTATATCTCTTTTAAATAAAAATTTTATTACAACACTACACTCATAAAGTTACTTAAAATATTGCTAAAGCTATGATTTTATTTATTTATTTATTTGTTATTATTATTGTTATTTTTATTTTTGAAAAGAGCTATAACTTTTTATTAAAATATTTTTGTTTGGGTATAAAATTTAGTTAAAATTATACGAGGACCAAAATGAATATATAGACTTAAAAGTGAAAAGTATATGGATTAAAATAATATTTCAACTAAATACTTAAATTAGGAAATAAGCAGTTCACAGATGTGATATTTTGTGGAAACTTTTTATATTTCATCAAAATCTTTATTATATAATTGGAATGTCAATTAACTTTTTAAATTGTATTGAAAATTTCGAAAGAAAATGTACAGCCAGTGAGGATGCTTTCAACAAATAAATAAATAAATATCATAGTGAAGAAGATAAAAAAGACAATCTAGATACATCAATTATAGATTTAATGATAAAATACACATTACCATAAATAAAAATAACTTTACTTGATTTGTTTTGAACACAGACTAATTTTTTTAAAAAAAAAATTCCAATGAAAAAATCAATTCAAATGAAGCTTATAACCTAATCCAACTCAATCTACACCAATTGCGTAACTTTGTTCAAAATTTTCAAATAGTTAGGAAGGTAAAGGTAAACGAAATAAAAGAAAAAAAAAAACATACATATCCAGATATTATAAGCCAGCAATCTTTCTGGTTGTTGTGCTTTGCAACCTCATCGAAAGTATACACTTTAGAATTCAAATCCATTTCCTATGAACTTTTTTGCACCTGCTCGTACAGATTCAAATATCAGACCATAAGTTAATCTAAAAAAAAACAAAGAAAATAAATATCAGACCATAAATAGAAGAGGAAAGAACAGAAGAAAGAAAGAAAATTGAAAAGAGTTTAGAGTCACTTACTTGAGAGAATATGAGCTTTTCTTAATGGTGGCTCTGCTAAAAGAGTTCCCTTTGTGTGTGAATTTATTTCAGTTTTCCTTGGTGCCTTTAAATAAATACCACCAATAAGATTTTATTAATTCAACGTGTTTTTGGCGTCAAGGATTTAAATATGAATTTTGATGTGAAAATATGGAGATCTGAATTTTACACATAAATGGATCCAATATACTTGTGAACAAATAAATTATAAAAATTAATTCATTTTCACTTCTTAATTAGTTATAAATTGATTATTACTATTTAATTGATACAAATAAATTTTATATTATTTATTATTACATTTAGTGGGTGGATAAACGTGGACCAGATCTGCTGCCGATCCACGTGAAAAACGACTAAATGGTCACATCCTCAATCTTTTCCATTTTCTTTTAAGTTTTTTAATTTTATTCTTGGGCTTAAAATGTTGGGCTCAAGCCCACGGTTTTCGTCGTACGAAGAAAACAGCAGCTGCTTCATTTCTGTTTGAGAAATTGTGTGGTATCTAAAAAAGGGCAACAAGAAAAGTAGCTAAAAATAAATAGGTGGCTTGAAAAATGGCTACACAAGTTTATAAATTAAATAGATGGCTAATTAATTTTATGATTAATAAATCTCTATTTGCAGAAGACAAAAATGCCCCCCCAACAAACTGTCTAAGATGTTCCTAACGTTTAAAATTAAAATCAGAGTTTATGAGAGAGAAAATACCCCTAAAAAAGTTAGAGAAATTCTAGGAAGTTTTAAATTCAAAAAATCCAAGGAACCAACCTACTTAAAAAAGTTAGAGAAATTCTAGGAAGCTTGAAATTCAAAAAATCCAAGGAACCAACCTAATTTGAAAATCTAGATGTGGCATCTTCTTAGTACTCAAGAACTGTTTTCTGGAAAAAAACACACGGGACAAACTCAAGAATCGATACCTTTATTAGGGTGAAACATGTGAAATTCAACCCCCTCCAACAGAAGAAACACCTTTCAAATGCGTCGATTGAAAAATCAGTCCTCTCAATCAGAAGATATACCCCCTGTAAAAATGAGTTAAAAATGCCCCAAATTGGAAACAACTAAGAAAAATGAACTTAAATGCTGCAATTATAACAAATCAAATCAACACAAACCCTCCACCAAAACCGCATCATGCATTTCCTCCCCACGCCCGTGCTCTTCGTCTTCCACACCTTACAAACTTGAGAGCCAAAACCTAAGGAAACCTCCATTTCCCACCTCTTCTACTGCAATCCCTGTAGGGATTAAAGCCCTAGGCAGCGGAAGACGTCAGAGACCTTTTTCGAATTAAAACGTCGATTGGGATACCAATACGACGGCAAATAAAATACAGCAATATAAACCAATTTTATACATGCTGAAAATCACCTAAAGCATGCTGTAAATAGATTAGAAACCTAGATCTAATCTAGGGAAAAATGGATCCTAACGATCCAAGATCAAGAAACCTTACCGTTGATGAAGGTCTTGATCTTTTCGCCTAATTCCCTCTGAATTGTAAAAAAAAATCCAGCAGCCTTAGAAACCCTTTTCTGCTGCAAATCCTTCGCGAACACCACCAAAGAAGCAACACCGGTATTCTCCTGGTATTCAGAGTTGAGTGGTTTGTGGGAACCAAATCAAAACTCTAAGGGATTTTTGGGAGAAAGTTCTCTGCATATTTTTGGGAAGGCAAAAATGCAGAGAGTTCTCTGAGAGGGAGAGAGAGCCTTTTGCGTGGGATGCTAAGAGAGAGAGAGATCTTTTTCTAAAAAACAACTCTGAATCAAATTAAGGGAATGGAAGAAAAATCACGTTGAAGTAACTTCCCACTCCCTTAATTCTCTCATTCTCACGCGTGTAGGGTTAGGGGAGTTATTGACTGATCAGTTTCTCAACTGATCAGTTATTTAATAAAAATAATTAAATTAAAATCAAATAAACATTTTAATTTAATTACTATTACATGAAACATTTTCATGTAAGTATCCCACTTAACCCATAGTTTTAATATATCTTAATTAAATCATAATTTAATTAAGATCAAATTAAAACATTAATATTAATTAATTCACCAATTAATTAACAATTAAATATCATATATTTAATTATGTTTTCTCTCAAATAAACTATAGAATTAATATACATCATATGTGCATTAATTATAACCTATAGTTTTTAATATGAACAATATTCATATTTTAATAAAATATTTGAACCCCTTCAAATATTTAATTCCCCTTAGAAATTTACCTCAACGGCCCAATGGAGCTACCGGTGGGACCTAATGGACCTACAGATCAGAAGCTCCAACGATGTGAGATTAATTGGCTAAACTCATTAACCAAATTAATCAATGTTCGTTAACTATGGTTCACTCCACTAAAGAACCATAGCTGCACTCTTCTCACTGCAGATATATTTCTGTGTCCACGGATGTTGACCATCAACAGCAAGTTAGCCCTTCACGTGTGTTCGTACCCCAGGTAGGTCAAATTACCGTTTTACCCCTGAGCTACCTCTTGGTCCTTAAGTATCAGTGCTCCTCTAATGAACAACCTGTTTGAGGTCCAACCAACAAACAGAAGTCCCTCTCGTGCCATAGAGAGGGTAGGGCCCATTGTTCAAGACCCGGAGACACCACTTAAGGGAACACACCTCTACTTACCCTAATATCGGGAAGGAGTGAATTCCATCTCGTAAGACTACGTTCCCAGCTCCCCACTCGGTCTTGTCCCCAAAATGGTAGGCTTATTGAGTCGGCGAACAGGCCACTCTCACCCGTACAAATCAAAGGACAATCCCTCATGGACAGGAGTCCATAATCCACTCAGGATTAAGGCCAAGTTGCCTAGGTCATCCTAGTGAAATAGAAACCGAGCTAACTAACGGTGTTACAGTTAGTGGTTAACTATTTCGCGGTCCGGTCTTTGTGCAAACTCATTGCACAGGATACCCCCACTCGCATGTCAACTACACGAACGCGTTGGATCAATACGTTTGTATCAATATACAAAGCGGGCCGTATCCATAGTGTCACCAGGATAAGGTACCCAGCCTTATCCCTATACTACAGACCCTTTAGGCTAAAACTTGAACATTGATCCCCGTATGTCCCTACATACTAGTTCAAGCCTCATTCTATTAGCCTTGGATGTTTAGTTTATTGGATTAGGGTTAATAAGACAAGATATAATACAAACATTGAATAATACATCACTTTTATTAATGTTCGGTCAAATGTACATTTACTATCTACGAGTTTTAGGGCATAAAACTCAACAATCCCATTAGGACCATTCTTCCCAACCCAGTGTATCGCCCTTCCTATCTCCTACACCGCACCGACGAACCACTTCTGCTGTGCCGACAAGCTTCTCCCGTCGTGCCGACGAGCCTTCTACGCAACCCGCAAGCTCCATTGAGTCTTCTTCTCCACAATGTCTGTCACCAAAAAATTTAAAATAAGATATGTAGATAAGGACTTCATTTCCCTTATATTTGTAGCAATCGTATACATAATCCTCCCATTTTAGGGATTCATTTTTTCCTTCCAATCTGCGATTATACCGCTCTATTGTAAGACGAAAAGCACGAACGTGGGGAGGAAATGCATGGAGGCGGTTTTGGTGGAGGGTTGTGTTGATTTGAACTTAAATGCTGAACCCGCCAGAGTGGTATGTACTAATAAATACCATTTCATCGTTATTACAACTTCTCTGGAAAAAGTGTGCTTGTGGTATACTCATATGTATGTGTGCGTCCCCCCTACATTATACACATTGGCATGTCTAATAGAAAAAATGCTTTGATTTGTTTGTACTATTATATACATCCATGGAATGGTCTGATGTGTCTACTTGTGTGTATACACTTAATCCCCCTGAATTTGAGTTAATCACCCCCTGTATCGTGTATGTCTGGAATGCCCAATAAAAATACACTCTGTCTTTGTATGTGTTGCTATATGCAACCATAATAACCCCCCCGTACCATGTTCACCTGGATGCAAATACCTGATGAATGCCATAACTGATATCTGTCTATAGTATTACATACATACGTGTTCCGCATGCGTCCTGTGTGTATGCATACTTACCCCAGTCCCACCCCCCATATGAGTTATATATACGTTGCAGTTTATATGCACTGTCATCTGTCTGTGTGTACTGCTACTTACGACTCTTATTGTTGTCCTTTGGTAACATGGATAATGAGGCACAAAATGTGAGGGATAAAATCTTTTTTTACCGTTGAAAACACTTAAACCTAAGCCTAAAAAATAGGTAGATCTTTTTATATCGTTGAACACAGACCACCAACTGAACTCCCTATAAATCGGGATTCATCCACCTCGAAAAAAGGGGGGAGAAAACTGAATGAAAACAAAACAATCTGTTAACGGCATTTGTCTATAGTCGTATATACTAGGGGTAAAAATGTCAAAAAAAATCTGGAAAACAAAAATGCGGTAGCCACCCCTACGAATTCTGAACTCCCATAGCCAAAAAACAAGAAGACTTTTTTTTTCTAGCTATTCAGCACAAATTCCCATCTAAAAAAGTCAATTGTGTGGTATTTAAGAAACTTGATGTTGGGCTTTTAACCTTTGATTTACATCTGCAATTTTGGTGCAAGCATACCTCACTTGGTGATTTTGTCCAGCACGTGCTACAACTTTTGTTTAGTTATTAAGTGGGATTTTTTGTACTCATATATATCAGTTGAGGAAGTTTATGGACTGAACTATATGGGTTGGATGTATCTTGTACTACTGTGTGTATATAAACAGCTTGTGGGTGTGCTTAGGGTTAAGGCATTTTGCGATTACTTCATCATATTGTAGGCTCTGTTTTGGATTGATAAGGAAGAAATTATCTCTGGTTGAAGAAAGTGGATGTAGGCATAGCCGAATCACTATAATCTCGGGTGTTCTCTCTTCCTCATTCTTCTCTATTTTTTTGTTCTATATTTTTCCGATTCTACTCTGTTTTGCTTTCGCTTGGGCGTAGATTTGCTGGGTTATTTTTGTGTTTTTATTGCGTCGCTTGTTTCCATTTGTTTCAACATTTGGTATCAAAGACAAGATTGGGGGAGGATTTTTTCTTCTTTGATAGCCCTAATTTGTTGATTGTTTTTTCATCATCTCAGTTTTCTCTTCTTTTGACTCGTGATCTGCTGAAAGCAATGTCGGCCAGATTTGAGATCGAAAAGTTTGACGGCAAGGGTGACTTCATTTTGTGGAAAACAAAGATGCAGGCACTCTTGGTTCAACAAAAGGTAGCTAAGGCTTTGGACGATCCAAGTAAGTTACCCGCCTCTATGTCTGATGATGCAAAGAATGAGATGGCTGAAATAGCTTATAGCACTATCATATTGCACCTTGCTGATAATGTGTTGAGAAAGGTCAGTACTATTAATAGTATTTCTAAGTTGTGGGCTGCTTTAGATAATCTCTATATGTCTAAAACCTTAAGTACCAAAATATATCTTAAGGAGAGATTATTTGGATTTAAGATGGATTCGTCTGAGAATTTAGAAGAAAACCTTGATGAATTTAACAAGATTTGTTCAGACTTGGTTAATTCTGGTGAAAAATTGGACAGTGAGAACCAAGTCGTTATCCTCCTAAACTCTTTGCTTGAAAAATACAAAGAAGTGAAAAATGCCATTAAGTATGGTCGAGATACTCTGACTCTTGATATTGTGTTGAATGAGCTTAAATCTAAAGAACTTGAAATGAAAATTGAGAAGAAAGATTATGATGCATTGTTTGTGAAAGGCAAGCAACATAAATGCCAAAATTCTAAGCAACATAAAAATTCTTCCAGGCCTAATCCCAAAAACAATCAAAAGGATAAGTCAACTTGCAAATATTGTCGTAAAGAAGGCCACACAAAGTATGAATGCCCTATACTTAGGAAGAAAGGAAAATTACCTATTAGAAAAGACGACAACGTGTCAGCTAATGTTCTTGAAGGTTATGAATCTGCCAAGGTCTTAATGGTTTGTGAATCCAATAGTATCGATGAATGGATTATGAATTCTGGATGTACCTTTCACATGTCACCTAACAAACACTACTTCTCTGATTTTAATGAATTAAATGGGGGCAGAGTAATAATGGGAAATGACCAGCGTTGTGAAATTAAACGAATAGGGTCAGTTAAGCTTCAGATGCATGATGGTTCAATTAAAATCCTTTCCTCTGTTCGGTATGTCCCAGGGCTGAAAACAAATTTGATATCCCTAGGCACATTAGATAAGGCTGGCTTGAATTATAAATCAGAAAACGGTGTTTTGTTAGTTTGTAGTAAAGATTCTTCGATAAATCTGAAAGGTACTTTGAAAAATGGCCTATATGTGCTTCAGGGAACAACTGTTGTGGGTAGTGCAAACATAGCTACTAATGAAGGTAATAAAGAGACAAAATTGTGGCATAAAAGAATGGCTCATATAAGTCATCGTGGCCTTGATGCTTTGTATAACCAAGGTCTCATTGGCAAAAATAAACCCTCTGAGATCTTTTTTTGTGAGCATTGTATGTTGGGAAAATCCACTCGTTCAAGCTTTAAAAGGGGCTCATACAAATCACAAACAAAGTTAGAACTCATACACTCTGACTTATGGGGTACTTTTAGAGTTAAGACACATGGTGGAGCTCAATATTTCCTTTCTTTGATTGATGATTATTCTAGAAAGTTATGGATGTACATGCTCAAAACTAAAGACGAAGCATTTGAATAGTTTGTTCACTGGAAGAATTATATTGAGACTCAAACTGGATGCAAAATTAGAACTTTGAGAATTGATATTGGCCTTGAATTCTTGAATGAAAATTTTAAAAACTTGTGCAATAAATATGGTATCAATAGACACTTGACAGTACCCAGTACCCCTCAACAAAACGGTCTAGCTGAAAGGTTTAATAGAACGATTTTGGAGAAGGTTAGTTGCATGCTTTCAAACTCAAACTTATCAAAATCTTTTTGGGGAGAAGCTGTGAATACTGCAGTATACATAATAAATCAAAGCCCATCTACTGCATTGAATTTTAAAACTCCTCCAGAATTGTGGATTGGTAAACCACCTAAGCTAGACCATTTAAGAACCTGTTGTGCTGCTTTTGCCCATATTAAACAGGGTAAATTAAAACCTAGAGCCAAGAGGTGCATTTTTATTGGGTATCCACAAGGGGTTAAGGGCTATAAACTATGGTCACTTGAACAAGGGGATAAAAAATGCCTCGTTAGTAGAGATGTGACTTTTAATGAGGACTTGATGCCTTGGAAAGATCCTCAGATTATTGATACAGTTGCATGTTGCGCAAATTGCTAACTGCAAGTGTACGGGCCAAGTTATAATATAGTGAAATTTAATTCAAATGTCGTCCTCTGGATTGGGTTTCTAACCAATTTAATTACCGAAAATAATCTTGTCCAATTTTATTTAGGGAACCGAAATAAGTGACAAATAATGCAAAATTAACACAAGGACTAAAAAGTGTGACTAACAATTGATGGCAAAAGTCTTAGCGAGTTGATTTCACCAATTGGGAATATGGATTGATTCATGGATGGTTAACATGCTTTTGATTCATAGATCTAGGAAACTACAATCTTACATATATCTCTCGAGCATACATAATCATCTCACATTCAATGAACCTAATATCCCTATTCAAATTCATTAAACATGCAAGGCATTAAGGTTAGTCCTTTTTACCGATTTCTAGAATTATCTATTATCTCCCGATCTTTAGATTAATCCTAGTTATGCATAATGATTTCTAAGCTAAATCCCCTCTCCCGAGTTAGATTTAAACACAAATAACATTCATTTCATGGCCGGTAAATTCAAAGCACTAAACACACATTATGCATAAATGAACTCATAGCAAAAATCCATGAAATCAATCCATAATTGCCCCAACGGCTACATCAATCCCTAAGAATTAAACTTAGCTACTCATAATCCGCGTTACGATATAAACTAAGTACAAATCAGCCATTAAAACTCCTAAAGTAAAGGGAAAAGAGGAATAAACGCTAAGTAGGCCGAGACCGCACGTCCCCGTCACGATCTCCACGAGCACAGCCTTGAATCCCACTTTTCTCCACTTGCTTCAGCCTCCATAGCAGCTTAATTGGTGAGTTTTCGGCCACAAATGCGTCAAAAGAAGTCCCCAAATCTGACCTAATCGTATTGTATTTATAGGAAAAATCGACATAGCGTCGTGACGCTGTCGCGATACCGCCCATTCTGTTTAGGAATTAACTGAGAGCGTCGAGACGCTGCGGTCACAGCGTCGCGACGCTGTGACCTTTTGCCTCCTGATTAAAGAAGGAAAATATGAGTGTCGAGACGCTCTGAAGTGAGAGTCTCGACGTTGGTCCACTTTTTGCACTAACACAATTCGCTTCCAACTTCGATTCTCTTCGTTCCTTTTGCCTCTTTTCGCATCCCGAACATCCAATTAGCTCCAATTTCTCGATTTAACTCCAAAACGTGATTCCTACAAATAAAACACAAAAAATGCATAATTTTGGCCAATTAAATGTAAAAGACTAGCTTAATTAATTAGGAAAAATAGCTAGCTATGCTCGCTATCAAACACCCCCAGACTTAAGCTTTTGCTAGTCCTCGAGCAAACTAAAATCAAGCATACAGTCGAAAAATAGATGCACAAACATAACTCAATCCTCAAGGCTCAAAAGTCAATAAACAAGCAATCAAGAGACATGCACATAAGGCCAAATGAGGGAGACAAATCAAAAGTTTTCCAAAATTAACTTGCACAAACGAGATCTAACTTAGCTAGATTAGACTCTAATGGCCCGGGATTGGATTACTAAACTCTCAACTCATCTTCCCTCTACACTGGCACTAAGGATTCACTAACGGGTCAATGGAACAAATTAGTTTGTTTTCATCCATACTTAGGTGCTTAAAATTGAAAATTACATCAAGCATTTATATGTGGCACTAGCTTTCACACACCTATTGCAGGGACCCATAAGCCGAGTTTTACCCTTTGGTTGGCCTAACTGATCACAACAGGGGTAGCTCTTTTTGTCTAAATCATTATTAAACATTGCATTCCGCACATAAGTCATGACTTTGTTTTTCTTTTACTTTGTAACAACAAGGATTATTTTTCTTTATGAGCATGATAAGCATATATTCTTTTCATTCCTCCTAGGCAAGATTGAACATGCTAATTTGCAAAAAATTAACTCTTTAGCTCTTCCCTACACCTATCGAGGTGACAACAAGCATATGAACCTAATAATTCGCTCCTAAGCATTCAAATCCAAATCCAGCCAAGAAAAATACTCTACTGATGCAAGACATCTCCTAGAAAAAGTTTAAAAAGTCTCCCTTTTTGGGCACTCATGGTTACAACTCAGCGAAATCTTGAAAATTGACAAGAAAGCCTATCCTAGGAAATCATAGTCATGCAAAAATAGCATCCAGAACACAACCATATTCTCAATTCAAAGAAAGCTCAAAACTATAGCCCGAACTCAGGTGCTCAAGGGCTCCACAAACATGACATTCCATCCCCAAACTTAAACATGCATTGTCCTCAATGTATAAAGGAAATAAGGCATAATCAAGCAGGAGAACAATAAAAGAATGGAAGGAGTGAACAATATTGTCCTGGAATGATGATGACCTCTTTGTGGAAGCTTGCAAGCAAAGAAGAAACTGGAACCAAGATCTACAAAAAAAAAAAAAAAAAAAAAAAAAACAAATCAAACTTAAAGAGAAAATCACAACTGAACTTACTTGGGTTGCCTCCCATAAGCGCTTGTTTAACATCATAAGCTCGATGTGTTCACCGAATAGGTGATAAGGGTAAAAAATATACCTATTCTACCCTTATATTTAGCTCATAATCTTGTCAAAAACTACATGTTTTAGGTCAATTTTACTATTCCCGAGCTCAAAATAGGTTAAAGTTGATAAGGTAGGGTGTTGAAAGTCATTTTTGTCAAATTAGGCTCATTTGTGCTTAAAATGACTCAATTTTAAGGGAATTTGACTAAGTTTATTGTTGTGCAGGAAAATAAAGGAAATGCTGGAATTTACCCAAAAATGCGACCGCATTTCTGGGAAGACAAAATGAAATGCGATCGCATTTCTAGAAAAACGACAATTCCGAGTCGTCCGCGGGTCGTTTTGAACGAGACTTCTCTGCACCTAACCGGCTGTTTTGACCCCGACCGATTGGGCTACCTACCAGCACCTATTTCGCAGCTCCTCAACCATTTCCAACACTATATAAGCTCGTGATTCGAAGTCAAATTCAAGCAAAACTTATTTGGAAGAAGAGGGTGGTGACAGAACCCTAGTTGACGCCTATGAGTATGGATGCCCGAGGTCCTTCTTAGATGACTAAATTCTAACCTTAGTTAGACATCAAACCTTAGGGTTTGTAGGGATTTTCACCCATTCCCACCTGTAAAAGTGAGAGAGTGGAGTGTCTAAGCGAACTCTAGGAGGATTGGATAAATAGAAAAACCCATAGTATTTGGCTACTGTCATTATTTCCAGCTTTTTATACTTTTCATTTATCTGTATTCTTTACATCTTATTTTCAATGAAAATGTATTCATTTGCACTTTATCTCACCATGAGTAGCTAATTTCCGTTGAAGGGTTCAATATGGTGAATTCCCTTATGGTTCAATAGCTTGAAAGTGTCGCTATTTTAGTCCTAAATTATTAAGCTGTTGGGTGCTTTAATTGTGTTTTTATTGAAGAAATCTAAAATAATTTGTTATTTGGTCTTTAGGAGCATATTATGAATTTTTGGTGGAAAAAGGCCCTAAAATGAGCTATCCAAGCCTAAAATCCTACCATGGGTCAAAGAGGGAGCCCAAGAAGTCAACCATGCAAAGAAGATCCAGAAAGAAATGAAGAAAGACCCAAGTCCAAGCCCAAATCTGCACCTACCTGTTCTGGAAACCGCATAGTGTCGCGACGCTGTCCTATTTCCGGGCCTATATAAGGCCTCCCTTGGTGCCCATTTTTCTCATCAATCATTCCTTCATTCATTCATTCCTTTCCTTCCTAGGCTCTTTTTTAGCCTTCTCTCAAGGCTTTTTAGCCTTTTTGAGAGTTCTTAGTGGGAAAATTTTGGGGAGCTTTGGGGAGCACTCTAGGAGACTCAAGGAGTGCTCGGAGGGACTCCAAGCGCTAGCGACGGGGTCTTCGATGGTCATCTCCTTTCCTTTTATTTTTCTCAAATTTATGCTTTCCATTGTATATCTTGTGGATATTATAGCCATGTATAGCTAAACCCCAATTTGGGGTCTTGAAATGCAAATATATAGTTAAATGTTATTATAATTGCCTTTCTCTTGCCCTTTTCACTAATTATTTGTATGGATGCTCGTACTGCTGTATGCAATCTGGCCAGTTGTATATTGATCCAATTCTTAATGGAAACTCGACGGAGAGAAATTAGGATAGATCATAATCCATGCAACTAGTTTAATTGCCCGTCGTGACAACGAGAGTAGTTGATTAAACTTAGATTCCTAAAATGAATCAACGTGTAATAATTAACGATTTTTAATGGCGCTAAGGACACTTAGGTTGTTAAAATGAATTAGTTATAATTAGGGGAAACCGACAGGAGAACCTATGTGACTAACGAAGATTCTAGGATTATAATTAGTTGGACAATGAGATAGGATAATTGTAATAATTCTTTAGCTATTAATTGATTTTCAAGACCCCGCTTCTCACTAAAAAACTCTTTCTCCATATTTTTTATTTCCTTGATTGATTAATTTCAAACCATTAATTGCTTTAATTTTAAATTCATTTTAATTTCATGTTTTGGTCCCTGAATATTATTTCGCCCAAGTATTTTTAGTGATTAAGAATTTATTGCTTTGCTTAATTTTCGCTTCACCTCCCTGAGCATTCGATACTCGAAATATTTCTATTTTATATTACTTGCGGCCCATGCACTTGCGGTGTAGGCATAGGCTCAACAATAGTGTATACTTGCACTAAGGTTGGCTGAATTTATCTTCATTATTATTTATCATCTTATTTCACATCCATCATTCAACCTTTGCCACACCAAGTTTTTGGCGCCGTTGCCGAGGACCAAAAGTGAAACCAGTTTTGATTATTTGAAATTGCGATCAGATTGCGACCACATTTCTGTCTCAAAGGGAACTTGACTTTGATTTGCATTTGTTTTGCTTTTGCAGGTTGAAGTTAGTGCATGAACAAGGGGTGTCCACTCCTTGACATTGATCCGGAGATAGAAAGAACCTTTCGTCGTTGAAGGAAGGAACAAAGACGAAAGAGAAGGGAACAGCAAGAGTTGAGCGCACAGGAACCTCTAGAAGAAGCTTCTTACATAAAAGAGTTTCCAATGGAACCTCCTTGAGTCGATCCTCAAGTTAATCGACAAAATCGTGGAAGGGAGCAAAATGGTGGGAGAATTCCTCCTGTTCCTCCAGTTCCACCGGTGCCACAATAAGAAAATCCAATTTATATTGCTGAAGACCGCCATAGAGCAATAAGGGACTATACTATACCTGTTTTTCAGACATTAAATCCAGGAATTTTGGAGCCACCGATAGATGCTCCACAGTTTGAACTTAAACCAGTGATGTTCCAAATGTTGAATACCATGGGCCAATTCTCTGGACTTCCAAATGAAGATCCACACAAACACATCAAGCTATTTTTTAGAGTTTGTAATTCTTTTAAAGTTACAGGAGTGCCTAAAGATTCTTTGAAGCTAATGCTTTTTCCATTTTCTTTGCAGGGAGATGCTGAAGCTTGGTTGGATTCATTCCCTCCAAACTCCATCACTTTTTGGAATGATTTGGCTGAGAAATTCTTAGAGAAGTTTTTTCCTTCTAATAAAAATGCCAAATATAGAGCTGAAATTATCGCTTTCAGACAATCTTACAATGAACCTCTGGATGCAGCTTGGGAAAGATTTCAAAGGCTGGTTCGAAAGTGTCCACACCACGGATTGCCTGCTTGCGTCATCTTGGAGCATTTTTATAGTGGATTAGATCAAGCTTCGAAGGCACTAGTCAATGCATCTGCAAACGGATCTTTCTTGAAGAAGTCTGCAAATGAGGCACATGCGATCTTGGACACCATAGCCACAACAATAGATATTGGGGACAGACCGAGCCAACCACAATCCTGAAGAATCCAGCTAAAGTAGTGGAAACAGAGGCTAATTCTACTATGCAAGCCCAGATCAAGGCTATCCACAGCATGATGATGGACATGACTATGAACAACCAAACAAATATAGCCCCTGCCAATGCTATCACTTCTCCCTGTTGTGAAATTTGTGGTGTGGAACATATTGCTGATAACTGTCCACTAAATCTCGCGTCTGTTTTTTATGTAGGTCAACAAGGGAACCAGAACCAGAATAGATGGAATCCATACTCGGCCACATACAACCCAGGTTGGAGACAACATCCAAACTTCTCTTGGGGAGGACAAGCTGGCTCGAGTAATTCCAACACCAATCAATTTGGGAAACCTCCTACACAACAGCAGCCGCAGAAAAACTTCCATCCAGTCCAAGTGCAGAGTCAATAGTCAAATCTAGAGACTCTTATGAAGGAGTACATGGCAAGAAACGATGCTGCAGTTAGGAATCTGGAAGTACAGATTGGACAAATTGCTCAGGATATTAAAAACAGACCACAAGGGACGTTGCCTAGCAAGACTTAAATCCCTCACAAAGAAGGAAAAGAGCAATGCAAGGCAGTAACCTTAAGAAGTGGACTAGAATATGATGGTCCAAAGTACCCAGCAAATCAAGAAGCAGAGATCCCAGAAGAAGTTCGAGAAAAGATTTTAGAAAAGAAGTCAGACATTACCTCAGAAGTTATACAGAATAAAAGCAATGAAGAAAAGACCAAGGAGCATGAAGCCTTGGTAGAAAAAGAAAAATCAAAATCAGAAAAAAAAAAACAAGGGGATGCGACCGCAATTGCGACTGCAAGACCCCAAAAAATTGTTATAGATCCAGAATATAGACCACCTCCTCCATACATGCAAATATTTAAACACGCTTCGCAGGATGTACAATTCAAGAAGTTCTTAGATGTTTTAAAACAGCTACATATCAATATTCCATTGGTAGAAGCACTTGAACAAATGCCTACCTATGTGAAGTTCCTGAAGGATATCCTATCAAAGAAAAGAAGATAGGGAGAATACAAAATGGTTGCACTCACTGAATGTGTCCAGTGCACTGGTCAAGAATGAAATCCCTCCCAAGCTTAAAGATCCAGGAAGTTTCACCATTTCATGCTCCATGGGAGGAAGGGATGTAGGCAGAGCTTTATGTGACTTAGGAGCGAGCATAAACCTGATGCCTTACTCAGTTTTTAAACAGTTGGGGATAGGAGAAGCAAGACCAACAACTGTAACCCTACAGTTAACTGATAGATCGCTCACACATCCTATTGGAAAGATTGAAGACGTGTTGGTCAAGGTTGAGAAATTTGTACTCCCAGCAGATTTCATCATTTTAGATTGTGAAGCTGATAAGGACGTGCTAATCATTTTAGGACGACCTTTCTTAGCCACAGGCAGGACCTTAATTAATGTGCAGAAAGGAGAATTGACCATGAGGATCAATGACCAGCAAGTCACTTTCAATGTGATGAATGCAATAAAGTACCCTGGAGATTTGGAAGAGTGCTCTATGATTGATGAAATTGATGAACTCTCTCGGTCTACTTTTCAGGAGATGATGTAAGGAGAAACATTGGATGATATACTCAGAGATGAAGAACAAGAAGGAAAAGGTGGAAAAAAGATTGAAGTTGAAGAAATCGATCAACCCATAAAGAGGCAAAGAATCAAACCCTATTGGGGGAAGGGCTTCGAGGATGAGGAAGCCCATGTTTCTGTGATTGAACTGGTATGAATTCTATATTTTGATAATTTATCTTTGTATATTATGGATCTATAATAATAATAATTATAAATAAAATAATAAAAAATAATAAAAAAATATATATAATAATACAGATAGGAGTCAAAAATATCTGGACAAGAGTAAAAACTCTGTCTAGGAAAAGGTACTTAAGTTGACCGTAGAGAACACCTTTTTCTGGGGATTTACCTGGGAGTTTTGAAAAGTCCATACTATTTTGTATCCCATCTATTTAAAGAAAAAAAAATCTAAATTTGAAAGTTTAGAATAAAGGAATTTTTTGATCAAAAGGGAAATTTTTCTAAGGAAAGTCCTGGCTAGGCTGAGGTATTTAAGCTGGCCATTGGGAACACCTCTACCTGGGGGCTTACCTGGAAGTTGAATTGATCAAAAATTTTGACTTTATTTCTCTTAAAAGAAAATAATGAATCATGATTGAGCATATGAACTTTCTAACATGTTTATGAGTGTTTCAGTAAAGAAGGAAAAGCAAAAGAAAACGAAAAGTCAGAAAAAAAAGAAGGCAGAAAAACTAGGGCAAATGCGATCGCATTTCTCCCCAGTGTATTTGGGAATGCGATCGCATTAGCCAAAAGTCAGAGGGCAGTCACGAAAATTTTTGACCATCACGTGACCTAATTAGAGAACTATAAATAGCTGACTTTTTCTTTCTTTCTTCACCAAACACTAAGACTTTCGGTATTCAAGTCAAAACTCAAAGACTCTCCACATTCTCTCATCTTGAAACCAAAACCCACATCAAGAACCATGAAGAACAATCCAAAATCTTCATCATCATGCAAGATCACTCGATCTCAGAGTGCCCAAACTGCCCACGAAGCTGAAGCAAGTGTTCGACGGCAAGAAGAGAACCTCGAAACACCCATGCACGGCACGAGAAGGACGAGACCTTCGGGTTTCTCACCAGCGATCGTGAACCAAGAACTCGACACTCAAACTCCTTCTTCCTCGACAATGCCAGCCACCTCGAGGGAGAATCCGAGTTCGTCTCAACCACGGAGGTCCATGCGCGCCACTGCCGTCCATAAAACCAAAAAACCCGCAACTCAACAATTCAGAAAATGCTCGCGAGAGTGGTTTTCAATGATCCGGGCGATGGGAGCTCAGAGACGTGCTGCTCTTGAAGAAGAAGTGAATAGGCGAGATGAAGAAGAAACCGCCAAGGCAGCAGGAAGCTCTCGACAAGGAGAGGCTTCAACGGGTAAACATTTTGAACCTCAAACTAAGCCCTCTTCGTCTTGCAGGACCAAACCATTCGTTACCTATAGTGCAAGGAGGAGGAGTCCTAAGAAAGTTGTGCCCGAAAAGCCGCTTGTCATCGAGCCTTTGAAAATCGCGAGAATGCCCCCGGACGTGTTTGAGGACATAATCCACCAAGCTGTGGCAAAGGCTCTCGTGATTGCTGAAGGTTATAAGGCTGAACAAGAAGCCTTGAGGGATATTGAGGTTGAGAGAGAGATGGAAGAACAGCACATGATGAAAGAGGATGAGTTTTCAAGGGAAAGAGAGCTTGAAGAAGAAAAGAAAAAGGAAGAGGAAAGGCAGGAGGCCGAGAGGGCCAAGTTAGCTGAAGACGAAGAGAGGAAGTTAGGAGAAAAACTCAGGAGGGTAGCAATTGACTTGCAACTCCTTGAGGAGGAAAAACAAAGAAGGGAAGAATTGAAAGAAGATGAGAAAAGAAGAAAGGAAGATGAAGACTTCCTTGCAGCTTTTGAGCCACTTCACAAGGCTCAAAGTGAGGCTGAGATATTGCGAGGAAGAGAAGAAAAGGCCCAGCAGGGGCCAATTGAAGGAAGTTCAGAAAAAGAAAGAGAAATAGAAGCAGAGGTTGAAGCCCAGAATGCGACCGCATCTGGGCCGCATTCTGAAGAAAAGGCCAAGCTGAGGCCATTGAAGCACAACCAGCTGATGAGGTTTTCGAACCTCTATTCAAAGATGACCCACCAGCAGCTGATAGCACCTCCTCGGGAGAGAAGAGAGGTGAAGAAGAGAAAGAAAGCAAGGAGGCCGAGACCTCCAGTGATTCAGAAACAGAATCCGATTCAGAGATTAAGGAGCTAGATGACGACCAAGTTCCCATCTCTGTGGCATTGAGGAGAAAGAGAAGAAGAGAGATTAAAGCTGAACGGAGGACTAAAAATAAGAATGACCCTATTTTTGCCAAGAGGCTGGGGACTTGGTCCATGGACGCCTTTCCAGCAGCTCCTCCTACCGTTTCACCTGCCAAGTCAAAAGCCAAATCACCCAAGGCTGCATCTCCTAAAAATCCATTCCCCGAGGTATTTAGAGATGTAAATTTTCAGGAAAGGATGGAGATCATGAGAAAGAGAGATTTCTTCAATGAGAAGGGATTCTCTAGCAGAGCAGGAGCACTGCCAGAGTTCGTAAGCAGTGTTATCTCACAGTACAAGTGGCAGGAGTTCTGTGCTCAACCTCAGGAGGCTGTGGTGCCATTAGTTCGAGAGTTTTACACCGGCCCGAGGAAGGAAAGCATAAGTATGGCGGTGGTGAGAGGCAAAATGGTCAGCTTCTCTTCTGTAGACATTAACCGAGTGTACAGAATCAAAGCACCCTTGAATCCAAAAGGGAACGATGTCATTAGGAACCCCTCGGCAAACCAAATGAAAGAGGCATTAAAACTCGTGGCCAACAAGGGAGTTCAGTGGAAAGAGTCCCAAACGAAGGTGAAGACTCTAGTGCCAAGCGATCTCAAGCCAGAATCGACAGTTTGGCTTCACTTTCTGAAGAACCGTTTGATGCCAACCACCCACGATAGCACCATTTCAGTAGATAGAGTTATGCTACTCTACTTTATTATGAAGGGGTTAGAGATCAATATTGGGAGCATAATCAGGGATGAGATTCTAGCCTGTGGAAGAAAAAGAGCAGGTAAACTTTTCTTTGGATCACTCATCACCCAGCTTTTTCAGAGGGTGAAGATAGTTCCAGGCAAGGACGAGGAGCGTCATTTCTTCAAGCCGACCATCGACCTGTCATTAATCGGGAAGCTCCAACAGAATAGCATCCAAAGGAAAGACAAAGCCTCAACATCTCAGGCCACTCCACCATCAGGGCCGAGCATGGCTTCTCCATCCCAGCACATTTCTTTTATAGGGCCCTCACCGTCATCGAAAGCCCTAGCCATTGCCTACCGCCAGTTACATCAAATCAGGGAGAACCTGAAGACTTATTGGGCATATGCAAAGGAGAGGGATGAAGCCATTAGAGAGTTCTATCTCTCTATCGCCCCCAGTATTGCTCTGGTTTTTCCCGATCTCCCTCGATCGTTGCTGCCTCAAGAAGATAAGGATTCTGATGATGAAAATGATGATAAAGAAGATGAAGAGAAAGAGAGTTCCTCGGACGAGGACTAGGAGAGTTTTCTGACCCCTTCACTTGCGGGTTTTTGTGAATAATACTGTTTTTTTATGCTTGCTATTTTTTTTTTTTTAGTTTTAGCATGATTTAAATTCTGTTTTTAGTTGTTTAGTTGTTGTTTTGATTTCTTTAATTGTTTAGTTTGCTAATAGTTATGATCATAGGTAGTTTAGATAGCTTGTTGATACTCTAGGTTAGATAAACTTGGGTTTTTCAAATCTTTTCTTAAAAAAAAAACTGCTTGCTATTTTTGAGCTTAACCTATGAACTTCTTGAAATAAAAATCAACTTTAAGAAAAATTGCTTGGTAAAATGTTTTGGAAGAAAAGCATGTTTTCAAAGGAGTTTTCTTTTAAGTCCTTAATGATGAAAACTAGAGCTTTGTTCTATCTCAAAAGCCTCATGTTAAGCCCATGCCTAAAAAACAAAGCCAATGAGGACATTGTCTAACTTTAAGTTGGGGGGGGGGGGGGGGCTTTACTTTGTAAATATTTATGCTTTATGCTTGTTGTAAACTTTTACTACTGGAAAAAGAATATGTGCTTAGTATATATCATTTGCACTTTAAAAAAAATGAAAAACCGAGAGTTACTCCTCCTTCCTAGAGTTTATCGAGTAACCAGGGGCATTCATGACACCCATGGTTTGCCACTGCATCAAAGGTTTACTTAGGGAAGCGAGTATCATTCCAAGTTTGTGAACTTTGCTCGTAGCTAGATATCTTCACCACAAAGTGTCGATAAGCTTGAACGAAGGTAAAGATGACAACAAGGATACTTTTGGGAGAAAAAGAAGTTGAATAAAGGAGCACCAGTAGTCAAATAAGTTTGGGGGAGATAGAAAGAAGTCTACTAACTCATATATGCTCATTTTTTACCTCAAGATTGTTTTTCTTAACTAAAAGGACTACACCAGACTCTATGAGTAGAAGTTAGGTAGTTTAAACACATTGGTTAGGATGGACTACGAAGAGTTTTGCTTTGAAAAAGAACAATAGAAATCTTCTTGCCTAGGAAACTCAGACGTTGTGACTGGCACTAGAGTAGAACCCTCTCCTGAAAGGCAAACTTTTTAGAAAACGATCTTGAAAAATATGTTTACTTGATTCCATGTCACTTGATTTGAAATTTAAAGTTGATACTAGTACCATGATTGACAATTACACATGAACCTTAACATTTTTATTTGCAATTAATATTGAGTTCTTACATTCTGATTGGAAATTAAAAAGTGGATCTCTAACGTTATGATTTGCAATTGCTTGAGGACAAGCAATGAGATAAGTTTGGGGGTATGAAAAGGGTAAAAAATATACCTATTTTACCCTTATATTTAGCTCATAATCTTGTAAAAAACTACATGTTTTAAGTCAATTTTACTATTCCTGAGCTCAAAATAGGTTAAAGTTGATAAGTTAGGGTGTTGAAAGTCACTTTTGTCAAATTAGGCTCATTTGTGCTTAAAAAGACTCAATTTTAAGGAAATTTGACTGAGTTTGTTGTTGTGCAGGAAAACAGAGGAAATGCTGGAATTTACTCAGAAATGCGACCGAACCTAACCGACTGTTTTGACCCCGAAATCGGCTGGGCTACCTACCAGCACCTATTTCGCAGCTCCTCATCCATTTCCAACACTATATAAGCTCGTGATTGGAAGACAAATTCAAGCAGAACTCATTTGGAAGAAGAGGGTGGTGACAGAACCCTAGTTGACGCCTAAGAGTAGGGATGCCCGAGGTCCTTATTAGATGACTAAATTCTAACCTTAGTTAGACATCAAACCTTAGGGTTTGTAGGGATTTTCACCCATTCCCACTTGTAAAAGCGAGAGAATGGAGTGTCTAAGCGAACTTTAGGAGGATTGGATAAATAGAAAAACCCATAGTATTTGGCTACTGTCATTATTTCCAGCTTTTGATACTTTTCATTTATCTGTATTCTTTACATCTTATTTTCAATGAAAATGTATTCATTTGCACTCTATCTCACCATGAGTAGCTAAATTTCGTTGAGGGGTTCAATATGGTGAATTCCCTTATGGTTCAATAGCTTGAAAGTGTTTTATTTGCTTAAGTATTTTTCAATGCATGTCATTCTTTATTGAATATCATTCTGATCTTGCTGAGTTTAAATTGATCACTTAGACTTTGCATGCCATGTGAGTTTGATCTTGAAAGGGACAGACGATATCAGTTCTCATAAAGGTGATATAGGAGAAAAAGCTCGAAAGAGATTGTTCGGTGGTATAGGGCAAGCTACCTAAGGCACCCTATATCAACTATAGGGTTATAGGTTGCAATCGTGAATTATCTATGTCGGAGTCGAGTCACAGAAATATGCATAACGGTACTCGCTTAGCCTTCTAACGGTTCCTGGGAGCAAGGCCAAATAGAAGTTAAATCTTACCCAATGCATTGAATAGGCTTAAGTTAAATAATCCATGATTACGGTTATTGCCTTTGGGATGAATCCATGTTGAATACCTCGTTTTATTTCTTATTGTTATTCCTTTGTTTATTTGCTTGTTTTATCTATTTTTCTAAAAAACCAATCATCAATCATATTTCTTTGGTTACCTGTCTTTAAGCAATCATTTGAGCAGTTTCTTCTTCAAATCTGAATTTCCAATTTAGTCCTCGTGGGATCGATACCCTTGGAATACTTCTAAGGTTTTTATTACTACGTGCGATAGTGTATACTTGCACTAAGGTGGGCTGAATTTATCTTTATTATTATTTATCATCTTATTTCACATCCATCATTAAGCCTCTGCCGCACCAATAGGCATCAAGGTGGTCTAATGTCAGGTGTTCCATCAATAGTGCTCTTCCTAGCACCTTTCCTATATCCCACCAACATGGTCTCTGATGTGTTCTAAGGGTCCTCAAAAGCTTTTAGGATCTCTTTCTCCTGTTGGACTCTAATGATCATCTCCCTGCGCTCAATGTCAATTATAACCCTCCCTATAGCAAGGAATGGTCTCCCTAATATGATAGGCATGACATGATTCTCTTTGATATCTAAAACAAAGAAATCAACAGGAAGGAAAAATCTACCTACTTTGATCAACACATTCTCCACAATTCCATATGGACTAACCACAAACTGGTTAGCCAACTGGAGCCTAACAGTAGTAGATTTTATTTCTCCTATATTTAGCTTTTTGCACAATGATAGAGGAATTATATTTATGTTAGCCCCTAGATCGCATAATGCTCTACATGAATAAGTACCGAAATTACAAGGAATAGTAAAACTCAACTGGATCAGTCAATTTCTCTGGTACTTTCTGCTGGACATGAGCACTGCATGTTGATGCGAGGTATACAGTCTCCATTTGCTTTTTCTTCTTCTTTTTGTTGAGCCATTCCTTCATGAATTTCTTGTAATGAGGCATCTGCTCCAGGGCATCTGAAAAAGGAATATTAACATTCAATCCCATAAAAGCATCTAGAAAATTTTCAAACTTACCTTTAGAGTTCTTCTTTTTCTTAATCTTTGAATTAGGAACTAAAACCGTAGAAGAAGGGATAGAGGGCTTAGGATTAAGCTTTTTAGCTTCGTTTGAGGTGGTGCCCTCTTCAGCTTCTTCAGTAAGTTCCTCTGGTTCAGTAGTCTCCTGCTGCTCAGCTACTTGAGTTTCCTCCTTGTGATGCACAGCAATGGCCTTGCAGTTCTCCAAATGGGATTTCTCCTGCTCAGCTGGGGCTTTACCCTTGTTCATATTGTTAACAACACTTACCAGTTGTCCCAGCTGAGTTTCGATGTTCTTAATTGCTGCACTATGGCCATTTACTGTGGTGTTTATAGCGACCACAACCTCCTCAAGCTTGTTCGACCTGTGACTAGATTCTGCAATGAAAGCTCCAACAAGATCTTCTAAAGATTTTTTACTTTCTTGACTTTGGGGGTGATTGGTTGTCAGAGTGTTTGGTATTTTAATAAAGAATTATCGTAGATTTTAATCAATCCAAGTATAAACTGAAAAAATCAAGTAATACCTGGTGAGTCCAGGGTCAAATCCACAGGGAAGGGATATGCACAAAGTTTTTAACAATATTTACTGATTGAAACTCAAAACGTATAATATTATTTTTAAAAAAAACAAGAGAGTTGGTATGACTGAAAAGTAATATTTTGCATAAAACAAAACATTCAATGAGAGTTAAAGGAAAAATCACAATGAGAATGGTATCAAGACTTTTGCGGTTGCAGCCTCATGCGTTTATAAGAATCTTGTAGCGCATACTTTGATTAATTGATCGATTAATGCCTAAGTGAGAAAAATCACAAAGTTTCCCTTCCGGTACTCCTTATGCGTTTGGCATTAAACTATCAATTGATTGTTTGGCTAGTTCATGCGTGGGGCTTAGTTCTCTTAAAACTTACAAGGGACTGTGTTGGTCACAACGCAATCAAAGCTCATGCATGCACTATCTTTTAGCGGTAGTATTTTCACGCTACCAAGACTACATGTCATGCGCTAACTCGTTCTACTTAGAGATGTCCGCATGCATTACCTGTCAGGGATTTAGCACACTGCTACCGCATCCGGCTGGCCAAGCGGGAGTTAGTAATGAAAAGATTATCGCAACTAAGTAGAAAGCAATCAATGTTTCATTTAAATCAAAATATGCGCTTAGAAAATATACTTATCACCGCATGAGGTGCTTGCGCTAAGCCTTGAAGAAGAAAAATTAGTTCATGCGAGCAAAATAAGACATCATGATATGAAACATTATGCACGTAAGTTTGCTTCTAATCGCAGCTTCTTGAGATTTCTTTGTGATCCCCTCTGTCTCTCCCCTTTTATCAATGTTCTTGGCATCTATTTATAGGCGAGGAAGATGAATTCTCCAAGTAATTTAGCAACTTGTGTTTGATCATTATTAGCCAACTTGCGTCTTTTCAGCCCCTTTTTCGCCTATTTGCGTCAGTTGTGTCAGCGCTGTCTTTTTATCCATCTTTTCTGTCTCTTGATCATCTTGGGATGTGTGCCTGCGCTGAGAAAAACTTAAAACAAACAACTGAATTAGCTTGCGTTTGCGCCCTATATTTTATAATTTCTCGCCGCATACATGAATATAGCTCGCCGCCTATAACAATCACTTTTCTCTTTCTTTTTGCGCTGAGATAACGCATCTTAGGATCTTTCAGCCTTGTTTTAGCTTAAGTTTAAAGAACAAATAACTTGCTTTTTGCAAGTTATCAGGGGGGCAAAACCAGGAGGATTTAACACATTTTTATTATTAGCAAAGGAAAAATTCTCATGATTTCTATTGCTAGGGTGATAATGTGTAGGTGTAGAATTATTATTATACCCCCTAGAGTTAAAATTTGAAACATACTGAACCTGCTCTAGATTATCCTCTTGAGTCTGGGATGCAAGGGAAGCTGCAGACTCGATCGATTGAGCACTCCCTGTACCTGAAATTTTCAGAAAAGCATTAGCAAGGGAAGTCATCTGAGCCTGAAGTGCACTTACGTTGTCAATCTCGAACACTCCAACAGCAATCTTTTTAGGTGCAGACCGCTCAGATGACCACTGATAGCTGTTGGTGGCCATATCCTCCAAAAGTGTGCGCATTCTCCACGGTCTTGGACAACAGAGTCCCACCTGCAGCTGCATCAACGGTGGTTTTAGTACTAGGATTAAGACCGTTATAAAAGAGTTGGATTTGTAACCAGTCAGAATAACCATGCTGAGGGCACTTCCTCAGCAACTCTTTGTAACGCTCCCAAGCCTCGAACAATTGCTCATCAAACTGCTGCTGGAACGTCTCAATCTCGGTCCTCAGCTTGACCGTCTTAGCAGGAGGAAAAAACTTCTTTAAGAACGCCTGGACAAAAGCATCCCAAGTGGTAATGCTCCCAGGTGGAATCGATTGCAACCAGTCGCGAGCTTTATCCTGTAAAGAAAAAGGAAATAAACGTAAGCGAATGGCATCTTCAGAAACTCCATTTAATTTTACCGTCCCACAGATGTCTAGGAAGGATTTCATGTGGGAATTTGGGTCCTCCGTGGGTGATCCTCTATAAGTGCAGTCTCGAGCCATCTGAATGAGACCTGTTTTCATCTCAAAATTGTTAGCATTGATCGAGGCATAGACAATCCCCGACTGTTGCTCCTGAAAGACCGGCTGAAAGTAGTCCCTAATAGGCTTAGGTTCCTCAGGATTAGGATTGGCCATTTGGATATGATTTTCTCTATTCTCCCTTCGAAGTCTATTATAAGTTCTCTCTATCTTTGGGTCAAAGGGAACTAAGGCCAACTCCCTAACTTTTCGCATGCACAAACAAAACTAACCTAAAAAGGAAAATAAAAGAAAAGGAAAGAAAACAAATTAGGAAAGAATCTAGAAAAGGAAAGAAATAAATCTAAATAAGGAAAATATAGTCTAGGAAAGGAAAAGATAGACAAATAAGGAATGCAAAAACAAATATGGCAAAAACTAATTAGGAAACTAACAAATAAGGAAAAATAATCTAAAAAGGGGAAAAACTAAAAAAGAAAAGTTCTATCTATGGAAAATTTAAACAAATAAGGAAAAACTAAATATGGCAAGAAAAGAAAAAAAAAGAAAAGAAAAAAATGCAATCTACCAACAAAAATTTAAAAAAAAAATAACCAAAGATAAAAATACACCCTAAATTAAGACTGTACAATTTTTCTACGATATTAAATTAATTAAATATGTCAATCCCCGACAACGGCGCAAAAAACTTGTTGCACAAATTGCTAACCGCAAGTATACGAGCCAAGTTATAATATAGTGAAATTTAATTCGAATGTCGTCCTCTGGATTGGGTTTCTCACCAATTTAATTACCGAAAACAATCTTGTCCAATTTTATTTAGGGAACCGAAATAAGTGACAAATAATGCAAAATTAACACAAAGACTAAAGTGTGTGACTAACAATTGATGGCAAAAGTCTTTGGGAGTTGATTTCACCAATTGGGAATATGGATTGATTCATGGATGGTTAACATGCTTTGATTCATAGATCTAGGAAACTACAATCATACATATCTCGCCCGAGCATACATAATCCTCTCACATGCAATGAACCTAATATCCCTATTCAAATTCATTAAACATGCAAGGCATTAAGGTTAGTCCTTTTTACCGATTTCTAGAATTATCTATTATCTCCCGATCTTTAGATTAATCCTAGTTATGCATAACGATTTCCAAGTTAAATCCTCTCTCCCGAGTTAGATTTAAACACAAACAACATTCATTTCATGGCCAGTAAATTGAAAGCATTAAACACACATTATGCATAAATGAACTCATAGCAAAAATCCATAAAATCAATCCATAAGTGCCCCAACGACAGCATCAATCCCTAAGAATTAAACTTAGCTACTCATAATCCATGTTATGATATAAACTAAGTACAAATCAGCCATTAAAACTTCTAAAGTAAAGGGAAAAGAGGAATAAACGCTAAGTAGGTCGAGACCGCACGTCCCCGTCACGATCTCCACGAGCAAAGCCTTGAATCCCACTTTTTTCCACTTGCTTCAGCCTCCACAGCAGCATAATTGGTGAGTTTCGACCACAAATGCGTCGAAAGAAGTCCCCAAATCTGACCTAATCGTATTGTATTTATAGGAAAAATCGACACAGCATCGCGACGCTATAGGGGTAGCGTCGCGACGCTGTTGCGATACCGGCCATTCTGTTTAGGAATTAACCGAGAGCATCGAGAAGCACGACGCTGTGACCTTTTGCCGCTTGATCAGAGAAGGAAAATATGAGCGTAAAGATGCTCTGAAGTGAGAGTCTCGACGCTAGTCCACTTTTTGGACTAAACAATCCGCTTCCAACTTCGATTCTCTTCGTTCCTTTTGCCTCTTTTCGCATCTCGAACATCCAATTAGCTCCAATTTCTCGATTTAAATCCAAAACATGATTCCTACAAATAAAAACACAAAAAATGCATAATTTTGGCCAATTAAATGTAAAATACTAGCTTAATTAATTAGGAAAAATAGCTAGCTATGCTCGCTATCATTGCACAAGTTGAAACTAAAAATTTTGAGATTGAATTACAAAACCCAAGTTTTGAAAGAACAACTGTTGAAAATCAACCTGAATTGTCTGAATCTTCTCATGAAATACGACATAATCAAGATTTTGAACAACTAGATCAGGCTCAATCTAGTTTAGAGGGTGAAACTTCTTCACCTAACATTGACTCTTCTGAACTTCAGAACTACCAACTTGCTAGAGACAGGACTAAGAGAACCATTAGACCCCCTAGTAGATATAATAATGAAGCTGACTTTGTGGGATTTGCCTTGAACTGTTTTGAAGCTGAACATTATTCTGAACCGAATACTTATATACAAGCAATTAAATCTCCTGATTCAGTACATTGGATAGCAGCCATGGATAGGGAAATGGATTCTTTGCATCGAAATTCTACTTGGGAATTAGTTGAGAAACCTTCTGACCACAAGATTGTTGATTGCAGAGGGTAGTTTAAAATTAAACCTGGAATTAACGGTTTTATTCATCCTCGATATAAGGCTAGATTAGTAGCCAAAGGTTTCACACAAGAGGAGGAGATAGATTACAATGAAGTTTTCTCTCCCGTCGTGAGACATTCATCTATTCGAGTCCTTTTGTCTCTAGTTGTTAACCTCAACTTAGAATTAGAACAATGGACGTCACCACAACCTTCTTGCATGGAACCTTAGATGAAAGTATATACATGAAACAACCACCTGGATATGAAATTTATGATAAAAAGGATATGGTATGTCATTTGAAGAAATCTATTTATGGCTTGAAACAGTGTTCGAGACAATGGAACAAGTGTTTTGACAATTTTATAACTTCAGTAGGGTTTGTTAAGAATTCTTATGATCCGTGTGTATACAAGAAAGTAATAGATCAAGATATTTTTGTATTGCTTCTCTTGTATGTTAATGACATATTGATAGCATTGAATTCGACCCAAGAAGTTAAAAGAATTAAAAACCAGTTGAATTGTCAGTTTGAGATGAAAGAATTAGGGGTTGCTAAGAAAATCCTCGGAATGGAATTGACTAGAGATCGAGTTAAGCAAACTTTATTCATATCTCAAGTTGATTATTTGAATAAAATTGTTAAACGTTTCACATGGAAAATAGCAAAACCATGAAAACACCTTTAGCCCAACACTTTAAGTTGTCTTCGGCTCAGTCACCATCTGAAAAAGATGAAATTGAATTCATGAAAACCATTCCATATGCTAACTTGGATGGAAGTCTTATGTATGCTATGATATCCTGTCGACCTGATATTGCACATTCTATGTGTGTTGTGAGCTCTTTTATGGTCAATCCTGGTGGAGTTCTGATAACTTGCAAAAAGCAAGTTATTTCTCCTTTAAACTTAAGCTAAAATAAGGCTAAAAGATACATTGATGCATTACTTCAACGCAATAAGGAAGGGAAATGCAATGATTTTCAGCGAAAGGCTATATTTTTAGATGCGGTACGAAATTATAAAAATATAAGGCACTAACGCATTAATAATGAAGTTGTTTGTTGCCCAAGCTTCTCTCAGCGCAGGCACACATCCCGAGACGATCATGAACATAAAAGATGGATGAAAAGACCATGCTGACACAACTGACGCGCAAGTGGGCAGAAGATGACTGAAGCAAGTTTTCTAAGTTCCTTGGAGAAGTCAGTTTCCTTTGCCTATAAAAAGCATCCACCTGCTCAAATGAAAAAAGAGAAAGACGAAGGAAGGGAACAAAAAGGAGAATCAAGGAAGCACGGAGAAAGAGAAATCACAGGAAGTTGCGGTAGAGAGTAAGCTTGTATTTGCATTAGCTATGTATTTATCTGCTCGCATGAGCTAATTTTCTTCATCAAGGCTTAGCGCAAGCACCCATGCTGTTATAAGTCTATTTTGTATGCGCATATTTTGATTTAATGAAACATTGTTGCCTTCTACTTAGATGCGATACTATTTTCATTACCAACTCCCGCTTGGCCAACCGGATGCAGTAGCAACATGATAAATCCCTGACAGGTAACGCATGTGGAAATATCTAAGTAGAACAAGTTAGCGCATTGCATGTAGTCTTGGTAGCATTACATAAATACTATCGTTATAAGATAGAGCATGAATGAACTTTGACTGTGTTAAGACTAACGCAGTCCCTTGTAAGTTGCTAGAGAACTAATCCTACGCATGAGCTAGCCAAACAAACAGTTGATAGTTTTACGCCAAACGCATGAGTAGCACCGGAAGGGAATCTTATGATTTATTCTCACTTAGGCATTAATGGATCAATTAGTCATGGTATGCGCTACAAAGTCACTTATAAACGCATGAGGTTGCGACCGCAACAGCCTTGATAATATTCTCAATTAAGACTTTCCTTTAACTCTCAACGCATGTTTTATTTTCCTGCAATAATTATTCTTCAGACTCATCAAATCTCTCATTTAAATTTTCATAATATCACACATCCCTAAGTTCAAATCAACAAAGTTATTAAAGATTTGCAAATAGGCTTTCCCTTTGGATTCGACCCTAGACTCACTAGGTATTACTTGATTGTGTCAATTTATACTTGGATTGATACATATCTACGATAATTCTGTATTAATTTATTGACATACTGACAACTGATCAAGTTTTTGGTGCCGTTGCCGGGGAAAGGCAACCAAGTTTTTAATAATCTTTTTGATCTGACACTCCGTTTGATATTATTTACCGTGTTTCCTGTTGAGTAATTTTTCTCCAAGCAACCGTAGATTGCATGCATGCTGCTCGCCAGATCTATTTCGAAGTTAATCCTAAAATTGACCGAACATATCATAGAAGGAGAAGAAATCGAAGAGCTCGAAGACAACCAGGAGAGATGATAGCACCCAACCAACTAAATAGACCAGCAAATCCCATCCAAATGGCTGATGATAGAGCCAGAGGGATCAGAGATTATGCAGCCCCTGCAAACTGTAATTTCAACCCAGGGATAGTACAACCTACCTTGGAAACAGAAAGGTTTGAGTTAAAACCTGTTATGTTCCAAATGCTGACTGCTGCAGGACAATTTGGGGGAAGTCCAGCTGAAGATCCACATTCTCATTTAAAATCATTCCTGGACATCTGTAATAAATTCATCATCCCAGGAGTAACGCAAGAGCAGTTGCAAGTCATCCTTTTTCCCTATTCATTAAGAGACGCTGCAAAAGTATGGCTAAACCAGCAACCAGCCAATTCCATTGCTACATGGAATGATTTAGCCAAGAAGTTTCTAGAAAAATACTTCCCACCAATAGCAAACTCGAGACTCAGAAAGGAAATCATGACTTTTGCTCAGATGGAAGATGAAACACTCAGTGAGGCATGGGAACATTTTAAAAGCCTATTGCAAAGGTGCCCGCATCACGGATTGCCACACTGCATTCAGCTAGAGACCTTCTACGTGGGACTCAACAAAAATTCACAGGTATTAGTGGATTCATCTGCTAATGGTGCGCTCCTCAGGAAAACTTATGATGAAGCACATGAAATCCTTGATCGTATTGCGCGCAACAATTATGAGTGGGGCACTGCGGAAGATAAAAGAAAAAGACCTGTAAAAACCAGTTCTGGAAGTTTTGAGGTTGACCCATTGACATCGGTGAACGCAAAAATTGATGCGTTGACTACCAAGATGGATGCGCTGACAGCAAGCACAGCACCATTGATCGCGTAACTCAACACAATAAGATGCGGAATCTGCGGAGGACACACGCATGACCAGTGTCCTTCGAATCCAAATTCTGTATTCTATGTGGGACCACAAGGAACTGTGCACAACAACCCATTCTCGAATACATACAACCCTGGATGGAGGAATCACCCAAATTTCTCATGGAATGGTGGCGCAAACAAACAATCACAACAAGGTAATACAAACTCTGTGCCTAGATTATTTAACTCTAACAGTGAGCAATCATCATAGGGCCAATTTCAGCGAAATTCCAACGCAGGAGGCGGAAACCAAAGAGCATCATCTTCAAATGCACTGGAAACAATGATGAAAGAATTTATGGCAAGCCAGAAGAAATACATGGCAAAGAACGATGCGGTGGTTCAAAGCCAAGTTGTATCCTTGCGAAATCTGGAGATTCAGGTAGGACAACTTGCATCAGAACTTAAAAATAGACCTACGGGAGCATTACCAAGCAACACGGAAGATCCAAAAGGAAAGAAGCACTGCCACGAACTGACTCTCCGCAGTGGAAGACAGTTGCAGTCAAATGACCCCGCAACAGCGCAGGAAAATTTGACTAAAACTGCAACCACAACAAGCAACAACCAAGAGCAAGAAGAGAACGCAGCTGAAGAAGAGCCCAAAAAGAAAGAGGCACAAGCAGAAAAAGAACCTGACGCATACAAACCTACAATCCCTTTTCCACAGAGACTAAAAAAGAAGAATGACGAAGCCCAGTTCAAGAAATTCTTAAACGTCTTGCGAGAACTTCACATCAACATTCCACTTGTGGAAGCATTGGAAAAAATGCCTAGCTACGCAAAGTTCTTGAAGGACATCTTGACAAACAAAAGACCATGGAAAGAATTCGAGACAGTTGCGTTGACCAGTGAATGCAGCTCAATACTCGCCAACAAGCTCCCACCCAAATTAAAGGATCCGGGGAGCTTCACCATTCCTTGTTCAATAGGAGGGATTAACGTTGGCAGAGCCCTATGCGACCTCGGTGCAAGCATCAATTTAATGCCCTTGTCAGTATACAAGCGCCTAGGGATTGGAGAAGCAGCCCAACCACTGTCACGCATCAACTGGCAGATAGATCAGTGGTACATCCTGAAGGAAAAATCGAAGATGTTCTGGTAAAAGTCGACAAATTCATTTTTCCAGCAGATTTCATCATACTCAACTACGAAGCTGATAGAGAAGTTCCCATTATTCTGGGAAGACCGTTCCTAGCAACTGGCCAAACATTAATTGACGTACAGAAAGGAGAGCTCACCATGCGCATGAATGATCAAAATGTCGTTTTTAATGTGCTCACCTCATTAAAATACCCAGACGACACTAAGGAATGCGACATGGTAGCACACATAGATGTATGTTCCCCAATGGATATGCTGCAACTAAATGCGCCCAGAGTTGCGTGAGAGGAAGCAAAGGAAAAGCAAGTCGCAGGAGAGACAGATGATAATTGTATTCTGGCGCAACCCACAAAAGTAATTCATGCTCTAGATCTCAAAGAAAGAACTCCCACCTTACCATCCATTGTGCAACCACCTGCGCTAGAGCTCAAACCACTCCCAGCGCATCTGAAGTATAAGTTCTTGGGAGAAGAAGGATGTCTGCCTGTGATCATTTCGTCAAAGCTAGATCAGCCGCAAGAAAGACGTCTAATGCAAGTATTAGCAAGGCACAAAAATGTCATTGGATGAAGTCTCGCAGACATCAAGGGAATCAGTCCCTCATATTGCATGCACAAAATTCATTTGCAAGACGAATCTGATGAATTTATTGAGCGACAGAGAAGATTGAACCCTGCTATGATGGAAGTTGTACGTAAGGAAATCATCAAATGGCTTGACGCAGGTGTAATTTACCCTATCGCAGACAGTAGATGGGTAAGTCATGTACAATGCGTGCCAAAGAAGGGTGGAATGACGGTAGTCACCAACGCAAAGAACGAGTTAATCCCATCACGCACCATTACTGGGTGGCGTGTATGTATGGACTACCGCAAACTCAACGCAATCACGAACAAGGATCATTTCCCTCTTCCCTTCATCGATCAAATGCTAGATAGACTTGCGGGACAGGCGTACTACTGTTTCCTTGATGGATATTCAGGATATAATCAAATATCCATTGCGCCAGAAGATCAGGAGAAGACAACTTTCACTTGCCCATATGGAACCTTTGCGTTTAGAAGAATGCCTTTTGGATTATGCAATGCACCAGGGACATTTCAAAGATGCATGATGGCCATTTTCTCAGAATTGTTGGAAAAATCAGTAGAAGTTTTCATGGATGACTTCTCAGTTTATGGAAAGTCTTTCGCAGATTGCCTAACGCAACTGGAACGTGTTTTGGAGCGATGCGAAGAGACTAACCTAGTGTTGAATTGGAAAAAATGTCATTTCATGGTAGAGGAAGGGATAGTCCTGGGCCACCGCATATCAAACGCAGGTATCAAGGTAGACAAGGCAAAAATAGATGTGATAGAAAAGCTACCACCACCCACCTCTGTAAAGGGAATTCGCAGTTTCTTAGGTCACGCAGGTTTCTACCGCCGCTTCAAAAAAAAACTTCTCGCATATCACCAAGCCACTGTGCGCATTATTGGAAGCAAATAGAAGATTTGAATTTTCTGAAGAATGCGTTAAGGCGTTTGATGATCTGAAACATGCGTTAGTCACTGCGCCCATTCTCACAACCCCTGACTGGACAGAACCATTTGTCCTGATGTGTGACGCGAGCGACGTGGCAGTAGGTGCAGTCCTACCACAGAAAAAGGAGAAGTCACTTCACCCCATTTATTATGCCAGCAAGACATTAAATGAAGCACAAAATAATTACACAACAACCGAGAAGGAATTATTGGCGGTTGTCTTTGCTTTCGATAAATTTCGTGCTTATTTGATTGGCTCCAAGGTTACTGTGTACACTGATCATGCGACAATCAAATACCTAATCGCTAAAAAGGACGCAAAACCAAGGCTGATTAGATGGATTCTCTTGCTGCAAGAATTTGATTTGGAAATCAATGACAAAAAGGGGAGTGAAAACCAAGTGGCAGATCATCTATCGCGGATTGAAAGCCCTGAAAAGGCGGATGCGCCTGAAATGCCTATCGCAGAAGAATTCCCTGATGAAAAGTTGCTAATGATAAAAGAAGAAGAACAATGGTTTGCTGACATAGAAAACTATCTCGCCGCAGGAGTCTTGCCAGAAGAATACTCCGCGCAGCAGCGGAAGAAATTCTTCCATGAACTTAAATTTTATTTATGGGATGATCCTTACCTTTATCGCAGAGGACCGACTCAGATAGTTCGAAGATGCGTTGGACTTTCAGATTCGTCGAAAATTTTAGAAGCATGTCATGAAGCTCCATATGGAGAACATTTTGGAGGACAACGCACTGCTGCGAAGGTACTACAAAGTGGCTATTGGTGGCCAACGTTGTTCCAAGACGCAAAGAAACAAGCAGATAAATGCGACAAATGCCAGCGCACAGGTAACATCACCGCAAGAAACGAGATGTCGCAAAATTATATAGTGGAAATAGAACCATTTGATGTTTGGGGAATCGATTTTATGGGACCATTTCCGTCATCGCAAGGGTACCAGTACATCCTCCTCGCAGTCGACTATGTCACTAAGTGGGTGGAAGCAATTGCCTACATTAAAAATGATGCGGCAACCATGGCTAAATTCCTTAAGAAAAATATCTTCACAAGATTTGGAGTGCCACGAAGACTCATCAGCGATGAAGGAACACATTTCGTGAACAAGGTCATGACTAAGCTTTTGCAAAAATACAATGCCAAGCACCATATTGCAACAGCTTATCACCCCCAGAGCAATGGTCAAGCAGAGGTATCAAACAGGGAAGTAAAAAGAATTCTCGAAAAAGTGGTCAGCATAAATAGGAAGGATTGGGCGCAACATCTGGACGATGCGCTATGGGCTTATCTCACGGCTTTTAAAACACCCATAGGGAGGTCCCCTTATGCGTTAGTGTTTGGGAAAGCCTGCCACTTGCCTTTAGAGTTGGAGTACAGAGCTCATTGGGCATTAAAACGCCTAAACTTTGATCCAGATGCGGCAGGTCAGGAAAGATTGCGCCAGCTTTCAGAGTTAGAAGAATTCAGAAGATGTGCTTATGAAAATGTCAAAATTAACAGAGAAAAACAAAAACAGTGGCATGACAGGAGAATATGCAAAAAGGATCTGAAGGAAGGTATGAAGGTATTATTATTTAACTCTCGTTTACGTCTTTTTCCAGGTAAGCTGAAATCAAGATGGTCGAGCCCATACATTATCCACAAGATATATCCATATGGGGTTGTGGACCTACACTCTGCTGACAGAAAAAGAATTTTTAAGGTCAACGACCAACGAATAAAACCATACATTGATGGGACCTATGACGAGGTAGTTGAGATTGTCCTTCTAGAAGATCCACCATGAAGCAACAATGAAAAGATAGGTCCAGAAAAAGAGTGCTCTCAGCTACGGCAAGACCTAACGCAAAGCAAGAGCACAGCAGGTCAGAAGTTGTAGTTATTTTCTTTCTCTCCGCATGTTTTTATTTTGTTGAGTTACTATTTTGGTAGGTTAGAGCCTTAGGAAGAAAACCCTAGCGCATGTCCTCATTCATCTGTAAGTTACCCACATTGGGGGCGTAGCCACATCATTTCACATTTAATGAGCCGCACTATTTCTGCTACTACACACTACCCGAAGCATCACCCACATTCTCCCACAGTAATCAAGGCCTATCTACCTACGTGGGATGCGAAAGGGCATCATTACCCCAAAGCAGACAGCACCTTGCGATGACTATAAAAGGCGTTGCGTTTCCTTTTTCATTTCTTCATCTTCTTCATCTTCTTCGTGCAAAAAACCCTAAACCCTCTCTTTCTCTCTCTCTTTCGCGAAACCTCACCTTCACCGAACTTCACCATGTCTGACTCACAGAACCTCTCAATCGCCGGCTACGCAGACGACGCACCACCCTCATCGCCGGAGGTTGAAGGACCCAACCGAGACATCGTCATTTCCTCTGACGAGGAAAATGACAATCAGAACCAAGGCGACCTCATGGAGGAAGAAGAACCGGAGGTGATTGATGGAGAGCGGCCCATTGAAAGCATTGAAACACAGCCCGCCGCTGCACCGTCCACCTCTGGAGCCAATACCACAGAAGTGCTCGACATAGCACCGTTGGACCCTTCCACATTCAGAATCCAACCGGTGCAACTCCTACCAACCCAAAACATCCTCACCCCACGTAACCTAACCCCATTTTCTTCCCCTTTTCCCTCTTTACCCCTTCTCCCACCTCCAGACTCTTCAGCTACCCTAGCCTCAAACACCACCCCATCATCTTCCTCCACTCCCGCAAACATCTCTGACTCCCTCCCACCATCAACCTCCACAAACCCCACTTTACTGCAGTTTTCTGAGCGGGAAGTCGTTGCATGGGACTCCCTGTTGGGGGAGTTGGGTGAAGAAGGCGAAGCAATTCGCCAAAAAAAGAAAGAAAAAAGCTGCGGTAGAAGAAACTGCTCGCAAGGCCGGCGCAGAAGAAGAAGCGGCCAGAGAAAGAGAGAGCGCCAGCAAGACGGCGCAAGATCGAGCTGCAGCAGAAGTCGTCGCAGCAAATCTGGCTGCAATCGCAGCAGCTCTGGGCTCACTAACGCAAGGGTTAGAGTCCACAAATTCAGAGGATGGCCTACCCCTAACCCATCGCCGCAACATCCAATCTACTGGGGTAACCATCCGAGAGCCCTCAGAGAGACCTGCGGCAGGCCCAAGCAAGAAGAGAAAGGGGGCCCCTGCCACATCAAAATGAAAAGAGAAAGTGGGCGAAGAGAAGGGCAAGTTTGTAGAAGAACGGGGGTTCAGCTGCACACTCCCGCAGACCATGACGGACCAAATCTCCCACCGCAAATGGGAGACAATCTGTGAAAACTTCCCCAACTACGCCCCTGTGCTGGTCCACGATTTCTACAGAGCGTAATGGCAGGAAGAAATAAACGAAGTATTGGTGCGTGGCCACCCAGTCGTCTTTGCCCCTGCGTGCATCAACTCCGTGTTCGAGCTTCCAGACATACTAGACGCAGAGGGCAATACACTTTTGAACTGCCTAGACGACGACTTCCTGAATGCAGTGCTAACTGTGGTGGCTAGACCAGGTGCTCAGTGGGATGGGCATGGCGCTGCGAGGACCCTACGGGCGCAACTATTGGACTTTGAGGCCACAGCCTAGATGCACTGGATAAAGAACCGCATCATGCCCACAACGCATGATGCAACGTTAAGCATCCCAAGGGTGGTCCTCGTCTACTGCATAATGAAGGGGATCCCACTCGACTTGGGCAGAATCATCGTAGAAGCCCTGCGCCAGACTGCCGCAAAGCCAAAGATCGCAATGTTCTGCCCCGGCCTCGTCACCCGCCTCTGCCGCCCATCCGGCCTTCTGCCCGCATCAGACGAAGAAATTCGACCCATGCGGAAGGATTTTGATGATCAATGGTGGACACGCATAACGAGCACCCACAACTTGCATCTACAAGCAGAAACCCAGTGCCAAGACCCTGCTTCTCAGCGCCAAAACCCCGCATCCCAAGCAACTGAAAATGCCCCTACGCCTGAAGCGCCAAAGAAGAAGAGGCGCAAACAAACTGGGGGTCGAAACGCTCCACTGGCCGCAAGGACCCCTCAGCCAAATCCGCCAGCGCAGGAAAACACTGTCTGCGCCCAGAATCAAGAGTCCTTGCCACCACCACCACCGCCACCGACGTTGCCGCCTGTCGTCCTGCCAACCCCTTCCATCCAGCCTGAAGAAGCCATGCTTCCAGAAGAAGTCCACGAGGCCCAATTGCCTGATTCTCCTCACGGACAAGAATTCTCCGCGCCCAACCCCCAGCTGCAGGCCATTCCATCTGCCAGCACAAGCAATGTTGCGCCTATTCCACAACTTGATGTGGAAACAACCCTTATCTTCTCAGAGTTAAGGTAGATGGTCCAAGAAGTCGTGGAGCCCCTGCGCCAGCAACAGGAAATGTTGTGCTAGCAGCAAGAAATGATGCGAAAGCAGCAAGAGGAATTGTCACAACGCGTTAACTCCCTAGTCCTCTTCCTGCTGCGTTGGACTGAATCTTTTGGTCGCCTGCCCGTCACGCCGAATCTCTTTGTGCGGCCGCCTGCGCAACCAAGACCTGATGGCACAGGTACATCTCAAGTGCGCTTCCCCATGGCTCCACCTGCGCCACGACCACGATCGTCGTCGCCTCCCCCGCCTCTGCAGCCGTAAAGCAATATTTCTCTTCTTTTTGACTTGTCTTTTGTTTTAAGTTTATCAATAGATGATTGCGCCCATCTTTGTAATTTTGTCCCGCACTCATTAATATAATTTGTCGTTTCTATCATTGTAAATTTTCTTCTGCCTTAGTATAATGCCTTAATCTAAAAATTCTTTGCGTTAGCTCCTTCGTTTTGCCCCACGCATCTAAAATTCTTTGTTTTCTTGACCGCATTAGTTCATAGGATTTACCTTTGTTTTCATTTCCTCAGCCCTTAAGAAAAATTCCCTCGCATTTTCGACCCTGTCGTATCTCAGCCTTAATCTCCTTAAGTCTACGCGCTCCAATTTAAGTTTGGGGGACAATGGGGACATTGTCCATTTTAAGTTTGGGGGAGTGCGATTGTTAGCGCGCAAATAAATTACACATGCGTTCCTCTTGAATGCGATGTGTTTGTAGCCAGGGGCATTTATAACACCCATAGTTTGCCATTGCGCGAAAGACGCATCCGCATCCCATGAACATATAGGACAGTAAAAAAATGTAATGCCCGTAGTTGGATACTTTTCATCACAAATGTGGGTAAGCCAAAACGAAAGCATACGTTTTGATGTCTATTGCCTACTTAAAAAAAAATACATATACTAATAATAATATTATATATATATTTTTGTGTGCGCCCAGGACATAAGGAGAAGATTGACTAAGTTAACGCAAGGAAGAATCTAAGCGCAAGGAACTTTCTTTAAGCAATGAAGGAAATATAGCAGAGGTCTAATCCTATTTAGTAATGCGCAAAAGAAAAAGAGAAAAGAGGATGTAGGGATCAATGGCGTTGAAGAGCTAAGTTACTCTCGCAAAGTTGATAATAGGCATTGCTTGGTGACAAGCAATAGTTTAAGTTTGGGGGTTTGATAACTTGCAAAATGTAAGTTATTTCTCCTTTAAACTTAAGCTAAAATAAGGCTAAAAGATACATTGATGCGTTACTTCAACGCAATAAGGAAGGAAAATGCGATGATTTTCTGCAGAAGGCTATATTTTTAGATGCGGTACGAAATTATAAAAATATAAGGCACTAACGCATTAATAATGCAGTTGTTTGTTGTCCAAGTTTCTCTCAGTGCAGGCACACATCCCGAGACGATCATGAATAGAAAAGATGAATGAAAAGACCATGCTGACACAACTGACGCGCAAGTGGGCAGAAGATGACTGAAGCAAGTTTTCTAAGTTCCTTGGAGAAGTCAGTTTCCTCTGCCTATAAAAAGCATCCACCTGCTCAAATGAAAAAAAAAGACGAAGGAAGGGAACAAAAAGGAGAATCAAGGAAGCAAGGAGAAAGAGAAATCACAGGAAGTTGCGGTAGAGAGTAAACTTGTATTTGCATTAGCTATGTATTTCTCTGCTTTCATGAGCTAATTTTCTTCATCAAGGCTTAGCGCAAGCACCCATGCGGTTATAAGTCTATTTTGTATGCTCATACTTTGATTTAATGAAACATTATTGCCTTCTACTTAGATGCGATACTATTTTCATTACCAACTCCCGCCTGGCCAGCCGGATGCGGTAGCAGCATGATAAATCCCTGACAGGTAACGCATGTGGAAATATCTAAGTAGAACAAGTTAGCGCATTGCATGTAGTCTTGGTAGCATTAGATAAATACTACCGTTATAAGATAGTGCATGAATGAACTTTGACTTTGTTAAGACTAACGCAGTCCCTTGTAAGTTGCTAGAGAACTAATCCTACGCATGAGCTAGCCGAACAAACAGTTGATAGTTTTATGCCAAACGCATGAGTAGCACCGGAAGGGAACTTATGATTTTTTCTCACTTAGGCATTAATGGATCAATTAGTCATGGTATGCGCTACAAAGTCACTTATAAACGCATGAGGTTGCGACCGCAACAGCCTTGATAATATTCTCATTAAGACTTTCCTTTAACTCTCAACGCATGTTTTATTTTCCTACAATAATTATTCTTCAGACTCATCAAATCTCTCATTTAAATTTTCATAATATCACACGTCCCTGAGTTCAAATCAACAAAGTTATTAAAGATTTGCAAATAGGCTTTCCCTGTGGATTCGACCCTAGACTCACTAGGTATTACTTGATTGTGTCAATTTATACTTGGATTGATACATATCTACGATAATTTTGTATTGTTGCTCTTTCTACCATTGAATCTGAGTACATTGCATTAGCTGAGGCGGTTAAAGAATCCATGTGGTTGAAAGGTTTAGTATCGGAAATGTATTCTTCTTCTTGCATTGTTAAATTCATTGTGATAGTCAAAGGGCATTATCTTTGGCTAAAAATCCAACATTTCATGACCGAACTAAGCATATTGATGTGCGATATCATTATGTTCGAGATGTGTTGCAAGAAGGTAAGATTATTTTAGTGAAAATCAATACTGTTCATAACCCAGCTGATTTATTGACCAAAGCTTTGCCATTTGACAGATTTGAATACCTCTCAGCCTTGTTGAGGTTGGGAGTTGTTAATCACATTTGATTGAAATAATATGTCTTGGGTCAGAGATATATTGCTTCTGTTTTTTCTTACAGATGTGCATCAAGAGGCGATAACCTTTGATTTACATCTGCAATTTTGGTGCAAGCATACCTCACTTTGTGATTTTGTCCAGCACGTGCTACAACTTTTGTTTAGTTATTAAGTGGGCTTTTTTGTTCTCATATATATCAGTTGAGGAAGTTTATGGGCTGAACTATATGGGCTGGATGTATCTTGTACTGTTGTGTGTATATAAACAGCTTGTGGGTGTGCTTAGGGTTAAAGCATTTTGCGATTACTTCATCATATTGTAGCCTCTGTTTTGGATTGAAAGGAAGAAATTATCTCTGGTTCAAGAAAGTGGATGTAGGCATAGCCGAACCAATATAATCTCGGGTGTTCTTTCTTCCTCATTCTTCTCTATTTTTCTGTTCTTTATTTTTCCGATTATGCTCTGTTTGCTTCCGCTTGGGCGTAGATTTGCTAGGTTATTTTTGTGTTTTTGTTGCACTGCTTGTTTCCATTTGTTTCATCACATGAGTATTCAAAATTATGGCTACGGAGTTTGCAGGAGATGATAGTAAATACTTTTTCTTTCTGTTTATATCTCAGGGGATTCATATACACAGTTTGTCCTCTCTCGCCACAAGTAGATTTTTTTTAAAAAAAAAAATCTTGAACAATCTCCCATCAAATTTAACTCACGTCTCTACATTTATGAATTTTGAAATTGGTTGAATTTCGAATTAGTTGTCAAATCTATCAATTTTCAAACAATTCATCTTAATCCAAGAGGTGTAGGAGATAGATGAACAACCTTCAAGATGATGGAAACCTAACGAAAACCTTGTTTGGTTAAATGAAAGGAAAAAAACATAGAGAAAAGACGACGGGGAGGAAAGGAATCCAATGTATTCGATTTTCGTAAGCAAAAACAACGATAGATGTATTACATACCTTGCCAATGAGATAGAAATAACAACAGAGCAGTGACTGTTCACACGAGATTTCAACAAAGAAATTTAATTCGTTGAAATGAACTTGATTTTATTGAATTTGATGTATGAGTGTTACCGTCTCTAATGTATGATCCTCTGATGTTTTCCCTCAAAATGTAGAGTTTGATCTGAGGGTTTGTTAGCTTGTTCTCAAATGGAGGGAGGTCGAATCTTCAACTTGTGTCTTGATGAAGAGACGGTTGATTCCTAGGAGTCTTCTAGTCATTGGATGTTCATAAGTCTCATGTCGGCCGAATTTCAAATCTTGGATCTTCTGAATTCTCTAGACTCTTTGACTTTTGACTACTCTGGACTCTGGCTGAATGCTCTAGACTCTGAGTTTTCTGACTTTGTCTAAATGCCCAAAATGAATGGTGGTCTCCTCTATTATAAAGTTTGATGGACCTCATATGGACTTGGACTTGGTTGAGTTTGGACCCAACTTTTGGCCTTGGGCTATATTTGGGCTTTAATCTAATGTTTTTTTAATAAGGTTGGATTATTTTAATTTAGCTCAATTTATTTAATGACATCAGGTTACATTAGTCTCAGGTCCAATTGCCACGTGCTATAATTTGATTCGACTTGGCTTATGTCATCCGATGGATCAATAATAGACACGTGGCATAATTTGCATAGATTTTGAAAAGCATGATTTGTGAAAAATATATGACATTTAGTCATTATCTTAATTTATGTCGATAGGCAAAATTAATCAGAATATTAGCTTACAATTCTGAATAATTTTCATTCCAATGCCAACATTAATTTTAGTCGAATTTAAGATTTCTTTTGTTTTGACATTTTTTTTTTATTTAATGCCAAAGAATCGAAATATCGAACCATAATTTTGATTTCCACTTTTTTTTTTTATGGAATTGGAATCTTGATTTTAGCCAAAATTGTGATGTTTTTCGCTCTACCTTGAACATCAATTTAGAGGTAGATTGGTACTTTGAACAAAAATTGGAAGTCTTTTGGCTTTTCAAATTTATTAGTCCAAAATTTCCCTCTTGATTCACATAATTTGGAGGCAATTTTTTTTTCCTTAATAACAATGGTAGGAGATTTCTTGCCATACTTGATTAGACCAAAATTTTCTTGGACAAAATCAAAACTTTTCTTTATACTTGACCTAATCTTTCCCTTATAAATTGAAGACGTTGCACGGGCCATGACACAAAGCCACTCAAGCAAGAAGTCTAGGTAAAAAGAAAAATTCTCCTCTTCAATTTCTCTTTTCTTTCTTTCATTTGACGTCAAATGTTCATGTATTTTCTTCTTTGTGTAGGCCTTGAATTCGAGCAATAATCTCCTTCATATTGTGCTGCCGATAAGTAAAAAAAAATCCCTTCGAAACTTTTGGTTTTTTTCTTTACTTTCAGGTTAAGCTTTTTTTTTCACACACAACACACACATAACCTAAGGAATATCATGCATGCAGTCATTACCTTTGACCATTTCTCTCTTTTTTTTGTTTCTATTTTTTGTTTTTTTTTTTTTGTTTTTTTTGCATTAACATTGCTACAACCTTTTTTTTTCTAGATTGATTTTTTTTCTTTTTTTTTTCCTAATTTTGTCGTTGTCTCTTTTTTTTTCGATTATTGACTTTATTTTTTTTCTGCTGCTTTCTTTTCGATTCTTGACCTTTTTTTTTTCTTTTATTTTGCTGCTGCACACTACTAACCATATATACATATACGTCTGGGGTCGCACGCCGCTTCATATTTTTGTTTTTTTTTTCCTTTCCATTTCTTGGTTGATTTATCTTCTTGTTTAAAAAAAAATTTGTCCCTACCTCTTTTTTTTTATTAAAGGAGTTAATATTAAGAAAGCATAAGCAATTTAGGATCTAAGGCACTTAAGTACATCAATTTTAGGACTAAACATGCAAAGTTCATACAACCAAAAAACAGAGGTTTTGTTACCAACCTCTTGTAGCTCCCAATTCATGCGATTTGTTTGTTGTTTCTCCTCACCAATGGATCAAGGACCACCACCAAGATCTTTCTTGCTATTCTCAGGCCTTGGAACAGATTGTGGGATCCTTTTATGAAGGGAATTGGAAGGGAAAGAGCTTGAAACTCAAGTATTTGAGAGTTTGATGGTTTGTAGTTTGAGTAACTAATTTGGCAGCATAAGACCACAAATTTGCCATAGATTTTTCACCTCCAAATCCTCTACTTATAGAGGAAAATCATGCAACAAAATTGCACAAAAAATTGACACCAATTAGAGGTCAATTAGAGTGGATTAAAGGTGGCTTAATAACAAGCCTTGCATGGAGGTGGTGTAATCCACCAGCTCCTATAACTCAATTTTAATTTTAAAAAATAATTTTCTTTTTAATTTAAATAATTAATATTAAATAAAATTAATGTTAAATATTTTAATTAATTAAATTAATTTTATATCAAATATTAAATTAATGTTTTACACCTAATCCATACTCTCTTAAATTTGATTCCTCGAACATGAATCCCTATGCACGTATACAATATGTAAATCACATTTAAATATTACCAACTCTCGTAAATTATAGTTAAATTCAAAACTTAAACCATTATGTCGATAATATCGTATAGAGTCGACATTAATTCCCTAAACCAAATTTGAACAATTCAAACTCTCCTATCATATTTTTCTAAGGTTTTATTCCTATATGAGCTAGCAAGGGGACCTAATGGACCTACAGATCAAGGGCTCCAACGATATGAGAATAACCGGCTAAACTCATTAACCTAGTTAATCAACATTCGTTAGCTATCGAGACACTCCACTATAGCCCAGAAGTTTCACTCCCCTCACTGTAGATATATTTTTGTCCACTCAATATAACCATGATTAGTAAGTCGATCCTTCACAAGATGTTCATAACTAGAGTTGGGTCAAATGTCTGTTTTAACCCTAAAGTTACATCTTGCTCCTTAAGTCCCACTAATCCTCTAATGAACAATTGGTTTATGGTTCTACCATTAAACCGAGTCCCTCTCGGACCAATGAGAAGGTGGGACCCCTTGTTTAAGACCTAGAGTCAGCACTTAAGGGAACAACCTCTGTACTATCCCTAAAACGGGTATGAGTGAATTTCGTCTTGTAGGACTATGTCCCCAGCTATCTACCCGATCTCATCCCCAAAATGGTAGGCTTATTGAGTCGGCGAACTCGGGTCACTCTCACCCATATAAATCAAAGGACAATCTCGAATAAACAGGAGTTCATAGTTAGCTTAGGATTAAGATCGAGTTACCTAGGTCATCGCATGAAATAGTCAATTTCATCAATAAATGAGGTTATAAAGTGAAAGTGACTTATCTCGCGGTCTGGTCTTATGCAAACTCATTGCACAGGACGCCCCCACTCACATGTCACTACATGAACGATTCAGGATCACATCGTTTGTACTTAATACAAAGTGAGTCGCGTCCATAGTGTTCCCAGGATAAGGTACCCAGCCTTATCCCTGTATTATAGACCGTTTAGGCTATTTACTTGAACTTGATCCACTTTTATGTCACTACATAAAGTTCAGGTATTCATAATATAGCCAGGGGTTCTTAGTTTATTGGATTTGTGGTTATTTAGGCAAGACTAACACATATATTATCAATAACGCTTCATTGAAATAAATAACTCTTTATTAACAAACAGTTAAGTGTTACATTAACTATCTACGAGTTTTAGGGCATAAAACCCAACAACTGCATGCCACGATTTTTTTCTCTGTTTTCTTTTTCATTTTTTCTTAATAATGGACTTTTACATATACATATGTATATATATATTGTTTTTTTTCACACAAAAATATTATGTATTTTCTGTTGGCCACACTCTTTTAACCATTTGCTTGCTTTTTTTTTTAATCTCTTTTCTATTTTTTTTTTGGCTAATTATATTCCTTTCTTTCATAGGAATTGAAATTAACAAAATTACTTGACGATCTGCTTGGACACAACATCACTCTTTGACCACAATCTAAAAGGTATATACATATTCCAATCCTTTTTTTTTGTTTTTTTGTTTTTTATGAATATGCATATGTTTCGTTTAGTGATATCTTTATTGAATATGTATGTATTGTAGGGTTTAAATCTCATACGCAATGTTAGACAACCAGAGGATCAAACTCAGTTTCTAGTTTATTTAAAATACCAATACGCTGGCAATAATCATACAGTATAAGACATTCATACTACTGCTTAAAATAAAGGCTAAGCATGCTATGATCGTATTAGAATCTAATTCTAAAATCAATTACAGAGAAAAAAAGATCAAGAACAAACCTTCATTGACGACTCAGGTAAATTTCACCATATGTTCCGTTTAGTGATATCTTTATTGAATATGTATGTATTGTAGGGTCTAAATCTCATACGCAATGTTAGACAATCAGAGGATCAAACTCAGTTTTTAGTTTATTTAAAATAGCAATATGTTGGCAATGATCATACAGTATAAGACATTCATACTACTGCATAAAATAGAGGCTAAGTATGCTATGATCGTATTAGAATTTAATTCTAAAATCAATTATAGAGAAGAAAAGATCAAGAACAAACCTTCATTGACGACTCAGGTAAATTTCACCAACACTCCTTGGAAAATCACAAACTCTTCTCTACCAAAACCACAGAGACACCACCACGAAATTTTCACTAATATACTCTAGGGAATTGGAGGCTGAAGGTTTGTGGGAACCTTTCTTGGTTTAGGGATTTTTACTTGCTAGAGAGAATTTGCACACACTGAGAGAATTCAAGCGTGAAGCCTTAGAGAGACCACTGTATCTCTGTTCATCTCGCCAAATGATATAGTGTTGGTTAACCTCCCAACCGATTAGGCTACAGTTAGGGAGAGAGGGGGAGAGATTAACGTGCAGTCAATCACGTATTGATAACTGAAAGACGTTATCAGCCTAAATTAAATTTAATTTAAATAAAGTAAATTAAATTTATTTTATTTAATTAATTAAAAAACAATTAGTTAATTAATTAAATATATAAATAATTAAATCAAATTTAATTAACTATTTCATTTAAATCAAATTTAAATGAACATCTCCCACAAAACCTATAATTTCAATTCAATTAATTTAATTAAGTAAAATTAAATTAAAATAAAATAAATTAAACAATTAATTTTTTCTCCAATTAATTAATCACCAAGTTAAATATCATATATTTAATTTAACCCATAATTGAATCATATTCAATTATATTTCTCTCTTATAACCTATAGTTTTAATGTACATCTAATGCACATTAATTTTAACTTATAGTTTTAATATGAACCCAATTCATATTAAATTAATATTTGAACTCCTTCAAATATTTAATTCTCTCTTAAATTAATTTTGAATCAATATTCAAAATAAATTTATATTATAAAGTTTAATTAAAATATAAACTTTATATTATAATGTATCTCCATACATTATATTATTTCCCTTAGTAGATTGGAACATTTTAAATTACTTTCAAGATATAATTATCTCAATACTCTTTACGAGCTACCAGTGGGACCTAATGGACCTACAGATCAGAAGCTACAACAATATGAGATTAATCAATATTCGTTAACTGTGGGTACACTCCACTAAAGACCCATAGTTGCACTCTTCTCACTCAAGATATATTTCTGTGTCCACGGATATAGAACAATAACAGCAAATTAGTCCTTCACGGGTTTTCGTAACGCCAATTGGGTCAAATTACAGTTTTACCCCTGGGTTATCTCTACATCCTTAAGTACCAGTGCTCCTCTAATGAACAACCTGTTTATGGTCCAACCATTAAACAGAAACCCCTCTTGGGCCATTGAGAGGGTAGGACCCTTTATTCAAGACCCGGAGTCACCATATAAGGGAACACTCATTTACTTACCCTAAAGTCGGAAAGGAGTGAATTCCATCTTATGTGATTATGTTCCCGCTCCCCACTCGGTCTTGTCCCTAAAATGGTAGACTTATTGAGTCGCCGTACTAGTCACTCCCACCCATACTGTAACAGCCAAATAAAAAAAAGTTTAATTTATTTTAATGTTTTCCAAGAAAATCTTTTATTTGTATTTATTTTCTTTTAGGAGATAAATTTGAATTATCCTTTTCCTTTTTAAAAAAGGAAATAGTCTTTTCGGGTTTTAATTAGGGTTCTTTTTAAAAGACCTTTTCTTTAGCCCTAATTCTTCTTAGGCTCTGAATCAACAAAAAAAAAAAAAAAAAAAAAAAAAAAAAAAAAAAACACGCATTCTTCACTTTCTTTCCCAGAGAAAAAGTAGTAAGTTTTTCTTCGTTTCTATGTTTTTTTCTTTTGTTTTCTTTTCTTTTTGAAAAGTTTTAGTATGAAGTTTTATTTGTCCTAGTTGGGATGAAATTGGTTTTCAAACCTTTTGCCCTAAAAAGTTTTAGGTTTTTGTTTTGGCCTAAATTTTTTGTCAATGTTTTTCCTCTTAGGGCTTTTGGTTTAAATTCAAGATTTGAGGAAAAAGGAATTTTTCCAGAATTTTCCAACCTTGAATTTCTTTGATTTGGGAGCTGTTTTTGTGTTTAAATTGGATTCTTTTTGTTCAAAAAGTTTGCCATATGATTGCTAAATTGAAGTATGATTTATGGTTTTTATTTCTTCATGAAAAGAGAATGTTTTTACTGTTTTTACAACAGTTTTATTGGGTTTTTCAGATCTGATTTTTGTATTAAAAAGTATCCAATATTGATTTGTTTTGGTGTTAAATGCTTGGAAAATCCTTATTTTTGTTGCAGAAATTTTCTGGGTTATTTATCTCAATTTTAAGATAGTTTTGAAGGTTTTAAAGATTGGAGAATTGAAAATTTGTTTTGTATTTAAATGGTATTGAAAGGTATTTGTTTTACTGATTTTTGGTACAAAAAAGTTGGATTTTGAAGTGAAAATTTCCAGATTTTCAATGTTGTTTTTGGCACCCAATAAGCCTATTTTCCCAACTTTTTATGAAAAAAATTTGTTTTAAGTGAATAATTTTGGAGGTTAAGATTGATTGCCATTAGGATTGGTCATTAGACCTTTAAGATGGATTTGTTGGTTTCTAATTAGAGAAGTATTTGATATGTTTAGGAAATTGTTGGATTCAAGGAACCAAAATTTGATTTGCTTTGGGCTAAGATTTGTAGGTTCTGATCGAGGTAAGTAATTTCCACATCCCTTCCAAAATAACAATTTTGGTAAAAATTGTTTATTTGAAATTGAAATTGATTTGATTGAAATTGTTTCTGCAATTGATTTGTTAAATGAAAGCATGTTTACTGTTTTGAAAAGTATTTTGAATTGAATCGATAGTGCTATCTGGATATGCCAAATTTTGTTTTGGGGATTGTATGCTTTGTAGTAGCCATATTGGAATTGACGGATATATGTTCTAAATGAAACTTATTTGTGAGAAGGCACTTATGTGGTTTGACGTTCCTTTGGAATGTAGATTCATGTGTGTGTTTCACTCACGTGACCTCACTCTTAAGTATTTGTATGAAATGTTATGATTGTAGCTTATTTGTGGGAAGACACTTATGTGGTTTGACGTTCCTTTGGAATGTAGATTCATGTGTGTGTTTCACTCACATGGCTTCACACTTAAGTATTTGATTTGAAATGTTCTGGTCGGTTTTAACCGACAATTCTGTATAAATGTCTGATTAGTGTTACCGACGGGTAACTACTTCTGCTCTGGGCTACTCCATTTATGCATCTTTCCCAATATGTTCTGAAAGTATTGTTTGACTGAAAGTTTGTTTGACTGAAATAATGATTTTTGTTTCGAATATTGAAATGTTTTATTACCTGAAATTTTATGTTTTGTTTTGAACGAAAATGAATTGTGAACTTGATGTGGAAGTTGCTTATTGAGTATTTTTTGTACTCATTTTGTTTTTTCAAAATGTTTTCAGATGATGGAGCAAGTGATAGTTCTGACAGCAATTAGGCTAGTGTTCTGGCATTACCGATGAGGACTTATGATCTGTAGAATTTAGTAGGCTCTTGTAGGTTTTGTTGTTTTTGGTATTGTTTAATTTTTCCCTATTTGTTTTTGAATGTTAGACTTGGCTTTGGTTGTAAGCCTTGTTTTCTAAATAATAGGTTGTGTTTTTCGTTTTGTTAAATCGCTTCCGCAATATTTGAAAGTTTGGCCGTAATAAAAAATATTGGTCGTTACACATACAAATCAAAGGATAACTCTCATGAACATGAGTCCATAATACACTCAAGATTGAGACTAAGTTGCCTAGGTCATCCTATTGAAATAGAAACCTAACTAGTCAACGAAGTTACATCTAGCGATTACTATTTCGCAGTCCGATCTTATGCAAACTCATTGCATAGGATACCCCACTCACATCTCACCTACACGAACGTGTTGGATTATTGCATTAGTATCAAATACAAAGTGGGTTGTATCCATGGTGTCACCAGGATAAGGTACCCAGCCTTATCCCTATACTATAGACCCTTTAGGCTATATCTTGAATGTTGATCCCTGAGGCCCCGTTTGATAACCATTTGATTTTTGGTTTTTGGTTTTTGAAAATTAAGCCTATAAACACTACTTCCACCTACAAATTTCTTTGTTTTCCTAATACATTCTTTCCATGTTTTAAAAAACCAAGCCAATTTTTGAAAACTAAAGAAAGTAGGTTTCAAAAACTTGTTTTTGTTTTTGGAATTTGGCTAGGAATTCAAGTGTGCCCTTGAAAAAGATGAAAACCATGGTAGGAAAAATGAGAGAAAAAAGCCTAATTTTCAAAAACCAAAAACTCAAAACCCAAATGGTTATCAAACGGGGCCTGAATGTCTCTACATGCTGCTCAAGACTCATACGATAGCCTAGGATGTTAGTTTATTGGATTGGGGTTATTTAGGATGGACTAATACAAAACAATCATTAACACTTTATTGAAATAACATCGATAACTCTTTATTAATGAATAGTCAATCATTACATTTACTATCTATGAGTTTTAGGGCATAAAACTCAATATGTATGAACTGCTTTGATTGTACCATAGAGTTTTTTGTCTACCACTTTTTTTTTTTTGGTGCACATATATGTTGGGGTTGGTGCCTAAAACTCGTAGATAGTTAATGTAACAAATTATATATACTTGTTCAATAAAGTCGTTATTGAGGCTTGTTAACTTAAGTTGTTAAATAAGTGAATTGCACGTTATAACCCAAATCCAATAAACTAAGATCTCTGGCTATTATATGTATACTAGAGATTTATGTGGATACATAAAAGTGGATTAGGCTCGAGTAAATAGTCAAACCGATCTATAGTATAGGGATAGAGCTGGGTACCTTATCCTGAAGATACCATGTGACATGGCCCGTTGGTGTGCAATTTGCATACCGAAAGTGTACGGTCAAGTAATAATATAGTGTTTTCATGATTAAATGAGTGTCGTCCTTTGGATTGGTTTTTAAGCAAATTAAGTACCGTGAATAATCTTGTCCAATTTTATTTAGGGAGCCAAACTTAATGAAAAAGATAAATCTAAAGACAAAAGACATAAAATAAAGGTGGAGACTCAAATGGAAAGACTCTTAGGGAATTGATTTCATTGTTGAGATTAAAGATTAATTAATGGAATGGATTTCACATGCAATTATTCTACCAAGTCTAGAAACATTTTATCACAACTATCTCTCCCAAGCATAATTGATTCTCATGCATGCAACCAACGATATATCCCTATCTAAGTTCATTAACATGCAAGGCTTTGGGTTTAGTTCTTCAAGCAACTTCTAAAGTTATTCCAAATCCCATCACAAACTTAGAATTTCTACTTTAGTCTTGCAATTAAATAAAGTAAGTCTTAGGCCAAATCCCCTCTCCCGAGCAAGATTCAACACTCAAATCATTCAACTAGTGATCAAGTAATTGAAAGCATTTAACCATAATTGCATAGGTAAAATAAATGCATATTCACACCACAAATCAATCCAACAAACTAAAAACAACTACATCAATCCCTAAGACAAACAACTAGCAATTCATAGTCTTTAAACTACAAACACTAATTGAAAGAAAAGCCTTAAAAACTACAAGAGGTAAGAGAAAGAGAAAGGAAAACTCGAATCCGTCGAAACCGGCACGATCTCCACGTCTTCTCGCTTGATTCCCGCTCCTTGGCCTTGCTTCAGCTCCCACCAAAGGTCTCTAGTCGAAATTAGGGCTAAAATCTAACCAATTGGACTCCCCTAATCTGTAGCACAAAGTGAGGAATATATAGGAAAATTGTCTGTAGCGTCGCGACGTTGTGCATAGCGTCGCGACGCTGTCCCTGCTATAGCCAAAAACAGAAAAGGAAAATAAGTGTCTCGACGCCCAGAAAGCAGCGTCTCGACGCTAGCTCTCGGGTTTGACTCAAACTTAAGCCTCCAACTTTGATTCTTTTTGCTTCTTTGACCTCTTTTAATGTCCCGAACACCCAATTGACTTCGATTTCTCCAATGAAGCTCCAATAATCAATTCCTACAAATAAACATTAAAGTTTATAAATTTGGCCAATTTACTCTCAAAGACTAACTAAAATATATAGGGAACAATAGCTTGCTATGCTCGCTATCACCCATTTTGTAGTTGGTAGAGACGATGTGATCCTGAATCGTTCATGTATAGACATGCGAGTGGGGGCGTCCTATGCAATGAGTTTTCATAAGACCAGGATCGAGAAATAAGTCACCCTTACATTATAACGTCGTTTACTGATGAGACTGACTATTTCATGCGAGAACCTAGGTAACTCGATCTTAATCTTAAGCTAACTATGAACTCGTGTTTGTTCGGGCTTATCCTTAGATCTGCATGGGTGAGAGTGGCCCGAGTTCGCCGACTCAATAAATCCCCCATTTCAAGGATAAGAACGGGTAAATAGCTGGGGACATAGTCCTGCGAGACGGAATTCACTCCTACCCGCCTTTAGGGATAGTAGATAGGTTGTTCCCTTAAGTGTTGACTCTAGGTATCTTGAACAAAGGACCCCACCCTCTCATTAGCCCGAGAGGGACTCCGTTTGGTGGTTGGACCACAAACCAATTGTTCATTAGAGGATCAGTGGGACTTAAGGAACGAGATGTAACTTCAGGGGTAAAACGTACATTTGACCCAACTATAGTTATAAACAACCTGTGAAGGATCGACTTACTAACCATGGTTATATCGGGTGTGAAGGATTGGAATTCCCAATTCCGTTACAGCGGAAGCAATTGGACCGAACGTAAATAAATTTCCTTTAACAAAATACCCATACATTGGCAAAGTTAAGCAACAAGAAGCATACCTCCGTTTGACGACTCTGAATTCTTCAAGAACACCACCACGAGCCTACCCTGCTATGACTCTGAGTTTGAGAACCGGATGGTGGGATCCGTCTTGAATTTTGGGAAGTGAAAAATTATGGAGAAGAAAAATAACTTCTCTGTTCTTTTCTAGAGAGAAAATATGAGAGTGAGAGATCTTGAGATATTTCATCTGGATTCTGCAGGAAAAATGAGATCATCCTCTAATGACCCCTCAGGTGTGAGATTAAACTCAATCCCACTACCATCTGCCATGTGGCCATTTAATGTGAGGGTTAACTTAAATTAATTCAATTAATCATATTAATTAATTAATTCTAATTAAATATCTCCATATTTAATTATATGTGCATTTTAATCATATTAAAGGCACATCCCTCACATAATCTAAATTAAATTAATTAAACTATACAATCAATTAATTCTTAATTAATTAATTCTTAGATTAATTAAATATCCCATATTTAATTAATCAAACATTTGAATCATATTCAAAACGTGTATCTCTCTTATAACATATAGTTTTAATATGAATCATATTCACATTAAAATTAATCATATTCACATTGCATAGGATACCCTCGCTCGCATGTCTCCTACATGGACGCCTTGGATCAATACGTCTGTATCGAATACACAACTGGTCGTATCACATAGTGTTACCAGGATAAGGTACCCAACCTCATCCCTGTACTATAGACCTTTTAGGTTGTTACTCGAACATTAATCCCCGTATGTCCCCACATACTAGTTCAAGTTACATATAAACAACCTTGGATCTTAGTTTATTGGACTTGGGTTATATTGTGCAATTTTAGATTTAAAATGACAATAACACTTTATTGCATAAACCTCAATAATACTTTATTGATACAAGTGTATAATTCGTTAAGATTCACTATCTACGAGTTTTAGGACATAAAACCCAACAGGGTGGACAAAAATATATCTACAGTGAGGGGAGTGCAACTACTGGGCTATAGTGGAGTGTCCTGGTAGTTAACGAATGTTGGTTAACTAGGTTAATGAGTTTAGCCGGTTAATCTCGGATCGTTGGAGCCCATGATTTGTAGGTCCATTACGTCCCTCTGCTAGCTCATACGGACTAAACCTTAGAATAGTGTGATGAGAGAATTTGAAACGTTCAAATTCAGTTTAGGTAATGAGCGTTAATTATATGCGATGTATTTAACGTATTATAGTTCAATTTTTAATTAGACAATAAAGAGAGTTGGAAATATTTAAATAATATTTAAATTTCATTAAAATGTATAGGATACATATTTTGGTTTAAATATGAATAGAGATTCGTATTCGAATACTTGGTTTTGAGAGATAATGAGATTTGTGTAATTATTTAATTTGATTAAATAATTATCATTAAATAAAATTAAAATGTTTAATTTAAAATTAAGTCAATTTTATTTAAAATTAATTTTGAATTAATTTTATATATATAATTAACTAAAATGAAATTCAAATTATGAATTTCATGTGGTGGGTTTCTTTTAACAAAATCCATGCAAAGTTTGGTGTAATGACACCTAACTAACATGAAAAATCCTATTCAAGCAGCTGTCTTCATCTTATGAGTTTAAATTGCATGAATATTTCCTTTAATAGCGTCATGTATACACTTTTCTTGATGGGGGCTTCTAGGACGCAAAAAAAATGCCATGAAATGTGGTTGTGACAATTTTTCAATGTCATAAAAACCCAAGTTTGTAGTAGTGAAACCATTAGCTTTACTCTCCATTTTCTTCCTAAATCTCTTCACCGTTTGGCTCCCACTAGCCGTTCTAAGGCTAGAGGATAGCAGGGAAGACGCTCGTGGTTGTCCTAAGCCTGATCGTGTCCAATATCATCCATTGAGGTGCTCAAATTCGACTGCAAAAGGTTGATGTTCTTGGCCCTCTGTTTTCGGCTCTTTTTTTAGCATGCTTTTGGTTGTAAAATTAATGAAATTGAGTTGCTTTTGATCCAAATTGCTTCCGCTAGAGTGTTCTACACTCCTTCAATATATTATTGCAATTTGTTCCTATCTTGCTCGAATGTGTAAGCATCCTGCAGCAGTCATCACCAAATTCACTTACAGTGATTTCACTCCTGCTAGAACAGTCCCCTATTTTATTGGGTGATTTGAGTATCCTACAGGGGTACTCATCAAGCTTGCCTACAGAGATGCACTCCTGCTAGACTAGTCCTTTATTTTATTGGGCGATTTGAGTAGCCTACAGGGGTAGCCACCAAGCTCGCCTAAAGAGTTGCACCTCTGCTAGGTCAGTCCCCTATTTTATTGGGTAATCTAAGTAGCCTGCAGAGGTAGTCACCAAACTCGCCTACAGAGATACACTCATGCTAGACCAATCCCCTATTTTATCGGGTGATTTGAGTAGCCTGCAGGGGTAGTCATCAGACTTGCCTACAGTGATGCACTCCTGCTAGACTAGTCCCTATTTTATTGGGTGATCTGAGTAGCCTGCAGGGGTAGTCACCAGACTTGCCGACAGTGATACACTCCTACTAGACCAATCCCTATTTTATTGAATGATTTGAGTAGCCTGCAGGGGTGGTCACCAGAAGACCCTTTTTTTTACTATATATATTTATGAGATGGACCTAGCTTAAAGACTAACCTCATTTTTTTATACAAAAAAAAATATTACAAAAACTATATATATTTATGAGATTGTCCAAAAAGTTGTGAGTGTATCATTTTACTGTGTACTATCACATTGCATCTCAACAGCGTGATCACTCTCATATCCCTATCAAATTGTGGATTTCTTTCTGGTTTAAAGGGAATTCAAAATATGAAATGTAGGATCGTTGCAGTTGGCATCAGAGCTCTAAGTAATAGGTTTTGTAGACTGGTTTACATCATAAACCTTCAGGGTGTGTTTGGGCCACTATTTTCGGATACCCATTTTTCCAACTCCCCTAAAACGACGTTTGGGGCTCCATCTTCTGAAACCCGAGTTCCCAAACCAGACTTCAACAGTGCGGCACTGTTGAAGTCTGCCTAAAACCTTGGTTGTCTCTCTCCGTTCTCTCAGTTCGCCGGCATGGGTCTTGCACGCGAGAAGAAATCGAGGCAGAGTGAGGGAAGAGAAAGAAAGAAATCGAGAGAGAGGAAAAGAGAAATAAAGAAATCGAGAGACAAAGAGAAGAGAAAGAAAGAAATCGAGAGAGAGAAAGGATGGAAAGAAAGAAACTGAGAGACATAAAGAGGATAAAGAAAGAAATTGAAAGAGATGGGGAAGAGAACGAAATAAATCGAGAGAGAGAAAGGGAAGAGAGAGAAAGAAATCGAGAGACAGAGAAGAGAAAGAAAGAAATCAAAAGAGAGGGGGAAGAGAAAGCAAGAAATCGAGAGAGAGAGGGGACGAGAGAAAGAGAAATCGAGAGAGAAAGAGAAAGAAATCGAGACAGAGAGAGGGGAAGAGAGAGAAAGAAATCGGGAGAGAGGGGGGAAGAAAGAGAAAGAAAGAAGTAGAGAGAGAGGGGGAAGACCAAGTGGGTTTCAGACTTTACTCTTTTTTAAAAAAAAAATTAAGAAAACAAAAATAAAAAGAAGGGAAAGAAATGAAGTTTTTTTTTTTTTTTTTTTTTTTTTTTTTTTTTTTTTTTTGAGAATAAAGAAAGGGAGTAAATGGAGAAAGAAGGAGAAGGAAACCTTTGTGATTTTATATGCCAATTTTAAAAAATTGGACTTAATCACTTTTGAGAACCTATAATTAATTAAAAGAAAAAAAAATCAATCAATTTGGAAGAAATCTAGTTTTCTAAATAAAAAATAATTAAAAACTAAAATGAATGTCATTAATTCTCAAAGAGATGTTTCATTTGGAAAGAAAAACACTTTTTCAAACTTTGGTTGATTTATTTTTATTTTTATTTTTATTTTATTTTTTTTAAGAAAAAAGAATGTAACTAATTTTAATTTAATTTGGAAAATTTGTATAAAAAAAAAACAGCTAGCATAAATTCAAACTTCACAACTCCGCTCCCCAAACACAAACTTTCTAACTCCAGACTTAACAACTCTGCACTCCAAACACAAACTTCACAACTCCCCAGATTTCACAACTCCTTAGGTTTCACAACTCCAGACATCAGAACTCCACCTCGTTGCCCCAAACACCCCCTGAGTGTTTCCATGGCTTATTAGCAAGCATCTAGTCAGGCCAAGTACACACTTGTTTTAGTGGTATCCTATAAATGCATATATATTTGAAAAGATTCATGTTCTAGAAAAGTGTACTAGTGAAGATGTTTAAAGGAACCAAGTTTGTGTAATGATTGGATTAAGTCCTTGTGTTTGATAGAGCATGCCTCCATGTGGACGAGGTCATGGAAGAGGTCGTGGTAGGGGTCACATAGTCCTTGAGACAGTTGTACCTCCAATGGAGCAAGAAAACGATTTGACTAAAGATCCCCTACTAAAGCAGCAAAATGAGTCGTCGACACCTGTAGCAACACCTATCATTGTGCAATCCATTCAAGAAAGTGTGCAGTCAGAAGTTGCCAGGACAGTACAATCGACAATATAGTTCGCAGTGTTGCAGGTGTAGCTACAGAGCAGCAGGCCCAAGCGACTCAGAATAATGAAACTCTGTCACGGGAGGTGAGATGCTCGAGATATTCAAGAAGTGGGACCCCCGTCCCTTTGATGGAGCATCTAAGGACCCACAGTGGCAGAACTGTGGCTATCCTCCATTGAAACCATCTTTCGCCACATGGACTACTCGAAGGGCCAGAAGGTTCATTGTGTTGCCTTTCTATTGCAACACAATGATTTACTTTGGTGGGAGTCAGTTGAAAGGGCCATAAATGTCAGTGCTGGACCTATGACATGGCTCCTGTTTAAGGAAGCATTCTTTAGAAAGTATTACCATGCTCTCTCATTTCAGGAAGCAAGTAGAGTTCCTAGCTTTCAAATAAAGGAGCCAAACAATAGAAGAGTATGAGACAAAGTTTACCAGAGTGTCTCGGTTTTCTCCTGCCATGGTAGCTTTAGAAGTCAATAAAGTGAAACGATTTATCATGGGTCTAAAAGATGAAATACAAGGTAACGTGGTGGCCCATGAACCACCAGACTATGCCATGACAATCAGAGCAGCTAAGTTGGTTGATCATCGATCGATAGTTGCCCCTCCAAAACCGCGGGGTCAACGCTTCGTTGGGCAAGGCCAAACTCATGACCATCAACAGAGTGCAAAATCAGCAAGGGCCTAATCAGGACAGTCCACTATGCCAATTGTGTGGGAGATACCGCTGGAGTTGTTGTCTGGCAGGGACCCACGTATGTTTTAAATGTGGCCAAGAAGGGAACATCGCCCTAAACTACAATCAGAGGAACACTTCTAGCCATGCAAATTAGCCATCCAGTTCAAACTAGGCGTCCGGAGTAAGACCAGCGCAGTAGTAGAGCAAGGTATTTGCCACCACTCGATAGGAGGCAGAGAACCTAAATGCAGTAGTGGCAGGTACCATCCTTATTCTTGGTCATTATGCATTCGTACTGTTTGATTAAGGTTCAACTCATTCCTTTATTTCTACGTCACTTGTAAATCAAGCCAACCTAGAGTTAGAGTTGTTGGGCTATGTTTTTTCGGTTTCAACGATTGCGAAGGTAACCTTGCTAGCTAGTGAAGCAGTGAAAGTCTGTCAAATGTTAGTATTCGATCGACTGATGGATGTGACATTGATCGCCCATGATATGAGTGATTTCGATGTTATCTTAGGAATGGAATGGTTGACATCTAATTACACCAACATAGATTGTTATCGAAATTAAGAACAAATGAATAGTGAAAATGAATACAATTCTTAAGACATTGTGTCTCTCCATATTTCTACTAGAATAGTGAAAATGAATACATCTATTTTTTGATGAACACACATGCCTCAGTTTTGACCTTAAGACCAAATGATTCTAACTCTATTCAAAAGCCTTATATTATATAGACTTGGACTCATTTATATATTGAAGATCAACTTCTAACTACTATGAGATTAGGTTCAAATCTCTACAAATAAACTCGCAATATAATTTTGAGTTACATATACAGTAAAGCTAGTCAAGAACCAATGGAAATTAAAAGTGAAGATCAACAATTAGCATTGGTTGGAGATGAATAATTTTACCAACTAAAGCAAAATGCAAAGAACTGACCGACAAACCACACTTCCATGACTTGTATACTAAACCCAAAACGACATAATCAAAACAACTTACAAAACGAAATCAAGTAGTCTTAATTAAAAGGCTTCATATACAGCAAGACCTAATTAACAAAAATAATAATAGTAATAATAAACATTGTTTTTATTAATTACCATAAGATAATTAAGCATAACTCTAAGCAATCAGATGCATAATTTAGAAGACACCCATTAATTAAATCCATCAAGCAATTGCATCTGCACATAACAAAACACAGAAAAACCCAAGCAGTGGTTAGAGACAGAATTAATTATTCTTCTTATACAAAAAACGATATTACAAAAGAGATTAAATTTGGTGGGGTAAATAATTCAGTGTCCCCAGAAAATGGTGTGAGTGGATTAGACGTGTGAGAGCCCACCAGATGAGAAATGGTTGGCTGAGTTTGCATTTAATTGAATAACTAGGACCGTCTGATCGCAAGAATTGTATGATAGGAAAAGATTTGCGACCGATTTGTTTGACTGCTTCTCACTTGGATTTTGCTTTTGGGATGTTTGTGGTGAGCGGTGGGCCCATTGATTCATGTCACATGGAAAATAAAAGGACAGTAATGAAACTTTCCTACATGATATGTTAAAATCTGCACTCCCATTTGACCATAGAGCTTGATTGAAATATGTCAATGAGAAGAGTAGAAAAGGATCCAAATATCTTTGAGGTCCTACAATGTTTACTTGTCTGACCATGATACCCTATGTTTAGGTTGTTCCATTAGTCTGAATTTAGTCATTTGGATATGAGCGTAGGTAAGTGAATCTGATTTGATTTTTGGTTTGGACCAAAATTGAGTTGGCCGTAATCAAATCAACCATAATATTTTGGATCTAAAGTTTAGATGTGAAAACAAATCAATTGCCAATTGTTAGAGACAAACCAACCCAATCGACTCAATTTTCATAGGTTTAATAGTTTTTCTTATCTTTTTCAATTTTTACTTCTACTCCTATATTTTTAATAGATTCCTTATTTCTTTTCATGTGTATTTGGACTTTAGTCTAATTCAAGGTTCGAACAATCATATAAATGAGACTATTAATAATGTTCATTGGAAATCTTTAAAGGATGTCTTGGGGTAAGATGACTTTGGGAGGTTTGGCGATATCCTAGATAACTTCAACCTAGGTTGAAACCATGGAAGTTGTTTCGTAACATTCTTGTTTCTCATCTCCCATTTCTTATTTCTAATTTTCTAGAAACATAAATATTCGGAAATGGTTCCTTTTTTGTTTCACATTTTAAAGGAACGTCCAAAAATCATGTACAAATTTTAGAAAGAGTAAAATCAAGTTTATCTGTCTTCTTTTCATTTTTTAAACATAAATAAAAACACTAATTTTTTACTATCGGCTTATAAAATGAATAATAAATATGTTTAAAAAAAATGAATAATAAATATTATAAAATGAATATAAGATAAATTTTCAAATAATTTTTAAAAGTTAATGTTCATATAAAAATGGTACTTTTTTGTTTTTTTTTTTCAATAAAGAAGAAAAAAAATATATAAATAAAATATACAACAACTTTGAACATGAAAAACAATAAATAAGAAACGAAAACATTATCAAACAAACTTAATAATTTAAGGTCCCGTTTGATAACCATTTGGTTTTTGAATTTTAATTTTTGAAAATTAAGCCTACAAACACTATTTCCACTTCTAAATTTCTTTGTGTGGTTATCTATCTTCTTTCGATGTTTTCAAAAACCAACTCAAATTTTGAAAAGTTAAAAAAAAAAAAATAGTTTTCAAAAACTTGTTTTTGTTTTTGGAATTTAGCTAAGAATGCAAATGTGTCATTAGCAAATATGATAACCATTCGAAGGAAATTTAGAGAAATCAAACTTAATTTTCAAAAACTAAAAAACATAAGCCAAATGGTTATTAAACAGAGTCTAAAATATTAATTTATTATATTTTAGAAATTAGGATGGATTTAGACATTGGTGAAGATACCTTAAGGGGTGTTTGAGGCAAGGAGTTGTTATGAAATCTGAAGTTGTTTTGTCTTAGAAGTTGGAGTAGGAGCTAATAAGTATGTGAGACCCACAATAAAGTGTTGGAGTAGGAGCTAATAAGTATGTGAGACCCACGAGAAAGTGTTGGAATAGGGGAGAAATTTCTAGTACTACGGTAGTATGAAAAATTTTTCATACTACCTCCATTCATTGTTTGCCATGAGAGAAGTATTTAAGAATAGTGTGGGACCCATGAAATAAAATATTATATCATTAAATGCTCATTAAATGACGTGTCAAATGCTGAATGGAGGGAATAAGTACTATCGTAGTACTAGAAATTTTCTTGTTGGAATAGGAGTTAAAAAGTTTGTGGGGTCCATAATAGAGTGTTGTGATTTGTTGATAAATTTGTGGGTCTCACAATTGTATGTTGTATATCGTCGTTGGGCCAAACAAGGAGTTGGACCCAACTCCAACTTCACAACTCATCGCCCAAACACCCCCTGAAGATTAGTGAGAGACTCAACAAACTAAAAAACATGACATGTGAGAATAATCAAAAGTACCTTGAGTTGGAAGAAGGGAGAGGGATTCAAAGGTTTCAAATCCTCCATTGGTGGCCAATCCTATTTGGTGAGTGTGGTCAGCTGACGCTTTGTTGATCTTGTCTTCAATCTCTGGATGTATCTTCCTCTTCAGCATCCTTCTCATCAACTGCATGCACGTGGCATCCAAGCACATCATTATTCCATCATTTCTAACCCTACAATCTCTCTTATTATTATTTTTCTTTTTCATTTTCGTTCGTAATAAAATCAATATTGTTGTCGTATTCTTCTTTTTCTTTCTGACACCTCCAACTTTTTACGGTAAACAATTCGAAATGCATGTTTTGTACTTTGGATTTCAACATTTCTCATACCCTAGAGAATTTGCTGGTTACTTTTGTTGGGATCTTTTATACACACCAAATTATTTGGTGGATTGAAATGACTTTTAAACCAAAAATACTTTTTTGAAGCCAAAAGACGATTTAAAAAATTGTAAAGGAAACACTTTATTTAAAAAAAAAATGTTATTCCCTCAAACTCATCCCTGATTGAATTAAAAAATATTCAAAATTAAACCATGTTTTGAACATATATATGGATTTGAAATAGTTTTTCTCCTTATAAAAGTCATTCTAAAACCACTCTCAATGCCTCAAACGAAAAATAAATAAAAAACAATATAAAACATTACTCACTCGTTGAAAGTTCTTAATGGGGTGTGAATCCTCCTTAACTCGAGGGATAAGCTTCTTGGCAAAGGAGAGGCTACTCTTACTTCTGACATCAGCCGTTTTCTTTTGAAGCACTTTGTCATCCTCAAGTGCCATTCCCACATCCCCAGCATCCGCCAAGAACAGGTCCGCCAGTGTGATTCTCCTCTCCCCTTTCTTCTTCTTCTCCTCATTCTCCATCTCCATAATCGCCTTATATTTCGATTCCATGTTCAGCTCGTAAGCTCCGATGATCAAATCACCACCTTTCTCGCCACTTACATCCTTTGATTTCTGTCCAAATGCACTCAACATCAACGGGTTTAGCTCTTCGTCTTCCAAGTATTCGATAATGTCGTCGTCTTCCTCGTGAACCAACGATTTCTCTTCCTCTTCCTCTTCTTCATCGTCGTCGTCGTCATCGTCTTCGCTTTCGAGCACGAGATACTCCTTGGGCTCATTGGAAGGTTTCAATGATTCGAACCCGAATGTGCCGATGGTTAGAATGCCATCTCTCCAGTCATGAAGGGCTTCCACATCAAGGTCTACTTGCTTCAGCAATGCATGCCTGTCCACTTCATTAATGGCTGCGGCTTCAGTCTTCTTCGTCCCATTTTGAGCAAAACCCTCTGCAAAAATTCAAAAGCCTTTAGTAACTCAAAAGAAATTAAGCTTTATCAATGAAAAAGTTAAAATTTTAAAATTTTGAAGTCGGATTATAGGTTAACCATCCTAACTCTAAAAATAATTGGATTGAAATATTAAAGATATAAAAAGTTAGAATGTTATGAAAATTTGTGAGTGGAGTTGCGTAAAGGAATATAATGCAGGAAAAGGGGAAGAAGTTGGAGAGAGAAACCCTTGAGAAGGCTATGATGAAAAGTCTTGTGCACCCAGTTGAAGATCTGAAGGAAGAAAGAAAGCACAAGAAAAGAAGATGTAAACAAGAAATTGATGAAGTTTAGAGCGAAAGGAAAAGCGGAAAAAAGTGCTTAGGGGGAATGTAATGACCTTCATTTTTCTTCAAAGTTGGTGAGTTAGAAAGAAGAAAGAAAGAAAGAAAGAAAGAAAAGGAAATGATTATGGGAGAAAGAGGGAAAGGGGGGAGGAGACTAAAAGGCAGTAGGGGGCCAAAAGGAAGGGGGCATAAGGAGAGGACATGTGTGGGAGAGAAGTGGGTCCAAAGAAGAAGCCATGTTTGTAGGCTGTATGGCATGTTTGACCAGCCACCATGTTCCTCTCTCTCTGGCTTCATCGATCTCCCCAAATTCTTTTAATCATTTTCTTCATCTACACATTATTATATATATATATATAGATAGATATATCTCTCTCTTTTTCTTTCCACCGCCATCTGAAATTCCATTTTACCAAACCAACAAATACACATAATGTTTTTTTAGTTAAATAGTTGCAAAGGTGAGAAGATCCAAAGTTATTAATCTTTGGCTTAGTAATAGGTGCCTTATCTGTAGAGCAATGTTCGGATATGGTTCTTCTTACCATGAATTAGTAACATGGAGGAGTGATTAAAAACTTATCGTACATAGCCAACAAGAGCGTACCTCAACTGGCATAAAGATGTATTGATAACCACAAGGTCTGTGGTTCGAATCTCCCCACCCCATATTATCAAAAAAAAAAAAAAAAAAAAAAAAACTTATCGTACAAAAAATAATAAAGATGGTTATTTTGATTGTCACTTGAGTGGAAAGGAGGTAAAGTACGGTAAGAAAAATGGGAGTAATGAAATATATTATTCAAATATAACAAAAATTTTAGGGAAAAATACACTTTTGGTTCCTGAGGTTTGAGTTAAGTAACACTTTGATCCCTGAGTTTTCAAACTCAACAATTTTTTTTGGGAAAACTACACTTTTGGTCCCCGAGGTTTGGGTTAAGTTACACTTTGGTCCCTGAGTTTTCAAACTCGACATTTTAGTCCCTGGGGTTTGGATTTCGTTACACTATGAGTCCCTCAGTCAAATTTTCCGTTAAATGTTAATAGAGCGTTGACGTGGCAATAGTTTTTTTAATTTAAAAATCTATTTTTGAAATTTTTAAAATAAAATAATATATTAAATCATTTTTTTATTATTTTTCATTTCCTTTTTTCATTTCTTTTTTCTTTTTCCATCTTCTTCTTCTCCCCCTTCAAACCCTAATCATAATTCAGTAGCCACCGCCTCCCGCCGCCGCCGTCGGTACCGGCACCGCCGCCGGCAAAAACCACTGTTTTCCATTTTTTCTCCTCTTTTCTTCTTCTTCCTTCTCCTCCCCCTTTTCCTCTTCTTCTTCCCTCTTCCTCTCTCCCCTTTCTTCTTCCACTGTTTTTTCAAAAAAAAAAAAATAAAAAATAAGCTGGTTCAGATCTGGTTGCGGGCTGCAAACGAACGACGATTGCAGGCTGCAAACGAGCGGCGAACGAACTACAGATTGAGCGAACCCACCGACCGCCGCTGTTCAGGTCTCTCTCCCTTCTTTTCAGCTACCGCGCGTTACAGATCTTGAGTCGTTTTCTTTATTAAAAAAAACTGTGATAAATGAAGATCTGGGTAGAGATCGATGGCGGCGAGCAGGGCGTGCGATTTCCCTTCGTTCAGATCTGGAATAGGCTTGTTCCAGCCGTTTTTTTTATAAAAAAAATAAACCAGTGAGAAACGGAGATCTGGGCGGTGAAACGAAGATGAGCAATGGAGATCTATCCAAACGGAGATGAGATACAGACGGAGATTTGGGTAGAGATCGACGGTGGCGAGAAATAGAGCCGACGGCGGCTGTATAGACGGCGGTTGAAGAAGAAAAGAAGAAGAAAAAAGGGGAGAGAGGAAGAGGGAAGAAGAAGAAGAAAAGGGGGAGGAGAAGGAAGAAGAAGAAAAGAGGAGAAAAAATGGAAACGGTGGTTTTTGATGGGGCGGTGCCAGTACTGACGATAGTTCGACGACGACGGCGGGCGGCGGTGGCTACTGAATTGTGATTAGGGTTTGAAGGGGGAGAAGAAGAAGATGGAAAAAAGGATAAATAAATTAAAAAAGGAAATGAAAAATAATAAAAAATGATTTAATATATTATTTCATTTTAAATTTTTTAAAAATAGATTTTTAAATTAAAAAAACTATTGCCACGTCAGCATTCTGTTAACATTTAACGAAAAATTTGACTGAGGGACTTATAGTGTAACGAAATCCAAACCCCAAGGACTAAAATGTCGAGTTTGAAAACTCAGGGACCAAAGTGTAACTTAACCCAAACCTCAAGGACCAAAAGTGTAGTTTTCCCAAAAAAAATTACCTGCCGGCTGCGAGCGGTGGCCGACGACGACGGCCGACGGCAAGGTGATGGTGATGGTGGTGATGGTGAAGAAGAAGGAAGAGGAGAAGTAAAGAAGAAAAAGAGAAGGGAGGGGAGGGAAAGAAATTAGAAAAAAAAAAACTATAAAAATAATATTATTTTATTATTTTAATATTTTTTATTTAAAAAATTAAAAAATACTTTTTTTAATTAAAATAATAGTGCAACATCAGTAACTATTAAAATTTAACAGAAAAGTTGATGGCAGGGACCAAAGCGCTCCTTATCTCAAACCTCAGGGGTATTTTTGTTGAGTTTGAAAACTCAGGGACCAAAGTGTCACTTAACCCAAACCTCAGGGACCAAAAGTGTATTTTTCCCAAATTTTATGACAGGAACCATAAACCGAAGAATAAGAATGAAAGGCCGAAGAAAACAACATACAGATTTACGTGATTTACTAACGGTGTGTTAGTACGTCCACGAGCAGAGGGAGAGAACGATCTTATTATGAGGAGTAAAACGTATGCAGATTACTGAGATTAGGGAATTATCCATGCGCTAGATCTAAAAGGAAGAATCCTCACCTTACTATCTATAGCGCAACCTCCTGCGCTAGAACTCAAGCCATTGCCAACACATTTGAAGTACAGGTTCTTGGGAGAAAAAGAATCACTCCCAGTCATCATCTCATCAAAGCTCGATTCATCGCAAGAGCACCTGTTGATGAAAGTCCTCACAAAGCACAGGAAGGCCATTGGATGGAGCCTAGCAGATATTAAGGGAATTAGTCCCGCATATTGTATGCATAAGATTCGATTGCTAGACGAATCCAATGAATTCATTGAACGTCAAAGAAGGCTAAATCCTGCGATGATGGAAGTCGTACGAAAAGAAGTAATTAAATGGCTGGACGCAGGTGTGATATATCCCATCGCAGATAGCAGATGGGTGAGCCCAATCCAATGCGTGCCCAAGAAAGGAGGCATGACAGTAGTGGCTAACGCAAACAATGAATTGATTCCATCTCGCACCACTACAGGATGGCGCATATGCATGGATTATCACAAGTTGAACGCAAATACTAAGAAGGATCATTTCCCTCTTCCATTCATTGACCAGATGCTAGATCGACTTGCGGGACAAGCATATTATTGTTTTCTTGATGGATACTCTAGGTATAATCAAATTACCATTGCGCCAGAAGACCAAGAAAAGACTACATTCACTTGCCCATATGGCACCTTTGCGTTCAGAAGGATGCCTTTTGGATTGTGTTGTGCGCCTGGAACATTTCAGAGGTGTATGATGGCCATCTTCTCAGAGCTACTAGAAAAATCTGTGGAAGTTTTTATGGACGACTTCTCAGTCTATGGGAAGTCCTTCGCAGACTGTTTAACGCAACTAGAACAAGTGTTGGTAAGATGCGAAGAAACTCATCTAGTGCTGAATTGAGAGAAATGCCATTTTATGGTGGAAGAAGGCATTGTCCTAGGCCATCGCATATCCAACACAGGTATTGAAGTCGATAGAGCAAAAATTGATGTCATTGAGAAATTACCACCTCCAACATCTATAAAGGGAATCAGAAGTTTCTTGGGACATGCGGGATTCTATCGCAGGTTTATCAGGAATTTTTCACATATTACAAAGCCACTATGCACATTATTGGAGACAAATAGAAAATTTGAATTTTCAGAAGAATGCGCCAAGGCGTTCAAGGAACTGAAGCTTGCACTGATCAGTGCACCCATTCTCGCAACTCCCGATTGGAAGGAACCGTTTGTCTTGATGTGCGATGCTAGTGACGTGGCAGTTGGAGCAGTCCTGGCACAAAAAAAGGAAAAGATTATGCACCCCATTTATTATGCCAGCAAAACATTGAATGAAGCACAAACAAATTACACGACAACCGAGAAGGAATTGTTAGCGGTTGTTTATGCGTTCGATAAATTTCGTGCTTATCTGATTGGCTCCAAAGTCACAGTCTACACAGATCACGCAGCAATAAAATATCTAATTACAAAAAAAGATGCAAAGCCAAGACTGATTAGATGGATCTTATTGCTGCAAGAATTTGATCTCGAGATCAAGGACAAAAAATGGAGTGAGAATTTGGTCGCAGATCATTTATCACGTTTGGAGAACCCAGAGAAGGTAGATTCACCAATAATCCCTATCGCAGAAGAGTTTCCTGACGAAAAGCTTTTGATGATTGAAGGCGAAGAGTCGTGGTTTGCTGACATTGCAAACTACCTCGCCGCAGGGGTCTTGCCAGAAGAATATTCAGCGCAACACCGTAAGAAATTCTTTCATGAATTGAAATTTTATTTTTGGGATGACCCTTACCTCTATCGCAGGGGACCTGACCAGATCATTAGGAGATGCGTTGGCCATAGAGATGCGTTCAATATATTGGAGGCTTGTCACAAAGCCCCATATGGAGGACACTTTGGAGGTCAGCGCACCGCGGCTAAAGTATTACAAAGCGGTTATTGGTGGCCCACCTTGTTCCAGGACGCAAAGAAATTTGTCGATAGTTGCGATAGGTGCCAACGCACTGGCAATATCAGCGCAAGGAATGAGATGCCACAAAACTACATAATAGAAATTGAGCCGTTTGATGTCTGGGGCATTGATTTCATGGGACCTTTCCCATCGTCGCAAGGATACCAATATACCCTCCTCGCAGTTGACTATGTCACAAAGTGGGTAGAGGCAATCACCTGCGTAAAGAATGATGCGGCGACAGTGGCAAAATTTCTCAGAAAGAATATTTTTACAAGATTTGGTGTGCCACGCAGACTGATTAGTGATGAAGGGACCCATTTTATAAATAAGATCATGCATAAGCTGCTGCAGAAATACAATGTTAAACATCATATCGCAACAGCTTATCACCCACAAAGCAATGGACAGGCTGAAGTATCAAATAGGGAAATTAAGAAAATTCTTGAGAAAGTTGTCAGCACAAGCCGAAAAGATTGGGCGCAACATCTAGATGATGCGCTGTGGGTCTACCGCCCAGCCTTCAAAACATCTATAGGAACATCTCCATATGCGCTGGTATTCGGAAAGGCTTGTCATTTGCCTTTAGAGTTGGAACACAAGGCACATTGGGCCATGAAGCGTTTAAATTTTGATCTAGAACTAGCAGGGCAAGCAAGATTGCGTCAACTGTCAGAATTAGAAGAATTCAGAAGAAATGCATATGAAAATGCCAAGATCAGTAAAGAAAAACAGAAACAGTGGCATGATCAAAGAATATGCAAGAAGAATCTCCAAGAAGGTATGAAAGTATTGTTATTTAATTCTCGCTTACGTCTCTTTCCAGGTAAGCTAAAATCCAGATGGTCAGGCCCATATACTATCCATAAAATATATCCACATGGGGCAGTAGATCTACATTCTACTGATGGAAAGCGAATTTTCAAGGTCAACGGGCAAAGAGTAAAACCGTACATTGAAGGGACCTTAGACGAGGTAAGTGAAATTATTCTTTTGGACGATCCACCTTAAAATAAAAAAAAAAAATATAGGTCCAGGACAAAAAGTGCTCTCAACTGCGTCAGGACCTAGCGCAAGGAAAGAGCACAGCAGGTTAGTAGTTGTAATTATTTATTTCTTTTCGCATATTTATTTTATTGCGTTACCACTTTTGCTAAACTAAATCGCATCGCATGATTAACTCGCATTTGTTGTATTAACATAAAATCATTGCGTAATTTTTGTTGCGATAGAGCCTTAGGAGGATGTCCCAATCCATCTGTATTTCTCCCGCATTGGAGGCGCAGCCATAATCATGTTAGCATTTAATGAGCCGCACTAATCCCTGTCATTTCACATTACCCAAGGCAACCGTTCACATTCCCCCGTAATAATCATGATCACCTACCTAAGTGGGATGCGAAAGGGCACCAGAATCAAGAATTGCATGCCTTGCGTTGGCTATAAAATAGGGATGTGGCTTCTATTTCTCTTCTTCATTTCCTGCGTCTCCTTCGTGCAAGAACAAAACCCTAAACCCTTACCTTCTCCCTTTTGTAAAAAGCTTCTTCAAATCGACCATGTCAGACTCTCAAAACCCATCCCTCAGTGGTTATGCTGACGAAGCTCCTCCATCTTCACCAGAGGTGGAAGGACCGCATCGAGACGTTATTATCTCATCAGATGAAGATAGCCGGCAAGACACTGATCACATGGAGGAAGACGAACCGGAAGTCATAGATGGGGAACAAGCCATCGAGAGCACGGAAGGTCCGCCCCCCGCCGATCCATCACCCTCCGGTGGAAACACCACTGAAGTCCTCAACATTTCGCCATTAGATACCTCAACCTTCACCCTCCAACCCGTCAACCTTCAGCCTATGCCAAATCTTCTCACCCCTCGCAACCTAACTCCATTCTCTTCTCCCTTCCCGTCGGTTGCCCTTCTTCCATCTCCGAACTCTTCCACTGCCCTGGCCCCAAACACCAACTCTTCTTCTTCCTCCACAACTGCATCCGTTTCCACCTCCCTCCCACTGATAACTCCCACAGGCCCTGCTCTACCACAATTATCAGAGCAGCAAATGGCCGCATGGAACGACCTGCTAGAAGAATTGGGCGAGGAAGGCGAAGAAATTCGCCGAAGAGAAATGAGGGAGCATGTCACCACATATAAAACTGCTCGCAACCTCACCGCAGAAACGAGTGCAGAAAAAGATAAAGAAGGATCAAGCAATGCGGAGAACGCAGCTGCCGCAGACATCGCCGCAACTAATTTAGCCATTATTGTGGCAGCCCTTGACGTTGAAACCTCGGATTCCGAAGATGAAGTGCCCCTAATTCTTCGCCGCAGCCTCCAACCCACAGGGGTAATTATCCGAGAACCATCTGAACAGCCTGCGGCGACCCCTAGCAGAAAAAGGAAAGGGCCCACCGCAGCCAAAGAAAAGGGCAAACAGAAAATGGGCGCGAGCAAAGAGGCCGAGGTCAAAGATTGGGGGAAATTCCAAGAGGAACGAGGATTCAGTTGCCCCCTTCCGCAGACAATGACTGAGCAAATTTCCCAGCGCAAATGGGAAAACGTCTGCCAAAGCCCTCGCAGCTACGCTCCTACGCTAGTCTCTGACTTCTACCGAGCGCAATGGCAAGACGACCTCGACGAAGTCTTGGTGCGGGGCCACGCCATCGCCTTCTCCTCCGCCCACATCAACAATGTCTATGAACTGCAAGACATTCCCAACGCCGAAGGCAACGCACTCCTTGACTGTCTAAATGATGACTTCCTGAGCGCAGTACTGCTTGCGGTGGCCAGACCTGGGGCCAAATGGGATGGAAATGGAGCTGCCAGGACCCTCAAATCGCAATTGCTCGAGTTTGAGGCCACGCTTTGGATGCACTGGGTAAAGAATCGCATCATGCCCACAACGCATGATGCGACATTGAGCTTGCAGCGAGTCATCCTTGTCTACTGCATAATGAAGGTCACCTCAATCGATCTTGGCCGCATCCTCGTAGAAACCTTGCGCCAAACTGCTGCAAAACCAAAGGGCGCAAAATTTTGTCCCGGACTGGTCACATCCCTCTGCTGCGCATCCGACCTTCTGCCCGCATCAGATGAAGAAGTGCGAACAATGCGGAAGGACTTTGATGAGCAATGGTGGGCACGTGTTACAAGCACTTGCAATAGGCGTTTGCAAGGAAGCACGCAGCAGCCAACAGCCCCCGCATCTCAACCCACCGAGACTTCGCCTGCACCTGCGTCACATAAGAAGAAAAGGTGCAAGCAAACCCCAGGTAGGTACCATCGCCCAGCCGCCCAGATACCTCAAAATACTGCTCCAGCGCAGGCAAGCACGGTGTGCGCTCAAAATCAAGAATTTTTGCAACAATCGCAAGAAGACCTGCGACCGCCACCACCTCCCCCACCGCCACAGCAACCACCAATTGTCCAGCACCCGCCTTCTGCGCCGGCCATGGATGAATTGCGACCAGAAGGGAATACTGAAGACCCATTACCGAACCCCACTCTCAATGAGGAGGTTCCTGCGCCGAACCCTACGCTGCAAGCCTCTGCGAGTTCCACTCCGGCTGGGGCCGATCTCACTATTGATGTGGACGCCGCTCTTATCTTCTCGCAGATGCGGACAATAATTCACGAAAGTATAGAGCCCTTGCGCCTGCAGCAAGCGAGGATATGCCAGCAGCAGGAGTTGCTCCGCAACCAACAAGAAGAACTATCGACGCGGGTGAATGCGTTAGTCATCTTCCTGACGCGCTGGACGGACTCTTTTGGTCGCCTGCCTGTCGCACCCAACTTGTTTATGCGACCAGCTACAGCGCAAAGACCATCTGATGCAGGGCCTTCGCAAATGCGTCCTCCCAGAGTACCTCCTGCTCCAAGAGCTCCAAGACCACCACCACCACCACCGCAGGAATAACGAAATCACTTGCTTTCTTTATCATCTTTTGTTTATATTTTCAATGTATGCGCTCTTGATTATAATTTTGTGTCGCAATTCATTAATATAACTAGCTGTTTATCTCATCGCACTTTTCTCTCTGCCTTCGAATTAAATGACTTTATCTACCAAACTCTTTGCGTTAGCTCCTTTGCTTTCAATCCGTGCATCTGCCTTTCTCCATTTTCTTAACCGCATTGCTTCATTTGGTTTAACCTTTATCTTCATTTCCTCAGACCTTAAGGAAACTTCCTTCGCATTTTCAACTTGCCGCAACTCAGCCTTCATCTTCTTTAGTCCATGCGCTTCAATGTAAGTTTGGGGGACAATGGGGACATTGTTCATATAAAGTTTGGGGGAGTCAGCGCATAAATATATAATTTAATAAATACTGTATGCGTTCCCCTAGGTATGCGGCATGTTTGTAGCTAGGGGCATTTATGACACCCATAGTTTGCCACTGCACGAAGACAAACACAACCTATGAGCGTTTAAGGACAGTAAAAAAATGTAATGCCCGTAGTTGGATACCTTTCATCACAAATGTGGGTAAGCCAAAACGAAAGCATACGTTTTGATGTCCATTACATTGATTGCTTTCTAAAAAAAAAAAAAAAAAAGTGAGTCATATATATAACTTTATGCGCCCAGGACACGCAGGAGAAGATTGGCTGAGTTAACGCAAGGAAGAATCTAAGCACAAGGGACTTTCTTTAAGCAATGAAGGAAATTTGACAAAAGTTAAATCTGTTTGGTAATGCGCGCAAGAAAAAGAAAAAGAGGATGCCAAGATCGCATGCAATGAAGAGTTGAGTAACTGTCGCAAAGTGGATAATAGGCATTGCTTGAGGACAAGCAATAGTTTAAGTTTGGGGGTTTGATAACTTGCAAAAAGCAAGTTATTTGTTCTTTAAACTTAAGCTAAAACAAGGCTGAAAGATCCTAAGATGCGTTATCTCAGCGCAAAAAGAAAGAGAAAAGTGATTGTTATAGGCGGCGAGCTATATTCATGTATGCGGCGAGAAATTATAAAATATAGGGCACAAACGCAAGCTAATTTAGTTGTTTGTTTTAAGTTTTTCTCAGTGCAGGCACACATCCCAAGAAGATCAAGAGACAGAAAAGATGGATAAAAAGACAACGCTGACACAACTGACGCAAGTAGGCGAAAAAGGGGCTGAAAAGTCACAAGTTGGCTAATAATGATCAAACACAAGTTGCTAAATTACTTGGAGAATTCATCTTCATCGCTTATAAATAGATGCCAAAAACCATTGATACAGGAGGAGAGATCACAAAGAAATCTCAAGATGCTGCGATTAGAAGCAAACTTACGTGCTTAATGTTTCATATCATGATGTCTTATTTTGCTCGCATTAACTAATTTTTCTTCTTCAAGGCTTAGCACAAGCACCTCATGCGGTGATAAGTATATTTTGTAAGCGCATATTTTGATTTAAATGAAACATTGATTACTTTCTACTTAGTTGCGATAATCTTTTCATTACTAACTCCCGCTTGGCCAGCCGGATGCGGTAGCAGTGTGCTAAATCCCTGACAGGTAATGCATGCGGACATCTCTAAGTAGAACGAGTTAGCGCATGACATGTAGTCTTGGTAGCGTGAAAATACTACCGCTAAAAGATAGTGCATGCATGAGTTTTGATTGCGTTGTGACCAACACAGTCCTTTGTAAGTTTTAAGAGAACTAAGCCCCACGCATGAACTAGCCAAACAATCAATTGATAGTTTAATGCCAAACGCATAAGGAGTACCGGAAGGGAAACTTTGTGATTTTTCTCACTTAGGCATTAATGGATCAATTAATCAAAGTATGCGCTACAAGATTCTTATAAACGCATGAGGCTGCAACCGCAAAAGTCTTGATACCATTCTCATTGTGATTTCCCTTTAACTCTCATTGCATGTTTTGTTTTATGAAGATATTACTTTTCAATCATACCAACTCTCTTGTTTATTCCTTAAAATAATATTATACGTTTTGAGTTTCAATCAGTAAATATTGTTAAAAACTTTGTGAATATCCCTTCCCTGTGGATTCGACCCTGGACTTACCAGGTATTACTTGATTTTGTCAGTTTATACTTGGATTGATTAAAATCTACTATAATTCTTTATTAAAATACCAAACACTCTGACAACCAACCAGTCGCCTTGTCTAATACCACGACTTGATTGAAAAGATCCCTTAGGCTCCCCATTAATTAAAACCGAGAAGTTAGCTGATGAGATGCATTTCATAATCAAAGATATCCACTTACTGTCAAAACCTAACTTTAGCATGATTTTTTCTAAAAAATTCCATTCTACTCGATCAAAAGCTTTACTCAAGTCTATTTTAAGGGCTGCTAGGTTTTTGACAATAGTCTTATTGTTTTTAATGGCATGGAGACATTCTTGCCCAATTAAAATATTGTTAGTAATAAGCCTTCCTTGAATGGATGCTGATTGGGAGGGAGAAATAATGTTGTTTAAGACTCCTTTTAAACGATTAGCAATAATTTTTGTCACTATCTTGTAATTAACATTACAAAGACTTATAGGCCGATAATCACTAACTGCTTTGGGGTTGTTTGTCTTAGGAATCAGAACGATGTTTGTTTTATTCCACTCTTTCTATTTCTCTTCCATTGTTAAGAATTTTCAAGCAATCATCTATTGTCTTTTTTCCTACAATATTCCAGTATTTTTGGTAAAAAAAGAGCTGGATAGCCATCGGGACCCGGAGCTTTGGTTGGAAACATTTGGTTTATTGCTTTTTCAATCTCTATTTTGGAAAAAGGGGCAAGAAGATTTCTGTTAATTCTATTGGTGACTCTTAGGCTGAATATGTCTAATGGCTTCATTAATATTATCTTCTAGTGGAAAAGATGTTGTGAAGATGCTTTTAAAGTATGAAATAAAAGTATTTTCGAAAATATTGGGGTCTTCAGACCATAAACCATTGCTGTCATCAATTCCTGAAATCTCATTAGTTTTTTTTCCGGATTGATGCTTTTTTATGAAACCAACTAGTATTTTTGTCACCCCATTTAAGCCAATCCTCCCTAGACCTTTGTTTCCAATAAATTTCCTCTTCTTCAAGAAGCTTGTCTAGTTTGAATTCTAAGATCTGAATTTCATCAAAGTTAATAGAAGGGGTAGCTTCATAGGCCTTTTTAAGAGCAGATTTACAGTCTTGAATTCTGTTTTTTAAATTTGAATGAACATTTTTACCCCAGTTTCCTAGAGCAGTAGAACATGATTTAAGATTATTATGCAGAGAGATAGGTCTAGAGTTGTCCCAAACCCCATTTGTTTCTATCAATTTAGCACAATCCTCATATTTTGTCCAAAATTCTTCAAATATAAATGGTTTTTTGTACCTCCCTTTGTTCCTAAATTGAGAAGAACGCAAAAAGATTTCAACCGGACGATGATCGGAGAAGAGCCAGTCAAGATGAATAGAACCTGCAAAAGGAAAAAGATTATCAAAAGATGCATTACATAAAAATCTGTCTAACCTTTCCCAAATGTGGGTTCCACGCCTGTTGCTATGCCAAGTATATTTTCCTCCCGTGAAGTGTATGTCTCTAAGTGAGTAATCATCTAGAGTTTTTCTGAAATTCTCCAGCAGGCTTCTATTTCTTCTTGGCCCTCCTTTTTTCTCATCATCGTCTAGTATCTCATTGAAATCACCACCTAACAACTAAGGTTCATTTCCTCTATTATGGAGCATTTGCATTAAGTCCCAGGTGTGCTTTTTCATGTTTGTTTCCGCAAAGCCGTAGATGCCCGTGAATCGCCATTCTACTCATTTCCACTTAACAATGGAATCGATATGATTGTCTGAATACGAACGAATATGAACCATATCATTAACCTTCCAAAGAAAACATAATCCTCCTTTAGAGCCTGAACTTTTGACCGTTAAGCAACCCTCAAACTTGAAGAAATTCTTTAATCGAATAGTTGTTTCTTCCCCACTCTTGGTTTCTGAGATGAATAATATTTGAGGGTTCCTTTCCTTTATGAGGTTACAGGTTGCTCGGAATGCTCTCGAGTTCTCCAGACCCCGAGCATTCCAACAAAGGATTTTCATAATCCCTGGCAGGGCTGATCAACAGCCTCTACCAAATAATTTTTGTCATCATGAACAACCATCATCTCAATGTCAACCACTCGTGCTTTCTTTCCGTTACCATCCAAGACTTCCAGGTTTTTCCTTTTCTTTGATGATGAGGGAGTAGATTCAGTTTCTGTAGGGTGAGTTGAATCCCCCGGACTGCTTTCTTTTGATGTATGCTCATCAAACTGACTCATACTAAAAGCTAATTTCATAATGTTTGGTTCTGTGATACTAGTGTTTACCTCCTCTGTCACTATCTCTTTGCCTTTTGCTATAGATACAGGAAAGTTTAAATCTTCCATGAAGCCGCTATTCTCAGTAAGACCCCTTTCAAAATCGTTTTTGGTACCTTCTGGATTCAGATTATTATTTTGTTTGTCGCCCGGGGATTCTGGTTGGTCATTTTTATTGTCCTCTGAATCCATAGTATTTTTTGATGGGGAATCTTTCATCTTTGTATTTCTTGAAAAACCTTGGAATCTTAGTCAGGCTCCAAACTCCAGGTTACTCATGTCCATATCTGTATCATCCTCTTTTTCTATGCATTCTTTCACAAGATGGTCCAGACGTCCACAGTTGAAGCAAAAGTCCGGTAGTCTTTCGTAGCGAATGGTTACCCAGCAATCCCCTTCTATTTCCTCAGCTCGCAGCATAAAGCCCCGACGGAGTGGTTTTGATATATCAAGGAGGACTTTAATACGAATACTTTCACCCCAGAAAAGATCATCCCGATCTTGATCAATTTCTAGAAATTCTCCTATCTTGTTGCCAAGCTCCTTTGCCACTTCTTTGTTCTAGAATCCAATCGGGAGGTTGATTAGTCGAAGCCAAAACGCAATCTTGTTGAATTTTAATTCAGAGATCCGTTGATTTGTTACTGGTTCTTCAAAGACGATTAGGTTCTTGTTGAAACTCCAAGGTCCATTATTGAAGACCCAGTCCCTGTCAAGTTGGCTTTGAAATTTGAAAGCGAAAATGTTTGTCCCTGCCACTTCTATTTCAAACTTAAGTCTCGTCTTCCATGCTCCATTCATCGCATTTTTGATCGATGCAGGTGATATTAGACGATTGGATAATAGTTTCCCAATTAGGCTGTGACTAAGTTGATCCTTGATATTCTTCGTTAATTTGGTGTTGAGGGTGATGAATGCGTCTTTTTCCGTCTCCTTGAGACTGAATTTCTTCCACTCGTTGATTAGTTCTTCAGTTTCCATCGTGTAGATCGTACTTCTTTCCCAGCTTCATGGTTTATTTCTTTAGAACTTTCAGCAACTAGGCTGACCATGCCCCAGATTCTCAGGGGATTTTCTTGGAGAATTCTAACGGTCGAATTCCCAAATCTTTATTATACTAGTTTATTAATATCTTGATGATTATTGATTACATAAATGAATGGTTATTACATGAAATGAAAACTTACCAATTATTATCGTTATCAATTTTTTTTAAGGCTATTATTGTTATGAAATTTGATTAATAATCAAGCAACCTTTTGCGAAAATAGTTACATCTTTCAAATATTGTCGGGCCATTTTATCCTTAATTAAACTAGTTTGACGACAAGAATTATTTGATGCATTAAGCATCCAATTATAATGATACAAACCTTATTCTAAAATATTATTAAATATAGACTACAAAATATGAATTATCTATATGATAAATGAACATAACTTATGAACGTCTACTAAATTGATCATTTAGAACAAAAGAATCACAAAAATCGAGAAGCCAAGAAAATAAATGAGACAATTAACTTTTTAGAAGGACAAACATAAAAGCAATCACAATATTTATTTCCAAGGAAATACAAATATATTTCTAGGGTAGGGTTATTATTTGCTAATTAATTGACATAAAGCTTGTATCCTTGATCAAGAGGTCAAGAGGTCAGGTCAAATCCCCACTCATTATACACAAGGTTTATGAGAAATAAATAAATTTATTTTTCTCCATTTAGTGGTATAATCAAAGAATTGTGATCAAAAGGGACCAGACCTCACGGAAGGCAATAATCTCTATCTGTGCAATATACGTGTGAAGGACTTGCTGACAAGGCACTACTTCAACACTCACCAAGCACTCCATCTCAGGGGCATGCAAATCAGAATGACCAAAGTCACAAACAAGAAGAATTTGAAACAAGAATTAGGGATTTGCTCTCAACTCGCTACGAAGAAGAAGAAGAACACGCATACAGTAGTCAAAGAATCAAAGAGGGAGATCTAACTGGTGACCGCAAAGCGCACGGGTCGTCAAGTAATACAGTGATTGTGAGTATGTGAGTATCGTCTCCATAGTGATTGGATTTATTCAATTAATTACCGTGAATACTTTTGCTTAGCTATATTTAGAGAACAAAATCTCATGCCGAAAGATAAACTAAAAGCTAATCTAGAAAGCAAAAGATAAATGGAGACACAATTTGGAGGGATAATTCTAGAGTGTTGATTTCATTAATTGGACCTTTAATTGCTTAATCAATTAGTTAATCAGGATTAATTAATCATTCAATTCATAAGTTTAGAAGCCTATTATCAAGGACTCTCCTGTCGGTCTCCTCCTATTCTCATGCCCTTTAATAAAAACTCTCCTTTCAGTTTCCTCTTTATTTACTAAGCATGACATTACGACCCTTCATTAACAACCTCTAATACTATTTATTTCTTCCCGTGTCACTCAGGTAAATAACATTAGTCATGCATTCAGTTCTAGTCTAAGCTTCTCTCTGTCGAGTTTCTACTTAGAAACAATTCATTTAATCAGTGATCAGGTGATTAAAAGTGTGACGCCCCGTGTCTTTTGGTGTATTTAAATTCCATGTTTCGAGTTGAAAGAAATATAATTTCTATTTTGGCTTGAACTTAGGAGTTTAATTTTAAAACCAAGGTGTTTGGGTAATTATTCTTGGAATTAATCGTTATATTGAAGTGATTAATTTTTCCCTAAAAGCTCGTTGAAATTTTATGTTAGCGTTAAATTGTTACGCTGAATTAAGGGAGTAGGTTTTTGGTTATAAGCTATTCTTGGAATCCTATTTTTGGGCTTTTTGTTACTAAAGAGAATAAAGAAAAGAAAAAGAAAAAGAAAAAGATAGAGAACCATTGCCCTTCTCTTCTTTTTCGTGTGAAGCCCTACCAGCCCCCCTTGTCATTTTCAGCCTCAGTCGCGGCCCCAGCTCCCTTCGCGCCGCTCGACCGAGCCAGCTGCTGCCGCCGTCGTCTCCGTTCAGCCTCGCCGTCGCTCTCGTTTGGCCAGCCACTCGTCGCGCCGCCTTTTCGTCGTGTGACTCCTCTCTTCCCGCGAGCTTTGTCCGCGATCTCTCCCTCTTTCCGCGCGCGTTCTCCTCTCTTCCCTTGGGTCTGGTTGCAAATCTCGTGCTCTCCCTTCGTGTCGTCGCCGTGAAGGTCACGCTGTCGTCGCCCGTTGAGCAGAGCCGCCGCCGCCTCTTTTCCCCTCTTTTCCGCACGTTTTCGGCAAGGTAACTCCGTGGGTAAGCTTATCTTCCCTCGTCCTAGTTGGTTTAAAGCTTGATCTAACTCCCTCCGCTTTGTTCAACCAGATTCGCGCCCGTCCAGCAGTCTGAGCCTCGCTTTTGCGCGTTTTTGCTTCTGTCCAGCAAGCGGTTTAGCCTCGAAACTCTTTGTCGGGTAAGTTTAAGCTTTACCCAAGGTTGGTGGATGCTTAGAACAAATTACCCTTTCTGTTTTGGGCATAAGGATTGAATTTATTGTTTTAATTCTATTCTACAGCGCCGCCTTGTATTCGTTCAAGATCGCTTTGACTCAAGTTTGGAGACCCATTGCTTTAAGGTCCTTTAGTGGGCTGTCTTGGCTCGGTAAGACCCATTTCGGCGAGGTTTCAAGTCCGTTGGGCAAGAAAACCTTGCTGTTTTGGCTCGTTTCTTGCTGTTTTGGATTAAAAATCATTTAGTATCGTAACCCATTAGTCGTTTAAGGCTCTAAAGTGTTTCCCCACCCTTAGAGGTTCCTAGAATGTGAAAGTATATAGTGGTTGTTGCTGTCTTTTGTGTAAAGCATGTTTAAGTTAACTGCCCGTCTAGTGAGGTTGCCCAGCCTTTTATAGGCTCTTAAATCATGAGTTTAATGGTTTCTGCTTGCTGTCCTTAGTTAAAAAGCATGCCAAAATATCACCTATCGATTTTCTAGACTCGAGTACCGTTGTCCAATCTTTAGGAGTCCTTAGAATCCCTAAATGCACCTTTGTACTTGCTGTCCAGCGGCTAAAAAGCCTTAGTAATGGTCGTTCAACATATGCCCATGGCCCGTAGTGCTTTAGACATGGTTGCCCATGGTCTAAAGCTTTTGGGTTTTCATTTTGGGGAATGTTTGAAGACTGTTTAACAAGGAAATGGGCCTAGTAAGTGGGATTTGGCTTTTCAAGCTTATCTTAAGGTCTTTAGGTAAATTCTAACCCCTTTTAGCTGCCTTTGTAATTTAGGAGTTCATCTTGGCTGCTTTAGGCTTGTTGAGGTTGCCTTGGAAGCACTATAGGTAAGTAGTTTCTACTCGTGCAAATGCATGAGGTTGCCTTGGAAGCACCACAAACTCGTGCAAATGCATGAGGCATGATCGTTTGTTTATCTGTTTTTCCTATATTTGTACTGAGTATGATTTGCTATGTATGGTCTATTGAGTTGTAAACATTGAAATGGTTGTGTTAATCTTGAATTGTATTTATTTCATTGCTTGAGACGTGTACGCTTAAGAAGTATAAGCATGATAGGTACTTGTCTTCGGCTTAGTGACTGTTGAGTCGAGCATGATGAGTCTGGTTGGCATGTTGCATGGGGGATGTGTAGCATGAGTCGGGTGTGAGGCACAGCACATGGTGCGTAATTCATGTGTAGCGGAGCGTGACGCGGAAATCACGTAAGAGTGGCGCAACACATGGCGCGGAATTCATGTGGGGTAGGAGCGAAGCATGACGCGGAAATCATGTAAGTAGCGCAGCACATGGCGTGGAATTCATGTGTAGCGGAGCATGACGCAAAAATCATGTAAGTAGCGCAGCACATGGTGCGGAATTCATGTGTAGTGGAGCATGACGCGAAAATCATGTAGTTGCGGAGCATGACGTGGAAATCATGTAAGTAGCGCAGCACATGGCGCAAAATTCATGTGTAGCGGAGGATGACGCGGAAAACATGTAGTTGCGGAGCATGACGCGGAAATCATGTAGTTGCAGAGCATGACGCGGAAATCATGTGGAGTCTAGTGCGTGTGTTGCATAGCGTGTGATGCATTTGCACGAGTTTGTGGTTTTTAAGCATATTGTTAGTTTATGTTTTAAAAGCATATTGGATGATTGTGGTTGCATAAGCATGTTGCTCGCTCGTGGTTGTGAAAGCATGTTGGATGCGTGTGTTGAGCATGTTGGATGCGTGTGTTGAGCATGTTGGTTGTGTTGTTTGTTGTTTGTAGCTTGGTAAGTGTGAGCTGCTTACCAGTACCACGGTTGTACTGATACCCCCTTCCCCATCTTCCCCCAACATTTTAGATGTTGCAGGTTTGGATGACGAGGTGGATCTTGGTGAGGAAGAAGAGAACTTCGAGGAGGAACCTTAGGGAGATCGAGTTTTCTTTCCTTTGTTCGGATGGATTAGTATTGTTATGGTTTTATCAGTTGGCTTGAGTAGTCTAGTTGGTGTCAGTTGTTGCTGTTTCTGTTTTGGAGAGTTTTGGTTGAGTGGTCTCTATTTTGAACTGAAGGTCTAGATCCTTTGTTTCTCATTTATGGAATAAAAGATGAATAGCTAGCATTCCTTTGGGTTAAGTTGTTGGTTTTATTAATGGTTGATTAAATAACTTGTTCTGTTGCATGAAGTGAAATATTGCATGTTGCTACGAACTCGTATAGTGAAGTAGGTTGTGTATCTGAATTGTAGTATGGTGGAGTTGGGTGGACTGTTTAGGAGTGCTTTTATTGTTTATCAGGTGTTAAAAAAAAACTGGTTCAGGCCATTTTACGTCGTTATGCTGCCGAAATTTTCGATACATCTGGTTTAAAGTGGTTCAGATCAGTAGTTAATGGTTTAAGGGTTGTAGTAGTGTCTCTAGGCTAGAGGTTGAGAAACCTGGGGCGTTACAAAAAGCATTAAGGACAAAATGCATAAATGAAAGAAAATGACAATTAAACCAAATCAATTCATTAATTAAGCAAAGGTTCAACAAACTAAATCGTACTCATAGAATTTAGGAATTAACTACTCATAATCACTAAACATCCAATAATTTCTAATCACAACTATTCTAGAAACTAAAACAAAGGAAAAGGGAAGAGAATTGCTCATAATTGTGTCGATCACCTCGATCCCATGGCGACCTCCATCGATCCCGAGCTCCCAAGATTTTCAATAAGGCTCCCAAAACTCTCCCAAAACCCTCAATTTCAGTATTGAATCAAGAATAGGGTGAAAACCCTCAAATTGGCTCCCCAAACTTGGCTGAAAATTGATGTATTTATAGGTGTCCAGCAGGCCTAGCGTCGCGATGCTGTTACGTCATGTGCTTGGAGCCCAAGTTGGCTCAGCATCGCGACGCTGAGGACAACGTCTTGACGCTGTCCCACTTCCAGATTATTCTTCACAGATTGTCTAGTGTCAAGACGCCCACGGCGTCGAGACGCTAGGCCTCGGATCTCCTCTTCAAAATGGCCCTTGGACTTTTTCTTGGGCCTCCAACTTGCTTTTCTTTGGGCTTTTGGGCTTGGATCTTCAATGGATTTCTTCAAATTGCTCCAAAAGTCTCCAAAAACATCCAAAATCTCTCAAAATTCCGGTTTTGCTTCCTTGGCTCGGTCTTATGAAATTTAAACATAAAAACACTTCAAAGCACACAATTCATGCACAAAACTAGCTAAAATTATTAGGAAATAGATAGAATTTATGCATGCTATCACACCCCCAAACTTGAACCTTTGCTAGTCCCGAGCAAAGCTAAAACCATATATATGAATCAAATATTGCAAATGCATGACTCTAATCTCAATGATCCAAATAACGAATTCAAACAATTCAAGGAAATATTTGAGGTTTGTCTTACTGGATGAATGTCCTCTAGTTCCGGCTCTCGAAGCGTCTCAGGCTGATAGAGATGCGTATGATCGTTGGGTTAAGGCCAACGATAAGGCCCGTGCATATATCTTGACGAGTCTGTCTGACGTGCTTGCCAAGAAATGCGAACCCCTTGAGACTGCCACAGAGATTATGGAATCTCTTAGGGAGACGTTTGGACAATCGTCTTATCAGCTCCAACATGAGGCTCTCAAGTATGTCTACAATGTCTGCATGGAAGAGGGCACTTCTGTTCGGGATCATGTCCTGGATATGATGGTCCAATTCAATGTGGCGGAGGCAAATGGGGCAGTCATCTGCGAGTGTAGTCAGGTTACATTCATTCTAGAATCGCTTTCGAAGAGCTTTATGCAATTCAGAACGAACCATGATGAACAATATTGAATTTAGCCTGACTACCCGTCTTAATGAGTTACAGGCTTATCAATCTCTTATGAAGAATAAGGGATTGATCAGTGGAGAGGCGAATGTAGTCCATTCCAACAAAAAGTTCCTCAAGGATTCATCCTCGGGGACTAAGCCTGTACCTCAAGCTTCTTTCTCTTAAAAGATACAAAAGAAGAAGAAGGGAAATAAGGGAAAGACACCTGCTGCTCCTCAGGGCAAGGGTAAGCCCAAGGTGGTGGCCGACAAGGGGAAATGCTTCCATTGCAACGTTGATGGACATTGGAAGAGGAACTGCCCCAAATACCTTGCTGAGAAGAAGAAAGAAAAGGAAGGTAAATTTGATTTACTAATTTTAGAAACATGCCTTGTAGAGCATGATCAGTATGCCTGGATATTAGATTCAGGAGCAACTAATCATGTTTGTTCTTTTTTTTTAGGGAAATGATTCTTTCCAGCTGCTTCAGGAAGCTGAAATGACGCTCAGGGTCGGAACAAGAGACGTCGTTTCAGTCAATGTAGTGGGAGCGGCCAAGTTGTTTTTCAAAAATAAGTATTTGTTTTTAGAAAACTTGTATATAGTTCCCAAAATTAAGAGGAACCCTTATTTCTGTTTCTAGTTTAATTTGTTGGAACAATCTTATTCTATTTCTTTTCAATTGAATGAAGCGTTCATTTTTCGAAATGGAGTACTTATTTGTTCTGCTAAATTAGAAAACAACTTGTATGTCTTAAGACCAACCGACACTAAAGCACTTTTAAATCATGAAATGTTAAAAACTGCTGAAACTCAAAATAAAAGGCAAAGAATTTTTCCAAAAAGTAACGACATATATCTTTGGCATTTACGTCTCGGTCATATTAACATCGATCGGATCAGTCGTTTGGTAAAGAATGGACTTCTAACTGAGTTGGAAGATGATTCATTACCACCTTGTGAATCATGTCTCGAGGGTAAAATGACTAAGAGACCTTTTACTGGAAAGGGTTATCGAGCCAAAGAACCTCTAGAGTTGATACATTTGGATCTTTGTAATCCAATGAATGTAAAAGCTCGATGAGGTTATGAATATTTCATCTCTTTCATAGATGATTATTCAAGATATGGTTACTTGTATCTAATGGGTCATAAGTCTGAAGCTCTTGAAAAGTTTAAAGAGTTTAAGACCGAAGTTGAAAACCTATTAGGTAAAACCATCAAAACACTTCGTTCAGACCGAGGTGGAGAGTATTTGGATTTGAGATTCCAAAATTATTTGATAGAACATGGAATCCAATCCCAACTCTCAGCACCTGGTACACCACAACAAAATGGTGTATTAGAAAGGAGAAATAGAACCTTGTTAGACATGGTTCGTTTTGTGATGAGCTATGCTCAATTGCCTAGCTCGTTTTGGGGGTATGCAGTAGAAACTGCAGTTCACATTTTGAACAATGTTCCCTCGAAAAGTGTTTATGAAACACCTTTCGAGTTATGAAGGGAGTGTAAACCTAGTTTGCGTTACTTTCGTATTTGGGGTTGTCCAGCACATGTGCATGTGACAAATCCTAAGAAACTGGAACCTCGTTCAAAAATTATGCCAATTTGTTGGTTACCCAAAAGAAACGAGAGGTGGTCTTTTCTACGACCCACAAGAAAACAAGGTCTTTGTATCGACAAATGCCACTTTCTTGGAGGAAGACCACATGAGGAATCACAAACCATGAAGTAAGTTAGTGTTAGGAGAAGCTACATAAGAGTTAACAAGAGTTTTTGATGAGGCAGGTCCTTCCACAAGAGTTGATGAAGGAGCCAGCTCTTCTGGTCAATCTCGTCCTCCTTACATAGTGATAGAGCCTCGACGCAGTGGGAGGGTTGTATCACAACCCAAACGCTACTTGGGTTTAACTGAAACTCAGGTCGTCATACCTGATGATGGTGTTGAGGATCCATTGCCTTATCGTAAGGCAATGAATGACGTGGATAAAGACCAATGGGTCAAAGCAATGGACCTTGAGATGGAGTCTATGTACTTCAATCAAGTTTGGGAACTTGTAGATCCACCTGAAGGGGTAAAACCCATAGGGTGTAAATGGATTTATAAGAGAAAGAGAGATGCAGCTGGGGAAGTATAGACTTTCAAAGCTTAGACTTGTAGCAAAGGGTTACACCCAAAGAGAAGGGGTTGACTATGAGGAAACCTTTTCTCCTGTTGCTATGTTAAAGTTTATAAGAATTCTCTTATCCATAACCACATATTATGACTATGAGATATGACAAATGGATGTCAAGACTGCCTTTTTGAATGGTAATCTTGAAGAGAATATCTTTATGTCTCATCCTGAAGGGTTCATAACCCAAGGTCAGGAGAAAAAAATTTGTAAACTGAATCGATCCATTTATGGGTTGAAATAGGCCTCTAGGTCTTGGAACATTAGATTTGACACTGCGATCAAATCTTTTGGCTATGAACAAAATGTTGATGAACCTTGTTTTACTAGAAGATCAACAAAAACAGGTAGCTTTCCTGGTGCTATATGTTGATGACATCCTACTCATTGGGAATGATGTAGGGTATCTGTCTGACGTTAAGGAATGACTAGTGGCCCAATTCCAAATGAAAGATTTAGGAGAGGCCCAATATGTTCTTGGGATCCAAATAATTCGGGATCGTAAGAACAAAACGCTAGCTCTGTCTCAAGCAATGTATATCGACAAGATGTTGTCTCGATATTCGATGCAGAACTCCAAGAAAGGTTTATTGCCTTTCAGGCATGGGGTTCACTTGTCTAAGGAACAATGTCCTAAGACACCTCAAGAAATTGACGATATGAAATGCATTCCCTACACCTCAGCTGTGGGCAACTTAATGTATGCTATGCTCTACACTAGACCTGACATTTGTTATGCAATAGGGATAATGAGCAGATATTAGTCAAATCCAGGGTTAGACCACTGAACTGCCGTAAAAGAAATCCTCAAGTATCTTCGGAGAACGAGGGACTACATGCTAGTGTTTGGAGCTAAGGAGTTGGTCCTTACAGGATACACTGACTCTGACTTCCAGTCTGACAAGGTGTAACGCCCCTGTTGGGTTTTATGCCCTAAAACTCGTAGATAGTGAATGTAACCGTTGACCGGATATTAATGAAATAATATTGATATATTTTTCCATTAAATGTTATTAGTTATTTTATATTTGTCTTTGCCTAAAATAACCCTAATCCAATAAACTAGACATCCTAGGCTGTAATATGAGTCTTGAACTATATGTAGCGACATATGGGATCATTGTTCAAGAAACAGCCTAAAGGGTCTATAGTATAGGGATAAGACTGGGTGCCTTATCCTGGTGACACTATGGATACGACCCACTTTGTATTTGATACAAACACTATGATCCAATGCGTTCGTGTAGGAGACATGCGAGTGGGGGTATCCTATGCAATGAGTTTGAATAAGACCGGACCGCAAAATAGTAACCACTGGTTATAACACCGTTAACTAGTTGGTTTTCTATTTCACTAGGACAACCTAGACAACTTAGTCTTAATCCTGAGTTAATTATGGACTCCTGCTCATGAGGGATTGTCCTTTGATTTGTATGGGTGAGAGTGGCCAATACGCCGACTTAATAAGCCTACCATTTTGGGGACAAGACCGAATGGGGAGCTGGGAACATAATCGTACAAGATGGAATTCACTCCTTCTCGATTTTAGGGAAGCAGATGAGTGTTCCCTTAAATGGTGACTCCGAGTCTTGAACAAAGGGCCCTACCCTCTCAATGGCACGAGAGGGTTTTCTGTTTGATGGTTGGACCACAAACAGGTTGTTCATTAGAGGAGAACTGGTACTTAAGGAAATAGAAGTAACCTAGGGGTAAAACGGTAATTTGACCCAGCTGGTGTTACGGACACTCGTGAAGGACTAACTAGTCGATATTGGTCTATATCCGTGGACACAGAAAATATGTCTGCAGTGAGAAGAGTGCAACTGTGAGTCTATAGTGGAATGTACACACAATTAACGAATATTGATTAATTTGGTTAGTGAGTTTGACCAATTAATCTCACATCGTTGGAGCTTCTGATCTGCAGGTCCATTAGGTCCCACTGGTAGCTCATAAAGTAATTTGAGGCAAGTAAGTAATAAATGTAAATTGAAAATGTTCAATTTACTAAGGGAAACGATATAATATATATTCATATATTATTATGAGAGAAATTAATATTTGAAGAAATTCAAATATTAATATAAATTTGAGTCACATTAAATTTATGGAAGTTTGAAAGAGTTCAAATAATGAATTAATTAATTTTAAGGCCTAAAATCTATTTGGGTAAATTAATTAATTGGAAATTAAATATGTGATATTTAATTGGTGGTTAATTAATTAAAGAATTCATTAACCGGGAATTAGTCAATTATGGAAATAATTAATCACTTAAGGAAGTGATTAATCATTTATGGAAATGATCTAATCACTTATGGAAGTAATTAGTCATTTGTGGAAAAGATTAATCAATTATGGATTTGATTGATCTTGGATTGATTAAATGAGGAATAAGATTGAATCAATTTTGGAAAAGATTGATTTAATTGAATATTTTATTGATGGCATCTCTTCTATAAATAGAACACTAGACCTAATTGGTTCAGAACTCTCCTCTTGCTCTTAGACTCACAAGACAAGACCCTAGAATTCTCTCTAGCCTCCCTCTTAGAGAAAGACTCCCACAAGTCTTTTGCCTCCTAGACTTAGAGACATACCGGTGTAACCTCTGTGGTTATTGTGTCTTTGAAGAAGAATTTTCCAGCGAAGAAACTACAAGGAGGCTGTTGCGTTTTCGTTTGTTGAAGTGTCGTTGGCGAAGAACGGTCAAGTCTACAACGAAGGTTTGTAACGGTTCTTTCCCGTTTCTTTAGAAAACCATGAAAATAAATTAGATTTAATTTTCAAGCATGTTTATAGCAATTTCCAGCAACTTTAAAGCATGTTTAAAGTTTATTTTGCCTTTTCGTAACGGTATTTTGATGTTAATTAATGTACGGCATAAGGTCCAATCGATGCGCTTCCGCTGCGTGGGGGCTTTTATCCCCTTCAATCGGCATCAGAGCCATCGCTGTCCCTATTAATTGACATTAAAATTTGCGATAGGCTCTAATAGGCGGGATTTATGCATAATGTATGTTCAGTTTGCGTTGAACTGTTTAGGTTAATTTTTTGGCCATAGATTTTATTTTTATGTGATTTTGATCATGTAAGGCCCGATGTTTCGGGTACTTATATAAAATCGTGTCCTATGTAAGTCTGGGTCTAGAATAGGTTTTTATGAGATGAAAATTGGAGAAATCGCCGCTGAAATCGAGGCCAAAACCGAAGAAACCGTGCTGTTCATGCCCAGATTCTGCCTCCAGACGCAACAGCGTTGGGACGCTACTCCAAAAGCGTCTCGACGCTATCTCGATACCGCAGGCGCTCAGGTAAGGAAAGTGCACAGCGTCGGGACGCTACGATGCAAGCGTCCTGACGCTATCACGATGACGGCGCGAATTAGGGCTTCAACAGGCGCGGTTCAAAGGGAGGGCGGTCCAGTTCATCCGGTTCGGCTGGGCTGGGACCAATTCGGTCCGGTTCAGATGAATTTCAGCTTGGTTCGTGATATTGAAGACTGGTTCGAGGTTGTTCGGGGCGGTTCGTGCTGTCTAGACTAATTTTTGGAGCTGCAGAAGGTTTTTAGGATAGAATTTAGCTAAAATTAATGTAATTTAATGCTTTATTTTATCCTAGGGGCCAAAATTAACCGGTTCAATTGCTATTTATATGCTTTATGGATGTCATATAGAATTTTTAATCCCACCTTAGGTTATAATCATGCTCATGCATTTATTTATATATTATAAATTGTTATAATGTATGTTTTAAATGCATGAAATTATTTTCATATTTTTTAATATAAGTGTATGTTCATTATATGAAAAATTGGAAAGCATGAAGCATGTCATTACTTAAATTAAATATAAATAGTTATGTTTAATGTGATGAATGAAGCATGCTTGATTGATTTTCTTGATTGGCTTATAATTGTTATATTAAAAGAAAATCAATATTGCATGAAGCATGAAACATCCATAGTTAATAATATAATTGTTATATTATTCATGTGATGCAATTAGTATGGTTTAATTTTTTAATTTGAATGAGATTGTTGAATAAATTAAACCCTAGATTCTTGATTAGAGGATTAATCATTAAAATTTGAGATAGTTCTTTAATATTAATGATTAGAAATCGTCAATCTATAATCAAGAATTGCATGCAAACATAAGATCATAGGAAAAATTGAATTAATTTTAAATTTTTTAAAATTAATTAGACCTAGATCAGTTTCTAATAGGATTAGAATTATTTCTTACTTGAATTAAAAATAGTTTTAATTGACTAAGTAGGAAAAACATTGCTATGATTATAAGGGAACTCCACCGGTAAAGTTCTGTCTAAGGCTGGGGGTATTTAAGTTGACGGTTTACGGAACACCTCCTACTTGGGAATTGACCCGGAATACCGGAGTTGAATTAATCATAGTTAAATGTTAGCATGCAATGTCACTAGGTTTATTAAAAGTGTTTAATACACCTAGATCTTTAGAGTAATGACCTTACATTACTGAGGTTATAAGGGAACTCTCTCGGTAAAGTTCTGTCTAAGGTTGGGGGTATTTAAGTTGACGGTTTACGGAACACTCCTACCTGGGAACTGACCCGAACCTTGAGTTGAATTAACCATAGTAGTGTTGACTTGCAATGTTGGGTTTATTAAAAAAAGTTTAATTCACCTAAAACATTGCGCTGTTGAATCCTTTCCTAATTGTTATAATAGGATCAGACTTAGATAGATTGACTTAGCCGAATTTTATCTAAGTTAAACAACCCTAAATTAACCTTAGGACATTTTCAGTGGGAGGAAAATTTCAAAACGAGATTTAAATCAAGTTTTGCTCCTACGTCCCTATATTCACAATGTGAGGTTCATGCTCGGCTTCGAGTCGCCTTAGGAGCGGCCTCCCTTCGGAAAGTGTTTGCATGAATCAATAACAAGGTGAATGGGAAAAATGTCTAGAGTAAGTGGGAGCGGGACACGTGTCAACGTATCCCTCGGTCTCCGCCCCTAGTTCACACCGTGAGAGTCCTATGATCCGCCTGCAGGTTGTCCTGGCGCAACCATCCCTTCGGAGGGCCTGATCATAGGATTCGGAACATTGTGAACTCCTGAATAGGATAGGAACTCTTAGGCTAATTACCAACAGTTGTCTTTCCCTTCGGTAGCCTGTTGGTGCGTGCCTCTGAGATCTAAAAGTGGGAGGGTTACACATACGAGGATGAGTTAAAAGTGTTAACAAAGCCTTGATCGAACAACGGTGACTAATGTCTATAGGAATATGAGTTATTCTGGAATTAGAATTAGCTGTGAAATGTCTCATTTCAGAGGAGGAGTACCTGATCACCCTTCAGTGGCTGATATTCTAAACCTCTGAAACATCGTTGCAAAACTAAATAAATAGTTTTAGGGTTCTGTGATTACTTGTTTTGCTAAAATGATTGGATTGTGTGCAATTGTTTGCTTGTATGATGGGTTAAGGCAAAGATAACTAATACGGTCATTGTTTGTTTAAATTTCAGCAATGTCTTCCTCAATAATCTCTCTGCTTAAAAATGAGAAATTAACCGGCGAAAATTACGCTACGTGGAAGTCGAACCAGAATACGATTCATGTTGTAGATGATCTGCGGTTCGTCTTAACGGAGGATTGTCCTCCAGCCCCTGCTCGTAATGCATCCTAAGCAATTAAGGATGCTTATGACCGCTAGGCAAAAGTCAATGATAAGGCTCGCGTCTATATCGTAGCCAGCTTATCTGAAGTTTTGGCTAAAAGGCATGAGGGCATGGTCACAGCGAGGGAGATTATGAACTCCCTCCAGGAGATGTTTGGACAACCGTCCTACCAACTCTACCATGATGCTCTCAAATACGTTTACAGCTGCCGCATGAAAGAGGGCACGTCTGTTCGGGAGCATGTCCTGGATATGATGGTCCAATTCAACATGGCAGAAGCAAACGGGGCGGTCATAGATGAGCGTAGTCAGGTTGCATTCATCTTATAATCTCTTTCGAAGAGTTTTCTACAGTTTCGAAGCAATGCAATGATGAATAAAATAGTATTCAACCTGACTAGCCTCCTGAATGAGCTACAACTCTATCAGTCTCTTCTTAAGAACAAGGGACAAGTAGAAGGAGAGGCAAACGTTGTTCACTCTAAAAGAAAGTTCGAGAAGGGTTCATCCTCTGGAACTAAATCTGTAGCCACTTCTTCGAAGAAAACTCAGAAGAAGAAAGGAAACAAGGGGAAAGCTCCCGCTACTGCTGCTAAAAGCAAGGGAAAAGCCAAAGTTGTGGCAGACAAGGGCAAGTGTTTCCATTGCAATGTAGATGGACACTGGAAGAGAAACTGCCCAAAGTACCTTGCTGAGAAAAAGAAGGAAAATGAAGGTAAATTTGATTTACTAGTTTTAGAAACATGCCTAGTAGAACATGATGAGTTTACCTGGATACTTGATTCAGGAGCAACTAATCATGTTTGCTCTTCTTTTCAGGAAAATAATTCCTTTCGGCAGTTGAACGATGGGGAAATGACACTCAGGGTTGGAACTGGAGAAGTCATTTCAGCTAAAGCAGTGGGAGTTGCGAAGTTATTTTTTAGAAATAGATTCTTACTTTTAGAAAGTTTGTTAATTGTTCCCAAGATTAAGAGGAACTTAATTTCTATTTCATGTTTGATTGAACAATCGTATACAGTTACTTTTGATATGAATGAAGCGTTCATTTATAAGAATGGTGTACTTATTTGTTCAGCCAAATTAGAAAATAACTTGTATGTATTAAGACCAACTGAAAACATAGCACTTTTAAATCACGAATTATTTAAAACTGCTGAAACTCAAAGAAAAAGGCAAAAGATTTCTCCAACAAGTAAAATACTCATCTTTGGCATCTTAGACTTGGTCATATAAACATCGATAGAATCAGTCGTTTGGTAAAGAATGGACTTCTAAGCAAGTTAGGAGATGATTCACTACCACCTTGTGAATCTTGTCTCGAGGGAAAAATGACCAAAAGACCCTTTACTGGAAAAGGTTACAGAGCCAAAGAACCCTTAGAGTTAATACATTCGGATCTATGTGGTCCAATGAATGTAAAAGCTCGAGGAGGGTACGAATATTTCATCTCGTTTATAGATGATTATTCAAGATATGGTTACTTGTACCTAATGGGACATAAGTCTGAAGCCTTTGAAAAGTTTAAGGAGTTTAAGGCCAAAGTTGAAAACCTATTAGGTAAATCTATTAAAGTACTTCGATCTGATCGAGGAGGGGAGTATATGGATCAAATATTCCAGGATTATATGATAGAACATGGAATCCAATCTCAACTCTCAGCCCCTGGTACACCTCAGCAAAATGGTGTATCAGAAAGGATAAATAGAACGTTGTTAGACATGGTTCGATCAATGATGAGCTATGCTCAATTGCCTAGCTCATTTTGGGGGTATGCAGTAGAGACTGCAGTACACATCTTGAACAATGTTCCCTCGAAAAGTGTTTCTGAAACGCCTTTCGAATTATGGAAGGGGCGTAAACCTAGTTTGCATCACTTTCGCATCTGGGGTTGTCCAGCACACGTGCATGTGACAAATCCTAAGAAACTGGAACCTCGTTCAAAACTGTGCCAATTTGTTGGTTACCCTAAAGAAACGAGAGGTGGTTATTTCTACGACCCACAAGAAAATAAGGTGATTGTATCGACAAACGCCACCTTCTTGGAGGAAGACCACATGAGGGATCATAAACCATGTAGCAAAATGATATTAGGAGAAGCTACTGAAGAATCACCAAGAGTTGTTGACGAAGCTGGACCTTCAACAAGGGTTGATGAAGGAACTAGTTCTTCAGATCCATCCCGTCCTTTTCAAACGTTGAGAATGCCTCGATGCAGTGGGAGGGTTGTATTACAACCTGATCGCTACTTGGGTTTAACTGAAACTCAGGTTGTCATACCTAATGATGGCATTGAGGATCCATTGTCCTATCGCCAGGCAATGAATGACGAAGATAAGGATGAATGGGTCAAAGCCATGAATCTGGAAATGGAGTCAATGCACTCCAATTTTGTATGGGAACTCACAGATCTACCAGATGGGGTAAAACCCATAGGGTGCAAATGGATCTATAAGAGAAAAAGAGTTGCAGTTGGGAAGGTACAGACCTTCAAAGCTAGACTAGTGGCAAAGGGTTATACCCAAAAGGAAGGGGTTGATTATGAGGAAACCTTTTCTCCTGTAGCCATGTTAAAGTCCATAAGAATTCTCTTATCCATAGCCACATATTATGACTATGAAATATGGCAAATGGACGTCAAGACTGCCTTTCTGAATGGTAATCTTGAAGAGAATATCTTCATGTCTCAACCCGAAGGGTTCATAGCCCAAGGTCAGGAACAAAAGGTTTGTAAGCTCAATTGATCAATTTATGGATTAAAACAAGCATCCAGATCATGGAACATTAGATTTGATACTGCAATCAAATCTTTTGGTTTTGACTAAAACGTTGATGAGCCTTGTGTGTACAAGAAAGTCAACAAAAGGAAAGTAGCTTTTCTAATACTTTATGTAGACGATATCCTACTCATTGGAAATGATGTAGGATACCTCACTGACATTAAGAAATGGCTAGCAGCCCAATTCCAAATGAAAGATCTGGGAGAGGCTCAATATGTTTTGGGAATCCAAATCATTAGGGATTGTAAGAACAAAAAGCTAGCACTGTCTCAAGCAACGTATATTGACAAAATGTTGTCTCGATATTCGATGCAAAACTCCAAAAATGGACTATTACCCTTCAGACATGGGGTACACCTGTCAAAGGAACAGTCTCCTAAGACACCTCAAGAAATTGAGAACATGAGACACGTTCCCTACGCCTCAACTGTGGGCAGCTTAATGTATGTTATGCTCTGCACTAGGCCTGACATATGTTATGCAGTGGGAGTAGTCAGTAGGTATCAGTCTAATCCAGGGTTGGACCACTGGGGAGCGGTTAAGAATATCCTCAAGTATCTTCGGAGAATGAGGGACTACATGCTTGTGTATGGAGCTAAGGATTTGATTCTTACTGGATACACTGACTCTGACTTTCAAGCTGATAAGGATTCAAGGAAATCCACATCAGGGTCAGTATTCACCCTCAATGGAGGAGCAGTAGTTTGGAGAAGCATCAAACAAGGATGCATAGCAGACTCAACCATGGAGGCTGAGTATGTAGTAGCTTGCGAAGCAGCTAAGGAGGCAATATGGCTTAGAAAGTTCTTGACTAATTTGGAAGTTGTTCCGAATATGAACGTGCCCATAACACTATACTGTGACAACAGTGGGACTGTAGCCAACTCAAAATAACCTCGAAGCCACAAACGGGGTAAACACATCGAGAGGAAGTATCACCTGATACGGGAGATTGTGCAACGAGGAGATGTGATCGTCACTAAGATCGCTTCAGAGCACAACATCGCTGATCTATTTACGAAGGCTCTCACGGCTAAAGTGTTTGAGGGTCATCTAGAGGGTCTAGGTCAACGAGATATGTATGCCATCTAATCTAGGGCGAGTGGGAGAAATGTATAATGGGTATAAGGATGCCCTAGTTCATTGCATTATTTTAGTATACATGACATTTCCAGCTTTAGATTATTGCATTTACATCCCACTAACTAGTGTTTTAGTTCAAGTGGGAGTTTGTTGGGTTTTATGCCCTAAAACTCGTAGATAGTAAATGTAACCGTTGACCGGATATTAATGAAATAATATTGATATATTTTTCCATTAAATGTTATTAGTTATTTTATATTTGTCTTTGCCTAAAATAACCCTAATCCAATAAACTAGACATCCTAGGCTGTCATATGAGTCTTGAACTATATGTAGCGACATATGGGATCATTGTTCAAGAAACATCCTAAAGGGTCTATAGTATAGGGATAAGACTGGGTGCCTTATACTATTGACACTATGGATACGACCCACTTTGTATTTGATACAAACGCTATGATCCAACGCGTTCGTGTAGGAGACATGCGAGTGGGGGTATCCTATGCAAATGAGTTTGCATAAGACCGGACCGCGAAATAGTAACCACTGGTTATAACACCGTTAACTAGTTGGTTTTCTATTTCACTAGGACGACCTAGACGACTTGGTCTTAATCTTGAGTTAATTATGGACTCAATTAGCCTACCATTTTGGGGACAAGATCGAATGGGGAGCTGGGAACATAATCGTACAAGATGGAATTCACTCCTTCTCGATTTTAGGGAAGCAGATGAGTGTTGCCTTAAGTGGTGACTCTGAGTCTTGAACAAAGGGCCCTACCCTCTCAATTGCACGAGAGGGTTTTCTGTTTGATGGTTGGACCACAAACAGGGTACTTAAGGAAATAGAAGTAACCCAGGGGTAAAACGGTAATTTGACCCAGCTGGTGTTACGGACACTCGTGAAGGACTAACTAGTCGATATTAGTCTATATCCGTGGACACAAAAAATATGTATGCAGTGAGAAGAGTGCAACTGTGAGTCTATAGTGGAATGTACACACAATTAACGAATATTGATTAATTTGGTTAATGAGTTTGACCAATTAATCTCACATCGTTGGAGCTTCTGGTCTGCAGGTCCATTAGGTTCCACTGGTAGCTCATAAAGTAATTTAAGGCAACTAAGTAATAAATGTAAATTGAAAATGTTCAATTTACTAAGGGAAACAATATAACATATATTGATATATTATTATGAGAGAAATTAATATTTGAAGAAATTCAAATATTAATATAAATTTGAGTCACATTAAATTTATGGAAGTTTGAAAGAGTTCAAATAATGAATTAATTAATTTTAAGGCCTAAAATCTATTTGGGTAAATTAATTAATTGGAAATTAAATATGTGATATTTAATTGGTGGTTAATTAATTAAAGAATTCATTAACCGGGAATTAGTCAATTATAAAAAAAATTAATCACTTAAGGAAGTGATTAATCATTTATGAAAATGATCTAATAACTTATGGAAGTAATTAGTCATTTGTGGAAAAGATTAATCAATTATGGAATTGATTGATCTTGGATTGATTAAATGAGGAATAAGATTGAATCAATTTTGGAAAAGATTGATTTAATTGAATATTTTATTCATGGCCTCTCTTCTATAAATAGAACACTAGACCTAATTGGTTCAGAACTCTCCTCTTGCTCTTAGACTCACAAGACAAAACCCTAGAATTCTCTCTAGCCTCCCTCTTAGAGAAAGACTCCCACAAGTCTTTGACTTAGAGACATACCAGTGTAACCTCTGTGGTTATTGTGTCTTTGAAGAAGAATTTTCCAGTGAAGAAACTACAAGGAGGCTGCTGCATATTCGTTCGTTGAAGCGTCGTTGGCGAAGAACGGTCAAGTCTACAACGAAGGTTTGTAACGGTTCTTTCTCGTTTCTTTAGAAAAGCATGAAAATAAATTAGATTTAATTTTCAAGCATGTTTATAGCAATTTCCAGCAACTTTAAAGCATGTTTAAAGTTTATTTTTCCTTTTCGTAACCATATTTTAATGTTAATTAATATACGGCGTAAGGTCCAATCGATGCGCTTCCGCTGCATGGGGGCTTTTATCCCCTTCAGCCCCAAGCCCAGGATTCAGAATCTGGATTCGGCACCTAAGGCCCTGACATTCTCCTACGACCTGGCCACGCCACCATACTTGTCTAATACTACTTCTAAGACTGAAGACTATCCCCACAAACCAACACGAGGTCCTTTTAGCATGCTTTGTCCTCACTCACATGCTTCCTAGGAAAATTCCCAAGAGGTCACCCAACATAGAACTTCTCCAAGCCAAGCACGCTTAACTTCAAAGTTCCTATGATTGGGCCACCGAACAGAAAGGTGCACCTTGTTGGTATAGGTAGTATCTATCAATTCTTTTAAGCTTATCTTGATTATACTTTCATGTCCTCAGGATCCCTCTCATTCGGATGTGGCCTCGGTTCATTCATGTACCCCTCCTAACTCGGGTCTTACACAAGGATTTTAGGAAATCCACGTCAGGGTTAGTCTTCGCCCTTAACGAGGGAGTTGTAGTCTGGAGAAGCATCAAGCAAGGATGCATAGCAGACTCCACCATGGAGGCTGAGTATGTATCTGCTTGTGAAGCAGCAAAGTAGTTTGGCTAAGGAAGTTATTGACAGATTTGGAGGTCGTTCCAAATATGAACTTGCCCGTTACATTGTATTGTGACAACAGTGGGGTTGTAGCCAATTCTAAAGAACCACGCAGACACAAACGAAGAAAGCATAATGAGAGGAAGTATCACCTGATACGGGAGATTGTGCAATGAGGAGATGTGGTCGTTACCAAGATCGCTTCAAAGTACAACATTGCTGATCCATTTACGAAGGCTCTCTCGGCTAAAGTGTTCGAGGGTCATCTAGGGAGTCTAGATTTGCGAGACATGTATATAGTATAATCTAGGGCAAGTGGGAGATGTGTAATGGGTATAAAGGATGCCCTAGTTTATTGTATTTTGTATATTTACTTTTCATGTAATGTACAGTATACATTTACCATTTCCAGCTTTGGATTATTTTTGTATACACATCCCATTATCTCAAGTTTTAGTTCAAGTGGGAGTTTGTTGGGTTTTATTCCCTAAAACTCGTGGATAGTAGATGTAAACATTTGATCGAACATTAATAAAATGATAATTCATGTATTATTCAATTATTATTGTTTGTATTGCGTATATCTTGCCTAAATAACCCTAATCCAATAATCTGAACATCCTAGGCTATTAGTATGAGACTTGAACTAGTATGTGGGGACATATGGGGATCGCTGCGCAAGTTACAGCCTAAAGGGTCTATAGTATAGAGATGAGGCTGGGTACCTTATCCTGGTAACACTATGGATATGACCCACTTTGTATTGTGGTACAAACGCAATGATCCAACGCGTTCGTGTAGGGGACATGCAAGTGGGGGTATCTTGTGCAATGAATTTGCATAAGACCGGACCGCGAAATAGTTAACCACTAGATGTAATACCGTTGACTAGTTAGGTTTCTATTTTACTAGGATGACCTAGGCAACTTAGTCTCAATCCTGAGTGGGTTATGGACTCCTGCTCACGAGGGATTGTCTTTTGATTTGTATGGGTGAGAGTGGCCTGCATGCCGACTCAATAAGCCTACCATTTTGGGGACAAGACCGAGTGGGGAGCTGGGAACATAATCACACAAGATGGAATTCACTCCTTCCCGATATTAGGGTAAGTAGAGGTGTGTTCCCTTAAGTGGTGTCTCCGGGACTTGAACAAAGGGCCCTGCCCTCTCCATGGCACGAGAGGGACTTCTGTTTGTAGGTTGGACCTCAAACAGGTTGTTCATTAGAGGAGCACTGGGGGACTTAAGGATATAGAGGTAACCCAGGGGTAAAACGATAATTTGACCTAGCTGGGGTTACGAACACACGTGAAGGACTGACTTGCTGTTATTGGTCAATATCCGTGGACACAGAAATATATCTGCAGTGAGAAGAGTGCAGCTGTGGTTCTATAGTGGAGTGAACCACAGTTTAAGGAATATTGATTAACTTGGTTAATGAGTTTAGCCAATTAACCTCATATCTTTGGAGCTTCTGAACTGTTAGTCCATAAGGTCCCACCGGTAGCTCATTTAGGGCGTTGAGGTAAATTTCTACGGGAGAATTGAATATTCGAAGGGGTTCGAATATTAAGATTAAAATATGAATTAGATTCACATTAAAACTATAGATTAAAATTAATGTGCATTGGATGCACATTAATACTATAGGTTATGTGAGAGACATATAATTAAATATATGATATTTGTTGGGTTTAATGTCCTATAAACTCGTAGTTTGTAAATCATTAAACATATTCTATTTCCAATAAAGACATTATTGAGGTTATTCAGTAAAAGATGTTATTGAATATGTAAATTGCGAATGATTAACCTAAATCCAGTAAACTAAGATCCTTGGCTATAATATGAATACTCGAACTATATGTAGAGACATATCATAGGATCAAGTTCAAGTTTATAGTCAAAATAGTCTATAGTATAAGGATAGGGTTGGGTGCCTTATCCTGGGACACTACATGAAGGTGTTCATATAACACATGCGGAAGCAATTGAAGATCAAAAGAACTTAAGACATTCAATTTTGAACCTAAAGCATGCATGTTCTAGAAAAACAGAACAGAAAGTAAAGGAGTACCAACCTCTTTGTAGCTCACTTGAGAGGAACTCCTTGTGATGTTTTCCTTCTCCAACTTCTCTTGGACAACCTTTAGAGTCTTCTCTACTATTCTCCTTGCCTAGAATGACTTGTGGGAGTCTATAGTGATAAGGAAAGGGAAGGGAATGCTTGAAGGAACAAGCTCTTGAGAGATCTATGGAAGTGTGTGTGTTTGAGAGGAAAAACCAGCAGCATAACAGTAGGTAAATTGCTCTCTTTCTTTTGAATCTGATTCAAGTTCCTTATAAAGACCTCTTCCATGCAAAAACAAGCTTCATGACACTAGACACATGGTGAAAATGCAACTCAAAGTGGATTCTAGGTGTTTAATTCACAACACATGCAACTAGTGCATGGTTGTGTTGTTTTCCACTATGCATCAACATGCAAGAGTGGGAATGCCACTAAATCCACTTAATTGAATCTTCATTCTTGAATTTTCAGCTTGCAATTTTCCCTAATTCAATTTGAAATTGAATTTTATTTCTAGGTTATTAATTGGGACATTTCCAAGTAATTTATCAAGATTAATCTAATTAATCATTCTTACATAGTGCCATTAATAGTATATGATTCCAAATACATATACATGGTATTTAAAACACTTTTAAATACCTTATCTCTCAATTCCTTATTTAATTCATAATTAAAAATTGTGTCAAACACATTTTTACGATAAAGCCCTATTTCCCGTTTTTGAACGATTTAAAGATTCCTATCATTATGATCTAAGCATTAATACAATATGAGCTAGTAGAGGGACCTAATGGACCTATAGATCATGGGCTCCAACGATTCGAGGCTAACCGACTAATCTCATTATCTAAGCTAGCCAACATTCGTTAACTACCGGGACACTCCACTATAGCCCGATAGTTGCACTCCCCTCACTATAGATATATTTCCGTCCACTTGATTTAACCATGTTCAGTAAGTCGTTCCTTCACAGGTTGTTCGTAGCTATAGCTAGGTCAAATAACTTTTTCACCCCTATAGTACTTCTTGTTCCTTAAGTTCCACTAATCCTCTAATGAACAATCGGTTTGTGCTCCAACCATCAAACCTAAGTCCCTCTCGATCCAACGAGAGGGTGGGACCCCTTGTTCAAGTCCTGGAGTTAGTACTTAAGGGAACAACCTCTCTTCTATCCCTGAAATGGGTAGGAGTGAATTCCGTCTTGCGAAACTATGTCCCCAGCTATCTATTCGATCTTATCCCCAAAATGGTAGGCTTGTTGAGTCGGCGATGCTGGCCACTCTCACCCATGCAGATCAAAGGATAATCTCGTATAAACAGGAGTTCATAGTTAGCTTATGATTAAGAATGAGTTACCTAGGTCATCTATGAGAAACAGTCGGTTTCTTCAGTAAACGGCGTTATAAAGAGAAAGTGACTTATTTCGTAGTCCAGTCTTATGCAAACTCATTGCATAGGACGCCCCCACTCGCATGTCTCTACATGAACGATTTAGGATCTCATCGTTTGTACTTAATACAAAGTGGGCCGCGTCCATAGTGTCCCCAGGATAAGGCACCCAACCGTATCCTTATACTATAGACTATTTTGGCTATAAACTTGAACTTGATCCTACGATATGTCTCTACATATAGTTCGAGTATTCATTTTATAGCCAAGGATCTTATTTTATTGGATTTAGGTTAATCATTTGCAATTTACATATTCAATAACATCTCTTACTGAATAACCTCAATAACGTCTTTATTGGAAATAGAATATGTTTAATGATTTACAAACTACGAGTTTATAGGACATTAAACCCAACAAACTCCCACTTGGACTAGAAACTCTAGTGGGGTACATGAAGTTAGGTGTGAGAGAAGTATAAAGACAATAAATTAGGGCATCATCCATACCCTTATATTTCTCCCACTTTCCCTAGTCTAACAAAGCTCGTAATCCTAGATTAACTAGGTGACCCTCAAAAACTTTAGCTGTGAGGGGTTTTGTAAACGGGTCAGCCATGTTGTGCTCCGAAGTTATCTGCATGACGATCACATCTCCTCGTTTCACGATCTCCCTGATGAGATGGTATTTGCGCTCAATATGCTTTCCTCGCTTGTGACTTCGAGGTTCCTTAGAGTTTGCAACTGCTCCACTGTTATCACAATAGAGGGTGATAGGTAGTTGCATATTTGGAACGATTTCCAACTCTGTTAGGAATTTTCTTAGCCATACTGCCTCTTTTGCTGCTTCGCAGGCGGCTACGTACTCTGCTTCCATGGTAGAGTCAGCAATACAACATTGCTTAATACTCCTCCATACTACTGCTCCTCCATTTAGAGTAAACACAGATCCCGATGTCGATTTTCTTGAATCTATATCAGTCTGAAAATCTGAGTCAGTGTATCCTGTAAGGATCAGATCCTTAGCTCCATACACGAGCGTATAATCCCTGGTTCTCCTTAGATACTTAAGGATGTTTTAACGGCAGTCCAATGCACATGGCCAGGATTAGACTGATATCTGCTGACAATTCCTACGGCATAGCATATGTCGGGTCTGGTACACAGCATTGCATACATCAAACTACCAACTGCTGATGCATACGGAATAAGTCTCATTTCCTCAACTTCTTGAGGTGTCTTAGGACTTTGTTCCTTCGACAGATGAACCCCGTGCCTAAAAGGTAATAACCCTTTCTTGGAGTTCTGCATCGAATATCGTACCAACATTTTGTCGATATATGATGCTTGAGACAGTGCTAGCGTTTTGTTCTTTCTATTTCGAATGATTTGAATGCCCAAAACAAATTGAGCCTCACCCAAATCTTTCATTTGAAATTGAGTTGCTAGCCATTGTTTTACGTCAGTCAGGAATCCTACATTATTCCCAATAAGTAGGATATCGTCTACGTATAGAACTAGAAAAGCTACAGTGGATTTGACGATTTTCTTGTAAACACAAGGTTCGTCAACATTCTGCTCAAAGCCATACGTTTTGATCGCAGTGTCAAAACGTATATTCCAGGATCTTGATGCTTGTTTTAATCCATAAATGGATCGTTTAAGTTTGCAAACCTTTTGCTCATCACCTTGGACTATGAATCCCTCTGGTTGAGCCATATAGATAGTCTCTTCAAGATTGCCGTTCAAAAAAGCTGTCTTGACATCCATTTGCCATATTTCATAATCATAATATGTGGCAATGGATAAGAGTATTCTAATCGACTTAAGCATGGCAACAGGGGAAAAAGTTTCTTCAAAATCAACTCCTTCCCGCTGGGTAAAACCCTTTGCCACAAGTCGAGCTTTAAAGGTTTGAACCTTACCGGCTTGGTCTCGTTTTCTCTTGTAGATCCATTTGCAACCAATAGGTTTTACCCCATCTGGCTGCTCTACAAGATCCCAGACTGAATTGAAGTACATTGACTCCATTTCGAGATCCATGGCTTTGATCCACTGGTCCTTATCAACATCATTCATTGCCTGATTAAAGGACAATGGATCATCTATTCCATCATCAGATATGATGGTTTGAGTTTCTGTTAAACCCATGTAGCGGTCTGGTTGTATTATAACCCTCCCACTACATCGAGGCTCTCTCACTATTTGAGATGGATGTGTTTGATCAACAACTTTTGATGGACCAGCTTGATCTACAATTTTTGTAGATTCTTTTGTAGTTTTTCTTGAAATCTCATCTAATACTAGTTTACTGCGAGGTCGATGGTCTTTTATGTGATCTTCCTCAAGGAAAGTAGCGTTTGTCGATACAATCACTTTATTATCCTGAGGGTCGTAAAATAGACCACCTTTCGTTTCTTTAGGATATCCTACAAACAGGCACAATTTTGAACGTCGTTCCAACTTCTTTGGGTTTTGCACCAACACGTGTGCCGGGCATCCCCAAATTCTGAAGTGACGTAAACTACCTTTACGCCCTTTCCATAGCTCATAAGGTGTTTCAGAAACACTTTTAGAGGTAACCATGTTCAAAATGTATACGGCAGTCTCAACTGCATATCCCCAGAACGAATCAGGCAACTGAGCATAACTCATCATTGATCGAACCATGTCTAACAAAGTTCGGTTTCTCCTCTCTGATACACCATTTTGTTGTGGTGTAGCAGGGGCTGAGAGTTGGGACGTAATTCCATGTTCTATCAAATAGTCTTGGAATTGTAGGTCCATATATTCTCCACCTCGATCTGATCGTAGTGTTTTAATCGTTTTACCTAAGTGGTTCTCAACCTCGGTCTTGTACTCTTTGAACTTTTCAAGGGCTTCAGACTTGTGATGCATTAGGTAAAGGTAGCCATACCTTGAATAATCATCAATGAAGCTGACGAAATATTCATACCCTCCTCGTGCTTTGACATTCATAGGACCACAGAGATCCGAATGCACGAGTTCTAAAGGTTCTTTGGCCCTATAACCTTTTTCTGAAAAAGGTTGTTTGGTCATTTTTCCCTCGAGGCAGGACTCACATGGTGGTAACGAGTCATCTTCTAACTGGTTTAGTAATCCACTCTTTACCAATCTTTCAATCCTATTGCGATTTATGTGGCCTAATCTCAAGTGCCAAAGATAGGTATTAGGAGAAACTTTTCGCCTTTTGTTTTGAGTTTCCGCTACTTTAAACATCTCCGTATTAAAAATAGCTTTAACTTGAATTGGCCTTAACACGTATAAGTTGCTTTCAAGTTTTGCAGAACATATTTGCATACCTCTTTTGTTAACAAACACTTTATTAATATCAAAAGATACTTGGTATTCATGTTCAATCAAACAAGAGATAGAAATTAAGTTCCTTTTTATATCGAGAACGTACAAGACATTTTCAAGTAGTAAAAATCTATCTCCAAAAGACAACTTGAGAGTTCCAGAAGCTCTGGCTGAGACGACCTCTCCAGTTCCAACTCTGAGAGTTACTTTGCCATCTGCCAGCATATGCCAGGAACTAATTTCCTGTAAAGAAGAGCATACATGGTTAGTCGCTCTTGAATCTAATATCCAGGCAGAGCTATCTTGCTCAACTAAACATGTTTCGATAACGAGCAAATCAAATTTACCTTGTTTTTCTTTTTCAGCCTTTTTTTCCGCAAGGTACTTGGGACAATTGCGTTTCCAATGTCCGTCTACATTACAATGGAAACATTTTCCTTTATCTGTAGCTTTAGTTTTTGCCTTGCTTCCCATTGGAGCCTTTCCTTTCCCTTTTTCCTTCTTTTTCTTCATCTGAATACTTTTATTCTTTGAAGTGGAAGGTCCAAACTTGGTTCCCGAGGACGATCCCTTTTGGAACCTCTTGGTTGTGGCAACGTTTGCTTCCCCTTCATGTCCCCTCTTGGTGAGACTTTGGTAGGTCTAGAGCTCGTTTAGCAAAGTAGTCAAGTTAAAGTCTATTTATTTCATGACTGCGTTTGTCCTGAACTGAATGAAGCTTTTCGGAAGAGACTCCATTATGAAACTTACTTGACTACCCTCGTCAATGGTAGCATCGTTTACTTCAGCAATGTTAAACTGAACCATCATGTTCAAAACATGTTCCCTAACTGAAGCACCTTCCTTCATTCGGGAATTGTAAACATTCTTGAGAGCTTCGTGCCTGATTTGCGAGGACGGTTGTCCAAACATACCTTGCAACGAAGTCATGATCTCCCTTGCGGTGACCATCCTCTCGTGCTTTGTAGACAAGACATCCGAAATGCTTGCTAAAATATAGACTCTTGCTTTATCATTTGCTCGAGTCCATTTCTCATATGTTTCCCGAACAATTCGGTTTGTTGACGAGCCAGGGTTAGGTGGACACTCTTCGGTAAGGACAAATCTAAGATCCTCGATTACTAGTATTGTATTCAGATTAGACTTCCAAGTTCCATAATTATCCCCGTTAAGCTTATCCGAAGCGAGTAATTGAACTAGTGAGCTAGACATGTTGAAAAATTAAACAAAGCTATTAGTAAATCGCTTATTAACCATTTTTTGACAAAAATCCAATCAGGTTTTAGCAAAAGTAATAATGTACCCAGGATTATTATTTTGCAACGACACTTTAGTGAGTTAGAGCAACCGCTACCGAGGGGTAGTCAATCACTCCTTCACTAAACCAAGACGTTCTTGACTAAATACTAATCCCAGAATAACTCTTATTCCTATAGTTGTTTAGTTATCGTTACATTTGGTCAGGGATACACTAACACTTAGTAACCCTTGTAAGTGTGACCCGCCGTTTTAAGATTACAGAGAACGGCCCCAACCATGCTACCGATTGGAAAAGCTAATGTTGGAAATGGTCCTAAGTAATCCTATCCATCTATGGAGTTTGCGTTGTTCCGATCTCCATGTTACAACCCTCCGAATGGTTAGTAGCTCCAGGGCGTACAAGCAGGCGCAACATGGAAATCTCACGGTGCAACCTAACGGAGGAGACCGCAGGATGTGTTGACACACTTCCTTCACTCACTTACTATAAATACTTTCTCCATTCACCTTGTTATTGATTTATGCAAACACCTTCCGAATGGAGCAGCTGAGGTATAATCAACATGAGGCCAAGCATAAATCTCACCATGTGAACAAAAAAGGAGAACGTGAAAGGGAAATGGATTTGATATATCTCTCCCCTCCCACTAAGTATTGTAAACGGTTTTGGGTATACTTATACTTAGGCGAATTCCGGCTAATTGAATAACCCTAAGTCTAAGTTCATTTAATCTTACGATGTCTAGGTGATAACGATTAAAACCTCACATCACACACGTGCATACTCATAAAACTGGGTTAACTTTAACTCAAGAACCGACTCGATACCCAGGTAGGAGGTGTTCCGTAAACCGTCAACTTAAATACCCCCAGCCTTAGACAGCATCTTGTCGGGTGAGTTCTCTTGTAACCTATGTTTTACAAGCTTATCGACCTATTTGAATCTAATTGAAATCGATCGAAAAAAATGGATTCAATTTAACCCTAAGTGAGCATGCACTTTTCTTTGTTATAGATTTTAAATTTCTATGTGATTTATAACAATTATAAATCTAATCTATAACATGATTGCCATTTGAATATTACTTTTATAAACAAAACTCTAAGGAAATTTCATGCTTCATGCTAGGTTAATTTTATCTTTTAATTAAAATAACTTTTATATCAATTAATCAATTTTAATTAACCATTCAAGCATGAATCTCCCTAAATCAATATAATACTTATATCAATTAAAACATGAAATTTCCCTCATGCATTTGAATTATTAATAACACTTATTAAAAATAAAAAATGCATGATCATGCTTTCCTATGGTGGGATTTTAATCTATATGGCATGCTCATAATGCACATACATTTAATCTAATTAAACCATACATTCTCAATGCATAAAAGAAATTAAATCAAGCTAAAATGGAATGGTTTGGCAATTTAAAACAAACAATTAACTAATTATTACAATAATAATTAATAAAAAATTGCTTGAATCAATCCCGAGCTTCACGAACCGACCCGAACCAACCCTCCATTGAGTGAACCAGCCTTCAAAAGTGTGCTAAGGGGCTGAACCGGCTGCAGGCAAACCGAACCGGACCAAGGACAGCAGCTGAACCGAACCGGAATCTGGAAAAATCTGGGCTGCTGGAATTTTTCTTCATCAGCGTCGGGACGCTACTTGAAGAGCGTCCCGACGCTATCACGAACAGCAACTTTCTGCTGCTGTTTTCTGCTGCGTCTTCTCCCGTTTATCTTCGATTTTACAGCCTATATGGACTCTAATGACTCTATAAAAATTACAGACTCTTGTACACACATTAACGCTCATACATTACCGAGCAATTACATTTTCATGAAGAATTGAAAGCTCAAAAAATTGCCAAACCAGAACACTTCCATTTTAGCACACAGAAAATTCAATTTCAATATGATACCCACCACAGCAAAATTAAAACGACTTAAGTGCTCTAATCATGCTTTGATACCAATTGAAGGTGTTCATATAACACATGCGGAAGCAATTGAAGATCGAAAGCACTTAAGACATTCAATTTTGAACCTAAAGCATGCATGTTCTAGAAAAACAGAACAGAAAGTAAAGGAGTACCAACCTCTTTGTAGCTCACTTGAGAGGAACTCCTTGTGATGTTTTCCTTCTCCAACTTCTCTTGGACAACCTTTAGAGTCTTCTCTACTATTCTCCTTGCCTAGAATGACTTGTGGGAGTCTATAGTGATAAGGAAAGGGAAGGGAATGCTTGAAGGAACAAGCTCTTGAGAGATCTATGGAAGTGTGTGTGTTTGAGAGGAAAAACCAGCAGCATAACAGTAGGTAAATTGCTCTCTTTCTTTTGAATCTGATTCAAGTTCCTTATAAAGACCTCTTCCATGCACAGACAAGCTTCATGACACTAGACACATGGTGAAAATGCAACTCAAAGTGGATTCTAGGTGTTTAATTCACAACACATGCAACTAGTGCATGGTTGTGTTGTTTTCCACTATGCATCAACATGCAAGAGTGGGAATGCCACTAAATCCACTTAATTGAATCTTCATTCTTGAATTTTCAGCTTGCAATTTTCCCTAATTCAATTTGAAATTGAATTTGATTTCTAGGTTATTAATTGGGACATTTCCAAGTAATTTATCAAGATTAATCTAATTAATCATTCTTACCTAGTGCCATTAATAGTATATGATTCCTAATACATATACATGGTATTTAAAACACTTTTAAATACCTTATCTCTCAATTCCTTATTTAATTCATAATTAAAAATTGTGTCAAACACATTTTTACGATAAAGCCCTATTTCCCGTTTTTGAACGATTTAAAGATTCCTATCATTATGATCTAAGCATTAATACAATATGGCTAGTAGAGGGACCTAATGGACCTATAGATCATGGGCTCCAACGATTCGAGCCTAACCGACTAATCTCATTATCTAAGCTAGCCAACATTTGTTAACTACCGGGACACTCCACTATAGCCCGATAGTTGCACTCCCCTCACTATAGATATATTTCCGTCCACTTGATTTAACCATGTTCAGTAAGTCGTTCCTTCACAGGTTGTTCGTAGCTATAGCTAGGTCAAATAACTTTTTCACCCCTATAGTACTTCTTGTTTCTTAAGTTCCACTAATCCTCTAATGAACAATCGGTTTGTGCTCCAACCATCAAACCTAAGTCCCTCTCGATCCAACGAGAGGGTGGGGCCCCTTGTTCAAGTCCTGGAGTTAGTACTTAAGGAAACAACCTTTCTGCTATCCCTGAAATGGGTAGGAGTGAATTCCGTCTTGCGAAACTATGTCCCCAGCTATCTATTCGATCTTATCCCCAAAATGGTAGGCTTGTTGAGTCGGCGATGCTGGCCACTCTCACCCATGCAGATCAAAGGATAATCTCGTATAAACAGGAGTTCATAGTTAGCTCATGATTAAGAACGAGTTACCTAGGTCATCTATGAGAAACAGTCAGTTTCTTCAGTAAACGGCGTTATAAAGAGAAAGTGACTTATTTTGTGGTCCAGTCATATGCAAACTCATTGCATAGGACGCCCCCACTCGCATGTCTCTACATGAACGATTTAGGATCTCATCGTTTGTACTTAATACAAAGTGGGCCGCGTCCATAGTGTCCCCAGGATAAGGCACCCAACCGTATCCTTATACTATAGACTATTTTGGCTATAAACTTGAACTTGATCCTACGATATGTCTCTACATATAGTTCGAGTATTCATTTTATAGCCAAGGATCTTAGTTTATTGGATTTAGGTTAATCATTTGCAATTTACATATTCAATAACATCTCTTACTGAATAACCTCAATAACGTCTTTATTGGAAATAGAATATGTTTAATGATTTACAAACTACGAGTTTATAAGACATTAAACCCAACACTACGGACGCGACCCACTTTGTATTAAGTACAGACGATGAGATCCTAAATCGTTCATGTGGAGACATGCGAGTGGGGGCGTCCTATGCAATGATTTTGCATAAGACTAGACCGCGAAATAAGTCACTTTCTCTTTATAACGCCGTTTACTGTAGAAACTGATTATTTCACAAGATGACCTAGGTAACTCGATCATAATCCTGAGCTAACTATGAACTCTTGTTTATACGAGATTATCCTTTGATCTGCATGGGTGAGAGTGGCCAGACTTCGCCGACTCAATATGCCTACCATTTTGGGGATAAGATCGGATAGATAGCTGGGGACATGGTCTCGCAAGACGGAATTCGCTCCTACCCATTTTAGGGACAGTAGAGAGGTTGTTCCCTTAAGTACTAACTCCAGGACTTGAACAAGGGGCCCCACCCTCTCGTTGGACCGAGAGGGACTTAGGTTTGATGTTTGGAACAAAAATCGATTGTTCATTAGAGGATTAGTGGAACTTAAGGAACAAGAAGTACTATAGGGGTAAAACGGTCATTTGACCTAGCTATAGCTACGAACAACCTGTGAAGGATCGACTTACTGAACATGGTTAAATCAAGTGGACGGAAATATATCTATGGTGAGGGGAGTGCAACTACTGGGCTATAGTGGAGTGTCCCGGTAGTTAACGAATGTTGTCTAGCTTGGTTAATGAGATTAGTCGGTTAGCCTCGAATCATTGGAGCCCATGATCTATAGGTCCATTAGTTCTCCCTACTAGCTCATATCGGAATAAAGCCTAGAACAAAATGATAGGATTCTTTGAATTGTTCAAAATCGGGAAAAAGGGTATTATCGTAAATTGTGTTTGACACAATAATTTAATTATGAATTAAATTAGAAAATGAGAGATAAAGTATTTAAAAGGGTTTTAAATACTATATACATGAATTAAGATTCATGTATAATAGATGCACAAGGTTAAGATGATTAATTTGATTAATCATGCATAATTAATTGGACAAGCCTCAAAGTTGATTATCAATATTAATTTCAAATTTAGAATTGAAATTAATATCAATGATGCAAGTTTAAATCAGATTTTAAATCATATGGTAGTGGAAAATGTTGTAATTCCGCTCTTGCATGAAGATTCAAAGTGGAATTACACCACATACATGCATTCTTCCATGTTATGTTGTTTGAACACCTAGCTTCCACTTTCACCCAAATGACCACCATGTGTCTTGCATCTTGAGGCTTATTCATGCATGGATTCACTCTATAAGTAGAGGAGGAATCAGATTGTAAAAGGGACAACAATTACCTTAATGTTATGCTACTGAATTTGTGCCTCAAACAATCTCATTTCACATATCTCCATAAAGCTTGATCCTTCAAGCATTTCCTTCCCATTCCCTATCTCTATAGACTCCCACAAGTCGTTCTTGGCCCGGAGAATAGTAGGAAAGACTCCATCGGTTGTCCAGAGTTGATTGGAGAAGGAAAACATTACAAGGAGGTCCATCCATTTGAGCTACAAAAGGTTGGTACTCCTATCTCTATGTTTTTGTTTTTCATAGAACAAGCATGCTTTAGGTGTAAAATTGATGTAGTTAAGTGCTTTCGATCTTCAATTGCTTCCGCATGTGTTATATGAACACCTTCAATATTTAATTGAAGTATTAATTGATTATTGAATTAATTAATCTTTTGTTTTAATTTAATTTAATTAAATTGCATTAAAACTATAGGTTATATGGGAATATTTATATAAATAAATTAAATCAATTGTTGATTTAATTATTTAATAAAATAATTATTAATAATTTTGTTTATTAATAATTTTAATTAATTAGATTTATCAGTTGTGATAACTAATAAATCGTGTTTTTCCCAATAACTGCGTCATGCACGTTCAAAGGAGAGAGTTTTAAGGAGAGAGTTATGCAGATCGTTATTTGATCTCCTCTCAATCGCTCTCTCTCCTTCACTCTCGCTCATTCTCTCTAGCGTTATGTTTTTACAGAATCCCAAATTTTTCCTAGAGTTTTTGATTGCTCCCACAAGCTTCTCAACCAAAAATCCCTAAGGAGAATACTGGTGTAATCTCGTGGTGTGTGTGAAAATTTCCAGCAAATAGAAGGATTTCGGGTTGCTGTTTTTTCAGATCAAGATCCAAAAGAGTTGGTTTTACGGTCAAAAACGTCAACGACGGTAAGTTTCCTTAACTCTTTGATCATTAGGATCAATTCTAGATTAGATCTAGGTATTTTTCCTGCGAATTTTAGCATGTTAATAGCCTAATTACAGTAGCGTTTATGAGATATGGTTGCTGTATTTTTTGCCAACGTATCGGTATTCCGATCGTTGTTTAGTTTGAGTTAGGTCTCTAAAATCTTCCGCTGCGTAGGGCTTTTATCCCTTCAGATCTAACACAGGAGCTTAGAGTGGTTCGACAACCAAGGCCTACATCCACTATGAAGGGGGTGACAAATTTATTCACAAACGATCAATACAAAGGCACAAGTAAGTTTCTCTGGAATTTCATAATTCTCACACTTCTCTCTAACTCTCATTCTTCTATTTATACTATTGAGAGATAGCTGCTCTGTTTTACAACTTTTGAGAAGATCAAGTTGGTTACAATCGTTCCAACAGGTATGTTTTCTAGCAATCTCGCGCCTATATATATCTATTTGTCAATGCTAGGCATTGAGAAGACGCTTATTAAATTAGCTAGCTTTTTGGCTAGATTAAACTTTTTTAATATGAGTAACCAAACTTTTGGAATTAATGAAAGCCTTTTTGAATTTCACCACCTCGCTTTAATTTGATTTTATTAAAATTCAATTTGTTATTTACTTCTGTTGTAAGTTTGTTATTTAGTTTATATTTTGTTGTAAGTTTGTTTTATAGTTTGTTATTCAGTTTATATTCTAATGTAAGTTTGTTTTGTGCTTATTTATTTGCATATATATAGCAACAGATGAGGGTATTTGACGGAGCGTGTTGTGGGGCTCGTGCCACATAAAATTTATAATCCACGGCACTACAACTAATTTTGTAGCAATAGCGGCCGGGGTCGAACACAAGGAAGGGGACCTAGTAAGTGTAGAATCTTATGCTTATGAAACAAGGGGGGTTTTTGATGATGAAAGACAATCAAGAAAAATAAAATAAAATAGAATAGAATAAATGAATGCTGAATTTTAAATAGCACAAAACTAAACATGCAAAGGAGAATTTAGATGGGATCAATAACATAAAAGGGAGATCGTTGGATTAGGATTTATTATGCTTGATTCTAATTCATCGGCTTCCTAGTTTTCTCTAATGATTGTTCTAAACTGATTTCATTAGTTCTGTCGGCTTATGGGTTACTCGGAGGACCCCCTTACACTAACCTATGCTAATTAACTATCTAATCGTGAATTCGACAATTAACAAGATTAATTAATATAGACTCTATCGCTCGCCACCCCTTATGCATAATGTCGCAACCATCAGAGACCCCTGCAACGGTTACTACGTATATCTAACTAGTTTAGTAACATGCAATTTTACAACCACCTATTAAAACTAGCCGCTTTGCGATCGTGGGTTCGGAATCATAAGAACTAAACTCAAACGCAATTTAAATCTAATTCCTACAACCTTTAACATGTATCCTAGGCCTATCAAGGGTCGTCTCGCGTAGAGAGTGGCTTGCCTCAACCTAGTGGCTATCTCAAATAACTGATAGAATACACAAACGGTAATCGCATAGGGCGTCAATCCTAATTGACTAGTCTCATGTATTGGTTTAAACGAGATTACATGCAAAACTCAATGAAAATACAGCAAGGACAGAAGATATAAACCAGAAAACTCAACCAATATCATTAAGAATCAAGAAATAAATCCAATCCAACGATCTAAAGGAGTTTAGCTATGCATAGATGAAGTAAAAGCGATGATAAACATGAAAGAATCCATAGTAAATGACCAACAATGGTCTACAAACGTGCTGGAAGTAAAAGAGGCAAAGAAATCATAAAAGGGACCAAAATTCTAACCTAACGGCAGATTAAACCGAGACTACATATATATAGAAATCATGCCTGCATCGAGACGCCAGGACACAACGTCTCGACGCTGCGAACATTTGTCTTCGGGCTAAAATCGCGTCGGCGTCTCGACGCCAGCCTCTTATCACGACTTTCTGCTTTTTTTCTCGGCTTGGTTTCGCTTCTTCTCAGTTCGAGGCTTCAATCTTTGGCTTTCGGTGTCACAATTCAGGCCCGCTTCAGCACAATTGGGTCTCTTCACCTCCTCGCCGTCCAAGACATCGAGATGGCTCCAAAAACTCCGTAATTGGCCCGAATTACCACAAATTAACGTGATCGACTCCCGAAACAGCCTAAGCTCAATTAATATGTAAATAGGACAAGTAAAGCATAAAATGACTCTAACAAGCTTAGATTAGAGGCGATAAAATAGGACTATTTAGGTCCTATCAGTATTGTAGATGTATGAGTTCTTTTCATTTTATCAATAATATTGAACTCTCCTTTGGCCTTGTTACACGTTTTATATTTCTCAAATCTTCAAGGATTTGTAGTGAATGGTTCAACATTGTTGAACTTCATCACAAAATCTACGTTGTCTCACCCGAGTTGAGCCTAATTGATGGCGACGGGACTAAATTTGCATTTTAACATGACAAGTTCAAGGTCTAATTGCGCTTGGACCTAGGGAGGCTATAGCCGGTGAAATCTATTTATTGAGTTCTAATGGCTTATAAGTAGAAAAAACGATGACAAGGGATTTTAGGTTATTTGTAGTGCTTACGAAATCAACTACGACACCCTGCATCCCAGATAACTTAAATTAGTGTTTAATTGATATTTTGGAAATTTAATTTGAGATATTTCTTTTTACTGTGCATAAATGGTTGGGTGGTAGGGAATCCTTTTAATTTGGGAGGTTACGTGGGAGTGAAAGTCGTGTGTTCCTTCTGCTTTAATTGCTTGGAAGTTACTTGGTGTTAAGGAGTTTAAAAAAGAAAAGAAAAGAAAATAACCCCAAAAACCTAATTTCTCTCTCCCCACTACAACAAATATCACCTTTAATAGAGTATTAGGATAATATTTTAGAAAAAAGCTATTAAATAAAAGCGGGAAGTAAAAATGAAACAAGGGAAGTGCGCGGTCACAAAATTATGTCCCAAAGGAGCTTTGTCATGAATTTTGGAGAAAAAGATGAAGATTTGACCCAATTTATGAAGATGTGGGTCAAAGGAAGAGATCAAGGACTTAAAAGTGAAGACCAAAGGCCAAAAATCTGGTGAGAAAGGCCCAAGGCCATCCCAAAGCCGAGAAGATGGAAGTCCAAACCAAAGGGCGGCGTCGAGACGCTGTGACGTCAGCGTCTCGACGCTAGGCACGGTTGAAGAACTATAAAAAGGGACCTTTGGCCTCAGTTTTCAATCATCAAGCAATCATTTGGAGCATTTTCCAAGAGCTCCTAGAGCCTCTTATAGGGAGGGATTGAGAGAAATGTTCTAGAGAGTTTTGTGAGAATTTTTGGGTTGATTCGGGCTTCTGACGAGGCTCCAATCGAGGCTTTCCTACGGCAGATCAAGGCGTAAGCAAGGGTTCGACGTCGAGAATAGTTTTATACCCTTTATCTTGTTCATATTACTGTTTACACATGTATATATTGGAAGTTTTGATTGTTCATATGACGATGTATAACGAATATCCCAACATTCGGGTCTTGAATGATAATATATAATTGAAAGATATTTTGACTACTATTGTTGTGTCCAATTACTGATTATTTGATTGAGTGGTCACAATGCTTTATAAATTCTGGCCAAATTTATATTGATCTGTTACTCAGTGGAAACTCGACGGAGAGAAACTAAGTTAGGACATAGCTCAATTTACTAGACTTAACTGCTCGTAGTGACAGTGAGAGTAGTTGGTTAGGCCTAGAGATCTAAAATGAATCAGGACCTAAGACTTAACCCAATTAATAGCGCTAAGGACACTTAGGTTATTAATATGAGTTAATGATAATTAGGAGAAACTGACACGAGAACCTATGTTAATAGGCAAATTCTAGATCTATAATTAGCGGACAAAATAATAAGTATTTAAATATCTAGTAGATTATATATTGGATTTCAAGACCCTAACTCTCATCCTATTTGTGTTCCCTCAGTGTGTTGCATATCGACTTGATCATTTATTGCTTTAGTCTTTCATTTGTATGTGATATGTCTTTCTTTGCGCTAGAGTACCTAAATAATGTGCATTCTCGATAATTTTAGTGTTTAGAATCTTTTCTTGCCTAAATCACGATACTCTCCGTGGAATACGATATTCAGTTTACTTACTGTCTTATATTACTTGCGACCCATGCGCTTGCGAATGTCGTCGAACAAGTTTTTGGCGTCGTTGTCGGGGTGTAGTAATTAATTTAGGCAAATTAATTTTCTAACATTGAAAAGAAAAGGATGAATGTTAATCTAGGTTGTATATAGTTGAGTTTTTTTAAGAGTTTTGTTGTTTTATTTTCTTGTTTGGAAATCTTGGGAAATGCATGCGAAGACATATGGAGGCTAATCTTCTTCCGTTAGATCTTGAGATAGATAGAACTCTTAGAGAGATTAAAATAGGAAGGAAACTGATAGAAGATATGGTCCAACAAGAGGAAGCGCCCAAGGCGATCAGAGATTTCTTACAGCCTGTATTACCCACAGAAAATTCGGGGATTGTCTACGCTCCTATTCAAGCTAACACTTTCGAACTGAAGACGGGACTCACACAATTGGCGAGGGACTGCGCATTCAAGGGGCATCCTTCTGAGGATCCACACTCCCATCTTCGGTCATCTTTAGAGATTTGTGGGACTGTGAAGATATATGGAGTGACGATTGATGCTATTAGAATAAGACTCTTTCCTTTTTCGCTGCAAGACAAGGAAAAATACTGGTTGGAATCTTTGGAACCAGGGAGCATAAATACTTGGGATGAGTTATCCCAAGCATTCCTTACCAAATTCTTCCCACCTGCTAAAACCACCAAGCTTCGCACGAAGATTGGGACGTCTAGGCAGAACAATGACGAACAACTCTACGAAGTGTGGGAACAGTACAAGGAAATGCTAAGGAGATGCCCATAGCACGGATATCCAGACTGGCTCCGGGTACAATTATTCTACAATGGGCTTAACAGTTCTACTAAAACTGTCCTTGACACGTCTGCAGGAGGAAGTTTCATTTCCAAGACAGTAAGCGATGCTAGGGAACTATTGGAAGAGATGGCATCAACGAGTTACCAATGGCCCACGGAGAGGACCCCGATAAAACAAAAGGTTGGTATTTATGAGTTGGATGAATCAAATTCTTTGAAAGCGCAAATAACTTCGTGACTGGCTCCCTGAACAAGCTAACAACTTCAGAAGTGGTGAAGTCAATTGCCACTCTAGCTGAAAGCCACTCAAAGAAGGAAGACCAAGAGCTAGAACAAGTTCAGTTCATAGGTAATCAAGGGTTTAATTAGAATCAGAATTTGCCGAACTTTTACCACCCAGGTTTGCACTATCATGAGATTTTTTCATACACTAACACCAAGAATGTCTTGCAGCAACCCCCAGGTTTTGCATCTACATCAGGGTCACAAGAGTAAAAGAATAACTTGGAGGAGATGGTGGCACAATTTATCAAAGAGCAGAAAGTATTGAATGTCAACCTTCAGACCACGGTGAAAAATTTGGCGACTTCAGTAAACAATCACGATGTAGCCTTGAAGAACATGGAAATGCAATTGGGGCAAATCGCCACTGCAGTAAACGCCCTTTAGAAGGGTAAATTCCCCAGTGATACTGAAGTCAATCCAAGGGAGCAGTGCAAGGTCATTACTATGCGAAGTGGTACACAATTGAAGGAAGTGGCTGAAGAAAGAAAGAAGAAGGAGATGAAGAGTAAAGATGAAGCCAGAGGGGCTGAGGCAGAAAAAACTTCCAAAGAAAGGTCCCAAAGCCTTCTTAGCTCGTTTGAAAGCTTTTTAAATATTAACCTTGATGCAGGAATGAAAGAGAATGAAGAAAAAGAGACGTTTGAAGAGAAAAAGAAGCTGGAAGAGGAGACTGAAGAAAAGGTCCCGTGCAACCATCATGATAGAGGGTCACACATCAGTCCACCCAGACGGAGGGGCGAATGTCCGACCTTCGATTATAGGGAGTTGCCTTTTCCTTCGAGATTTAAAAATGTGAAATTAGATGAGCAATTTGCCAAATTTTTAGAAATGTTTAGAAAACTAACTGTGAATATTCCTTTGGTAGATGCTCTGTCTAATATGCCTAATTATGGAAGATTCATGAAGGAAATGTTGGCAAAGAAGAAAAAGTTGAAAAAAGAAGAAGTGTTAAGATTGTCGGAAAGTAGCAACACTATAGTTCAAGGGAAGATGCCCCTGAAAGGAAACGATCTAGGGAGTTTTACTGTTCCCTGCACTATTGGTCATTTATCTTTTGATAGGGCTTTATGTGATTTAGGAGCGAGTATCAATTTAATGCCCTATCCTCTTTTCAGGAAGCTAGGACTTTCAGGACTAAAGGAGACTAGGATTACTCTACAACTAGCAGACAGAACAATCACCCAATCCATGGGAATTGTAGAGGACGTCCTGGTTCAGGTAAATAAGTTTATCTTCCTAGTGGACTTTGTGGTGCTTGATATGGAAGAGGATAAGGATGTTCCCATCATTCTAGGCAGACCCTTTTTGGCCACAGGTAAGGTCGAGATCAACGTGCATAGATATCATGATGCTTGAAAAGCCATCCCAGGTTGCGAGACTCATACTACGCCTGATGAAAAGTTGGTTCTTTTTGAAAAGCCATCCCAGGTTACGAGACTCATAGATATCATGATGCTTGATTTTTCTGTTAACAATTGTTTTGAAAATAGAGATTTAGAGAAGATGTTTGGCCTTGATGCTTGGATTTTGGAAAATTATTTATTTTGTGATGACAAGCTAGGGGAGTATTCTTTCTTTCCCCTATTCTTTTACTGCAAGACTACAGTGCAGTTCATCGGTGGCTCTCAAGGGTTGGAGGACGAAAATTTTATCTTCGAGCCTCCATGAGCGGATCGAGCCTCGTTTAGCTAGAGACGTTAAAGAAGCGCTGCTTGGGAGGCAACCCAAGGATTGTTAGTTAGTTGTTTTGTTTCTTTTTGTGGATTTAAATAAAGCCTTGCTCCTTGATCCAATTTTGTGTCTCAAGATCCATGAAACAAGCCTCGTCAAATCCAAAGGTGCCCTCTCCCGATCCGGAAGATGTAGAATTTCTCCAAAAATAAGTCAGGGAAGTCTTAGTATCCATCTGCGTTTAATTGTTTAAAACATTAGGGACAATGTTTTATTTTAAGTTTGGGGGGGAGGTTTCGCTATTTTTTAGCTTACCTGAATTCTTTTGGAAGCATGTTTAGGATAGTGAGGATAGCCTAGGATTTGAATTAGAGTTTTTTTTTTTGGGGAATATGGTTTATATGAATGTGGAGTTCGGGAGCATAGCAGAAAAATGAGAAATTTTAAAATTTTTTGTTTAGTATTAATGTCTAAAGAATGCAATAAACTTATCTTGTGAGATCTTTGAAAATCTAGATTTTTGTTATGGCTTTTATAAGTTTTTTGTCACTCCGATAAGCTTAGTCTCTAACATTAGGAGTTCATGCTTGACTGTTTTAAGAACTAGGTGAAAAAGGAAAAGAAAAAATGTTATGCCTGCAAAAAGAAAAAGCAAAAAAAGAAAAAAGAAATATATGTTGAAAAAAAAGAAAGTGAAAAGAAAAATAGAGTTAGGGGTAAAAAGAGCTACCTTCGTTGTAATCAGTTAGGACCATCCAAGGATTAAATTCGGGATAAAGGTCCATGCAGCGGTGTGTGAAAGCTAGTGCCCTTAGTATCATAAAATGCAAGTTTGGGAGAAAAATCCCACCAGAAAAAGAAAAAGAAAAGAATCAGGCACCCTAGTTTCTTTTTTTGCATGAAAGCTAAAATTTTGAACTATTAGGACTCTTAGTCAGTGTAGGGGGAAGACAAATGGAAAAAATCGTAAAACTAATCTAGGTTAGTAGAAGAACCACTAGATAAGTTTTGAGCATGCTATTCATCAATGCTAAGTTTCATTTTAAAATTTCTTCATGAGTATGCTGTGCTTACTTAGTCCACTTGCATGTTTTCCATATTTTCCTAAGAGTTCTAATTCAATGAGGCTAGAGCTGTTCTTTTCATGTGTCCATAGAATATATTTTGCTCAGCACTAGCAAAAGCTTAAGTTTGGGGGTGTGTTAGCATGCACAAATGCTAACATTTTATCCCTAGATTTGAGTGTTTTTGCTTGCTTTCATTGTGGATTTAATGTCTTACTATGTTAATTTTAGCAATTATGTCCCAAACGAGCTTTGTCATGAATTTTGGAGAAAAAGATGAAGATTTGGGCCAATTTATGAAGATGTGGGTCAAAGGAAGAGATCAAGGACTTAAAAGTGAAGACCAAAGGCCAAAAATTTGGTGAGAAAGGCCCAAGACTAGCCCAAAGTCGAGAAGATGGAAGTCCAAACCAAAGGGTGGCGTTGAGACGTTGTGACGTCAACGTCTTGACGCTAGGCACGGTTGGAGCACTACAAAAAGGGACCTTTGGCCTCGATTTTCAATCATCAAGCAATCATTTGGAGCATTTTCCAAAGGCTTCTAAAGCGTTTTAGAGGGAGGGATTGAGAGGAATGTTCTAGAGAGTTTTGTGAGCATTTTTGGGTTGATTCGAGCTTGTGATGGGGCTCCAATCGAGGCTTTCCTACGGCGGATCAAGGTGTACGCAAGGGTTTGACGTCGGGATAAGTTCTATATGCTGGAAGTTTTGATTGTTCATATGACGATGTATAGCTAATATCCCGACATTCGGGTCTCGAATGAGAATATATAATTGAAAGATATTTTGACTACTATTGTTGTGTCCAGTTACTGATTATTTGATTGAGTGGTCGTAATGCTTTATAAATTCTGGAGAAATTTATATTGATCTGTTACTTAGTGGAAACTCGACGGAGAGAAACTAAGTTAGGACATAACTCAATTGACTAAACTTAACTGCTTGTAGTGACAGTGAGAGTAGTTGGTTAGGCCTAGAGATCTAAACGCAATTAATAGAGCTAAGTAAATATAACCGAGTATCGAATCCACGGGGAATAGTGTAAACTTAGGAAAAACAATAATTTAAACACTAAAATTACTAAGGATGTTCATTATATAGGGAATTCATCCCACAGTAAAAACAAGCCAAAGATAAACAGCAAATGATGATCAAACAGAGTTTAAACACACCGAGGGATAACTGATTGAATGAGAGTTCAGGTATTGAAGTTCAACACATAGTCTAATAAATAATTGCTTACTAAATATTATGTCCACTAATTATAAATCTAGAATCTACTTTATGACATAGGATCTCCTATCGGTTTCTCCTAATTTTCATTAACACATTTTAATAACCTAAGTGTCCTTAGTGCTATTAAATGAGTTAAGCCTTAAGTTCCGATTCATTTTAGATTTCTAGGCCTAACCAACTACTCTTGCTGTCACTACGAGCAGTAAAATCTAGTCGATTGGGCTATTTCCTAACTTAGCTTCTCTCCGTCGAGTTTCCACTAAGTAACAATTCAGTATAAACTTCGTTAGAATTTATAAAGCATTACGACTACCCAAACGAATAATTAGTAAATGGACACAATAGAAGTAGTCAAAATATCATTCAACTATGTATTTTCATTCAAGACTCGAATGCTGGGAAGTTACTTAGACATTGTCATTTGACTCTCAAAATTTCCAGAATATACATGTATGAAAGTAGTAAATGAACAAGAAAAGGGTATAAAACTAAACCGACGTTGAATCCGTGCTTGAGCCTTCATACTTCGTAAGAAAAGCCTCGATAGGACCCCGTCACAAGCTTCTGATCTACCCAAAATATGCCCAAAAACTCTCTTAAACACTCACTCTCACTCCCTCCCTCTAAGAGGCACAAAGAGCCGTAAAAGCTGCTGAGAAATGTTGCTTGATAATGAAAAACCGAGGCAAGGTTGCTCCTTAAATAGTGCTCCAGCCGCACCGGCGTCGAGACGCTGATGTCCTAGTGTCTCGACGTTGTGATGTCATCGACGTGTTGACCAAGTTGTTGCAGCGTCGAGACGCCGAGGGTAGTGTCTCGACTCTGTCCCTCGATTGGTGATAGCATGCATAAATGCTACTATTTTACCCTTGAACTTAATAGTTTTTGTTGTGCCTTAATGTGTCTTTATCGTGCAAATTCTATTTATTGATTATTTTTTGGTCCCTAGGAGTTTTATTGGAATTTTGGAGAAAAAGAGGAAAAAGAAGCCCAAATAATGGAGACTTGTCCATAGAGATTCAAGGTGGGTCAAGTGGGAGAAGTCCAAGACCCTAAATGGAGAAGGATTGGGACAAAGAATGGAAGAGAAGCCCAAAAATCAGCTTAAGACGCATTCTGGAAATTTCCAGCTGAAGGCCAGCGTCGAGATGCTGTCCCTTAGCGTCTCGACGTTAGGCTGCCTTGGAGAAGAATCTGACTACGTCACAGCGTCGCGACGCTGTGACGTCAATTTCGTGACACTGTCCAACCTGAAGGTCTATAAAAGGCACGACTTCCATCCATTTTATTCATCAAGCAATACATTCCTCTAGTCTTTTCAAGGCTCTTTGAGGGTTGGGTCGGGTTGGGCATTTTTTGGAGTGCTCGGGAGCTTGTTTCGAGGAGGATCCAAGGCGCAAGCAAGCGGTTCTTCGACTGTTCATCTCCTAACTCCTTTATTTGTTCATTTATTGTTTTATCTCATGTATGGACGAGAATTTTTGGTTATTATAGTATACATGTATAGCTAAATCCCGGCTTGCGGGTCTTGAATGAAAGAATATAGTTTAATGTTATTTTGAGTGCCTATCTATGTGTCTATTTTACTGATTATTTGTGTGGGTGCTCGTAATGCTCTATAGATTCTGGCCAAATTTATAGTGATTAGATACTTAGTGGAAACTCGACGGAGAGAAACTAAGTCAGATCATAACCCACTCAACTAGGCTTAACTGCTCGTAGTGACAGTGAGAGTAGTTGGTTAGGCTTAGAGATCGATAAGGAATTAGGGCTCATTAATTAACTCGTTTAATAGCGCTAAGGATACTTAGGTTATTAAAATGAGTTAGTTATAATTAGGGGAAACCGACAGGAGAACCTATGTAATTAACGAAGATTCTAGATTTATAATTAGTCGGACACAAGATTAGGCAATTAGAATAACTAATAAGCTATATTTTGGATTTCAAGACCCCCCTTCTCATTCGACTTTATCATCCTCATTGCCAAGTTGCTTGATCAGTTTTTAATTTCTTTGTTTAAATTTTGTTTGCATCTCTCATCATGTCTAGGTGCCTAAATAATAATCAATCTTAGTATTTTTAGTGATTAGAATTTTGTCTTGTCTAAGTGCACTTCTCCCTGTGGAATCGATACTCGGTACTCTACCATTTTATATTACTAGTGGCAACTGTACGCTTGCGAATATCATACCACCAACAGTTGGGAATGTGATCTTCATGGTCTTGGGCTGAATTGGGCTTCAAATCTCCAGATTTTTTGCCCTCTTTTCTCTCCTTCAAGGCCTTTAACTTCTACTCTTTCATCCTTTATGATCAAATCTTCAAAACTTGGGCCAATTCTTCTCTTCTTTCTCCAAAATTCATTCAAAAAGCTCTTTGGGACAAAAATTCTGAAATTAACATGATAAATCATTAAAACAACAATAAATCCAAGCAAAAGTACTTAAGTTTAGGGATAAAATGTTAGTATTTTTGCATGCTAACACACCCCCAGACTTAAGCTTTTGCTAGTCCCGAGCAAAATAAATTCTATGGACACATGAGAAGAATAACCCTAGCCTCAATGAGTTAGAACTCTTAGGGAAATATGGAAAACATGCATGTGGACTAAGCAAGCATGGCATACTCATGAAAAAATTTTAAAATGCAACTTAGCATTAATGAATAGCATGCTCAAAACTTATTTAATGTTTCTTCTACTAACCTAGATTAGTTTTATGGCTTTTTCTGTTTTTCTTCCCCCTACACTGGCTAAGAGTCCTAACATTTCAGAACTTTAGCTATCATGCAAACAAAGAAGCTGGGGCGCCTTGTTCTTTTCTTTTTCTTTTTCTGGAAGGATTTTCCTCCCAAACTTGCATTTTATGATGCTAAGGACACTAGCTTTCACACACCGTTTCAGGGACCCATATCCTGAGTTTAACCCTTGGATGGTCCTAACTAATCACAACATAGGTAGCTCTTTTTACCCCTAGCTCTATTTTTTCTTTCCTTTCTTTTCTTTCCTTTCTTTTCTTTCTTTTTCAACATATATTTATTTTCTCATGTTGCTCTTGTTGTAGGCATAATATTTTCTTTTTCTTTTTCTTTTTTTTTACCGAGCTCTTAAAACAATCAAACATGAATTCCTAGTGCTAAAGACTAAGCCTATCGGAGTGACAACAAACTTATAAAGACCATAACAAAAATCTAGATTTTCGAAGATCTCAAAAGATAAGTTTGTCGTATGCTTTAGACATCAATAATAAGCAAAAAATTTTAAAATTTTTTAGTTTTCTGCTACGCTCCCGAATTCCACTATCATATAAACCATATTCCCCCAAAAAAACTCTAACTCAATTCCTAGGCTATCCTCATTATCCTAAACATGCATCCAAAAGAATTCAGCTAAGCTCAAAAATAGCGAAAGCCTCCCCCCAAACTTAAAATGAAACATTATTCCTAATGTTTCAAACAAATAAAGCAAAGGGATACTGAGACTTCCCTGACATCTTTTTGGAGAATTTCTTCATCATACAACAAACTATTTATGTATGTCTTCATAACTCACTCATTTATATCAAACTTCTTTTTCAAATCTCTATTTTCAAAGCAATTATTTACAGAAAAACCAAGCATCATAACATCTATGGGTCTCTTAACATGAGTTGGTTTTTCAAAAAGGACCAAATTCTCATCAGGCGTAGTATTTTGAACAAATTTATCTACATGAGAATCATTTTCAACACTAGACCGTACTATGCTATCTCTAATTCATGCTCATCATAATCAAGTAAAGCAGGCAGCTCATATTCTTCTAACATCTCTTCATCATCAAACATCTCATCATTGAAAAATTCGTCAGGATTAAAACCCATATCAGGCAGACCTTCTAACTCTAAGGCTAAGTCTAACTCATCATCCTCTTCATTAGGCAGAAATGAATGGCCAACAGAAAAACAAGTATGAATGCTACAAACTGATTCATCTTGACCAAAAATATTAAAGACTACTTTCTCATCATGAATATTGAGAGTTAGCTTACCTGTGTGAACGCTAATTTCAGCCTTACCAGTAGCTAAGAAGGGTCTACCAAGGATCAGAGGTACCTCTTTGTCCTCCTCCATATCTAGCACCACGAAGTCCACAGGGAAGATGAATTTGTTTACTTTGACCAGAACGTCCCCTACAATCCCCATAGGTTGGATCACTGATCGATCCGCCAACTGTAGGGTGATCTCAGTCTCCTTCAAACCTGAAAGTCCAATCCTCCTGAAAAGAGAGTAGGGCATCAAATTTATACAAGCTCCTAAATCACATAATGCCCTACCAAAAAATACATCTCCTATAGTATAGGGAACAGTGAAACTCCCTGGGTCTTTCCTCTTTAGGGGCATCTTTCCTGGACTATCGTGCTACTACATTCAGATAATCTCAAGAATTCTTCATTTTTCAATTTATTTTTTCTAGCTAGCATCTCCTTCATAAACCTTTCATAATTAGGCATATTGGATAAAGTATCTACTAAGGGGATGTTAACTGTCAACTTCTTAAACATCTCTAAAAATTAAGCAAACTGCTCATCTAATTTAACATTTTTAAAGCATTGAGGAAAAGGTAATTCCCTGTAATCGAAGGTCGGACACTCGCCCTTCCTCGTGGGTGGACTAATGCGAGACCCCCTATCATTGTGGTTGCATGGTACCTTCTCTTCATCCTCTTTCAGTTTTTTCTCCTCAATCTTCTCTTCATTTTCTTCATTCTCTTTAATTCCTGCAATGGGGTTATGATGCGCAATTTGCTTACCGCAAGTATACGGGTCAAGTAATAATATAGTGTTTTCGTGATTAAATGAGTGTCGTCCTTCAGATTGGTTTTTAAGCAAATTAAGTATCGTGAATACTTTTATTCAATTTTATTTAGGGAGCAAAACTCAGTAATAAAGATAGAAGTAAAGACAAGAAGCATAAAAAATAAAGGTGGAGACTCAAATGGAATGACTCTTAGGGAATTGATTTCATTGATTAAGATTGAGGATTGATTAATTGGAATGAATTTATCGTGCAATTATTTTACAAGCCAAGGAAACTCTTATCACAATTATCTCTTCCGAGCATAATTGATTCTCATGCATACAACGAACCGAATATCCCTATCTAAGTTTATTAGCATGCAAGGCATTATTAGGTTTAGTCCTTGTTCTACTTCTAAAGGAAATCTAAATTTCATCACAAACTTAGAAGCTCAACTTTAGTCATGCAATTAAATAAGCGAGTCTAGGCAAAACCCCCTCTCCCGAGCAAGATTCAACACCCAAATCATCCAATTAGTGATCAAGTAATTGAAAGCATTAAACAAAACTGCATGAATAAAGTAAAAACACATTCATACCAAAAATCAATCCAACAAACTAAAACAACTACATCAAACCCTAAGACAAACAACTAGCAATTCATAGTCTTGAAACTACAAACACTAATTGAAAGAAAAGCCATAAAAACAACAAGAGGTAAGGGAAAGAAATGGAAAACTCTTGAATCCGTTGAAACCGACACGTCCACATCACGATCTCCACGTCTTCAAGCTTGGTTCCCACTCCTTGGCCTTGCTTCAGCTCCCACAGAAGGTCTCTAGTCAAAATTAGGGCTAAAATCTAACAAAATGGACTCCCCTAATCTGTAACACAAAGTGAGGAATATGTAGGAAAATTGTCTGTAGCGTCGCGACGCTGTCCCTGCTACCGCCAAAAACAGAAAAGGAAAATAAGCGTCGAGACACCCAGAAACCAACGTCTCGACGCTAGCTCTCGTGTTTTCCTCAAACTTAAGCCTCCAACTTTGATTCTAGTCGTTTTCTTTGGCCTCTTTTCGTGCCCCGAACATCCGATTAACTCCATTTTTCTCGATTTAGCTCCAGTAATTGATTCCTACAAATAGAACATTCAAATGCATAAATTTGGCCAACCGAAGAAAGGAGGCTTTGTGACCTTTCTTCGAAGATTTTTTCTACCTCAGTCTCTTCGACTTCATCCTTGCTCTTCGTCTCTTTCTTCCTTCTTACATTGCTCTCTCGGGTTGACTTCCGTGTCTCTGGGAAACTTACCCTTCTAGAGGGTGTTTACTGCAGTGGCTATCTGTCCCAATTGGACTTCCATATTCTTCAGAGCAACGTCATGATTGTTAATCGAGGTTACCAGAGTGTTTACCGTCGACAGAAGGTTGACATTCAAGACCTTCTGTTCTTTGATAAAAAGTGACACCATCTCCTCCAGGTTATTCTTTTTCTCGTGTTGTCCAGACGTTGATGCAAAACCTGGGGGTGGCTGCAAAACATTTTTCGTATTAGCATAGGAAAAGTTCTCGTGATTGCGTAAACCTGGGTGGTAGAAGTTCGATAGATTCTGATTTTGATTAAATCTTCGGTTGCCGATGAACTGTACTTCTTCTACCTCCTGGTTCTCCTTCGTATGGCTCTCGGCTAGCGTGGCAATTGACTTAACCACTTCTCATGTCGTTAGCTTGTTCAAAGCATTGGTCAAGGAAGCCCTTTGCGCTTTCAGACAACTTGATTATCCAATTCATAAATACCAGACTTCTGTTTTATCGGGGTCCTATCCGTGGGCCATTGATAGCTCGTTGATGCCATCTCCTCCAACAATTCCTTGCATCGATTACTGTCTTTGAAAGGAAACTTCCTCTTGCAGATGTATCAAGGACAACTTTAGTCGAACTGTTAAGACCATTGTAGAATAATTATACCTGGAGCCAATCTAGATATTCGTGTTGTGGGCATCTCCTAAGCATCTCATTGTATCTCTCCCACGCTTCATAGAGTTGTTCACCATCGTTCTGCCTAAATGTTCCAATCTCCGTGTGAAGCTTGGTAGTTTTGGCAGGTGGGAAGAACTTGGTGAGGAATGCCTGGGCTAACTCGTCCCATGTGTTAATGCACACTGGTTCTAGTGATTCTAACCAGTCCTTGGCCTTGTCCTGCAAAGAAAAAGGAAAAAAGCCTTAGTCGAATAGCATCAGTCGTTACACCGTTTATTTTCACAGTCCCACAAATTTCTAAAAATGATCGAAGATGCGAGTGTGGATCTTCAGAAGGGTGCCCCTTGAATGAGCACTCCCTCACCATTTGGATAAGTCTCGTCTTCAGCTCGAAATTGTTCGCCTGGATAGGTGCATCTACAATTCCTGAATTTTCTATGGGTAACACTGGCTGTAGGAAATCTCTAATCGCCTTGGGCGCTTCTTCTTATTGGGCCATATCTTCTATCAGTTTTCTTCCTCTCCTGATTGCTCTAAGGGTTCTGTCTACTTCAAGATCTAAAGGAAGAAGATTAGCCTGCTTATAACTTCGCAAGCATCTCCCGAAATTTTAAACAAGAAAATAAAACAAAACAGAACTATTTCCAAAACAAAAACTCAACTATTTATAGCCTAGATTAACATCCATCCTTTTCTTTTCAATGTTAGCAAATTAAATTGCCCAAATTAGTTTCCTATTCCCCGACAACCGTGCCAAAAACTTGATGACCGCAAAGCGCACAAGTCAAGTAATATAAAACAGTAAATATAACCGAGTATCGAATCCACGGGGAATAGCGTAAACTTAGGCAAAGCAATAATCTAAAACTAGAATTACTAAGGATGTTCATTATATAGGAAATTCAGCGCACAGTAGAAACAAGCCAAAGATAAACAGCAAATGATGATCAAGTAGAGTTTAAACACACCAAGGGATAACTGATTGAATGAGAGTTCGGGTCTTGAAGTCCAATACACAGTCTAATAAATAATTTCTTACTAAATATTATGTCCACTAATTATAAATCTAGAATTTACTTTATGACATAGGATCTCCTGTCGGTTTCCCCTAATTTTCATTAACACATTTTAATAACCTAAGTGTCCTTAGCACTATTAAATGGGTTAAGCCTTAAGTTCCGATTCATTTTAGATTTCTAGGCCTAACCAACTACTCTTGTTGTCACTACGAGGAGTTAAGTCTAGTCGATTGGGCTATGTTCTAACTTAGCTTCTCTCCGTCGAGTTTCCACTAAGTAACAATTCAGTATAAACTTCGCCAGAATTACGACTACCCAAACGAATAATTAGTAAATGGACACAATAGAAATAGTCAAAATATCATTAAACTATGTATTTTCATTCAAGACCCGAATGCCGAGAAGTTAGTTATACATTGTCATATTGACTCTCAAAATTTTCAGCATATACGGGTATGAAAGAAGTAAATGAACAAGGAAAGGGTATAGAACTAAACCAACGACGAATTCGTGATTGTGCCTTCATCCACCGTAAGAAAAGCCTCGATCGGAACCCGTCACAAGGTCTCGATCTACCCAAAAGATGCCCAAAAACACTCTTAAACACTCACTCTCACTCCCTCCCTCTAAGTCGCTCAAAGAGCCTTAAAAGTTGCTGAGAAATGTTGCTTGATGATGAAAAACTGACGCCAAGACGCTTCTTAAATAGTGCTCCAGCCGCGCCGGTGTCGAGATGCTGATGTCACAGCGTCTCGATGCTGATGTCACAGCGTCTCGATGCTGATGTCACAGCGTCTCGATGCTGTGACATCATCAACATGTTGCCCAAGTTGTTGCAGCGTCGAGACGCCGAGGGTTGCGTCTCGACGCTGCCCCTCGGCTGAGAATGTGATCTTCATGGTCTTGGGCTTAATTGGGCTTCAAATCTCCAGATTTTTTGCCCTCTTTTCTATCCTTCAAGGCCTTTGACTTCTACTCTTGACCCAACTTTCATCCTTCATGATCAAATCTTCAAAACATGGGCCAATTCTTCTCTTCTTTCTCCAAAATTCATCCAAAAAGCTCCTTGGAACAAAAATTCTGAAATTAACATGATAAATCATTAAAACAACAATAAATCCAAGCAAAACTACTTAAATTTAGGGATAAAATGTTAGCATTTTTGCATGCTAACACCTATCAAAATACCCCCAACCTAAACCTTGCTAGTCTTCGAGCAAGCCAAGACTAGAATGAAAGAGATTATTATGCAATGCTATATTCATGACTCAATTTCTCAAAGACAAGCATGATCAACATTTTACTCGAAAGACTTAAATGCAAGTCTAGCAGAATTAGAGACAAATTAAAATTAATCAAATTCTTTCTCATACATAAATGTGAGTTAAGTCTTCCCTAGAGATCTTTCGAAAAGTTCAAGACGGGTTTATAAAACTCTCATTCCATCTTGCCCCTACACTGGACAAAGGCATAAGGCATTAAAGGAAAGGAACAAATTAACTTGTTAAAGATGCAAAGGGGGTGCCTTAAATTCTTTCTTTGTTTTCTCTCAACAAAAGAGCCCTAAGCTTGCATATAAATGATTTTAAAGGGGCACTAGCTTTCACACATCTACTGTAGGAACACATTTCCCAAGTTTAACCCTTGCAAAATTTTCCTCAAAACATGCTACCATCATATCGAGGTGACAACAGAAATATGAATCCTATAAAGCCATCTAAAACCAACAAAACTACGCTAGGAAGGACTCCTGCTCAATTTAGACAAGAAAAATTTTGAAAAATTTTAATGAAGGCTCTAAAGATGCTAGAATACATGCAATTCAACTATAAGCAAAACATATACTCATGGTTTTCTCATTCTAGAAATTTCATAATCAATTTGAAAGCAATGCATATAATCTCATAAATAGTCTATAATTTTTTTGAATTGCTCAAAATAGTAGGTCCAATGCTCAGGTGCATGGCCTCAATCCAATAAAGCATATAGAAAACAAGTAAACATGCATAAAAATATAGTCTGACGCTCGAGTGCATCAAGACTCAACCTAAACATGGCATCCATATGTTTCCACCCCCAACCTAAACAATACATTTTCCTTGATGTAAATCAAACATGCAACCTAAAGGACAAAAAGTAAAAAGGAACAAAAAACCTCCCCTGTGTTAAGCACTTGGATTAGTAAGGATGGAAACTCCCATGACCGGCAAAATGTGTAGCTTGGAATAGGGAAACCTATTAAACAGACAAGACAGACAACTAAGAAAACAACTAAGCAATCAAACAAACTATTAAAACAAGAGGAAAGGGATAGAAAGGTAAAACTCATTGGGTTGTCTCCCGGAAGCACAATTTTTTAACTTCTCATGCGATCTAGACAGAAGATGGTTAGGAAATAAGATGAGAAATAATAATTAAAGATGGACATCAATCAAGCTAAGTGAAAGTATACACTATCGCATGCAGTAATAAAAAACTCTGAAGTATTCCAATGTATCGATCCCACAAGAACTAATTACACACAGATTTGAAGAAACTGCTCTTAAATTGTAAGGTAGGTAACCAAGATAAAATAATTGATGTTGGGGTTTTGGAAAATAATACAGAAAACAACAAAAAGAATAAATAAACAATAATAAAAATGATAAGTTTAGTAAAATTTCAACCCAAGTGTGAAAAACTCTAATAATAGCTTGTTCAACCTAAGTCTGGGTCAGGTTTAACTCCTATTTGGCCTTGCTCCCAAGAACCGTTAGAAGACTAAGCGAGTACCGTTATGCACATTTTTGTGGCTCGACTCCGACATAGGTGATTCACGCATGCAACCTATAACCCTATAGTTGTTATAAGCGGCCATCCCCTATGACAGCGAATACACTCTTTCGAGCCTTTTCTCCTATATCACCTTTATGAAAACCAATATTATTCGACCCTTTCGGTAACGAACTCATTTTGCATGGTAAGTCTATGTGATAAAATTAAACTTAACAAGATAGAATGACAATCAATAAAGGATGACATGCATAAACAAAGCTTAGGCAAACAAACAACTTTCAAGCTATTCCATCCACAAGGGAATTCACCAAACCGAACCCCTTAATGGAATTTAGCTACGCATGATGGATAAAAGTGTAAACAAATAACTTATCATTGAATAAAATAATGGCAAATACAAGAAATAATGAAAAGAACAAGATGTTGGAAAATAATGTGCAATAGCTAAAATTGGTGTTTTTCTCTTTATCCAGTCCCTCTAGAGTTCTCACAACACTCTACTATCCTTATACAAGGTGGAAATAGGGTGAAATCTCTACAAACATGAATATTTGATGTCTAACTAAGGTTAGAATTTTGTCTTCTAGTAAGGACTGCGGACATCATAACTCATGGGAGTCTACTAGGTTTCTGTCACCACTCTCTTCTTCCTAGTGAGTTCTGCTTGCATTTGCCTTCGATTTGTGGCCTTTTATAGAGTGGGGAGTCGTTGAGGAGTCCCGAAAATGGCGCATGCAGGTAGCCCAGTCAGTTTTGGAATCAAGACAGCTGGTTAGGCGCGTGAAAAGCTCGTTCAAAACGACACACGACGGACTCGAACTTTTCTGTTTCTGCACAGAAATGCAGTCGCATTTCATTTAGCCTTGGCCGAAATGCGGTTGCATCTCTATTGTTGCCCTATTTTCCTCTGTTTTTCCTGCAACATGCAAAAATAGGTTAAATTTATACCAAATCAGTTCATTTAAGCAAAAAAATGCATAATTTAACAAACATGACTCTCTAAGACTCAACTTATCAACTTTTACACTTTTTAGGCTCAGGAATAGTTAATTTGACCCAAAAACATACAAGTTTCATAAGAAATAAGCTAAGAATAAGGGGCAAAATAGGTATATTTTTGGCACTTATCAATGTCGTTATGCTCGACGAGATTCAAACCAATCAACCTGGGTCGGTAAATGCATCAAGAATAACTCTAGAAGAACTGAAATGTGCAACATCCTCAAAACATGTATAAGACTCATCATCAGAAGAAATATATAGTCAACATGCTCAAAAATAGGTGGAATGAAGGAAGAACTAACAACACCAACCACAGGAGAAACAATAGGGCCATCACTAACTACCCTAAAATTCAATTGTTTTCCCTTGAATCCTACAGTAACTACCCCTGAATCTACATCAATGTGAACCTTGGCTGTTTTCATAAAAGGACGACCCAAAATAAGAGATGCAGAAGTAGAATTACATGAAGCAGACATATAAAGAACGTAAAAGTCAGCAGGGAAAACAAAGTCTTCTACTTTAACCAAGACATTCTCACATACACCTAGAAGAGAAATACTAGACCTATCCGCCAAGTGGATAATAACGCTAGTCTCATACAAGTCAGACAAACCGAACTCATGAAATAAAGACATAGACATCACGTTAATTGAAGCTTCTAAGTCTAACATGGCATATCTTATAAAGTGTTGTCCTATCATACAAGGCAAAGAAAACATACCTGGATCTAAGCAGTTTTCTGGGAGAGGTTTGAAGGCAAGCATGGAAAGATTTTCACTAACCTTTTTCTTTTTGGAGGTTCTCTTTTTAGTACACCACTTCTTGAGGAATCTAGCATACCTTGGGAATTATTGAATCGCCTCCAAGAGTGGAATGTTCACTGAAACTTTTATTAACATCTCTAGTGCATTCTTGTCTTCCTCCTCATTTTTCTCAGTGTGTGTACTAATCTAGAAGGAAAAGGAGCAGGCTCAGTATAATCAAAAGTAACAGGGGGTTCAAGACTTACCTCATGATTCTTTTCCTCAACATTTTTGGAAGGGACTGAGGGTGGCTTTAAGACAACTTTGTTGGGTTTTATGCCCTAAAACTCGTAGATAGTAAATGAAACAAATTAATCGATCTCAATAAAGTGTTATTTGAGTGATTCAGTTATTTGGTTATTGAATAATCGAGTTTGCATTAATAAACCCTAAATCCAATAAACTAAGATCCAAGGTTGTTTAAATGAAACTTGGACTAGTATGTGGGGACATACAGGGATCGATGTCCAAGTAACAACCTAAAAGGTCTATAGTATAGGGATAAGGTTGGGTACCTTATCCTGGTGACACTATGTGATACGGCCCACCTTGTATTCGATACAGATGCAATGATCCAAAGCATCCATGTAGGAGACATGCGGGTGGGGGTATCCTATGCAATGAGCTTGCATAAGACCGGACCGCGAAATAGTAACCACTAGATGTAACGTCGTTAACTAGTTTAGGTTTTTATTTCAATAGGATGACCTAGGTAACTCAATCTCAATCCTAAGTCTGTTATGAACTCCTTTAAGGAAGAATTTTCCTTAGATTTGTATGGGTGAGATTGGCCAGTTTGCCGACTCAATAATCATACCATTTCAGGGGCAAGACCGAATGGGGGCTGGGAACATAACAGTACAAGATGGAATTCACTCCTTCCCCTATTGGGGTAAGTAGATGTGTGTTTCCTTAAGGGCTTATTCTAGGGCTTGAACAAAGGCGCGCCGTCCTCTCCTGGCCCGAGAGGAACTCTTGTTTAGTGGTTGAACCCTAAACAACTTGTTCATTAGAGGGATCAGTGATACTTAAGAAACCAGAGGAAACCTAGGGGTAAAACGGTAATTTGACCCAGCTGGTGTTACGAACACACTTGAAGGATTGACTTACTGCATTGGTCGATATCCGTGGACACAGAAATATTCTACAGTGAGAAGAGTGCAGCTGTGGGTCTTTACTGAAGTGACCCACAGTTAACGAATGTTGACTAACTTGGTTAATGAGTTTAGCCAATTAATCTCGTATCATTGGAGCTTCTGATCTGTAGGTCCATTAGGTCCCACTGGTAGCTCGTAAAGAGACTTGAGGCAATTAAGTATAAATTGTAAATTGAAAGTGTTCAATTTATTTAGGGGAATCATATAGTATATATTGATACATTATAATATAAAGTTTATGAAACTTTATAATATAATTTTGAATTAATTTCAAAATTAATTCTTGAGAGAAAATATTTGAAAAAGTTCAAATAATTAATATGAATTGGATTGATATTAATATAAATAATTTAATAAAATCCCTAAGATTAAATATATGATATTTAATTGGGTAATTAATTAATTATTGAATTAATTAATTATTTATTAAATTAAATATGAATAAGATATTAGATTTGATTAGATCTTATTCATGACCTTTTCCAATAAATAGGACCCCTGGGGTGGAGTGAAAGGCAATCTCATTCATTCTTCTACTCTCAGAGAATTCCCCTGAAGGTTCCCTCTAGACTCCCACCAGTCTCCTGCCTCTAGAAGTCTCCGAGTCATACCGGTGTAGCCATAATGGTGGTGTTTGCAGTAGTTCGTGATTATTTCACAAGCAGTTGGTGAATTTAATTTGAGTCGTCAACGAGAGTAAGTAATTTGTTACTATATAAATTAAATTTAGATCTAATATTTTTGTATGCTTAGTCGTAATATAAATTTAGAATAGTTCTAAGATTATTGCCAATGTATTGGTATTTTAGATTAAACAAAATTAATTACGAATCGGTCCCAATCACGCTTTCGCTTTATGGAATTATGAAATTCCAATCCCTTCAAACTCCAGTCCTAAGTGCGATAACATTAAGACCTTCCTTATTTGGCATCTCAGGTTGGGTAGGCAGCTTCCCATATTGGACCTCCAATCTACTTATGGAAGTGGGCTGTTGTGTGATTTGATTTCCCATGTTTTGCATACCGGCCTTAGTCTCATGTTGAAACTTAGCAGTAGATTCAACCAAAGATTTAACCATATCCTCTAGGGACGTATTTGAATGGGAAGATTGGCCTCCAAAGTTGGGCTTTTGATTGTTGTTCTGACCATTGCTAAAATTAGGGTGATCCTTCCATCATGGATTGTATGTATTTGAAAAGGGATCACACCTCCTACCTTGGCCATTTTGATTTGCATATCCTCCTATGGCATTTACTTCTGAAGTTTGGCTCTCTTGCAGCTGAGGATGGGAATCTGTAGGATGGCCTTGGATGGAACAAACTCCACAGGCCTTTTCTTTGGATATCTATCCTGTCATAAGTTGTTTAAAAAGATCAGTAAATTCAAACATTTTAATATCAAGATTACTTACCTCATTTACAGCTTCTGCTTTTGGAATTAGACCAAGAACTCGTATCCCAAACTGTTTAGAATTTTTGGCCATGGATGAGATGAGTGCTCGAGCCTCAGCTGCAGTTTTGTTTACTAATGCTCCTCCACTGGCTGGATCGATCATGCTACGATTTGTAGGGAGCAAACCTTCATAGAAATATTGGATTAGCAATTGATCGACAATTTGATGGTGGGGAAAACTAGCACATAACCTTTTAAACCTCTCTTAATATTCGTAAAGAGTTTCGCCGACGATCTGAGTGATGCCATAGATCTATTTGCGAAGATTAGCGGCCCTAAGCTGGAATTGTTTTTTCTAAAAATATCTTCTTCATCTCAGCCCAAGTATTTATGGAACCACTGGGAAGAAAGTTAACCAATCTTTTGCCATATATTTTAAAGAGAAATGGAAAGCACGTAAACTTATCTGTTCATCGGTCACACCGTTGGGTTTCATTCCCGTGCAAACGATGTACAACTCCTCTAAGTGCTTATGTTGGTCCTCCCCTGTGCTCCCCCTAAAAATAGGCAAACGATGGATTAGTCCCGATTTAAGTTCAAACGCACCTTCAGTTTCGGGGTAAGTGATGCAAAGTGGTTGTCGGTTCAAATTTGGGGCTGCAAGTTGTTTCAACGTTTGCTCGGCCATCCTTCGTGGTGGCTCAAAATCCATGTTGACTTCTTCCATTTTTGCCTCCCTTCATAATCTACGTTCTTCCCTCGTAATGTCAAGATAAAAGAAAAACCTCTATCCTGTGAAGAACAAATTTGCATAAACTGAAGACAAAAAGTCAAAGAGTCAAATACAAAAAAAGTAAAGAAAAATTTGCCCAAGACTCCCCAGCAACGGTGCCAGTTTGATGGACGACTTGTCGAAGGTCGTATCAAATAAATTTATAAGTCCACGACACCTGAAGCTATCTTGTAGCAATAGTGGTCGAGGTCGATCAAAGGGAGTCTATGCAAACAAATTCCAATTTCCTTATTTGTTTTAGGTAACCAAAAATGGAAATTTTTATATTACGAAAGAAATCTAATTATGGAAAGTAAAAGAGAAGGAAAGTAAAGAGCAAAGAAATAGTGAGAATGATTCAATACCTTGGAAATCATGTAATCGGGGTTGTCATGCATAAGTTTATTACAATTAAATCATGAGTTTCACAAAATATGGCAATTACATTACCAAAGTCTAGCATACTCTAGAGTTACCATGAGTCGTGTTCTACTATCACGGACAAGCCAAAGCACTTAGCTTGATTCTAGCCTTAATTAACTAATTGGTTGGTTAATTAATTAAGACCGCATTGAGAACTAGCTAGCTTAGTCATGCATGTAATCAAACGAAATTAACCCCTTTATTACAATAACTAAATCATTTATCTCAAAACTACTTTAATTAGCAAATAAATTCAAATGAACCATGGTAAAAGATTGTCAATCTCTTCCTAGCATACTTGAATTTGTAAAGAACGGAGATAAAATCACCTAAGCATGCAACTATAATCAAAGCTCAAGAAACTTAATTAAAAGTAAATAAGCTTACACAATGACATCCCGATTACATGAAGGAGGAGCCTAGCCGCTCATGGAACACAAATAAGCTTGATTCTTCTTTGAATACATCATGAAAAGCGATAAAACTAGCCTAAATGTGAAAGAGTAGTGGAAAAAGTGAGGGAAAAGGCTACAAGAATGTAAGAATCAGTTGATGTCGAAACCTAAACCAAAGCTCCCTATTTATAGAACTTCTTGGCCTCCAAGTCGTGGTATTTTGGCGCTAAAACGAGCCTCCAAAGGTGGGGAAAATTCGTGCAAGAAAAGGAAAGTTTCAAATAAGGAAATTTCCTAGCGTCAAGATGCTAAGCATGGCGTCGAGACTCTGCTCCAAATTTTTCCGTAGTTGTAAGTGTTAATATTAAACATGCTGAAGCAATTTAGGATCTTAGGCACTTAATCTCATCAATTTGATTCAAGAAGACATTGGTTGGTTTTTGTCAGTATGTTCAGAAATATAGTCGTTGATAGTAATCAATCCAAGTATAAATTGACAAAATCAAGTAGTACCTGGTAAGTCCAGGGTCGAATCCACAGGGAAGGGATATTCAAAAAGTTTTTATCAATATTTACTGATCTAAACTCAAAAACGTAGATACTATTTTAAAAAGAATAAACAAGAGATTTGGTATATTTGAAAAGTAAATACTTGCGTAAAACAAAACATGCGACGAGAGTGAAAGGAAAAGTATAAAGAAGAATGGTATCAAGGCTGTTGCGGTTGCAACCTCATGCGTTTATAAGAACCTTGTAGCGCATACTTTGATTAATTGATCCATTGATGCCTAAGTGAGAAAAAAATCATAAGTTTCCCTTCCGGTACTCCTTCTGCGTTTGGCATAAAAACTATCAATTGGTTATTTGGCTAGTTTATGTGTGAGGCTTAGTTCTCTAAAAACTTACAAGGGACTGCGTTAGTCACGATGCAATCAAAGCTCATGCATGCACTATCTTTTGGCGGTAGTATTTTCGTGCTACCAAGACTACATGTCATGCGCTAACTTGTTCTACTTAGAGATGTCCGTATGCATTACCTGTCAGGGATTTAGCATACTACTACAGCATCTGGCTGGCCAAGCGGGAGTTAGTAATGAAAAGATTATCGCAACTAAGTAGAAGGCAAATAATGTTTCATTTAACTCAAAATATGTGCTTACAAAATATACTTATCACCGTATGAGGTGCTTGCGCTAAGCCTTGAAGAAAAATTTAGCTCATGCGAGCAAAATAAGACATTATGAAAGAACATTACAAACGCAAGTTGCTCCTAATCACAGTTCTCTGTGATCTCTTTCCTTCTCCTTCGTTCTCCTTTTTTTTCTTCTCGATCGAATGCCCCCTTTCTGTGAGTATGTGGCTTCTATTTATAGGCGAGGGAAGGAGACTTCTCCAAGTTATTAGCAACTTGGGTTAATCATCATTAGGCAACTTGCTCACTTTTCAGCCCTTTTTCCACCCACTTGCGATAGTTGAAACAGTTGTGTCAGCACTGTCTTTTCATCATCTTATCTGTCTTTTGATCATCTTGGAATGTGTGCCTGCGCTTAGAAGGAACTAAAACAAACAACTGAATTAGTTTGCGCTAGCGCCCTATATTTTATAATTTCTCACCGCATACATGAATATATCTCGTCGCATAAAATTATCACATTTTTCATTCTTTTTGCATTGAAGCAACGCATCTTTGTTTCTTTTGGCCTTGTTTTATTCTAAGTTTAAACGACAAATAACTTGCTTTTTTGCAAGTTATCAAACCCCCAAACTTAAACTATTGCTTGTCCTCAAGCAATGCCTATTATCAACTCTGCGATAGTTACTCTGCTTCTCATTGCTTGCGATCTTAACATCTTATTTTCTCTTTTTCTTGCGCGCATTACAAAACAAGGTTAACTTTTGCCAAATTTCCTTCATTGCTTAAGGAGAGTTCCTTGCGCTTAGATTCTTCCTTGCGTTAACTCAGCCAATCTTCTCCTGCATGACCTGGGCGCATAATGATTTTTTTTTTTAAGAAGGCAAATAATGAATGAGAACAATGGACATCAAAACGCATGCTTTCGTTTTGGCTTACTCACATTTGTGATGAAAGGTATCCAACTTCGGGCATTACATTTGTTTACTGTCCTCAACGCTCATGGGTTGCGTTTGTCTTCACGCAGTGGCAAACTATGGGTGTCATAAATGCCCCTGGCTACAAACATGTCGCATACCTAGAGGAACGCATGTATTTATTTAATTATGCGCTAACTCCCCTAAACTTAAATTGGACAAGGCCCTCATTGTCCCCCAAACTTACACTGGAGTGTATGGAACGACGGAGATCAAGGCTGAGTTGCGGCAAGTTGAAAATGCTAAGGGATTTTTCATAAGATTTGAGGAAATGAAGACAAAAGTTAAATCAAATTAAATAATGCGTTTAAGAAAATTCAGAAGGTCAGATCCGAGGATTGAAAACAAAGGATCTGACGTAGAGAATTTGCTAGATAACGACATTTTATTAAGGCAGAGAGAAAATTGTTATAAGAAAAACAGCGAGATATATTAATGTAATGCGATACAAAAGTATAAAACAAGGGTGCATACATTTAGAACAAAAAGAAAAGAACAAAGCAAAGAAATCTAAGTGTAGGTTACTCCTAGGATGGTGGTGGTGGTGGAGGTCTTGAATCCCTCGGCGCAGGCGGCGGCATAGATCCGCGCACTCGCGAAAGACCTGCGCCATGTGGTCTTGGAGCAGCTGGTCTTGCGAATAAGTTGGGTGGTACTGGCAAGCGGCCAAACCTTCAGTCCATCTCATTAGAAAAAGGAGCAAGGCATTTACTCGCTGCGACAGCTCGTCCTGTTGTGTGCATAGCAACTCTTGTTGTTGGCATAATCGTTCTTGCTGCTGTGGCAGGGGCTGAATGACCTCGTGGATTATCTGCCGCATCTGAGAAAAAATCAGGGTTGCGTCTACATCTATGGTCAGATCAGGCACAACCGGATGTGTGCTCGCAGAAGTTGTGGCTTGCGGCGTAGGGGTCGGCGCAGGCACTTCTTCATTGCGAGTGGGGCTCGGCAATGAGTCCTCACAAATCTCCTCTGGTAGCAATTCTTCGTTGTTCTGCGGAGGAGGTGTGTTCTGGACAATTGGTGGTTGAGGTGGCGGTGGAGGTGGTGGTAATTTTTGTTGCGGTGGTGGCATGGAACCTTGAGGTTGGGCGCAGACAGTGGTTTCCTGCGCGGACGAAGTTGATTGATGGGTCCTTATGGTTGGCGGTGGGTTTCTGCTTGCAGTCTGCTTGCGCCTCTTCTTCTTTTGTGCCTCAGGCGCAGGCAAAGGCTTGGTGGGTTGAGATGCGGGGGCTGTTGGCTGCTGCGTGCTTCCTTGCAGAAGCTTATTGCGAGTGCTGGTTACACGCGTCCACCATTGTTCATCGAAATCCTTCCGCATTGTTCGTATTTCTTCATCAACTGCGGGCAGGAGGTTTGATGCGCGGCATAAAGATGTGACAAGGCCAGGACAAGACATTGCGCCCTTTGGTTTTGCTGCAGTCTGGTGCAATGTTTCGACGAGGATGCGGCCTAAGTCAATTGGGGTGCCCCTCATGACGCAGTAGACAAGGATTACCCACTGCAGGCTCAATGTGGCATCATGCTTTGTGGGCATGATTCGATTTTTCACCCAATGCATCTAGCAAGTTGCTTCAAATTATAGCAGCTGGGATTTGAGGGTCCTCGCAGCTCCGTGCCCATCCCATTTGGCCCCAGGTCTGGCCACCGCAAGAAGGACTGCGCTCAAAAAGTCATCATCAAGACAGTCGAGGAGCGCATTCCCTTCTGCGTTTGGGATGTCTCGCAGCTCATAGACGTTGTTGATGTGCGTGGAGGAAAATGCGACTGCGTGGCCTCGCACCATGACTTCAGCAACTTCTTCGTGCCACCGCGCCCGGTAGAAGTCGTGGACTAGAGTAGGGGCGTAGGATCGAGGATTCTCGCAAACTGTTTCCCACTTGAGTTGGGAAATTTGCTCTGTCATTGTTTGTGGTAGGGGACAGCTGAATCCACGTTCTTCTTGAAATTTGCCCCAGTTGTCGCTGCCCTCCTTTTCTTTGGTTGCGCCCACTTTGGTTTTGCCTTTGTCTTTAGGTGCGGTAGGTGCTTTCCTTTTCTTGCTGGGAGCTGCCGCAGGTTTTTCAGAGGGTTCGCGGATGACCACCCCCGTTGATTGGATGTTGCGGCGATGAGTAAGGGGAAGTTCATCCTCGGAATCAGAAATTTCTACTTCCATAGCTGCCGCAATGATTGCTAAGTTGGTTGTGGCCATTTCTGCGGCAGTCGGATCTTCCGCCTGCTTGCTGAAGCCTTCTTTTTCTTTGGCCGCATTTGTATCTACGGCGACTTTGTGTGCAGATTCTTCTGCAGCAGCCTTTTCTTGTTCTTCCCGCAGATGAATTGCTTCGCCTTCTTCTCCTAGTTTTCCCATCAAGGAGTCCCATGCGGCCACTTCCCGCTCAGAAAACCGCGGCGAAGTGGGTTACGCTGAGGTGGATGGTGGGTGAGAAGTTTTTGTGGGGGAAATGGAGGAAGATGAAGGGTTGCTTGATGATGCAAGGGAAGCCGAGGAATCTGGGGGTGGAAGAAGGAGGGGCATCGAAGGGAATGGAGATGGAAATGGGGTTAGGTTTCGAGGGGTGGGAAGATTTTGTGCGGGTTGAAGGTTGACGGGTTGGATGACGAAGGTCGAGGTGTCTAGAGGTGCAATATCGAGCACCTCCGGAGGTTTGGTCGCGGACATGGGTGGTTGCTCGAGGTTGATAACTTTGTTTTCCTCTGTTTCCATGGGGTCTTGTTGTGGCTCCCCTTCATTTTGGTTCGTATTCTCCTCGCTAGACGAGGGACTTTCGCTTCTGAGAGGACCTTCAACCTCTGGTGAGGACAGTGAGGCGTCATCGACGTAGCCCCGAACTGAAAGGTTTTGGGAATCTGACATTTCAAGGGTTTGGTGGATCTTTAGAGAGAGAAACAAGGGTTTAGGGTTTTTGCAAGGATGAAGAAGATGAAGCTTTTAGGAAGGTACGCGCATGATTTTATAACTTAACGCAAGGCTTGGTGTGCTTTGGTTTGCTGCCCTTTCACATCCACGTAGGTAGTGGATCATGATTAACATGGGGGAATGTGGGCGGTTGCCTTGGTTGTCGTGCAAAGACAGGGATTAGTGCGGCTCATTAAATGAAAACATGATTATGGTTGCGCCTCCAATGCGAAAGAAATACAGATGGATTGGGACATGCAATGGGATTACTCTCCTAAGGCTTTTGTCGCAACAAAAATTACTACCGCAATGCTTCTAACAAACTGCTAACATACTAATGCGAGTCAATCTTGCGATGAGATCTAGATTACTAAAATACTCACGCAATAAAATAAAAATGCGAAAAGAAACAAATACTTACAACCTCTAACTTGTTGTGCTCTTGCCTTGCGCTAGGTCCTGACGCAATTGAGAGCACTTTTTTTTCTTTTTGGACCTATTTTGTCTTGCTCTTTTAGGGCGGATCTTTTAGAAGAATAATCTCAACCACCTCGTCAAAGGTCCCTTCAATGTACGGCTTTACTCTTTGCCCGTTGACCTTGAAAATTCTCTTTCCGTCAATAGAATGTAGGCCCACTGCCCCATATGGGTATACTTTATGGATAGTATATGGGCCCGACCATCTGGATTTTAGCTTACCTGGAAAGAGACGTAAGCGAGAATTAAATAACAATACTTTCATACCTTCTTTAAGATCCTTTTTGCATATTCTTCGATCATGCCATTGTTTCTGTTTTTCTTTACTGATCTTGACTTTTTCATATGCACATCTTCTGAATTCTTCCAATTCTGATATCTGACGCAAACGTTCTTGTCCTGCTACTTCTAGATCGAAATTTAGACGCTTTATTGCCCAATGCGCCTTGTGCTCTAATTCCAAGGGCAAATGACAGGCCTTGCCAAACACCAACGCATATGGAGATGTTCCTATGGGTGTTTTAAAGGCTGTGCGGTATGCCCATAATGCATCATCTAGGTGTTGCGCCCAGTCTTTCCTGTTTGTGCTGACAACTTTTTCGAGAATTTTCTTAATCTCTCTGTTCGATAGTTCAGCCTGTCCATTGCTTTGTGGGTGATAAGTTGTTGCGATATGATGTTTAATATTGTATTTTTGCAACAGCTTTGCCATGATTTTGTTTATGAAATGAGATCCTTCATCACTGATACGCCTGCGTGGCACACCGAATCTTGTAAAAATATTCTTTTTGAGGAACTTTGCCACGGTCGACGCATCGTTCTTAACGCAAGCGATTGCCTCCACCCATTTTGTTACGTAGTCCACTGCGAGGAGGATATATTGGCATCCTTGCGACAATGGAAAAGGTCCCATGAAATCAATGCCCCAGACATCAAATGGCTCAATTTCTATTATGTAGTTTTGTGTATCTCATTCCTTGCGCTGATATTGCCAATGCGCTGGCACTTGTCGCAACTATCAACATATCTCTTTGCGTCTTGGAACAAAGTGGGCCACCAATAACCACTCTGTAATACTTTAGCCGTGGTGCGTTGGCCTCCAAAGTGTCCTCCATACGGGGCTTCATGACAAGCTCCCAATATCTTCAATGCATCTTGATGGCTAACGCATCTTCTGATGATCTGGTCAGGTCCTCTACGATAAACATAGGGGTCATCCCATAAATAAAACTTTAATTCATGAAAGAATTTCTTACGGTGTTGCGCTGAATACTACTCTGGTAAGACCCCTACGACAAGGTAGTTTGCGATGTTTGCAAACCAAGGCTCTTCATCTTTAATCATCAAAAGCTTTTCATCGGGAAATTCTTCTGTGATAGGGATCTCTGACGCATCTACCTTCTCAAGATTCTCCAAGCGTGACAAATGATCTACGACCAAATTCTCACTCCCTTTTTTGTCTTTGATCTCTAGATCGAATTCTTGCAATAATAAGATCCACCTAATCAATCTTGGTTTTGCATCTCTTCTTGTGATTAGATATTTTATCGCCGCATGATCTGTGTAGACAATGACTTTTGAGCCAATTAAATAAGCACGAAATTTTTCAAAAGCATAAACAACCGCTAATAATTCCTTCTCGGTTGTCGTGTAATTTGTTTGTGCTTCATTCAATGTTCTGCTGGCATAATAAATAGGGTGCAGAATCTTTTCCTTTTTTTGTGCCAGGACTGCTCCAACTGCCCCGTCGCTAGCATCACACATTAAGACAAAAGGTTTCTTCCAATCGGGAGTTGCGAGGATGGGTGCACTGACTAGCGCAAGCTTTAGGTCCTTGAAGGCCTTGACGCATTCTTCTGAAAATTCAAATTTTCTATTTGTTTCCAGCAATGCGCAAAGTGGCTTTGTAATATGTGAGAAGTTCCTGATGAACCTGCGATAGAATCCTGCGTGTCCCAAGAAACTTCGAATTCCCTTTACAGATGATGGTGGTGGCAATTTTTCAATAACATCAATTTTCGCTTTGTCGACTTCAATTCCTGCGCTGGATATGCGATGACCTAAGACAATTCCTTCTTCCACCATAAAGTGGCATTTCTCCATATTCAGCACTAGGTGAGTCTCTTCGCATCTCTCTAACACTTGTTCTAGCTGCGTTAGACAGTCTACGAAGGACTTCCCATAAACTGAGAAGTCGTCCATAAAAACTTCCACGGATTTTTCTAGTAGGTCTGAAAAGATGGCCATCATACATCTCTGGAATGTTCCAGGTGCATTACACAACCCAAAAGGCATCCTTCTGAACGCAAAGGTGCCATATGGGCAGGTGAATGTAGTCTTTTCTTGGTCCTCTGGCGCAATGGTAATCTGATTGTACCCCGAGTATCCATCAAGGAAACAATAATATGCTTGTCCCGCAAGTCGATCGAGCATCTGATCAGTGAATGGAAGAGGGAAATGATCCTTCTTAGTAATTGCGTTCAACTTGCGGTAATCCATGCATATGCGCCAACCTGCGTCGAGCCACTTGATAATCTCTTTTCGCACAACTTCCATCATTGCTGGATTTAGCCTTCTTTGTCGCTCTATAAATTCTGTGGATTCATCTAGCAACCGAATTTTATGCATGCAGTATGAGGGGCTAATGCCTCTAATATCTGCTAGACTCCGCCCAATGGCCTTCTTGTGCTTTGCGAGGACCTGCATCAAAAGGTGCTCTTGTAATTGATTAAGCTTCGATGAAATGATACTGGGAGTGATTCTTTTTCTCCTAAAAACCTGTACTTCAAATGTGATGGGCGTGGCTTAAGTTCTAACGCAGGGGGTTGCGTTATGGAAGGCAAGGTGGGGGCTCTTTCCTTTAGATCCAACGCATGGATAATTTCTTCATGTTGCGCTAGGGTGCAATTTTCTTCCACCTGTTCTTCCTTGTTCTCTTCTCTCATGGAGCTGAATGCATTTGATTGTAGTATCTCCTGCGAGGAGCACACATCTATGCGAGCTACCATGTCGCATTCTTTGTTGTCGTCAGGGGTATTTTAATGAAGAGAGAATATTAAAAACCACTTTCTGATCGTTCATACGCATTGTCAGTTCTCCTTTTTGCACGTCTATCAGTGTTTGGCCGGTGGCAAGAAATGGTCTTCCCAAGATAATGGGAACTTCTCTGTCAGCTTCATAATCTAGTATGATAAAATCTGCAGGAAAAATAAAATTGTCAACTTTTTTCAAAACGTCTTCAATATTTCCTTCTGGGTGAACTACAGATCTATCCGCCAATTGCAGTGTGACAGTAGTCGGTCTTGCTTCTCCGATCCCTAGGCGTTTGTAGACAGATAATGGCATTAAGTTTATGCTTGCACCTAGGTCACATAATGCCTTGCCAACATCGATTCCTCCTATTGAACAATGAATTGTAAAACTTCCAGGATCTTTCAATTTTGGTGGGAGCTTGTTGGCAAGGATTGCGCTACATTCGCTAGTCAACGCAACAGTTTCAAACTCCTTCCACAGTCGTTTATTCATCAAAATGTCTTTCAAGAACTTGGCAAAACTAGGCATCTTCTCTAAAGCTTCCACAAGTGGAATGTTGATGTGCAATTCTCGCAAGACATTAAAAAATTTCTTAAATTGAGCCTCATCATTTTTCTTTCGCAATCTTTGAGGAAAAGGGATTGCAGGCTTATATGCATCAGGCTCCTTTTCTGCTTGGTCCTCCTTTTTGGATTCTTCTTCTTCAGTCATTTTCTCTTCTTGCGCCTGGTTGCTGTCTCCTGCGGTTGCATTTTTGGTCAAATTTTTCTGCATGGGTGCAGGGTCATTTGATTGCAACTGTCTTCCACTTCGAAGAGTCACCGCATGACAGTGCTCCTTCCCTTTTGGATCTTCCGTGTTGCTGGGCAATACTCCCGCAGGTCTATTTTTTTAACTCTGACGCAAGTTGTCCAACCTGCATTTCCAGACTTCGCAGAGATGCGGCCTGGCTCTGAACCACCGAATCATTTTTTTCCATATACTCCTTCTGACTCGCCATAAACTCCTTCATCATAGTTTCCAGTGCATTCGAGGAAGATGCTCTTTGATTTCCAATGTCTGCGTTGCGCTGAAATTGTCCCTGCGATGGTTGATCATTGTTAGAATTAAATAATCTAGGTGCAGGGTTTACATTACCTTGTTGTGGCTGTTTATTTGCGTCACCATTCCATGAAAAGTTCGGGTGATTTCTCCATCCTGGATTATATGTGTTTGAAAATGGGTTATTGCGCGCAGCTCCTTGCGGTCCAACGTAGAAAATTTATTCTGGGTTTGAAGGACACTGGTCATGCGTGTGTCCTTGGCCGCAGATCCCGCACCCAACTGCATTGAGTTGCGCGATCAAAGGTGTTGTGCTAGCGGTGAGCGCATCCATTTTCGTGGTTAACGCATCAATCTTTGCGTTTACTGAGGTTATTGGATCCACTTCAAAGCTACCCGATCTGGTTTTAACGGGTCTCCTTCTTCTGTCTTCCGCAGTGCCCCACTCGTAATTGTTGCGTGCAATCCTATCGAGGATTGCGTGAGCTTCATCGTACGTTTTTCTGAGCAGTGCACCATTTGTGGATGAGTCCACCAAGACTTGCGAGTTCTTGTTAAGTCCAACGTAGAAGGTTTCCAGTTGGATGCATAGGGGTAGTCCATGATGCAGGCACCTCTGTAGTAAACTCTTGAAACGTTCCAACGCCTCACTCAATGTTTCATCTTCCATTTGCGTAAAAGTCATTATCGCCTTCTGCAATCTATAATTTGCGGTAGGCGGAAAGTATTTTTCTAGAAATTTCTCGGCCAGATCATTCCATGTTGCGATGGAATTTGCTGGCTGCTGATTGATCCAAACTTTTGCTGCATCCCTTAATGAGTAAGGAAATAGGATTACCTGCAATTGCTCATGTGTTACTCCTAGAATAATAAATTTATTACAAATATCTAAGAATGACTTGAGGTGAGAGTGTGGGTCTTCTGCTGGACTTCCTCCAAATTGTCTTGCAGCTGTCAGCATTTGAAACATGACAGGTTTTAATTCAAACTTTTCTGTTTCTAGAGTGGGCTGAACTATTCCTGGATTAAAATTACAATTTGCAGGGGCTGCATAGTCTCTAATCCCTCTGGCCCTATCATCGGCCATTTGGATGGGATTTAACGGTCTGTTTGGTTGGTTGGGTGCTGCCATTTCGCTAGTTGTCTTCGGGTTCTTCGTTTTCTTCTTCTTCTATGATATGTTCTATCAATTTCAGGATCAACTTCGAAATCAATTTGTCGAGCAGCACGCATGCAACCTCTGGTTACCTGGAGAATAAATACTCGACAGGAAACACAGTAAATAATATCAACGGAGTGTCAGATCAGAAAAATTATTAAAAATTTGTTGCCCTTCCCCGGCAACGGCGCCAAAAACTTGGTTGGTTTTTGTCAGTATGTTCAGAAATATAGTCATTGATAGTAATCAATCCAAGTATAAATTGACAAAATCAAGTAGTACCTGGTAAGTCCAGGGTCGAATCCACACGGAAGGGATATTCACAAAGTTTTTAACAATATTTACTGATCTAAACTAAAAAACGTATGATACTATTTTAAAAAGAATAAACAAGAGATTTGGTATATTTGAAAAGTAAATACTTGCGTAAAACAACACATGCGACGAGAGTGAAAGGAAAAGTATAAAGAAGAATGGTATCAAGGCTGTTGCGGTTGCAACCTCATGCGTTTATAAGAACCTTGTAGCGCATACTTTGATTAATTGATCCATTAATGCCTAAGTGGGAAAAAAATCATAAGTTTCCCTTCCGATACTCCTTATGCGTTTGGCATAAAAACTATCAATTGGTTATTTGGCTAGTTTATGCGTGAGGCTTAGTTCTCTAAAAACTTACAAGGGACTGCATTAGTCACGACGCAATCAAAGCTCATGCATGCACTATCTTTTGGCGGTAGTATTTTCGTGCTACCAAGACTACATGTCATGCACTAACTTGTTCTACTTAGAGATGTCCGTATGCATTACCTGTCAGGGATTTAGCATACTGCTACTGCATCCGGCTGGCCAAGCGGGAGTTAGTAATGAAAAGATTATCGCAACTAAGTAGAAGGCAAATAATGTTTCATTTAACTCAAAATACGTGCTTACAAAATATACTTATCACCGCATAAGGTGCTTGCGCTAAGCCTTAAAGAAGAATTTAGCTCATGCGAGCAAAACAAGACATTATGAAATAGAACATTACAAACGCAAGTTGCTCCTAATCACAGTTCTCTGTGATCTCTTTCTTTCTCCTTCGTTCTCCTTTTTTTTCTTCTCGATCGAATGCCCCCTTTCTGTGAGTATGTGGCTTCTATTTATAGGCGAGGGAAGGAGACTTCTCCAAGTTATTAGCAACTTGGGTTAATCATCATTAGGCAACTTGCTCACTTTTCAGCCCTTTTTCCACCCACTTGCGATAGTTGCAACAGTTGTGTCAGCGCTGTCTTTTCATCATCTTATCTGTCTTTTGATCATCTTGGAATGTGTGCCTGCGCTGAGAAGGAACTAAAACAAACAACTGAATTAGTTTGCGCTAGAGCCCTATATTTTATAATTTCTCACCGCATACATGAATATATCTCGTCGCATAAAATTATCACATTTTTCATTCTTTTTGTGCTGAAGCAACGCATCTTTGTTTCTTTTGGCCTTGTTTTAGTCTAAGTTTAAAGGACAAATAACTTGCTTTTTTGCAAGTTATCAGACATGTTGTTCATATTTCGAAAAACAGAGTTTAGAGGCACCTACCTCTTGTAGCTCCCAATTGATGGAATCTGTGAGTTGTTTCTTCACACCAATGGATCTTGGACGACCACTTGGATCTTCTCTACTATCCTCAGACCTTGGAATGGATTGTGGGATCATCAATTGATAGGATTTATAGTAAAAGGCTTATGGGTTCAAGTTATTTTCAGAGTTTGAACTATGGAAGTTCGTTCTAGAGAGAATTTGGCAGAATTTCGTGTTGTAAATTCACATGATTCTCCATCAACTCTTCCTCCATTTATAGAGGAATATCATGCATTCCAAATGCACAAGAATTAGCCAGCAAAATAGGATTAATTTGAGTCATTAGAGAGGTGTAGCAAGAAGGACTAACCATGGTGATTAGTCATTAAGCACCACCTCCCAAAATTAAGAATCTTTTATTTTCTTAAATTCAAAAATCTCAAATGCATATTCTGAATTTCAAAAATCAGATTTTAACTTTCATTTTCTTATTTTAATTAAATAAAATTTAATTAAAATGTAATTAAAATCAAAATATAATACAATATTAGTTAATTTAATATCTAATATTAAATTAATATTACTTACTTAATCCCGACTTTTCTCTGAAGAAAATTTCTCGAACATGAATCCCTATTCATGTGTTTAACATTTAAATCATATTTAAATACAACCAACTCTCAATTTTCTTTTAATTCGAAATTAAACCAATATGTCGTATGCAACCGACATTTATACCCCTTTTTCCATTTTTGAACGTTTCAAACAATCCTATCATATTGTTCCAAGTTTCATTCTTATATGAGCTAGTAGAGGGACCTAATGGACCTACAGATCATGGGCTCCAACGATCCAAGAATAACCAACTAAACTCATTAACCTAGTTATTCAACATTTGTTAACTTCCGGGACACTCCACGATAGCTCGTAGCTGCACTGCCCTCATTGCAGATTTATTTATGTCCACTCAATATAACCATGATTAGTAAGTCGACCTTTCACCAGTTGTTTGTAACTAGAGTTGGGTCAAATGTCCGTTTTACCCCTATAGTTACATCTTATTCCTTAAGTTTCACTGATCCTCTAATGAACAATTGGTTCATGATTCAATCATTGAACCAAGTCCCTCTCAAGACAATGAGAGGGTGGGGCCCCTTGTCCAAGACTTGGAGTCAGTACTTAAGGGAACAACCTTTTTACTAACCCTAAATTGGGTAGTAGTGAATTCCGTCTTGCGAGACTATGTCCCCAGTTATCTATTTAGTTTCATCCCCAAAATGGAAGGCTTATTGAGTCGGCGATGATAGGCCACTCTCACCCATGCAAATAAAAGGACAATCCTGAACAAACAGGAGTCCATAGTTAGCTCAGGATTAAGATCGAGTTACCTAGGTCATCGTATGAGATATTCAGTTTCAGCAGTAAATGACGTTATAAAGCGAAAGTGACTTATCTCTTGGTACAATCTCTATGCAAACTCATTGCATAGGATGCCCTCACTCACATGTCTTATACTTGAACGATTAGGATCACATCGTTTGTCTTAGATACAAAGTGAGCTGCGCCAATAGTGTCTCCAAGATTAAGGTACCCAGCTTATCCTTATACTATAAACCATTTAGGTTATGTACTTGAACTTGATCCATATTTTTGTTACTACACAAAGTTCAAGTATACATAATATAACCAAGGGTTCTTAGTTTATTGGATTTGTGGTTATTTTAGGCAAAACAAATATAGAATCAATAATGCTTTATTAAAGCAAGTCAAGTGTTACATTTACTATCTACGAGTTTTAGGGCATAAAACCCACCACTAGCGTCGAGACGGTGCTTTCTGGCATCGAGACGCTGTCCTCTCGGGTTTTTTTTGCTTGAACTTACTGCAGACATGGTGTTGAGACACTATTTTGGAGGGTCTCGATGTTGAGCTCTCAAGAATTTGGCTCTAAGACTTGTTTTGCTCCGATTTTGCTCGTTTAGATCTTGTTTGGGCTCTAAACCTCTGATATGGACCTACACGCATATTATACTCATCTTAAAGGATTTTTCACAAGGAATTCAATAAACATAAGAAAATTGGGAGATTCTAAGTGTATAAAAAATTAGACCTATCACTCGATATCTGACAAACCATGTCCAACAAGGTTCTGTTTCTTCTTTCGGATACACCATTCTTTTGAGGTGTACCAGGGGCTGAGAGTTGGGACGTAATTCCATGTTCTATCAAATAGTCCTCAAATCTCAAGTCCATATAGTCTCCACCTCGATCCGATCGAAGTGTTTTTATCGTCTTACCTAATTGGTTCTCAACCTCGGCCTTATACTCCTTGAACTTTCCAAGGGCTTCAAACTTATGATGCATTAGGTAGAGATAACCACACCTTGAATAATCATCACTGAAACTTATGAAATAATCATTCCCTGCTCGTGCTATGACATTCATTGGATCACAGAGATCCGAATGAATGAGCTCTAAGGGTTTTTTTTTGGCACGATAACCTTTTCCAATAAAAGGTTGTTTAGTCATCTTGCCCTCAAGGCATGACTCACAGGGCGGTAGCGAGTCATTTTCTAACTCACTTAGACATCCACTCTTGACCAATCTCCCAATCCTATTGAGATTTATATCGCCTAACCTTAAGTGCCAAAGATAGGTATTTTGAGAAACACGTTGCCTTCTGGGTTAAGTCTCGGCGGTTTTAAACATCTCATAATTTAGAATTGCTCTAAACTCAACTTGTCTTAAAAAATATAAGTTATTCTCAATTTTTGCAGAGCAAACATCAATACCTCTTTTTGTTATGAACGCTTCATTAACAGAAAAGACAATTGAATAACCTTGTTCAATAAAATAAGATACAGAAATCAAATTTCTTTTTAATCTTTGGAACTATGTACACATTATCTAATAACATGTATCGTTCCTACGAGAAGAATAACTTTATGTCTCCCACTACTATAGCCGAGATGACCTCTCCTATTCCAACTCCAAGAGTCATCTTACAAAATTTAGCTGTTGCCAAGAACTCATTCCCTTAAACGAAGAACATACGTGATTAATTGCTCCTGAATCAAGTATCTAGGCAGAATCATCGTTTTGAACTAAACACGTTTCCAAGACAAATAAATCATATTTAGAGTCTTGGATCATGTTCTTTTTGGGAAAGCAGTTTCCTATGTCATATTCATCATGAACAATTCGATATGAATTAGACATGGAGCCTAAGGATGTTCCTCAGTTAAGACCATTTCGAAATCACTCACTATGAGTTCAACATTTAAGTTCGTTTTCTTAGTCATATGTTCTATTCCGTTAATTAATTTGGCGATCGACGAGGCACTCATAGAACTAAACATATTTCTGAGAATAAACAAATTTACTTTTATTAGTTAATGCACTAAACCTATTACATCATCCAATCAATTTAGCAAAAGTAATTAAGCACCCTATGAATCATAATTATTTTGCAACGATACTTCAGAGGTTTAGAGCAACAGCCACCGAGGGGTGATCAGCTACTCCTCCCCTGAATTAAGACGTTCTCAACCAAACCCTAACACCAGAATAACTCATATTCCGTTAGTGCTTAGTTACTGTTTGTTTGGTCAAGGATTCGTTAACATTTAACATATCTCTGTAAGTGTAACACTCCCACTTTCAGATCCCAGAGGTACGCACCAATAGGCTTACCGTTAGGAAAAGACAACTGTTGGTAATTAACCTAAGTTACCCTATCCATTTTTGGAATTCGTGGTGTTCCGAAACCTATGATTAGGCCCTTCGAAAGGATGGTCGCTCTAGGACGACACGCGGCGGATCATAAGAATCTCACAATTTGACCTTGATAGCATCTAATTTGTGCTATCTTATTGCCGCTAATCTAAGCTTGTTAGAGGAACTTTATGTTTTAATTGTCTTATTTTCAGGTAATTCGATCACAGGTGACATTGGGAGCCAACCGCACATCTTGGTGCTAATTCGAGCCAATTAGAGCGTTTTTGAGCCATCTCGAAGTTCATGGACGACGAGGAGGTGAAAAGACGCTAGTGGACCATGGTGGGCCTGAAAAGAAATGTCAAGAGGTCAAAGGTTCAAGCCCCAAGCGAAGCAAACGAAAGAATACAACATGCTGGAAAAGAGGACAGCGTCGAGACGCTGATCCTAGCACAGCTTTCCTTATATGGCTTGAGGGCGCATTTTGATCGCATGGGGCTACTTCATATGCACAGCTTTGATAGCTTTCCTTCATATGCACAGCTTTGACAAGTTTGTCTTCAGCATGGGGCTATTTTCCTTATATGGCTTGCAGTCGCATTTTGATCCCATATCCCACATCCTCAGTTCCAGATGCAGGCGCAATTCTTCAACTTTAACTTCTTTTGCTCCGCTACCTTTCATCTCCTCTTGCGGGCGCATCCTCTTCGCAAAGTCTCCTGCACAAAAGCATTAACTTGGATAAGTTCCTACAAAAATAATCTCTTTATGTACAATTTAAGCTTAAATTCTATAATTCTAAGATTTTCTTCATGATTCTACAACTTTTGCTAAAATGACTCAAAATGATAAGAATTTAAACACAAAGTCTTTGCTTTTCAAACAATAACTTAGGTTTTTAAGGCTAAATAATGCACATAAATGAGCGTTATCAGGTTCGCAAAAACAATAGTTGAAAAGATCCTAGAAATAGGACTTTGTTTTCTTGCATCCTAAAAATAGGTCTGGAACCACTAGAGTTTTGGGAGTCGTGTGCAATAATTTTCTAAGTTTCAGCTGGCCCTAGAAATAGATGTCTAGTTGGCTTAGTCTTCTAAAGACACCTACAGCGGAGCTAAATTGGAGTAGGACTTAACTCACAATCTAATTGTCAGGGTATTTACGGGAGCAAACTGGAAGAATCTATCTGCACCATGTCTATGTGGGCACTATAGATGGCATTCTCCAGTCGTTTGCAATGCCTGAGTGAGTTGCTAGCGCAAAGGTGGGTGCAATTTACTGCTTTTGGTTGATGCTATTAGAATTTTCGGATTATCTCATAAATCTTTACCGTTTTCATTTACTTGCTTTTATTCTATTTTTTGTCTTCAATCAAAAACCCTCAATCAAATTATTTCTTTGGTTACCATCCTCGGTTGCAAATTTAGAGGAGGTTCTTGTTTTTCAGAAGTTGGTATTTTTCAACTTGTCACCATCTCCCTTGGGTACGATATCCGGAGAACTCTCCACTTTATTACTTGATAGTGTATACTTGCACTCCAGCAGGGCGTGCACTCGCACGTCGCACATAAGATACACCGACTCTGACTTTCAGACTAACAAGGATTCTAGAAAACCCACGCCAGGGTCAGTGTTTACCCTTAATGGGGGAGCTGTAGTTTTGGAGAAGCATCAAGCAGGGATGCATAACAGACTTCACTATGGAGGCTAAGTATGTAGCTCCTTGTGAAGCAGCTAAGGAAGCAGTTTGGCTCAAGAAGTTCCTGACAGATTTGGAAGTGGTTCCAAATATGGATTTTCCCATTACATTATACTTGAAGGAGTGAAGAACACTCGAGGGGAAGCGATTGATGATCTTAGGCACCGATTTTCATTAATTTCAATTATAAAAGCATGCTATCTTTTTTAAACAAAAACAAAGGAATTCGAATACCAACCTTTGGAGCTTAATTCCGTGGGCTTTGTTGGTTGTTTCTCAACACGAACTTGACGTGGACTACTGCTAGAGCCTTCCCCACTCTTCTCCGGCCTTAGAACGGGCTTGTGGGAACCAGAGCATGATGATTTTGGAAGAAGAAAAATGGGTTTTTGAGAGCTTGAACTTCCATGGTGTTTTGAGAGAAAAATGCAATATGTTTTGCATGAATGGTTTCAGCAACTTTTACTATCCGTCATCCTCTCTCGGATTCTTCTTCTTTTATTTATATACATGAGCAAAACACCACCTCAATTACTCCATAAGAAGACAACAAGCATGGTGACGAAGGTGAGTCATGGATTTGGTGGCATTTCATGAGATTTTACCTCATGAATTAAATGAATTCAAAATTCATTTAATTAATTAATTTCAAAATTAAATTAATCCTTATTAGTTCAAATGAAATTAATACTTAATTAAATAAATCTAATTTAGTTTATTTAATTTCAATTTTAATATCCCATACTAAAATTAATAATTCACCAATACCTTTCTCTCTCAAAACCGGTGAATGTGAATCACTATTCAAATTCAAATCGAACATGTATCGAATACATTTTCTAATATTTAAATCATATTTAAATAATTCCAACTCTCTTATTAATTATAGTTTAATTCAAAGATTAAACTAAAATACGTTAAGTATATCATATATAGTTAACGACAACTCCCGAATACGAATTTGAACGTTGTCAAATTCTTTCATCACTCTGTTCTAAGGTTTAATCCGTTTGAGCTAGCAAGGGGACCTAATGGACCTACAGATCATGGGCTCCAACGATCCGAGATTAACTGGCTAAACTCTTTTAACCTAGTTAACCAACATTCGATAACTAACAGGACACTCCACTATAGCCCGTAGTTGCACTCCCCTCACTGTAGATATATTTATGTCCACCCGATATAATCGTGATCAGTAAGTCAATCCAGCACAGGTTGTTCGTAACTATAGTTAGGTCAAAAGTCCGTTTTACCCCTATAACACTTCTTGTTCCTTAAGCCCCACTGAGTCCCTAATGAACAATTGGTTTGTGGTCTCACCACTAAACCTAAAACCTCTCGGGACAATGAGAGGGCGGCGCGCCTTTGTTCACGTCCCAGAGTCAGCACTTAAGGGAACAACCTCTCTATTATCCTTAAAGTCGAGTAGGAGTGAATTCCATCTTACAGGACTATGTCCCCAGCTATCTACCCGGTCTTATCCCCGAAGTGGTAGGCTTATTGAGCGACGTTTATGGGCCATTTTCACCCATGCAAACCAAAGGATAATCCGGAATAAATAGGAGTTCATAGTTAGCTCAGAATTAAGATCGAGTTACCTAGGTCATCGCTTGAAATATGTCAGTTTCACAGTAAACGACGTTATAAAGTAAAAGTGACTTATTACGTGGTTCGGTCTTATACAAACTCATTTGCATAGGACGCCCCCACTCGCATGTCTCTACATGAACGATACAGGATCACATCGTTTGTACTAAAACAAAGTGGGTCGCGTCACATAGTTTTTCCGAGGATAAGGTATCCAGTCTTATCCCTATACTATAAGCTTTCACTCGAACTCGATCCACTTTTATGTCACTACATATAGTTCGAGTGTTTCATATCATAGCCAAGGATTTTTTATTATTGGATTTGGGTTAATAAATGCATAGTTAAACTAACCTTTCGACAACCAGAAATTGAACTATTTCAATAACGTTTAATATTTAACTTTGTTACATTTACTATCCACGAGTTTTAGGACATAAACCCCAACAATACTGTGATAACAGTGGGACTGTAGCCAACTCGAAAGAACCTCGCAACCACAAACGAGGAAAGCACATAGAGAGGAAGTATCACCTGATATGGGAGATTGTGCAACGACGAGATGTGATAGTCACCAATATCGCTTCGAAGCACAACATCGTTGATTCGTTTATGAAGGCTCTCTCGGCTAAAGTGTTCGAGGGACGTCAGAGAGTATAGGTCTACTAGACATGTATATTGTATAATCTAGGGCAAGTGGGAGATGTGTAATGGGTATAAGGATGCCCTAGTTTATTGTATTTGTATATTTACTTCTTATGTAATGTACAATGTACATTTTTACATTTGTGGCTTTGGATTATTTATTGTATATACATCCCACTAACTAGAGTTTTAGTTCAAGTGGGAGTTTGTTGGATTTTATGTCCTAAAACCCGTAGATAATAAATATAACAATTGACCGAACATTAATAAAAGTGTTATTGATGTAACTTCAATAAAGTGTTATTGTTTACATTATATTTATCTTGCTTAAATAACCTTAATCCAATAAACTAACATCCTAGGTTGTTATATGAGTCTTGAACTGTATGTGGGGACATACAGGGATCACTTTTCAAGATACAACCAAAAGGGTATATAGTATAGGGATAAAGTTGGGTACCTTATCCTGGTGACACTATGGATACGACCTGCTTTGTATTTGATACAAACGGAATGATCCAACGCGTTCGTGTCGGGGACATGCGAGTGGTGGTATCCTATGCAATGAGTTTGCATAAGACCGAACCGCGAAATAGTAACCACTAGCTGTAATACCATTGACTAGTTAGGTTTCTATTTCACTAGGATGAACTTAGTCTCAATCCTGAGTGGGCTATGGACTCCTGTTCACGAGGGATTGCCCTTTGATTTGTATGGGTGAGAGTGGCCAGTATGCCAACTCAGTAAGCCTACCATTTTGGCGACAAGACCGAGTGGAAGCTAGGAACATGGTCACACAAGATGAAATTCTCTCCTTCCCTACTTTAGGGGAAGTAGATGAGTGTTCCCTTAAGTGTTGTCTCCAGGTCTTGAACAAAGGGTCCTACCCTCTCACTGGCCCGAGAGGGGTTTCTTTTTTATGGTTGGACCTCAAACAGGTTGTTCATTAGAGGAGCACTAGTACTTAAGGTTGTAGAGGTAACCCAGGGGTAAAACAGTAATTTTACCCAGCTGGTGTTACGAACACTCGTGAAGGACTAACTTGCTGCTATTGATCAATATCTATGGACACAGAAATATATCTACAGTGAGAAAAGTGCATATGTGGGTCTATAGTGGAGTGTACCCACAATTAACGAATATTGATTAACTTGGTTAATGAGTTTAGTCAATTAATCTCATATCGTTGGAGTTTCTTATCTGTAGGTCCATTAGGTCCCACCGGTAGCGCATAAAGGATATTGAGGTAAATTTACTAAGGGAATTAATATAATGTATGGAGACATATTATAATATAAAGTTTAGAATTTTTATTAAACTTTATAATATAAATTTATTTTGAATATTGATTCAAAATTAATTTATGGGAGAATTAAATATTTGAAGGAGTTCAAATATTAACTTTAATATGAACTAGATTCATATTAAAACAATAGGTTAAAATTAATGTGCATTAGATACACATTAAACTATAGGTTATATAAGAGAAATATAATTGAATATGATTCAATTATAAACTGATAAATTAAATATATGATATTTAATTTATTAATTAATGAATTAGTGAATTAATTAATTAATTAATTTGATTAATTTAATTAAATTTGATTTAATTAAATGAATCAAATAAAACTATAGGTCATGTGAGAGATGTTCATTTAAATAAGATTTAAATGAAATAGTTAATTAAATTTGATTTAATTAATTATCAATTTATTTAATTAAATAATTGTTATTTAATAAATATTTTTAATTTATTTTATTTTTAATTAAATTAATTATTCAAACTTGATAACGAATTTGGTTATCAAGTAAACGTGGATGGCCATAGTTATCTCTCACATTCCTAACCGTGTGCATGAAAAAGGGTAGTTTTTCGGTCTTCTTCCACCATTCTTGCGTGAGAATAGACTGAAAAGTTTTATAGTGGCTGTGATTCCCTCCAGCGATCTCTTAGAAGAAAATCCCAGAAAAATTTCCTTAGAGTTTTGCTACCCACTCCGAAAACCTCACGAATCCTAGAGTCATACCAATTGGATTCTTGTGGTGGTGTTGCTAGAACTTTGCAACGAAGCAGAGAAGAAACCCAAGGTGTTGGTGAAAATCGGTCAAGTTGTCAACAACGGTAAGGGATTCAATCTCCTTTTCTCTTTTAGGCTTTAATTAGATTAGATCCTAGTTTCATATTTGTTTTAAAGCATATTATAGCCATGATTTACAGTAGGTTCTATGAGATAAATATTGCTACAAGTATTGCCCACGTATTGGTTTTCTGTTTTGTTGTTGAATACGCGAGCAAATATCTGATACTTTTTCGCTGCACTAGGGATCTTAAGCCTAACAAATTATACATACACCATTATAAAGCATATAAAATTACCTACGTCTAGGTGAATATAAGGATTATACTATAATGTCTAGGTGATAAACTCTTTAAAACCTCACATCACTCACGCATGCTCATAAAACCGGGTCAACCTAACTCAAGTACTTGCCCAATACCTAGGTAGGAGGTGTTCCATAAACCGTCAACTTAAGTACCTCCAACTTTAGACAGCATCTCACCGGGTTAGTTCTCTTGTAACCTTAGCTTTACAAGATATTGACCTATCTATGAAAATTGATCGAGATTGAAGTTTGTTAACCCTAAGTGAGCATGCATTTATCTTTGTTATAGTTCTTAAACGTCTATCTCGTTTTATAACGCTTATAAAATAGACAACCTATAACAAACATCTAAACGAATATAACGATTATATCGTGCTAAGGAAGTTTCATGCTCCATACTTCGTTTATTTTCTTTTATTAATCTAACACTTATACTAAACATGCTTAATAAAAATAAAACATACATCATGCATCTCCTAAATCAATATAACTTCTTATACTAATTTCATGAAACCCCTAATCATGCACACTATATATTATAACTCTTATAACATACTCCTAATGCATGAAACATGCTTTTCCTATGGTGGGATTTTAAATCTATATGGCATACTTTATGCATATACAAGGCTATTTAATTATAACATACATTCTAAATGCACAAATAATTAAACACCCTAAAGTGGACCGGTTTTGGCATCCAAACAATTAAACTATCTATTATTACAATAAAAATTTGAAAACATCTTGAATCCTCTTGGACATCCCCCGAACCGGCCTCGAACTCTTCGAACCAGCCCAAAAGAGCTTGAACCAATCTGAAAATTGCGAATCGGACCGCTGGAAGTTGAATCGATCGGATCGAACCACCGTTTAAAAAAATGCACACTGCTGGGATGTTCATCAGCGTCTCGACGCTAATGCGTCTGGTTCAGCACCCTGTTCTGTTCCAGCTTGCTGTCTTCTCATTCTTTCGATCAATTGACGGTCTAAATGGAATCTATTGACTCTAAAAAATTTACAGACTCTACTTCACACATTAAAGCCCATAAACAATAGAGCAATTATAATTATTTCAACAAATTGAAAACGAATTTGATGTCGAAACCGTAATATATCAAACTTTAGCTCCCATTCCATACATCTCATGCAATTTCACCCACCAAGCTGAAATTAATGCAAATTAAGTGCCCAAACCACGCTCTGATATTAATTGAAAGAGTGTACAACACTCGTGCGAAAGCGATTTCGATCTTAGACACTCAGTTTACATGAATTTCTTAACTAAAAGCATGCTCTTTTTCTAACTGAAAACAGGGGACAAAACACTAACCTCTTGTAAACAAAATTCAAGCAACTCCTTTGGTTGTTTCTCAACACGAACGTGTCGTTGACCATTGCTAGAGCCTTCCTTGCTATACTCCAGCCTTAGAACGGCTTGTGGGAGCCAAATTGATGATAAATTTGAGGGAGAAATGCTTGTAAGTTCAAGCTTTGGTTAAGAGAAAAATTTCTTGGTTTTGAGAGAAATTATTCAACATCTTCCAGTCAACCCCTTTTCAGCTTTTCTTCTACGTTTTTAAAAGACCAAAAATCATGCATCAACTGATGCAAAGAAGACAGGTATGAGGGGATTAGCTTATTCACAAGAGAGGTGTCATCACAAGGCAATTTGCCTCTTGATTTTTATGATGGGTGAAAATCATAACTAAATTGATTTTCCGAAATTTTAAATACAATTAATCTAATTAATTTTCATTAAAATTATTTCTTTAATAATTAATTAAATATGTTAATTAATAGTAATTATTTGAGCTAATACTAAATTTAATAATTACACCTTTCCCGATCTCTCTTAAAATATCGTTCAAATATGAATCCTTATTTAATTTCAAACCGAAATATGTATCATATACACATTCATAATATTTAAATCATATTTCAATATTCCAACTTTCTTTATATAATTTAATTCATAATTATAGCACGGTAAGTACATCGCATATAATTAACGTCAACTCCCTAAACCAAATTTGAACGATTCAAACTCTTTCATCACACTGTTCTAATGTTTAGTCCATATGAGCTAGCAAGGGGACCTAATGGACCTACAGATCATGGTCTTCAACGATCCAAAATTAACCGGTTATACTCATTAACCTAGTTAACCAACATTCGTTAACTACCGGGACACTCCACTATAGCCCAGTAGTTGCACTCCCCTCACTGTAGATATATTTTTATCCACTCGATATAACCAAGATTAGTAATTTGATTCCTTCACAGGTTTTTTGTAACTACAGCTGGTTCAAATGTCCGTTTTACCCCTAAAGTTAACTCTTGTTCTTTAAGTCTCATTGATCCTCTAATGAACAACCTATTTATGGTCCAACCATTAAACAGAAGTTTCTCTCGGGCCAAGAGAGGATGGGCGCCCTTGTTCAAGACCTGTTGTCAGCACATAAGGGAACAACCTCCCTACTATCCCTAAAAGCGGGTAGGAGTGAATTCCAACTTGCAGGAATATGTCTCCGGCTATCTACCCGGTCTTATCCCCAAAATGGTAGCCTTATTCAGTCCACTCAGTTTACATGAATTTCTTAACTAAAAGCATGCTCTTTTCCTAATCGAAAACAAGGGACAGAACACTAAGCTCTTGTAAACCAAATTCAAGCAACTCCTTTGGTTGTTTCTCAGCAAGAACGTGTCGTTGACCATTGCTAGAGCCTTCCTTGCTATTCTCCGGCCTTAAGACGCCTTGTGGGGGCCAAATTGATGATAAATTTGAGGGACAAATGCTAGTAAGTTCAAGCTTTGGTTAAGAGAAAAATGTCTTGGTTTTGAGAGAAATTATTCAACATCTTCCACAAGATTGTCAACCCCTTTACAGCTTTTCTTCTGCCTTTTTAAAAGACCAAAAATCATGCATCAACTGATGCAAATAAGACAGGTATGAGGGGATTAGCTTATTCACAAGAGAGGTGTCATCACAAGGTAATTTGGCTCTTGATTTTTATGATTGGTGAAAATCATAACTAAATTGATTTTTCTAAATTTTAAATAAAATTAATATAATTAATTTTCATTAAAATTACTTTTTAATAATTAATTAAACATTTTAATTAATTATAATTATTTAAGCTAATACTAAATTAAATAATTACACCTTTCCGGTCTCTCTTAAAACTAATCGTTCAAATATGAATCCTTATTCAATTTCAAACCGAAATATGTATTATATACACATTCACACTATTTAAATCATATTTCAATATTCCAACTCTCTTTATATAATTTATTTCATAATTATAACACGTTAAGTACATCGCATATAATTAACGTCAACTCCCGAAACCAAATTTGAACGATTCAAACTCTTTCATCACACTGTTCTAAGGTTTAGTCCATATGAGCTAGCATGGGGGCCTAATGGACCTACAGATCATGGTCTTCAACGATCCAAAATTAACCGGCTAAACTCATTAACCTAGTTAACCGACATTCATTAACTACTGGGACACTCCACTATAGCCCAGTAGTTGCACTCCCCTCACTGTAGATATATTTTTGTCCACTCGATATAACCAAGATTAGTAAGTCCATCCTTCACAGATTGTTTGTAACTACAGCTGGGTCAAATGTTCGTTTTACCCCTAAAGTTAACTCTTGTTTCTTAAGTCCCACTGATCCTCTAATGAACAACTATTTTATGGTCCAACCATTAAACAGAAGTTCCTCTCGGGCCAAGAGAGGATGGGCGCTCTTGTTCAAGACCTGTTGTCAGCACTTAAGGGAACAACCTTCCTGCTATCCTAAAAGCGGGTAGGAGTGAATTTCATCTTGCAGGACTATGTCCCCTGCTATCTACCCGGTCTTATCCCCAAAATGGTAGGCTTATTGAGTCGACGATGTTGAGCCACTCTCACCCATGCAAATCAAAGGATAATCCCGAATAAACAGGAGTTCATAGTTAGCTCAGGATTAAGATCGAGTTACCTAGGTTATCGTATGAATTTAGTCAGTCGCAATAGTAGACGGCGTTATAAAGTGAACGTGACTTATTTTACGGTCTGGTCTTATGCAAACTCATTGCATAGGACGCCCCCACTCTTATATCTCCACTCGAACGATTCAGGATCACACCGTTTGTACTAAATACAAAGTGGGTCGCATCTCATAGTGTCCCCAGGATAAGGTGTCCAACTCTATCCCTATACTATAGACCGTTTTGGCTATTACTCGAACTTGATCCACTTTTATGTCTCCACATAAAGTTCGAGTATTCATATTATAGTCAGGGGTTCTAGTTTATTGCGTTTGGGTTAATTAACTAAATAATCATTCAATAACATTTTATTGAATAACATCTAACACTATGACACATAAATCGAAATCGAATAGAAAGGTTGGTTAAAAGTGGACTTCTAAATCAGTTAGAAGATGACTCATTTCCACTATGTGAATCCTGTCTAGAAGGCAAAATGACCAAACGACCTTTCTCCGAAAAAGGTCATAGAATCAAAGAAACCCTGAAACTTGTGCACTCGGATCTTTGTGGTCCTATGAATGTCAAAGCACGAGGAGGGTATGAATATTCCATCAGTTTCATTGATGACTATTCAAGATATGGGTATCTTTACCTAATGCACCACAAGCCGGAAGCTCTTGAAAAATTCAAAGAATATAAAGCTGAGGTTGAGAACCGATTAGGTAAAACGATTAAAACTCTACACTTTGATCGAGGAGAAGAGTACATGGACTTAGGATTCTAAGACTATCTAATAGAACATGGAATCACTTCCCAACTCTCGGCCCCTAGTACGCCACAACAAAACGGTGTATCAGAAAGGAGGAACAAAACCTTGTTAGACATGGTTCGATCTATGATGAGCTATGCTCAACTACCTGATTCGTTTTGGGGGTATGTAGTTGATAGGACCTAAATAGTCCTATTTTATCACCTCTAATCTAAGCTTGTTAGAGTTATTTTATGCTTTACTTGTCTTATTTCAGGATATTTGAGCTTAGGCTATGTCGGGAGCCGATTATGCTAATTGGTGTTAATTCAGGGCAATTACAGAGTTTTGGAGCCATCTCGATGTCTTGGGCGACGAGGAGGTGAAAAGACCCAATTGTGTTGGAGCGGGCCTGAAGAATGACACCAAAATCCGAAGATTGAAGCCACGTACCGAAAAGAAGCGAGAAAAGACCGAGAATTAAAGCAGCAAGTCGAGATTCAAGGCTGGCGTCGAGACGCTGCGCCTTGGCATCTCGTCGCCGAAGCGAAAATTGCCTGGAGTATAAAGTTCGCAGGGTCGAGCCGCCGTATTTTCTATAAATATGTAGTCTTGGTTTAGTCCGTCGTTAGGTTCGAATTTTGGTCTTTTTGCGATTTCCTTTGTTCCTTTTACTTTCCAGCATTGTTGTAGATCTTTCTAGGTCATATTTTAGGCTATGTCGGGAGCCGATTTTGCTAATTGGTGTTAATTCAGGCCAATTACAGAGTTTTGGAGCCATCTCGGTGTCTTGGGCGGCGAAGAGGTGAAAAGACCCAATTGTGTTGGAGCGGGCCTGAAGAATGACACCAAAATCCGAAGATTGAAGCCACGTACCGAAAAGAAGCGAGAAAAGATCAAGAATTAAAGCAGCAAGTCGAGATTCAAGGCTGGCGTCGAGACGCTGCGCCTTGGCGTCTCGTCGCCTCGATTTAGTCCGTCGTTAGGTTAGAATTTTGGTCTTTTTGTGATTTCCTTTGTTCCTTTTACTTTCCAGCATTGTTGTAGACCTTTCTAGGTCATATTTTATGAATTCTTTCATGTCTATTGTTGCTTTTACTTCATCTGTGCATCGTTAATCGTATTTAGATTGTTGGATTGGGTTTATGCTTTGATCTTTAATAAGATTGGCTGAGTTTTCTGGTTTATCTTACTGTTCTTGCTGTCTATTTCATTCAGTTTTGCATGTTATCCCGTTTAAACCAATACATGAGGCTAGTCTATTAGGATTGACGCCCTATGTGACTACCGCTTGTGTATTCTATCAGTCATTTTTAGATAGCCACTAGGTTGAGGCAAGCCACTCTCTACGCGAGACGGCCCTTGATAGGCCTAGAATGCATGTTAAAGGTTGTAGGATTTAGATTTGAATTGCATGTTCATACAATTCCGGACTCACGATCCCAAAGCGACTAGTTTAATTAGGTGATTGTGAAATTGCTTAATTTAAAATTATTTAGATATAATCAGTAACCATTGCAGAGGTCTCGGGTGGTTGCTATTTTATGAATAAGAGGTGACGAGCGATAAACTTAATATTAATTAATCTTGTTAATTGCAGAATTCACGGTTAGCAAGTTAATTAGCACAGGTTAGTATAGGGGGTCCTCCGAGTAACCCAGAAGCCGACCGGACTAATGGAATCAGCATAGAACGATTATTAGAGAAAACTACGAAGCCAACGAATTAGAATCAAGCATAAGAAATCCCAATCCAACGATCCCTTTTTATGTTATTGATCCCCTTCTTATTTCTGTTTTGCACGCTTAGTTTTCTGTCTTTTAAAATTTAGCATTTAATTATTTTATTAATTTTGTTTGTCCTTCATTCTAAAAATTCCCCCTGTTTTCGTAAGCACGAAATTCTACAACTGCTAGGTCCCCTTCCCCGTGTTCGACCCCGACCACTATTTCTACAAAATAGTAGTAGTGTCGTGGATTATAAATTTTATTTGACAACTCGGAGCCTCGACAACTCCGGACCCGTCAGCAGTAGAAATTGTTGTATACATTCTCAACATGGCTCTCTCCAAGAGTGTTCCCGAAACACCCTACGAGTTATGGATAGGGTGTAAAGGGAGTTTACGTCACTTCAGGATTTGGGGCTGTCCAGCACATTTGTTAGTGCAAAATCCGAAGAAATTGGAACGACGTTCAAAATTATGTCTATTTGTAGAATACCCTAAATAAACGAAAGGCGATCTCTTTTATGATCCTCGAGAAAACAAGGTAATTGTGTTGACAAATGCCACATTCCTTGAGGAAGATCATATAAGAAATCATCAAACACGCAGTAAACTAATACTTAAGGAGATTGCTGGAGAAGCTACAAACAAACAAACAAAAGTTGTTAGCGAAACTTATCCTTCCAAACATTCTCAAGAATTGAGAATACCTCGTCGTAGTGGGAGGATTATTACACAATCTGACCGTTACATGGGTTTGACAGAAACCCAACTCATCATACATGATGATGAGATAAATGATCCATTAACTTATAAACAAGCGATGGATGATAAAGACAGGGACCAGTGGATCAAAGCCATGAACCTTGAGATGGAATTGATGTATTTCAACTCAGTCTGTGAACTTGTAGATTAACCGAATGATGTAAAACCTATCAGTTGCAAGTGGATTTACAAGAGAAAACAAGACCAAAAAGGTAAGGTGAAAACCTTCAAAGCACGATTAGTAGCAAAGTGTTATACCCAACGAGAAGGGATTGACTATGAAGAAACCTTCTCACCAATTGTTGTGCTAAAATCGATTAGAATACTGCTTTCCATTGTCGCATTCTATAACTATGAAATTTGGCAAATGGATGTCAAGATAGCATTTTTGAACGATAATCTTGACGAGAATATTTATATGGTCCAACCAAAAAGGTTCATAATCCAGGGTGAGGAAAAAAAGGTTTGCAAGCTTAAGCGATCCATTTATGGGGTAAAACCAACTTCTAGATCCTGCAATATAAGATTTGGCACTGCAATCAAATCTTATGGTTTTGAACAGAATACTGACGAGCCTTGTGTATATAAAAGGATCGTCAATTCTACCGTAGCTTTCTTGATTTTATACGTAGACGATATCCTACTCATTGGGAATGATGTGGGATTTCTGACTGACATTAAATAGTGGTTAGCGGCTCAATTCCAAATGGAAGATTTGGGTGAAGCTCAGTTTGTTCTAGGGATTCAGATAATAAGGGATTGTAAGAACAAAATGCTACCATTGTCTGAAACATCCTATATAGACAACATTTTAGTTCGATATTCGATGCAGAATTCCAAAAACGGTTTATTACCCTTTAGGCATGGAATTCACCTCTCAAAGGATCAAAGTTCGAAAACGCCTCAAGAAGTTGACGATATCAAATGAGTTCCTTATGCATCAGTAGTCGGTAGTCTGATGTATGCGATGCTATGTACACAACCCAACATATGCTATGTTGTAGGCATTGTCAGCAGATATTAGTCCAATCCAGGTCAGGCTCATTGGACTGCCGTTAAGAACATCCTCAAGTATCTGGGGAGAACAAGGGACTATTCGCTAGTGTATGGTTCTAAGGATTTGACCCTTACCGAATACACTGACTCAGATTTTCAAACAGACATAGATTCTAGGAAATCTACATTGGGATCTATGTTTACTCTTAACGGAGGAGCAATAGTGTGGAGAAGTATTAAACAAGGATGTATTGCTGACTCCACGATGGAAGCCGAATACGTTGCCGCATGTGAAGCGTCAAAAGAAGCAGTATGGCTTAGGAAATTTCTAACCGAGTTAAAAGTAGTTCCTAATATGCATCTGCCTATCACTCTTTATTGTGATAATAGTGGAGCTTGCAAACTCAAAGGAACCTCGAAGCCATAAAAGAGGAAAGCAGATTGAATGCAAATACCATCTAATCTTAGAAATTGTACAGCGGGGAGACGTGATTGTCACACAAATAGCCTCAGAGCACAACATGGCTGATCCATTTACAAAATCCCTCTCGGGTAAAGTGTTTGAGGGACATCTACAGAATTTAGGACTACGAGTTTTGTAATATCCGGATAGATGGGAAGACATAGCACATGTGTAAATGCTATTTCATCCAACATTTTGTAACCTCACTTGAGTTTTAGTCCAAGTGGGAGTTTGTTGGGTTTTATGTCCTAAAACTCATAGTTTGTAATCTTTTTGCAATAAAGATGTTATCGTATTATTCAGTGAATTGCTTCTTTATATATAACCTAAATCCAATATATAAAATCCTTGGTTATAACATGAAATACTCGAACTATATGTGCAAATATAGACAGGGATCAAGTTCTAGTATATAACCAAAATGGTCTGTAGTATAGGGATAAGACTGGGTACCTTATCCTGGGGACACTATGGATGCGGCCTACTTTGCACATAAGGCAAACGATGTGATCCTGGATCGTTCATGTAGAGACATGCTAGTAGGGGCATCTTGTGCAAATGAGTTTGTAAAAACAAGACTGGATCAAGAAATAAGTCACTTTTACTTTATAACATTGTTTACTGATAAGACTGACTATTTCATACGATGACCTAGGTGACACGATCTTAATCCTGAGCTAATTATGAACTATTGTTTGTTCAGGATTATCCTTTGATTTGCACGGGTGAGAGTGGCCCAACATCGTCAAATTAATAAGCCTACCATTTTGGGATAAGATTGGATAGATAGTTGGGGACATAGTTTTGCAAGATGGAATTCACTCCTACCTGTATTAGGGATAGCAGAAAGGTTGTTCCCTTAAGTTCTGACTCCGAGACTTGAACAAGGGGTCCCACCCTCTCATTGGCCCGAGAGGGACTCTGTTTGATGGTTGGACTACAAACAAATTGTTCATTAGAGGATCAATGGACTTAAGAATTCAAGAAGTGCTATAGGGGTAAAACGGACTTTTGACCTAGCTATAGTTACGAACGACTTGTGAAGGGTCAACTTACTAATCATGGTTATATCGAGAGGACAGAAACATATCTACAGTGAGGGAAGTGCAACCACTAGGCTATAGTGGAGTGACCCGATAGTTAACGAATGTTGGTTAACTAGGTTAAATGAATTTAACCGGTTAACCCTTGAACCGTTGGACCCAATGATCTGTAGGTCCATTAGGTCCCCTTGCTAGCTTAAGGAACAAACTTTGGAACAAAATGATGGAAAGAATTCGAATTGTTCAAATTCGATTTAGGGACGATATCGATCATATTCGATATTACCGACACATGGGTTTTTGGTTAAACCTAATTTTGAGAGTTAGACATATTTAAATATGATTTAAATATCGAGCACGTGAATAGGGATTCATGTTTGAGAAATTGCATTTCAGAAATGGTCGGGTTTGGTTGCAAAATATTAATTTAATGTTAGATATTAAATTAATATATAATAATATAATTAATTAATTAATTATTATTTTAAATTAAATAAGAATTAATTTAAAATTGAAATTCAAAATTAAAATAGAATTTCAGATTATTAATTTAATTTAATTAACTAAAATTGATTTTCTTTTGAATTAAGAAATTCAAAAAGAAAAACAATTTTAGGAAGTGGAGTTGCATGGTGACTAAACTCATTCACTCCTCCTCAATTAGCCACCAAATCCCACTCTAATTGGGATTGTCTTGTTGTCTAATTATGGGGCTTCAAGAGTGCATAGATTCCTCTTTAAATAGGGGAAGATTTGTTGAAGAAAGCATAAGATTTTCATGGGGTTATGCTGCCAAATTGCTCTTTCAAAGTCATAAGCTCAAACTTTTCAAAAGCTTGAAACCTAAGCACTTTCCCTTCCAATTCCCATCACTAGAGGATCCCACAATCCGTTCCAAAGGCTGAGAATAGCAAGGAAGATCTTGTGGTGGTTCGTGATCAGTTAGTGAGGAAAAACAACACAACAATCGGTCCAATTTTGAGCTACAAAGAGGTTGGTGTTCTAAACTCTGTTTTTGTAGTTTTGGACAACATGCTTTCATTGATCAAATTGATGTTATTATGTGCCTAAGATCCAAAATTGCTACCGCATGTTAGATATTAACACCTTCACCCTCGGCCAAGGCCTCGTCCTCGGCCCAAGTCGAGGCTGAGGCTAGGGATTGGGTCAAAGTCCAATCCCCTCAGCCCTATGTCTCCCCTATGGTCTAGTTTCCGATTGTATCTCAGGTTGGCGTCGTGTGGGTCTCGTCGGCTCCTTGACTTCTGAGATGGTACAAATTTACCTATAATAAGCCAAACATTCCAACCAATAGATTCGATCTTTTTTAGGAGGGGAGGCTGAATCGATGCAACAAGCACCTTTCTCCCCATGTTGGTCACGTTAGTTATCTCTCCTCAACTCTCAAGCCTCTCTCTTTTTTTTGTGTTGGTTAGAGTTTGTGACTCTATTTGTTATTCTTGCTCTTCCGTTGGCTTATATAATTAGTCAAAGAAATCATCCATTGTTTCACCTCCGATACCACTTTCTTTCTTTTCTAGTTTGTTGTATTATTCAAAGCACACATTCAAGTTGAATTCAACAAATATCTCTTATTTGGGCCACAATCAAAACAAGTAACAATCTTCATCTCACTTTCACGTTTTGATGAGTGTAAAATTTGATTATCTTAATTTAAAAAAATATCGCTTTTCTCCACCCAATTAAGGATACGAAAAATTGCAATGGGTAGCAAAAAACATTAGGATATTTGCAAATTTAGCTATCCTTTTTTAGATTTGCAAATATAGCAAAATTTTTAAAATCTGATTTTTCTATTTTTTTTTTATTATTCCAGTCTTACCATTGTTGGTATATCAAATGGCATATTAGTAGTATATCTCATATACTTTATATTTACTGATATACGAAATATAAAGTATATTGGTTAACTGATATACCTAATATATTGAATATATGCTGGATTTGATAAGCATAACTTTGTTGGGAATGACTAGCATATTTTACTTGGATATTTTGGTCATTTCATGTTTTACTTTATGTTTGTCCCACATGGAAAGATTTGGAGTTGGGAAGAGTGTTTTTATACAATTACTCTTCCCTACTCTTGTAAAAGTTGTTAAAGGTGGTACTTAGTCCTTTCCCTACACGCACGCGCCGCCATCGCCGCCGGTCGGATGGGCAGGTTCGGGTTACCGCGCTCGCATGTAATAAAGAGATGTGTTTTACCTTTTTTCCAAAAATTTATTTTATATTTTCCTTCAGTCCACATGTCACGGTATTTCTTAGTCCACGTGCCTGGTTCGGTTCAGTGGTTCATCGTCTCGTCGGTCCGGTTCGTCCATGCTGAAGCCGTCCATGGTTGACCGTCAGTTCCGTTCCACGCGCACGTTCTTTGACTGCAAGTTCCGCACAGTTGCTAACCGTTCCTTCTGCTTGTTGACCTTCCAAACCGCCTGCGTGGACTGCTCCCATGGTGACACATGGTAGCTACTTACCTCTTTCTGTGGGAAATCTGTTTTTTGATTGGCTATATAAGTACGTTCTGAGCAGAGTTGAAGATCACAACTTTTCATTCGATCTTCCTTCTCTTCCTTGATTCCAATCTTTCTCTCTCGAGTGCACAAATAAGGAGGGTGTTGTGTTAACCTTGAGAAGCAACCGGCGTAAACGATTTAGCACTGTGGTCGTGCCGAAATTGCTTTCAAGGCAGTGGTTCTATCCACGACACAACAATAGTTTTTCTCAATTTTCTTCTAACAAGTAGAAAGAAATTTGAAGATGTCCATCAAATCCGGGAAGGTGCTTCCAGATCTATCACAGCTAGAACCTCTAGATAGTTCTAACTACCATCGCTGGTCTCAGAAGCTGCTCATCTTCTTCGAACAACTGGAGGTCGATTACATTCTGACCACCGAGTATGTGGAGAAATCAGCAGCACCTGCCGCTGATCTGGAAAAATCCAAGGAGGTCCAACCTGACCCACACAGTTCTAAGGAGGTTCAAACAGTTCCTCAAATATCAAAAGGCGGTCATGACATTAATCCAAAAAAATTCGAGAAAGACAACAGGACGATTCGCGGTCATCTTCTCAACCACATGAACTTGTTCGACTTAGTCATTGTTCACAAGTTGTCGAAGGTAATCTGGGACATTTTGGAGTCCAGATATGGTGGGGATGATGCAAGTAGGAAAAAGTACATGGTCGGCAAGTGGTTGTAGTTCCAAATGGTGGATGACAAACCAGTGATGGACCAGGTTCACGAGTACGAGAATCTGGTGGCAAACATTCTGACAGAGGGTATGAAGATGTGCGAGATTCTCCAGGCAAATTTCCTGCTCGAAAAATTTCCTTCTTCATGGAGCAACTACCGCAACCATTTAAAGCACAAGAAAAAGGACCTGACGTTACAAGAGTTGATCAGCCACATGCGAACCGAAGAAGTCAATAGGCAAAAGGATAAGTTGCATGCTCAGTCTTTAAATTCAGTTAATGCTAACTTGGTTGAATCTTCTGCTGCATCAAAAGACAAGTTTAAAAATAAAAACAAAGACAAATCCTCACAGAAAAAGAACCAGCAATTCAAGTCTCCTAGCGGGAAAATAGAGAAGGAGAAGTCCAAGTTCATATGTTATGTTTGCAGAAAACCAAGACACAAATCCTATCAGTGCAACTAGAGGAAAGGAAAACCAGATCGGAAGCCTGCTGGTGCACAAGTCAACATTGTTAAAACAGACGACGTCATCGTTGCAATGGTGGTGGAGGCAAACTTGGTGGAAAATAAATCTGTCTGGATTCTTGACACTGGGGCCTTGAGACACTTCTTCTCAAACGAAGCCTGATCCACGAGTTCCAGGACACTGTTGATGGCGAATGCATATACATGGGGAACTCAGCCATGACTAGAGTACTTGGGAAAGGGAAGGTTCTCTTAAAACTTACTTCTGGAAAAACTTTATCTTTGAATGATGTGTTGTATGTCCCTTCATTGTGCAGGAATCTGGTGCTCGGAAGTCTGTTGAACAGGGCGAGACTTAGAATTGTGTTTGAAGCTGACAAGGTTGTCATCACTAAAAATGGTGACTTTGTTGGTAAAGGGTATTTAGCTGATGGTCTGTTTGTTTTAAATATTGTCTCTATTCCTGCTGAAATGAATGAAAGTACGTCCCGTTCTGCTTATATTGTTGAATCTATTGATGTGTGGCATGGTAGACTAGGTCATGTGAATTTTGCATCAATTAAAAGCTTAAAAAATTGCATCTTCTTAATGTATCTAAGACACCTGAAAATAGTAGATGCTCTGTATGTGTAGAGGCAAAATTTGCTAAAAAACCCTTTAAGCCTGTTACAACGAGATGTATTGAACTGCTTGAATTAATTCACTCTGATCTTGCTGATTTCAAAAACACTACTAGCAAAGGTGGAAAAACTATTATATATCTTTTGTTGATGACTTCTCTAGATACACGAAAATATATCTTCTAAAATCAAAAGATGAAGTTAGTAGCATGTTTAGGAAATACAAAGCAGAAGTAGAAAACCAACTAGATAAAAAGATTAAATGGTTAAGATCCGATAGGGGAGGTGAATACAGTGACAAGTCTCTCAAGGAGTTTTGTGAATTAAATGGTATTATCCATGAGAGTACTGCACCATATTCCCCTCAACAAAATGGCATAGTTGAACGTAAGAATAGATCATTAAAAGAAATGATGAATGCTATGTTACTAAGTTCTGGATTGCCTAACAGTATGTGGGGGGAAGCTGTGCTTTCTGCCTGTTTCATTTTTAATAGGGTTCCTCACAAAAAACTGGATAAGACACCATATGAGCTCTAGAAAGGATATTCACCGAACCTGAGCTATCTGAAGGTATGGGGGTGCTTAGCTAAAGTTGCATATCTGATATTCAAGAAACCTACGGTAGGATCTAAAACCTTTGATTGTGTGTTGCTTGGGTATGCTCATAATAGCAGCTGCAAATAGGTTTATGTGTTTAGATGATAATTTAATTTGTGAATATAGAGATGCTGAATTTTTCGAACACATTTTTCCTATGATTAAGAATGAGCCAGATAATATCTCACGATCTAGTCAGGTGTCTGTTTGTCCTCCATCTACTGCTGATATTATGCATGAATCTGAACCTAGGAGAAGTAAGAGAAAGAGAACTGAAAAAGATTTTGGATCGGATTTTTTAACTGTTTTTCTTGTTGAAAACTCAGATAAAATAGATGATCAATTCGCATGCATGTATCTAATAGATGAGGATCCTAAAACCCACCAAGAGGCCTTAAAATCTGTAGATTCTAGTGTCTGGAAAGAGGCAATTAAAAGTGAACTGGATTCTTTAATTATGAATCAAACGTGGAACTTGGTAGATTTACTTAAGGGAAATAATCCTATTAGGTGTAAGTGGATTTTTAAAAAGAAAATTAAACCAAATGGCTCAATTGAAAAATTCAAAGCTAGATTAGTGGTTGTAGGCTATTCACAAAAACAAGGTATTGATTACTTTGATACTTATTCTCCTGTAACTAAAATAGCTACGATTAGATGTCTGATCGCTCTTTCAGCTATTCGTGGACTGTTAATACATCAAATGGATGTGAAAACAGCATTTCTCAATGGAGATTTAGAAGAGGAGATATATATGATACAAGCTAAAGGCTTTGTAATTTCTGGTAAAAAAACAAGGTATGTTAGCTTAAAAATCTCTTTATGGTCTTAAACAAGCCCCCAAACAATGGTATGAGAAATTTAATAATACCTTAGTAAACAATGGGTTTAGGGTGAATTCTTTCGACACATGTGTTTACTCGAAATTGTTTGGTGTTGATTATGTGATTATTTGCTTGTATGTTGATGATATGCTTATTTTTTGTACGAATTTAGAAGTAATAAATTATACCAATTTATTTTTGTCCTCACACTTTGAGATGAAAGATTTAGGTGAGACTGATGTGATACTTGGTGTTAAGTTGAGAAAAACCGAAAATGGGTATTCATTGAGTCAATCACACTATGTTGAAAAGATGCTAAAGAGATTTGATTGTTTTGATGATATATCTGTAAGAACACCTTATGATGCTAGTATGAAGCTTAAGAAAAATAAAGGGGATAGTGTCTCTCAATCTGAATATGCAAAAATTATAGGTAGAGTAATGTACCTGATGAATTATAATAGACCTGATATTGCATATGTTGTGAGTAGATTGAGTAGGTATACACATAATCCTAATAAAGATCATTCGGTTGCACTTCGTCGTTTGATGAGGTACCTTAAAGGTACAATAGATTACTATTTGCAATTTAATAAATTTCATGCAATATTAGAATGTTATTGTGATGCAAACTGGGTAACTGATAACGACGAAGTAAGCTCAACTAGCGGGTATGTGTTTGTTTTTGGTAGAGGAGCTATATCATGGAAATCTGCAAAACAGACGTGCATTGCGCGATCCACCATGGAATCTGAATTTATAGCTCTCGAGCTTGCAGGGCAAGAGGCGGAGTGGTTGAGAAGTTTACTTCAAGACGTACCACTGTGGGGGACGTCAGTACCAGTCTCCTTGCACTGTGATTCACAAGCAGCCATAGAAATTGCCAAAAGCAGTGTTTATAATGGCAAGAGGAGGCATATATGCCTGAGACATGGAGCTGTGAAATAGTTGTTGAAAAGTGGAGTTTTCTCCTTGGAGTATGTGAGGTCTGAGAGGAATTTGGTAGATCCTCTCACCAAAGGCCTAACAAGGAGAGTAATTCTAGAGTCCTCAGGGACTCAAACTGTTGAAATGAGTTCATAACCCTTTATTTGGGTGGTCCAAGTACGGACTTGATGGACACATTTTGAAAAGTCTTCATAGCTCAAGATTTTGAGTGGTTTATCTGTGATAGACTTGATGAAGCATTTCGTGATTGTGAAGGTGTGGCCGCCTTCTATGAAAGAGTGTAATGGATCTCTTTCTAGAGCTTTCACGATGACCCAAGGTGTTTTGTGCATGGCCTTAAATAGCACTTGTTCTACTATTGTATCGCAGAATCAAGGGAAACTTGAGGATTCAAACGTGTTGTGGGGGTCTAAAACAATGACTATTGAAAGTTCAAAAGGTAACTTACTTTCTCTATGCTGGTTATTGTCTTACTTCACTATGCATTAATTCAAATCGAAAGATATTAATGCTTAAGTTTAATTTCCTCCTTTGCTCAGAAAAATATCGCTTACCGTCATTCGTGGGGGATTGTTGGGAATGACTAGCATATTTTACTTGGATATTTTGGTCATTTCATGTTTTACTTTATGTTTGTCCCACATGGAAAGATTTGGTGTTGGGAAGAGTGTTTTTATACAATTACTCTTCCTTAGTCTTGTAAAAGTGGTTAAAGGTGGTACTTAGTCCTCTCCCCACACGTGCGTCGCCGTCGGGCGGGCGGGTTCGGGAGATCGCACTCGCGCGTAATAAAGAGATGGGTTTTACCTTTTTTTCCAAAAAATTATTTTATATTTTCCTTCAGTCCACGTGTCACGGTAGGTTAGTCCACATGCCCCATTCGATTTAGCGGTTCATCGTCTCGTCGGTCCGGTTCGTCCACGCTGAAGTCGTCCATGGTTGACAGTCAGTTTCGTTCCGCGCGCACGTTCTTTAACCACAAGTTCCGCACAGTTGCTGAGACCGTCCAAAACACCTGGTGGCTACTCCCATGGTGACACGTGGTAGTCACGGCTTTTCATTCGATCTTCCTTCTCTTCCTTGATTCAAATCCTTCTCTATCGAGTGCACGAACGAGGAGGGTGTTATGTTAACCTTGGGGAGCAACCGACGAAAACGATTTAGCACCGTGATCGTGCCTAAATTGCTTTCAAGGCAGTGGTTCTATCCACGACACAACAATAGTTTTTCTGATCAATTTCTTCTAACAAACCTTTGATATACCTAATTATGAGTATTGATATATGAATGACATACTTGATATATAAATGTTGATATACCAATGAAATACTTGATATATTACTTTTCTTTACTTATATTTGTTATGTTTCATTTTTTTTATTGAATTGTGTTGTGTTATTTACATATTTTAAACGAAATGTTTGTCTTTTATAACATAAATGTTTGTCTTCTATATTTGTTATGAATTTATAGACCTCATTTGTTATATTACTCAAATAATTAATAACATTGATATACCCGATTATGAGTAGTAAAATACATCAATGATAAGCTTGGTTTTTTTAAAAAAAAATCATTGATATATATTTTTAATAGTTATTGTATTATGAAGGTCGTGGAAAGCAAGATTTGTTATAAGTATATCAATAAGATGCAATTTTAAATATATCATTGGTGTAATAGTAGTATATCAATACTCACTAAAAATGTAATTTCAAGTATATCATTAGTGTATCAGTAGTATAATAATTAAAATGATATATAGTATATCAATGATATATTTGCCAACATGAACAAAGTTCAACTAGCAGAAGACATACACATTCAACCAAGAGGTTAAAGGTTTAAATCTCTTACCATACATATTGTCCCAAAATAAAGCTAATATATCTAATTAAAGTATATCAAAGACATCTAAACTAATTAAGGCTCATGTGTCTACTTCATGAATAAAGGATATTATGTTCATGAAATATACATCTAATCTACTATATATTTAGTATATCAGTTGATTGATATACCAAATATCTAGTATATCAGTCACAATAAATAACTGAATGATGTAACTGATATACAGTATATCAATAACACCATCGATATACTTTTTAAAGTTTCCACTTCCAACGTGTTTTTTAGGGTTTTTTTTTTTTTTTTACTTTTCAACTTTAATGTTTAGGTTGGGCCCACTATTTTTGCTATATTTGCAACAATAAAAAACTGACGACATGGTTGCAAATTCCATTTCTATTTTTTCTATTCTTGCAACAGCCCCTAAGGATATATATGTCAAATGTTAATGGCATGCATGTTTTACCTTTTAATTTTGTGCTGATTTTGCTTTATAATAGGCGAATACAATAAGTTAAAAAAATTCATGCAACTCATTTACCTCAAGGTTGGGGATTTTCAATTGATTTATAGAATATTTTGGTTCGCAGGTTGAATATGTTTATAAAACTTTTTAGGTTCCGTTTGATAACCATTTCGTTTTTTGTTTTTGGTTTTTGAAAATTTAGTTTATAAACACTATTTTTCCCCACTACATTCTTTGTTTTGTTATCTACAACCTTCCCATGTTTTCAAAAACCAAGTCAATTTTGAAAACAAAAAAGAAGTAGTTTTCAAAAACTTGTTTTTGTTTTTGGAATTTGGCTACGAATTCAATTGTTAACTAATTAACAAAAATGAAAATCATGACAAGGAAATTGAGAGAAAACAAGCATAATTTTCAAAAAGCAAAAACCAAAAATCAAATGGTTATCAAACGGGGCCTTAGTTTTTTAACTATGTATTATTATTTTTATTATTATTTATTTTTATAGAATACTAGTCCATAGATAGGGGGTGGGGATTTATAACCATAACTATTTGTAGGAAATGGAGATGCCTTAACCACACTAAGTTATGTTCAATTTTTTTTTTTTTTTTTTTTTTTTTTTTTTTTTTTTTTTTTGAAAAGACCAAGTTATGTTCAAATTTAAATTTTTATTCTTTTTTTTTTTTTTAATGTTGTTGCATGTACTATGTTAAATCATATTTACTCAATTTGGATCTTAAACATAAGTGTGATGATAAACATCTTTTTTGTAGGTGTCACTTATCCTATCTTACTTGTTATATATATCAAAGAATTATACCAAGAAAAAAAGAGTTATCCTATCTTAGTTAACCATGTATATTATCATGAATATGTAGTTGTGAACGTGCTCCACTAGGTGCATGAAATGCTATAGTTAACTGGTTACCATAACTTATCAGTTGGGATTGGCCTTCAACATGAGTAGCACTACAAATTATTTTTTTATTTGATTTATTTATTAATTATTATTATTATTATTATTATTATTATTATTATTATTATTATTATTATTATTTTACATTCAACATGAGTAGCAACCACAATTGAGATTACTTAGGCCCCGTTTGATAACCATTTGGTTTTTGGTTTTTGATTTTTGAAAATTATGCTTGTTTTTCCCCATTTTTCTTATCATGGTTTGCATCTTTGTCAATGACACATTTAACTTCCTAGCCAAATTCCAAAAACAAAAACAAGTTTTTGGAAACTACTTTTTTTAGTTTTCTAAATTTGGCTTTGTTTTTGAAAACATAAGAAGAAGATAAATAACAAAATCAAGAAACTTATGTGTGGGAGTAGTATTTTTAAGCTTAATTTTCAAAAACCAAAAACAAAAAACCAAATGGTTATCAAACAGGGCCTTAATATTTCAATTGCACATAAATATTTTAATAATGTCAATAAGTTTCAGAGTCCTTCATATTTTATGACATCATGATTGTATTAAGTATATCATTACACCTCTAACTTCATTATTAACTTAGACTATTTATTGAATACTCTCACTCCTTTTCCTATGATCTTTTTTGAAGAAGTGACTTGCTAAAAGTATGAATAATGAAAATTGAAAATGTTTGTCAACTACACTATGGTTCTTGCATCAATATTGATTTTCACATTTGGTCTTTCACATTTTCCCTAAAGCATAGTTATTTTCCTAAACATCATCTATTTATTTATTTCTTTTTCATTATTTAAGTGATCCTTTCTTTATCCCAAATACAAGCTCTTAAGTTACAACTTGAATTATGGTATTTTTTATATAGAGTTTCTTTTTTTTAAAAAAAAAAAAAATTAGTTCATATAGGAAGTTCATGTCTATTATTCCATATCAATCAATCCATTTAGAGAATATATATCATATAATACTAATTTATTTCAAAAGCAATAAGTTAATCTTTTATGTATCTAATTCACTAATTAGACAAATGAAAAGGAAAAAGAGCTCAATTCCTTATGCATAAAAAGAAAAAATCTAAGATATTTTAATATTCACATTATCTATCGAACAGAACTCACTATTCAAACATTCTGCTATAATTTCTAAAATTAGAAAAATCTTCGTATCTCAAAATATATAAAGTAAACAAAGTTCAAAGAACACAATTATGTATTAGCATGCATTATTGCAACAAGGTAAGATGCCCCATTTCTCACGTATTAATTAGTCTTGCCAAAGTACACAACAAGAGCTGCCCACCTTGGGATTTAATTTCCAAGGCATCAGATTCCTTGCCCAAATCCACCACAAAATCTTTTGTTCGAATTCAAGATCAGCTCAACAACCAAACCCCTGACCCACGGTACCATCTTCTTGTGGACATAAATTTGATAAAATCACTTCCGCTGGCTGAGAGACGAATCCAAAGCATTTGATAAGCTTTTAGGCAGCAGTGTAAGACCCAAATACCCTAAACACTTTATTGCCTTCACATCCCCCACTTTGAAAGCGCTTCTCTACAAACTGACAACTTACAACCAGTCAAATTCATTGTGTCCATTCATTGCTCTTTAACCTTATTATACTTCCCCTTCCTCTTTCCTTTGGCCTTTTTCCTTTGGAACCTTCCCCACAAGATCAACCCTTTTTCTTTAGAACATTCTCTGTTTTCCATTCTCTCTGATTTGCCCTCCACCTTATAGCCTACTTACGTACGGATCGAGGTTGAATTATGTGTTTGCTTCACCAACTTTTAGAATCGTGTCAATTTAATTTCTCTACTTCAGATTAAATAATAATATCAAAGCTTAATTTTATGTTTGGATCCTTGAACGTATAAGATATAACTATTTAATTCATTTACTTTAAAGAATTGTTAATAGGTTGCTCAATTCTCAAGGTTGTGTCTATTTAGTTCTGTATTTTAAAAGGTTTCTACTAGGTTCATAAACTTTTACTTTTGTGTCTAAATGGATCTTTGTCGCTAACACTGTCAAAGTAGCGGTGGCGTGATATGCAAATTGAGGTGTTTAATGTTGTAAGAATTTAAGGGGTTAACATAATGACACCAGAACTTAAAGTTCAAGACTTCTTACAACCAAAATTAGTTCAAAGGCCTATTTGAGACATTTTAAACTACATAGACTATATAGACGCAACACTTAACATTCCAACTATCAAATTCTAAATCTATATACTCTAATCAAAATTGGAAAAATGAGGCTCCGTTTGATAACCATCTGGTTTTTTACACACATACTTCCACCTATAAGTTTCTTGGTTTTAGTATCAATCTTTTACCTTGTTTTCAAAAACCAAGTCCAATTTTGGAAACAAAAAAAAAAAAAAAGTAGTTTTCAAAAACTTGTTTTTGTTTTTAAAATTTGGTTAGGAATTCAAAGGCAACCTTAATAAGAATGAAAGTCGTAGGGAATTTAGGAGAAAACAAGCCAAATTTTCAAAAACCAAATGGTTATCGAATAGAGCCTAAGTAATTAAGAAAGAAGAACCTTTGCCTATTTACTAAAGGTAAATGAATGGGAGGAGTAGCCATTAGCAGCTTAACCTCTTTCATTTGTTGTTCTACGTTGGATTCTGGCAAGATGAAAAGGAAGGTGCAACTACGATTACTTTATTACAGTTGAGACGGACAAAAAGCCACGAAAACCGCAGGTTCAATCGGACAGAAGAGCAAAACATAGCCAATTATTAATATAGAAAGAGCTTGGTCAATAGAGAAAAAAAAAAAGCATATGTTTTATTATTGTTGCATAAAAAAAAGTTATTTTTTTTTTCTTGTTTTACTTTTTTGTTTTTCTTTTATGAAGAAAAGTAAGGATTCTGCTGTTTGCTTTTTTCAGTCACTTAAGCACTGTTGGTTTAGATTACGTTAGATTCATTCTTTATCTAAAGGTAGAATATACGGACTGTTTGAATCCTCAATTTTCTGAATTTACGGGAAAAAACATCACAAAAAGCATGGATAAAATGTAGTAGGTGTCAGCCATTATTGGATAGAAAATTTAGGTATATTAACTTTATTAATATGAAACTAGGAGGAAAGTTGTTTAAAGGAAACCCTTTTATTTGAAGCTATGTCGGATTCGTTACACCCTCTCATTAGGTTATTATAAACTTGAGGTTAAATATATATTTTGGTTTTGAAATTTATACGAAATTTTAATTTTACCTTCAAGATATTGAAATTTTTCGGTTGGATGAAAACTCAGTAATAATGTTGTTAAAATTGAATAAAGAAGATCATGGATAATATTGCATTTAAAAATTATATTATATTTTACAAGTACATGTACTTTTTGTAATGAATTGATATCTATATCATCCTACTCGATTGAGTAAGGTTTAGAAAGGTGAATATTTAACATTCCTGATTAGGTATTAATTAATTATATAAAATTAGAACAATATCACGTAACCGTTCATTTTTGTTCAATTTTGTGACATGATTCAGTAATGATTTGATTGAAACTTTTATTGTCTGATATATGCATAAGATATGGAATTTAATGAATTTTTAAACAAGGATTTAAAAAAAGAAAACAAAACAAAGGAGCTTTTGGAAACATTGTCCAATTCAGATGCGAAGAAGCTTTTGGATGTGCTTGTCTGGCTCCTTGTTGATTTCTTTTGTAGTAACGTTTCTGTGGACTTCATTGTTCAATATATACTTTAAGAATAGACCATAGAATATCATGTGGAAACAAAGAGTGTTTAGCATTATCTTGAACAATCCCACATGCCATTGATTGACAACAATCATAAATTAACGAGGGATTCCATAAATTTTTTCCAAATGGAGTTGAGATATTTTTCTTATTTAACTTCGAAATTAATTATTTCAGTAACCTCATACTTACGTTGTGGGTAGGTCTTTTAGTTATATATTCGACGCAGGACTTGTGTACTTTAGTCATTTTAGATTTTAAACAATTAAAATGGTCGATTAGAACATAGTAGTTTGCTAGTCCAAAACTTGATTGCTTTTATTTGGATTATTTTACTTGGGTTTTTTTAATCAGTTATTATTCACGTTGTAGATCGGTGTTCAATAATTTGCATAGAAATAGATTTACTCGCATGTTTAATTAACACATTAATATGTGTTTTCTTTTATTGATAGGTTAATATATGTGTTTGTTGAAATGACTTTAGCGATTAAATTGGGATTATGATAATAAAAATGAATGGATAATATATACAATTGAGTTTTCCTTGTGATTATACATAAAGTCATACCTCAAATGACTTTACAAACTAACTATTGTTCCTTGAGGTAGATCTAGGTTTAGAGGTCCATCATGAGTCATTGGAGGTATAAGATATTGTGCCTAATAACCTAATAGGCAAGATAGATAATTTTATGACTTGTGAGTCGAGTAGCTAGCAGAAAGGGAGGCAAAGGCGTGCTACAAGGGGTTTTCAAAGAAAATATGATTGAACATAGCTTATAGCTTGTTTTGACCTAATCTATATCGAGCCATGTCGAGTCCAACATGAGTTGGCATTGACATTTAATAGAGTTTGGTGAGACATACAATTTAAGAAAATATAGATTTGTTCATCTCAACTCCTTGTAGTTGATATAGTCCGTTTTTCCATACTCGTATGTTTGTCTTTCACTAAGGTGAAACAAGTTTAGGAACACTCAAATAAATTTTTAGTTATGACCATTGTAACCCATTTTTCAGATTTACATTTGTGATGAATGAGGGAAGGTTGATTCAATATACCAATGTTGGAAATTTCAGGTTGACATCCATTAATTACCCTTAAAAGATTTTCTTACAATTATATTCAACCTTCTGATCTAGATTCCCTCATCAAATGTTACTTGGTGCTAGCTCTACTATCTACATACTCCAAGCTACATGAACTACTCACCAATTGTGCTTTGACATATATGTTTGGCTTTGTTCTGATATGGCTTTGACACCAAGTACTTTTAGTCATCATATCTATAACAACAAATAATTGCAGTTGTATGCCTATACACCTTCCAATATACATATATGTTGGGTTGGAGTTGGCCTGGTCTGCCACCATTCACCTTTCAGTGACCTCCTCTAAAGCTATTTTGGATTTCCTTCTCCTTTATGGCCTTTAGCCTGAGGTGAAATAATCCATGGTTCCTTTTATTATACTTCATTTTTCTGTTGACACATGAGTGTTTTGCTCTTGCTTTGACCTAAAGATTGATACTAGTATGATTTATTAACCATGTGTGTTAAAACTTATTTTCCATTTAACTGATAGGTAATAGGGGTAAAAATTATGCATCTAATAATCCACTAATGTGGGACTATCACCTATTTTTTTCAACTGATTTTTTTCTAGCTTTTATTAGCTAAACAAATATCTTTATTTTGAAGCATTCCATAAAGCTTTTGTAATTTAGCAACATTCACATGTTACTTTTGGTTGCATGGACCCAAAAGCAGCCAGCAAACAATGTTAGGTGAGCTACCAACCATTTTTCGTACTCTCGATTAATACTTAATTTGCAAGTGATTTTAAAATACATAGTCTTAGAAAAAATTATAAATTTAAATGTTTTTCAATTATACATTTTTTAAAAAATATTTTGTATAAAAATTGTTTAGAATTTAAACACACACATGTTTGGTTGCATTTCCTCATATGTGTGTTTTATGCTCATGTTATTGTATACTTAAAACTTTTTTAAAAAAAGTTGGTTTGAAGTGTTTCTCTCAAAATGGTTTATTTATCAATCTCATTTTCTAATAAGTCATTTTTAGTGGTTGCCAAACACTATAAATTTTTTCAAAATGATTTATTTTCAAAATTAAATAGTTGAAAAGTTAAACCAAACACACCCTAAGTCGGGAAGAGAGTGATACTAGAAGATTTTATAATGATTTGACGAAACCTACTCCACTCTCCAAGACTTCTTGAATATTTTACTGCAATAGTCCTCGTACGAGTGCGAATCAAACCAATCAATATCCCTCTTTTTCTGCTAGGGCTAAATACAAACCATTAGTTTTCTTTTTTGGTTTAGGATCATTCAACTGTTGGGAGAAAAAATGCGAAATACAAATAACAATAATATTATGATAACAATCACTAATATTATAACTATCTCCCCTTCCACAGGTTAAACAAAACAAGCCAATAATAATAGTCACCAAAAATATTAAAAGATAGGAAAAAGAAAACAACATCGAAAAATTATATTTGTTCGCCCCAAGCTCGGGACTACGTCCAGTCTTACACAAACTAGTGGGTTCTACTATGTTTGGGATACAAATGGGCATACAACTACTCTAAAAAAAAAATGCTCAATTCTAGAGGCGTCGACAAAAGCCACCTAGCTTCTAAGCACCACAACAATGGCTACTTAGGAATACAATATGAAAAACCTTACTAACCTCACGAGAATAGGCTGCCAACCACGAACTACAACCCAAAACCCTTGTTTTTCTTCTCTACCGAATAAGCTACTGGCGCCCCCAATTTTTATCCCTTCTGATTTCCATCTCCACGAAAACACACAAAAAAGGAATTAAGGGCAATGTGTAATTGGGCCCCTTTTATGTGTTAAGGCCCAATATCCGACCTCCTTTTCTTTTAAGATTTTGTCTCCACAAAACCCAACAATTTCCCACTTGGAGACAAAACAACGATCTCTCGTCTCCCACTACAACAAAATTCTAATCATCTTGGCAAACTCCAAGAGTCTACTCCCACTACAACTGTTATCTCTGATCTTCTTGGTAAACTCGAAAGCTCAAAATACCTGAAAAGCAACAACCTCACAAAAATAGGCAACTATCTGAATATAATTGTTGCTCATCTGTGCTCTCCCCGAGGTATAGGCTAGCTACATGGACCTGTCTTCCAGACGAAAAAGATAGACACATATTCCCACTTCAGTTAAGTGGTGTCACATGTCATCTTCTTCCAACCCAAAAAATTGTTCCCGAAGAAGATACACTTTGAGAATGGCTTAAATCCTCTATTCAAACTTGTTACCAAGCTAGAGACCTGACCTTTGACCTTAGCAACTGCTCTAGCCTTCCACTTTGATGCCTCAACTCGCCTAAGCGACTTCTTCAATTCATTCGAACGTCTGACAACTGGGGATTAACGATGGCCATCAACTTCATCTTCTGAACTTTCCAATTGTTTCTGAACTGAAGGATCTTGATCGAACCGATTGAAATTGGCTATCTTTGTTGTTGGCTCAACTGTACCTCTATAACTACCATCTGTAGCTTTAATCGACATCCACTGTCTCTTTGATCCTTTGGCAACATTCAACTGACATCTGTACAGTGTAGATATGCTTGACCAACTGCCACTACCTGGGATCCGAACTTGTTGGAAGAAAAAACCCATGACTCATAAACCAAAAGCTCTGATACCACTTGTTGGAAGAAAAAAATGTGGAATACAAATAACAATAATATTATGACGACAATCACTAATATTATAACTATCTCCCCTTCCACAAGTTAAGCCAAACAAGTCAATAATAATAGTCACGGAAAATATTAAAAGATAGGGAAAAGAAAACGACACCGAAAAATTATACTGGTTTGCCCCAAACTCGAGACTACGTCCAGTCTTCCACAAACTAGTGGGTTCTACTATGATTGGGATACAAGTGGGCATACAACTACTCTCAACAAAAAAAAAAACGCTCAACGCTCAATTCTAGAGGGCTCGACAAAAGCCACCTTGCTTCTAAGCACCACAACAATGGCTACTTAGGAATACAATATGAAAAACCTTAGTAATCTCAGAGAATAGGCTGCCGACCACGCACTACAACACAAAACCCTTCTTTTTCTTCTCTGCCGAATAAGCTATTGCCGCCTCCAAGTTTTATCCCTTCCGATTTCCATCTCACGACACACAAAAAAGGAATTAAGGACAACATGTAATTGGGCCCTTTTTATGTGTTAAGCCCAATATCCCACCTCCTTTTGTTTAAGATTTTGTCTCCACAAAACCGAACACCAACCAATTATTTTTATCAGAAAACTCAAAATCTTCTCGTACATTAATACAAAACCAAACTAAAATATAATTAACATTAGATATCGTTGAAAAGAAAGTAGATTACAAAAAATTTCTCAATAAAAGGGTGGAAAGCAACTTCATAGGGAGACAATAAGATTTGTGAGCTCTAGGAGAGGAGAAATCATAGAATTTGAAGGCTAGTTTTTCACTTGGGTGGTATGAAGAAAGGAAGATGTTGGCTTAAAAAGAGTATATTAGAGCAGATTAAAATTTAACCATTAGATCTTGTTCTAGAAATGAAGAGCGGAGATTAATGGATGAAATTTAGAAAGAAAATCAAATTAAAAAATGAGAGAATGTTTGGAAGTCGAATAAATGAAGCTCGTGCGCTCATTAGACGAAAGAAGACAATTCACGCACACAACTAAAGGCAGAATGTTTGTTGTGTGCACAACACGCGTTGAAGGACATGATTAGCATTGGCCCATTCAGTTGACTCTCCGTTGGCTGATTCAGTTACGTGAACCACCACATGTAGGAAAAATTTCTAGTACTATAGTAGTACATACTCCCTCCATTCAGCATTTGACACGCCATTTAATGAGCATTTAATGACATAATATTTTATTCCACAGGTCCAACACCATTCTTAAATATTTCTTTCATGACAAACAATGAATGGAGGTAGTATGAAAAATTTTCTATACTACCGTAGTACTAGAAATTTTCCCCCACATGTATTGATGCATCAGCCACATGTCGTCCAGCTGCCACATCAACCACCCTTGTTAACTGCCACATCATCAAAAAGTTGATCACTGAGATGCCACATGAATTGCCACGTATGACATAAAAAAAACTTCGCTCTTCAATAGAGAAAAAAATTGATCATTAAAGGTCCGTTTGGAATATCTTCTAGTTTAAGTGTTTTTCAACAATGCATTTTCTTTTAAACATTTTGAATAAAAGTTGTTTAGAATTTAAACACTTATTGGTTACTACTACCCATAAGTATTTTTATACACAAGTTACTATATACTTACAAACACTTTTTAAAAAATTTGGTTTCAAGTGTTTCTCTCAAAATGGTTTATTTTTCAATCTCAATTTTTAATAAGTCATTTTTAGTGGTTGCCAAACACTAGATTTTTTTTTAAAATGATTTTTTTTTCAAAATTAAACACTAGAAAAATTAACTCAAACACACCCTAATTGTTACTTCGATATACTAAGACTTATGTTGTGGGTACGTCTTGAAGTATTTATATTTTGGACACAAGATTTTGATGGTTTACTATTTTAGACAATTAAAAGGGGCAAATAGATTATAGGTTTACTAGTTTAAAACCGTGTTTATTGTAACTTTAGTATTTTCTATACGAATCGAGGCGGTCATGCCATGTGAAATTCAAGGAAAATGTCGAGATTGCACCCTCAAACTTAAGTCATTGCTTGTCCTCAAGCAATTTTAACAAAATCAAAAGAATCAAGAAAGAAAAGATGTGCGTTTCATAGGCAAGTTTAGCTCGTGAGGGCCCTTTCAGGAAAGAACTCAACTCCTAACACTCTAAGTTAACAATAAGACTTTTCTAACACAAAACCTTCACTCACCTCTCTCAAGATAAAAAAACCCGCATGCATTCCCACCTCTATTACTTGCTATTCCACTTAGCCTTTTATTCAGAGTAGCCTATTTTTTTCACAAGTTATCCTAACTCTCAAAATGGAAAAGAAAATTTAACTTCCCTCCCCAAAACTTATTTGAAGTTGCTGCTAGGCTTCATTCTTTTTCTCTTTTTCTCTTTTTCTCTCCTTTTATCTATATATATATATATATATATATAGGAGAGTCTCTGTAACATCCCGTATTTTTCAATACGGTCAAACTTACAAATAGTGCGGAAGCGATTTAACAAAACTGAAAACACAACCTATTATTTAGAAAACAAGGTTTACAACCAAAGCCAAGTCCAACATTCCAAACAAATAAAGAACTAAAAAATACCAAAAAACAACAAAACCTACAGAAGCCTACTAAATCCTAAAGATCATAAGTTCTCATCGGTCATGCCAGAACGCTAGCCTAATCGCTATCAGAACTATCACTTGCTCCATCATCTGAAAACATTTTAAAAACACAAAATGAGTAAAAAAATACTCAATAAGCAACTTCCACATCAAATTCACAATTCATTTTCGTTCAAAACAAAACATAAGCTTTCAGGTAATAAAACATTTCAATATTCAAAACAAAATCATTCTTTCAGTCAAACAAACTTTCAGAACATGTTGGGAAAGATGCATCAATAGAGTAGCCCAGAACAGAAGTGGTTATCCGTCGGTAACACCAATCAGACATTCATACATAATTGTCAGTTAAAACCGCGACCAGAACATTTTAAATCAAATACTTAAGTGTGAGGCCATGTGAGTGAAACACACACATGAATCTACATTCCAAAGGAACGTCAAACCACATAAGTGTCTTCCCACAAATAAGTTTCAGAACAATTCATACAAATACTCAAGTGTGAGGCCATGTGAGTGAAACACACACATGAATCTACATTCCAAAGGAACGTCAAACCACATAAGTGTCTTCCCACAAATAAGCTACAGTTAGAACATTTCATACAAATACTTAAGAGTGAGGCCACATGAGTGCAACACACACATGAATCTACATTCCAAAGGAACGTCAAACCACATAAGTGTCTTCTCAAAAATAAGTTTCATTCAGAACATATATCCGTCAATTCCAATATGGCTACTACAAAGCATACAATCCCCAAAACAAAATTTGGCATATCCGGATAGCACTATTCGATTCAATTCAAAACACTTTCCAAAACATACAAAACAGTAAACATGCTTTCATTTAGCAAAACAATTGAAACAGAATCAATTTCGATCAAATCAATTTTCAATTTAAAACAAACAGTTCTTATCAAAATTCTATTTTGGAAGGGATGTGGAAATTACTTACCTCGATCAGAACCTACAAATCTTAAGCACAAAGCAAATCAAAATTTGGTTCCTTGAATCCAACAATTTCCTAAACATATCCAATATTTCTCTAATTAGAAACCAACGAATCCATCTTAAAGGTCTAACGACCAATCCAAATGACAATCAATCATAACCTCCAAATTTTCCCACTTAAAACAAATTCTTTTCATAAAAAGTTGGGAAAATAGGCTTAATGGGTGCCAAAAACAGCATTGAAATTCTGGAAAATTTCCCTTAAAAATCCAACTTTTTCATACCAAAGATCAGTAAAACAAATACCTTTCAATACCATTTAAATACAAAACAAGATTTCAATTCCTCAATCTTTAAAACCTTCAAAACTACCTTAAAATTGGGATAAATAACCCAGAAAATTTTCTGCAAACAAAATAAAGATTTTTCAAGCTTTTCACACTAAAACAAATCAATAATGGATACTTTTTGATACAAAGACCAGATTTGAAAAACCCAATAAAAACTGCTGTAAAATCAGTAAAAACATTCCCTTTTCATGAAGAAATCAAAACCATAAATCATACTTCAATTTAGCAATCATAGGCAAACTTTGAACAAAAAGATTCCAATTTAAACACAAAAATAGCCCCAAAATTCTGGAAAAATTTCTTTTCATTGAATTTTTGATTTTCAAACAAAAACTCTAGGAGGAAAAACTTTGATAAAAATTTAGGCCAAAACAAAAACCTAAAACTTTTTAGGGCAAAAGGTTTGAAAACCAATTTCATCCTAAATATGGCAAATAAAACTTCATACTAAAACTTTTCAACAAGAAAAGAAAACAAAAGAAAAACATAGAAGGGAAGAAAAACTTACTACTTTTTCTCTGGGAAAGAAAGTGAAGAATGCGTTTTTTTTTTTTTTTTTTTTTTTTTTTTTTTTTTTTTTTTTTTGATTCTGAGCGTAAAAATAATTAGGGCTAAAGAAATGGTCTTTTAAATAGAACCCTAACAAAACCCTAAAACAATATTTCCTTTTCTAAAACGGAAAAGGATAATTCAAATTTACCTCCTAATTAAAAAAGGAAATAAATTCAAATCAAAGATTTTCTTGGAAAACATTAAAATAAATTAATCTTTTTTTTTTAAAATAGTCGTTTGTTACAGTCTCATAGTCATCTATACCTTCGTTCCAACATACTAACACTTTGTGGTGAAAGTAGCTGACTACGAGCATATCTCACTATTGAGACTGTAGTGCATACTCACTTTCCAAACTAACCTTTCATGCAGTGGAAATCGTGGGTGTCACGACCGCCCCTGGTTACTTGGTTTATTCGAGAAGGAGGAGTATCTCCTTGTTTTTTCTGAACTTTTTTTTAGCACTAGCAAAAGGCAACATTACATGATACATAGAGAGTATATGAAATACAAAACTGTTCCCCCCAAACTTAAACGAGTAAATGTCCCCATTGACTAAACATGAAGATCATAATAGGAGAGACTAAAAAGGATTGACAAGCTAAGATCAAGTCTACACTTCCTACAGGTTTTGGTAGTCAAAGCCCAAGGTGAGTTTGAACTTGCATTTGTTATGGAGATAAAAGTTTATTCAGGCTTCATGTTTTGAAAAAACTTGAGGTTACTAAAGTATTTAAAGAGCCGAGAGAGCTTTAGGTATCATCATCAAGGATGCTAAAAAACAAACAAACCACTAAAGCACACTCATCTTTCGAAAATCTTTTGAAATACTACTTCAAAGAGATGTATACTTTTTTAAGAATTTTTCCAAACAAAACTTAAAGACAAAGGAAACAAACAAAAATAAAGACAAACAACCTATCTAAGAATATGAAATGCAAGAAAGCAAATAAAAGAGACTTACTAACCTATCAAAACAAACAAAACAAAAGAAAGCAAAAACAAAACAAAACAAAAGAAAGCAAGAAAAGATAGTTCGACCCAACTTCCTATCACCTATCAAAGAATGAATAAATAAAAGAAAAAGAAAGGTGAAAAGCAAACTCTCCTAGGCATTGGAAGGGCCGGCTCCACCGCCTCTGACTGGATCCAAGTTTATTTTGGGGAATGGTGGTATTTGCTCATCAACATTTATCTCCAGGTAATCGTAGTTTTTTCGTAGCATATGATCTCAAAGTTGCGCGTATGTTGTGTAAAATCGGCACTGGATCCTTAGATATTCCAGATCTCTCCTTAGAGCCGCTATATTGTCTTGAGGCTGCTGCGAGGGAGCTGACTGAGCTGTGTCTTGCGGCTGATTTGCGGCTGCATTTTCTTTTTCTGCTGCGCTGAAAGTGGCTGCAGATGGTTGTTGATTTGCGGCCGCATTTGATGCATCAGCCGTTTTGGCAGTTTCTGGAGGCTTTGACACTTGGGTTGTAGGAGGAGTGGATTAAGCCTTCTTTTCTGGGGAGGTCACCTTCAGCCTGGAGTTTGTAATTGAAGGATTGGAATTCCCAATTCCGTTACAGCGGAAGCAATTGGACCGTTTGTAAATTAATTTCGTTCTACAAAATACCAATACATTGGCAAAAGGTTAAGCGGTGAAAAACATACCTCCGTTGACGACTCTGAATACTTCAAGAATGATTCTTGATTGCTCTGCAACAACGAAGAACACCACCATTTGATCTTCCCCGCTATAACTCTGAGATTAGGAACGTAGTTGTGGGACTACCTAATCTTGAATGGGAAAAACTCTAGAGAGAAAATTCTCCTTAGAGTTCTTGAGTTGAGAGAATGTGAGAGGACCTTATGGTGGCCATATGTTGTATATCATAAACCCTAGGATTAGTGTTCTATTTATAGGAGAAAGGCCATGAATAAAATATTCATTTAAAATCAATTATTTCCATAATTGATTTAATATTTTCCATAATTAATCAATTCCATAACCAATCAATTCCACAATTGATTAATCTTTTCCATAAATGATTGATCACTTCCATAAGTGATTAAATCATTTCCATAAATGATTAATTACTTCCATAAGTAATTAATCACTTTCATAATTGATTAATTTCAAATTAATTAATTCTTTAAATTAATTAATCACCAATTAAATATCATATATTTAATTTCAGACCTTCTATTAGTTAATTAATTAATTACCCAATTAAATATCATATATTTAATTTCAGACCTTCAATTAATTAATTCTATAATATGAATCAAATTCATATTAAAATTGGAACTCCTTCCAATTCTCTTATATCCTATAAATTTAATATGAATCAAATTCATATTGATATTTGAACTTCTTCAAATATTTATTTCTCTCATAATAATAAAGTTTAATTTCAAATTAGACTTTATATTTTAATGTATCATTATACATTATATTAATTTGTATCTCATACAATTAACTTAATTCCCAATATGAATTTGAACTATTCAAATTCTCTCAAGATATAATTGTTCCTAATTACTCTTTACGAGCTAGCAGGGGGACCTAATGGACCTACAGATCAGAAGCTCCAATGATATGAGGTTAACCGATTAAACTCATTAATCAGGTTAACCAATATTCATTAACTGTGGGTCATTCCACTAAAGACCCACAGCTGAACTCTTCTCACTGTAGAACATTTCTGTGTCCACGGATATAGACCTATACCGGTAAGTCAATCCTTCACGAGTGTTCGTAATCATGGCTGGGTCAAATTACCGTTTTACCCCTGTGTTACATCTGTCTCCTTAAGTACCAGCGCTCCTCTAATGAACAACTTGTTTATGGTCCAACCATTAAACAGAAAGTCCCTCTCGGGCCAGTGAGAGGGTGGGATCCCTTTGTTCAAGTCCCGGAGTCACCACTTAAGAGAACACTCATCTACTTCTCCTAGAAGTGGGAAGGAGTGAATTCCTTCTTGTGTTGTCATGTCCCCAGCCTCCCACTCGGTCTTGTCCCCAAAAAGGAAGGCATATTGAGTCGGCGTATTGGCCACTCTCACCCATGCTAATCAAAGGACAATCCCTCATGAGAAGGAGTTCATGACACACTCAGGATTAAGACTGAGTTACCTAGGTCATCCTATTGAAACAGTAACCTAACTAGTTAACGGTGTTATAACTAATGGTTGACTATTTCGTGGTCCGATCTTATGCAAACTCATTGCATAGGATACCCCCGCTCGCATGTCTCCTACATGGACGCATTGGATCAATACGTCTGTATCGAATACAAAGCGGGCCGTATCACATAGTGTTATCAGGATAAGGTACCCATCCTTATCCCTATACTATAGACCTTTTAGGTTGTTACTTGAACACTGATCCCCGTATGTCCCCACATACTAGTTCAAGTCACATGTAAGCAACCTTGGATCTTAGTTTATTGGATTTGGATCAAATTGTGCAATATTTAACAATAACACTTTATTGTAGAAACTCAATAACACTTTATTGAAACAAGTATACAATTTGTTTACATTCACTATCTACGAGTTTTAGGACATAAAACCCAACAAACTCCCACTTGAACTAAAACTCTAGTTTAGTGGGATGAATAATAATCTATACAACAGCAGGTGTATAAATACATGTATAAAACATATACAATGTACAAATACAATAAACTAGGGCATCACTATACCCATTACATAATGGTATCACTATACTCATTACATTTCTCCCACTTGCCCTAGATTTCATCTTTGTACATTACTCGTAGATCTAGACTTTCTAGATGACCCTTAAACACTTTAGCCGAGAGAGTCTTTGTAAATGAATCAGCAACATTTCATTCAATTTAATGTGTCTTCTTGTCTTGGGCTGCGATGTTCTTTTGAATTTTTTTCACAACACCACTATATCACTATAAAGTGTGATGGGCAAGTTCACATTTGGAACACATTCCAAATCAATCAAGAACTTCCTAAGTCATACAGTCTCTATCGCTGCTTCACAAGCAGCTATGTTTTCGGCCTATACGGTCAAGACTGTTACTATGTCATACTATAGCTTCATCGTAAAGAGTGACCACAGATACTGATGTAGATTTCCTCAAATCCTTATCAGTCTTAAAATCCGTGTCAGTGTATCATGTAAGGATCAAATCCTTAGTCTCATACACGAGTATATAGTTCCTCTTTCTCCTCAGATACTTGAGGATATTCTTAACGGTTTTCCAGTGATCAAATCTTGGATTATATTGATACTTACTGACAATCCCTACTGCATAGGGCATTCGTCTCATGCCCTCAACCTCTTGAGGTGTCTTAGTAAACAATTTCTTAGACAAAAGAATTCCATGTCTTAAAGGTAGAGAACCCTTATTGGAATTCTGCATCTTATATCTAACTAACATTTTGTAGATATAAGATATTTGAGACAAGACTAGCTTTTTGTTCTTACAGTTCCTAACAATTTGGATCCTAAGAACAAACTCAGCTTCTCCCAAATTTTCATTTGGAAATGAGCTGCTAGCTTATTTTACTAGTCAGTAAGATAACCCACATCATTTCCAATGACTAGGGTATCAATCATATACAACACTAATAAAGCTACTGAACTATTGACGATATTCTTGTTAAGACAAGATTCGTCAATGTTCTGATCAAAGCTAAAAGATTTGATCATAGTATCAAATCTTATATTCCAAGATCGAATTTCTTAGGTCAATCCATAAATGGATCACTTAAGCTTGCAAACCCTTTTGCTTTTGATCTTGCTAAATGAACCATTCTGGTTGAGATATGTAGATACTCTTCTCAAGATTACCATTCAAAAGGGTAGTCTTGACATTCATTCAAAATGGACAAGAGTTCTAACAAACTTTAGCATGACGACAGAAGATAAGGATTCCTTACAGTCCCCTGTTTTTGGGTATAACCCTTTGCCACAAGTCTAATAATAAGATTACGTCTCGTTTCTTCTTGTAGATTCATTTGCAATCCATAGGCGTTACCCCATTAGATAGATCTACAAGATCCAGATGGAATTGAAATCACAGATTTTAATTCCGGGTCCACTGCTTTAATCCATTGGTCCTTATTAACATCATTCATTGTCTTGCTTTAAGACAATGGATCCTCAATGCCATCATCAGGTATGACAATCTAGGCTTCAGTTAAGCCCATGTAACGGTCAGGTTGTAGAACAACCCTCCCACTACATCGAGGCACTCTCAACTCTTGAGATAGATGTAACTAACCAGTTGTATCGGTCCTATCAACAACTCTTGTTAAAGGTTCAACATTATCAACAACCCTTGTTGACTTATCAACAACTCTTGTTGATGTTTCTGTAGCTTCATTAGTTAATTTACTTAAAACGACTTTTTATTTTGTGGCTTATTATTTCTCATGTGGTCTTCTTCTGAGAATGTAGCATTTGTCGGTACAAATTCTTTATTCTCTTGTGGATTGAAGAAGTATCCACATCTCTCGTTTCCATGGGGCAGCCTACAAATAGGTATACTTTTGAACAGTGTCCCAAAAATAACGTAAATCACTTTTACGCCTTATCCACAAATCAAAAGATGTTTCATAAACATTTTTTTTTATTGAATCTTGTTCAAAATACACACTGCAATCAACACTGCATGACCCAAAACGAGTCAAGCAAATGAGCATAGCTCAACATGGAATGAACCATATCCAATAGGGTTCTATTTCTCCTAAATGAGATTTAGGGTGTGATCCCATGTACTATCAAATAGTCCTGGAATCTCAAATCCCTATACTCAACACTTTGATCAGATCGAAGTGTTTTATCATCTCACCTAACAAGTTTTCAACTTCAGTCCTAAGCCCCTTCGAATATCTCAAGAGCTTCAGACTTAAGTTGCATTAGGTAAAGATACTCATACTTTTGAATAATCATCCAAAAGAAATGAATTATTCATGTCCTCCCACTGCTTTAACATATTGAACCACAAGGATCCAAATGTACAAGCTCTAAGGGCTCTTTGGCTCTTAGACCTTTTCCAGTAAAAGACCTATCAGTCATATTGCCCATAAGGCATGACTTACAAGGTAGTAGAGAGTCATCTTCTAACTCGCTTAGAAGTTCACTCTTGACCAATCTCCCATTCAAATTGAGATTAATATGGTCTACCTTAAAACCAAATAAAGGTATTTTCCTTTAGGAGAAATCCTTTGCCTCTTTTCACATTGAGTAGTAGCAGTCTTAAACAACCCAGTGTTCATGACTGCTTTACTCTTGATTAATCTTAAAACATTTAGGTTACTTTCCAGTAAAGCTAAACAAATGTCAACTCCCTTTCTTGAAACAAAAACTGCGTTAGAAGAGAAAGGTAAAGAGTAACATTGTTCCAGCAAATAAGACACAGAAATCAAATTTCTTTTGATCTTAGGAATTAAATACACATTATCTAATAATATGTATTTTCTCCCACTGAGAAAAATAACTTAATGTTCCCCACTGATATAGCCAAAATAACCTCTCTAATTCTAACTTTGAGAGTTATTACACAAGCAGCAAGCTCTTGCCAGGAACTTATTCCTTTAAAAGAAGAACACACGTGATTTGTGGCCCCTGAATCAAGTATTCAGGGAGAATCACTATTCTTCACTAATCACGTTTTCAAGACAGGTAAATGAAAATTACGGTCTTGAACAAGTTCTCTTTTTGCTAAGCAAGGTTTTATGTCATATTCACCAAGAACAATTCTTAATGAATTAAACATATGGGGCATGAGGACATTCCTCAGTTAAGAATAATTCTAGACTTATTTACCACAATTTGTCGTTTAAGCTTGTTGTATTACCGTTATTTATAAAATGACGTAAGACAATACACATAAAATTATTATATAATTGCTGAAGTAACAAATTACTTGTATTACTAATTGCATTAACCCATTACAAATAATCCAATCAAATTCTGCAAAAACAAATAAGCAATCAAAGAAACCCTATAAAACTATTGATTTAGTTTTTGCAACGATACTTCAAAGGTTTAGAACAACAGCCACCGAAGGGTGGTCAGCTACTCCTCCTCTGAATTGAGACAATCTCAACCAAACGCTAACACCAGAATAACTCATATTCCGTTAGCGTTTAGTTACCGTTGTTCGGTCAAGGGTTAGTTAACACATTTAACTCATCCCCGTAAGTGTAACCCTCCCACTTTCAGATCTCAGAGGCACGCACCAACAGGCTACCGAAGGGAAAGACAACTGTTGGTGATTAGCCTAAGTGACCCTATCCTATTCAGGAGTTCACGGTGTTCCGAATCCTATGATCAGGCCCTCCGAAGGGATGGTTGCGCCAGGACAACCTGCAGGCGGATCATAGGACTCTCACGGTGCGAACTAGGGGCGGAGACCGAGGGATACGTTGACACGTGTCCCGCTCCCACTTACTCTAGACATTTTTCCCATTCACCCTGATATTGACCCATGCAAACACTTTCCGAAGGGAGGCCGCTCCTAAGGCGACTCGAAGCCGAGCATGAACCTCACGTTGTGAATATAGGGACGTAGGAGCAAAACTTGATTTAAATCTCGTTTTGTAATTTTCCTCCCACTGAAAGTGTCCTAAGGTTAATTTAGGGTTGTTTAACTTAGATAAAATTCGGCTAAGTCAATCTATCTAAGTCTGATCCTATTATAACAATTATGGAAATGATTCAACTGCAATGTTTTAGGTGAATTAAACTTCTTTTAATAAACCCAACATTGCAAGTCAACATTACTATGGTTAATTCAACTCAAGGTTCGGGTCAGTTCCCAGGTAGGAGGTGTTCCGTAAACCGTCAACTTAAATACCCCCAGCCTTAGACAGAACTTTACCGAGAGAGTTCCCTTATAACCACAGTAATGTAAGGTCTTTACTCTAAAGATCTAGGTGTATTAAATACTTTTAACAAACCTAGTGACATTGCATGCTAACATTTAACTATGATTAATTCAACTCCGGTATTCTGAATCAGTTCCCAGGTAGGAGGTGTTCCGTAAACCGTCAGCTTAAATACCCCCAGCCTTAGACAGAACTTAACCGGTGGAGTTCCCTTATAATCATAGTAATGTTTTTCCTACTTAGTCAATTAAAACTAATTTTAATTCTAAGTAAGAATAATTCTAATCCTATTAGAAATGAGATCTTAGGTCTAATTAATTTTAAATATTTTAAAATTAATTCATTTATCCTAAGATCCTATCTTTGCATGCAATTCTTTGTTATAGGCTAACGGTTTCTATTCATTAATTTTATAACTATTATAAATTTTAATGAATTAACCCTATAACATGCTACTATGGTGAATAAATTAACAATCAAATTCTAATTAATTTATAAAACCAAACATTAGCATACATGACATACCAAAAATATAACAATTATATTAATCTAAGGTAATGTCATGCTCAATGCAATTTAATTTCCTTTTAATTAACCTAACTCTTAAATTGATTTTCCAAGAAAATTAAAATTAAGCATTACCATTTTCATACATTAACATAACATTTATATTAATATATCATGAAAATTAATTAAGCATGTTAATTACTTATATAAATATAACTCTTATATTTTTAAACTAAAGTAATTTCATGCTCAATGCAAATTAATTTTCTTAAATTAATCTAACTCTTAAATTAATTACCCAAGAACATTAAAATAAGCATTCACATTTTCATACATTAACATAACACTTTATATTAATAGCTCATGAAAATAAATAAGCATATAAAATACTTTCATAAATATAACTTTTATATTCTTTACTAAAGTAATTTCATGCTCAATGCTTCTCAATTTTCATCCATTTAATCATAAACAATTATATTAAATAGCCATGAAAATTAAATTCATGCATTATACTTATATTATAACAATTATAATTAAAAATACATGAATATGCTTAACCTATGGTGGGATTTAAATACTATATGACATTCATAAAGCAATTAAATAGCTAAGTAGACGGGTTTTGGCATCCTAGGACTCAAAACAATAGAAAAATTACAATAATTATTCTAACTAAGTCCTATCCTGCCGTGAACCAGCTCAAAACAGCCTCAAACCGCATCAAAACGCTTCGAACCGGTGAAAAATTGAGCTAAACCGTGGGGAACCAGCTCCAAATAAGCTTGAACCAGCCCAAAATTCACTGAACCGGTCTGAAAATCGTTCAGACCGCACGAACCAAGTCAAAACCGGTCAAACCACGCGTGAACCGGTCAAAGACTGCTGGAAACCTGTTGAACCGGTCAAGCCTCCAAGAATCGGTCAAGAACCAGTTTGAACCAACCCACAAACTGACGAAACGCGGAAAAAATAAATTATTCGCTCAAACTGCTGACCTCTGGATTCGTAAACACGGATTGAACCAACATGGCAAACACGCCTTCACGTTCTACATACGATTTTTATTTCTTTTTATTTATTTCGTTCCGCGTTTTTTTTTTTTTACGATTGCAGCCCTTTGTTTTCCCAGCAGCAATGTTCTTCGATTTTTGGCCCCAAAATTTTCAAATCATCATGGAATTTCACCAAAAACCACTGACACAGACTTACAGACTCGATTGCAATTAAAATACCCAAAACAAAGGGCCCTTACATTGATCAAATCAATTAAAAATTGCAAATCTATATGCCAAAACCTTAAACATCTACTAGCAAAATTTCATACATCAAATGCATAAATTAATCCCACCAATCAACCAATGCAAATTTTGTTAAACTAAATTGAAATTACGATCGGCTCTGATACCAATTGAAGGATTGGAATGCCCAATTCCGTTACAGCGGAAGCAATTGGACCGTTTGTAAATTAATTTCGTTCTATAAAATACCAATACATTGGCAAAAGGTTAAGCGGTGAAAAACATACCTCCGTTGACGACTCTGAATACTTCAAGAATGATTCTTGATTGCTCTGCAACAACGAAGAATACCACCATTTGATCTTCCCCGCTATAACTCTGAGATTAGGAACGTAGTTGTGGGACTACCTAATCTTGAATGGGAAAAACTCTAGAGAGAAAATTCTCCCTAGAGTTCTTGAGTTGAGAGAATGTGAGAGGACCTTATGGTGGCCATATGTTGTATATCATAAACCCTAGGGTTAGTGTTCTATTTATAGGAGAAAGACCATGAATAAAATATTCATTTAAAATCAATTATTTCCATAATTGATTTAATCTTTTCAATAATTAATCAATTCCATAACCAATCAATTCCACAATTGATTAATCTTTTCCATAAATGATTGATCACTTCCATAAGTGATTAAATCATTTCCATAAATGATTAATTACTTCCATAAGTAATTAATCATTTTCATAATTGATTAATTTCCAATTAATTAATTCTTTAAATTAATTAATCACCAATTAAATATCATATATTTAATTTCAGACCTTCTATTAGTTAATTAATTAATTACCCAATTAAATATCATATATTTAATTTCAGGCCTTCAATTAATTAATTCTATAATATGAATCAAATTCATATTAAAATTGGAACTCCTTCCAATTCTCTTATATCCTATAAATTTAATATGAATCAAATTCATATTGATATTTGAACTTCTTCAAATATTTATTTCTCTCATAATAATAAAGTTTAATTTCAAATTAGACTTTATATTTTAATGTATCATTATACATTATATTAATTTATATCTCATACAATTAACTTAATTCCCAATATGAATTTGAACTATTCAAATTCTCTCAAGATATAATTGTTCCTAATTACTCTTTACGAGCTAGCAGGGGGACCTAATGGACCTACAGATCAAAAGCTCCAATGATATGAGGTTAACCGATTAAACTCATTAATCAGGTTAACCAATATTCATTAACTGTGGGTCATTCCACTAAAGACCCACAGCTGAACTCTTCCCACTGTAGAACATTTCTGTGTCCACGGATATAGACCTATACCGGTAAGTCAATCCTTCACGAGTGTTCGTAATCACGGCTGGGTCAAATTACCGTTTTACCCTTGTGTTACATCTGTCTCCTTAAGTACCAGCGCTCCTCTAATGAACAACCTGTTTATGGTCCAACCATTAAACAGAAAGTCCCTCTCGGGCCAGTGAGAGGGCGTGATCCCTTTGTTCAAGTCCCGGAGTCACCACTTAAGGGAACACTCATCTACTTCTCCTAGAAGTGGGAAGGAGTGAATTCCTTCTTGTGTTGTCATGTCCCCAGCCTCCCACTCGGTCTTGTCCCAAAAAAGGAAGGCATATTGAGTCGGCGTATTGGCCACTCTCACCCATGCTAATCAAAGGACAATCCCTCATGAGAAGGAGTTCATGACACACTCAGGATTAAGACTGAGTTACCTAGGTCATCCTATTGAAATAGTAACCTAACTAGTTAACGGTGTTATAACTAATGGTTGACTATTTCGTGGTCCGGTCTTATGCAAACTCATTGCATAGGATACCCCCGCTCGCATGTCTCCTACATGGACGCCTTGGATCAATACGTCTGTATCGAATACAAAGCGGGTCGTATCACATAGTGTTATCAGGATAAGGTACCCATCCTTATCCCTATACTATAGACCTTTTAGGTTGTTACTTGAACACCGATCCCCGTATGTCCCCACATACTAGTTCAAGTCACATGTAAGCAACCTTGGATCTTAGTTTATTGGATTTGGGTCAAATTGTGCAATATTTAACAATAACACTTTATTGTAGAAATTCAATAACACTTTATTGAAACAAGTATACAATTTGTTTACATTCACTATCTACGAGTTTTAGGGCATAAAACCCAACAGTAATGAGCTTCTTGATCAAGCTCAAGTCGATTGAAGACCGGGAGGCCTCCTTCTTTTCTTTCTCTTCTGGCTCGACTCTTGCAAGCATGCATAACTTTGTGATCAAGCTAAGGAAGAATAGCCTCCCCACATTCTTGTGACCGCAGGCTAGGATCTCTCTCCAGATGATTCGACCTAAGTTGAGATCCACGTCCTTGTACATGTTGTACAACAACATGACACATTCTTGGGAGATGGTCGTGTCATGTGTTGTAGGTATAATCATGTTCTTGATCATGTAGAGCTAGACTACCGCCTCTGGCTTTAAGTCTGCAGAAAGTAAAGTCTTGATCCCCGTTCTGGACTCTTGCCACTTAATGCCTTCATGGGCCACCATAGACAATGCCTCTTTCAACTGCTTGGCTGATGGCTCCTCAATGGCCTTGTTGCCAGCTGGATATCTGAGGGAACGCAATCGGAAGACCCGATTAATCTGCTTTTCCGAGAACTCCACCACCCCACCTCATAAGAATAATACCGTCTGCATCTCCTCCCCAATCTACGCGTAGAATTGTCGAACCAAGGGAATAGAGGTTGCTTTCGACTTCTTGTGAAACCTGTCCCAATTGTACCTACATAAGATATCATCAATGAAACCAGGGAGTGGACCTGATTTTGTGGAGAAAGTCTTCTCACACATCAAGGCCTCTTCTTCATGATGGTTAGGCGACCTTGTGTGTTAGCATGTGGCTCCACCTGTCTTTCCACCCTCGGTTTCTTTATCGGAGTCTTCTTTACCCGAGGAGTGGAGGGTTTTATCTTTGTAGGTTGTGGTGGCGGTGGTGGTGTTTGGGCACGAGGTAGCATAATAGTCGCTCCCCGAGTGCTTGGGCTCCTTCGGAAAATGGTAGTCTTATTCTTCTTGCTCTTCCCTTTCGACCTCACTTTCTTCTTCTTCTTTGCCCCTTTTCTTGGGCATTTGGTCCTTTGTGATTTACAGGACCTCATCATCATCAACAGGAGCTTGTTGCTCCTCATCATCTTCTTCCTCATCGTGCTCGAACAGGTCCTCGAACATTTCTTCGTTCTGGTGCTCGAACAGGTCATCGAGCACGTTTTCTTCCTCTTGTGGTGGTGGTGGGGTTTGCTCATGTGATTTCACCTTAGGAACTAGTGCAACTTCTTGTTCTTGCCCTATTTGCGCCATGTTTGCAGGTGCAAACTCCCTTGCATATTCTTTAGATTGGCCCTTAGAAACGAGCGCAATCTCTTCTTCTTCTTTTTTCTCAGTGGCATCCACTGTGTCTTTGAGACACGAGGCTGCAAAATCCAGTGCAGCTTTTTCCTCTTTTTCTCTTTGTTTTCTCTTGACCTTTTTCTTGGACTCCTTCTTCTTTCTTCTTTCTTCTTTCTTCCGCCCATAGCTCATCTTTTATTTGGGCGGCCCTGGCCTTTGCTAGCCATATTTTATCTGCTACAACTTTATTCCAGTCTTTTTGCTCATGCGGCTTCTCCAACTCTGGACCCCATCTTGATGGTCGTTTGCTTCTTGGCTTAGATTGATCAGCAGTTGTGCCTGTGGAAGCCTGAACCTGCACTTGCACCTCAGATGCGAGCGCATCATCCTTGACTTGTGTCTCAGAAACTAGCACTGTCTTCTCTGGCTCAGTTGTATTTGCAGTCGCAATTTCAGGTCGACCAACTGTTAAATTTTCAGGTTTCTCCACATTTGCAGGCGCAACCTGAGTGTTTGGTTCAACTTATTCTTTCTTTCTTCTTCTCACGTATTTAACTCCCACTCTCCTTTCTTCCTCCTCCTTTTCTTTGATTCTGATAGTTGTAGGTTTAAGAATGAGCGGAGTTTCCTCTTCATCTTCTTCCTCTTCCACGACAGCTTCTTCAATGGCTTTTTGACTTTTCTCAGCAGCCCTTCTCAAGTCTTCTTCCCATGCTTTTGAGTGCGAACCTGCACGAGTAGATGGGCGGGAAAGTTTACCTTGAGATTTCTACCTAAGGGAGGCCGAACGGTTAAACTGTTGAGTGCTTGCTCGCTGTGAAGGAGGAGATGGTTTTGAAACCGCCTTCAACCTCTAAGAAGAAGAACCAGATGGTGGTTTGCGGGTTTGAGCGAGGTTCTTCGGCTGAGAAGCGGATGGGGGCTTCATCTTTCAGTGATTTTCTCAGCAGCCCTTCTCAAGTCTTCTTCCCACTACTTCTAGATGGTATTTCCTCTTCTCCCTATTGACTATTGTTTGCAACAATTGCATCCAAAATCTTGTTTGCCTCATTGAAAGTCTTTTTAAGCAACAAACCATTAGCTGATGCATTGACTACTACTTTGGAAGCTTGAGTCAATCCGTTGTAAAAATCTCTACAAGAAGACAAACAAGCAAACCATGGTGTGGACATTTCCTTATCAATTTCTTAAAGCGCTCCCATGCTGTGTCTACTCCTTCTTGTGGTCCTTGTTTAAAAGTGATAATTTCCCCTCAGATTTGTGCATTCTTTGTAGGCGGAAAATTTTTCAAAAGAAAATTTTCAGCAAGTTCATCCCTCGTGGTGATGCTATCTGGTGGAAAAGAATCTAACCATGCTTTTGTTGGGTTTTATGCCCTGAAACTCGTAGATAGTAAATGAAACAAATTAATTGATCTCAATAAAGCGTTATTTGAGTGATTCAGTAATTTGGTTATTAAATAATCGAGTTTGCATTAATAAACCCTAAATCCAATAAACTAAGATCCAAGGTTGTTTAAATGAAACTTGGACTAGTATGTGGGGACATACGGGGATCGGTGTCCAAGTAACAACCTAAAAGGTCTATAGTATAGGGGTAAGGCTTGGTACCTTATCCTGGTGACACTATGTGATACGACCCACCTTGTATTCGATACAGATGCAATGATCCAAAGCATCCATGTATGAGACATGCGGGTGGGGGTATCCTATGCAATGAGTTTGCATAAGACCGGATCGCGAAATAGTAACCACTAGATTTAACGCCGTGAACTAGTTTAGGTTTCTATTTTAATAGGATGACCTAGGTAACTCAATCTCAATCCTGAGTCTGTTATGAACTCCTTTCAAGAGGGATTGCCATTAGATTTGTATGGGTGAGAGTGGCCAGTTCGCCGACTCAATAATCCTACCATTTCAGGTGCAAGACCGAATGGGGGCTGGGAACATAACAGTACAAGATGGAATTCACTCCTTCCCCTATTGGGGTAAGTAGATGTGTGTTCCCTTAAGGGCTAATTCTGAGGCTTGAACAAAGGCGAGTCGTCCTCTCCTGGCCCGAGAGGAACTCCTTTTTAGTGGTTGGACCCTAAACAACTTGTTCATTAGAGGGATCAATGGTACTTAAGGAACCAGAGGTAACCCAGGGGTAAAATGATAATTTGACCTAGCTGGTATTACGAACACACGTGAAGGATTGACTTACTGCATTGGTCGATATCCGTGGACACAGAAATATTCTACAGTGAGAAGAGTGCAGCTTTGGGTCTTTAGTGGAGTGACCCACAGTTAACGAATGTTGACTAACTTGGTTAATGAGTTTAGCCAATTAGGTCCCATATCGTTGGAGTTTTTGATCTGTAGGTCCATTAGATCCCACTAGTAGCTCGTATAGAGACTTGAGCCAATTAAGTATAAATTGTAAATTGAAAGTGTTCAATTTTGTTAGGGGAATCATATAATGTATATTGATACATTATAATATAAAGTTTATGAAACTTTATAATATAATTTTGAATTAATTTCAAAATTAATTCTTGAGAGAAAATATTTGAAAGAGTTCAAATAATTAATATGAATTAGATTCATATTAATATAAATAATTTAATAAAATCCCTAAGATTAAATATGTGATATTTAATTGGATAATTAATTAATTATGAAATTAATTAATTATTTATTAAAATTAGATATGAATAAGATAATAGATTTGATCTTATTCATGACCTTTTCCTATTAGGAAAAGCTCTTGGCCTTTTCCTATAAATTCTCCTACTCTCAGAGAATTCCTCTGAAGGCTCCCTCTAGACTCCCACCAGTCTCCTGCCTCTAGAAGTCTCAGAGTCATACCGGTGTAGCCATAGTGGTGGTGTTCGCAGTAATTCATGATTATTTCACAAGCAGTTGGTGAATTTAATCTGAGTCGTCAACAAGAGTAAGTAATTTGTTACTATATAAATTAGATTTAGATCTAATATTTTTGTATGCTTAGGCTTAATATAAATTTAGAATAGTTATAAGATTATTGCCAATGTATTGATATTTTAGATTAAACAAAATTAATTATAAATTGGTCCCAATCACGCTTCCGCTTTACGGAATTATGGAATTCCAACCCTTCAACTTCTACATTATCCTGTAAAGAAAATGGAAAAAATGTCAAACACAGTTTCATGGGATACTCCATTAAGCTTGAAACAATTGCATATTCTTAAGAATTGCTTCATGTGCTTGTGAGGATCTTCACTAGGAAGTCCTAAAAATTGGCCTATGGTCTGAAGCATTTGGAACATGAGTGGCTTGAGATCGAAATGATTTGCATCAATGATTGGCTCAACAATTCCTGTATTAGTATTGTAGAAAGTTGCAGCCGCATAATCCCTGATGGCTCTATCCCTTTCATCTGCAATAAGAATAGGATTATATGTTACCGCGCAGCTTGTTGCTACACATTGTTAGGTTGTGCTCCTCTTTGCTGCACACTGAGAGGGTCTCCAATAGGAGGCTGCATAGCAATTTCCTACAGAAAAATTTCTTCTAGGGCTTCCTGTTGTTGAACTTCTCGTAGTTCCTTTAACTTCCTTCTTTGCTCCTTACGGCGACGTCGGAAAGTCTTCTTTATCTCATGATCAAAATTGAATTCAGGTCTTTTGAGCATACACCAATCTAATCTACAAAGAAATCCCTCCAAAAAGAATCGATGCCGTGTGACAGAAGAATTTGTGTTAGGGTTGGTGACCTAAAACTCATAGATAGTGAATGAAACAAATAGTAATATACTTGTTCAATAAAGTCGTTATCAAGGTTTTGTTCACTTAAATTAATAAATAAGTGAATTGCACGTTATATAAATGAAATCCAATAAACTAAGATCCATGGATATACAATATGTAAACTTGAGCTTTATGTGGTAACATAAGAATGGATCAAGTTCAAGTAATAGCCTAAACGATCTATAGGATAGGGATGAGACTGGGTACCTTATCCTAGGGACACTATGCGACGCGACCTACTTTGTAGTTAGTGCAAACGATGTGATCCTGAATCGTTCATGTAGAGACATACGAGTGGGGGCGTCTTATGCAATGAGTTTGCACAAGGACCGACTTATTTAGTGCGATGACCTAGGTAACTTGATCTTAATCCTGAGCTAACTATGAACTCCTGTTTATTCGGGATTATCCTTTGATTTGCACGGGTGAGAGTGGCTCATCATCGCTGACTCAATAAGCCTACCATTTTGGGGATAAGACCCGGTAGGTAGCTGGGGACGTAGTCTTGTAAGATGGAATTCACTCCTACCCATTTCAGGGATAGTAGAGAGGTTGTTCCCTTAAGTACTGACTTCGAGACTTGAACAAAGGGATCCTGCCTTCTCAATGGCTCGAGAGGGATTAAGTTTGGTGGTTGGACCACAAACCAATTATTCATTAGAGGATCAGTGGGACTTGAGGAACAATATGCAACTTCAGCGGTAAAACGGACATTTGACCCAGCTGTAGTTACAAACAACCTGTGAAGGGTTGACTTACTAATCATGGTTATATCAGGTGGACGGAAATATATCTATAGTGAGGGTAGTGCAACTATCGGACTATAGTGGAGTGTCCCAGTAGTTAACAAATGTTGGTTTACTAGGTTAATGAGATTAGCCGGTTAATCTCGGTTTGTTGGAGCCCTGATCTGTAGGTCTATTAGGTCCCCCTGCTAGCTCATACGGACTAAACCTTAGAACTAATGTGATGAAAGAGTTTGAACCGTTCGAACTCGAATTAGGGAGTAGACATTAATTATATATGATATGTTTAATGTAATAGTTTAATTACGAATTAAACTATAAATTGAGAGAGTTGAAAACATTTAAATATGTTTTAAATTTGATATACATGAATAGGGATTCATGTTCAGTTTTTGAGAAAAATCGGGATAGGTTGAAATTGTTAATTTAATATTTAATATTAAATTAATATAATTGATTAAATTGTTTATTCAGTTATTAATTTTATTTAAATTAATTATTTGACTTAATTTTAAATTAAGAAATTAATTTAGAATTAATTTTCTTACATAATTGATTTTGGAATCAATTAATAAAATGAAAATTGTTTCATTTTTAGGAGGTTAGTGGTTTATGACTAAAACCTCAAATTGAACCACAAAATGACACCTTCTTTTACACCTAATCCCTTGATATCTTGCTGTCTTTTGAAGCTTGATTTTCACTGTGGTGTGAGTTGTGGACTGAAGATGGATGTTAGAAAAGATGATAAATAAAAAATAAGAATAATTTCAGCCAACCAAGTGCAAGTATGCACTATCACATGTAGTAATAAAAATCTTTGGAAATATTCCAAAAGTATCGATCCCACAGAGACTAAGTTGGAAACACAAATTTGAAAAAGAAACTGCTCTAAGATTGCTTTTGAAAGGCAACGAAAAGAAAATAGTTGATGTTGGGTTTTGTAAAACAAAGAAACAACAAGTAAAGAAATAACAATAATAATAAAGCGAGGTATTCAATATAGCTTCAACCCTAAGGCAAATAACTCTAATAATGACTTATTTAACCTAAGTCTACTCATGCATTGGGTCAGGTTTAACTCCTATTTGGCCTTGCTCCCAAGAACCGTTAGAAAGCTAAGCGAGTACCGTTATGCACATTTCTGTGACTCGACTCTAACATAGATAGTTCATGCATGCAACCTATAACCCTATAGTTGTTATAAGGTGACATTCCCCTATAACACCGAATACACTCTCTCGAGCCCTTTCTCCTATATCACCTTTATGAGAACCGATATAGTTTGTCCCTTTCAGGATCAAACTCACATAGCATGCAAAGTCTAAGTGATAAAGTTAAACTCAACAAGATTCAGAATCAATAAAGGACGACATGCATTAAATAGAACTTAGGCAAATAAGCACTTTCAAGCTATTTAAACCATAAGGGAATTCACTATACCGAACCCCTCAATGGAATTTAGCCACACATGATGGAAATATAATGCAAATGAACAAGTTTTCATTGAAATAATGAATAAAGAATACAGATTAATGAAAAGAAACAAATGCTGGAAAATATAGTGCAATAGCTAAAACTAGGGTTTTTTTTACTTTATCCAATCCTTCTAGAGTTCTCACGACACTCTACTCTCCTTTTACAAGTGGGAATATGGTGAAATCTCTACAAACACTCGGGTTTGATGTCTAACTAAGGGTTAGAATTTAATCTTCTAGCAAGGACCTCAGGCATCCCTACTCATGGGCGTCTACTAGGGTTCTGTCACCACCATCTTCTTCCTAGTGAGTTATGCTTGAATTTCCTTTCGAATAGAGGCCTTTTATAGCGTGGGGAGTGGTTGAGGAGTCACGAAAATGGTGCTAGTAGGTGGCCCAGTCAGTTTCGGAGTCAAAACAACCGGTTAGGTGTGTAAAACACTCGTTCAAAACGACCCGCGACGGACTCAGAACTGTCTGCCTCTGCCTAGAAATTGGGTCACATTTCATTTTTGCCTTGCCAGAAATGCGGTCGCATTTTTGGGAATTTTCCAGATTCCTTTGTTTTCTGCAAGACACCAAAACTAAGTCAAATCCTTACCAAAATGAGTTATTTTAAGCACAAATGTGCATTATTTGACATACATGACTCTCAACATCCTAACTTATCAACTTTAGCACTTTTTAGGCTCGAGAATAGTGTTTTTTTATCTAAAACATACAAGTTTTGACAAGGAAATAAACTAAATATAAGGGTAAAATAGGTATATTTTTTACCCTTATCACACTGCATGAGAATTTCTATATAAGCTGGAAAATTAAGCTGAAAAAAGTGTTGGTAGCTTGTTGGTGTTCTCTCTCAAGAAAGACAAAAGGTTCTTCGCTTTTCTTGCTTGGTTATTCAAGTATTTCGACCCAAAATTCATCACATAAATGAGTCCCACAACTCGTTCTAAGGCCGGAGGATAGCGGGGAAGACCACGGTGGTTGTCCACAACAAGCTCGTGTTCGATTTCATCCAACGGTGTTGACGAATTTGCTTCCAAAGGTTGGTAATTCAAAATGCTCTATTTTCGTTTTCAAACTTGCATGTTTTTCTTTCTAAAATTAAATGAAATTTCAGTTGCTTCGATCCAAATCGCTTCAGCTAGTGTATCGTACACTTCTTAAGATCCGTAATCGCTTCCGCTCGAGTGTTGTTCACTCCTTCAGAGTTATAAACCGAGATAGACGTTAAAATCTATAACAAGATAAATGTATACTCACTTAGGGTTAACGAACCACAAACTTGAACAATTCGCATAGAATAGATTGATATCTTGTAAAGCTAAGGTTATAAGAGAACTCACCCGGTAAGATGCTGTCTAAGGTTGGAGGTATTTAAGTTGACAGTTTATGGAACACCTCCTACCTGGGTATCGAGCCGGTACTTGAGTTAGGTTAACCCGAGTTTTATGAGCATGCGTGAGCGATGTAAGGTTAAAAGAGTTTCTCACCTAGACATCGTAAGTATAAGTGTTATACACACCAAGACATAAGTTGCTTCTAAATGGTGCTTTATAGAACCTTTATTTTGAATATTATATGCTTTCATCATCATTAGAAGCATGTTATAGGGCTAATTCATTAAAAGTTATAATAGTTATAAAAGTTAATGAATAGAAACTGTCATAACCTACAACAAAGAGTTGCATGCTAGCATAGGATCTTAGGAAATGAATTAATTTAAAAAAATGGTTTAAAATTTAATAGACCGAAGATCACATTTCTAATAGGATTAAAAACATGTCCTACTTAGTGTTTTAATAGATTTAAAATATGGTTAAGTAGGATATAAGACTTTGGTTATAAGGGAACTCTTCCGGTGCCTGGTCCGAAACCTGAGTTGAATTAACCATGATCTAATTAGCATGCAATGTCAATAGGTAATTAAAATGGTTTAATCCACCTAGATGTATAGAGTAAAGACCTTGTTTAATAAGGAAAAGACATCGATTCATTTAGCCAAAATTTACCTAAGTAAATAGACCCCAATCGTAAAATACTCAGTGGGAGGAAAAATAAAAAAAATGAGATGTTTCATATCGAGTTTTTATTCCCACGTATCTCCGAAAAGTTCACACCATGAAAATCATGCTCGACCTCGTGTCACCCTGGAAGTGACCACCATTCGAAAGGTGTTTGTATGATTCAATACCAAGGTGAATGGAGAGAGTGTTTATAGTAAGTGGGAGCGGGAGTGTGTCAATGTTGGGTTTTAGCGGGAGTGTGTCAATGTTGGGTTTTATGCCCTAAAACTCGTAGATAGTGAATGTAACCGTTGACTGAATATTAATGAAATAATATCGATATATTTTTTTCCATTAAATGTTATTAGTTATTTTATATTTGTCTTTGCCTAAAATAATCCTAATCCAATAAACTAGACATCCTAGGCTGTAATATGAGTCTTGAACTATATGTAACGACATATGGGGATCACTGTTCAAGAAACAACCTAAAGGATCTATAGGATAGGGATAAGACTGAGTGCCTTATCCTGGTGACACTACGGATACGATCCACTTTGTATTTGATACAAACGCTATGATCCAACGCGTTCGTGTAGGAGACATGCGAGTGGGGGTATCCTATGCAATGATTTTGCATAAGACCGGACCGCGAAATAGTAACCACTGGTTATAACACCGTTAACTAGTTGGTTTTCTATTTCACCAGGATGACCTAGACAACTTGATCTTAATCCTGAGTTGATTATAGACTCCTTCTCATGAGGGATTGTCCTTTGATTTGTATGGGTGAGAGTGGCCAATACGTTGACTCAATAAGCCTACAATTTTGGGGACAAGACCGAGTGGGGAGCTGGGAACATAATCATACAAGATGGAATTCACTTCTTCCCGACTTTAGGGAAGTAGATGAGTGTTCCCTTAAGTGGTGACTCCGAGTCTTGAACAAAGGGCCCTACCCTCTCAATGGCACGAGAAGGTTTTCTGTTTGATGGTTGGACCACAAACAGGTTGTTTATTAAGGAGAACTGGTACTTAAGGAAATAGAAGTAACCTAGGGGTAAAACGGTAATTTGACTCAGCTGGTGTTACGGACACTCGTGAAGGAGTAACTAGTCGTTATTGGTCTATATCCATGGACACAGAAAATATGTTTGCAATGAGAAGAGTGCAACTGTGAGTCTATAGTGGAATGTACACACAGTTAACGAATATTGATTAATTTGGTTAATGAGTTTGACCGATTAATCTCACATCGTTGGAGCTTCTGATCTGCAGGTCCATTAGGTCCCACTGGTAGCTCATAAAATAATTTGAGGCAACTAAGTAATAAATGTAAATTAAAAGTGTTCAATTTGATAAGGGAAACAATATAATATATATTGATATATTATTATGAGAGAAATTAATATTTGAAGAAATTCAAATATTAATATAAATTTGAGTCACATTAAATTTATGGAAGTTTGAAAGAGTTCAAATATGAATTAATTAATTTTAAGGCCTAAGATCTATTTGGGCAATTAATTAATTCAAGGCCGGAAATTAAATATGTGATATTTAATTGGTGGTTAATTAATTAAAGAATTAATTAACCGGGAATTAATCAATTATGGAAATAATTAATCACTTAAGGAAGTGATTGATCATTTATGGAAATGATCTAGTCACTTATGGAAGTAATTAGTCATTTGTGGAAAAGATTAATCAATTATGGAATTGATTGTCTTGGATTGATTAAATAAGGAATAAGATTGAATCAATTTTGGAAAAGATTGATTTAATTGAATATTTTATTCATGACCACTCTTCTATACATAGAACACTAGACCTAATTGGTTTAGTAGCCCTCTTGCTCTTAGACTCTCAAGACAAGACCCTAGAATTCTCTCTAGCCTCCCTCTTAGAGAAAAACTCCCACAAGTCTTTTGCCTCCTAGACTTAGAGACATACCGGTGTAGCCTCTGTGGTTATTGTGTGTTTGAAAAAGAAATTTCCAGTGAAGAAACTACAAGAGGGCTGCTGCGTTTTTGTTCGTTGAAGCGTTGTTGGCGAAGAACGGTCAAGTCTAAAACGAAGGTTTGTAACGGTTTTTTCCCGTTTCTTTAGAAAAACATGAAAATAAATTTAGATTTATTTTTCTAGCATGTTTATATCAATTTCCAGCAACTTTAAAGCATGTTTAAAGTTTTATTTTTCCTTTTCGTAATGGTATTTTAATGTTAATTAATATACGGCGTAAGGTCCTTTCGATACGCTTCCGCTGCACAGGGGCTTTCATCACCTTCAGTCAACACATCCCACGGTTTCCTCCATTGGTACGTTCTTAGATCTCATGCTCTGCCTATGTGTTGCTAATAGTGTAACCATCCCTTCGGAAGGCTTGAGCATGGGGTAGCAGGGTGAACTCCGTAATGGATATGGTTTGTTAGGTTTTGCTCTAACATTGTCTTTCTTGATCGTAGCTTGTTGGGGCGTACCTCTGGAATTTGAAAAATGGCGGGTCACACTTACGGGAAATTATTAAGATGTTAATAATTTCTTGACCAAAAAACGTGGTAGCATGTCGTAATGCTATCTATTTCCTACTAATTTTAGCTAGTTTTGTGTTTAAATTATGTGCTTTGATGCCATTTGATGTTTAAATTTCAGAATTCGAGCAAAAAGAGCAAAATCAAAGTTCTTGAGATATTTTGGATGATTTTAAAGCTAATTGGGCCTATTTTGAAGATTTAAAAGAAGAAGAATTAAAGATGAAGCCCAAAAGCCAAAGAAAAGATGGAAATCCAACCCAAATGCACGTGGAAAGAGTGTTGTTCAACCCAGTCGAAGGCCAGCGTCGAAACGTTAGGCATTCAGTGTCTCAACGCTGGGAGTCAAACGCGGAAAATTCCAGAATAGCCATCGTCGAGTCACTGCACTGCTTGGGAAGAAAGTTTTGTATGCTTGGAGAAGAAGTATGCTTGGGCAACAAGTTTGAGGCCTCTATAAATTGAGCCATTTTTAGCCTTGAAAGGGGAGCCAATTTGTGGGTTTTCACCTGATAGAACCTAAATAATCCTATTTTATCACCTCTAATCTAAGCTTGGTAGAGTTATTTTATGCTTTACTTGTCTTATTTACAAGATCTTTGTGCTTAGGCAATGTCGGGAGCGGATCAAGCTAATTTGGTGTTAATTCGAGCCAATTACGGAGTTTTGGAGCCATCTCGGTGTCTTGGACGGCGATGAGGTGAAAAGACCCAATTGTGCTGAAGCGGGCCTGAAGAACGACACCAAAATTCGAAGATTGAAGCCCCGTACCGAGAAGAAACGAGACAAGACCGAGAAATAAAACAGCAAGTCAAGGATCAGAGATGGCGTCGAGACGCTGCCCCTGGCGTCTCGACGCCGACGCGAAAATCATTTGGAGCATAAAGCTCGCAACGTTGAGACGCTGCCCTTGGCATCTCGACGCCGTCGAGTTTTCTATAAATACGTAGCCTCCGTAAAGTCTGCCATTAGGTTAGAAATTTGGTCCCTTTACGATTTCTTTTGCCTCTTTTACATTTCAGTACTGTTGTAGACCTTTTTAGGTCATATTTCATGGATTCTTTCATGCCTATTTGTATTTTTACTTCGTTTATGAATAGCTAATCGCATTTAGATCGTTGGATCGAGATTTTGCTTTGATTTCTATTTATATTGGTTGAGTTTTCTGGAGTTTATTGCACTGTTCTTGCTGTCTTTTCATTAAGTTTTGCTGGGTTAGTTTTCCAGCAGGTTCCGGCGTTTTTGGGTGAGATTTACCTTGGGTAAGTTAGATTGAAGGTTGTTTTGCTTGATTTTAGTTTTTGGTTTAATACCCATCCATTTTTTAGTTTGTTTGTTAAGTTCTCCGCTCAAATTCTGGCAAAATCTTGAGTGGGTAATTGAGATCCAAGTTTATTAGGATGGATTTTAAGGTTTAATTGAATACCCATTAATTTTGGTTATTGTTTTCAAGGTACCCATATCGGTTGGAAGTCGGATTTTGGATGTGGAGTGAATTTGGTACTCCGACCAACAAGCTTTGATTTGATTTGTGTAAGATTTTGGTTGTGAAATCACCCTGAAACTCATTTGGGTTAGGTTGGAAGTTCGTTTTGAATCCCCATTTGATTTGGAGATTTTCTTTTCCCTTTTTCTTGTGTAGGTTGTCTTAAGTTTTGAAGTTAAAGAGTTAGTTTATTCTTAGCAAGAATATTAAGCCAAGGTAAGTGGCTTTATTGTTGAACTTTTTAATTGGGATCGCATGTTTGACTCTTTTCCAAAATTCATGTGCTTTATGAATTGTTTTGAATATGTATATGTTTAAGAAAAATTGTTAAAGAATGGATTATTTAAGTATGAAATTTATTATGAATGTTTGCAAATGTTGAGATTTGAATTCTTTTAAAAGTGGTGGTCTGTTGAGATTTTTATATGTTGCACGAATTTATACGCCCTTTAAGCTTCTATAATTTAGAAAGTGTACATGAAATTGCTGTACTTTAAGAGATGCCTACACAGGATTTAGGAACATGAAATTGATGTACCTGAGTCGGGGTTCGTGAATTTGACGTTCCTCCAAAGGCGACACATGAAATTGATGTGTCTAGGATATGCATTAAATTGATGTATATCCCATAATTAATAAGTTTAAGATAAAATTTAGAGCCACCAAAAATATGTTAATTGCTGACTTTAAAAACGTGCATAAGCGTGACCCAACCTCAACAGTAGGGTCTCTTACTAAGTATTTTAAATACTCATTCTTTTCAAAAATTTTATTTTTCAGGTAAAGGCAAAGGCAGGTGAAAGGCGATTGATGAGGACCGTTACGCACCCATGGGAGGACTACGACTTAGGATTTTCATATTTTCATCTGTTTGAAAAACTTTGTTTTACTATATTATGGTTGTAAACTTATTTGAGAAACTTTTAGAGGCCATGTATGTTTTCAGTTTGGAAATTATTTAAGAATATGGGAAAAATACCTTTTTAGTCCCTGAGTTTTCAAAACATACTCTTTTAGTCCTCAAGTTTTTAACAATAGGTTTAAAAGGTCCTCATCATTAACAGAACTGTTAGAAATTAACGGAGTGCTGACTGGACTATTTAATTGTCCACATGGCTTGCTGATTAGGCAAAAATGATTTGCTGATTTGGCTTTTGTTAAAACTAATTACAAAATTGAAAAAAAAACCCTAAAATAAGATTTAACCAACCCTTAAGAAAAAAGAAGCTTGCGTCTGAATGGGAGCCAATCGACAAAAACCCACGTAGAAGAAAACCAATCGACAAAAAGTTTGCGTCTGAAGGGGAGACTTGCGAGGTTTTGATTCCATTGCAATGCGATTTCTACGGGACAAAGAAGAAACGTTAGAGAAATTTTTTCCTTGAAATCTATTTCGTCGACGACATTCATACATTTTTGTGAGAAGGACAACTTTCATGCGATTCTGACCGGTGAGGCTTCAATTTCGACAGCGACGATTTTTCCTTAAAACTCGATTTTGCCAGCGGACCTCTTAGTGATTTTTTCCTTGAAACTGGATTCCACCAGTGGGGTTTCAAACCCTGAAATTCCATGTGAGTATAAAATATTTCCCCTCATTTATTCTTTGATTTTTTTTTTCGATTTAATGTCATTCTCTAGGTTTCAAACCCTCGTTGTAATGTTCATCTGAGAACATTCTTTTTTGTTTATGTTTGGATTTTAAAATGATAGCTTTTTTTCTTGGTGTGATGCAAAGATTATGTTTATGTTTGGATTTTAAAATGATAGTCCTCTTTCCTTCTTGCTAGAATTGTTTTGGGATATACAATAGGTGTTGACAATCATAAGGAATCAAGGTCATCTCCTTGCCAGTAAAGAAGTTCTGTTGGATGTACGTGAAGAGGGATCTCCAAAACTAATGCAAAGATGAGGGATTTGTCAAATTGTCTGGGGGAATGCACAGAACACAGCTTGTATGCCCCTTGTCCATTCCAGCTAATATAAGAGATGATTTGTGCTTGAGTTTTCTTTTTGGACTTCATGGAGTAGAACATTACAATAGGGAGAGTTTATTATGGTAGAGATTGATACATTTTTTCAAAACTGGTTGGGTATCCTTTGTAGGAATACGTCATATATGAGAAAAACTTTTCTTTGAGGAATTATGAATTAGTTAGACTTCATAGGCACCTGAAGTTCTTGGCCATTTTTTCAGAAGCATTAGAAGAGATTGTTAGAGAATTACTTGGATATATTAGGATGTTAGCAAAGTCATAATGCTAATTTGTCAGGGACTTGTTGGATCATAAATGGGTGTGCTATGTTGTTGTTTTGAGCATGGTGATATTTACGCAAAGCAAGAATGAGAATCCCTGCTGTAATTGTCTCTGACTTAACTGCTCTGTTAGAATGATGTACTTTGCAACTTCAAAATTCTGGAGATTTGATTCTATTTACTCTGTTTACCATCACCATCATCACATTTGATTCTATTTATTATGTTTACTCCATCCTTGATTTGAATTCAGACCTTACCAACACAACAACTAATATACACTACACGCATGGTAAGCTTTTGTGGATATAATCAGTTTTCATTCTTGGGGTTTTTAATTGTTCTCTCTCTTTTTTCCAGCTTTCAAAAGATTGAGGTAAATATATTGAAGATGATAAGCTCAAAGTAGCGCTCAGAAATGGTGCACCAAATGATGGGATGTTTTCATCTGGGTTCCAACAAGTAAGATATCAAAATGGACCATCAAACGAGGGGATGACCCATGAGGCTTCAAGATTCCAAGTTTTAAAACCATCTTGTTAAAATGGAGATTCCAAATTATTGTACAAATGTCGCACACAAAACCTATGGTTGACATTTGGGAACACGTCATCAAAAGTCGGAACAAGACCCTGAATAAAAATAGACAATTCATTTTTAGTCCCTAGGAATTATAATCAGTACAAATAAACAATTTAGATGCATAGAGTAAATAAGAAAAAAAAAGTCGAGTTACCTTTTGCTGGTCTGATATGAAAGTAAATCCCTTAGAGTGAAAGTTGCCTAGATCATCTTGAAGGAGTGAAAGAAACCATGTCCAACTATCTTTGGTCTCCGCCTCCACCACAGCCCATGCAATAGGGTATATGTCATCATTACCATCTATTCCAACTGCAGCCATTAGATGCCCTTGGCATGACCCCTTGAGGTGGCATGCATCTAGTCCTATGAACGGGCGACATCCACCAAGAAACCCCTCTTTACAGGCTTTAAAGCATATATACATTCGTCTAAATATGGGGTGAGAATCCTCAACCACCCTATCACAAGTTATTTTTATTGTAGAACCTTCATTCGACAATCTCAACTCGGCAGCATAGTCCCATAATCGCTTGTATTGTTCCAAGAGATTTCCATTAATTTGTATCAAGGCCTTCCTTCTAGCCTTATTAGCTTGGGTCCTAGAAATTTGAACTTGATAATCATTTTTTACCATTTCAATGAATTGAGTGAGACTCCAATCGGGTTGGTTTCTAATACGGTCAATGTATTTTTTGGCCAACCAAGATGAGTTCATATTTCTATTATGAAACATTCTAGGACATGTATGTTCACTAATCATCGACTTAATTTGAAATGTATTATTTGCATCCACAACGCTTCCATGCAACCTCCATTTACACCCATCAGAACAAACTGCAGTGACTCTTTTCTTGTCATTCTTTTTTAGCTTCACATTGTAAGACTCCTTAAGTGCATAGTCCTTTATAGCATCTTTTAAGATTTTAGAACTACTAAATTTCATACTAACAAAAAATCGAATATGATCTAGATTAGTCTCAACCCTAAACTCTGGTGCTCCAACCACCTCCTCCCCATCAGAATTATGTGGATTATTTAGGATATCCTCTGACCCATAAACCGACTCAACCTCCCCTTCAATCTCAACCTGCACATCTAATTCTAAATTGGGTGAAGTTGGTCTCTCATCACTGTCGTTTGATTCTTCACCTCTTTCCACACCCTCAGAATCATCACTAGAGGTATGATACCAATCAATTAAGTAAATTCTCGCTTCACCATTAAGTTGATCAATGTTGCAGACTACTTCGTTTGGATTGTGTTCGTTCGGAATTAAGGAAACCATATCTACACAAAATAAAGATTGATATTAAGTCTAGTGTGTTACACGAATTAAATGTCGAAAACACAAAGGAAACCAATTTGTATATAATTGAATCTTGCTAATATAACTTTTACAAACTCAACGTAAATGCAAAAAGAAAACCAAACTATTCCAGAATTCTTGGAAAGTATATCATATACATATTTGGTTAGGAAACATCTCATGAGGGAGGGACAAAATGAGTTCTTCACTTTACTAGAATCAAAAAGTTTCTTTAAAAAATTCTTCAGCAAGAGCCCACTATAAAGAAACTAGGAAATAATGGTCACTCTCATAAAAATGAATATATGCATAAAGAAGTTGATGAAGAAAAACACATAATTAAAAATTGAAAAATCACCTAAATCATGTTATACAAGAACACAGAATGCCATGTTTCACCCTTTTTTACAGGAAAATAATTGGACAGTCACTTCTCAAGTCAATATTGTAGAAAGCTCCAAAAACACATAAAAAGTTGAAATTCTCAACTCTCAATGTTGCACAACATCCTCAAGTGAGGGTTTAAGAATGATCAAAAAAATAAATGGGAGAAAATATTATGTACTTGCCTCGCTGTCGAAATTGAAGCCTCGTCGGTCAGAATCGCATGAAAGTTGTCCTTCTCACAAAAATGTATGAATGTTGCCGGCGAAATAGATTTCAAGGAAAAAGTCTCTAACGTTTCTTCTTTGTCCCGTAGAAATCGCATTGCAATGGAATCAAAACCTCACAAGTCTCCCCTTCAGACGCAAACTTTTTGTCGATTGGTTTTCTTCTACGTGGGTTTTTGTCGATTGGCTCCCCTTCAGATGCAAGCTTCTTTTTTCTTAAGGGTTGGTTAAATCTATTTTAGGGTTTTTTTTTTTCAATTTTGTAATTAGTTTTAACCAAAGCCAAATCAGCAAATCATTTATGCCTAATCAGCAAGCCAGGTGGACAATTAAATAGTCCAGTCAGCACTCCGTTAATTTCTAACAGTTCTGTTAGTGATGAGGACCTTTTAAACCTATTCTTAAAAACTTGGGGACTAAAAGGGTATGTTTTGAAAACTCAGGGACCAAACGCACCTAGACCTAAAAACTCAGGGACTAAAAAGGTATTTTTCCCTAAGAATATTTTAAACCTTTAAAATCAGGGATCCCGAATAAAAGCTTTGTTTTGAGGTTTTTACTTAAATTGGTGTTTATGTTATAAAATGTTTTTATTTAAAAAGGCCTCCAAAGCATGCATGTCGTAACGGTCCCGAAAAGACTCTTGGAAGGAGTCGGGTCGTTACAGTTTTAGAACACGATTTTTGAAAATTGGGAGCACATTCATTGGGCGTGTTTTGGAGCTGTTCTTGGTAACGGTATTTTATGTTTGAAGACAAAACTGATTCTTAGAAGCTAGAATAGTGATCAATGTCTTTATAGGTTAAGGTTGTGATTTTCAAAGAAAGAACAACTTGGTTTAAAATATAGGCTACGTGGTAGTGATAGAACAAAGTAAAGACAAATGAGTTGAAAATAACGTTTAATAAACAATTACTTGCACATGTTTTCTTTAGTCCTTGACAAAAAAACAGAATGCTTGAAAAGAGCTCCCAAATAGTTCCTATATGTTATTAATTATTGTGTTTTTGTTTTCATAGTTTGCATCTGCTGGAATCATGATTTAGTGGATGAAAAGCTGAAATGAGATGAAGGGTGTGTTTGGTTTAACTTTTCAAGTGTTTAATTTTGAAAAAAAAGTTATTTTGAAAAAATTTCTATTGTTTGGCAACCACTGAAAATGACTTATTAGAAAATGAGATTGAGAAATAAATCATTTTGAAAGAAACATTTGAAACCAACTTTTCTAAAAATGGTTTTTAAATATACAATAACTTGTATAAAAACACTTATAAAGAAATGTAACCAAACATATGAGTGTTTAGATTCTAAACAATTTTTATACAAAATATTTTTTAAAAAATGCATTCTTGAAAAACATTTAAAACAAAATGTATTCCAAACGGACCCGAAAACAAAGTTTAAAAAACACTTGCACATGTTTTTGTTTAACCCTTGTTAAAAACAGAATGCTCTCAAAAGAGCTGCCAAACAGTTCCCATATCTTCATAATCCTACATCTGCTGGAATCAAGATTTGGTGGATGAATAGTTGCAAGCCTGCTATAAGTCACCGAATCTCTTCTTTAGGAAAAACAAGTCTTTGAATCTCTCTCTTTAGAGACTAAACTTTTTTAATATTATACTGGACTGGTCTTTTAGTCATCTCGTGTATTAAATTTTATGATTTGAAGGAAGCAACATCAGACAACTTTTGCATCCTGTCAGCACCAAATGTATCTTTTGACAAGCATCTGATTTTAGATTAAAATGAAAAATCATGGACCTAAGGAAACATATATTGGTGGCAGCTGGTCAGGTGTAGGGTGATAGATTTACAACCAAAGTTCTCCACTTTGATCTGTTGTTTGGTAATTTTTTTTCAGGAAGTTTCTACTCTAAGTAGCAATTTATGTTATGTTAATTGTGTCGTTATTTCTGGGTGTGTGTGTTTCCGAAACATGCTTTAGTCTAGACTTTGTTTTAATGATTCGACCATCACCAAGGAATGAGCTTTAAAGTTGCAGAAAAATGACTAGCGTTACAATTCTTTGGAACTATAGTCAGGAGTCCTCAGATGTAATAGCTTGTTGATGACCAGTATGTTTCCAAGCTGATAAAAGCTAAACCCTTTAGCTTGGCAATCTCCTAAAGATCTCTATCCCAAAGACACGTTTTTTCAATCTGTATTTACATTATAAAAATGAATACTTGAGGTTTTAGATTAAAATGAAAAATCATGAACCTAAGGAAACATATCGTGGTGGCATCTGGTCAGGCGTAGGGTGACCTAAGGAAACATATTGTTTCTTGGTAATTTTTAGACCTTAATGGTTAAGTAAAGGGTCTAGTAGAGTATCTTTTTTTTTTTTTTTTTTGCTAACAATGGAATTTGGTTGATGTTTGATTTTCACATTGCCAAGGGTATATGGCTGAGGTTTGATTTTCACATTTTCCAAGTGAATTTTGTCAAGATTTGATTTTGGTGGTATCTGATAATTGTCGTTGGCTTTCTTTGTCATTGATTTGATATGGTTCTTTTGATGTTACTTAAAACTGTGTATAGTAGGTCTCTATGCTTTGCTAAGCTTATTTTAGTTCAACATTGTTATATTCATAAATTTTGATAGGTTAGTTGAGTTTTGATTACTTTATTTGTTTGTGTTAATTTGACGACTTTAGTATTTATGTTCATGATGAGTGTAGTTATGTTCCCAAGTTTTGATAAGTTTATTTTAATTGGTTATTATGTTTATAAATTTTGATAACTTAATTAACTTTCATTGTTATGTTCTTAAGTTTAAGTTTTGATAACTTTGATAGTTCTTGTTAGTCATTTCAAAAAAAAAAAAAAAAAAAGTTTTTGTTAGTTTGATGAGTTTAATATATGTGTTCATGATAAATTTGGTTTATTTAATTTTGAGGGGAAGAAATTTTGATGATATTAGAAGTTATTTTGTGAACTGTTTGCTAAAGATGATTTACCTATGTTATCTTAATTTGTAAATCTTAGGCGATGGTCTAAAAATTTTAGTTGCTTTCGTAAGTATTTGTTTTTGAATCTCATTTGTTGAGAATCTCCGCATGAATTGTGTTGTCTTATTTTTGCTGCTTGATATGCTTTTCACGCGAGTTCTACAGGTTTATTTCTCCAAGTTTCTCCTTGATTTTGAATCCTTTGCTCTTTAGCCTCCTAATCAATTTTTTTTTGTCTTCTAATTTTTAATGCCCAAGCAACGTGGTTTTCAAGCTAATAGGACCAAATTTAGAATGTAAACTACATTTCTCATTTTTCTGTTGTTGGAGTGTGTAATAGCTTTCATTCAAATTTGTCGAGTTTTTATGTTGGTTCTGGATTGTCATGGGTTTTATGATTATAGGTTTCAAGTTTTGTATTATGGATGACTTTTTATATCCTCAAATAATTTGAACTTTAATTTTGATCATTTGCTATTGTGAAGAAGTTTGCCGCCTAGCCTTAAAAAGACGTTATCGTCTATTATCTTATTATGCACTTTTTCCTATATGGTTCATACAACTGGTGTGTCGTCCCTATTGAAACTACTTTTTTTTTCTTTTTTCATGTGTATTCACTTGTCTAACCTTGATATGTTCTCTCTATGGTCCTAATTTTCTTGGTGGTTGTAAACTTTTTGACATTGTTTTTAACACTTCGCAGATCCAAAAGAGGACTTGAGGAAAATTGAATTTTTTTTTATGCTGGATTAGTTTTTTTTTTTTTTTTTTTTTTGGTATTTTGAGTGTAGGGATTGATGTTTAGAGATTGATTTGAGTAGGGGTGAGGAATTGTTTTGAATGTTGGGAGTGGGTTGTTGCTTAGAGATTGTTCATAAGTTTATCTGTATTTAAGATAAGTTAGTTTAAGTTTTGTTGCTATGAACTTAGTTATTTGTTTTGATGTTAAGTTTGTTTGTTTAGTTCAATCTATTATGTATTGTAACTTTATTTTCTAGAAATTACTTATACATTTAAATTGACATTTGTTTCAATTATTCACTTGCAAAACTTGTTTGTTGTTAATTTGTTCTATTAGAGAGAAATTGAATGCAGTTGATATTCAAACTGTAGCAGAGTTGACTAGCTTTATGAAAATGCTTAAATGAATCATGCAATCACAAGAAGGAATGACTAAATAGGTATGAACTCTATACTTTGGTAAAATATAATGGTAGTAAACTGTTTTGAGATTTGTTGTATGGCTATCCTGCAGTTATGGTAGCCAATGATTTGCATATAGGGTAGTGGGCTAGTGCTTCAAGATTGATTTGAGTACATGGTGGAGTTAAGACATGCTTATATTTATGTTCTTATGTTTAGATAAGTGTAATTACAAGTTTTGAGTTTATTTGGTTCGTTTGGTACATTTATGTTCATGGTAGTTGAGTTTTGAAAAGCTTAGATGCTACGTTCATAAGCTTTGAAACGTTTTGGGTAAATTTAGGTTTTATGTTTTGTAACTTTGGTAACTTAGATAAGTTTTTGTGTTACGTTTATTTATGTTTATGATAGTTCGTTGATGTTATGTTCATTATTTTTGAAAGGTTTGAAATTTTTGGTTGTTTTAGAGGGATTGAGAGTTCAAGGGAGGAGATTTGGAAGTCGATTAGATTTAACAATTCCTTATGGGCGTCGGTTTGTCGGCCTTTTTTGTAATTTTTAGTGGGGGTTGATGTTTAGAGATTGATTTGAGGAGGGGTGAGAAATTGCTTTGAATATAGGGGGTGAGTTGTTGCTTAGAGATCAATTTTTTCATGAGTTTAAGTTTACTTAAGTTTAGTTAATTTGGTGGATGTTTAGCTTAGTTTGTATCGATAAATTAGTTTGATTTACCTATTTAGTTATTATGTTTTAAGAATTTGGTAACTCAGTTAAGTTTTGATGTTATGTTCATTACTTTTAAAAACTTATTTCAATTTGTTTTAAGGGTTAGTTTGATGAGTTTGTGGAGGGTGGGAGATTGTTTTGAGTGTGATAGAGGAGTGATAGATTGTTTTGATTGAAGGGGGTGAGTGAGTGCTAAGGATCATTTTGAGCATGTCTTAGGTTCTTAGTCTGTGATCGTGAAGAGTTCTTGTAAAAGATTGCTCATGTGATTGGCTAACAATGGAAATTGCAGTCGTTGATTTTAGTGAAGCATAGTGACATGTTTTTTAGTGTCATCTGAGTGCCAGTTCTGATGGTCAAATGTCTAAGAAAATCGCAAGTTCTTCCATTGTTTGTCATTTTATCTGCTAGTCTTTCTAATGGAAGGGAAGTGAATCTTTGTACTCGCTATAGAAATTGATGGCTTTCCTTTGACCATTCAAGTTGCCGAGAACTTTTGCAAATTTGCCAAGAAGGGTTTGACACCATCTCAAATAGGTGTTACTGTCTATGATTCTCACAGGATTGCTCAGATGAAAAGTGTAACTGGGAGCAAGATCTTAAGGCTCATGGTGAGTCCCATCTACCCTTCCTCCACTGAACTTCTATTTTATACATCAGCCAGAATTATTATGTTATTCTTTTTAACATGTTTTTTTTTTTGGCTCAGGGATAGCTCCTGAAATCTCGGAGGATCTTTACCATCTCATCAAGAAAGTTGTTTCAATCAGAAAGCATTTGGAGAGAAACAGAAAAGACAAGGATTCCAAGTTCAGGTTGATTTTGGTGGAGAGTAGGATCCATCACCTAGCCCGGTATTACAAAAAGACAAAGAAGCTTCCCCCCTGTTTGGACGTAATAAGTATTTTAAGGCACAAAAGCACGTGAATTATTTAATAGATAGTTTGTGATTTTGAATATATTGTAGAGATAGGTATTATGTAATTTTGAATATATGGTGGAAATGGGTGTAAAGTTCTTCAATTTGGAATTGTCCAAATGGAGTTGATAGGTCTTGTAATTTTGTAATTGTTCATGTGGGTTGATAGGTCTTGTAATTTTTGGAATTGTTCATATGGGTTGATAGTTGTAATTTTGGAATTGCTCATATGGAGGTTAGATACTTTTGTAATGTTGAAGATAATAAATTTTATTGAAGTTATTGGGGGAAATTTGGTTGATGGATCTTGAATGTGTATTTGTTTATTTGGTTGATCAATATATCAAATTGTTCGAATGCAATGCAGGAGATTCAAGATATAGGGAACAACTATTATTATTGAGGAAAAAAAAATCACAAACAAACCTAACATATAAAATGTGTCAAAAACTTATTGAATTGATATTTTTGAATTGTCAAGATACAGTACAATGTGACACGTTAGACCTGTCAAGTTTTAACAAAAATGATATTTAATAAATGTCAAGAAATCTATATACACGACGCTTCTGAAATGTCAATGCTGTTAATATTCTTGACGTTTAAAAAATATCAAGGAAAGAATATCTTAACGCTTCTCGTTTGTCACATTTTCGATACCTTATTCTTGACAGTGGTTCTCTCGACGCTTTTAAAAGCATCAAGAGTATGAAAATTTGACATTCCAAAAGCGTAAAGTAATACCATTTTTGTAGTAGTGAACGAACGTTAAATATTTGTGCTTTTAAGAGCTAGCCTAGTGAACAACATTCACTGTGTCCCTTTATTTTCAGTATTTTATTTTTGCTAGTTTAAGTTTCTTTTAGATAGGTTGTTGCTCATTTTATTTAGTTGTTTTTGTTCCTTTTAGGATGACAGCGCTAAAACGAGCTTGTATTTACATGACAATCAATGCCTTTCCACCCATGAGCTTAGATTCCGGGAAGTTCCTTTTTCTCCACTATATTACATTTGTCCTACATATTTACATGTCTATTACATTGAGGACAATGTAAGCTTTTAGGTTGAGGGTGGTGTATTCTGTTTTCCATTGGGCCTTGAGCATCTATGCCTTGGGCCAGTGTTTGCACTTTATGACTGCCTTGCAGGCTAGTTGTATCTTTTTCTGTTTATGTGATAATGATTTTCTAGGAAAAGCTCATTTTTCAAAAATTTTAAGCTTTCGACGAGTTGTAATCATGAGTGACCCAAAAGGGAGCCTTTTTAAAATCTTTATTTGTTATATCTTGCATTGGTAGGGTGTCTTTCTTGCTTTAGAGTAGGATTCGAACGCTTAGGAGCGAATTATTAGGTTCATACTCCTATTGTCACCCCAATAGGTGTAAGGTTAAGCTAGAAAGCCTAAATTTTTGCAAATTAGTGTGTGGAGTCTTGCATAGGAGATAAAAAAGAAAATTCACCTGCCATGAAAGAAAAGAGAGGTAAAATGAGTTGAGTGAGCTTGTGTGTAAATGATTTTTTGTAGTTCATCTTACCTTGTTTTATCCTTTACGAACAAGCATGCTTTGCATTGGTCATGAGTGTAAATGGGTAAAAAGAAGCTACATGCAGTGTGCTTAGTTAGGCTAACCAAGGGTTAAACTCGAGTTATGGGTCCCTGCATCGTAGTGTGAAAGCTAGTGTCCCGCCGTTAAAAAATGCAAAAAGAGAGAAAAATGAATTCCTTGTTTACTTTTTCAGGCACCTAAGTCATGATTAAGCAACCTACTTTGTAGCTGGAAGATAGGATAAGAGTTTAATAAGTCAATCCCGGGTCTATAGGGTCCTCTGTAGGTGGGGATAGAACTCTCTTGTGCAAGATTATCACTGAAAACTTTTGATTTGTCTCCCCATTGGGTCTTGTGTTTATGTCTCTTGATTGCTTTAGTTATTGGCTTATGAGCTTAGAGGAATGAAATGCATTACCACAATAGTATACAACTTATTCTTTGGTTTGTTTACCTTGGTCGAGGACTAGCATGATTTATGTTGGGGGTATTTGATAGCACCTAATTCGTGTTATCTTATTACCGCTGATCTAGACTTGTTAGAATGTACTTTACGGCTTATTTGTATACTTTATAGATAATTCGAGCATTGGAGACATCAGGAGCGAATCACACAATCTGGTACTAAATCGAGCATTCTAGAGCGTTTTTTAGCCAACTCGGAGTTCACAAATGAAGAAGAGGTGAAAAGACACGAGCAGACCGTGAAGAGCCTAAAGATTAGTGCCAAGGAGTAAAAGGTTTGAGTCCCAAGGCAAGCAATTTGGAAGAAAACCGAAGAAAATAAGACAACATGATAGAAGCAGGCCTAGCATCGGACACTACCCTTAGTGTCTCGACATTGATTCGATTTTATGCGGAAGACAAAATGCGTAGCATCAAGACGCTACCTTCCTAGCGTCTCGACGCTATGACTGTAGTTTAAATACGTATTTATGATTTTTAGCGTTGTAGGCTAGAATTTCCAATTCCTTTTGCGATTCCTGTTGTTTTTCTCTTGTTCTTCTTGTATTTCTTTAATTCATAGACACCTTAGGATGATTTTCTTTTGTGATTTCATTATTTTTACTTCAATCATGTTACCACTCCTTATTCGTTGGATTGTGGGATGTAATTGATTTGGTTTACGAATTCTTGGTTGAGTTGCTGGTTTTTTAATGGAATTTTATTGCATTGTTGTGTTCATCTACGATTTCACACTTTAACCACTGTCTTCGAATGCCTTCTTAGATAGTTGATAACTCTCCAAAAGGGAGTTATCTATTCTATGATGATTTATATGTTATTTGTGCCAAATCGGTGTGTTATTAGTTGAATATAATTCGTTTTATCATAATTATAAGAATTGATGCTTTGGAAGTTCTTTTGCAGAGAAATTAATGCTGAGTGACTTGAGGGAGCAAAATCCATGATCCAGCAAAGCTGTGAGCAAAACTGGTCACGTGAGCTGCACGTGATTCATTAATGAGGTGGCGTTTCCAGCAGTGATCTCGGATTTAAGAAGCTTGGAGAGAGTTCCACGTGTAATATTTGACGTAATTAGGCTTGACTTCACTCTATAAAAGGAAGTAGCCGTCTCAAGTCAAAGACATTCCAAATAATTCCAAAGAATTCCAAATATTTCCGTCTTTGGAGGCCAAATAGAGGAGAAAACGATTGGAGACCTTAGAAGATCATTTTCTACAGATTTCCTCAAGGAGGATCATTCTTTCGTGTAGAGTTTGTAGATATGGATGTGCTTAATCAGATGGTATCGTGTGTTGTTTTCATTTCTATGAACTAATTTACTTTAGGCATTGGTTGAGAATAATGTAATTGTCAATTCTTTATAATCTAGCTATTCTTATTGTTCTTTGAGTATCTTGATTACTTGTTGATCTTAATTTCATTTTGTGTCCGCCTGGCCAGCCGGTATGAATAACTTCTCTTAGTTTTAGGGATGATTTAAGGGTTGTGTGGCTTGTAATCACATTAGTGAAGGTGTTCATATAACACATGCGGAAGCAATTGAAGATCGAAAGCACTTAACTCATTCAATTTTACTCCTAAAGCATGTTGGTTCTAGAAAAGACAGAACAGAGAGTTTAGAGAACACCAACCTTTGTAGCTCACTAATGAGGAACTCCTTGTGGTGTTTTCTTCTCCTATGCTCCTTGGACAACCTCTAGAGTCTTCCCTACTATTCTCCGGGCCAAGAACGACTTGTGGGAGTCTATAATGATAGGGAAATGGAAGGGAATGCTTGAAGGTTCAAGCTTTATGGAGATATGAGATGAGAGAGTGAATGAGGAAGAAATTCTGCAGCATAACACTAAGATGAATGCTATCCCCTTGCACAATCTGATTCTTCCTCTACTTATAGAGAGAATCCATGCAAGAAAGGGCTTCAAAATGCAAGACACATGGTGGTCTTGATGGTGAAAGTGGAAGCTAGGTGTTCAAGCAACAATACATGCACCTTTGCATGAATGTGGTGTAATTCCACTTTGAGTCTTCATGCATGAGTGCATTTCCAACTTTTTCCACTAACAAATGATTCAAAATCAGATTATTAATTGTGCATTTCTTGTTTTAATTTCAATTCTAAATTGAAATCAACAATGACAATTAATCTTGAAGCTTACCCCACTAATTATGAATGATTAATCAAATTAATCATCTTATTAATGTGCATCCTTTATATATGAATCTCAATTGTATTTAAACCCTTTTAAATACCTTATCCCTCATTTTCTAATTTAATTCATAATTAAATCATTGTGTCAAAACACATTTTACGATAATTCCCTATTTCTCGTTTTTGAACGATTCAAAAAATTCCTATCGATATGTTCTAGGCTTTAATCCGATATGAGCTAGTAGGGGGACCTAATGGACCTATAGATCATGGGCTCCAACAATTCGAGGCTAACCGACTAATCTCATTATCTAAGCTAGCCAACATTCGTTAACTACCGAGACATTCCACTATAGCCCGATAGTTGCACTCCCCTCACTATAGATATATTTCCGTCCACTTGATTTAACCATGTTCAGTAAGTTGTTCCTTCACAGGTTGTTCGTAGTTATAGCTAGGTCAAAAAACCGTTTCACCCCTATAGTACTTCTTGTTCCTTAAGTTCCACTAATCCTCTAATGAACAATCGGTTTATGGTCCAACCATCAAACCTAATTCCCTCTCGATTCAACGAGAGGGTGGGGCCCCTTGTTCAAGTCCTGGAGTTAGTACTTAAGGGAACAACCTCTCTGCTATCCCTGAAATGGGTAGGAGTGAATTCCGTCTTGCAAAACTATGTCCCCAGCTATCTATTCGATCTCATCCCCAAAATGGTAGGCTTGTTGAGTCGGCGATGCTGGCCAATCTCACCCATGCAGATCAAAGGATAATCTCGTATAAACAGGAGTTCATAGTTAGCTCAGGATTAAGAACGAGTTACCTAGGTCATCTATGAGAAATAGTCAGTTTCTTCAGTAAACGGCGTTATAAAGAGAAAGTGACTTATTTCGTGGTCCTGTCTTATGCAAACTCATTGCATAGGACGCCCCCACTCGCATGTCTCCACATGAACGACTTAGGATCTCATCGTTTGTACTTAATACAAAGTGGGCCGCGTCCATAGTGTCACCAGGATAAGGCACCCAACCGTATCCTTATACTATAGACTATTTTGACTATAAACTTGAACTTGATCCTACGATATGTCCCTACATATAGTTCGAGTATTCATTTTATAGTCAAGGATCTTAGTTTATTGGATTTAGGTTAATCATTCGCAATTTACATATTCAATAACATCTTTTACTGAATAACCTCAATAACGTCTTTATTGGAAGTAGAATATGTTTAATGATTTACAAACTACGAGTTTATAGGACATTAAACCCAACAATTAGACCGTTTGAGTTGGTGAACGCCAGTAGTTGAGCTAGGGATAACCTAATGCTTGATCGGTAGAACTTCATTGGTGTTGAAACCTATTCCAAAAAATCCAGAGTTCCAAGAGGATCCTGCTGATAAGGCTGCAAGAGATTGCCTGATCAATAGAATTGCTAGAGCATCTTTTTAACAACTGCAGAAGTCTTAACCAATGCCTGTTTCCAATCTGTCTTCTTTATCTGTTTACATTTCTGCTTTATCATTTCTTTTGTTCCCGCATTATTCAAAATCCAATCAATTTATCAACCTTGAAATCACTAAAAAGACTAAAACAAAATAGGTAAAGTGAGACTATTCAAGACCTCGTGGATACGATAAAATACTTATTACTTGCTACGAATTATATGCACTTGCATAGTGTTTTGGAGTTAATTCATATCATCTTTTTAACAACTCCAGAAATGCAACAAGTTTTTGGCGGTGTTGTCGGGGACTTGAATTAGTTTTTATCTGATCTGTTTTCTGTGTGTGTTTTTTAGTGATTTGGTGTGTGAACTTTTTTATTGTTTCTTTTTGTTTTGTAGGTGTGAGATTGGTGTATGAGCGATCCTCCTGGGGTGAGATTCGAGCTTGACCCAGAGATTGGGCGGACATTCAAAAGGAGAAGGAGAGAGCAGCAAAGGAATATCAATCCAATGGCTGACCTTTCGCGTCTTCCAAATATCCCAGAAGATCAAGCTGATCCCCAACAGAACTGTGTGCTACAGCAAAATCCACCTTCGGAGCAAAATGGACAGCAAAATAGCCAGGCTGAGAACCCTATTCTTGTGGCGAATGATAGGGTCAGAGCCATTCGAGCGTATGCGTTCCCAATGTTCGATGACTTAAATATAGGAATTGTGCGTCCTCAAATTGAGGCAGCAAACTTTGAAATGAAACTGGTCATGTTCCAGATGTTGCAGACTGTGGGTCAATTCCATGGTTTACCATCTAAGGACCCCCATTTAAATCTTAAGTCTTTTCTAGGAGTTAGTGATTCGTTTGTTATTCAAGGAGTGTCGAGAGATTCCCTTAGACTGACTTTGTTCCCGTATTCTCTCAGAGATTGAGCAAAGGTGTGGTTAAATTCTTTTGCCCCAGGATCAATTAGTACATGGAATGAGTTAGCGGAAACATTTCTTAGTAAGTATTTTCCACCAACTAGGAACGCCAAGTTGAGGAGTGAGATAGTGGGATTTAGGCAAATAGAAGATTAAACTTTTAGTGAGGCTTGGGAGAGGTTTAGGGAGCTTTTGCGAAAGTGTCCCCCCACGATTTACCACATTGTATCCAAATGGAAACATTTTACAATGGGTTAAACATAGCAACCTAGGGTATGGTCGATGCTTTTGCGGGAAGGGCCCTTTTGGCAAAAACCTTTAATGAAGCCCATGAGATTTTAGAGAGAATATCAACCGATAGTTGTCAGTGGTTAGATGTTAGAAGCTCTAGTACGAAAGTGAAGGGTGTAATAGAAGTTGATGTTGTGTCTACCATTAGGGCTGATATAGCAGCATTAGCTAACGCTTTTAAAGGCATAACTGTGGTAAACAATGTTCAGCAACCGCCAGTTGTGGAGCCTGCTGCAGTTGTAAACCAAGTGGCAACCGAATCATGTGTCTATTGTGGTGAAGAGCATAATTATGACTTTTGCCACACTAATCCAACTTTTGTGTTTTTTGTAGGTAATCAGAGGAATAAGCCATATTCAAATTTTTATATCCAGGTTGGCGTAACCACGCTAACTTTGCATGGGGAGGGGAAAGAAACAATTCTCAAGCCCCCCAAGCACAACAAAAGGTGGCGAACCAGTCAGGATTTGCTAAACCGCAGGGAATGCCCCAACAAAATTTAGAGAGTTCTCTGGAGTCATTGATGAAAGAATATATGGCTCGTAATGATGCCGCTGTTCAAAGTAATCAGGCTTCATTGAGAGCCCTAGAATTGCAATTGGGTTAGCTAGCTAATGAGCTGAAGGCACAACCTCAAGGTAAACTCTCTTCCGATACTGAGCACCCTAGAAGGGAGGGTAAGGAGTAGGTGCATGCAGTAACTCTAAGGATTGGTAAGCCACTAGAAGAGAGAAGAGAGCCTAGTAAATCCAAGGAAGTAGAGAAGAATAGTGATAAAAATGTTGTTGTTGAAAAAGAGTTCGAGTCTGGTAAAAATGATGGAGGCAGTAGTAATAATGTTGGAGCATCTAGTTCTGTTCCAGATGTAGAACCACCTTATGAGATAAACGGGGGAAATCAAATAGTAACAACTTTAAGCATTAGATTGCGCTCACTTATGCGCCCACAAGTTACTCAGGCATTGCAGTCGGCTGAGAAACACTATCTATGTTGCCCACATAGACATGGTGCAGATAGCATCTCTCAGTTGCGCCCACAATTACCATGACAACTAGATTGCGAGTTAAGTCCAACTATTATTCAACTCCGCTGTAGGTGCCTTTAGAAGACTAAGCCAACTAGACACCTATTTCTAGGGCTAGTGGAAACTTAGATAAATAACGCTCACAACTTTTAAAATCCTAGTGGTTCCAGTCGTATTTCTAGGATGCAAGAAGACGAATTCCTATTTCTAGGATCTTTTACACTATTGTTTTGCGAACATGCACCTTTAACTCCAACCTTTCGGCCATCAGCTAAATACAAACTATGCTAACCTAAGTGATTAGTTTAAACTAACAATAAACTTTAATTTCAACAAAAACAAACAATGCTAAAAGGAAGCAAGTTGCTTTTGCATAGGTGGAGTTTTCTTCTACTCAAGGAATCCACGTATTTGAATCCCCAAGAAGAAGCTTAGCTCATAATTGAAGATAAAGTGCAAAACGATAAGTAAAAAGAACAACAAATGGAAAAACAAATAGAATTCATATTAGTTGAATGAATGGAGTACAAAACTTATAACTTACAACTGAAATAAAGGAAAACATAAACTATAGAATGCTGGAAACAAAAAACTAAACCAGAAAATAAAAGACAAGACTCTATTAAGGATCTCTCCCTTTCTATCTAGCTTGCTTTTACACTTTTCCAAGGAGAGGCAGGCCTTTCTCTTATTCTTCTTTCGAATGGAAGAGCCGATAGAGGCTGAAAGACCCGAAACTCGGAGTGGTTACAAGATGAGAAGAGAGAAAAACATAAAAATCTATCCTAAGGATGAAATTTCGAGCTCTCTTTGCTTATTGCGCTTTGGTCCCCTTTTATAGACCTTGGAAGGTGAGGTTGGTTGCGGAGATCAGTGTGAGAAGGCCTTGGAAGGTAAGAATCTACAATCTTCGGAGATTTGATACCAGATTGGAGATTTTTGGACGATTCTGTGAAGATCCCGCGAATCTCAATATGCTGTTGGAAAGCCTAGTTGCGGCCGCATATTGGGCGCATTTTCTTCTGTGCTCTACTTTGACAACTTTGTCTTCAGCTCGGGCTACTTTTCTTATATGGCTTGCGGGCGCATTTTGATCGCATATCCCAAATCCTAAGGTCCAGATGTAGGCGCAAATCTTCTATTTCACCTTTTTTGCTCCACCATCCTTTAATCTTCTCTTGCGGGTGCATCTTCCTCACAAAGTCCTCTGCACAAAAACATTAACTTGGATAAGTTCTTACAAAAAATAATCTCTTTTTGTACACATCAAGCTTAAATTCTATAGTTCTAAAATTTTCCTCATGATTCTACAACTTTTGCTAAATTGACTTGAAATGATAAGATTTTAAATACAAAGTCTTTGCTTTCCAAACAATAACCTAAGCTTTTAAGGCTAAATAACGCACATAAATGAGTGTTATCAATAACCCAAATTAACATTTAAATTATTTCTAATTCATTTAGATTAACCAACCCGATAACCCTCATAGTCGATCACCTAAACTAATTGCATTAAGAACAAGGACCCAGAGTTAAAGCAATTAATTCAAACATACATTCAAAGTAATATGCGATAATTTCTTATGCTCTTAGGCCTATCAAGAATCTACGCTAAGAATTCAACATAACTTAACATCTGTCTTGCCTCAACGTAGTGCCTATCTAAAATAACAAATAGAATGCATCCAACTCACTCCCTAAGAGACGTCAATTCAAAGAAAATAAATTGATTGCATTGGTTTAATTAAGGTACATAAGAAACAGAAATAGAAACTCATAGAATTCAGTACAAAACCATCAAACTCAGCCAAGTTTATGAACTTTTCAGCAGTTCATCACCAAATCCAACTATATAATGAATTAGCCACGCATAATGTATTGAAACAATGACATAAACTATAAAGAAATCATCCTAAATAAGTTATGACCCTAAGAAAACAAAAAAGAACAGAGAAAATACATAGAGAACGGGGTAGAAATCGAAAATCTGACCTAACGGCAGACTAAACCGAACCCTACTATTTATACTAATCGTCGTAGCGTCTCGACACTAGGAAAACAGCGTCTCGACGCTACAAACCTGTCTTTCGAGCAAAATCACGTCAGCGTCTCAACGCTGACTCCTTTTCCAGCTTGCTGCCCTTTTTCTCGGTTAGCATCATCTGATCAGAGAGACCAACCTTTTCTATTTGGTTCCACAGTCTTCTCCAAGATGGCTTTGATCTCTCGATTTGATGATTCGTCTTGGCCATTGGTGTGTGGATGATATGCGGCCGCAATTTGGTGCTTGACATTAGATCTCTCCAGAAGTTTCCTGATTACCCTGTTTACAAAATGAGAACCTTCATCACTTATTAGAACTCTAGGAGTTCCAAATCAAGCAAAGATATTTTTTCTAAAAAATTTCCTTTACTACTTTTGCATCATTAGATGTTTTGGCTATTGCCTCCACCCATTTAGAAACGTAATCTACTGTTATCAAGATGTAAGTCTTGCCAAAGGATGAAGGAAACGGTCCCATGAAATCAATTTCCCATACATCAAAGATTTCCACCTCTAATGTATAGTTCATTGGCATCTCGTCTTTGGTCGATATGTTTCTTGTTCCTTGGAATTTATCACACCCCCTTGCGTACAAATATGCATCTCTAAATTGAGTTGGCAAGAAGTATGCACTCTGAAGTATCTTTGTTGTCGTCTTTGTACCTGCAAAATGACCTTCATAAGGGATATTGTGGTAACCTTAAAATTTTTTTTGGGATTTCTTCTTCTGCTACACACCTTCTCAGCACTTAGTCATGTCCTATCCTGTAAAGATAAGGTTCATCCTAGCAGTAGTTTTTACAATCATGGAAAAATTTCTTTAAATGCTGCTGGTTTGCGTGTAGATGATATATTCCACTAACTAAATAGTTAGTAATGTATGCATACCATGGTGCTTCATAAGTTCTTATTGCCAACACCTGTTCATCAATAAAAGTTTCTCCAATTTCTAACTCGTCATTGCTCTGTGCTTCCTTTCCTAATCTGGACATGTGGTCTGCAACCTGATTTTCTGTTTCTTTCCTGTCCAAGATCTCCATGTCAAATTCTTGAAGAAGCAGGATCAATCTGATTAGGCGATTTTTTGCATCCTTCTTTGATAAGAGATACTTTCATGCTGAATGATCTGTGTGGACTATCACTTTAGTGCCGATGATGTAGGATATGAACTTGTCAAAAGCAAATACTATCACGAGCAACTCCTTCTTTGTGGTAGCATAATTGACTTGAGCTACGTTCATAGTCTTGCTGGCATAGTAGATGGGATGTATTATCTTATTCCTCTTTTTGTGCCAGCACTACTTCTACTGCAAAGTCACTTTCATCGCACATGAGTTCGAACGGCTGACTCCAGTCAGGTTCAATCATTATTAGGGCAGAACTCAGTGCTTCTTTCAACTTCGCAAAGGCTTTTAAGCATTCTAGATTGAAGTCAAACTTCCTGTCAAGCTCTAGCAACCTGCATAATGGTTTTCATATTTATGAGAAGTCTTTGATCAATCGTCCGTAGAACCCTACATGTCCCAGAAAGCTTCTTATTTCTTTCACTCTTGTTGGTGATGGTAATTTTGCAATGATTTCAACTTTGGCCCTATCCACCTGGATTCTTCTTCGAGAGATCTTATGCCCTAGTACTATCCCTTCTCGCACCATAAAATGGCACTTCTCCCAGTTTAGTGCTAAGTTTGTCTCCTCACATCTCTTTAGGACTTGCTCCAAATTCTGCAAACAATTGAATGAAGTTTCGAAGACTGGAAAGTAATCCATAAAAACTTCTAACATTTTCTCCACCACATCTGAGAAAATTGCCATCATACAATGTTGGAAAGTTGCTGGTGCATTACTGTTGGGTTTTATGTCCTAAAACTCAAAGTTTGTAATCCTTTTGCAATAAAGATGTTATTCAATGAATTGTTTGTTTATATACTTTAAATCCAATAAGATAAACATCCATGGTTGTAATATGAAATACTCGAACTATATCGTATATAACTTAAATGGTTTATAGTATAGGGATAAGGTTGGGTACCTTATCCTGGTAACACTACGGATGTGGCCTACTTTGCGAACAAGGTAAACGTAGTGATCCTAGTGTTGGGTTTTATGCCCTAAAACTCGTAGATAGTAAATGTACTTTTGACCGAACATTAATAAAATGATGTATTATTCATTTGTCTATGTTTGTATTGTGTAATCTTGTCTTATTAACCCTAATCCAATAAACTAAACATCCTAGGATAATAGAATGAGGCTTGAACTAGTATGTAGGGACATACGGGGATCAATGTTCAAGATTTAGCCTGAAGGGTCTGTAGTATAGGGATAAGGCTGGGTACCTTATCCTGGTGACACTATGGATACGACTTGCTTTGTATTTTGATACAAATGCAATGATCCAACGCATTCATGTAGTTGACATGCGATTGGGGGTATCCTGTGCAATGAGTTTGCACAAAGACCGGACTGCGAAATAGTTAACCACTAACTGTAACACCGTTAGATAGTTTGGCTTCTATTTCACTAAGATGACCTAGGCAACTTGGCCTTATTCCTGAGTGGATTATGGACTCCTGTCCATGAGGGATTGTCCTTTGATTTGTACGGGTGAGAGTGGCCTATACGCCGACTCAATAAGCCTACCAGTTTGGGGACAAGACCGAGTGGGGAGTTGGGAACATAGTCACACAAGATGGAATTCACTACTTCCGGACTATAGGGTAAGTAGAGGTGTGTTCCCTGAAGTGGTGTCTCCGGGTCTTGAACAATGGGCCCTGCCCTCTCTATGGCACGAGAGGGACTTCTGTTTGTTGGTTGGACCTCAAACAGGTTGTTCATTAGAGGAGCACTGATACTTAAGGATGAAGAGGTAGCCCAGGGGTAAAACGATAATTTGACCTAGCTGGGGTACGAACACACGTGAAGGGCTGACTTGCTGTTGATGGTCGATATCCGTGGACACAGAAATATATCTGCAGTGAGAAGAGTACAGCTGTGGTTCTATAGTGGAGTGAACCACAGTTAAAGAGTATTGATTAATTTGGTTAATGAGTTTAGCCAATTAATCTCACATCGTTGGAGCTTCTGATCTGTAGGTCCATTAGGTCCCACCGGTAGCTCTATTAGGGCGTTGAGGTAAATTTCTAAGGGAGAATTGAATATTTGAAGTGGTTCGAATGTTAAATTAAAATATGAATTTGATTCATATTAAAACTATAGGTTATAATTAATGCACATTTGATGTCCATTAATACTATAGTTTATATGAGAGAGAAATAATTAAATATATGATATTTAATTACAATATTAATTAATTATTGAATTAATTAATATTCTGTTTTGATGTAGTTTAATTAAATTTGATTTAATTAAATTGCATTAAAACTATAGGATATGTGGGATAATTATATAAATGAGGTTCATATAATTAATAATTAGATTAATGGTTAATATAATTATATAATTAATAATTTGTAATTATTAATTATAGATAATTCTCTTTCAGTTGATAACTGAAGGGAATTAGTCGTTCCCACTTCCCTAGAAATGCTCCACGCAATTGAGAGGCTATTTAGGGTTTTAGTTTTCATTGACTCTCCAACCCTCGATTGAGTTTCTACGATTGGAAAAAGCTTCTCACGAATTCTCTCTCTCTCTCACAGTGGTATGCGTTTTCTTTCTCCAAGGAACACAGAGACTAAAAATTCTCTCTCCAACCCTTAGAAATCATGCTCCCACAAGCTCCCAACGCAATATCCTTCAAGAGGATACCGGTGCAACCTTTTTGGTGGTGTTCGTGACAATTTTCCAGCAACAAAAGGTGTGTTTTGGCTGCTGTTTTTGGGTGGAAAACCAAGGGATTTTGGCGAAACGATCAAGAACGCTCGTAACGGTAAGTGTTTCCTGATCTTGGATCATTAGGATCCTATCTAGACTAGATCTAGATGTTTATACACGTTTTTCCAGCATGCTTTATTCGTGTTTTGCACCATGTTTACAGTAGATTAAATTGTACTTTCTGCTGTAATTTATTTTCCCAAGGTATCGGTATTTTAATCCAAATTAAAATCTGAGTTAAGGTTCTGAACGTTTCCGTTGCGTTAGGACTTTTATCCCTACACCTAGATCGCTCATGTAGAGACTTTCGAGTAGGGGCATTGATAACTCTCCAAAAGGGAGTTATTTAGACCTTATTTCTATATTGATTTGTGTGTCTTTTGTGCTAAATAGGGTTGCTCTTAGATAGATATTATATGTTTTAACCCATTTTGTGCAGAATGTATTGCTGAGCGACTTGAGGGAGCAAAATCTGTGCTGCAGCAAAGCAAGAAGCAAAACTGCCACGTCACAGCTCGTTAGTCAATCTAATGAACTGAATTCACTTAAGCTATTCTCGGATTTAAGGAGCAAGGAGAGCCATCCATGTGTCTAGGTCAACCTAATTCAAGCTTGCTATCACTCTATAAAAGGAGGAGCCATCTCAAGTCAAAGGCAATTCCTTTCTTGAAAGGAACATTCCACTCTTGGAAAGGGATCACTTCTCATTTCCACTATTGGGAGCCGAATAGAGGAGAAAGATTAGAGACTACAAGAAGACCATCAATTACGAAGTTGATCAAGGGAATTAGTATTTTCTTGTATTGTTTTGTAATTATGGATGCATTTACTCAGATTGTAACTTGTGCTGCTATGCACTTTATGAACTAAGTAACTTTAGGTGTTGGTTAGGAAATATGTAATTGTCGTGCTTAATCTCTATGCAATATATGTTGATTTGATACATCTTGATTATTTGTTGTGCTCATTTATATTTTTTGCCCGCCTGGCCAGCCGGTATGAATATCACTTCCTAGTTTCAGGGATGATCTGGGAAGTGTGTGGCAATTAATCACACAAGATCATTGTGTATTGGTGAACGCCAGTGACTGAGCTAGGGATAGCCAGTTGCCTAGTGCTTGATCGGTAGTGCGTCATTGGAGTTGAAACACATTCTAAAAAAATCCAGAGTTCCGGGAGGAATATGCTAATAAGACTGCAAGAGTTTTGCCTGATCAATAATATTGCTAGAGCATCTTTTAAAACAATCACTAAAACCTGACTAACACCTGTTTCTAATCTGTCTGCTTTATTTGTTTACTTTCTATTCTGTCATTTCTTTTGCTTCAGCATTCTATAAAAACCAATAATTTTAACCACCTTTGAAACCATTGAAAAGTTATACAAAATAGATAAAGTGAGAGGTAATTCAGACCTTTGATTCGATAAATACTTATTACTTGCTGCGGATTGTGTATACTTGCACAGAGTTCTAGAGTCTTTTTACATCTTATTTTCACTCACTCTAGGAGCCCAACAAGTTTTTGGCGCCGTTGCCAGGGACTTGAATAAGTTTTTATCTGATCTGTTTTGTGTATGTGTTTTAGTGGTTTGGTGCTAGAACTTTTTGATTGTTTCTTTTGTTTTTGCAGGTGTGAGTTTGGTGCATGAACGATCCGCCTGGGGTAAGGTTCGAGCTTGATCCAGAAATCGAGAGGACATTCAGGAGAAGAAGGAGAGAGCAGCGTAGACAGCAGAATCCAATGGCTGACGTGTCGCACCTCCCGCAGGGTCCAGAAGATCCACTTGATCCCCAGAATCGTTTGCTACAGCAAAATCCGCCGCTGGAGCAAAATGGACAGCAAAATAATCAGGCTGAGAATCCTATCTTGGTAGCGAACGATAGGGCCAGAGCCATTCGAGCTTGAATTGAGGCAGCAAATTGAGTTAAATCCAGGGATTGCACGTCCTCAAATTGAGGCAGCAAATTTTGAAGTTGACTTGTCCGTCAACTGTAGAATTACAGTTGTTGGTCTTGCTTCTCTGATTCCTAACTGCTTGAAGATTGATGGAGGCATTAAGTTGATGATGGACCCTATATCGAATTGTGAAACTTCCCGGATCTTGAAGCTTGGGTGGCACCTTGCTTGTAATCAAAGCACTACAATTCTTTGTAAGCGTGACAGTTTCATACTCTCCTCGCTTGCGCTTCTTTGATAGGATATCCTTCAAGAAGTTGCCATAGTTTGGCATTTGTTCAATGGCTTCTACCAATGGAATATTAATGTGGTGTTGCTTGAGGATTGATAGCACCTGAAATGTGCTATTTAATTACCTTTAATTTAACCTTGTTAGTTTGTGTTTTATGGTCTAATTTTTTATTTTGTAGGATTTCGAGCAAAAGAGGATGATTAGGCCAATTTGTCTATTGGGTGCTAATTCGAGAGTTTTAGGATGTTTTCGGGCTAATTTGGAGTTCCCGAGATGATGAGGGAGATAAGGGACATAAGCGGAGCATTTAGGCCTCGAGATTAGAGTCAAATTGCTAAAAAAAAACGCTGCACAAATCTGGCAAACCGAGAGCTAGCGTCTCATTGCTACAATCTCAGCGTCTTGACACTACCACGATCCCATGCCTGCGGACAGAAGCGCTAGCGTCTCGACGCTACGATTAGTATTTAAATGTGTTTTTAGATTTTTAGGTCATTCTTCAGCCGCTTTCAGTCGTTTCGCTTCGATTTCTCTCAGTTTTATCTGTATTTTCTCTCTAATTCTTAGTTTAGGTTAGTTTTAGGTCGGTTAATAATGCCTTGGGGCTTAGATTTGGCTCGTCTATGGTCGTCTAAGCGTGGATTGTTGTCATTGGAACCTTGGTCTGTAAGTTTATTTAATTTTCATGAGATTTTGGGAATGTTTTGAGATTTTCTGAATGTTTTTATGATGCATCCCAGTTTTATGGCTTAAACAATTGCAGTTGTATGCTTTCCTTTGAATTGACGTCTCTTAGGATTCGTATGAATTGCAATTTATCAGTTACGTATAGATAGCCACTAGGTTGAAGCAGATCCATCGCTAGTTCCATGGTAGGCTAGTGTAGACTTTCAATAGGCCTAAGAATCTAGGAAAAGTTGATTTAATTTAATTACATAATTTTAGTTCCTAATTCAATTGGTTAATTTCGGGCCTTGCGCAGTAATGCAGTTAGTTAATTAGTAATTTTGAGGAGTTATCTGGTTACTAATTTAGCTAATTAGATTTAGTCTGAGGAGTCATCGGGCTAAGCATGAGGGGTAGCAGGCGTAATTAAATAACTAATCAATTAAAGAATTCGTGGAGCACCGGGCAATTTAATTAATTCGCAAAATATTTTTAGAGCGAGCGATGAAACTAATTTGCACAAAGTATTCTAAAGAGTAACCAATCCGATAATCCCGTCTTTTAATTGATTACATCCTATTTTTACTTATGTTCGATCTATTTGCATGCTATTTACTTTTTTCTTGCATTTTCCCATTTATTGCATCGTTTAATTAATCCGATCAGTGACACACCAAAACCCCCCTTTTCGTTGCAAACCCCCCTGTTTAATGTGAACTAAAAAATTTACAAGATCACCCTTTCCCTGTGGACGACTCGACGACTACCTACTGAAAAGTAGCATAGAGCCGGATTTTATAAATTATATTTGATCCGAGGACCTGAAAAACTCAACCGATCAAATTAGCATCGTTGTCAGGGAGCTGGTGCGTCGTCGGCTGAATGGATGGATGTGAGATAAGATGATAAATAATAATAAAGATAAATTCAGCCAACCCTAGTGCAAGTATACACTGTCGCACATAGTAATAAAAAAAACGTTAGAAGTATTCCAAGGGTATCGATCCCACGAGGACTAACTGGAAATTCAGATTTGAAGAAGAAACTACTCAACTTGATTGCTTCAAGAATAGGTAACCAAAGAAATAAGATTGATGATTAATTTTTAGAAAAACAGATAAAACAAGCAAATGAATAAAAGAATAACAATAAAATAAAACGAGGTATTCAACATGGATTCATCCCAAAGGCAATAACTCTAGTCATGGATCACTTAACTTAAGCATATTCAATGCATTGGGTAAAATTTAACTTCTATTTGGCCTTGCTCCCAAGAACCGTTAGAAGGCTAAGCGAGTACCATTATGCACATTTCTGTGACTCGACTCCGACATAGATAATTCACGAATGCAATCTTTAACCCTATAGTCGATATAGGGTGCCTTAGGCAGCTTGCCCTATACCGTCGAACAATCACTTTCGAGTTTTTTCTCCTATATCACCTTTATGAGAACCGATATCGTATATCCCTTTCGAGATCAAACTCAAATAGCATGAAAAGTCTAAGTGATCAACTTAAACTCAGCAAGATCAGAGTGATATTCAATAAAGAATGACATGCATTGAACAAAACTTAAGCAAATAAAACACTTTCAAGCTATTGAACCATAAGGGAATTCACCATATTGAACCCCTCAATGGAATTTAGCTACTCATGGTGAGATAAAGTGCAAATGAATACACTTTCATTAAAAATAAGAAGTAAAGAATACAGATAAATGAAAAGTATCAAAAGCTGGAAATAATGGAAGTAGCCAAATACTATGGGTTTTTCTATTTATCCAATCCTTCTAGAGTTCGCTTAGACACTCCACTCCCTCGCTTTTACAAGTGGGAATGGGTGAAAATACTTACAAACCATAAGGTTTGATGTCTAACTAAGGTTAGAATTTAGTCATTTAAGAAGGACCTCGGGCATCCCTACTCATAGGCGTCAACTAGGGTTCTGTCACCACCCTCTTCTTCCAAATGAGTTATGTTTCAATTTGACTTCGAATCTCGAGTTTATAAAGTGTGGGAAATGGTTGAGGGGCTGCGAAATAGGTGCTGGTAGGTAGCCCAGTCGGTTTCGGGGTCAAAACAGCCGGTTAGGTGCGAAGAAGTCTCGTTCAAAACGACCTGCAGACGACTCAGAACTGCTTCTGTTTTTCCAGAAATGCGATCGCATTTCTGGGCAAATCCCAGCTCTTCCTCTATTTTCCTGCACAACAACAAACTTAGTCAAATTCTCTTAAAATTAAATCTTTTTAAGCACAAATGAGCATATTTTGACAAAAGTGATTCTCAACACCCTAACTTAACAACTCTAGCATACTTTAAGCTCGGGAACAGTGAAATTGATCTAAACATGCAATATTTGACAAAGAAATGAGCTAAATATAAGGGTAAAATAGGTATATTTTTTACCCTTATCACGCCCCCAAACTTAACTCATTGCTTCTCCTCAAGCAATAGCCAATCAAAATTTTAGAGATCAACTTTTTAATTGCAAACCAAAACGTAAGAGCTTAATACTAATTGCATACCAAAACGTTAAGGTTCATGTATAGTAAGCAATCACGGTACTACTATCAATTTTAACTTTCAAATCAAGTGACATGGAATCAAGTAAACATGTTTTTCAAGATCGTTCTCTAAAAATTTTGCCTTTTAGGAGAGGGTTCTACTCTAGTGCCAGTCACAACGTCTGAGTTTCGTAGGCATGAAGATTTCTATTGTTCTTTTTCAAAACAAAACTCTCCCTAATCCATCCTAACCAGTGCTTAAACTACCTAACTTCTACTCATAGTGCCTAGTGTAGTCCTTTTAGTTAAGAAAAAAAATCTTGAAGAAAAAAATGAGCATACATGAATTACTAGACCTTTTCTATCTCCCCCAAACTTATTTGACTGCCGGTGCTCTTTCTATTCAACTTCTTTTTCTCCCAAGAGTATCCTTGCTGTCATCTTTACCTTCGTTCTAGCTTATCGACACTTTGTGGTGAAGATATCTAGCTACAAGCAAAGTTCACAAGCTTGGAATGATACTCACTTCCCTAAGTAAACCTTTCATGCAGTGGCAAACCATGGGTGTCATGAATGCCCCTGGTTACTCAGTAAACCCTAGGAAGGAGGAGTAACTCTCGGTTTTTCATTTTCTCTTTTTTTTTTTTTTTAAAAAAAAGTACTGAGCACATATTCTTTTTCAGCAGTACAAATTTACAAAAGTCATGGCAAAAAGCGTAAAGCACCCCCCACCCCAAACTTAAAGTTAGACAATGTCCTCATTGGCTATGTTTTTTAGGCATGGGCTTAACATGAGGCTTTTTGATTTTCAAAACTTCAAGGCTAAACTCTCCTAAAGTGTTAGAAAGGTTAAACACGAGGAACTTTAGACTTAAGAAAATTTTGTAAAGAAAAAGACTAATGGAAAGCCTATGACTAGAAAACAATTCAGTTGTGACGGTGGCACTTTTGAGATAGAATAGAGCTCTAGTTTTCATCATCAAGGGCTTAGAAGAAAACTCCTTTGAAAACATGCTTTTCTTCCAAAACATTTTTATCAAGCAATTTCTCTTAGATTTTTTTCATTCAAAAAGTTCATAGGTAAAGCTAAAAAATAGCAAGCATATTTTGTTAAAGAAAGACTTGAAAAACCCAAGTTTATCTAGTCTAAACTATCCACAAACTATCTAAACTACCCTATGATCAAACTATTAACAAACTAAACAATTAAAGCAATCAAAACAACAACTTAAACAACTAAAAACAGAATTTAATCATGCTAAAACTATAAAAAAGCAAGCAACAAAACAGAAAAATAGTATTATGTACAAAAACAGCAAGTAAAGGGGTCAGAAAACTCCCATAGTCCTCGTCCGAGGAACTCTCTTTCTCTTCATTCTCTTCTTCATTTTCTTCTTCATCTTCATCAGAATCCTTGTCTTCTTGAGGCAGCAGCGACTGAGGGAAATAGGGCAAAACCGGAGCAATACTTGGGGTGATAAAGAGATAGAACTCTATAATGGCTTCATCCCTCTCCTTTGCATATGCCCAATATGCCTTCAGGTTCTCCCTGATTTTATCAAGCTGGCGGTAGGCAATGGCTAGGGCTTCCGATGATGATGAGGGCCCTGTAAAAGGAGTGTGCTGGGATGGGGAAGCCATGCTCGGCCCTGATGGTGGAGTGGTCTGAGATGTGGAGGCTTTATCTTTCCGTTGAAGGCTATTCTGTTGAAGCTTCCCGATCAAGGATAGGTCAATGGTCGGCTTGAAGAAATGACGCTCCTTGTCCTTGCTTGGAACTAGCTTCACCCTTTGACAGAGCTGGGTGATGAGTGATCCAAGGAAAAGTTTACCTGCTCGTTTTCTTCCACAGACAAGCATTTCGTCCCTGATTATGCTCCCAATGTTGATTTCCAACCCCTTCATAATGTAATAGAGTAACATAACTCTATCCACTGAGATCGTGTTGTCGTGGGTGGTTGGCAACAAACGGTTTTTGAGAAAGTGAAGCCAAACTGCCGATTCTGGCTTTAGATGGTTTGGCACTAAAGTCTTCACCTTCGTCTGAGACTCTTTCCATTGAACTCCCTTGTTGGCCACAAGTTTCAGTGCCTCTTTCATTTGCTTGGCCGAGGGGTTCCTAATAACATCGTTCCCTCTTGGATGCAGGGGTGTCTTGATTCTGTACACCCTGTTGATGTCTACTGAAGAGAAGCTGACCATTTTGCCTCCCACCACCGCCATACTGATGCTTTACTCCCTCAGGCCGGCGTAAAACTCACGAACTAAAGGCACTACAGCCTCCTGAGGGTGAGCACAGAACTCCTGCCACTTGTACTGGGAGATAACTCTGCTTACGAACTCTAGCAGTGCTCCCGCTCTGTTAGAGAATCCCTTCTCGTTGAGGAAATCCCTTTTTCTCATGATCTCCATCCGTTCCTGAAAATTTACATCTCTGAATACCTCGGGGAATGGATTTTTAGGAGATGCAGCCTTCGGTGATTTGCCCTTTGGCTTGGCGGGTGAGACAGTAGGAGGAGCTGCTGGAGAGGCACCTTGTCCTCGGCCTCTTGGCAAAAATAGGATCATTCTTGTTCTTAGTCCTCCTTTCAGCTTTAATCTCTCCTTTTATCTTTCTTCTCAGTGCCGCAGTGATAGGAACTTGGTCATCATCCAATTCCTTGATCTCTGAGTTGGATTCTGTTTCAGAGTCACTGGAGGTCTCGGCCTCCTTGCTTTCTTCCTCTTCTTCATCCCTCTCCCGAAGAGGTGTTATCAGCTACTGGTGGGTCATCTTTGAATAGAGGTTCGAAAACCTCATCAGCAGGCTGAGCTTCAGTTGCCTCAGCTAGGCCTTCTCCAGAATGTGGCCCAGATGTGGTTGCATTCTGGCCATCATCCTCTTGCTCTCTTTCTTTTTCTTTTTCTGAACTTCCCTCACTTGGCCCCTGTTGGGCCTCTTCTTCTCTCCCTTGCAGCACTTCATCCTCACTTTGAGCCTTGTGGAATGGCTCAAAAGCTGCAAGGAAGTCTTCTGCTTCCTTTCTTCTTTTCTCGTCTTTTCTCAATTCTTCTCTTCTCCGTTTTTCTTCCTCAAGGAGTTGCAATTCAATGGTTACCCTTCTGAGGTTTTCACCTGATTTTCTCTCTTCTTCCTCAGCTAACTTGGCCCTCTCGGCCTCTTGCCTTTCCTCTTTTCTTTTCCTTTTTTCTTCAAGATCTCTCTTCATTGCAAACTCATCCTCTTCCCTCATATGCTGGTTTTCAAGTTCTTTTTCAGCCTCAATCTCCTTCAAAGCTTCTTGTTCAGCCCTGTACCCTTCGGCAATTACAAGAGCCTTTGCCACAACTTGGCGGATTATGTCTTTGAACACGTCCGATGGCATTCTTGCTACTTTGAGAGGCTCAATGACAAGTGGCTTTTCGGGTACCACTTTATTGGGACTCCTCCTCCTTGCGCTGTAGGTAACGAATGGTTTGTTCCTGCAAGACGAAGAGGGGTTAGTTGAAGGTTCAGAATGTTTACCCAATGAAGTTCCCTCTTGCCGAGAGCTTCCTGCTGTCTTGGCAGCTTCTACTTCATCTCACCTGTTCGCTTCCTCTTCAAGTGCAGCACGTCTCTGAGCTCCCATTGCCCTGATCATTGAAAACCACTCCCGCGAGCATTTCTTGAACTGTTGGATGGGAGGTTTTTGGTTTTGGCGGACAACAGTGTCGCTCGTGAACCTTCTTGGTGAAGGCAAACTCGGATTCTCCCTCGATGTGGCCGGCATTGTCGAAGAAGGAGTTTGAGCATTGGGCTCTTGGTTCATGATCTCCGGCGAGAAACCCATGGGTGTTTCGGGGTTCTCTTCTTGTCGTCGCACACTTGCCTCAGCTTTGTGGGCGGCTTGAGCACTCTGAGATCGAGTGATCTTGCGTGATGATGAAGGTTGGGGTGAATTTGTCATGGTTCTTGATATGGGTTTCGGTTTCAAGATGAGATAATATGGAGAGTTGGAGTTTTGATTTGAATGCAAAAGAGTTGAGTGGTTGGTGAAGAGGGAAAGACTATAAGTCAGTTATTTATAGTTTTCTAATCAGGTCACGTGATGGTAAAAAATTTTCGTGACTTGCCCTCTCATTTCTGAAAATGCGGTCGCATTTCTAAATACACTGGGGAGAAATGCGGTCGCATTTCACCCAGTTTTTCTGCCTTCTCTTTTTTTCTTGACTTTTCACTTTCCTTTGCTTTTTCTTCTTTGCTGAAACACTCATGAACATGTTAGAAAGTTCACATGCTTAATCATGATTTATTATTTTTTTTTCTTTTCAGAGAAATTAAGTCAAAAAGTTTTGATCAATTCAACTTCCAGGTAAGTCCCTAGGTAGAGGTGTTCCCAATGGTCAGCTTAAATACCTCAGCCTAGGCAGGACTTTCCTTAGACAAAGTTCCCACTTCATAAAAAATCTTTTATTCTAAACTTACAAATTTTCATTTTTTTTCCTCTCTTTTTTAGCATATGATATATAATGCTAAGTTACCTCAGAAAATATTGTAATCTCACTTGAGTTATAGTCCAAGTGGGAGTTTGTTGGGGTTTATGTCCTAGAACTCAAGTTTTGTTATCCTTTATATAAATAAAGATGTTATTCCATGAAATTGTTTATTTATAACTTATAATCCAATTGAAACATCCATGGTTATAACATGAGTTACTCGAACTATATAGTGAATATGGACAGGGATCAAGTTCGAGTATATAACCTAAATGGTCTATAGTAAATGAATAAGGTTGGGTAACTAGTTCTGCTAACACTATGGATGCTGCCTACTTTGCGAATAAGGCAAACGACATGATCCTGGATCGTTCATGTAAAGACATGCGAGTAGGGGCATCCTGTGTAAAAGATGTTTACACAAGACAGGACCGAGAAATAAATCACTCTTTCTTTATAACGTCGTTTACTGTTAAGACTAATTATTTCATGCGATGACTTAGGTAACTCGATCTTAATCCTGAGCTTACTATGAACTCCTGTTTGTTTAGTGTTATTCCTTGATCTGCATAGGTGAGAGCGGTCATAAAATTCTGTTCAATAAACCTCCCATTTTGGGGATAACACTAGATGGATGGCTGGGGACATAGTAATGCAATATGGAATTCACTCCTACCCTATTCAGGGATAGTAGAGAGGTTGTTCCCTTAAGTGTTGAATCCAAGGCTTGAACAAGGGGCCCCACCCTCTCATTGGCCCGAGAGGGATCTTGTTTAATGGTTGGACCATGAACAAAATTGTTCATTAGAGGACCAGTGGACTTAAGGAACCAAGATGTGCTATAGGGGTAAAACGTACTATTGACCTATCTATAGTAACGAACAACCTGTGAAGGATTGACTTACTAATCATGGTTACATCGAGTGGACACAAATATATCTACAGTGAGGGGAGTTCAACTACTAGGCTATAGTGGAGTGTCTCGGTAGTTAACGGATGTTGGTTGACTAGGTTAAAAGAGTTTGACTCGATTAACCTCGTACCGTTGGAGCCCATGATCTGTAGGTCCATTAGGTCCCCTTGCTAGCTCGAGACTAACCTTTAGAACAATATGATGGATAAAATATGAATTGCTTTAGTTCATGTTGAGAAATATGAGTAGAGGTGATAAGTGTTGTCGATACGTCGGGTTTTTGTGAAAACCGTTATGGTGAGTACTTAATATTTAAATATGATTTATATACCGATAACATGAATAGGGATTCATGATTGAAAATAACATTTAGAAAATGTTCGAGATTGGTGAAAATATACTAATTTAATATTTAATATTAAATTTGAAAAATTGAAATTTAATTTTAATTTTTCAAATTATTAAAGTTCAAATAATTATCCAACTAAATAAGGATAATTATGGATTTAGTTAAATTCAAAAGGGATTGAATTTTTGGAGGTGGAGTGCATGGTGACTAAACACATGCACTCACCCCAAATTGGACACCAAAATTCCCACTAATCTTTGGTTAATTGAGTGTCAATTGCTGGAGCATTCTTGCATCTCTAATTCCTCTATAAAAGGCAAGGAGATGGCTGAAGAAATTAAGCTTGAATGAGAAGGAAATGCTGCCAAATGGAAAACTCACAAAAACCCACCTTGCAAGCTTGTTCTTCATACTTTCTCTCTCAAATTCCATCACTTGAGGATCCCACAATCCGTTTTAAAGGCTTGAGGATAGCAAGGAAGATCCTTTGGTGGTTCGTGACTCGTTGGTGAAGAAAAACAACAAAGAAATCCAACCAATTCTCCATTGATTCAAGGTTGGTAAACAATACTCTGTTTTCTTCTTCATGGACAACATGCAATGTTTGATCAAATTGAACAAATTATGTGCCTAAGATCCAAAATTGCTTCCACTTTTTAGATATTAACACCTTCACTTCACATAGGTAGGCATTTGTTCAAGCGCTTCCACCAACGGGATATTGATGTGTAGCTGCTTTAATACATCTAAGAACTTCTTAAACTGTACATCCTGCGAAGCATGTTTAAATCTTTGAGGGTATGGAGGAGGTGGTATTTATTCAGGATCTATTAAAATTTTTTGAGGTTTTGTGGTCGCATTTGCGGTCGCATTCCCCTGTTCTTTCTCTGAATTATTTTTCTTATTTTTCTACCAAGGCTTCATGCTCCTTGGTCTTTTCTTCATTGCCTTTATTCTGTATAACTTCTGAGGTAATGTCTGACTTCTTTTCTCGAGCTTCTTCTGGGATCTCTGCTTCTTGATTTACTGGGTACTTTGGGCCATCATATTCTAGTCCACTTCTTAAGGTTACTGCCTTGCATTGCTCTTTTCCTTCTCTGTGAGGGATTTCAGTCTTGCTAGGCAACGTCCCTTGTGGTCTGTTTTTAATCTCCTGAGCAATCTGTCCAAGTTGTACTTCCAAATTCCTAACTGCAGCATCGTTTCTTGCCATGTATTCCTTCATAAGAGTCTCTAGATTTGACTATTGACTCTGCACTTGGACTCGTTGGAAGTTCTTCTACGACTGCTGTTGTGTAGGAGGTTTCCCAAATTGATTTGTGTTGGAATTACTTGACCCTGCTTGTCCTCCCCAAGAGAAGTTTGGATGTTGTCTCCAACCTGGGTTGTACGTGGCTGAATAAGGATTCCATCTATACTGGTTCTGGTTCCCTTGTTGACCTACATAAAAGACAGACACGGGATTTAGTGGACAGTTATCAGCAATGTGTTCCTCACCACAAATTTCACCACAGGGAGAAGAAATAGCATTGGCAGGGGCTGTATTGGCTTGATTGTTCATAGTCATGCCCATCATCATGTTGTGAATAGCCTTGATTTGAGCTTGCATAGTAGAATTAACCTCTGTTTCCAGAGCTTTAACTGGATTCTTCAAGATTGTTGTTGGCTCAGTCTCTCCCCAATGTCGATTGTTTGTGGCTATGGTATCCAAAATAGCATGTGCTTCATTTGCAGACTTCTTCAAGAAAGATCCGTTTGCAGATGCATTGACTAGTGCCTTCGAAGCTTGATCTAATCCACTATAAAAATGCTCCAAGATGATGCAAGCATGCAATCCGTGGTGTGGACACTTCCGAACTAGCCTTTGAAATCTTTCCCAAGCTGCATCCAGAGGTTCATTGTAAGATTTTCTGAAAGCAATAATTTCAGCTCTATACTTGTCATTTCTATTAGAAGGAAAAAACTTCTCTAAGAATTTCTCTGCCAAATCATTCCAAGAAGTGATGGAGTTTGGAGGGAATGAATCCAACCAAGCTTCAGCAATCTCCCTGCAAAGAAAATGGAAAAAGCTTAAGCTTCAAAGTATCTTCAGGCACTCCTGTAACTTTAAAAGAATTGCAAACTCTCAAAAATAGCTTAATGTGTTTATGTGGATCTTCATTTGGAAGTCCAGAGAATTGGCCCATGGTATTCAACATTTGGAACATCACTAGTTTAAGTTCAAAATGTGGAGCATTTATCGGTGGCTCCAAAATTCCTGGATTTAAAGTCTGAAAAACAGGTATATAAATTGGATTTTCTTGTTGTGGCACCGGTGGAACTGGAGGAACTGGAGGAATTCTCCCACCATTTTGCTCTCTTCCACGGTTCTGTGGATCAACTTGAGGATCGACTCCAGGAGGTTCCATTGGAAACTCATGTATGTAAGAAGCTTTTTCTAGAGGTTCCTGTGCGCTCAACTCTTGTTGTTCCCTTCTCTTTCGTCTTTGTTCCTTCCTACGACGACGAAAGGTTCTTTCTACCTCAGGATCAATGTCAAAGAGTGGACACCCCTTGTTCATGTACTAACTTCAACCTGCAAAAGCAAAACAAATGCAGTTCAAAGTCAAATTCCCTTGGAGACAGAAATGTGGTCGAAATCTGATCGCAATTTCAAAAACAAAACTTGTTTCACTTTTGGTCCTCGACAACGGCGCCAAAAACTTGGTGCGTTGTCGGCTGAATGGATGGATGTGAGATAAGATGATAAATAATAATAAAGATAAATTAAGCCAACCCTAGTGCAAGTATACACTGTCGCACGTAGTAATAAAAAAAACCTTATAAGTATTCCAAGGGTATTGATCCCACGAGGACTAACTGGAAATTCAGATTTGAAGATGAAACTGCTCAACTTGATTGCTTCAAGAATAGGTAACCAAAGAAATAAGATTGATGATTTATTTTTAGAAAAATAGATAAAACAAGCAAATGAATAAAAGAATAACAATAAAATAAAACGAGGTGTTCAACATGGATTCATCCCAAAGGCAATAACCCAATAACCCTAGCCATGGATCACTTAACTTAAGCCTATTCAATGCATTGGGTCAGATTTAACTTCTATTTGGCCTTGCTCCCAAGAACCGTTAGAAGGCTAAGCGAGTACCGTTTTGCACATTTCTGTGACTCGACTCCGACATAGATAATTCACGAATGGAATCTATAACCCTATAGTCGATATAGGGTGCCTTAGGTAGCTTGCCCTATACCGATATCGTCTTTCGAGCTTTTTCTCCTATATCACCTTTATGAGAACCGATATCGTCTGTCCCTTTCGAGATCAAACTCACATAGCATGCAAAGTCTAAGGGGGTGTTTGGGCCCCCTTTTTTGGAAGTGGGGGTTTTGGAAAACACCCCATTTTCCAAAGTTGGTGTTTGGTCTCCCAATTTTAGAAACCCCTATTTCCCAAACCCCCACTTCACAAATCACTCTCCCTTTCTCTCTCCATTTTCCAAGATCACTCCCCCTTTCTCCCTCCATTTTCCAAGATCACTCCTTTTTCTTTTTTCTTTTTTCTTATTTTTTTTTTTTTTTGAAAAACCCTATTTCCCAAACCCCCACTAACCCTTATTATTTTTATTATTTTATTTAATTATTAATTATTTAATTATTAAGTTTATTATTATTTTAATTTAAAAAATATTATTTTATTATTTTTAACTGCCACGTCAGCACCGTTCCTTCTCACATTTGACACACTAACTATTCTTTAAGATGATATCATTTCCATGATTTAATATTTGTTTGCTTTCTTTGTTATTACTTCCTTAGTTGAATAATAATGTTTTGTTGTTTAAAAATATTTTCCAAACATTTTAGTTAATTTCAAATGATTGAAGTCATAAGGTAGGATATTCAACCTTCAAAATCAATTTTCCAATGCGTTTTCAAATAGGAGGCAATTAAATAAAAAGGAACTCGATTTCCCAACAGTGAGGTAATAAGAAAAATAAAAAGTAAAGTCACATATTATACTCAATTGTGCCAAAAGTTTAGTTTTATTTTTTATTTTTAAAAAAACACAATAGACCAAACTTTGAGTCAATTACAACGTAATCAATTTTCAAGTTAAATAAAGAAAACTAAAAAAAAATGTTTTCTATAGTTGAGTTAATATAAGATTCAAATGCGTGTATTTAATTTTAAAACATTGGGCTTAATTTGAAAGAAAAAAAAACTATTGAACTTTTAGTTAATTTTTCTCAAAAAAAAAAAAAAAAAAAGAATTTAATCAATTTTAAGTTAAGATAATTATGTGTCAATTGACAAACTTAACAATGATCAATTTGCAAATTAATATATGTAAAACTTATTTTTTTTTTTGTAATGTAACAAAGTTTTTGACCATGCAGTGGCAAACCTTCAAAATTAATTTTCCAATCAATTTGGTTTATTTTTCGACCGTAAGTTTTGACAATATCTATGTTCAGAACAAATACAGGAAATGTAACAAGTGTGGAAAAAAATTGAAGAATGGAAAATGATTTTTTTTTTTTTGAAACTTTGGATTTTTTATCAAAATTGTGACTTAAAATCCCAAATTTACAATGAATGGAAAGAACATTTTAATTTATTAATTTTAGAAGAATTGTATAACATTGAAAAAAAAAACTAGGAAATGTAACAAGTGTGGGAAAAAATTGAACAGTAGAAAATGATTTTTTTCTTCTTTAGAATTTGGATTTTTTATCAAAATTGTGAGTTAAAATCCCAAATCTTGAGTTAGTGGAAAGATAATTTTAAATTATTAATTTTAGAACAATTGTATACCATTGATAAAAAAAAATTAAAAAAAAAAATCAGAAACTCAGATTTCAGAAATCAGCACCCCAAACACAGACTTCCGAAATCAGACTTCAGAAATCAGCACCCCAAACACAGACTTCCAAAATCAGATTTCAGAAATCAGCACCCCAAACACAGACTTCCAAAACCCCCAGATTTCCCAAATCACCCTATTTCCAAAACCCCTATTTCCAAAAACCTTCCCCCAAACACCCCCTAAGTGATCAAGTTAAACTCAACAAGATCAGAGTGATATTCAATAAAGAATGACATGCATTGAACAAAACATAAGCAAATAAAACACTTTCAAGCTATTGTACCATAAGGGAATTCACCATATTGAATCCCTCAACGGAATTTAGCTACTCATGGTGAGATAAAGTGCAAATGAATACATTTTCATTAAAAATAAGAAGTAAAGAATACATATAAATGAAAAGTATCAAAAGCTGAAAATAATGGAAGTAGCCAAATACTATGGGTTTTTCTATTTATCCAATCCTTCTAGAGTTCTCTTAGACACTCCACTCCCTCGCTTTTACAAGTGGGAATGGGTGAAAATCCCTACATACCATAAGGTTTGATGTCTAAGTAAGGTTAGAATTTAGTCATCTAAGAAGGACCTCGGGCATCCCTACTCATAGGCGTCAACTAGGGTTCTGTCACCACCCTCTTCTTCCAAATGAGTTATGCTTCAATTTGACTTCGAATCTCGAGCTTATATAGTGTGGGAAATGGTTGAGGAGCTACGAAATAGGTGCTGGTAGGTAGCCGAGTCGGCTTCGGGGTCAAAACAGCCGATTAGGTGCGAAGAAGTCTCGTTCAAAATGACCCGCGACGACTCGGAACTGCTTCTGTTTTTCCAGAAATGTGGTCGCATTTCTGGGCAAATCCCAGCTCTTCCTCTGTTTTCCTGCACAACAACAAACTTAGTCAAATTCTCTTAAAATTAAGTCTTTTTAAGCACAAATGAGCATATTTTGACAAAAGTGATTCTCAACACCCTAACTTAACAACTTTATCATGTTTTAAGCTCGGGAACAGTAAAATTGATCTAAACATGCAATATTTGACAAAAAAAAAGAGTTAAATATAAGGGTAAAATAGGTATAATTTTGTACCCTTATCAGGAGCCAAGCGTAATTTGTCTTTCTTGGGTCTGTTTGGATATTTTCTTTTATTTTTTTATTTTTTATTTTTATTTTGAGTCGGGTCTTTATGGCTTATTATTTTCAAAGGCAGTATCGTAACACCTCGAATATGTCTCTTGAAGAGTTAGTTGTGGGTCACTCCACTAAAGACCCACAGTTGCATTCTTCTCACTATAGAATATTTATGTGTCCACGGATATCGACCAATATAGTAAGTACCACTAATCCCTCTAATGAACAACTTGTTTAAGGTCCAACCACTAAACATAAATTCCTCTCGGGCCAGGAGAGGACAACGCGCTTTTGTTCAAGTCTCGGAATCAGCCGTACTGTTATGTTCCCAGCCCCCATTCGGTCTTGCCACTGAACTGGTAGGATTATTGAGTCGGCGAACCGGCCACTCTCACCCATACAAATCGAAGGACAATCCCTCCTGAAAAGGAGTTCATAACAGACTCAGGATTGAGATTGAGTTACCTAGGTCATCCTATTGAAATAGAAACCTAAACTATTCAACGATGTTACATCTAGTGGTTACTATTTCGCGGTCTGGTCTTATGCAATGTCATTGCATAGGATACCCCCACCCGCATGTCTTCTACAAGGATGCTTTGGATCATTGCATCTGTATCGAATACAAGGTGGACCGTATCACATAGTGTCACCAGGATAAGGTACCCAGCCTTATCCCTATACTATAGACCATTTAAGTTGTTACTTGAACACCGATCCCCGTATGTCCCTACATACTAGTCCAAGTTTCATTTAAAGAACCTTGGATCTTCGTTTATTGGATTTAGGGTTTATTAATGCAAACTCGATTATTCAATAACCAAATTACTGAATCACTTCGATTAATTTGTTTCATTTACTATCTACGAGTTTTAGGGCATAAAACGCAACATTGTAATCATGAGTGCCCCACAAGGGAGCCTTTTTAAAATTTTTCTGTGAAATATCTTGCATTGGTTGAGTTTCTTCCCTACTTTAGAATAGGAGTTGAATGCTTATGAGAGGTTTATTAGGCTTATACTTTTGTTGTCACCCCGATAGGTGTAGGGATGAGTTTAAAGAGTAGAAATATTTTTGCAAATTAGCATGTGAACCTTGCCTAGGAAAAAGAAAAGAAAATTTGCTAGTAAAAAAATGAGTGGTAAAATGAGTGAGTGAGGTTGAGCTTGAGAAAGAAAAAAATTGTGCTCATCTTTCTTGTTTTATTTCATTAGAAAAAACATGCTTGCAATAATCATGAGCGATAATGGGTAAAAAGAGCTACCTACCGTGTGATCAGTTAGGCCAACCAAGGGTAAAACTCGGGTTATGGTTCCCTGCATTATAGTGTAAAAGCTAGTGCCCCACCTTAAAAGAATGCAAAAGTGAGGAGCTCCTTAATTTCAGGTGTCTAGGTAGAAACTAGCAGTCTAATTTGTTTCATTTTCTCTCTTTAGCGAGTCCTTAGTGCTTGTGTAAGGGAAAGATAAAATGAGAGCTTGATAAGTCAATCTCGAGTTAGTAGAATCCGTTTTAGGTGGGTTAGAAGTCTCTAGTGCAAGATGTTCTTTGAAAAATTTTAATTTATCTCTCAGTTGGGTCTCACGTGCATGTCTCTTAAATGCATTTTTATTGTTTCTTTAGCTTTGAGGATTAAGTCATGAAAATATATCTGTTTGCATCCATATTCTTGTCTGTTAGCCTAGCTCGAGGACTAGCAAGATTCAAGTTGGGGGTGTTTGATAGCACCTGAAATATGTTATTTAATTACCTTTAATTTCACCTTGTTAGTTTGTGTTTTATGGTCTAATTGTTTATTTTGTAGGATTTCGAGCACAAGAGAATAATTAGGCCAATTTTCAATTGGACGCTAATTCGGGAGTTTTAGGACGTTTTCGGGCTAATTTAGAGTTCTCGATATGACGGGGGTACTAAAGAACATGAGCAGAGCATTCAGGCCTCGAGACTGGAGTCAAATTGCTCAAAAAGACGCTGCACAAATCTGGCAACCCGAAAGCTAGCACCGAGACGCAAGAATCTCAGCGTCTCGACGCTACCACGAACAGAAGGGCCAGCGTCCTCAGCGTCGAGATGCTACTATTAGTATTTAAGTGCGTTTTCCAATTTTCAGGCCATTCTCCAGCCGCTTTTAGTCGTTTCCCTTCGATTCCCTCGATTGTCTCTGTATTTTCTCTCTAGTTCTTAGTTTAGCTTAGTTTTAGGTTGGTTAATCAAGCCTTGGTGCTTAGTTTTGGCTCGTCTATGGTCGTCTAAGTGTGGATTGCTGTAATCGGAACCTCGGTTTTAAAGTTTATTTCATTTTCATGATATTTTTGGAATGTTTTGAGATTTTCTCAATGTTTTTATGATGCATCCTAGTTTTCTCGCTTGAAAAATTGCAGTTCTATGATTTCCATCGAATTGACGCCACCTAGGATACGAATTGCAATTTATCAGTTATGTATAGATAGCCACTAGGTTGAAGCGGATTCGTCGCTAGTTCCACGGTAGGCTAGCTTAGACATTCGATAGGCCTAAGAATCTAGGGGAAGTTGATTTAATTTAATTTGAGAATTTTAGTTCCTAATTCAATTGGTTAATTTCGAGCCTTGTGCAATAATGCAGTTAGTTAATTAATAATTTTGAGGAGTCATCTGGTTACTGAATTAGCTAATTAGATTTAGTCTTAGGAATCTGTTGGATCGCAAAGTGCATGGGTCGCAAGTAATATAAAACGGTAAATACAATCGAGTATCGAATCCACGTAGAGTAGCGCGACTCGGGCAAGAAAATAATCTAAACACGAAAATTACTAAAGTAAGCTAGAAACAAATGAAATAGTAAAGCAAATAATGATCAAGCAGAGTTAAAACACACTGAGGGATAACATATAAGATGAGAGTTCGGGTCTTGAAGTCCAATACATAGTCTATTAGATAATTGACTATTAACTATTTTGTCCACTAATTATAAATCTAGAATCTACTTTATGACATAGGTTGTTGATAGGACCTAAATAGTTATATTTTATCACCTCTAATCTAAACTTGTTAGAGTTATTTTATGCTTTACTTGTCTTATTTATAGGATATTTGAGCTTAGGCTATGTTGGGAGCCGATCACGCTAATTGGTGTTAATTCGGGCCAATTACGGAGTCTTGGAACCATCTTGGTGTCTTGGACGGCGAGGAGGTGAAAAGACCTAATTGTGCTAAAGCGGGCCTGAAGAATGACACCAAAAGTTGAAGATTGAAGCCCCGTATCGAGAATAAACGAGAAAAGACGGGGAAAATATACAGCAAGGCAAGGATAAGGGACTGCGTTAGCGTCTCGATGTCGATGCGATTTTCATCTGAAATGTAAAGTTCGCAGTGTCTCAACGTGCCGAGTTTTCTATAAATATGTAGCCTCGATTTAGCCAGCCGTTAAGTTAGAATTTTGGTCCTTTTACGATTTCTTTTGCATCTTTTACTTTTTAGCACTGTTGTAGACCTTTTTAGGTCATATCTTATGGATTCTTTCATGTCTATTCATGCTTTTACTTCATCTATGAGTAGCTAATCGTATTTAGATCGTTTGATTGGGCTTATTCCTTGATTTCTAATAAGATTGGCTGAGTTTTCTGGAGTTTATTTATTGTTCTTGCTGCCTTTTCATTCAGTTTCGCATGTTATCCCGTTTAAACCAATACATGAGGCTAGTCTATTAGGATTGACGACCCTATGTGATTATCGCTTGTGTACTCAATCAGTTATTTTTAGATATCCACTAGGTTGAGGCAAGCTGATAGCGAGCATAGCTAGCTAGTTTTCCCTAATCAATTTAGCTAGTCTTTTATGATTTATTGGCCATTTTATTGCACTTAATGTTTATTTTGTAGGAAATTGTTGATTGGAGCTAAAACGTTATATTGGAGTCAATCGGGTGTTCGGGGCGTGAAAAGATGCAAAAGAACCGAAGAGAATCAAAGAAGAAAAAGTCAAATTGGGGTCAAATGCAGACCAGCGTCGAGACGCTGCTCCTTGAGCGTCTCGACGCTAGCTTTCCTTTTCTGAATACGCGCGTTTTAGAGGCAGCGTCGAGACGCTGTCTTGATAGCCTCTCGACGCTACGACGAAAAAATCAGAATATAAGTTATTTGCGGCTAGGTCTGAAGGGGGATCTCTTTGGGGACGTTTTGGAGCTGTAAACAGAGCAGAAACAGAGCATTGTGAGGCTGAAGCAAAGGGAGCAAGTTGGAAATCAACCCATTGTTCGTGGGGATCGTGACGGGGACGCCCGGTCTCCGCCTACATTGAGTTTACTTCTTCTTTCCCTCAACTTAGTTAGTGTTTATGGCTATTTTAGACTATTGCTATATCGTAACATTGTGTATGAGTAGCTAGGCTTTAATTCTTAGGGATTGATGTAGCCGTTGGGCACGTTATGGATTGATTTACGGTTTTTATGCTATTGATGTCATTTATGCATATTTGTGTCCTTAATGCTTTCAATTTACCGGCCATAAATTGATTGATGTTTATGCTTGAATCTAACTCGGGAGAGAGGATTTAAATTAGAAATCAATATGCATAACTAGATTTAGCTAGAAATCGGGAGATTATGGTTAATTCTAGAAATTGTTAAAAAGGTTATCCTTATTGCCTTGTATGTTTATTGGATTTAGATAGGGATATCGGGTTCAATTACATATGAGAGAATCATGAATGCTCGGGAGAGATATGTGTGATTTTAGTTTACCAAGATTTATGAGTCATAGCATGTGTTATTCCGTTAATTAATCCATAATTCCAATTGGTGAAATCAAATCCCTAAGACCATTACTTCCCATTAGATTGTCACTTTTTGCATTCGTTTTGTGTTTGATTTAATTAAATTTTTGCTCAATTCGATTCCCTAAATAAAATTGGTCAAGAGTATTTCCGGTAATTAAAATTGACTAGACACCAATCCAGAGGACGACATTCGAATTTCATATTCACTATATTATAACTTGACCCGTACACTTGCGGTTAGCAATTTGTGCATCAAGTTTTTGGCGCCGTTGCCGGGGATTGGCAAATTTAGTCATTTTTAATATCGAAGAAAAATTCTCTGGTCTTAGTTTAGGGTGTATTTTATTTTTTGTTATTTTTATTATTTTTGTTTTTAGGTAGATTGCATTTTTTTCCTTTGTTGTTTTTCTTTTCCATATTTAGATTTTTCCATATTTGTTTGGATTTTCCATAGATAGATTTTTCTTTTTGGTTTATTTTCCTTTTCTAGATTATTTTCCTTATTTGTTAGTTTCCTTATTTGTTTTTGCCATATTTGATTGTACATTCCTTTTTTGTTTATCTTTTCCTTTTGTAGATTATTTTTCTTTCCTATTTTAGATTTAGCTTTTCCTTGTCTTAGATTCTTTCCTTATTTGTTTTCTTTCCTTTTCTTTTATTTTTCCTTTTTAGGTTAGGTCGGATTGTGCATGCGAAGGGTTAGAGAGTTGGCCTTAGCTCCCTTAGATCCAGAGATAGAAAGAACATACAATAGACTTCGAAGGGAAAATCAAGAAAATATCCAAATGGCCAATCATAATCCTGAGGAGCCTAAGCCTATTAGGGACTACTTTCAGCCGGTCTTTCAGGAGCAACAATCGGGGATTGTCTATGCCCCGATCAATGCTAATAATTTCGAGCTGAAAACGGGTCTCATTCAGATGGCTCGAGACTGCGCCTACAGAGGATCGGCCACAGAGGATCCTAATTCTCACCTGAAATCCTTCCTAGACATCTGTGGGACGGTAAAGTTAAATGGTGTGTCTGAAGATGCCATTCGCTTACGTTTATTTCCTTTTTCTTTGCAGGATAAAGCGAGGGACTGGTTACAATCTATTCCACCTGGGAGCATTACCACTTGGGATGCTTTGGTCCAGGCATTCTTAAAGAAGTTCTTCCCTCCTGCTAAGACGGTCAAGCTGAGGACCGAAATTGGGACGTTCCAGCAACAGTTTGATGAGCAGCTGTTCGAGGCTTGGGAGCGATTTAAAGAGTTGCTGAGGAAGTGCCCTCAGCATGGATACCCCGACTTGCTTCAGGTGCAATTATTTTATAATGGTACAAAAACTATTGTTGATGCAGCAGCAGGTGGGACTCTGTTGTCCAAAACTGTTGAGAGTGCTAGGACTTTGTTAGAGGAAATGGCCACCAATAGCTATCAGTGGCCATCTGAGCGATCGGGACCCAAGAAGATTGCTGCTGGAGTGTTCGAGATTGACAACGTAAGTGCACTTCAGGCCCAGATGTCTTCTTTGGCTAATGCATTTTTAAAATTCTCAGGTTCAGGGAATGCTCAATCGATTGAGTCTGCAGCTGCCCTCGCATCCCAAACTCAGGAGGAAAATCTCGAGCAGGTTCAGTATGTTTCAAATTTCAATTCTAGGGGGTATAATAATAATTCTACACCTACACATTATCACCCTAGCAATAGAAATCATGAGAACTTTTCCTATGCTAATAATAAGAATGTGTTGAATCCTCCTGGCTTCACTCCTAAGCAAGAAAGTAAAACGTCTTTTGAGGATCTTGTTGGAGCTTTTATTGCAGAATCAAGCAACAGGTCAAATAAGCTTGAGGAGGCCATGATTGCCTTAAACACTACTGTCAATGGTCATTCTGCAGCCATCAAGAACATTGAGACTCAGCTGGGACAACTGGTAAGTGTTGTCAACACCATGAATAAAGGTAAAGCCCCAACTGAACAGGAGAAATCTTCTATGGAGTACTGCAAGGCCGTCTCTGTGCATCACGAGGAGGAGACTACTGAACCAGAGGAACTCACAGGAGAAGTTGAAGAAGGCACCACCTCAAACGAAGCTGAAAAGCTTAATCCTGAGCCTTCTATCCCTTCTCCTACTGTTTTAGTTCCTAAATCAAAGAAAAAGAAAAATTCTAAGGTTAAGTTTGACAAGCTTTTAGATGCTTTTTATGGGTTTGCATGTTAATATTCCTGTTTCAGATGCCTTGGAGCAGATGCCTCACTACAGAAAATTCATGAAGGAATGGCTCAACAAGAAGAAAAAGGAAAAGCAGTTGGAGACTGTATATCTTGCATCGACGTGCAGTGCTCGTGTCCAACAGAGAGTACCAGAAAAACTGTCTGACCCAGGGAGTTTTACTATTCCTTGTAATTTTGGTACTTATTCATGTAGAGCACTATGTGATCTAGGGGCGAGCATAAACATAATTCCTCTATCATTGTGCAAAAAGCTTAACATAGGAGAAATAAAATCTACTTCTGTTAGACTCCAGTTGGCTGACCAGTCTGTGGTTAGTCCTTATGGAATTGTGGAGAATGTTCTGATCAAAGTAGGTAGATTTTTCCTTCCTGTTGATTTCTTTGTGTTAGATATTAAAGAGAATCCTGCCATGCCTATCATATTAGGGAGACCTTTCCTTGCTACAGGGAGAGTTATAATTGATATTGAGCGCAGGGAGCTGATCATCAGAGTTCAACAGGAGAAGGAGATCCTAAAAGCTTTTGAGGACCCTAAGAACACATCAGAAACCATGTTGGTGGGCTATAGGAGAGGTGCTAGGAAGAGCACCAGTGATGGGATATCTGACATTAGACCACCTTGAAGCCTATTCGGTCAACACGTCGAGCTAATGACGTTAAATAAGCGCTTATGGGAGGCAACCCAAATAAGTTTTGTATGATTCTTTTGAGTCTTATTTTGTTTGTGTCTGTTTTGTAGGTCTTGTTTTCAGTCTCTCCTTTGCTTTCAAGCTTTCAAGCTTTCAGTCAAAAAGTCATCATCATTCCAGGCCAGTATTGTTCACTCCTTTCATTCTTTTATTGTTCTCATGCTTCTTTATGCCTTATTTTCTTTATACATTGAGGACAATGCATGTTTTAAGTTTGGGGGTGGAATAGCATGTTTTTGGAGCCCTTGAGCATCTGAGTTCGGGCTATGGTTTTGAGCTTTCTTTGAATTGAGCATATGGTTGTTTTCTGGATGCTATTTTTGCATGACTATGATTTCCTAGGATAGGCTTTCTTGTCAATTTTCAAGCTTTCGATGAGTTGTAAGCATGAGTGCCCAAAAAGGGAGACTTTTTAAACTTTTTCTAGGAGATGTCTTGCATGAGTAGAGTATTTGTCTTGGCTTGATTTGGATTTGAATGCTTAGGAGCGAATTATTAGGTTCATATGCTTGTTGTCACCTCGATAGGTGTAGGGAAGAGCTAAAGAGTTAATTTTTTGCAAATTAGCATGTTTGATCTTGCTTAGGAGGAAAGAAAAGAATATATGCTTATCATGTTCATAAAAAAAAAAAAAAAAAATCACTCTTGTTGTTACTGTTGAAAAAAATTATGCCATGGCCTGTGCACAGTTTGCAATGTTTAATAAAGTTTAGGCAAAAAGAGCTACCCCTGTTGTGATCAGTTAGGCCAACCAGAGAAAACTCAGGTTAAGGGTCCCTGCAACAGGTGTGTGAAAGCTAGTGCCACATATAAATGCTTAATTTAATTGTCAATTATAAGCACCTAAGTATGGAGGAAAACAAACTAATTTGTTTCATTAACTCAATAGTGAAACCTTAGTGCCAGTTTAGAGGGAAGATGAGCTGAGAGTTTAATAATCCAATCCCGGGCTAGTAGAGTCTGATCTCGTTGAGTTAGATCTCGCTTGTGCAAGTTAATTTTGGAAAAATTTTAATTTGTCTCCCTCATTGGTCCTTATGGGCATGTCTCTTGCTTGCTTGGTTATTGACTTTTGAGCCTTGAGGATTGAGTCATGTTTGTTGCATCCATTCTTCTACTATATGCTTGATTTTTAGTTTGCTCGAGGACTAGCAAAAGCTTAAGTTTGGGGGTGTTTGATAGCGAGCATAGCTAGCTAGTTTTCCCTAATCAATTTAGCTAGTCTTTTATGATTTATTGGCCATTTTATTGCACTTAATGTTTATTTTGTAGGAAATTGTTGATTGGAGCTAAAATGTGATATTGGAGTCAATCGGGTGTTCGGGGCGTGAAAAGATGCAAAAGAACCGAAGAGAATCAAAGAAGAAAAAGTCAAATTGGGGTCAAATGCAGACCAGCGTCCTTTTCTGAATACGCGCGTTTTAGAGGCAGCGTCGAGACGCTGTCTTGATAGCGTCTCGACGCTACGACGAAAAAATCAGAATATAAGTTATTTGCGGCTAGGTCTGAAGGGGGATCTCTTTGGGGACGTTTTGGAGCTGTAAACAGAGCAGAAACAGAGCATTGTGAGGCTGAGGCAAAGGGAGCAAGTTGGAAATCAACCCATTGTTCGTGGGGATCGTGACGGGGACGCCGGGTCTCGGCCTACATTGAGTTTACTTCTTCTTTCCCTCAACTTAGTTAGTGTTTATGGCTGTTTTAGACTATTGCTATATCGTAACGTTGTGTATGAGTAGCTAGGCTTTAATTCTTAGGGATTGATGTAGTCGTTGGGCACGTTATGGATTGATTTACGGTTTTTATGCTATTGATGTCATTTATGCATATTTCTGTCCTTAATGCTTTCAATTTACCGGCCATAAATTGATTGATGTTTATGCTTGAATCTAACTCGGGAGAGAGGATTTAAATTAGAAATCAATATGCATAACTAGATTTAGCTAGAAATCGGGAGATTATGGTTAATTCTAGAAATTGTTAAAAAGGTTATCCTTATTGCCTTGTATGTTTATTGGATTTAGATAGGGATATCGGGTTCAATTACATATGAGAGAATCATGTATGCTCGGGAGAGATATGTGTGATTTTAGTTTACCAAGATTTATGAGTCATAGCATGTGTTATTCCGTTAATTAATCCATAATTCCAATTGGTGAAATCAAATCCCTAAGACCATTACTTCCCATTAGATTGTCACTTTTTGCATTCGTTTTGTGTTTGATTTAATTAAATTCTCGCTCAATTCGATTCCCTAAATAAAATTGGTCAAGAGTATTTCCGGTAATTAAAATTGACTAGACACCAATCCAGAGGACGACATTCGAATGTCATATTCACTATATTATAACTTGACCCGTACACTTGCGGTTAGCAATTTGCGCATCACAAGCCACACTCTCTACGCGAGACGACCCTTGATAGGCCTAGGATGCATCTTAAAGGTTGTAGGAATTAGATTTGAATTTTATTCGAATTTAGTTAATACAATTTCGGACCCACGATCCCAAAGTGGCTAGTCTAAAACTAGTTAGATATAACTTAGTGACCGTTGCGAGGTCTCAGATGGTTGCTAATTTATGTATGAGGGGTGGCGAGCGATAAAAAAATATTAATTATTCTTGTTAATTGCAGAATTCACGGTTAGGACGTTAATTAGCACAAGTTAGTGTAGGGGGTCCTCAGAGTAACCCAGAAGCCGACCGGACTAATGAAATCAGTCTAGAATAATTATTAGTGAAAATCAGGAAGCCAATCGAAATAGAATCAAGCATAAGAAATCCCAATCCAGAGACCACTTTCATGTTATCGATTTTCGTCTTATTTCTATTATGCATGCTTTGTTTTGTTTCATCTAAATTCAATATTTATTCATTTGTTTACTTGTCCTTCTTTCCAAAAATCCCCCTGTTTCATAAACACAAAATTCTACACTTACTAGGTCTCCTTCCCTTGTTCGACCCCGGCCACTATTTCTACAAAATAATTGTATGTCGTGGATTATAAATTCTATTTGACCAACACGACCTTCGAAAAGTCAGACCCCGTCAAATTGGCACCGTTGCCGGGGAATGGCATTTTCTAGTATTTTTAGGATTTTGTGTTTTTAATTCTTGTTTGCATGGTTTATGATCACACGTTCTTCCGAGGAAAACGATCTTAGATTTGAACCTAAAATTTCTAGAGCGGAGACGAGATTTAAAAGGCAAGCAAGAAGAAGAAGAGTTAATAATTTCGACGAGGTTGAAACACCAGCCATGGCTGAGAGGACATTGAGGCTGCTGGCACCGCCAGATCTGAACCAGCAGCCACTCTGTATTACCTACCCCGAGATGGCAGGTAACTTTGAATTAAAGTCAAGTTTAATATACTTACTCCCTATTTTTCGTGGTAGTGCACGAGAGGACCTGCACAAGCATTTACAAGAATTTCACATTGTATGTTATGGTATGAGACCTCATGGAGTGATAGAGGAAACACTGAACCTGAGGACATTCCCCTTTTCGCTAAAGGATTCAGCAAAAGATTGGCTCTATTGCCTTCCCTCCGGCTCTATCAGTACATGGAATGAGATGAAGAAGCAATTCCTGGAGAATTTCTTCCCTGCCAGTAGAGCTGCAAACATCAGGAAAGAGATATATGGGATTTTGCAGATCACTGGGGAAACCCTCCACGACTATTGGGAGAGATTCAAGCGTTTGTGTGCCAGTTTTCCACATCACCAGATCTCGGATCAGTTATTGATCCAGTATTTTTACGAAGGATTACTACCGATGGATCGAAGTATGGTGGATGCAGCCAGTGGAGGAGCATTAGTCAACAAGACGCCTGCTGAGGCTAGACAACTGATTTCAAGTATGGCTGAGAACTCTCAGCAATTCGGGACGAGAGGACCACCTGCAGTTGTGCAAGCCGCCACAAAAAGCGAGGTAAGCGAAATGAGCTCTGAAATGAGTGAATTAACTAAACTTGTTCGCTCTTTGTGTTCAGGATAGGCACAGGCAAAAACCTGTGGATTTTACTCGATGACCATCCATACTTCCGATGCCGGCCCTGAGATACAAGACAATGGAGAGGTGAATGCCATTGGTGGATTCAATGGGAATCAAAGGTAGTACAACCCATACAGCAACACTTACAATCCACGATGGAGAGACCATCCAAATTATAGTTATGGGAACCAACAGAAGCCATTGATGTTCAAGCAGAATCAAGCTTCCTCCTCAACCTCAGGGACATCCTTCGATGAGGCACTTAAGAAACTTACTGACAGCTCTTTACAGTTCAAGCAAGAGACCAAGAACACCATTCAGAATTTGGGAAACCAAATTACTCAGCTGGCTACCCAAGTCAGTAAGATGAACAATAAAAGTTCTGGTAAGCTACCTGCCCAACCTGAGGTAAATCCTAAGGCAAATGTGAACGCAGTGTGGAATGGAGTGGCCACACCTTGATGTCCCCCAGGATTCCCCGCTATCTCTGATAAGTTTTCTATTTCTTCTGGAAAATTTTCTTCTTTAAATTTAAATGATAAAGATTCTTTTCTTACTTCACCTGTGAACTTCACTGACCCTGCTACTCCATGTGTGCAGGATGATTTAGATGTTTTTAGATGAGTCAAGGTGAACATTTCGTTGCTTGAGGCAATCCTGAAAATCCCAGCCTATGCTGAGTTCTTAAAGACTTGGTATGAAGGTAAGGAAAAGTCCTCAGGTAAAGAAGAGGTTAGTGAAAATGTAAGTGCATTACTTTCTTAAGACTTGACCTGTAAAGTGTTCTGATACGGGCATGTTTACTTTACCGTGTATGATCGAAGATTCCAAGATAAAATATGCCATTTTAGATCTAGGAGAATCGATTAATGTTATGCATGTGTCTGTTTATAAAAGATTGAATTTAACTAATATTAAAACATCTTGCATAGTCATTCAGCTAGCAAATAAGTCTTCCATTAAACCTCTAGGAATAGTTGAAAACGTTTTAGTTAGGGTGGAGGATTTGGTTTTTCCTGCTGACTTCTATGTTTTAGATACACCTAACCCGTATTACAATGCATCTTCTTCTGTTAGATGTCCTGACTTAGATGGAGAATTTATTGATGTGGTTGATGAGCACCAGATAACCCTCACTGATAAAGATAGTGGAGTCACCAAGTGCTCATCTTCTAGGGTTAGGGCTGAGCGAATTTTCTGTCAGCCCACCTCTGCTTCAAATATTTTTTCTACTTCTACTAATCTTTCCTTACAGGCCCTGAAATTACTAAAGCAAGAATTTACCAAAAACAATGTATTCTGGACCTGTGAAGAGAAGCCTCCATAAGAAGAAATAGAGGAAAGCGTGGTTGAGCAAACGACCTTAAACATTTGCACCCTATGATTATACTGCTTTTTGTCTTTTAAATTCTTAGACAGGTTTATTTTTATTAGTTTCTTTTATGCTTGGTTTCCTTGTTTTTGTCTTTTAGGAACGGCGGCACCAAAGCGAAGCTTCTTTACTTATGAGAAAACATGGTTCACCACCCATGAGCGCAAAATGCAGGGAAATTCTATTCTTTCCCTATACATTGTCTTATTCTTCATGATTTATTACATTGAAGGCAATGTAAGTTTTTGGTTGGGGGTGGGGAATTATACTTTATGTTTCTGTTGGGCCTTGAGCATCTGACCGTCAGGCCAACATTTGTGCTTAATGAATGTCTTGCATGGTTGTTGTGTATGTGCTTGTTTAAGAGACGATGATTTCCTAGGATTGGCTCAAATTTTTTCAAAATTTATTGCTTTCGATGAGTTGTGACCAAGAGTGTTAAAAAAAATGAGCCTTTTTAAAACTTTTCTTGGATATGTCTTGCACTTGTTGGGTGTCTTTCTTGCTTTAAAGTAGGACTTGAATGCTTAGGAGCGAGTTACTTTGCTCATATTCTTGTTGTTACCCCGATAGGTGTAAGGTTAAGCGAGAAAGTCTAAATTTTTTGCAAAACTGTGTGTGGAGTCTTGCGTAGGAAAGAAAAAAGAAAATACGCCTGTAAAAAAAACAAAAAAGAGAGAGAGAGAGAGTGGAAAAATAAGTCAGTGAGCACAAGCCAAAAGAAAAATCATATGCTCGTCATTTTTATTTTGAGAAAAAAGCATGCTTGCACTGAGCTTAAACGCTTAGGGGTAAAAAGAGCTACCTACAGTGTGATCAATTAGGCCAACCAAGGGTTAAACTCAAGTTATGGGTCCTTGCATTGAAGTGTGAAAGCTAGTGCCCCACCCAAAAGAAATGAAAAAAAAAAAGAGAGAAAGAAAAGCAAAAGAAAAAGAAAAAGAAAAAGAAAAAGAAATTCCTTGATCAGGCACCTAAGCAAGAGGAAGCAACCTAGTTTGTTCCATTTGGGCCTTTTAGCAAGACCTTAGTGCCAGTGTAGGGCGAAGATGGGATGAGAGTCAAGTAAACCAATCCCGGGCTAGTAAAGTCTTCTTTAGGTGGGATGAAATCCTCTTGTGCAAGATAATCTTTGAAAAATTTTGATTTGTCTCCTCATTTGTCTCTCTTTCGAATGTCTCTTGATTGCTTTAGTTTTTGGAATATTTGAGTCTTGAGGATTAAATCATTTTTCGTTTATATGCACAACGTCTTTTTCTTTGGTCTGTGTGTGTCTTGCTCGAGGACTAGCAAGATTTAGGTTGGGGGTATTTGATAGGACCTAAATAGTCCTATTTTATCACCTCTAATCCAAGCCTGTTAGAGTTATTTTATGCTTTACTTGTCTTATTTACAGGATATTTGAGATTAGGCTATGTTGGGAGCCAATCACGCTAATTGGTGTTAATTCAGGCCAATTACGGAGTTTTGGAGCCATCTCGGTGTCTTGCGAGGAGGTGAAAAGACCTAATTGTGCTGAAGCGAGCCTGAAGAATGACACCAAAAGCCGAAGATTGAAGCCCGTATCGAGAATAAATGAGAAAAGACCTAGAAAATAAACAGCAAGGCAAGGATCGGGGACAGCCAGGGGCAGTGTCTTAACGCCGACATGATTTTCATCCGGAATGTAAATTTCGCAGTGTCGAGACGCTACTCCTGGCGTCTCGATGCCACCAAGTTTTCTATAAATATGTAGCCTCGGTTTAGTCTGCCGTTAGGTTAGAATTTTGGTCCTTTTACGATTTCTTTTGCCTCTTTTACTTTTCAGCACTGTTGTAGACCTTTTCAGGTCATATCTTATGGATTCTTTCATATCTATTCATGCTTTTACTTCATTTATGAGTAGCTAATCGTATTTAGATCGTTGGATTGGGCTTATGCTTTGATTTCTAAGAAGATTGGTTGAGTTTTCTGGAGTTTATTTACTGTTCTTGCTGTATTTTCATTCAGTTTTGCATGTTATCTCGTTTAAACCAATACATGAGGCTAGTCTATTAGGATTGACGACCCTATGTGATTACCACTTGTGTATTAAATCAATTATTTTTAGATAGCCACTAGGTTGAGGCAAGCCACTCTCTACGCGAGATGACCATTGATAGGCCTAGGATGCATGTTAAAGGTTGTAGGAATTAGATTTGAATTTTATTCGAATTTAGTTAATACAATTACGGACTCGCGATCCCAAAGCGGCTAGTTTAATAGGTGATTGTGAAATAGCTTAATCTAAAACTAGTTAAATATAACTTAGTGACTGTTGCGAGGTCTCGGATGGTTGATAATTTATGTATGAGGGGTGGCGAGGGATAAAAAAAATATTAATTAATCTTGTTAATTGCAGAATTTGAGACGTGACGCTGCCCCTCGGATTGGATTGATATCTTCACGGTCTTGGGCTAAATTTGGGCTTCAATTCACCATATTTTTTGCCCTCAATCTTCTCCTTTAAGCCATTGATTTTTTCTCTTGACCCATCTTTGATCCTTCATGATCACATCTTCAAAACATGGGCCAGTTCTTCTTCTTTTTCTCCAAAATTGATCAAAAAATCTCATTTGGGACATAAATTCTGAAATTAACAAGATAGATCATTAAAACCACAATAAAACCAAGCAAAACTACCTAAATTTATGGATAAAATGTTAGCATTTTTGCATGCTAACATAGTCATCGGGCTAAACCTGAGGGATAGCTGGCGTAATTAAATAACTAATCAATTAAAGAATTCGTGGAGTATCAGGTAATTTAATTGGTTAGACACAGCTTAGTAGGTGGACTATCTGAAAAGCGAAGAAGCACTCCGGGCTCATAATAATTCAATAAAAGTATTCTTTAGATAATCAATGATTGAATTCGAATAAACTAACATTGAGTAATTCCGATTGCAGTTATCACCAATGTACGATTAGCCTACCTGTCTTTTTATTTTCCTGTCTTTACTTTTCTGCAATTTATTTTCAGTATTTTATTTTCCATCACATTTTAAATTTATCCAAATCCAACCCCATTTTTTGTCCTGTCATCGCAATAAACTTGATTTAGATGAATTAACAATCGTGCTCCCTGTGTTCGATCCCGGCCACTACTGCTACAAGTTAGCTTTAGGGGTTGTGGACTATAAATTTATTTGGCATGGACGTTGGAGAATTCGCACCCCATACCTCCCGTCAAGGATATCAAAAGATTTATTGAGCTAGTATTTGATACAGACGTATTGATCCAAAGCATCCATGTAGTAGACATGCGAGTGAGGGTATCCTATGCAATGAGTTTGCATAAGACCGGACCGCAAAATAGTAATCGCTAACTGTAACACCGTTAACTAGTTAGGTTTCTATTTCACTAGGATGACCTAGGCAACTTAGTCTGAATCTGGAGTGGATTATGGACTCCTGTTCACGAGGGATTGTCCTTTGATTTGTATGGGTGAGAGTGGCTAGTACGCCGACTCAATAAGCCTACCATTTTGGGGACAAGACCGAGTGGGGAGCTGGGAACATAATCACACAAGATGGAATTCACTCCTTCCCGACCTTTGAGGAAGTAGATGAGTGTTCCCTTAAGTGGTGTCTCCGAGTCTTGAACAAAGGGCCCTACCCTCTCACTGGCCCGAGAGGGGTTTCTGTTTGATGGTTGGACCACAAATAGGTTGTTCATTAGAGGAGCACTAGTACTTAAGGAGGTAAAGGTAACTCAGGGGTAAAACGGTAATTTGACCCAGTTGGAGTTACGAACACTCGTGAAGGACTAACTTGCCGTTATTGGTCGATATTCGTGGACACAGAAATATTCTGCAGTGAGAAGAGTTCAGCCGTGGGTCTTTAGTGGAGTGACCCATAGTTAACGAATGTTGACTAACTTGGTTAATGTGCTTAGCCAAATAGTCTCGTATCGTTAGAGCTTCTGATCTATAGGTCCATTAGGTCCCACTAGTAGCTCGTAAAGAGACTTAAACCAATTAAGTATAAATTGTAAATTGAAAGTGTTCAATTTATTTGGGGAATCGTATAATGTATCAACATACATTATAATATAAAGTTTATGAAACTTTATAATATAATTTTTGAATTAATTCTTGAGAGAAAATATTTGAAAATGTTCAAATAAATTTAATATGAATTGGATTCATATTAATTTTAATTTTAATAAAATCCCTAAGATTAAATATATGATATTTAATTGGGTAATTAATTAATTATGGAATTAATTATTTATTTATTAAAATTAGATATTGTTCAGATAATATATTTGAACTTATTCATAGACCTTTTCCTATTAGGAAAAGGTCTTGGCCTTTACTTATATATAGGAACCCTGGGGTGGGGTGAAAGACATCCCATTGACTCTCCTCTCATAGATCTCTCCCAAAAGACTCCCACCAGTCTCCTGCTTTAAGAAGTATTAGAGATATACCGGTGTAACCAATTGGTTGTGTTCACACAAGAAGGTTGTTGCATTTTCAATCTTATTAGCAAGAAAAAGGCAAATCGATCAAGGCTTTCTACAAAAGTAAGTTTTCTATGAAATCCTTGATCACTAGGATCGTCTAGATTAGATCTAGTTAATTTTTAGCACATTTATAGTCGTTGTACAACCCATTAAATATAGATTTATTGCTGTAATATTTTTTAAAATTGTATTGGTATTTCAATTAGAATCTAAGACTCTGAGTAGGTTCGGTAATTCTTTCCGCAGCGTAGGGCTTTTATCCCTTGAATTGGTATCAGAGCCAACTCAGTTGTTCTTGATTTTAAATTGAAAGTTGCAATTTGTTCATGGTGGGATTTATGCATTGTGAATGTTTTGGTTTGCGAATAAATGGTTTCGATTAACTTCGCCATAGATTTACATTTTCTTGAATAGTTCAATGTAAAGGCCCTTGCGTTTTTGGGCATAATTTGTAAATCTATTATCCTTTGTAAGTCTGGGTCTATAATAGGGTATTCTATGATGAAGATCGAAGAAAATCACGTCCAAAAACGAGGCCAAACGCGAAGAACAGCTGCTGGAATGCTCAGATTCTGCCTCCAGACGCAGCAGCGTCGCGACGTTGTTGCGATTTCGCGAAGGAGTTATGCGATCGCATAAGCTTCGCGACGCTATCTTCTCAGCATCGCGACGCTTACACATTTCATGCAGCGTGCGGCTAGGGTTTCATGAGGTGCGGCGGAAGGTGGATTTGTGGTTCGGTTCGATTGTTAGGTTGGTCTGGGGTCGGTTTGGCCCCGTCCAACCCGGTTCAAGCTTGTTTTAGTGATTTGGAGTCCGGTTCGAAGCGGTTTGGGTCGGTTCGTGCGGTCTAGCTTGGTTCAGAAGCTACAGAAGGATATTTTTAGGATAAAATAATTTAAATTATTGTAATTTATGTGCTTTATTTTATCCCAGGGGCCAATTAATCGGTTTATACGCTGTTTAAATGCTTTATGGATGTCATTTAGATTTAAAATCTGATCTTAGGTTATAAAGCATGCTCATGCATTTTATATATGTTATAATTAGTTATAATATATGGATTGAAATGCATGGTTTATTTTCTTGAGTTTTTAATATATAGTTGAGTTATATTAATATCATGAAAATGGATAAGCATGATGCATGCAATTACGTAGTAAAATATAAATAGTTATATTTAATAAAATTGTTTACAGCATGCTACTTTGATTTACCATTTTTGGCAATTATTTAATTGTTAATTTATCAATAATGGAAATCAAAGTTGCATTGAGCATGAAACATCCACAGTTTGATATAATTGTTATATTAATTTCATGCAATGCAATCCAATAGTTTTATCATATTAACTTGAATGTGATTGTTAATTATTTTAAAACTATAGTATGCATGATTATAGGGCTAATCATTAAAATTTGAATAGTTTAAAATTAATGATTAGAAACCGTCAATCTATAATCAAGATATGCATGCAAACATAGGACCATAGGTTCATATTAATTAATTTTAATGTTTAAAATTAATTAGACCTAAGATCTCATTAAGGGTGTGTTTGGTTTAACTTTTCAAGTGTTTAATTTTGAAAATAAATCATTTTGAAAAAAATTTCTAGTGTTTGACAACCACTAAAAATGACTTATTAGAAAATGAGATTGATAAATAAACCATTTGGAGAGAAACACTTGAAACCAACTTTTAAAAAAAGACTTCTTAAATAAACAATAACTTGTGTATATAAACATTTGTGAGGAAATGCAACCAAACATATGAGTGTTTAAATTCTAAACAATTTTTAGACAAAATGTTTCTTAAAAAATGCATTCTTGAAAAACATTTAAATTAGAATGTATTCCAAACGGACCCTAATTCTAATAGGATTAGAATTAAGTCTTACTTAGTTTTAAAATAGTTTTAATATGACTAAGTAGGACAAACGTAACTATGGGTTATAAGGGAACTCTACTGGTGAAGTTCTGTCTAAGGCTAGAGGAACTTAAGTTGACGATTTACGGAACACCTCCTACTTGGGAACTGACCCAGAACTTGAGTTGAATTAACCACAGTAATGTAAGCATGCAATGTCGCTAGGTTAATTAAAAGAGTTTAATACATTTAGATCTTTAGAGTAAAAACTTTACACTACTATGGTTAAAAGGGAACTCTCCCGATTACGTTCTGTCTAAGGCTGAAGATATTTAAGCTGACGGTTTACGGAACACCTGCTACCTGGGAACAAACCCGGAACCTGAGTTGAAATAACCATAGTCATGTTAGCATACGATGTTGCAAGGTTTGTTAAATGAGTTTAATTCACCTAGAACATTTCGGTATAATTCCCATTATAATAGTTATAATAGGATTAGACTTAGATAAATTGAATTAGCCAGATTTATCTAGGTTAATAAACCCTACAATATACGGTAGGTTACTTTAGTGGGAGGTAAAATTTTTACTCCTACGTCCCTATATTCACAACGTGTGATCCATGCTCGACTTCCTGTCGTTTTAGCGCGGCCTCCTTTCGAAAATTGTTTGCATGGGTCAATAACAAGGTGAATGGGGAAAGTGCCCATAGTAAGTGGGAGCAGGACACGTGTCAACGTATCCCTCGGTCTCCACCCATAGGTCACACCGTGAGAGTCTTATGATCCGCCTGCATGTTGTCCTGGAGCAACCATCCCTTCAGAGGGCCCGATCATAGGATTCGTAACACCGTGAACTCCTGAAAGGGATAGGGTCACTTAGGCTAATTACCAACAGTTGTCTTTCCCTTGGGTAGCCTGTTGGTGCGTGCCTCTGAGATCTGAAAGTGGGAGAGTTACACTTATGGGGATAAGTTAATTCGTTAACGAATCATTGATTGAACTAGGAATATGAGTTATTTTGGTAATAGAGTTGACTGAGAAGTGTCTCATTTCAAAGGAGGAGTAGCTGATCACCCTTCGGTGGCTGTTGCTCTAAACCTTTGAAACATCGTTGCAAAAACTAAATCAATAGTCTTAGGGTTCTATGATTCCTTGTTTTTGCTAAACTGATTGGATTGTATGCAATTGTTTGTATTTCTCTTGTAATGGGTTTGTGGATAAATAATCAAGTAATTTGTTATTTCAGCGATTCAATGATTAAATATGTGCATAGTCTTACGCCTATAACAGTGATTATACAACAAACTTAAACGATTAATTTGTGGCGAATAATTTAAGATTAGTCTTAACAGAAAAATGTTCTCATGCCCCAAATGTTTAATTCATTAAGAAGTGTTATTAATGAATGTGACATTAAGCCTTGCTCAGCTAAAGAAGACTTGTCCAAAGACAGTAAATTCGATTTACTAGTCTTGGAAGCATAATTTGTGAAGAATGATGATTCTACCCGAATACTTGATTCATAGTCACAAATCACGTTTGTTCATCTTAAAAGGAATGAATTCCTGGCAATAGCTTGATACTATTGAGATAACTCTCAAAAATATTTTAGAGAGGCTGTCTTGGCTGTAGCAATGGGGAACGTTAAGTTATTTTTCCCAGTGGGAGCAAATACATATTATTAGATAATGTGTATATAATTCCTAAGATCAAAAGAAATTTGATTTTTGTATCTTATTGGCTGGAACAATGTTACTTTTAACCTTTCCCTGCTAATGCAGTTCATTTCAACAAAGGGAGTTAACTTTTGTTCAGTTGAACTGAAAAAATAATATAAATGTTTTTAAGACTAATCAAGAGTAAGACATCCATGAACACTGCGTTGCCTGAGGCTGCTACTACTCAAAGAAATGAAAGGCAAAGGATTTCTCCTAAAGGAAAATACCTTTCTTTGGCACTTAAGGTTAAGACATATTTACCTCAATATGATTGGGAGATTGGTCAAGAGTATACTTCTAAGCAAGTTAGAAGATAACTCTCTGCTACCTTATAGGTCATGCCTTAAGGGCAATATGACTAATAGATTCTTTTGCTTGAAAAGAACTATAGAGCCAAAGAGCCCTTAGAGCTTGTACATTTGGATCCTTGTGGTCCAATATGTTAAAGCAGTGGGATTGGATGAATAATTCATCTATATTATAGATAATTATTCAAGGTATGGGTATCTCAACCTAATGCAACTTATGTCTAAAGCTCTTGAGAAATTCAAAGTGGTTTGAGACTGAAGGTGGAAACTTGTTAGGTGAGATGATAAAAACACTTTGATCTGATCGAGGTGTAGAGTATATGAGACTTGAGATTCTAAGACTATTTGATAGAACATGGAATTACATCTCAACTCTCAAACCCTTGAAAACACCTTAGGAAAACGGTGTATCAGATAGGAGAAATAGAACCCTAATGAATATGGTTCGATTCATTATGAGCTATGCTCATTTGCCTGACTCGTTTTGGGGTCATGCAGTGTTGACTGCAGTACATGTTTCGAGCAATGTTCCATCAAAAGTGATTCTAAAACATCTTTTAAATTGTGAATATGGCGTAAAAGTAGTTTACGTTATTTTTGGAGAGTCCAACACACGTGCTTGTGCCCAACCCAAAAGAAATTGGAACACTGTTCAAACAGTATACCTATTCGTAGGCTACCCCATGAAAACGAGAGATGTGGATACTTCTTCAATCTGCAAGAGAATAAAGAATTTGTACCGAAAAATGCTACATTCTCAGAAGAATACATCATAAGAAATAATAAGCCAAAAAGTAAGGTCGTTTTAAGTAAATTAATTGATGTAGCTACAAAAATATCAACAACAGTTGTTGATAGGGCCAAAACAACTTGTTAGTTAGATCTATCTCAAGTGTTGAGAGTGCCTCAATGTAGTGGGAGGGTTGTTCTACAATCTGATCGTTACATGGGCTTAATTGAAGCCCAGATCGTCATACCTGATGATGGCTTTGAGGATTCATTGTCTTGGAGCAAGGCAATGAATGATGTTAACAAGAATCAATTGGATTAAAACGATAAACCCGGAATTGAAATATGTGATTTCAATTCCATCTAGAATCTTGTAGATCTGTCTAATGGGGTAACACCTATGGATTACAAATGAATCTACGAGAAGAAGCGAGACATAATCTTATGGTTAGACTTATGGCAAAGGGTTATACCAAGAGACAGGGGACTGTAAGAAATTCTTATCTCCTGTCGCCATGTTGAAGTCTGTTATAACTCTTGTCCATTTTGAATGGATGTCAAGACTAGCCTTTTGAATGGTAATCTTGAGAAGAGTATCTACATGTCTCAACCAGAATGGTTCATTTAGCAAGATCAAAAGCAAAAATGTATGCAAAGCTTAAGTGATCCATTCATGGATTGACCTAAGCAATTCAACATTGGAATATAAGATTTGATACCGTGATCAAATCTTTTGGCTTTGATTAGAACATTGATGAATCTTGTCTTTACAAGAAAATCGTCAATAGTTCAATAGCTTTATTAGTGTTGTATGTGATTGATATCGTAGTCATTGGGAATGATGTAGGTTATCTTACTAGCTAATAAAATGAGCTAGCAGCTCATTTCCAAATGAAAATTTGGGAGAAGCTAAGTTTGTTCTTCAGATACAAATTGTTAGGAACCGTAAGAACAAAAAGCTAGCCTTGTCTCAAGTGTATTATATCTACAAGATGTTAGTTAGATATAAGATGCATAATTCCAAGAAGGGTTCACTACCTTTCAGACGTGGAATTCATTTTGTCTAAGAAACTGTTTCCTGAGACACCTCAAGAAGTTGAGGACATGAGACGAACGCCCTATGAATTAGGGATTGTCAGTAAGTATCAATCTAATCCAAGATTTGATCACTGGAAAAACCGTTAAGAATATCCTCAAGTATCTGAGGAGAAAGAGGAACTATATGCTCGTGTATGGGACAAAGGATTTAATCCTTATAGGATACACTGACATGGATTCTAAGACTGATAAGGATTTAAGAAATCTACATCAGTATCCATGGTCAATCTTTATGACAGAGCTATAGTATGGCATAGTTACAGTCTTTACAATATAGGCCGAAAATATAGCTCCTGGTGAAGCAGCGATTGAGACTGTAAGGCTTAGAAAGTTCTTAACAGATTTGGAATGTGTTCCAAATGTGAACTTGCCCATCACACTTTATAGTGATACAGTGGTGCTGTGGCAAATTCAAAAGAACTTTGCAGTCCAAGACAAGCAAGCACATTGAATTAAATGGAATATTCACGAAGGCTCTCTCGGCTAAAGGGTATGAGGGTCATCTAGAAGGTCTAGGTCTACGAATTATGTACAAAGATGAAATCTAGGACAAGTGGGAGAAATGTAATGGTTATAGTGATACCATTATGTAATGGGTATAGTGATGTAGTTTATTGTATTTGTACATTATATATGTTTTATACATGTATTTATACACCCGCTGCTGAATAGATTATTGTACATCCCACTAAACTAGAATTTTAGTTCAAGTGGGAGTTTGTTGGGATTTATGCCCTGAAACTCGTAGATAGTGAACCCAAATCCAATAAACTAAGATCCAACGTTGTTTTTATGTAACTTGAACTAGTATGTGGGGACATACGGGGAACGATGTTCAAGTAACAACTTAAAAGGTCTATAGTACAAGGATAAGACTGGGTACCTTATCCTGGTAACACTATGTGATACGGCCCGCTTTGTATTTGATACAGACGTATTGATCCAAAGCGTCCATGTAGTAGACATACGAGTGAGGGTATCCTATGCAATGAGTTTGCATAAGACCGGGCCGCGAAATAGTAATCGTTAGCTGTAACACTGTTAACTAGTTAGGTTTCTATTTCACTAGGATGACCTAGGAAACTTAGTCTGAATCCTGAGTGGATTATGGACTCATGTTCACGAGGGATTTTCCTTTGATTTGTATGGGTGAGAGTGGCCAGTACGCCGACTCAATAAGCCTACCATTTTGGGGACAAGACCGAGTGGGGAGCTGGGAACATAATCACACAAGATGGAATTCACTCCTTCCCGACTTTTGAGGAAGTAGATGAGTGTTCCCTTAAGTGGTGTCTTCGGGTCTTGAACAAAGGGCCCTACCCTCTCACTGGCCCGAGAGGGGTTTCTCTTTGATGGTTGGACCACAAACAGGTTGTTCATAAGAGGAGCACTGGTACTTAATGAGGTAGAGGTAACTTAGGGGTAAAACGTTAATTTGACCCAACTGGAGTTACGAACACTCGTGAAGGACTAATGAGTTTAGCCAATTAGTCTCGTATCGTTGGAGCTTCTGATCTGTAAGTCCATTAGGTCCCACTGGTAGCTCGTAAAGAGACTTGAAGCAATTAAGTATAAATTGTAAATTTAAAGTATTCAATTTATTTGGGGAATCGTATAATGTATGTTGATATATTATAATATAAAGTTTATGAAACTTTATAATATAATTTTTGAATTAATTTCAAAAATTAATTCAAATAAATTTCAAAAATTTAATATGAGAGAAAATATTTGAAAAAGTTCAAATAAATTTAATATGAATTGGATTCATATTAATTTTAATTTTAATAAAATCCCTAAGATTAAATATATGATATTTAATTGGGTAATTAATTAATTATATAATTAATTATTTATTTATTAAAATTAGATATTGTTTAGATAATAGATTTGAACTTATTCATAGACCTTTTCTAATAGGAAAAGGTCTTGGCCTTTACCTATATATAGGACCCCTGGGGTGGGGTGAAAGGCATCCCATTGACTCTCCTCTCAGAGATCTCTTCCAAAAGACTCCCACCAGTCTCCTGCTTCAAGAAGTCTTAGAGATATACCGGTGTAACCAATTGGTGGTGTTCACACAAGAAGGTTGCTGCATTTTCGATCTTATTAGCAAGAAAAAGGCAAATCGATCAAGGCTTTCTACAAAAGTAAGTTTTCTATGAAATCCTTGATCACTAGGATCGTCTAGATTAGATCTAGTTAAGTTTTTAACATGTTTATAGCCGCTTGTATTGGTATTTCAATTAGAATCTAAGACTCTGAGTAGGTTCGGTAATTCTTTCCGCTGCGTAGGGCTTTTATCCCTTGAGGATTAACTGTCCAATTTGAGATTCAAGATTCCTCAAGGAAGCCATTTGACTTTGAATCACAGAGTCATTCATGGTCATGAACTCCCTCATAAGGTTCTCCAAGTTTGATGTTCATTGGGGTTGCATTTTCATTGGTTGTTACTGCATTTGTGGTTGCAAAGGTTGTGCAATCGTTAGTTGAACTTGACCATTGAATCCTGGCGGTTCTCCCTACTTAACAAAAGGGGTTGCATTGAAAGTACTAGCATTTTGTCCTCTCCATTAAAAGTTAGGGCATTGTCTCCATCCCGGATTGTATGTGTTAGAGTAAGGATTTATCATGTTCTGCGCACCTACAAATTATACCGAAGCTGGATTTTGAGGACAATCTTCAAATGAATGCTCTTCATTGCAAGTAGTGCAAATGGGAGTTGAAGCTTGGTTCACAGCTGCAACATGAACTTCATTCCCTAAAGTAAGATTCATAAGCATATCGTTCATAGTTAACATCCGCTCTGATAGTGTCTCTAGATGATTGACTTTTTGGACCTTGAGACTGCTTCTGGATGGTGTTTCCTCTTCTCTCGTTTGACTATTGTTTGCAACAATGGCATTAAGAATCTCGTTTGCCTCATTGGAAGTATTTTGAAGCAGCGAACCATTAGTTGATGCATTGACTACTGCTTCGGAAGCTTGAGTCAATCCGTTGTAAAAACGCTCAACAAGTAGACAAGCAGGCAAGCAATGGTGTGGACATTTCCTTATCAACCTTTTAAAGTGCTCCCATGCTGTGTCTACTCCTTCTTGTGGTCCTTGTTTAAAAGTAATAATTTCCCCTCAGATTTGTGGATTCTTTATAGGTGGAAAATATTTCAAAAGAAAATTTTCAGCAAGCTCATCCCATGTTGTGATGTTATCTGGTGGAAAAGAATCTAACCATGCTTATGTATTACCCTGCAAAGAAAATGGAAAAAGTTTCAAATGCAAAGTTTCGTTGGATACTCCATTAAGCTTGAAAGGATTGCATATTCTCAAGCATTGTTTCATGTGCTTGTGAGGATCTTCACTAGGAAGTCCTGAAAATTGGCCTATGGTCTGAAGCATTTGGAACATGATTGACTTGAGCTCGAACTGATTTGCATCAATGATTGACGACTCAACAATTTCGGTATTGAGATTGTAGAAAGTTGTGGCCGCACAATCCCTGATGGTTCTATCCATTTCATCTACAATAAGAATAAGATTATATGCTGTCGCAACTTGTTGTTGCACATTGTTAGGTTGTGCTGCTCTTTGCTGTGCAATGAGAGGGTCTCGAACAGGTGGCTCCATAGCAATTTCCTGCAGAAAAATTTCTTATGGGGTTCCCTATTGTTGAACTTCTCGTAGGTCCTTTAACTTCCTTTTTCACTCCTTACGGCACTGTCGGAAAGTCTTCTATGTCTCAGGATAAAAATTGAATTCAAGTCTTTTGAGCATACACCAATCGAATCTACAAAAAAAAAACTCTGCAAAAAGAATCGGTGCTCTATGACAGAAGAATTTGCTGTTGCAAATCGATCGCAATTCCTATTTTAGAGAAACTAAAAAATTGTATAAGTCAATCGTTTTTCCAAATCTCCCTCGGCAACGACGCCAAAAACATGATACGTTGTGCGAGTGCAAGTATACACTTTCAAGTAATAAAGTGGAAAGTACTCCGGATATCGTACCCAGGGGAGATGGTGACTAGTTGAAAAACACTGAATTCTAAAAAACAAGAACCTCCTCTAAACCAGAGAAATAATTTGAATGGGGTTTTGGTTTAAGACAGAAATATAATAAAGCAATTAAATGAAAGTTGTAAAGATATATGAGTTAAGCGGGGAAATTCAAATATCATCAACCAAAAGCTTTAGATTGCACCCACCTTTGCGCTAGCAACTCACTTGGGCATTGCAAACGGCTGAAGAACGGTATCTATAGTGCCCACGTAGACCTACAGATAGATTCCTCCAGTTTGCGCCCGCAAATACCCTGACAACTAGATTGTGTGTTAAGTCTTACTTCTATCTAGTTCTGCTGTAGGTGCCTTTGGAAGACTAAGCGAACTAGACATCTATTCTAGGGCTAGCTGAAACTTAGATGATTATTGCACGCGACTACCAAAACTCTAGTGGTTCCAGTCCTATTTCTAAGATGCAAGAAAACAAATTCTCATTTCTAGAATCTTTTCCACTATTGTTTTTGCGGACACACGCATTCAACTCCACCGTTTCGTCCATCGGCTGAACACAAACTATGCTAACTTAAGTGATCAGTTTAAGCTAACAATGAAACTTAAACTTCAGCAAAAACAAACAATGATAAGCAAAAGCAAGGTTGCCTTTGCATAGGTGGGACTTATTCTACTCAAGGTATCCAAATATTTGAATGCTCGAGAAGAAGCTTAGCTCATTAAGGAAAGTAAAATGCAAGACATACAGTAAAAAGTACACAAAGTAGAAGAATCATTGAATTCATATTAAATAAATTAAATGAGTACAAGAATAAAGAACTTACAACTGAAAATTAAATTAACAGAAAAGTACAGCAGCTGAAATAAAAAACTAAACAGAGAGTAAAATGAAGGACTCGACTAAGGATCTTCCCAACTCTATCTAGCTTCCTCTTAACCTTTTTCAACGGGGGACAAGCCTTTCTCTTCTTCTTCCTTCGAATGGAAGAGCCGTTAGAGGCTGAAAGATCCGAAACTTAGAGTGGTTACAAGATAAGAAGAAAGAAAAACTAAAAACTATCCTAAGGACGAATTTTCGATTTCCTCTTGCTTCTTGCACCTTGGTCGCCTTTTATAGACATTGGAACGTAGGGTTGGCTGCCGAGATAAGTGTAACCTTAGAAGGTAAAAATCAACGATGCTTGGAGATTTGATACGAGATTTGGGATTTTCGGATGATTCTGCGAAGATCCCATGAATCTCGAAATTCTGTCGGAAAGCCAAGTTGCACCTGCAAAGTCGAACGGAAAATCTTCTGTGCACTGCCTTGACACTTTTGGCTTGGCAATTCAAACGCAATCTCCACATCTTCAGGACAAAAGGTGGGCGCAAGTCTTCAACTTTGACTCTTTTGCTCCGCTACTCTTTCTCTCCAATTGCGGGCGCATTTCCCTCGCAATGCTCTCTGCACAAAAACATTAACTTTGGATAAATTCTGGCAAAAACTATCTCTTTTTGTACATTTTAAGCATAAATTTTATATTTCTTAGTTTTCCAACATGATTCTGAAATTTTTGCTAAATTGACTAAAAAATATAAGATTTTAAGCAGTAAGTCCTTTCTTTCCTAACAATAATCAAAGTTTGTAAGACTAAATAACGCACATAAATGAGCGTTATCATAGATGTGTCACCATGCCTAGGCAAAACATCACTCCACGCGGCTTGGCAGTTGTCCCGCAGAGTTCTTCAGTGATAATTCGCCCTAAATCCACAGCGATTCCCTACGATTCTTGATCTAGTGCATCCAGGCGGTGGCCACCAAGTTGAGCCACTGAGGTTGCAGCGTCCTTGTGGTGCCCCTTCCTTCCCATCTGGAACCAGCGTGCGCCACGGTTTCCAATACTTCGCGCAGGAAGTCTTCATCTTGGGAATTCAGTAGACTATACCCTTCGGTGCGTTTGCCGCATCTCGCATGTCGAATAAAATGTTGATAATGATGATGGAGAAAGCGACTGTTTTGTCGCGCACCATCACTTCATCGATCTCGTCGTTCTATGATGCGAGATAGAATTCCTGCACTAACGCAAGCCTGAATTCTTGGAGCCCCTCGCATGGCAACTGACGAAACGGAGTTGTCGAGGCTCCGGGTCAAATAAATTTATATTCCACGAACACTAAACTACTTTACAGCACTAGTGGTCGAGGTCGAACACAGGGAGCGCGTTTATAATTTGCTTAACTTAGATTTATTGTGATGACCAAACTAAAGGAGGGATTTGAGATGCAAGCGGTAAAGGTGAAGGAAATTAAATAGCGAGAATTTAAATAACAAAAAATAAATTGCAAGAAAATTAAATGGCGAAAATTAAAAGGGAGTGGTTGATCGAACCTCGGATTCATGCAATCAGTACATTTGGTGTTCGTTTGGATGGATCTTAATCACAGATTATTAACCCGGACAATGCATCGAAGTTAATCTAATTGATTACTAATTAACCCGACCGAATTAACTAGCTACAACTGCATTATGATTAGGATAGTTAGATGGTCAGCTTTATAAATAGGAAAAGCCTAAATTACAAAATTAACTAAGTGTTAAATTCTAGGCTTACATGCAAATTGCTACAAGATTAGGGATAAAATGCCTAAAATTGAGCCACATGCTTTACCTATTTACTACCGATAGCGAATATGATTAAAACGACGGCGATTGGGGTTGTCAATCCCTACTATCAATTCTAATCATGAATAAAAATAGAATTGAAACACACATAAAACAGTTAGTCAAAATTAAAATACTCAAAATCTCATAAAATCCAAACCAAACTTACAACTGAGTTCCCAAATACATGAATAATGAGCTCAGCCCGTCATATGGAATGCCAAACCTCGGTCCCGGGCTCGATCCACCTTGAAAACTAAGAAAAACTACTCTAAAGCCTAAGGAATATGAAAAATACAGAGAGAATTGGAGGGAAAAGGGGAAAACAGCTAAAGAATGAAAGATGGATGATAGGATCAACCCTAATGGCAAAAAGGGGTATTTATAAAATGCGGCGGCGTCGAGACACCGTGGCCAGCGTCGAGAGGCTGATGTTGTTTTGGCTCGCGCATCGCATCCGTAGCGTCAAATTGACGTCGTTGTCGAGGAACGAACTCGGGTCTCCTGCGTGACAGGCGGGAATACGTACCACTATACTACAATGGCACTACCTCTCGGGAAAATGGCGTGTTTGCGACGTTTTTAGGGGTCTCGACGCTCTTGGTTGACTTTTTGGTTGACTTTTCGCGTGACAGGCTGGAATACTTGCCAATATACTTTCAATTACCAAAATGCCCTTCTTGATCCCGGGAACACCAAATTGACCTATACATCAATAAGACTTAAAATTAGTCAATTATAACAAATAATAGCATTAGGATAAGCTAAATTTACGAAAATAATTAGCACCAATTTGGTGATATCAAATTACCCCAACCTTAATCTTGCTAGTCCCTTGAGCAAGACTAATAAACATGAATATGGATGGTAGAGATTAAAGTGTTGAAAATTTATCATGATCAAATCTCTGTGCAACATATGCTAAATATTTTGTGTAAACCCGAGACTTTCCTTAGATAATTTTCTCTTGTCATCTATTGGTGGTTTGATTGTTGGACTAAGTTGTGGGGAATTATCAATTTAAAAAGAAAGGAAATAAAGGAATTAAATAAATGGAAAAGGATAAGGAAAAAGAAAAAAAAAAAAAAAAAAAAAAAAGAAATGAAATGGGAAATTGACAGCAAGCAAACCCACCACCGCCTAACTTATTTCCAGCCCATTATCAGCCTCATTTCACATCCTTTCCCACTAAAACTTACAGAGCACTTGAGGGAGAGAGTGAAGGAAGAAGAAGAAGAAGAATTTCGTGGTTTGAGGTTGAAGAAGATAGGGAAAAGCTCATGCAAAGCCAATTATCTACAACTTTCATGAAGAATTCGTGAGCCAAAAATGACTTGAAGTAGGTTTAATTTCAGGAGGAAGATAAAGGGTAACAGAGAAGCTCGAATCTGTGTTGTCTGATTTCGGGGCATTTCTGGACAAATTGGTTGGGAATCTCGTTTTCATTTCTTCAGGTAAGTTGTAGAGTGTTCGAAAATGAAGAGTTTGATGTGTATTTCATTAATTTTGGTTCAGTATTGAGGAAGTTGTGGGTGTTGGAAGTTACGGTATAGAATCTGGAAAATCTGGAAAAGTAGAATGTGAATGTGATTCTTAATCCAATTGTTTAAAAATTCATGAGCATGGAAAGACAAAGCTATCTATGGTTCTAATACTCGGTTTTGGTTATTTGACAGGCCAAGAGGAAGTAGGTCGAGTCTACAAACCGGGGAACTAGATAAGACTGTGAGTGACAAAATGAATTTCGAAAATGTTCTTAAACGGTTGTTCATGATTATATGTTTTACATGCTTTCCTATGAATGATACATGGTTTTTATGAACGGTTTCAAGCATGAGTTTTGAGCTCAGATTTTCTAATGAGGTTTATATACGAGCACGTGGCTAATGACTTTATGAAAAGTAGTTGAAACGATATCTTTTAAAGTAAAGTGTTTGTTAGCAAGTATTTTTTTAAATGATTTTCAGTTTTTCACGAGCAAGCTGAGTAAGCTTAAGTTTTACGAAAGATAACGATAAGCAGGCATGTTTTAATGTTTTCATGTGATTTTCTGAGATTTCTATTGACTACATGACTGAGATATTGAGCCTGAGGCTATATGGTACCGTGTGCACACAGGTTATATTCCGTTGTTGACGTTGAGTGTACTCCGTGACAACGATGCTGTCGTGAGTGCTGGGCGGGCCCCACTACGACAAAGACGATGGGAGTGCTGGGCGGGCCCCACTAAAACGTTTGATGTACTTAATATGCCTTGCTAGATTTTTAATGACGAACTTGCGAGATGTTTTGGAAAGCCTTTAATATTACACGTTTATGTTAAACGCTTTGATTGAGCATATTTATACGTTTAAAGGTTTATCGCGTGTTTTGACTTCCGGATTTAGAGTTTTAAAGTTAGTCACTCACTGGGCTTCGTAGCTCATTCTTTCAAAATGTTTTCCACTTTTCAGGTAGAGATCGAGCTCCCGGTGCCTGATACACTGCCAACGTCTGCTGAAAGTTTTAGATCAAGCTCCAGTACGTGGTTGGAGTTGTATATTGAGTTCGTTCATATTGTAAATGTTTTGTAAGGGTTGTATAATATCGTCCTAGAGGTCGTGGATGTATAACCCTAGTTGTATATGTTTTGGTCGTGATATCTATATCAGGTTACTTTCCAAACCAGGTTATGTCAGGGCTGCACCATGTGTATGTTGAAAGGTTTCCGTGGATTCCGCTGTGTGGTGTTTCATATAGAATGTTGTATATCTATGATTAGTATGTTTATCAGGTTCAACGTTTCAGTAGGGTCAACAGGGATCGTTAGAGGTGACGATGTCTGTTGGCTTCACGCCGTCTTTCGGGCTAAGCTAGCAGGTGGTCCGGGAGGGGGTGTGACATTTTGCCTAAGAGAAGCTAATGCATGCTAACAAATTATGAGACAAATCAAAACTTTTCCAAGAATATTCTCCTGCGTGTGTGTGTTTAGCCCTTCCTAAAGCAGCCCTTACTAGCCCGGGAATGATTTATAAGACCCTCCACCTACCTTCCCCCTACACTGGCACTAAGGTCTCGCTTAAAAGGCTAAATGGAACAAATTAGGTTGCGCTCTTTTTACCTAGGTGCCTGAATAAGGAATTGGTTTTCTTTTTCTTTTTTTTTTCTTTTTTTTTTTTGCAGTCTTTTAAGGAAGGGCACTAGCTTTCACACTACAATGCAGGGACCCATAACCCGAGTTTAACCCTTGGTTGGCCTAACCGATCACACTGCAGGCAACTCTTTTTACCCCTTATCGCTCATGACTATTCCAAGAATGAAAATTTTATACTTCCTAGCTTAACCTTACACCTATCGAGGTGAAAATAAAACAAGAAAGATGAGCATAATTTTTTTTCCTTCTCAATCTAAAGCTCACTCATTTTTTTTCTCACTCATTTTCTTTTAATAGGCAAATTTTTCTTTTTCTTTTTCCTAGGCAAGGTTCGCACGCTAATTTGCAAAAATTTATACTTCTTAGCTTAACCTTACACCTATTGAGGTGACAACAGATCTATGGAACTCATAAAGCAGTCCTAAACCTTCAAGACTCACTAATGGAAAAGACCAAGTGCTCAAACATGAAAGAAAACACAAGAAAAATTTTAAAAAGGCTCAAAATTATGGTAACTTGCTTCAGTTCAACAAAAACAAAAGAAAGAGCACAAATGCATGTGCAGAAATGATCATAATAAAAAATCCCAACACCTAATCTCAACAATTAAAGATAAAAAAAAAAATTAAATTTGCTAAAAAATATAGGTCCAATCCTCAGATGCATGGCCTAAAACAAATCAAAACAGAGCAAACAACAAAAGCATAACATGCATAAAAAAATGTAATCTAATGCTTAGGCATCAAGACTCAACCTAGAATCCACTAGCATGCACATGCTTCCACCCCCAACCTAAATCATACATTGTCCCCAATGTATCTAAACATGCAAACATAAGTGACAAAAAAGAAAGGGGAACAGAAAACCTCCCCTAAATTTAGGCCCCACATTTGGAGTGGTGACTGAAGCTGTTTAGAATGATCACCTTTTTCGATTTAGGGGATTCTACAAAAGAAAAACAAGAAAATAACTAAACAAAGAAACAACCAAAGAAATGAAAAACAAGAGAAAGGGATACAAATTATTTTTTAAGTTAGGCTGCCTCCCAGAAGCGCAAATTTTTAACGTCGATTGCTCGACGGGATTTACACGGTCTCTTGTCAAATAAATTTATAATCCACGATTCCTAAAGCTAACTTGTAGCAGTAGTGGTCGGGGTCGAACACAGGGAGCACGATTATAACTTGTTTATCTTAGATTTATTGTGATGACCGGACTAATGGGGGGTTTTGATACTTGGAAAGGAAAGTAAACAAGGGAAGAAAGCTAATTATGGAAAACAATAGAAAAGGAGAGTAACAAAAGAAATCAATACCTTAAAGATCATGCAATCGGGTTAGTCATGGTAAGTTCAATTCAATTAAATCATCAATTTCACTAATAAGTCAAAACAAGTTTAAGCCTGGCGTATTCCGGCAACAAACCGAGAATCATGATCCACTATCACAAACATGCAAACGCTAAGTTTGATTCTAGTTTAAATTAATTAATATGCCTATTAACTAATCTAAACCGCATTGGGATCTAGCCGAATTAATTCACATGCAACGGGCAACAAACCACAATTACAATTGATTAAATCATTTAGTTCTAGGACGCATGCGTATAATCATAACGTTAACCTATTTGCTACTTAGATTTAGCAAGTAAATTTAGAGAGGGCGTGGTCAAGGTTGTCAATCTTTCCTACCACAATCTAAACTTATATAAAAAGAACTAAAATCACATAAACATGCTTTGATAATTCAAACAAGAAATTTCATTAAAAGAATATGAACTTACTCTTGACAACCCGGTTACATGAATTAAGAACTTAGCCTCTTATGGAGCAAGAACAAGCTTGATACATAAAGAAAAGCAAGAAAGAACTACGAAGAATGGTGGAAAGGGGGAGAGAGATGGACTACAAAGTTGTAGTGAATTATGTATTGAGGGATGATTCTAAACCTACACCAAAGGCCTCTATTTATAGGGATTCTTGGCCTTCAATTCGTGGTAAATTGGTGCTGAATTAGGTCTTGAAACATGGGAAAAATCTCAGCCAAATTTGGAAATTTTCAATTCTGGAAAACTGCCTAGCGTCGAGACGCTAGGACACAGCGTCGCGACGCTACGCCTTCAGATATGGAATGCATCTCTCGGATTGACCTAGCGTCGAGACGCTAGGGGTGCAGCGTCGAGACGCTACTGCTTCAGCTTGCCACCCACAGAATTTTCCTTATTTGAGCAGCGTCCCGACCCTTGTACAACAGCGTCTCGACGCTGCGACAGCTCCAGGGGCAAAATGGTCATTTTACGCTCCGATTTCGCTCGTTTTAGCCCCGAATTGCTTCCAAGGCTCCGGTGAGGACCGATAGACATATTATACTCATTTTAAAGCATTTTTCGCAAGGAATTCAACTAAGATAAGCAAATTGGGAGATTCTATATCAAATACCCCCAACCTAAACCTTGCTATTCCTCGAGCAAGCATAGAATAAGATCAAGAATAATTGAGATTTAGTTAGTTGCAATTCATATAGCTCCAACCTTAACATTCAAAAGAATCATTCAATTTATTCGAAACATGCTAACACATTTAAGCAATAATTAAACAACTCAAAATTTTTCATGAATTTCTCGTGCGTGTGTGTGTGGGGAGCTTTCCTAAGGTGCTTTTACTAACCCGGGATAACCATACGAGTACCTCAACTCGTTTTCCCCCTACACTGGCCAAAGACCCAACCATTAAGTAGTTCAAATAGTCAAACGAGTAATACATTACTAGGCGCCTGAAAATAGAAACAAATTATATTTTGCATTTATAAGATGGCACTAGCTTTCACACACTTATTGCAGGGACCCATAACCCGAGTTTAACCCTTTGGTTGGCCTAACTAATCACAACAGGGGTAGCTCTTTTTGCCTTAACATTTTTAAACATTGCAGAGCGCTCATAAGACGTCTTTTTTTCTTTCTTTCATTTTTTTTTCTATATAAGAATGATTTTACTATTAAGCACACCAGGCATATTTTCTTTTATCATTCCTAAGCAAGGCATTACAAGCAATCATTTTTGAAATTCCCATCTAGTTAGATCTAGCCTATCGAGGTGACAACAAACATATGGAACCCATAAGATGGTCCTAAGCTTTCAAAACTACCTAAGGAAGAGCTAAGTGCTCAATATGTGCAAGAAATATCTAGAAAAATTTTAAAATTTGGTCAATTTTTGGTAAATGCTTCACAATGCTTAAAACAAATAGAATAGTTCAAAAGAATGTCTCATTGATCTTCATAACTATACTTCAAGCAACCTAATAAACTCAACAATTCATCTTATTTCAAAATTGCTCGAACTCCGATTCGGATAAGTTCCCAGGTAGGAGGTGTTCCGTAAACCGTCATCTTAAATACCTCCAGCCTTAGACAGAACGTTCACCGATTCGGGTCAATTCCCAGGTAGGAGGTGTTCCGTAAACCGTCATCTTAAATACCTCCAACCTAAGACAGAACTTCGCCTATTCGGGTTCTCATTTTATTTTAAAATTGCTTAAAATAATAGGTCCAATAAAGCATAAAGCAAACATGCATATGTTCCCACCCCCAACCTAAACACTACATTGTCCTCAATGTAATCTAAGCATGCAACCTAAAGGACACAAAGTAAAAGGGAACAGAAAACCTCCCTTGTTTAAGCATTGGGTTGGAAAAGGAAGGAAACTTCCACGATTGGCAAAAATTTCAGAGATTTGGTGTAGGGGTCCTATAAAACAATAAAGAGAGATAATTAAGAAACCATTAAATGAATAAACTACTAAATTGAAAAGAAAGGGATAGAACTAATTGGGTTGCCTCCCATAAGCGCAATTTTTTAAACGTCGTTATGCTCGACGGGATTCTCATCTTCTGTTAGGGCACATAAAAATTCTCATATTTCTTTGGGCCCTTCTTTCTCGAATCCACGAAACCTGCAAACAGAAGCAGGCTTGCCCATTTTTCATGGGACCCGGAAGATGCATTGTATTTTTTTAATTTTTTAATATATGAAAAAGAGGAAAATTTAAAAGAAAAAGACTCAAAAGATAAAATTTTGTGAGACAGCTTAGAAGATAAATAAGATGAAGGGAGATCAAGGGGGAGAACAAATTCAGACTCGTCAGCCTGAAACTCTATCACCTGAATTTCCTTGCAATCTGGTTCAGACTCTTCTTTAACCTCACATGATCGATCGGGAGATGGCAATGGACATTCAATTTCATCATCAACGTTTGCAGTGAAGGGAACTTCTGTTGTAAGGATTGTCTCTTGGGTCAGTTGTGCTTGTTCCTCTACATGCTTCTCCAGTTTTGTCACATATGTTTCTATCTTATTAATATTATCAGACATGTCTTTCAACTCAGCTCGAGTACTTTCCTGAAACTGAAGAATATTTTTAGCAAGCTCATAAATTTGATTCTCAAGAGATTTACCTGAATTGGATGGTCGGTAGTGCTGATGCGGCTGTTTGATTTGATATCCATGCACTAATTTCTCGCATAAAGAAGTTAGTATTGATAGTTTATTGTCGAGCATTCCTACCTCCTTCACTAATTGGGCTTCTCTTTCCCTCCTCGAATGATATGCCATCAAAATCGTCAATAAAAAATAAAATAATAATAAAGGAAGATATCACAACAAACCTATGATAAACAACTTAAACTTGGCTCCCCGGCAACGGCGCCAATTTGACGGAAGAGATTGTCGCGGTCTCTTGTCAAATAAATTTATAATCCACGATTCCTAAAGCTAACTTGTAGCAGTAGTGGTCGGGGTCGAACACAGGGAGCACGATTATAACTTGTTTATCTTAGATTTATTGTGATGACCGGACTAATGGGGGGTTTTGATACTTGGAAAGGAAAGTAAACAAGGGAAGAAAACTAATTATGGAAAACAATAGAAAAGGAGAGTAAAGAAAGAAATCAATACCTTAAAGATCATGCAACCGGGTTAGTCATGGTAAGTTCAATTCAATTAAATCATAAATTTCACTAATAAGTCAAAACAAGTTTAAGCCCGGCGTATTCCGGCAACAAACCGAGAATCATGATCCACTATCACAAACATGCAAACGCTAAGTTTGATTCTAGTTTAAATTAATTAATATGCCTATTAACTAATCTAAACCGCATTGAGATCTAGCCAAATTAATTCACATGCAACGGGCAACAAACCACAATTACAATTGATCAAATCATTTAGTTCTAGGGGCGCATGCGTATAATCATAACGTTAACCTATTTGCTACTTAGATTTAGCAAGTAAATTTAGAGAGGGCGCGGTCAAGGTTGTCAATCTTTTCTACCACAATCTAAACTTATATAAAAAGAACTAAAATCACATAAACATGCTTTGATAATTCAAACAAGAAATTTCATTAAAAGAATATGAACTTATTCTTGACAACCCGGTTACATGAATTAAGAACTTAGCCTCTTATGGAGCAAGAACAAGCTTGATACATAAAGAAAAGCAAGAAAGAACTAAGAAGAATGTGGAAAGGGGGAGAGAGATGGACTACAAAGTTGTAGTGAATTATGTATTGAGGGATGATTCTAAACCTACACCAAAGGCCTCTATGTATAGGGATTCTTGGCCTTCAATTCGTGGTAAATTGGTGCTGAATTGGGTCTTGAAACATGGGAAAAATCTCAGCCAAATTTGGAAATTTTCAATTCTGGAAAACTGCCTAGCGTCGAGACGCTAGGCCTTCAGATATGGAATGCATCTCTCGGATTGACCTAGCGTCGAGATGCTAGGGGTGTAGCGTCTCGACGCTACTGCTTCAGCTTGTCACCCACACAATTTTCCTTATTTGAGCAGCGTCCCGACCCTTGTACAACAGCGTCTCGACGCTGCGACAGCTCCAGGGACAAAATGGTCATTTTACGCTCCGATTTCGCTCGTTTTAGCCCCGAATTGCTTCCAAGGCTCCGGTGAGGACCGATAGACATATTATACTCATTTTAAAGCATTTTTCGCAAGGAATACAACTAAGATAAGCAAATTGTGAGATTCTATATCAAATACCCCCAACCTAAACCTTGCTATTCCTCGAGCAAGCATAGAATAAGATCAAGAATAATTGAGATTAAGTTAGTTGCAATTCATATAGCTCTAACCTTAACATTCAAAAGAATCATTCAATTTATTCGAAACATGCTAACACATTTAAGCAATAATTAAACAACTCAAAATTTTTCATGAATTTCTCGTGCGTGTGTGTGTGGGGAGCTTTCCTAAGGTGCTTTTACTAACCCGGGATAACCATACGAGTACCTCAACTCGTTTTCCCCCTACACTGGCCAAAGACCCAACCATTAAGTAGTTCAAATAGTCAAACGAGTAATACATTACTAGGCGCCTGAAAATAGAAACAAATTATATTTTGCATTTATAAGATGGCACTAGCTTTCACACACCTATTGCAGGGACCCATAACCCGAGTTTAACCCTTTGGTTGGCCTAACTGATCACAACAGGGGTAGCTCTTTTTGCCTTAACATTTTTAAACATTGCAGAGCGCTCATAAGACGTCTTTTTTTCTTTCTTTCATTTTTTTTCTATATAAGAATGATTTTACTATTAAGCACACCAGGCATATTTTCTTTTATCATTCCTAAGCAAGGCATTACAAGCAATCATTTTTGAAATTACCATCTAGTTAGATCTAGCCTATCGAGGTGACAACAAACATATGGAACCCATAAGATGGTCCTAAGCTTTCAAAACTACCTAAGGAAGAGCTAAGTGCTCAATATGTGCAAGAAATATCTAGAAAAATTTTAAAATTTGGTCAATTTTTGGTAAATGCTTCACAATGCTTAAAACAAATAGAATAGTTCAAAAGAATGTCTCATTGATCTTCATAACTATACTTCAAGCAACCTAATAAACTCAACAATTCATCTTATTTCAAAATTGCTCGAACTCCGATTCGGATAAGTTCCCAGGTAGGAGGTGTTCCGTAAACCGTCATCTTAAATACCTCCAGCCTTAGACAGAACTTTCACCGATTCGGGTCAATTCCCAGGTAGGAGGTGTTCCGTAAACCGTCATCTTAAATACCTCCAACCTAAGACAGAACTTCGCCTATTCGGGTTCTCATTTTATTTTAAAATTGCTTAAAATAATAGGTCCAATAAAGCATAAAGCAAACATGCATATGTTCCCACCCCCAACCTAAACACTACATTGTCCTCAATGTAATCTAAGCATGCAACCTAAAGGACACAAAGTAAAAGGGAACAGAAAACCTCCCTTGTTTAAGCATTGGGTTGGAAAAGGAAGGAAACTTCCACGATTGGCAAAAATTTCAGAGATTTGGTGTAGGGGTCCTATAAAACAATAAAGAGAGATAATTAAGAAACCATTAAATGAATAAACTACTAAATTGAAAAGAAAGGGATAGAACTAATTGGGTTGCCTCCCATAAGCGCAATTTTTTAAACGTCGTTATGCTCGACGGGATTCTCATCTTCTGTTAGGGCACATAAAAATTCTCATATTTCTTTGGGCCCTTCTTTCTCGAATCCACGAAACCTGCAAACAGAAGCAGGCTTGCCCATTTTTCATGGGACCCGGAAGATGCATTGTATTTTTTTAATTTTTTAATATATGAAAAAGAGGAAAATTTAAAAGAAAAAGACTCAAAAGATAAAATTTTGTGAGACAGCTTAGAAGATAAATAAGATGAAGGGAGATCAAGGGGGAGAACAAATTCAGACTCGTCAGCCTGAAACTCTATCACCTGAATTTCCTTGCAATCTGGTTCAGACTCTTCTTTAACCTCACATGATCGATCGGGAGATGGCAATGGACATTCAATTTCATCATCAACGTTTGCAGTGAAGGGAACTTCTGTTGTAAGGATTGTCTCTTGGGTCAGTTGTGCTTGTTCCTCTACATGCTTCTCCAGTTTTGTCACATATGTTTCTATCTTATTAATATTATCAGACATGTCTTTCAACTCAGCTCGAGTACTTTCCTGAAACTGAAGAATATTTTTAGCAAGCTCATAAATTTGATTCTCAAGAGATTTACATGAATTGGAAGGTCGGTAGTGCTGATGCGGCTGTTTGATTTGATATCCATGCACTAATTGCTCGCATAAAGAAGTTAGTATTGATAGTTTATTGTCGAGCATTCCTACCTCCTTCACTAATTGGGCTTCTCTTTCCCTCCTCGAATGATATGCCATCAAAATCGTCAATAAAAAATAAAATAATAATAAAAGAAGATATCACAACAAACCTATGATAAACAACTTAAACTTGGCTCCCCGGCAACGGCGCCAATTTGACGGAAGAGATTGTCGCGGTCTCTTGTCAAATAAATTTATAATCCACGATTCCTAAAGCTAACTTGTAGCAGTAGTGGTCGGGGTCGAACACAGGGAGCACGATTATAACTTGTTTATCTTAGATTTATTGTGATGACCGTGGGACTAATGGGGGGTTTTGATACTTGGAAAGGAAAGTAAACAAGGGAAGAAAACTAATTATGGAAAACAATAGAAAAGGAGAGTAAAGAAAGAAATCAATACCTTAAAGATCATGCAACCGGGTTAGTCATGGTAAGTTCAATTCAATTAAATCATAAATTTCACTAATAAGTCAAAACAAGTTTAAGCCCGGCGTATTCCGGCAACAAACCGAGAATCATGATCCACTATCACAAACATGCAAACGCTAAGTTTGATTCTAGTTTAAATTAATTAATATGCCTATTAACTAATCTAAACCGCATTGGGATCTAGCCAAATTAATTCACATGCAACGGGCAACAAACCACAATTACAATTGATCAAATCATTTAGTTCTAGGGGCGCATGCGTATAATCATAACGTTAACCTATTTGCTACTTAGATTTAGCAAGTAAATTTAGAGAGGGCGCGGTCAAGGTTGTCAATCTTTCCTACCACAATCTAAACTTATATAAAAAGAACTAAAATCACATAAATATGCTTTGATAATTCAAACAAGAAATTTCATTAAAAGAATATGAACTTACTCTTAACAACCCGGTTACATGAATTAAGAACTTAGCCTCTTATGTAGCAAGAACAAGCTTGATACATAAAGAAAAGCAAGAAAGAACTAAGAAGAATGGTGGAAAGGGGGACAGAGATGGACTACAAAGTTGTAGTGAATTATGTATTGAGGGATGATTCTAAACCTACACCAAAGGCCTCTATTTATAGGGATTCTTGGCCTTCAATTCGTGGTAAATTGGTGCTTAATTGGGTGTTCAAACATGGGAAAAATCTCAGCCAAATTTGGAAATTTTCAATTCTGGAAAACTGCCTAGCGTCGAGACGCTAGGACACAGCGTCGCGACGCTAGGCCTTCAGATATGGAATGCATCTCTCGGATTGACCTAGCGTTGAGACGCTAGGGGTGCAGCATCTCGACGCTACTACTTCAGCTTGCCACCCACAAAATTTTCCTCATTTGAGCTGCGTCCCGACCCTTGTACTACAGCGTCTTGACGCTGCGACAGCTCCAGGGGCAAAATGGTCATTTTATGCTCCAATTTCGCTTGTTTTAGCCCCGAATTGCTTCCAAGGCTCCGGTGAGGACCTATAGACATATTATACTCATTTTAAAGCATTTTTCGCAAGGAATTCAACTAAGATAAGCAAATTGGGAGATTCTAAGTGTATAATAAATTGGACTTATCATCATTTTAGGCTTTACTTGTCCTATTTACAGGTTAATTTAGCTTAGGCTGCGTCGGGAGCCAATCACGCTAATTGGTATTAATTTGGGTCAATTACGGAGTTTTTGGAGCCATCTCGATATCTTGGACGGCGAGGAGGTGAAGAGACCTAATTGTGCTGAAGCAGGCCTGAATTGTGACACCAAAAGCCAAAGATTGAAGCCCCGAACCGAGAAGAAGCGAGACACAGCCGAGAAATAAAGCAAAAAGTCGAGTCATGAGGCTGGCGTCTCGACGCCGACGCGAATTCGGGCTGAAGAAGAATGTTCGCAGTGTCGAGACGCTGCACCTTGGCATCTCGACGCCGGCGTGTTTTCTATATATATGTAATCTCGGTTTAGTTTGCCGTTAGGTTAGAATTTTGGCCCCTTTTACGATTTCTTTGCCTCTTTTACATTCCAGCACTCTTGTAGACCATTATTGGTCATATTCTATGGATTCTTTTATGTTATTTGTTGATTTTACTTCATCCATGCATAGCTAAACTCGTTTAGATCGTTGGATTTGATTTATGTCTTGATTCTAAATAATATTGGCTGAGTTTTCTGGTTTATAGTTTCTGTTTTTGCTGTATTTTCATTAAGTTTTGCATGTAATCCTGTTTAAACCAATACATGAGGCTAGTCAATTAGGATTGACGCCCTATGCGATTACCACTTGTGTATTCTATCAGTTATTTTTAGATAGCCACTAGGTTGAGGCAAGTCACTCTCTACGCGAGACGACCCTTGATAAGACTAGGATGCATGCTAAAGGTTGTAGGAATTAGATTTAAATTGTATTTGAATTTAGTTCTTATGATTTTGGACCCACGATCCCAAAGCGGCTAGTTTTAATAGGTGGTTGCAAAATTGCTTGTTAATAAACTAGTTAGATATAAGTAGTAACCGTTGCAGAGGTCTCATATGGTTGCTACATTATGCATAAGGGGTGGCGAGCGATAATGTTTATATTAATTAATCTTGTTAATTGTCGAATTCATGATTAGCGAGTTAATTAGCATAGGTTAGTGTAGGGGGGTCCTCCCAGTAACCCAGAAGCCGACCGGACTAATGAAATCAGTTTAGAACAATTATTAGAGAAAAGTAGGAAGCCAATGAACTAGAATCAAGCATAATAAATCCCAGACGAAATGAGGTTTTATAATGAGGAAGTAAAATTTAATGTTTTTAAGGCCATGAAGTTTACAGACGAAATGGAATATTGATCTTTCATTAGGATTCTGGAGAACACAATTATTGACACAGCAATGCAGGATTCGGCAAGCAAGCATTTGGAAAATCATGGAGAGGTTAGTGTAGAGGATTTAGAAGTTTGTTCTTTAGAAAGAAAAAATGAAAAAGAAGTGTTTAGGTGTGAGGATGTTTTTGAGTCTTTAGATTTGGATCAAAGGAAGGCTCCTCCTATTAAGTCATCCCTAATTGAGGCACCCACTTTAGATTTGAAGCCCTTGCCGGATCATCTAAAGTATGTGTATCTTGGGGAGGGTGACACGTTGCCCATTATTGTTGCATCAGATTTAATGCCGGAGCATGAAGAGGCCATAATAAAGTTGCTGCAGCAATATTGCAAGGCAATAGGTTGGACATTGACTGACATTCAGGGAATTAGCCCATCTTTTTGTATGCATAAAATCACTCTAGAGGAGGGATCCTTTAGGAGTATTGAGAAACAGATAAGGCTTAACTCGGCAATGAAAGAGGTTGTTAAAAAGAAGGTGATTAAATGGTTGGATGCTGGCATTATTTATCCAATTGCAGACAGCAATTGGGTAAGCCCTGTCCAATGTGTTCCTAAGAAAGGAGGTGTCACGGTGGTAACCAATAAAGACAATCAGTTGATCTCAACCAGGACAGTAACTGGCTGGAGGGTTTGTATGGATTACAGGAGGCTTAATAAAGCTACCCGTAAGGACCATTTCCCTCTACCATTTATTGACCAGATGTTGGATAGATTGGCTGGTCAGGCCTTCTACTGTTTCTTAGATGGTTATTCTGGGTATAACCAGATTACCATTGCTCCTGAGGATCAGGAAAAAACCACTTTCACATGCCCTTATGGGACGTTTGCTTTTAGGCGAATGCCTTTTGGCCTTTGCAATGCTCCAGCCACATTTCAGCGGTGTATGTTAGCAATTTTTTCTGATATGATTGAGTCCACTGTTGAGGTATTTATGGACGATTTTTCAGTTTTTGGAGGGTCTTTTCAGAGTTGTTTGGATAATTTAGGTAAGGTGTTGAAAAGATGTGAGGATACCCATCTAGTTCTTAATTGGGATAAATGTCACTTCATGGTGAAGGAGGGCATTGTGCTAGGTCATAGGATTTCAAAGAACGGTCTAGAAGTTGATCGAGCAAAAATTGAGGTTATGGAGAGATTAGAACCACCGAGTTCAGTGAAAGGGATTCAGAGCTTTTTAGGTCGTGCTGGATTTTATATTAGGTTCATAAAGGATTTTTCCAAAATTAGTAAACCTCTTTGTAACTTATTATGTACTGATCATGTTTTTGACTTTAATGCAGATTGTAGGAAGGCTTTTGAAACTTTAAAGGCTGCTTTAATCTCAGCACCCATTCTTTGTGCACCTAATTGGAGTTTACCATTTGAGGTAATGTGTGATGCGAGTGATGTTGCAGTAGGTGCCATGCTGGGGCAAAAGCAGGGCAAATTTATCCATCCTATATATTATGCAAGCAGGGTTTTAAATGAGGCACAAGTTAACTATACAAGTACTGAAAAGGAGTTGTTATCTATTGTGTTTGCTTTTGGGAAATTCCGGCCATATTTGGTTGGATCCAAAGTCACAGTTTTTACGGATCATGCAGCAATAAGGTATTTCATGTCTAAGAAAGATGCGAACCTAGATTGATTCGTTGGGTTTTATTATTGCGGGAATTCGACTTGGAGATAAAGGACAAGAAGGGATTGGAAAATGTCATTGTAGATCATTCGTCTCGTCTTGATCCAACATCATCTTTTCTGAAGCAATCTGTCATTTCAGATTCTTTTCTAGATGAACAGCTCTTTGCTGTTGAGGTAAAGGTAGTTAAGGATATCCCTTGGTATGCTGATATTGCCAACTTTTTGGTAAAGGGAGTCACTCCTATTAATATGGATTGGAGGCAGATGAAAAAGTTTAAGCATGATGCAAAATTTTTCTATTGGGATGAGCCATTTATGTATAAGCAATGCTCTGATGGTATTATTCGTAGGTGTGTTTCAGGTGATGAAGCAAAGGAAATCCTGGAGCAATGTCACTCTTCGCCGTATGGAGGCCATTTCAGTGGACAGAGGACAACTATGAGGATTTTGCAATGTGGATTCTTCTGGCCTTCCTTATTTAAGGATGCCCATTGGTTCTATAAGCAATGTGATGCTTGCGAAAGGAGAGGAAACTTAGGGCCTAGAGATGAAATGCCTCTAACTTACATTTTGGAAGTGGAATTATTCGATGTATGGGGTATTGATTTTATGGGGTCATTTCCCCTTTCTAATGACAATGTTTTTATCTTATTGGCAGTTGATTACGTGTCCAAGTGGGTGGAGGGCATCGCATGCCATCAGAATGATGCCAAGACAGTATCAAGGTTTCTTCAATCTTACATCTTTGCTCGGTTTGGGACACCTAGAGCTTTAGTGAGTGATGAGGGTACACATCTTGTTAATAATGTCTTAACTAAGCTTTTAGCTAAGTATGGAATCAAGCATATAATAGCTACCCCTTATCACCCACAAGCAAATGGTCAAGCTGAAATTAGCAATAGGGAAATTAAATCTATTCTAGAAAAAGTAGTTCATCCATCTAGGAAGGATTGGTCTTTTAGGTTGGATGAGGCTCTTTGGGCTTATAGGACAACCTATAAGACTCCTCTAGGTATGTCTCCCTATAGGTTAGTATACGGAAAAGCTTGTCAATTACCATTAGAGCTTGAGCATAAAACATTTTGGGCTTTGAAAAAATTAAATTTTGATCTGAGTCGTGCAGGGGCAATAAGAATGCTGAAGCTTAATGAGTTGGAGGAATTTCGCCAATTTTCTTATGAAAATTCGAAAATGTATAAAGAAAAGACTAAGCTGTGGCATGACAAAAAAAATTAAACCTAAAGAGTTTGTATTTTATTTTTGAGTATTTTTATTATTTTTGCCAGTTTAGTTTTTATCTAGTCCGATTAGATTTCGTTAGATTTTAGTTTAATTTGTATTTTCGGTGATTTAAATTTCTGTTTAGGTTTAGATTTTAATAAGGTTTTTCATGATTTATTCGGCTTCGAATAAAAATAAAAAGAAAAAAGGATTTGATTTCAGCGGTTAATTTAAATTCCTGATTTGATTTTCCTGATTTGAATTTGAATTCTTCCGTATCCAAGATTCTTCTAGAAGATAATTGTTGCACAGAGGTTTGTTGAGGCAATTTTATGGCCGAATCAAATAATTTGTCCGAATAAGAAGGGTTTGGTTGTGGATTAATTATTTTTACCGTTTGATTTTAAATTTGTTGTGGGCAGGTTAATTGCATGAAGAAGTCTTATGCTGCCACGTGTCGCGCAGGGGCAATCTAATGGTGTAGCCGTTAGACAGCGCATCATCATTTACCATGGGCGTTTGAACTTCAGATTTTACCGTTTGATGGTTTTAATTTTACAGATTGCATGGGATTTGAACGGTAATTTCAATTAATGAAGAGCAAACTCTTTCGGTTAGGATTCCTTTTGCTAAAGCCCTATTTATTCAAAGCTTTCGGTAAGTTTTTATTCACTTCATCTTCTTGCTTTCATCTCTTTCCATTTTTATTGTGTTCCTTTTGCATCCGTTGTTTCTGTAAAAACCTCTGAGTCTTCAATGGCGAAAACGAGAGGAAGAAAGGAGAGAGACAATGAGGAAGAAGAGGTGTCGGTCACACCAGAAGCACCGAAAACAAAAGCAAAGAAAAAGAAAACACCGGAGGAAAAGGAAGCTAAAAGAAGGAAAAGGCAACAGAGGGCTGAGGATCAAGAAATTGCACACAAGGTAGTAGAGGATATTGCTGTCGAGGTAGTTGAAGAAGGTAATTCGAGGGAACCTGAAGGACAAAACCCAGAGCAGACTGACCCGATAGTTGAGGATACGCAAGAGGTTCAAGAAGAACAGACAGAGGAGGCGCAAGAGGATGCGCAAGAAAAGCAGACAGAGGATGCGCAAGAAGGACAGACAGAGGTTGTGCAGGAAAAAGGCAATGAGCAGGAGGTGCAAGGGCAAGAGGCTCGCGTTGAGGTTATTATGCCGGAAGTGCCACGTCGTCGTCGTCGGAAGCAGAAGGCCGGCCGAGTCAAGGTGGTCCGAACCGATACTCCTTCACCACCGACAACTGATTCTGAGAAAGAAAATGCAGAGCGAGAAGAACAGGAAAAAAAGGAGGCCGAAGACAAAGCAAGAGAAGAAGCAGAAAAGAAAGCAGGGAAGAGATTTTGGCAAAGCATCAAGAAGACCAGGGCAAAGGAATTGTTGAAGCATCAGATGATCCAGAAGAGGAAACAGAAAGAATACCGTTCATTCGCTTCATCAATGAACTTGCCCGAGCAAAATATAGGGAGATGCTGAAAAGAGATTTCTTATTCGAGAGAGGTTTTAGTGAAGATTTACCACATTTCTTAAGGGTCGGGATCGCAAATCACGGCTGGAGTCAATTCTGTGCAAAACCAGATCCGTTGAATTCGAACATCGTTCGAGAATTTTATGCGAATATTGATAATCCAGAAGAATTTCAAGCCATGGTCCGAGGGGTGGCTGTTGATTGGAGCCCAGGAGCTATCAATTCATTATTCAACCTCCAGGACTTCCCACACACAGGCTTCAATGAGATGGTGGTGGCACCATCGAGTGGTCAGTTAAATGCGGTTTGTCCGAGAGGTTGGCATCGAGGGGGCTTAGTGGAGATTATCGAAGACGGAGAAGCGCACATTTCAAACTTCCTATCTGAAGAGTGAGGCCAATACATGGTTGGGCTTCATTAAGTTGCGCCTGCTTCCGACTACTCATGATTCAACAGTGTCTCGCGACCGAGTGCTTTTGGTATTCACAATTCTTCGATCTTTAAGTATTAATGTTGGAAAAATCATTTCGAATGAAATCTATAATTGCTAGTGCAAAAAGGTGGGGAAGCTGTTTTTCCCGAACACAATCACAATGTTATGCAGCAGGGCAGGAGTGCCCACGGTTCCAGAGGATGTAATTTTTCTTGACAAGGGGATAATAGATACGCCTAATTTGGCTCTGCTTCAGCGCACGCAGGAGGCACGCCAGGGTGGGCTAGTGCGTGGAATCCATCAAAACCTAGAGCAACTGGCACTGTCGGCCAGTAGGCAAGAGTTTGTTGAGAGGCAAGCTCAAACCTATTGGACCTATGCTAAGAGGAGAGATGACACACTTCGGAGGGCCTTGCAATCCAATTTTTCCAAACCGTATCAGGCCTTCCCTATGTTCCCAGATGATTTATTTAACCCCTGGATTCCGCCACCGCCAGTGGAAAGGGAAGAAGAGGACGATGAAGAGCAGGGTCAGGAAGATTGATGGATGTGATGACTTTGGGCGAGTATTATTTTTGTTTCTCTATTTTTGATTGCTCGCGTATTTCTGACCCCAATTTTTGCTGCTATTATGTTTTCTTGTTTTTAATTTTTCTGTCCCTAGGCCATCAAAATATTTGCTGATGTAATATCTTTATCTATGTTTTTAATGAAATTTCCAAGCATTTCTGTTCTATGGCACTGAGTAATTCTAACTTAACTAATTTTCTTCTGAATTTTTGAAGCTTAGACTGGTTAAGCTTAATTAGATCAAGGTATTCTGATCTCCAGAAACCTTTTGCTTGAGCATTTCTTCTAGCCTGGTCGTTGCTGCGACAAGAAGATTCTGAGGTAGTGTTGACTTATGTGAGCCACTTTAAGCTTACTTCTAGTCCCACGCTTAGTTTAAAAATTCAGATCGAAATATTTAATTTTGGGGGTATAATTCTTAATGCTTCCTCTAGAAATTCCCGTGCGCTCAACTCTCGTTGCTCCTTCTTCTTTCGTCTCTGTTCCTTCCTTCGACGACGAAAGGTTCTTTCTATCTCTAGATCAATGTCAAGGAGTGGATACTCCTTGCTCATGCACTAACTCCAACCTGGAAAAGAAAAAAAAACAAATGCAAACCGAAGTTAAATTCCCTTTGAGACAGAAATTGTGGTCGCAATTTCAAAGACAAATCTGGTTTCACTTTTGGTCCCCGACAACGGCGCCAAAAACTTGCTGCGTGGCTAGCTGAATGGATGGAATGTGAGATAAGATGATAAATGAAATAATAAAGAAATATTCAGCCAACACTTAAGTGCAAATATACACTATCGCATGTAGTAATAAAAAAACCTTAGAAAATATTCCAAGGGTATCAATCCCACGATGACTAAACTGGAAATTCAGATTTGATGAAGAAACTGCTCAAATGATTGCTTTTGAAAAAGGTAACTAAAGAAAATAATAAGTTGATTGATTGGGTTTTTGAAAAGACAAATAAAACATGCAAATAATTAATAAAGAATAACAATAAGATAAAACGAGGTATTCAACATGGATTCATCCCTAGGGTAACAACCATACTTATGCAATATCTAACTTAAGAGTGTTTAATGCATTGGGTCAGATTTAACTTCCTTTTGGCCCTCGTTTCCAAAAACCGTAACAAGGCTAAGCGAGTACCGTTATGCCCATTTCTGGGACTCGACTCCGACATAGATAATTCACGAATGCAATCTATAACCCTATAGTCGATATAGGGTGCCTTAGGCAGCTTGCCCTATACCGTCGAACAATCTCTTTCGAGCTTTTTCTCCTATATCACCTTTATGAGAACCGATATCGTTTGTCCCTTTTCGAGATCAAACTCACATAGCATGCAAAGTCTAAGTGATCCAATTAAACTCAGCAAGATTGGAGTGATAATCAATAAAGAATGACATGCATTAAACCCTACTCAAGCAAATAAAACACTTTCAAGCCATTGAACCCTAAGGGAATTCACCACATTGAACCCCTCAGCGGGATTTAGCTACTCATGATGGGATAAAAAGCAAATGAACACATTTTCATTGAAATAATGATGTAAAGAATACAAAGTAATGAAAAGATTCAAGAGCTGGAAATAAAAGAGATAGCTTAATATTATGGGTTTTTTGTTTACACAATCCTTCTAGAATTCGCTAAGACATTCCACTCTCTCACTTTTACAAGATGGGAATGGGTGAAACTCTCTACAAACCACATGGTTTGATGTCTAACTCTCTCTCTCGGGTTAGAATTTGGTCATCTAAGAAGGACCTCGGGCATCCCTACTCATTGGCGTCGAGCCAGGGTTCTGTCACCACCCTTTTCTTCCAAGTGTGTTCTGCTTGAATTTGACTTCAAATCCCGAGCTTATATAGTGTAGAAATCGGTTGAGGAGCTGCGAAATAGGTGCTGGAAGGTTGCCTAGTCAGTTTCGGGGTCAAAACAACCGGTTAGGTGCGAAGAAGACTCGTCAACGACGACCCGCGCACGACTCGGAACGGGCCTCTGTTTTTCCAGAAATGCGGTCGCATTTCATTTTTGCCTTCCCAGAAATGCAGTCGCATTTCTGGGGAATTCCACCTTCAACTCTGTTTTTCTGCACAACAGCAAACTAAGTCAAATTTGCTTCAAATCAAGTCTTTTTAAGCATAAATAAGCATAATTCAACACAAGTGACTCTCAACACCCTATCTTATCAAATTAACATGTTTTGAGCTCTGAAATAGTAAAATTGACCTAAACACTCAATATTCGACCAAGACATGAGCTAAATATAAGGGTAAAATAGGTATATTTGTGACCCTTATCAGTATCACATAGTGTTACTAGGATAAGGTACCCAGCCTTATCCTTGTACTATAGACCTTTTAGGTTGTTACTTGAACATCGATCCCCGTATGTCCCCACATACTAGTTCAAGTTACATACAAACAACCTTGGATCTTAGTTTATTGGATTTGGGTCAAATTGTGCAATATTTAACAATAACTGATAGCGAGCAAAAATGTCGCTATTTTAGTCCCAATTTATTAGGCTTTTCTGTGCTTTAATCGTGTTATTAATGAAAATATTTAATGTATTCTGTTATTTGGTCCTTAGGAGCAAAGTCGGTGATTTTGGGAGAAAAAGTGCCAAAAATGAAGCTAATAAAGCCCAAATCCAAGCTTGGATCAAAAGGGGATCCAAAGAGGCCAATCATGATGGAAGAGCCCAAAAAGAAGTGAAGAGAAAGCCCAAAAATTAGCCCAAACCGAAGCTGGAATTGCTGGAAAATGGCACAGCGTCGAGACGCTGTGAAGACAGCGTCGCGACGCTGTCCATTTCTTGGGCAACACGATGCATGCATAGCAGCATCGCGACGCTGTGCAATATAGCGTCGCGACGCTACCTCCAATCCGGGCTTATAAAAGGCACCTCTTGGTGCCTCATTTTTTGCATCAATCATCAATCAATCAATCCATTCTTTCCTTCCTTTCCTCCCTCCTTTGGCTCCTTTGGAGCCTCTCTCAAGGCTTTCTAGCCTTTTTGAGAGATTTCTTAGTGGGAAATATTTGGGGAATTTTGGGGAGCATCCTAGGAGGCTCAAGGAGTGTTCGGCGGAGCTCCGAGCGTCAGCAAAGGGGTTCTTCGACGGTCAATTCCTTTCCTTTTATGCTCTTAATTATGCTTTCTATTGTAAATGCTGTGGATATTTTAGCTATGTATAGCTAAACCCCACTTTGGGGTCTTGAAATGAAATTATAGACAAAATGTTGTTATAATTACCTGTCTCTTGCCCTTTTTTTTCCTAATTATTTGTATGGATGTGCTTAATGCTTTATTCAATCTGGCCAATTGTGTAATGATTCGATTCTTAATGGAAACTCGACGGAGAGAAGTTAGGATAGATCATAATCCATGCAACTAGTTTAATTGCCCGTCGTGACACCAGGATTAGTTGATTAAACTTAGATTCCTAAAATGAATCAGAGCGTAATAATTGATTATTTTTAATAGCGCTAAGGACACTTAGGTTGTTAAAATGAATTAAATACAATTAGGGGAAACCGACAGGAGAACCTATGTGATTAACGGAGATTCTAGGATTATAATTAGTTGGGCAATGAGATAGGATAAATATAACAATTGTTTGGCTAATAATTGATTTTCAAAGACCCCTCTTCCCATTAAAAAAACTCTTTCTCTCCATTTTATTTTCGATTGATCAAATTATTTTCTTTAACTGCTTTGATTTTTGAATCTTTTTTATCTGCATGAACTGTCCCCTAAATATTATTTCTCCTAATTATTTTAGTGCTCAAGAGATTTTTGCATGCTTAATTTTCGCTTCGCCTCCCTGTGGATTCGATACTAGGAAATCTTTCTGTTTTATATTACTTGCGATACCGTGCGCTTGCGGTAGCGACCAACAATAACATTTTATTAAAACACGTATATAATTTGTTCACATTCACTATCTACGAGTTTTAGGGCATAAAACCCAACAAGTGCCCTATCCAAAAGAAATGCAAAAAGAAAAAAAAGAGAGAGCAAAAACAAAAAGCAAAAAGAAAAAAAATATATATATATAGAAGAAAAAAAAAGAATTCTTTGATCAGGCACCTAAGCAAGAGGAAGCAACCTAGTTTGTCCCATTTGGGCCTTTTAGCAAGACCTTAGTGCCAGTGTAGGGGGAAGATAGGATGAGAGTTGAGTAAGCCAGTCCCGGGCTAGTAAAGTCTTCTTTAGGTAGGATGGAACTCTCTTGTGCAAGATAATCTTTGAAAAATTTTGATTTGTCTCCTCATTTGTCTCTCTCGCGAATGTCTCTTGATTGCTTTAGTTTTTGGGAATGTTTGAGTCTTGAGGATTAAATCACTTTTCAATTATATGCACAACGTCTTTCTCTTTGTTTTGTGTGTGCCTTGCTCGAGGACTAGCAAGATTCAGGTTGGGGGTATTTGATAGGACCTAAATAGTCCTATTTTATCGCCTCTAATCTAAGCTTGTTAGAGTCGTGTAATGTTTTACTTGTCCTATTTACAGGTACATTGTGCATAGGCTGCGTCGGGAGCCGATCATGCTAATTGGTGTTAATTGGGGCAAATTACAGAGTTTTTGGAGCCATCTCGATGTCTTGGACTGCAAGGAGGTGAAGAGACCCAATTGTGCTGTAGCGGGCCTGAATTGTGACACCAAAAGCCAAAGATTGAAGCCCCGAACCGAGAAGAAGTGAAGTGAGACAAAGCCGAAAGTCGAGTCATGAGGCTGGCGTCGAGACGCCAACGCGAATTCGGGCCGAAGAAGAATGCTTGCAGCGTCTCGACGCTGCGCCTTGGCGTCTCGAGGCCGGCGTGTTTTCTATATATATGTAGTCTCGGTTTAGTCCGTTGTTCGGTTAGAATTTTTGCCCCTTTTACGATTTATTTGCCTCTTTTACATTCCAACACTCTTGTAGACCATTGTTGGTCATATTCTATTGATTCTTTTATGTTATTTGTTGCTTTTACTTCATCTATGCGTGGCTAAACTCGTTTAGATCGTTGAATTGGATTTATGTCTTGATTCTAAATAATATTGGCTGAGTTTTCTGGTTTATACTTTCTGTTCTTGCTGTATTTTCATTGAGTTTTGCATGTAATCCCGTTTAAGCCAATACATGAGGATACTCAATTAGGATTGACGCCCTATGCGATTACCGCTTGTTTATTCTATCAGTTATTTTTAGATAGCCACTAGGTTGAGGCAAGCCACTCTCTACGCGAGACGACCCTTGATAGGCCTGGGATGCATGTTAAAGGTTGTAAGAATTAGATTTAAATTGTTTTTTAATTTAGTTCTTATGATTCCAGACCCACGATCCCAAAGCGGGTAGTTTTAATAGGTGGTTGCAAAATTGCTTGTTAATAAACTAGTTAGATATAAGTAGTAACCGTTGCAGAGGTCTCTGATAGTTGCTACATTATGCATAAGGGGTGGCGAGCAATAGAGTTTATATTAATTAATCTTGTTAGTTGTCGAATTCACGATTAGCGAGTTAATTAGCACAGGTTAGTGTAGGGGGGTCCTCCGAGTAACCTAGAAGCCGACTGGACTAATGAAATAAGTTTAGAACAATTATTAGAGAAAACTAGGAAGCCAATGAACTAGAATCAAGCATAATAAATCCCAATCCAACGATCCCTTTTATGTTATTGTTCTCGTCTTTTAAAATTCAGCATTCAATTATTTTATTTTGTTTTACTTTTGCTTGTCCTTCATCATAAAAAATCCCTCTGTTTTCATAAGCACGAAATTCTACACTTACTAGTTCCCCCTTCCCTGTGTTCGACCCCAGCCGCTATTGCTACAAAAATAGCAGTAATGTCGTGGATTATAAATTTTATTTGACGACTTAGGGAGAATTCGACACCCTCCTGGCGGTCCCGTCACTCGACTCCGAGATAGATAATTCACGCATGCAACCTATAACCCTATAGTTGTTATAAGGCGACTTTCCCCTATGACACTGAATACACTCTTTCAAGCCCTTTCTCCTATATCACCTTTACGAAAACAGATATTGTTGTCCCTTTCAGGATCAAACTCACATAGCATGCAAAGTCTAAGTGATGAAGTTAAGCTCAACAAGATTCAAAATGATATTCAGTAAAGGGTTGACACCTGATGATAGAGGAATGCTTGACTCAACTAGTGGTGGTGACGTGCTTGCTACGACACTCGGTGACGCATGGGAGATTTTTGCAAAACTGACAGAGATCACTCGGTTCCATGCCACCTCCATTGATGAGCTAGAATGCCAAATCTCAGGGCAGCAGCAGAAAGGTAAGTTATAAGAAAATCCCATTGAGGTCAGTAAGCTAAACTCTTCCATTAATTTTGAGTCTAATTTATGTAGTGTTTCATGTATGTTAGGGGAGTTAGAAATTAGGGATGCTAAGCTCGATTCTGATTATTCCATGCCTATTTCTTTTTCTCCTAAGATTTGTAGTTCTGAAATGTATGATTTAGGCTTAGTAATTCAAGTGGCTGACCAATTTAAGCGTAGGTGGCTTGGGATTAGCATGTTTGGGAAGGCTGAGGATAATTTGTTTGAAATTTCTTATGTTGTGCACTCTGTGTGCAAGTTGAGTTTTGTTGTGCAGGAGCTGATAAAGAAAAGAAGAAATATCTTCTGAGGATCAAAGAAGTGGATTTCGGTTGAAGACTGTGAATCCCGTCAAGCAATTGACGTTAAAAATTTGTGCTTCGGGAGCCAGCCCAACAACAAAAATAATTTCAATCCTTTCTCTTTGTTTTTAGTTGTTTTCTTTTTAGTTTTTATTTATGTTTGTTTGATTTCTTTTGTTTTATAGGAGTTTATGACCTATGTCTGTGGAAAAGCATCACTTCTGAGGCGTTGTGGACCGTCACCTTCCAACCATCGTGCTTAAAATCAGGGGAGGTTTTATGTTCCCTTTTTCTTTGTCCTTTGGATTTTCATGTTTAGATACATTGAGGACAATGTAGGATTTTAGGTTAGGGGTGGAGTTGTTGCTTTGCATGCCTGATTTTTGTTGAGTCTTGATGCACCTAAGCATTAGACTATTTTATTATCCATGCTTTATTTTATTGCTCTATGCTTATTTGATTGAGGCCATGCATCTGAGCATTGGACCTATTTTGTGAGCAATTTTTTAAATTTTGAGCATGATTTTGAGAATGATTGCTAGGATGATCTAGTTGCTTTTTCTATGATTACGAGAATCAACGATGTGTCATTCTGCCAATTTTATTGGTTTTGACGAGTTGTAAGCATGTTGCCCAAAATTGAGCCTTTTTAAAACTTTTCTAAGATTTTTCTTCCAGAGTGAACCTTAGTGTGCTAAGGATTAGATTTGAAAGCTTAGGAGTGAATTATAAAACTCATATGCTTGTTGTCACCTCGATAGGTGTAGGAATTTGCTCTCTAGTAATCTAGAACTTAATGGTTTGTAATGCCTTGCTTAGGAATGATAAAAGAAAATATGTCTGCTATGCTTAAAAGAAAAATCATTCTTGTTGAAAAAAGAAAGAAAGAAAGAAAAAGACTAGTCTCATGTGCACCTTGCATCGCTTAAAAATGTTAAGGCAAAAAAAGCTACCCCTGTTGTAATCAGTTAGGCCAACCAAGGGTTAAACTCGGGTTATGGGTCCCTGCAATAGGTGTGTGAAAGCTAGTTCCATCCTTTAAATGCAAAAATAGAATTTGTTTCTATTTTCAAGCACCTAGTAACATATTACTTGCTTGATTGTTCAAATTGCTTGCATGTTTGTTCCTAGTGCCAGTGTAGAGGGAAGATAGGTTGAGGGTTATATAATCCAATCCCGGGTTAGTAAAATAGGTTCTAGGTAGGCTAAGTGTGAGCTTGAGCAAGAACTTTCATTAAAAGTTTTCATTTGTCTCGTTATTGGGCTATCTGTGCATGTCTCTAGATTGCAATACTTTTGGCATTTTAGGCATTGAGATTGGAGTTATAAAAATTGCAACTGTTGAATCATATTCTTTTATTTTGTATGCTTGCTCGAGGACTAGTAAGGTTCAGGTTGGGAGTATTTGATAGGGGACCAATTTGGCCCTATTTATTTAGTCTTAATCTTGTTAGTTTTATGCTTAACCATGTGCTTAATCATGTTATTTTATAGGTGTTTGGTGTTAAAGCTTCTTGGGAGCCGATATTCCAAATTGATGTTAACTCGAGGAAATTAACGTGGTTTTTATCCAACTTGAAGTCCACGAGATGTCAAAGAGGTGAAAAGACCAAAGCGGAGCACTCAAGACTCGAAAACAACGTCAAAAGAAGCAAAAATGAAGTAGCCAAAAAAGCTAGACTAGAGAGGTAGCGTCGAGACGCTACCTCACGGTGTCTCGACGCTATGAATACGAAGACTGGACCAAATCACCATCAGCGTCTCGACGCTGGCCACGGCGTCTCGACGCTGCTTCGCTATTTAAAGTGTTGTTTCGACGTTTTAGGTCAAATTAGACAGATTCTCAACCATTTTTCCTCTTTTCTTCTCCATTTTCTCTCATTTGTCTGAGTTCTTTTACTGTAATAATTAGTTCTAGGATAGTTAGGTTGGTTTTTCAAGCCTTTGGGCTTAGATTAGGCTTGTCTATGGTCGTCTAAGTACCGCTCGCTGTAGTTGGAACCTCGGACTTGTAAGTACATTTCAGTTTTTATGAGATTATTTGAGTTTTCTATGCTGCTTTCATTATATTCGTGAGTCTTCTAAGCTTCATGTATGATTTTCTTGTTGTATGTGATTTTAGATTCCCGCTTTCATAATTAGCATGCACAGTAGGTTAGATTGTCGCCCTAACTCGAAGCTTGCAAGTTAATAATCTACTAAAGAATTAATTTCCACGTAGCTAATGGATAGTTAATTCATAGTTAGCATATAGACTGATTCATGGGCACGGGTCACAAGAGCAATTCTCTTGACATCTTTGCTCTGCATGATAGGTCTAGGGTCTAAATCGATGTTCATAATTAATTTAGGCTTTTCCTATTTAATTAGAGCATTCTAGCTTAGAGCACCAATTCGTTAGTTTATTAATCGTGGCCAGGTTAGTTAATTAATGAATTGCATGTTGGTTCAACTGATTCGTCGGGTTAGCGCTCTAGGGGTATCTTGATCTTAATGCAGTTATTAAATTAGTTAATCTCAATAGGTTAGTAGGTGTTAATTAATCAGTAATTAGTGATTGAGTCGATGTACGATGGGATCAAGTCAATCGATTTGGAGTACCAATTAGGCAGAATGCAATTAAATCATTATTTGCTAATCGATGAGTAAAACCAAATGTACTGAATCCGAGTGTTTCCAGCTACAGTGGCCGCCAAGGTAAGATTAACTAACTGCCCTTTATTTTCCCGTTATTTAATTTCTACCATTTAGTTTCTCGCAATTTAGTTTTCCCACATTTTATCCCTCTCTCTTCAACCCCCTTTCGGTTACCAAACACAAAAGAGATTAGAGGTAAACCAGTTGTTCCCTGTGGATGACCCAGCCACTATTACTGCAAAGTAGTTTACTGTTTCGAGTTTATAAATTTTATTAGACTTCGAGCCTCGACAACTCGTCCAACCAGAAGCACCAACGGCTAATCAATCTCTTGGTCACTATCCGAGGAGAGTTAGACACCGCCGTAGGGACCTTGAACTTCCGACGATCAGGGGTTGTCATTGTCATCGTCGTATCCGTAGGCAGAGATATTTTGTGAGTCGTCGAGCGACATGGATGATAAGATAACAAGGCTTGGGTAATCGAAGAGAGCTCGAGTGGTTGAAGACAGTGAGAAAATGGCGAGGGCTCAAAAATAGGAAATGAATGTCGTGGGTGAACATGACCCTACCTTGAGTGTCGTGCGAGTGATGTGCCATACTTGAGTGCATTAGTAAGTGATGCGACAACACGAAGACTAAGAGTCATTTTGTTTGACGCACAGTGCTCTTTCCCTATTAGTGCTAGGCTTGAGCTAATAACATTACCAAGGCTCTATTCTAAAACTACCAAAATAAGCTAACGCATGGTATGAATGAAAATAAATGTGGTACGACATTAAAAGCATATTGACTTAGGGTGCTCTCACAGATGCATTAGGCCCTAATGCAGCACGAGATTTCCTCCTAGCTGGACCTACATTCCTTCTGCGCTCATGGGGGATCTATCAGGATGATGAGTTCAACTACCTCATTAAAGGTTCCATCGACATATGACTTAATTTGTTGTTCGTTGACCTCGAATATTCTTTGTCCATCAGATGATCGTAGGTCTACTGCCCTGTGAGGATATATCTTTTGGATAATGAAAAGGCCTGACCACCTTGATTTCAGCTTTCCTTGAAAGAGACGTAAACGAGAGCTAAATAATAGAACTTTCATTCCTCCCTTTATTACCTTCTTCCAGATCAATTTTTCATGCCATTTTTTCTGCTTCTCTTTTGTGATCTTCGCGTTTTCGTATGTGCCAACCTTGAATTCTTCCAACACTGATATCTGGCGCATTCTAACTTCTCCTGCCGCAACTAAATCAAGATTTAAATGTTTCAGCGCCCACTGAGCTTTGTACTCCAACTCAAACGACAGATGGCAGGCTTTGCCAAACACCAACGAGTAAGGCGACAGTCTTATAGAAGTTTTGAATAGTACGATAAGCCCATAGCGCATCATCTAAATGTTGCGCCCAGTCTTTTCTACCTGCACCAACTACTCTCTCCAAAATACTCTTGATTTCTCTGTTTGACATTTTAACTTGGCCTTTACTCTTAGGGTGATATGCGGTTGCTATGTTGTGTTTCATGTTGTATTTTGCCAACAACTTACTCATGATTCAGTTAACAAAATGGGTCTCTTCATCACTGATAATTCGTCTTGGCACTCCATATTGCGAAAATATGTTCTTCTTGATGAACTTTGCCACAGTTGTCGCATCATTTCTAACAGCTCACTACGAATTCCCTTGACGTATGTGGGTGGCAGCAGCTTTTCTATCACTTCAATCTTTGCTTTGTCGACTTCAATGCCAGCCTTTGAGGTGCGGTGGCCTAGAACAATTCCCTTTTCTACCATAAAATGACATTTTTCCCAGTTCAGCACTAAGTTTGTCTCTTCACAACGCATCAACACATGCTCTAAATTCGTTAGGCAATCAACATATGAATTCCCATAGACATGAATTATCCATAAAGACTTCAATTGATTTTTCTAACAAATTTGAGAAAATAGCCATCATACATCTTTGAAATGTCTCTGACGCATTGCATAGATCGAACGACATTCTTCTAAACACAAATGTTCCATTGGGGCATGTGAAAGTCGTCTTCTCTTGATCTTCTGGCGCAATTGAAATCTGATTGTATCTTGAGTATCCATATAGAAAACAATAATATGCACGACCAGCTAGGTGATCAAGCGTTTGATCAATGAATGGCAGCGAGAAATGATGTATCTTGGTTGATGCGTTGAACTTGCAGGAGTCCATACATACGCGCCAACCAGTCACAGTGCGCGACGGAATGAGCTCATTCTTTGCGTTGGTGACAACAATCATTCCTCCCTACTTTGGAATACATTGCACTGGACTGACCCATTTACTATCTGCGATGGGATAGATCACTCCTGCATCAATCCACTTGATTATCTCCCTCCGCACTACCTCCATCATTGCAGGATTCAGACTCCTCTGACGTTCTATAAAGCCATCTGATTTGTCCACCAATTCGATCTTATGCATGCAATATGATGGGCTTATTTCTTTGATATCTGGGAGAATCCATCCGATAGCACATTTGTGCCTCTTAAGGACCTGCATGAGCAAGGTTTCTTGTGTCAAATTCAACTTTGAAGAAATTATGACAAGTAAGGATTCACCATCGCCTAGAAATTTATATTTTAGATGCGATGGGAGAGGTTTCAATTCTAACGCAAGAGGAGATACAATCGAGGGTAACGTGAACTCCCTGTTTGTCAAGTCTAGCGCATGGACTTCTATTGTGGTCTTAGCGAACATTCGACATTTTTCCGCCTTACATGCGACTTGATCTTCTTCTTCAGCTTTATGCACTGCTTCTAACGCATGCATCCTAAAGATTTCCATTGGAGAACAGATCTCCACATGCACCATTATTTCATTATCCTTGGATTACGAAGGGTATTTTAATGCATTGAACACATTAAACACTACTTTTTGATCGTTGACTCACATGGTCAGTTCTCCTTTTTGCATATCTATCAAAGTTTGTTCAGTACCCAAGAATTGTCATCCCAAAATGATTGGAACTTCTTTGTCTGCTTCATAATCAAGCATGATAAAGTCAGCCGGAATAATATACTTGTCAACTTTTACCAGAACATCCTCGATCTTTCCTTCTAGATACGCTACAAATCTGTCTGCGAGTTGGAGAGTGCTGTTGTTGGACACACTTCTCCAATACCAAGGCGCTTGAATATCGACAATGGCATCAGATTGATGCTTACGCCAAGGTCGCATAGAGCTCTCCCTACATCAATTCCACCAATAGAGCATGGGATGGTGAAGCTCCCTGGATCATTTAGCTTTGGTGGGATATTGCTATATAGGATTTGTTGGGTTTTATGCCCTAAAACTTGTAGATAGTGAATGGTGACAAATTGTTCACTTGTCTCAACAATAAAGAGTTATTGTTACTAAAATTGCACAATTTGACCCAAATCCAATAAACTAAGATCCTAGGTTGCTTAGATGAAACTTGAACTAGTATGTGGGGACATACGGGGATCTGTGTTCAAGTAACAACCTAAATGGTCTATAGTAGAACTTCGACCTATTAGGGACTCTTAGCCAGTGTAGGGGAAAAACAAATGGAGAAAGCCATAAGACTAATCTAGGTTAGTAAAAGAATCATTAGATAAGTCTTGAGCATGCTATTCATTAATCTTAAGTTCAAACTATTTTAAGATTTCTTTATGAGTGCACATGCGGTGCTTGCTTATTCCACTTGCATGTTTTCCATTTTAGCTTAAAAGTTCCAAAATCATTGAGGCTTGAGTGATTCTATTTCATGCATCTTTCGAATTTATTTTGCTCGGGACTAGCAAAAGCTTAAGTTTGGGGGTGTGATAGCGGGCAGAAATGTCGCTATTTTAGTCATAAATTATTAAGCTTTTGAGCGCTTTAATTGTGTTTTTATTGAAGAAATCTAAAATAATTTACTATTTTGTCTTTAGGAGTATTTTATGGATTTTTGGTGGAAAAAGGCCCAAAAATGAGCAATCCAAGCCTAAAATCCAACCATGGGTCAATGGAGGAGCCCAAGAAGTCAACCATGAAGAAAAGATCCAAAAAGAATTGAAGTTGGCCCAAGATTCAAGCCCAAATCCGCGTCTACTGGTCTGAAATCCGCACAGTGTCGAGACGCTGTGGGGACAGCGTCTGTCCCATTTCTTGGCTGACAAGTTGGATGACGTCACAGCGTCGCGACGCTGTCCCTATTCCGAGCCTATAAATAGACCCCCTTGGTGCCCATTTTTCTCATCAATCAATTCTCCATCCCTTCCTTCCTTTCCTTCCTTGGCTCTTTTTGAGCCTTCTCTCAAGGCATTTTAGCCTTTTTGAGAGTTAGTAGTGGGACAATTTTGAGGAGCTTTTGGGAGCCCTCAGGAGGCTCAAGGCGTGCTCGGAGGGGCTCCAAGCGCTAGCGACAGGGTCTTCGACGGTCATTTCCTTTTCTCTTATTTTGCTCAATTTTATGCTTTCTATTGTATATCTTGTGGATATTATAGCCATGTATAGCAAAACCCCAATTTAGGGTCTTGAAATGAAAATATATAGTTAAATGTTATTATAATTGCCTATCTCTTGCCCTCTTTTACTAATTATTTGTATGGATGCTCGTAATGCTGTATGCGATCTGGCCATTTGTATATTGATCCGATTCTGAATGGAAACTCGACGGAGAAAAATTAGGATAGATCATAATCCATGCAACTGGTTTAATTGTCCGTCGTGACAACGAGATTAGTTGATTAAACTTAGATTCCTAAAATGAATCAGAGCGTAATATTAACGAATTTTAATGGCGCTAAGGACACTTAGGTTGTTAAAATTGATTAATTAGAATTAGGGGAAACCGACAGGAGAACCTATGTGACTAACGAAGATTCTAGGATTATAATTAGTTGGGCAACGAGATACGATAATTGTAATAATTATTTAGCTATTAATTGATTTTCAAGACCCCGCTTCTCACTCAAAACTCTTTCTCCATATTTTTTTTTCCTTGATTGATCAATTTTTCATCTTTAATTGCTTTAATTTTAAATTCATTTTTGTTTCATGATTTGGTCCCTAAATATTATTTCGCCTAAGTATTTTTAGTGTTCAAGAATTAGCTGTTTTGCTTAATATCGCTTCACCTCCCTGTGGATTCGATACTCAGAATATTTCCGTTTTATATTACTTGCGTATTGTGGCATTGTGGTCAACAAACCCAGGGGTAAAACGGTAATTTGACCCAACTTGCATTACGAACACTCGTGAAGGATTGACTTACTTTTATTGGTCAATATCTGTGGACACAGAAATATTCTACAGTGAGAAGAGTGCAGTTGTGGGTCTTTAGTGGAGTGACCCACAATTAACGAATGTTGACTAACTTGGTTAATGAGTTTTGTCAATTAGTCTCGCATCGTTGGAGCTTCTGATCTGTAGGTCCATTAGGTCCACTTGCTAGCTCGTAAAGGGTTCTGAGGTTAGATAGTCTTGAATAGAATTTGAAGTGTGTTCAAATTCGTTAAGGGAATTTTATTGTATTTGATACAATTAAAATAATGTATAAAGATACATTATAATATAAGTTTAATTGGTGAATAAAACTTTATATTATAAATTAATTTTGGATATGATTCAAAAATTAATTAATGAGAGAATTAAATATTTGAAGAAGTTCAAATATTAAATATGAATTAGATTCATATTAAACTATAGGTTAAAATTAATATGAATAGGGATTCATATTAAAACTATAGTATAAGAGAGAAAATGAAATTATTTTAAAAAAAAAAAACAGAGAGAGAAAATGAAATTAATTAGATATGTGATATTTAATTAATTTAAGAACTAATTAATTGGAGAATTAATTAATTTTAATTTAATTTGGTTAAATATGATTTAATTGAAATTAAAACTATAGTTTATGATTAATGTACATTTGATGCACATTAAAACTATAGGTTAAAATGAGAGAGATTCATTTGAATATGATTCAAATGTGAAATTAATTAAATATTTGATATTTAATTAATGTGGGAACAATTAATTAAGAATTAATTGGATGACCTATTTAATTCAATTGAATATGATTTAATTGAATTAAAACTTTATATTATAATTGATTTAATTAAAATTGGTTTAACTAAATTAATTATAATTAATTAAATAATTATTTGTTATTTAATTGAATATGGCTCGCTTTGTATTTGATACAGACGTATTGATCCAAAACGTCCATGTAGTAGACATGAGAGCGTGGATATCCTATGCAATGAGTTTGCATAAGACCGGACCACGAAATAGTAAACCACTAGATGTAACACCGTTAACTAGTTAGGTTACTGTTTCAATAGGATGACCTAGGTAACTCAGTCTTAATCCTGAGTGTGTCATGAACTCCTTCTCACGAGGGATTGTACTTTGATTAGTATGGGTGAGAGTGGCCTGCAAGCCGACTCAATAAGCCTACCTTCTTGGGGACAAGACCGAGTGGGGGGCTGGGGACATGACAACATAAGATGGAATTCACTCATTCCCGCTTCTAGGAGAAGTAGACGAGTGTTCCCTTAACTGGTGACTCCGGGTCTTGAACAAAGGGATCCCGCCCTCTCACTGGTCCGAGAGGGACTTTCTGTTTACTGGTTGGACCATAAACAAGTTGTTCATTAGAGGAGCATTGGTACTTAAGGAGCCAAAGGTATAACACAGGGGTAAAACGGTAATTTGACCCAACTGTAGTTACGAACACTCGTGAAGGATTGACTTACCGATATAGGTTTATATCCGTGGACACAGAAATGTTCTACAGTGAGAAGAGTTCAGCTGTGGGTCTTTAGTGGAATGACGCACAGTTAATGAATATTGGTTAACCTGATTAATGAGTTTAATCAGTTAACCTCATATCATTGGAGCTTCTGATCTGTAGGTCCATTAGGTCCTTCTACTAGCTTGTAAAGAGTAATTGGGAACAATTTATCTTGAAAGAATTTGAATAGTTCAAATTCATCTTGGGAATCAAATTAATTATATGAGATACAATTAATATAATGTATAGTGATACATTATAATATAAAGTTTAATTTGTGATTAAACTTTAATGAGAGAATAATATATTTGAAAGAGTTCAAATATATATTCAATTAAATATATGATATTTAATTATTAAATTAATTAATTAATTATTCAACTTAGTTTTAAATTAAATGAGATTTAATTAAACTATAGTCTATGAGGGAATTATTAGAATATGATTCTAATGTGTAATTAATTAAATATAGACGATATGTAATTATGAAATTAATTAATTATTGGAATTAATTAATTGATTAGTTTAATTGAATTAATAAAATGCGGTTTAGTTAAGTTTATTTAAACTATATATTATGTGAGGGAATTACATTTAAATAAGATTTAAATGTGCATTGGATTAATTAATTAATATGATTAATTAATTAACATTTAATTAATTTATTTAATCAATTAATTAATTGATCTTGATCTAACGGTCTAGATTGTTTCCTACACCTCACATTAGGGTTTCCTCTCTTATAAAAGGAAAGGTTATGAGAACTCTAACCCTAAGGTCTTATTCTAGCGTCTCTCTCATATTCTCTCAACCCAAGAACTCTAGAGAGAATTTTTCTCTCTAAGAGTTTTTTTCTCAATCAAGATTAGTAGCCCCACAACTACGTTCCTAATCTCAGAGAATAGCACGGTAGTCTCGTGGTGGTGTCCGTTGAAGTATTCAGAGTCGTCAACGGAGGTATGTTTCTCATCGCTTAAACTTTTGCCAATGTATTGGTATTTTGTTTGAAGCAAAATTAATTACGAACGGTCTAATTGTTTTCGCTGTAACAGAATTGGGAATTCCAATCCTTCACTAACTGGCTGTTTTGACTCCGAAACTGACTGGGCTACCTACCAACACCATTTTACCCCTCAACCACTCCCCACACTATAAAAGGCCTCGATTCGAAGGGAAATTCAAGCAGAACTCACTGGAAGAAGAGTGTGGTGACAGAATCCTAGTAGACGCCCATGAGTAGGGATGCCCGAGGTCCTTCTTAGAAGACTAAATTGTAACCCTTGGTTAGCATCAAACCCGAGTGTTTGTAGAGATTTCACTATATTCCCACTTGTAAAAGGAGAGTAGAGTGTCGTGAGAACTCTAGAAGGATTGGATAAAAGTGAAAAAAACCCTAGTTTTAGCTACTGCACTATATTATCCAGTACTTGTTTCTTTTCATTACATTGTATCCTTTATTCATTATTTCAATGGAAAGTTGTTCATTTGCATTATATTCCATCATGCGTAGCTAAATTCCATTGAGGGGTTCGGTATAGTGAATTCCCTTATGGTTTAAATGGCTTGAAAGTGTTTATTTGCCTAAGTTTTATTCATTGCATGTCACTCTTTATTGAATATCATTTTGAATCTTGCTGAATTTAACTTGATCACTTAGACTTTGCATGCTATGTGAGTTTGATCCTGAAAGGGACAAGCAATATCGGTTTTCATAAAGGTGCACTACTACAAAAACAGTCTTTAATGACGGACAGAAAAAAGGGGGCGGGACCTTTAATGACGGACGGAAAACGCGCGCCACTTTTAATGTCGGACGCGTGTTTTTCCGGAAAAACGAATTTTTAATGACGGGCAATGCCCGTCATTAAAAATAACCTTTAATGGCGGGCATAGCCCGTCATTAAAAGCCCAGTTTTATTATTATTTTTTTTTAATTTTTTAAAACGGTAAAAAGCCCAAATCACTCTTCTCTCCCCCCGATGGTTTTCGAAAACCCTAGCTTCTTCAACCTTCAGCCGCCGCAGCTCCCTTCTTCAACCTTCTTCTTCAACTTCGGCCGCCGCAGCTTTCGTTCCTCCCTTCTTCAACCTTCGGCCGCCGCATCTATCATTCCTCTCTTCTTCAACCTTCGGCCGCCGGAGCTCTCCTTCCTCTTGTCTTCAACCAACGACGGCGAACAAAACCTCAGCGACGGCAGCAAGATCTTCACTGGCGGCAACTGGACGGCGACCAAAAGCTTGTTTCTCGCGTGCGTTTCGATCGAAGGCGACTGGACATCGTGGGTTTCACCTTCGTCGACTTCTTTCTCGCGTTCTAACAGGTTAGTTCTTGTGGTTGCAGATGTTGAAGAGTTCTACCAGCAATTTCCTTACCTTTTCTAATCGCTTTTGATTTTCACCACTAGGACCATATATTAAGCCAATAAAGTTGTAACCAGGATATTATTTAACCTGCAAGGTAAATTCCACATGGTTATGGAAATAATGGCTTAAACTGGTCAATAAAAACTTATAAACGGAGGGAACTCGATGAATGACTGAGCAAAAGTCTTTAGTCTACTACAGAACTAGAGCACCTTAAACTTATGAGATCTCATCATGTCTTTTATCCCTTGCCCCATAAGCTATTTGGAACACAATTTAAGCACACATGGAGCAGCAAGTATAATTCTTTCTTTTCTGATTCAACTGAAAGATCAAATTTTGGCAGCAAACCTTTCTGAGCATTGAGCAAATTAATAGCATCTAGTTTGACAAGTTGCTGGATATATCTTTGAAGTATTGAATGTTTTCCTGTCATTCATGTTTGGCAAGTTGAAAAGTCGGGTAAGAGCAAATGTTAGTGATCAGTTGTTAAAACCAATGATGTTGTGAAGAGCAGAAGAGATGAAAAAAATAGTTTTTTGATAAGCTCAAAACATGTTGCATTTTGGAAGTTTGACTGATATGGATAAAACTATGGAATAGAAATAAATATTATTGGAAAGGCAAGAGCTTCAACGTTAAAAAGTCAATTTATGTTGTAGTTGAATGTGTTCTTTCGAGGAATGTTTTCTAAGCTATAAAGAATATATACCAACTTGTCTAAGCATCTATCTCCTACACATATATTGTTGTAATGAAGTCGATTTGTTGTAGTTATTGGATATTTGCTACTGTTGTTTGAATTGCTAATGTTTTTAATGATGTGAGAGGTTGTTGTCCTGATCCATGAAATGAACTTTTCTCATTGGTCTTCAATATTAAGCCCTTGTTTTTTTAAACATAGTGGAGCAACTTTACTAACTTTCAATCCTACAATGACATGAGTCAAAGAGAATAAAAAATGAAATGGAGCTCAAAGAGAACTAGAAGAAGATGCAACGAGGTACAACAACACACAAGACTTGTGTGGTTCGACAAGAAGTCTCCATTCACTATAATTCGTAGGAGTTCAAATATGAAAAGAAGAATTACTTTAGGTACATCACAAGAAGCTCTCTACTCTTAATTAAGAGAATATTTTTCCACTAACCAGTGTTTTACTCATGGAGGATCAATGTTGTTGGCTCTTGTTTTTGATCATATACACACACACTTGCAACTTCCTTTTTCATATTTCATTTGTGAATTGCAATCTTGACTTATTAGAAATTGTTACAAGAATCATTATGAATACAATTATTTTGAAATTGCCATAATCAAAAGCCTTAAAGAATTGAATTATTTCACTATCTCATTATTAGCTATTTCACAATGAAACCATTTTTACCCATGTGTGCTGTTGGAAATGCTAAAGGTTGTAATAATGAAACACTTGTTGTCTTCCCATGAAATATAGACAATAGTTTTCAACAACAACTGCATTTATTAGCCTCATTTTAGTTATTATCTCACTCTTACAGAATTTTCTTCTCTTTTCCCTTGGCCACCAACAACCTTTTTCTCGTGACATTTCTTCTCTCACTGTTCACTATCACCATTATTTTCTGTAGTTGCAGAATTGGATTGTTAATTTGTTTGTGTTCCTTGTTTGGTTAGGCTTTTGAGGCATTATGATGCAATTTTCTTTATCCCATCAGATCCTTTTTGGAGCTTGAAAAATTCATTGGGCATGATGGCTGAGGTATGATATGCTTTTAGTTTCACTACTTGATAACCAATTTGGCTTTTTAGTTGGGTGCACTGATATGTGTGAGTGTTTTGACTCATGATGATTGCAAAATGTTTATGGTTTTACAGTCCTTGTTCACTTTTTTTTATCTGCTCTCGTTTTCTTTTGGGTTTTGGAAATAGTGTAACAAAGAGGTGCATCAAAATGTGTGTTTTATTGTTCTAGAGTTTGAAAACTACTATTGAAATTGCATTGTATTTGTCCAAAACAGTTCCAAAAGAGATTGATGAGATTAGCTAGGGGTTACCTGTAACTGTGATTGAGTGCTAGGGTGTGATGTATTGAGTGCTAGGGTGATCATATACATTTTACCAAGAGGCGTGCCTCCATTTTTGGATAGTGAGTTTTTGAACAAAAGTAAATAAATAAAATAGTTTTTTCGTAGGAAATAACCAACTTTATGTACTTAGCTTATGTATGTATGGTGACTAGAGACCGAGCAAGGAATATTTTGAGCAGGTTTTGAAAGGCGAGCTTGATTTTATATTAGAATTGTGACCTAATATATTTGGGGAAGCAAAAGATCTAGTGCGAAGAATGCTTGTAAGAGATCCCAAAAAAAGACTAACAGCCCACGAAGTCCTTTGTAAGTTTATATGTCTGGTGCATGAATTCAAGGTCTCACCATAGCATGGAAACATTTTATACTAATTTCTGAAAAATCGATTATAAGATTTAGCTTTTGCTTCGTCGACACAAATCCTTGACCCCCTTTTTCTAAAACAGAATATTTGAATTTTATGGTTTTCAGTGTTATTAATTAGTTGTAATCAATAGTCTTGCTTCTTCTTTCTATTGTCAATATTAGAATTTTTTATTTCGTAATCAACTCTAGAAGAAAATCTGTTCTGATATAGAGTATACTAGCCTTGGTCCTTCAATTATTGTGGAATATGAAGTTCTCGTAGGCTGCTTGTTCCTTTGAAAGAAAAAAAAAAAGAGAATTGGTTGTTTGGCTATTCGACAATATCCATATCTTTAGATCAGTTGGCATTTACACATGGTGTCAGAGGTATAATAGATAAGCTTGTTCCCATCACCTTTGGTTCTATCTGAGCTGAATTGTTTGTAAAGAACTCTGCCATGTACTCTGACAGTCTGACACTAGCTCCACTGTCTTCTCTAGTGACCGTGCTTCCTTCTCCCCGGTTTGTATCAGCTGCTGTTACATGAAGGATTGAATCCTAGCGATTTTCTCTTCTAGTTTTGCTTCTACATTTTTCACATCAACCATTCCCATGCGTCCAACTGCTCTGATATCAATGAGAGACATATTCTACTCTTTGATTTACTTACAATATATAAACAGAAACACAATGTTCGGAGGAGAAAGTTTGAGAGTCTTCCATCTCTCTGATACTAGCTACTACTTACTTTAGTCTCCAACCTCCCTCCTGCTACAGTTGGATATGCCACTCCATAACAGACTTAATCATTTAACTCTTTGCCCCACGCTAGCTAATTGATGTCATGACAAGGTTACTTATCCAACTTGGACTCTCTCTCTCTCTCTTCTTCTTATTACTTGGACATACAAATTTAACCGTGGGCCTCTCAATGTTCTCATCCCCAGATAGGCCTTTTATGATGCATTTATTATAGGACATGAGCTTCATATTTGATTCCCTAGCACATTGTCCTGTTAGAGCGATAACCAATTTGCACAATATTTTTCTGTTTATTCAATGACATTTTGTTTCTTTGTACAAATGTGCTAAAATGTGCAACCTGCTCCACATTGTCATCTCAGGTAGTTGCGGATGATTCGGAAGGATCACCTGCTCGTTCTGTAATTAATGCACTTATAAATATGGAACACCGAAAACCTGGATCATGTGAAGTTCTTGTTACCAAGTTGCTTCAGAAATTGGCAAGGTTTGTTCTCTCCCCCCCGGCGGAATGTGACATACGTTGAGTTCTCAAAATTAACTCAGAGAAACATTTTTGCAGTTCCAATGAATCTTCAAGACTTGGCAACTCGCATATTCTCCAAGGAAAAGACCGTTCCCGAAGATAGAAGGTTGAGTTCATGCTTAATGATGTGTAGTAAAGCTAGCATTACGACAATATTTTGGAATTATTTGGATCTTCTTAAAATTTTGATCTTTGAATTCTCTAAAAAATATGCGTTATTTGGATGATTTCTGTTGGTTTGAATTATATTTTATTTGTTTAGTCGGGATGGTTTCAGAGGAAATAGGGTTGGTAATTTAGAATTTGAATGTATTTGGTACTCAAAATATCCAAGATCGTCGTTTAATTTGATATCTGTCTTGATAGCATATGCTTTTTGGAGTGTATCTTGGTCGTGCATTCTTTTAATATTCAACGTGCCTCAGTCTCTAAATTGGAGAAGTTAGAAAAAGTATATGATAGTTTTTCAGTTATGTTATTTGTATACTGGTATGTGTGAAGTATCTTCCTTTCCTGAATGATATATGAATTTCCAAACTGTGCAGCATTGTGAATTGTGTTTCTAGGATCATCCATGTCTTGCTATAATTTGTGAATTCTCAAGCTGTATAGTGTAAAAATACTTTTAGGATATACTCTCAAAAGATCTAAGAATTTGTTAATTATTATCATCTCATCTCAGGTGCAAGGGATATACTCTAACACAATATCAAGAGGCTTAAGAGGGTAGCTATTGTTAACTAAAGTTGTTTTTCTTAGGTTCTTCGAGTCGTTGGACATAAGTTTGTTATGTGAGTTCTTGTTTTGGTTGTATCGAACCTGATTACAATTTGTTTTTTCTTAGGTTCTTCAAGTTTGATGTACGAGCATAAGATTATGGTGACAAGAATGAAAGTGGCATGTACGAGAATTTTTGTTTTTTGGTGTAGGTGTAGACTTTTAATCATAGGTGTTTAGTAATTTTGAGGCTTTTAAGTGTAAGTGTTTGTAATTTTATTTTTATATCAAACTTATATGAATAAAAATTGTATGAACAAATTTGGTTCATTGGCTTATTGGAATGAAATTTGACAAATATTTGATTTCTATACAATTTTGCACATTTAAAATTAAGATTACTTTCTTTACAGGTTGACAAATGAAGAAAATATTGTTGGTTTGCCACCGGGCAACCAACAAATTTTTTTATTAAATTATGAACAAAATAATGACGGGCAATGCCTGTCATAAAAAATGACATTTAATGACGGACATTTGGCTTGCAAAAACCCTTTTAATGACGGACGTCTTTTAATGACGGGCATTGCCCGTCATTAAAGATCTAGTTGATTGGAAAATACCCTTTAATGACGGACTTTTGATGACGGACGGCTTTTCATGACGGGCATTGACCGTCATGAAAAACGTCTGTCATTGTAACTTGTTATGACAGACAGCTTTTAATGACGGGCATTGCCCGTCATTAAAAGTCGCCCGTCATAACAAGTTACGACGACACTCGTATAGACGACGGACGCCGCCCGTCATGAAAAGTGATTTTTGTAGTAGTGGTGATATAGGAGAAAAGACTTGAAAGAGTGTATTCGGTGTTATAGGGGAAGGTCGCCTTATAACAACTATAGGTTTATAGGTTGCATGCATGAACTATCTATGTCGGAGTCGAGTCATAGAAATGTGCATAACGGTACTCGCTTAGCCTTCTAATGGTTCTTGGGAGCAAGTCCAAATAGAAGTTAAATCTGACCCAATGCATGAATAGACTTAGGTTAAATAAGCCATGATTAGAGTTATTTGTCTTAGGTTGAAGCTATATTGAATACCTCGCTTGTTTATCATTGTTAATTCTTTACTTGTTTATTTTTTTGTTTTACAAAACCCAACATTAACTATTTCTTTTGGTTACTTTTTTTTCAAAGCAATCTTTGAGTAGTTTCTTCTTCAAATCTGTGTTTCCAATTTAGTCCCTGTGGGATCGATACCTTTGGAATACTTCCAGAGATTTTATTACTGCATGCAATAGTGTATACTTGCACTTGGTTGGCTGAATTATTCTTAATCTTTATTTATCATCTTTTCCTAACATCCACATTTAGTCATTGTATCTACATCAATAACATGAAGAAATGCTATCTATTTTCTATTAATTTTTGCTAGTTTTGTGCTTGAATTGTGTGCTTTGATGCCATTTTATGTTTAAATTTCAGAAACAGAGCAAAAGAAGCAAAACCAGATTTCTTGAGAGATTTTGGATGATTTTGGAGGCTTCTGGAGCATGTTGAAGAAATTAAATTAAGATCCAAGCCCAAAAGTCCAAGAAAAGAGAGTTGGAGGCCCAAAATTATGACCAAAAGGGCCATGCTTGAAGTGGAGATCTGAGGCCTAGCGTCTCGATGCTAGCCTTGGTCGTCTCGACTCTAGGCCAACCGTGCAGAAAATTCCAGAGATTTTATTACTGCATGCAATAGTGTATACTTGCACTTGGTTGGCTGAATTATTCTTAATCTTTATTTATTATCTTTTCCTAACATCCACATTTAGTCATTGTATCTGCATCAATAACATGAAGAAATGCTATCTATTTTCCATTAATTTTTGCTAGTTTTGTGCTTGAATTGTGTGCTTTGATGCCATTTTATGTTTAAATTTCAGAAACAGAGCAAAAGAAGCAAAACCAGAGTTCTTGAGAGATTTTGGATGATTTTGGAGGCTTTTGGAGCATGTTGAAGAAATTAATTGAAAATCCAAGCCCAAAAGTCCAAGAAAAGAGAGTTGGAGGCCCAAAATTATGACCAAAAGGGCCATGCTTGAAATGGAGATCTGAGGCCTAGCGTCTCGATGCTAGCCTTGGTCGTCTCGACTCTAGGCCAACCGTGCATAAAATTCTAGAACTGGGACAGTGTCGCAACGTTGAGGCAACTTGGGCTCCAAGCACATGACGTAACAGCGTCGCGACAGTGTGACGTCAGCATCGCGACGCTACTGCGACGCTATCACTGTTGGACAGTTATAAAAGGGGCATTTTGCATCCGAATTTGGGGAGCCAATTTGTGGGTTTTCACCCCATTCTAGAGTCCACACTAAAATTTAGGATTTTGGGAGAGTTTTGGGAGCCTTGTTGAAGATCTTGGGAGCTCGGGATCGATGGAGATCGCCATGGGATTGAGGAGATCGACTTGATTATGAGCATTTCTCTTCCCTTTCCTTTACTTTTAGTTTTTAGAATTGTTGCGATTAGGAATTATTGGATGTTTTGTGATTATGAGTAGTTAACTCTTAAATTCTATGAGTTTTGATTTAGTTGTTGAACCTTTGTTTAATTAATGAATTAATTTTGTTTGATTTTTCATTATCATTCATTTGTGCATTTTGTCCTCAGTGCTTTTAATCACCTGATCACTGATTAAATGAATTGTTACGAAGTGGAAACTCGACGAAGAGAAGCTTAGACTAGAACTGAATGCATGACTAACGTTTATTTACCCGAGTGACACGGGATAAACTAAATAACGTTAGAGGTTGTTATTGGAGGGTCGTAATGTCATGCTTAGTAAATAAAGAGGAAACCGAAAGGAGATTCTTTATTGAAAGGCATGAGAATAGGAGGAGACCGACAGGAGAGTCCTTGATAATAGGCTTCTAGACTTATGAATTGAATGATTAATTAATCCTGATTAACTAATTGATTAAGCAATTAAAGGTCCAATTATTGAAATCAACACCCTAGAATTATCCCTCCAAATTGTGTCTCCATTTATCTTTTCCTTTCTAGATTAGCTTTTTGTTATTCTTTTCGGCATTAGATTTTGTTCTCTATATAAAGCAAAGCAAGATTATTCACGGTAATTAATTGAATAAATCCAATCCCTGTGAAGACGATACTCTATACTCAAAATCATTGTATTACTTGACGACCTGTGCGCTTGCGGGCACGCATCAGGCATCTCTGCAACAGACCTTTAAATCGTGCCCAAGTGTCACTGAGGGTCTCATCTTCCAACTGAGCCAATGTCATAATCTCCTTTTGCAATCTCGAATTTGTTGATGGTGGAAAGTGTTTCTTTAGAAAATTTTCAGCCAAATCAATCCATGTAGCAATGGAATTTTCTGGTTGCTGGATTAACCATAACTTAGCGGCATCTCTTAAAGAGTAAGGAAAAAAATCACTTGCAGTTGTTCTGGCATCACTCCTGGAATAATGAACTTGTTGCATATATGGAGAAACGATTTGAGGTGCGAATGTGGGTCTTCTGATGCACTTCCTCCAAATTGTCCTGCAACAGTTAGCATTTGAAACATAATAGGTTTAAGTTCAAACCTTTCAGTTTCCAGAGTGGGGCGTACTATCCCTAGACTGAAATTGCACATTCCTGGGGCTGCATAATCTCTAATGCCTCGTTCTCGACCGTAAGCCATCTGTATTGGATTTACGGGAGGATTTTGTGGATTTGGCGCAATAATCTCTTGAGGTTGGTTTACTACTTGCCTTCTGGCACGCCGATTTCTTCTTAACCTTCTGTGATATGATCTGTCAATTTCTAGATCTATGATGGTGTCTATGCAGCGAGCGGCACGCATAAACCTGTGTACACCTGAAATAAATCCACTCACAACAGGTAGCAGAAACAACACCAAACAAAATACCAGTCAAGAAAAAGTGTTAAAAACTTCAGTTGCCTTCCCCGACAACGGCGCCAAAAACTTGGTTCGAACTATAATCGTTTCTAATTATGTTGAATTATCTGAGAATATATCGTTGTTATGCATTAATTCAAGTATAAATCATGCATTACTAAGTAATACCTGGAGCATTCCAGGGTCAGAACATAGGGAAGGAGAATGAAGCAAAACTAAACACTTTCACTACCTATACTCAAATACATGGCACTGGAGGTTGAATAATTAAAGAGGAATGATGATCATGCGATAAACAAAAGTGAATAAAGAGCAAGTGCAGTGAGAATAAAAATAGAGAGTTTAAGGATATCAAGGAGTTCACTGCATCTACCATATGCGTTAATGACCTATCCTGTAGCGCATACAAAGAATAAGCTGATACTGATGCCTAAGCGAGAAATAAACATGTGATTCCCTTTCGGTATTACACATGCGTTTGGCGTAGAACTAAGAACGTTTCTGTTCACTTAATTCATGCGTTTGAGCAATTTTCTATTTACTTGCAAGCGGCTGAGTTATCCCTAAGACAACCTAAATACATTCATGAATTATCTCTTGCGACTGTGCTATTACTAACGCAACCAAGACTACATGCAATGCATTATCTTGCTCTACTTAGATATTTCCACATGCATTACCCTCCTGGGATTTATCATGTTGCTTCTGCAACTAGCTGGCCAGGCGGGTGTTAGTAATCAAAGAATTAGCGCATCTAAGCAGAAAGCATCAAATCATTCATTCAAATGTAATGCATACAAAAAGAGTTCACCACTGCATGGTCGCCTATGCTAAGCCTTGATAAAAGAAAGTTAGCTCATGCTATAAAGGGAATACATAGCACATAAGATGAATACAATAAAAGGTTGCGCTGAACAGAACTTCCTTCTCTGGTCTCTTTCCTCTCTGTCGTCCCCCTTTCTTTTTCTTGAACGAATGACTAGAATTTATAGGCTTAAGAAGGCTAACTTCACCAAGCAACTAGCTTGCGTGTTCCAATTCTTATTACGCCAGGTCACAGCTCTGCCAATTGTCAGCACCAACCTTGGACAGCTTGCAATTGTACTTCATCACGTGATAGCTCTAGCGCTTGTGATACAAGAAAACTTGGGTAAGATAAACACCTACAATATATGCGTTAGTCGTAATAAACAGCTACAAGAAAACGTGGCACACTCTCCACTAAAGACCCACAATTGCACTATTCTCATTCTAAAATGTTTCTGTGTCCATGAATATTGACCATAAAAGTAAGTCAATCCTTCACGAGTATTCGTAACTTCACTTGGGTCAAAATATCGTTTTACCCCCCTAAGTTACCTCTATCTCTTTAAGTACCAATGATCCTCTAATGAACAACTTGTTTATGGTCCAACCAATAAACAAAGGTTCCTCTCGGGCAAGTGAGAGGGTGAGATCCCTTTGTTCAAGATTCAGAGTCACCACTGAAGGGAACACTCATCTACTTACCCTAAAGACAGGAATGAGTGAATTACACATCTCGTGTTATTATGTACTTCCCAGCCCCTCACTCGGTCTTGTCCCCAAAATGGTAGGCTTATTGAGTCAAGGAATCTCGCCACTCTAACCCATACAAATTAAAGGACAATCCCTTGTAGAAAGGGGTTCATAATACACTAAAGTTTAAGATGTAGTTACCTAGGTCATCCTATGAAATAATAACATAATTAGTTAACGGTGTTACATCTAAATGGTTACTATTTCTCGATCTGGTCTTATGCAAACTCATTGCATAAGATACCCCCACTCACATGTCCACTACATGATCGCTTTGGATCAATGCGTCTGTATCGTATACAAAGTGGGTTGTATCCATATTGTCACCAAGATAAGTTACCCCAACCATCCCTATACTATAGTCCCTTTAAGTTGTTTCTTTAACATTAATCCCCTGTATGCCCCCACATACTTGTTCAAGCTACATTAAACAACCTTAGATGTTAGTTTATCGGATTTGGGTCAATTATGCAATTCTAAAATAAAACACCAATAACAACTTTATTGGATAAACCTCAATAACACTTTATTGATTAAGTACAATATTTGTTTACATTTACTAACTACGTGTTTTAGGGCATCAAAACCCAACAAGGATCATACACTAATGAGAAATACATGCATTTTTAAAGGAAAAAAATAAATTTTATTATTCAATTCAAGAAATACATGCAAATCAAATGTGAACAACATTTGAAGGATAAGATTTATTAATTCATTTGAAGGATAAGATTTATTAATTTTTTTTATTGTGTTGGAGCTGAATAAATACTATAATAAACTCTATATACTAGTGTTCTATTAACTTTCATGTATGTTATATATATATTTTTATATTATATGTACTAAATTTTATTTCAACAAAAAGTGATAAACAATTATCAAACACATTTCTTTTTCCGTTTTTTTTTTTTAAAAAAAAAGAAACAAGGAACAAAAATAGTTGTCAAACATATTTGTGTTTTTAGTTCTTAAAAAAACAAAAAACGAGAAATGGGAAACAAGAAACGAGAACAGTATCAAATTGGCCCTAACTTGTTACAAATCAAAATTAGGGACTACATTGTTACCTCCATCAAAGTTCAAAGATATTTTTAACCATAATAATAATAATAATAAACACAAATTTTGTCAAATAAAAAATATAATAATAATAATAATAATAATCATAATAATCATCATAAACACACAAATTTTTTCAAAAAAAAAAAAAATATATATATATATAGTAATCACGGTCACAATTTTGAAATAAAATCTTGGAATAACTTTAGTGTGATTACAATGATCTTATCATATAACTATTGAGAAAAAGCTATAGAAAACTATTGAGAAAAAAAAAAAAAGTTTTAGCTAACACTGATCAACATGCAAAGATACTTCTCACCTATCATAAGTGAATCTCAAAAAGGAAAACAACAAAAAAAAATTACCGACATAAACGATGAATAAATTGGCTTCTTTTCTATCCTACTAACTTTTTGTCCCGGAAAGGAACCATTCTCAAAATTTTCGACGGTTCTTTTTTTTTTCCTCTAATTCTATATCCGCTGCATCCCACCACTATCGGTTATGCGGCTGCTGGTGTTGTTTTGGTTGTGCGGCTAGAAAATTTTCAGTACTTATACTCTCAAATTGATTTTTCTATCGTAAATATAATGCTTTAATATAGTTGGACCCACATTTATTAATTGTCAACGTACTGGACAATCCCTTAAAGTAGCACAATCAATTTGTTTGTAATTGATTTTGAATAATTCAAGTTATGTTTAGGGTTATCTCCAATTTGACATAAGTGATTTTAGCCCGTTCAAAATCACTCCTGTTTGGGAGTGATTTTGAAATGTTTAAAATCATTTTTGTCATGTTCGAAATTACTCAGAAACATACATTTAATTATTCAAAATCAATTTTATGTTTGATTTTACACTTTAAGACGTGATTTTCATACCATCAAAATTAATTTTGAATTATTAAAAACATGTTTCGGAGTGATTTTGAATATGAAAAAAGTGATTTTGACCATTTTAAAATCACTCCCAAACATGCACTAGAGCATGTTTGAAGATCATTTTAGAAAATAGTCATTTTCTAAAAAAAAAAAAAAAAAAAAAAAGAAACCACTTATTTTTTTTTTTTTGAAATAAAGCACTTTCATTAATAAGGAACAGAACCCTCATAGGGGATAAACATACACCGTCATTCAGCGATATATCAACCATCCATTCCGGATAGTTTCCTAGCCACAAAACTGGCTGAGTCGAAGAAAGGCCCATACGGGCTAAATTATGTGCAAATACATTAAACTTCCGACTAATGAACTTAAAACTAACCGCCTCAAAATGATTCTTGGCTTCTCGAATATCCCAGACTATTGTAGCAATGCAAGACTGACACTAGACTTCTTCGTTAATAGTCTTGATTAGAACTTGCGAATCCGATAATATTGTCGATCGCTTGATTTCCATCTATTGTGCCATCAGAAGCCCACGAAGCACCGCATTAGCTTCCGATTGTAGCGGAGATGAGCAAACTATATTACCTATTGCCTGCGCAGCTTTAAGATTTTCCCATCTATCACGTAGAACTAAGCCAATACCACTTGTTCCTCCTTCACCCATAAAAGCCGCATCAGAATTTAGAATATTTTCCTCACCTCTAGATATGATTTTCAGGACATCATCCTCTGATTGATTCTGTGCTCCTCCCTTCGGATTCGCCTGTCTAAAATCATTAACATATTCGACCACCCAATCACAACGAGTCATCTCATCAGGAGTTGGTCGATTATGAACCAAACTATTCCGATCATTCCACATTGCCCAGGCCCCCACACAAATCCTCTCCAGGTCATGATCTGGAACATCTATCAACCCCAACCACCGATCTTTTATGTCCATTGGATACCACTGATGTTTTGTTATCGGTGGGTAAATAACCCCCCAAAAATCGCTAGCCCTACGACAAAGAAACAGGGCATGGTCTGTAGTTTCTATCTCTTCCTGACAAATGGGACATGACCCGTTAACCGGGACATGATGGTCCCAAAGATTAACCATAGTTGGAATAGAATTATGGAAAGATTTCCATACAAATACTTTGACCTTCGATGGCACCCGGGTATTCCATAATTTCTTCCACCAAATCATCTCTCGACCTTCCTCTGACAAAGAACTCACTTGAGAAGATTGCATGCTCAGCTTATACCCACTCTTCACTGTATATTCACCTCGACTATCGTAGTGTCATTTTAGCACAAGTGATTTGTTTGTAATTTATTTATTAAAATTGATTTTCATATAATTATTTTAATGTTTGGTTTTACACTTTTAATATTGATTTTCATACCATCAAAAGTGATTTTCAATGAGTAAGAGCTTGTTATTTAGGTATGGTTTTAGAATAAGTGTCTTAAACTAAATGATTTAGTTATAATTAATTAGTTTTGCAAAAGTATTTAGTTATAAATCTTTACCATATTTGTTTTCACACTTGTAAAAGTGATTTTAATTCATTTTAAATTATTTTTAAATATTAATGTTATTTTTCAAATTTGGTTTTTAAATAATCAAATTACTAAAAGAGCACTACATTTGAGATTAAAAAATTAGAAGGTGATAAATAAAATATATAGAGAGAGAATTAAAAATTTAGAGAAAAAATAGAAAGCTGGAGGAAATTTTCATAGAGATAGGGAGGGAAAGAGCTTAGAGAGGAGCAAAAATTTGAAGATAAACAAATAAGTTAGGGAGATATACAAAACTTTTAGGGAGACTGTCAAAACGTTTAGGGAGTAAAGCTTTGACGAGGAAAAAAAAGTTAAGACTTGGGGCCGTTTGGGACAATGAGTTGAGTTGAGTTGAGTTGAGTTGAGTTGAGTTGAGTTGGCTATTACAGTTCACTCAACGTTTGGAAAGCTGGTTTAATTAAACGGGGGATTGGGTTATTTTACCCCCGTTTTGCTACAATACCTTCGTTTTGCTATTATAACGCACTCACGTTCTTTCAACTCCATTGTTCCTGACGACCATCGTTGTTGCCACCGACCACCTCTGGAGAACATTTCGATGATCACTGCCGACATTGTCGACAATTTTAACAAAAAATCTGGCTATCACCGCCAGCGACCAAAATTTTTTTCTTTCTTTTCTTCTATTGAATTTCTTTCTTTGTTTTCGTTTTTTATTTTACGAAATGAAAATAAGAAGAAGAAAAAATAAATGAAAAAAAAAATCCAATCTCCGATGGTGCCGATGATTCCAAGTTCCTCTTACCCATACGTACCAAAGAAGAGTCTTGCTTTGTATAGGTTGTGCGGTTATATTATTTTGACATTTTAATTAGAAATATATCATCTGTTTGCTAAATAATACATAATTGGTTGTGAATAACACATGAATTATGCACTTCTTTTTGTTCAGTTACATGTGGGATTTGACATGTACTCTTTTTCTTAAGGTCGAAGGTTCAAATCTTCATATTTCATATTTGTTGTACTAAAAAAATGTTAATGAATATTGCATTTCTTTATATTTTTATTTGATTTTTTGTAGAGGTTAAACATTGGAAAAGTTTGAAAAATTTATTTAATAGTTTTTTTTTTTAGTTGGGGTTAAAATAAGGTGTCTCACTTTAAGCTAAATTATAAAAAATACCCTTGAACTATGGGGTTTGTTTCAAAAATGCTCCTGAACTTTGAAAAGTTTAAAAAATACCCCTGAATTTTAAAAAATGTTTCAAAAATACCCTTGCCGTTAATTTTGGATGGAAACCGTTAAAGTTTTAGTTTCAAAAATACCTTTGAACTTTAAAAAAAATTTAAAAAATACCCTTATCGAAAAATGTTTCCTCTTTTTTCCTCCTCTCACCGTAAATTCTTCCTCCATGAAAATTAATGAGAAACTTTACTTATTAGTCATGTATTCATAGTCTAGGAGCTTTTCTTCTCTTTCAACACAACATCCCAAGAGCTTGATTAGACTTTCGTGTTGAAACTTCAATATGACTTTTGTTCTTGAAATTCTACCATGTGCTTGACTTCATTTGTTGGTAGTATTTACATATTTATTTTTTTTTTCTCACATTTACCTTCTTTACACTTTTTAAAAGAAAAAACTCGATTTCAAAGTCTGTTTTCATTTGTTATTGTGTTGCACACAACCATTATAAGCAAAGTTTTGCATTAATTTTCATGGAGGAAGAATTTACGGTGAGATGAGGAAAAAAGAAGAAACATTTTTCAATAAGGGTATTTTTTATTATTTTTTTTTTAAGTTCAAGGGTATTTTTGAAACTGAAACTTTAACGGTTTCCATCCAAAATTAACGGCAGGGGTATTTTTTAAACTTTTCAAAGTTTAAGGGCACTTTTGAAACAAACTCCATAGTTCAAGGGTTATTTTTTATAATTTAGCCTCTCACTTTATTTGTTGGCATTTAATCATTTTTTTTAAAATTAGTACATTTTTGGAGTTGTTTTTATTTTCAAAAATGAGAATAGATAGCAAAATTGATTGTCATATTTACCATTCTCATCACAATAATAATAATAAAATAAATAAAATTGTTATAACCTCGACTATTATAACCAACTCTGCATCCCAACACACAGACTTTCTAAACCCATACTTAATACTCTGCACCCCAACCACAGACTATTATAACCAGCTCTGCGCCCCAAACGGCCCCTTAGGGGGGAAAATGTTCGGGACAAAAGGATAAAGAAAGACAAAAATTATAGAGAGAAAAATTTAGAGATAAAAAAAATTAGGATGTTAAAAACCATTGGAGAGAAAAAATGAGAAAAACGAATAAAAATTTTAAAAAGAGAATGTATCGCCCCCAAAATTTTACCTAACTTATCGAAACGTTACTAAATATTTACTCTCATGTCAACCCAATGCTCCTAAAAATTTCGACAGCATAACAACGTAACTATAAGCTACCCCAAAATTTTAAAACACCTGTTAGATGATAGTGTGCATAGCAAGCTATTTTTCTCGGTTAATTTTAGTTAGTCTTCGAGTAATATTTGACCATTTTAATGTAGTTCCATGTTTATTGGGCTTATCCGATTACCGCAAGTGCATGGGTCATCACAAGTAATATAAAACGGTAGGTAATACCGAGTATCGAATCCACAGGGAGGCGAAGCGAAATTTAAGCAAGCAAAAATTCTTTTGAACACTAAAAATACTTGGGAGAAATAATATCTAGGGACCGAAATATGCAATTACAGAGAATTTAAAAATCAAAGCAATTAAAGAAATCAATTTGATCAATCAAAGAAAATAAAATATGGAGAAAGAGTTTTTAATGGGAAGTGGGGTCTTGAAAATCAATTATTAGCTAAACAATTACTATAATTATCCTATCTCGTTGCCCAACTAATTATACTCCTAGAATCTCCGTTAATCACATAGGTTCTCTTGTCAGTCTCCCCTAATTGCAATTAATTCATTTTAACAACCTAAGTGTCCTTAACGCTATTACAATTCATTAATTATTATGCTCTGATTCATTTTAGGAATCTAAGTTTAATCAACTAATCTCGTTGTCACGGCGGGCAATTAAACTAGTTGCATGGATTACGATCTATCCTAACTTCTCTCCGTCGAGTCTCCATTAAGAATCAGATCAATACACAATTGGCCAGATTGCATACAACATTAAGCACGTCCATACAAATAATTAGGAAAAAAGGGCAAGAGATAGGCAATTATAACAACATTTTAACTATAATTTCATTTCAAGACCCCAAATTGGGGTTTAGCTATACATAGCTAAAATATCCACAAAATTTACAATGAAAAACATAATTAAGAGCACAATAAAAGGGAAGGAATTGACCGTCGAAGACCCCTTCGCTGACGCTTGGAGTCCTTCCGAGCACACCTTGATCCTCTTAGAATGCTCCCAAAATTCCCCAAAATTTTCCCACTAGAAGAACTCTAAAAAAGGCTAGAAAGCCTTGAGAAAGACTCCAAAGGAGCCAAGGAAAGAAAGGAATGGAAGAAATGATGATTGATGCTAAAAATGGATCCAAGGGGCGCTATTTATAGGCTCGGAAATGGGGTAGCGTTGCGACGCTATTGGCACAGCGTCGCGACGCTATGACGTCATCGACTTGCCGGCCAAGAAATGGGACAGTGTCGCGATGCTGTCCCTGCAGCGTCTTGACGCTAGGCAAATTCCAGAACTTTCTGGTGCGATTTTGGGCTTGAATTTGGGTCTCTCTTCATTTCTTTTGGGCCTCTTCTTCATGGTTGACCTTCATGGCTTCCCCCTTGACCCATGCATTGATTTTGGGCTTGAATGGCTTCTTTTTGGGCATTTTTTTTCACCAAAATCCATAATTTTGCTCCTAGAGACCAAATAACAAAATATATTAAATATCTTCAATAAAAACACAATTAAAGCACTAAAAAGCTTATTGAAGCTAAAATGGAGCAATTTTGGACATTTCTGTTCGCTATCAATGTTCTTTTTATAGGAATTGATTATTGAAGCTAAAATGGAGAAATCGGAGTTCATCGGGTGTTCGGGACACTAAAAGAGGCCAATGGAACGAAAAGAAATCAAGTTGGAAGCTTAGCAAACTGGGCAAACCCGAGAGCTAACGTCTTGACGTTGCCAAGAATTTTCCTTAAACAAAATCTGGGACAAAGGGTCAGCGTCGCTACGCTGTCCATAGCGTCTCGACACTGCACAGATTTTTTCTATAAATATGAAGCGATTTTGACCGGCCAAAGGGGAGTCCATTTGATTAGATTTTAGCCATAACTCCATCTAGAGACCTTTGGTGGGAGTTGAAGCAAGGACAAGGAGCGGGAATCAAGCGAGAAGACGTGGAGATCGTAACGAGGAGGTACGGTTTCGACGGATTCGAGTTTTATCCCTTTCTTTCCCTTTGATCTAGTTGTTTTTATAGCTTTTCTTTAACTTAGTGTTGGTAGTTTCAAGACTATGAGTTGCTAATTGTTTGTCTTAGGGATTGATGTAGTTGTTTAGATTGTTGGATTGATTTATGGTATGGATGTGCTTTTGTTTTATTCATGAAATTATGTTATAATACATTTAATTAACTGGCCATTGATTTGATGTGATTTAGTGTCGAATCTTGCTCGGGAGAGAGGATTTAGCTTAGACCCTAATTGCATGACTAAGGTAGAATTATAAGATCGAGAGATTAAGATTAACTTTAGAAGTTGTTAAAAGAACTAAACTCAAAGTCTTGCATGTTAATGAACTTAGATAGGGATATTAAATTTGTTATATGCATGAAAATAAATTTTGCTCGAGAGAGATAGTTATGATTTACGGTTCCTAGACTTGTAAAATAATTGTAGGCTAAATTCATTCCCATTAATTAATCCTCAATCTCAAATAATGAAATCAATTCCCTGAGACTCTTTCCATTTGAATCTCCACTTTTATTTTATGCTTTTGTCTTTAAATCTATCTTTTTCATTAAGTTTTGCTCTCTAAATAAAATTGGACAAGATTATTCACGGTAATTAATTTGCTAGAAAACCAATCCAGAGGACGACATTCGATTTAAACAATCACTATATGTGACACCCCATGTCTTTTGGTGAATTTAAATTCCATGAATGTAGTCAAGGGGAATATAATTTCTATTTCGGCTTGAACTTAGGGATTTAAATTTTAATACCAAGGCATTGGGAAATTATTCAGGGAATATGAGCGTTAAAGTAATTAAATTTCTTCCTAAAGCTCGTTAAATTCCAAGTTGTCGTTGTTATAAGTTTGAAGCGTTGAAAAGTTTATGCTAATCAACGGATTTAAGTTGGAGTCCTATTCTTGGGCTTCTATTTTTTGGTTGTGGATATTTTTTGAATTAAAAGAAAAGAAATTCAAAGGAAAAGAATAAACCAAGCCCTAATTCTCTCTCTCATTTCCTCATCTCTTTCGTCAATCAGCCCCAACCGCCCCCCCTTCTCGTGCGTGTAACCATCGCAGCAAGCCCGTCGCCGCCACCGTGGGTGTTCTCTCTCTCTCCGTCTCTTTGTCGTCTCTCTCCCCCTCGTGTTGGGTCGTCTCCGTGAAGCAATCGACGTCGTCGTGGTCAGCTCGAAGCACCACCCTTCGCTCGAGTTCTCTCCCTGCGCCATCGTCGTGGTCCCCTCTTTTTCTTGCATTTTGGCCTAGGACTCGTGGGTAAGTCTCTTTTCGTCTCGTTATAGGTTGATTAAGGCCCGATCTAAGAGTCATTTGTGCTTTTTGGTTAGATCTTGAGCAGACAGCAGCTCGAAGCCTCATTTCTTTGCGTTTTTGCCTCTGTCCAACAGCGTTACTCGGTGTTTTCGGCATCACTTAACAACCCCAGTATGTTTAAACGCTTACCCATGTTCAATTGGTGTTAGAATCAAAATTCCCAATGGTTTATGTGCTGCAAATTGAGTTTGGTGATGAAAATTCTGTTCTGCAGCGCCATCTTTGCTAAAATCGTGGGTGTCTTGGCGTGTTTAAGCAATTCCGGTAAGTCTAGGCATTTACCCATTCTTGGTTGGTTTTTAGATTAAAATACCCATGTCATTTAGGTGTTGGAATTTTAATGTGGTGTTGGATTTTCTGTTCTGCAGCGCCGTCTATGTAAACCCGAGACTTCCCTTGGATTATCTCCTCTTGTCATCTATTGGTGGTTTCATTGTTGGAAATTATTAATCTAAAGAAAAAAACAAGATATGGAATAAAAGAAAGAAAAAGAAAGAAATTGGGAAAGCACTTTCGGTGCTTAATGGACAAAATAAAAACCCACCACCGCTTCACCTTTTTTCAGTCCATTTCTCCATCTTTTCCATCCAAAATTTCAGAGCACTTGAGGGAGAGAGTGAAGGAGGAAGAAGAAGAAGAATTTCGGGGTTTTGAGGTTGAAGAAGATAGGAAAAAGCTCAAGCAAAGCCAGCCATAGCAGAATCTGAGTTCAACATGCCAACCTCTGGTTTTTGATTCGGTTTGAGCTACACAGAAGGAAATAAGAGGTGAGGTTTGATTTTCTTGAACGTTAGTCCATTTTCTAACAAATTCCATGAAGGAAGCTTGAGCTAAATATGATGAGAAGTTAATGGTTTTTGAAATGGAAAACAGATCACAGGATTTTCGAGCAAAGCAGGAGGATCTTTGGTTTTCTCTGGTTTTTCGAGCATTCTGGGGTGTACAAGTTGAATAAGAGGCTCTATTTGGTATGGTTGAAAATCTTATTCAATTTCCTACAACTTTCACGAAGAATTTGTGAGCCAAAAATAACTTGAAGTAGGTTTAATTTCAGGAGATAGATAAAGGGTAGCAGAGAACCTCGAATCTGTGTTGTCTGTGTTCGGGGCATTTTTGGACAAATCGGTTGGGAATCTCGTTTTCATTTCTTCAGGTAAGTTGTAGAGTGTTCGAAAATGAAGAGTTTGATGTATAGCACATTAATTGTGGTTAATTATTGAGGAAGTTATGGGTGTTGGAAGTTAGGGTATAGATATTTGGCTTGGATTGCTAATTTTTTGGGCCTTTTTCCACCAAAAATCCCTAAAATTCTCCTAAAGACAAAATAGTAAATTATTTTAGATTTCTTCAATAAAAACACAATTAAAGCACTCAAAAGCTTAATAATTTAGGACTAAAATAGCGACATTTTTGCACGCTATCACACCCCCAAACTTAACCTTTTGCTAGTCCCGAGCAAAATAAATTCGAAAGATGCATGAAATAGAATCACTCAAGCCTCAATGATTTAGGAACTTTTAAGCTAAAATGGAAAACGTGCAAGTGGAATAAGCAAGCACCGCATACTCATGAAGAAATATTAAAAGAATTGGAACTTGAGATTAATGAATAGCATGCTCAAGACTTATATAATGATTCTTTTACTAACCTAGATTATTCTTATGGCCTTCTCCATTTGTTTTCCCCTTATACTGGCTAAGAGTCCCTAATAGGTCAGAGTTCTACTATCATGCAAACTAGGACGCCTGAGATTTTTCTTTTTCATGGGGGAGCTAAACTCACAAATATTTTTCACTTTCTTTTTCTTTTGCTTCTCCCCCAAACTTGAATTTTTATATCTAATGGTACTAACTTTCACACTATGATGCAGGGACCCTTAACCCGAATTTTATTCTCTGGTTGGCCTAACTGATCACACCGTAGGTAGCTCTCTTTACCCCTAGCCTTTTTCTTTTGTGCAAGCAAAAAATTTTCTTTTTTTCAACAGATTTTTCTTTTTCTCTCTTTTCTTTTGTTGTTTTTTCTCTCAGCAGGCATAACATTTTTTCCTACCTAGTTCTTAAAACAATCAAGCATGAACTCCTAGTGTTAGAAACTAAGCCTATCGGGGTGACAAAAAACTTTAAAAATCATAATAAAAATCTAGATTTTCAAAGATGTCATAAGATAAGTCTATTGCATGCTTTAGACATTAAAACTAAGTATCAAAAAATTTTAAAATTTCACAATTTCTGCTATGCTCCCAGATTCCACAACATATAAACCATTCTCCCCAAAACTTCTAAAATCACATCCTCGGCTATCATGGCTATCTACTCATGCATCCAACAGAACTTAAATATGCTCAACACAACGAAAGCTGAAGGGGATAAAAGCCCCTACGCAGCGGAAGCGCATCGATTGGACCTTATGCCGTATATTAATTAATATTAAAATACAATTACCAAAAGGCAAAAAAAACTTTAAACATGTTTTAAAGTTGCTGGAAGTTGCTATAAACATGCTTGAAAATTAAATCTAAATTTATTTTCATGCTTTTCTAAAGAAACGGGAAAGAACTGTTACAAACCTTCGTTGTAGACTTGACGTTCTTCGCCAACGACGCTTCAACGAACAAAAACGCAACAGCCCTCTTGTCTTTTATTCGTTGGAAATTTCTTCTAAAGGACACGATAACCACAGAGGTTACACCGGTATGTCTCTAAGTTTAGGAGGCAAAAGACTTGTGGGAGTCTTTCCCTAAGAGGGAGGCTAGAGAGAATTCTAGGGTCTTGTCTTGTGAGTCTAAGAGCAAGAGGAGTACTAAATCAATTAGGTCTAGTGTTCTATTTATAGAAGAGAGGCCATGAATAAAACATTCAATTAAATCAATCTTTTCAAAATTGATTCAATCTTATTCCTTATTTAATCAATCCAAGATCAATCAATTCCATAATTGATTAATCTTTTCCACAAACGACTAATTACTTCCATAAGTGATTAGATCATTTCCATAAATGATTAATCACTTCCTTAAGTGATTAATTATTTCCATAATTGATTAATTCTCGGTTAATGAATTCTTTAATTAATTAACCACCAATTAAATATCACATATTTAATTTCCGGCCTTGAACTAATTAATTTGCCCAAATAGATTTTAGGTCTTAAAATTAATTAATTCATTATTTGAACTCTTTCAAACTTCCATAAATTTAATGTGACTCAAATTTATTTTAATATTTGAATTTCTTCAAATATTAATTTCTCTCATAATAATATATCAATATATATTACATTGTTTCCCTTAGTAAATTGAACATTTTCAATTTACATTTATTACTTAGTTGCCTTAAATTACTTTATGAGCTACCAGTGAGACCTAATGGACCTGCAGATCAGAAGCTCCAACGATGTGAGATTAATTGGTCAAACTCATTCACCAAATTAATCAATATTTGTTAACTGTGTGAACATTCCACTATAGACTCACAGTTGCACTCTTCTCACTGCATACATATTTTCTGTGTCCACGGATATAGACCAATATCGACTAGGTAGTCCTTCATGAGTGTCCGTAACACCAGTTGGGTCAAATTACCGTTTTACCCCAGGGTTACTTCTATTTCCTTAAGTACAGTTCTCCTCTAATGAACAACTTGTTTGTGGTCCAACCATCAAACAGAAAACCCTCTCGTGCCATTGAGAGGGTAGGACCCTTTGTTCAAGACTCGGAGTCACCACTTAAGGGAACACTCATCTGCTTCCCTAAAGTCGGGAAGAAGTGAATTCCATCTTGTACGATTATGTTCCCAGCTCCCCATTTGGTCTTGTCCCCAAAATGGTAGGCTTATTGAGTCGGCGTATTGGCCACTCTCACCCATACAAATCAAAGGACAATCCCTCATGAGCAGGAGTCCATAATCAACTCAAGATTAAGACTAAGTTGTCTAGGTCGTTGTAGTGAAATAAAAAACCAAATAGTTAACGGTGTTATAACCAATGGTTACTATTTCGCGGTCCGGTCTTATGCAAACTCATTGCATAGGATACCCCTACTCGCATGTCTCCTACACGAACACGTTGGATCATAACATTTGTATCAAATACAAAGTGGGCCGTATCCATAGTGTCACCAGGATAAGGCACCCAGTCTTATCCCTATACTATAGACCCTTTAGGCTGTTTCTTGAACAATGATCCCCATATGTCGCTACATATAGTTCAAGACTCATATTACAGCCTAGGATGTGTAGTTTATTGGATTAGGGTTATTTTAGGCAAAGGCAAATATAAAATAACTAATAACATTTAATGGAAAAATATATCAATATTATTTCATTAATATCCGGTCAACGGTTACATTCACTATCTACGAGTTTTAGGGCATAAAACCCAACAAAAGCCTCCTCCCCAAACTTAAACTAAACATTGTCCCAATGTTTACAAATAATAAAGCATAAAGAGGGATACTGAGACTTCCCTGAATTAGGAGCAAATCCTCCTCCTCCTTTGGGTCCAGAAAATGAGATTCTTGGAGCTTTGAGACTTGCTAAGGTGATCCTAAACTTTAAATCCTTGGGTTGCCTCCCAAGCAGAGCGCTTCCTATAACTTCTTTAGCTAGACGAGGCTCGGCACGCTCATGGAGGCTCGAAATAAAAATTCTCGTCGTCCTCCAGGCCTTGAAGAAAATCTCGTACCGAATTACAAATAGCAAACAGGGGAGAAAAAAAACTTTCCCCTGACCCGTCATCACTAAAGAGATTATCATAATAACAAGTCAAGAAATATGTAACAGCATCAAATCGCTTCTCTAAATCTCTATTTTCAAAACAGTTATTCACAGAGTCATCCAGCATCATGATATCTACTGATCTAGGATCTAAGGATGGCCTATCAACTATGCCTATCCATTCATCAGATGCAATATCTAAATGCTCATGAGATTCCTGAGACTCAGTATTAAAAAATGATTCAACCAAGCTATCATATGACTCATCATCAGAAGAATCAAAGAATTCAATCATATCAGGGTCAGATTCTATACTATCAACATCATCAGGACCCGAATTAAAACTATCAACAATTTTAGGGTCCGACTCTATATACTCAACAATGTCAGGATCAGACTCGATAGATTCAGCAGTATCATGATCAGACTCAACATTTTCATCTATCAAGTAATCCTCTAAATTCAATGTAGGCAGATCATCTATTGCAGGCATATCAAACTCATTCTCAAAATCAGGCAAATCATCTATTGCAGGCATTTCTATTTCATTCTCAAAAGCAGGCATTTCTATATCAATCAGCTCATTTTCAAATAGAGGATCATCAAAGATTGCATTAGGATTAAAATCTTCATCATCCATAGGTGATTCTCCTAATCCTAAGCCTAGTTCAAATTCTACCTCTTCCTCGTCATCAGTCAATAATTCTGGACCAATTGAAAAACAGGTATGCAAACTACATACAGACTCATCCTGTCCAAAAATACTGAAAACGACCTTTTCATCATCCACATTCAAGGTTAACTTACCAGTATGCACGCTAATCTCGGCCTTACCTGTGGCTAAGAAAGGTCTGCCTAAGATGATGGGTACCTCATTGTCTTCTTGCATGTCGAGCACCACAAAATCTACAGGGAAGATGAATTTGTTGACCTTCACCACCACTTCCTTCACAATATCCATCTGTTGGGTAATCGATCTATCAGCAAGCTGGAGGGTGATATCGGTGTCTTTCAAACCTGTCAAACCAATCTTCCTGTATAAAGAATAGGGCATCAAATTTATACTAGCTCCTAAGTCACACAAAGCCCTATCGAAAGATACCTCTCCTATAATACAGGGAACAATAAAACTCCCTGGGTCCTTTTGTTTCGAAGACATCTTTCCTGACACTATGGTGCTACTGTTTGCAGATAACCTAAAGACCTCTTTTTTCAAACTTTTCTTCCTAGACAACATCTCTTTCATGAACTTCCCATAATTTGGCATATTATACAAAGCATCGATTAAGGGAATGTTCACAGATAACTTTCTAAACATTTCTAGGAATTTTTGAAAATGATCATCTAATTTAACATTTTTAAATCGCTGAGGAAAAGGTAACTCCATGTAATCAAAGGTAGGACGACATTCGCCCCTCCTCTTGGGTGGGCTGATGTGCGACCCTCTATCATAGTGGTGCATGGGACTACTTCTTCCTCGTTCAGCTTTTCCTTCTGATTTTCATCTTTCTTTGATCCTGCAAAAGAGTTAATGCATTCAATATTCAAATAACCAGAGTTAGAAGGATTTTGGGACCTTTCTGAGGAGGCTTTTTGTGCCTCAGCCCTTCCATCTTCATCCTTGCTCAATTTTTCTTCTTTCTTCAGCTTCCTCTTTGAACTGACCTCCAGTTGTCTACCAGTTCTTAGTGTCACCATCTTGCACTGCTCTCTAGGATTGGTTTCAGTGTCGCTTGGAAACTTCCCTTTCTGAAGGGCATTCACTACTGAAGCGATCTGTCCTATCTGCACTTCCATATTCTTGAGAGCCATGTCGTGGTTATTTACTGCTGTCTAGAAATTCACATTTAAAACCTTCTGTTCCTTGATAAACATGGCCACCATCTCCTCCAGGTTGCTATTCTTTTCTGGAACACTTGATGAAGCAAATCCTGGCGGTGGCTGTAATACGTTCTTGGTGTTGGAATATGAAAAGTTCTCATGATTGCGCAGACTTGGATGGTTGAAGTTCGGTACTCCTTGAGTGAATGCTCTATTTCCCACATACCGAACTTCTTCGACATCTTGATTTTCCTTCTTTGAGTATCCTTCAGCTAAGGTGGAGATGGACTTGACCACCTCAGACGAAGTAAGCTTGTTCAGTGCATTCGTAATTGATGCCATCTGTGCTTTCAGAGAGCTTGATTCATCAATCTTCTTGGAAATTATCCCCCTTTCTGTCTGCCATTGGTAACTAGTTGCTGCCATCTCCTCCAAAAGATCCTTGGCCTCAGTCATTGTCTTGGACAGAAAACTCCCACCCGCTGATATATCAAGAACCATCTTGGTAGAAAGATCCATTCCATTGTAAAAAAACTTCACCTGGAGCCAATCTGGATAGCCATGCTGCGGGCATCGCCTAAGCATCTCTTTATATCTCTCCCATGCCTCATAAAGTTGCTCCTCGTCCAACTGTCTGAATGTTTCGATCTCTCTCCGGAGCTTCGTAGTCTTGGCAGGTGGGAAAATTTTTGTCAGGAATGTCTGGGCAAGCTCGTCCCATGTGCTGATACTACCCGTCTCGACTGATTCGAGCCAATCTTTCGCCTTATCTTGAAGAGAAAATGGAAATAACCTTAATCTAATCGCCTCGGCCGGAACTCCATTCATCTTTACTGTCCCGCAAATCTCTAAAAATGATCGCAGATGCGAATGTGGATCCTCCGAAGGATGTCCCTTAAAAGAATTGTGTTGCGCCATCTGGATCAGTCTCGTCTTTAATTCTAAATTATTCGCTTGAATCGGGGCGTAAACGATGCCTGAATTCTCGGTTGGGAGAACTGGCTGCAAGAAATCTCTGATTGCTTTGGGAGATTCGTCTTGTTGGTGGGCCATTGCTTCCGTTAATCTTTTCTCTTTACGAAGGGCTCGAATTGTCCTGACAATTTGAAGATCTAGAGGAAACAACTTAACCACCTTATCTCTTCGCATGCACTACTCCCAAAGAAATCAAGAGTAAAAACAAAAATAAAAAATATTCACAAAAAGAATAAAAGAAAAATATTTACACCCTAAATTAATATTTATCCCATTCTTTCTAATGTCAAGGAGAAATTATTTTGATTAAAAATCAAACCTCCCCGGCAACGGCGCCAAAAACTTGTTGCCAATACTGCAAGCGCACGAGCCGCAAGTAATATAAAACGGTAATATTCTGAGTATCGAATCCACAGGGAGGTGAAGTGATAATTATGCAAAGCAATAAATTCTTGAACACTAATGGTACTTGGGAGAAATATTATTTAGGGACCAAATCATGAAAAAAAAAATCGAATTTAAAATTAAAGCAATTAAAGATTTGAAATTGATCAATCAAAGAATAAGAAAAATATGGAGAAAGAGTTTTGAGTGAGAAGCGGGGTCTTGAAAATCAATTAATAGCTAATTAATTATTACAATTATCCTATCTCATTGACCAACTAATTATAATCCTAGAATATCTGTTAATAACATAGGTTCTCCTGTCGGTTTCCCCTAATTATAATTAATCCATTTTAACAACCTAAGTGTCCTTAGCGCCATTAAAAATCGTCAATTAATACGCACTGATTCATTATTGGAATCTAAGTTTAATCAACTAATCCCGTTGTCACTACGGGCAATTAAACAAGTTGCATGGATTATGATCTATCCTGTTTTCTCTCCGTCGAGTTTCCATTAAGAATCAGATCAGTATATAATTGGCCAGATTATAAACAACATTACGAGTATCCATACAAATAATTAGTGAAAAAGGCAACAGATAGGCAATTATAATAACATTTAACTATAAATTTTCATTTCAAGACCCCAAATTGGGGTTTAGCTATACATGACTATAATATCCACAATGTATACAAAAGAAATAATAAATTGGAGCACGATAAGAGAAAAGGAAATGACCGTCGAGAACCCTGTCGCTAGCGCTTGGAGTCCCTCCGAGCACGCCCCGAGCCTCCCAGAGTGCTCCCAGAAAGCTCCCCAAAAATTTCCCACTCTTAACTCTGAAAAAGGCTAAAAAGCCTTGAGAGAATGCTCAAAAAGAGCAAAGGAAGGAAAGGAAGGAAAGGATGGTGAAATGATTGATGAGAAAAATGGTCACTGATAACTCTCCAAAAGGGAGTTATTTAGGCCTTATTTCTATATTGATTTGTGTGTCTTTTGTGCTAAATAGGGTTGCTTTTAGATGAATATTGCATGTTCTAACCCATTTGGAAGAATGAAAGCTTTGGAAATTATTTTGTGCAGAATATGTTGCTGGGCGACTTAAGGGAGCAAAATCTGTGCTGGAGCAAAGCTGGGAGCAAAAACTGCCACATCACAGCTCGTTAGCCAATTTAACAAACTGAATTCTGTTAAGCTATTCTCGGATTTATGGAGCAAGGAGAGCCATCCACGTGTCTAGGTCAACCTAATTCAAGCCTCCTATCACTCTATAAAAGGAGATAGCCGCCCAAGTCAAATTCATTCCACTTTTGGAGAAGAGATCATTCTCATTTCCACGTTTGGGAGCCGAATAGAGGAGAGAGATTGGAGACCATCAAGGAAACCATCATTTGCAAGCTGATCAAGGGAATTAATATTTTCTTGTATTATTTTGTGAATATGGATATGCTTACTCAGATTGTAACGTGTGTTTCCATGCATTTTATGAACTAAGTAGCTCTAGGCGTTGGTTAGGGAGCATGTAATTGTCGTGCTTAATCTCTAGTAATAAATATTGATTTGATGCATCTTGATTAATTGTTGTGTTCATTTCTATTTTATGCCCGCCTGGCCAGCCGGTATGAATACCTCTCTCTAGTTTCAAGGATGATTTAGGGAGTGTGTGGCGGTTAATCACACTAGATCATTGTGTATTGGTGAACGCCAGTGACTGAGCTAGGGATAGCCAGTTGCCTGGTGCTTGATCGGTAGAGCTTCATTGGAGTTGAAACACATTCTAAAAAATCTGGAGTTCCGGGATGAATCTGCTAATAATACTGCGAGAGTTTTGCATGATCAATAATATTGCTAGAGCATCTTTTAAAACAATTACTACATTCTGACCAGCGCCTGTTTCGAATCTGTCTGCCTATTTGTTTACTTTCTGGTCTGTCATTTCTTTTGCTTCAGCATTCTATAAAAGCCAATCATTTTAACCACTTTTGAAACCATTGAAAAACTAAACAAAATAGATAAAATGAAAGCTAGTTCAGACCTTGGATTCGATAAATACTTATTACTTGCTGCGGATTGTGTATACTTGCACAGAGTTCTAGAGTCTTTTTATATCTTATTTTTACTCACTCTGGAAACCCAACAAGTTTTTGGCGCCGTTGCCGGGGACTTGAATAAGTTTTTATCTGATCTATTTTGTGTATGTGTTTTAGTGGTTTAGTGCTAGAACTTTTTGATTGTTTCTTTTGTTTTTGCAGGTGTGAGTTTGGTGCATGAGCGATCCGCCTGGGGTAAGGTTCGAGCTTGATCCAGAAATCGAGAGGACATTCAGGAGAAGAAGGAGAGAGCAGCGTAGAAACCAAAATTCAATGGCTGATGTGCCGCGTCTCCCGCAAGGTCCTGAAGAACCAGCAAACCCCCAGCAGAATCGTGTGCTGCAGCAAAATCGACCGCTGGAGCAAAATGAACAACAAAATAATCAGGCTGAGAATCCTATCTTGGTTGCGAACGATAGGGCCAGAGCCATCCGAGCGTATGCTTTTCCAATGTTTGATGAGTTAAATCCAGGGATTGCACGTCCTCACATTGAGGCAGCAAATTTTGAAATGAAACCGGTAATGTTTCAGATGTCGCAAACCGTGGGTCAATTCCATGGTTTGTCATCTGAAGACCCCCATTTACATCTTAAGTCTTTTCTAGGAGTTAGTGATTCTTTTGTAATTCAAGGAGTGCCTAGGGATTCCCTTAGATTAATTTGTTCCCGTATTCTCTTAGAGATGGAGTAGAGGCGTGGTTAAATTCTTTTGCTCGAGGATCAATTAGGACATGGAATGAGTTAGCTGAAAATTTTTTGAGTAAATATTTCCCACCAAATAGAAATGCTAAATTGAGGAGTGAAATAGTAGGGTTTAGGGAACTTGAAGATGAGACTTTTAATGAGGCTTGGGAAAGGTTTAAGGAGCTTCTGCGAAAGTGTCCCCACCATGGTTTACCACATTGTATCCAAATGGAAACATTTTACAATGGGTTAAATGGAGCAACCCAAGGTATGGTTGATGCTTCGGCTGGAGGGGCCCTTTTGGCAAAAACTTTTAATGAAGCCCATGAAATTTTAGAAAGAATATCAACTAATAGTTGTTAGTGGTCAGATGTTAGAGGCACAAATAAAAAAGTTAAGAGTGTGTTAGAGGTAGATGGTGTGTCCACCATTAGGAAATATTGCGATGTTAGCTAACGCTCTTAAAAATGTGACAGTGGTTATTCATCAGCAGCCGCCAGCTGTGGAGCCTGCTGCAGTGGTGAACCAAGTTGCAGATGAAGCATTTGTCTATTGTGGTGAAGATCACAACTACGAGTTTTGCCCCAGCAATCCAGCTTCTGTGTTTTTTGTAGGTAATCAAAGGAACAACCCTTATTCTAACTTTTATAATCCAGGTTGGCGCAACCACCCCAATTTCTCGTGGGGAGGACAAGGAAGCAATGTGCAAGCACAACCAAAGGTGAACCAATCGGGATTTACTAAAGCACAGGTAATGCCCCAGCAAAATAAGCAGGCTTTGCCCCAGCAAAGTTCGGAGAGTTCTCTTGAGGCAATGATGAAAGAATATATGGCTCGTACAGATGCCGCAATTCAAAGTAATCAAGCTTCAATGAGAGCCCTGGAATTGCAAATGGGCCAGCTAGCTAATGAGCTGAAGGCAAGGCCTCAAGGGAAACTTCCTTCAGATACTGAACACCCTAAAAGGGAAGGTAAGGAGCAGGTAAAGGCAGTGACCCTTAGGAGTGGTAAGCCACTAGAAGAAAGAAAAGAGCCTAGTAAACCCCAGAATTTAGATAATAATTGTGATAAAAATGTTGTTGTTGAGAAAGAGTTGGAGTCTGGTTAAGGTGCTGGAGGCAGCAATAATGATGCTGGAGCATCTGGTTCTGTTCCAGATGTGGAACCATCTTATGTGCCGCCCCCACCTTATGTACCACCTCTACCTTTTCCACAAAGGCAAAGGCCTAAGAATCAGGATGGTCAATTTAAAAAGTTTTTAGAGATTCTTAAGCAATTGCATATAAATATCCCTTTAGTAGAAGCTATTGAGCAAATGCCCAATTATGCTAAATTTCTTAAGGATATTTTAACTAAAAAGAAGAGGTTAGGTGAGTTTGAAACTGTATCTCTTACTGAGGAATGTAGTGCTATTCTTAAGAATGGGCTACCAACCAAGGCTAAGGATCCAGGATCATTTACTATACCTGTGTCAATAGGTGGAAAAGAGTTAGGTAGAGCTCTTTGTGATTTAGGTGCAAGCATTAACCTTATGCCTCTTTCGGTCTATCGAAAGCTATGTATTGGTGAAGCTAGGCCTACCACCGTCACACTCCAGTTAGATGATAGGTCTATCACATATCCAGAGGGTAAAATTGAGGATGTCTTAGTGAAAGTAGATAAATTCATATTTCATGTTGATTTTATTATCTTAGACTATGAGGCTGATAAAGATGTCCCAATTATTCTAGGTCGTCCAGTTTTGGCTACTGGTAGGGTGTAGATAGATGTTCAAAAACGGGAATTAACAATGAGAGTTTATAATGAGGAAGTGAAATTTAATGTGTTTAAGGCCATGAAGTATCCAGACGAAATGGAAGATTGCTCTTTCATTAGGATTCTGGAGAACACAATTGTTGAGACAGCAATTCAGGATTCGACAAACAAACATTTGGAAGATCATGGAGAGGTTAGTGTAGAGGATTTAAAAGTTTGTTCTTTAGAAAGAAAAAATGAAAAAGAAGTGTTTAGGTGTTAGGATGTTTTTGAGTCTTTAGATTTAGATCAAAGGAAGGCTCCTCCTATTAAGTCATCCCTGATTGAGGCACCCACTTTAGATTTGAAGCCCTTGCCGGATCATCTAAAGTATGTGTATCTTGGGGAGGGTGAGACGTTGCCCATTATTGTTGCATTAGATTTAATGCCAGAGCATGAGGAGGCCTTAATTAAATTGTTGCAGCAATATCGCAAGGCAATAGGTTGGACATTGGCTGACATTCAGGGAATTAGCCCATCTTTTTGTATGCACAAAATCACTCTAGAGGAGGGATCCTTTAGGAGTATTGAGCAGCAAAGAAGGCTTAACCCTGCAATGAAAGAGGTTGTTAAAAAGGAAGTGATAAAATGGTTGGATGCTGGCATTATTTATCCAATTGCAGATAGCAATTGGGTAAGCCCTGTTCAATGTGTTCCTAAGAAAGGAGGTGTCACCGTGGTGAGCAATAAAGATAATGAATTGATCCCAACCAGGACAGTAACTGGCTGGAGGGTTTGCATGGATTACAGGAGGCTTAACAAAGCCACCCGTAAGGACCATTTCCCTCTACCATTTATTGACCAGATGTTGGATAGATTGGCTGGTCAGGCCTACTACTGTTTCTTAGATGGTTATTCTGGGTATAACCAGATTACCATTGCTCCTGAGGATCAGGAAAAAACCACTTTCACTTGCCCTTATGGGACGTTTGCTTTTAGGCGAATGACTTTTGGCCTTTGCAATGCTCCAGCAACATTTTAGCGGTGTATGTTAGTGATTTTTTCCGATATGATTGAGTCCACTGTTGAGGTATTTATGGACGATTTTTCAGTTTTTGGAGGGTCTTTTCAGAGTTGTTTGGATAATTTAGGTAAGGTGTTAAAAAGATGTGAGGATACACATCTAGTTCTTAATTGGGAGAAATGCCACTTCATGGTGAAGGAGGGCATTGTGTTAGGACATAGGATTTCTAAGATCGGTCTAGAAGTTGATAGAGCAAAAATTGAGGTTATTGAGAGACTAGAACCACCGAATTCAGTGAAAGGGATTCGGAGCTTTTTAGGTCATGCTGGATTTTATAGAAGGTTCATAAAAGATTTTTCAAAAATCAGTAAACCTCTCTGTAACTTATTGTGCACTGATCATGTTTTTGACTTTAAAGGCTTTTGAGACTTTAAAGGCTGCTTTAATCTCAGAACCTATTCTTTGTGCACCTAATTGGAATTTACCATTTGAGGTAATGTGTGATGCGAGTGATGCTGCGGTAGGTGCTATGCTGGGGCAAAAGCAAGGCAAATTTATCCATCCTATATATTATGCAAGCAGGGTTTTACATGAGACACAAGTCAACTATACAACTACTGAAAAGGAGTTGTTAGCTGTTGTGTTTGCCTTTGAGAAATTCCGACCATATTTGGTTGGGACCAAAGTAACAGTGTTCACGGATCATGCAGCAATAAGGTATTTAATGTCTAAAAAAGATGCAAAGCCTAGACTAATTCGTTGGGTTTTATTATTGCAGGAATTCGACTTGGAGATAAAGGACAAGAAAGGATCAGAGAATGTCATTGCAGATCATTTGTCTCGTCTTGATCCATCATCATCTTTGCTGAAGCAATCTGCCATTTCAGATTCTTTTCCAGATGAACAGCTTTTTGCTGTTGAGGTAAAGGTAGTCAAGGATATCCCTTGGTATGCTGATATTGCCAACTTTTTGGTCAAGGGAGTCACTCCTATTGACATGGATTGGAGGCAGATGAAGAAGTTTAAGCATGATGCGAAATATTTTTATTGGGATGAACCATTTATGTATAAGCAATGCTCTGATGGTATTATTCGTAGGTGTGTTTCAGGTGATGAAGCAAAAGAAATCCTGGAGCAATGTCACTCTTCGCCGTATGGAGGCCATTTCAGCGGTTAAAGGACGGCTATGAGGATTTTGCATTGTGGATTCTTCTGGCCCTCCTTGTTTAAGGATGCCCATTGGTTCTACAAGCAATGTGATGCCTGCCAAAGGAGAGGAAACTTAGGGCCTAGAGATGAAATGTCTCTTACTTACATTTTGGAAGTTGAATTATTCGATGTATGGGGTATTGATTTTATGGGGCCATTTCCCCCTTCTAATGGTAATGTTTTTATCTTATTGGCAGTTGATTACGTGTCCAAGTGGGTGGAGGCCATTGCATGCCATCAGAATGATGCCAAGACAGTATCAAGGTTTCTTCAATCTCACATATTTGCGTGGTTTGGGACGCCTAGAGCTTTAGTAAGTGATGAGGGTACACATTTTGTTAATAATATCTTAACTAAGCTTTTAGCTAAGTATGGGATCAAACATAGGATAGCTACCCCTTATCACCACAAGCAAATGGTCAAGCTGAAATAAGTAATAGGGAAATAAAATCTATTCTAGAAAAAGTAGTCCATCCATCTAGGAAGGATTGGTCTTTTAGGTTGCATGAGGCTCTTTGGGCTTATAGGACAGCCTATAAGACTCCTCTAGGTATGTCTCCCTATAGGTTAGTATATGGGAAAGCTTGTTATTTACCATTAGAGCTTGAGCATAAAACGTTTTGGGCTTTGAAGATATTAAATTTTGATCTGAGTCGTGCAGGAGCAATTAGAATGCTGCAACTTAATGAATTGGAAGAATTTCGCCAATTTTCTTATGAAAATGCGAAATTGTATAAAGAAAAGACTAAGCTGTGGCATGACAAGAAAATTAGGCCTAAAGAGTTTGTCAAAGGTCAAAGAGTTTTGCTTTATAATTCTAGATTAAAATTGTTTCCCGGGAAACTAAAATCTAAATGGTCAGGGTCATTTATTGTGATTGAAGTTTTCCCCATGGAGCAGTTACTTTGCAAGATGAAAAAGATGGGAGAGTATTCAAAGTGAATGGACAGCGTGTGAAGCACTATTGGGGAGAGGAGTTCCAGTCGAAATATCCTTCACTAAAGCTAGTTGATGATTGAGAGAGCAAGATTTTTGCGAGAGCTTTCGTAAAGCAATATTTTGAGCTCCCAGTGTTCGTTTTAATTTTATTTCTCGCTAAGTTGATTTGATTTTAATGCAGGTATGTGAGATTTAGTCTGTTTAAATCTTTCATGATTTATTTTAAATTCGTTGTTTTTGAATTCCGTAGATTTTATCGTAATTCTGAATATTTTTATTATTTCTGGTAATTTAGTTTTTATTTAATCTGGTTAGTTTAGATTAGATTTTGGATTTTATTTTCAGTTATTTTAAATTCTATTTAGATTAGGTTTAATTACTATTTATCTGATTTATTCGGCTTCAAATAAAAATACAAGATAAGATTTGATTTGAGCGGTTAATTTAAATTTAAATTTCCTGATTTGATTTTTCTATTTTGAATTTGAATTCCGTATTCAAGATTCTTCAGCTAATCTTTTGTTCAGAAGGTTGTTGCGGCAAAGTTATGGCTGAAGCAAATCTTTCATCCGAATAAGAAGGGTTTTGAGGTGAATTAATTACTTTTACCGTTTGATTTTGAATTTTCTGTGGGCAGGTAAATTGCATGGATGCTGCCACGTGTCGCGCAGGGATAATCCAACGGTTTAGCCGTTTGACAGCACATAATTATTTACCATGGGCGATTGAAATTCAAGATTTTACTCTTAATAGATTCGATTTACAAATTAAATTTGAACGGTAATCCCATTTAATGCGGGGCAAAATCTTTCGATTACGATTTGATTTGCTGCAGCTCTATTTATTCCAAAACCTTCGGTAAGTTTTTCTCACTTCATTTTCTTGATCATCCCTTGCTAGTTATATTTTTTCTTCTTTCTCTGTGTGCGATAAACTTCCTTTGAATCTCCGATGGCGAAAACGAGAGTAAGAAAAGAGAGAGATAATGAGGAAGATGAGGTACCTATTACCCCTGAAGCACCGAAAGTGAAAGCAAAGAAGAAGAAAACACCAGAAGAAAAAGAAGCTAAGAGGAGAAGAAGACAGCAGAGGGCTGAGGATCAAGAAGTTGTACAGAAGGTTGTGGAAGATGTTGCTGCCACAGTGGTTGAAGAAGACCCGAAAGAACTAGAATAACAAAACCCAGAGCAAACTGAGCCAAGAGTTGCGGATACAGAGGAAGATCGAGAAGAAAATACAGAGGAAGTTCAAGAAAAACAGGCCGAAGATGTGCAAGAAGAACAGGCAGAGGTTGCGCCTGAAAAAGGTAATGAGCCAGTACAGGAGGCTCGAGTAGAGGTGATCATGTCGGAAGTACCAAAACGTCGCCGCGTAAAGCAAAAAGCGGCCGCATCAAGGTAGTCCGAACTGATACCCCCTCGCCTCCAACCACTGATTCTGAAAGAGAAAATGCAGAGAGAGAGGAGCAAGAGAAGAAAGAAGCCGAAGATAAAGCAAGAGAGGAAGCAGAGAAAAAGGCTGAAGAAGAACGGTTGCTCAAGCAAAGGGCAGATAGGGGCAAGAGTGTTGCTGCAGGATCGGAGGAACCTGACGAAATAGAAGAGCCACAGTTGCCGTATCTTCGCTTCGTCAACAATCTTGTCAGAGCAAAATATGCAGAGTTGCTGAAGAGAGACTTCCTGTTTGAGAGGGGATTCAGTGGTGATCTTCCGCAGTTTCTGAGGGCCGGCATTACGAACCAAGGTTGGGAATCATTTTGTTCAAAGCCTGAATCTGTGAACGCGCAGGTAGTGCGCGAGTTTTATGCAAATATTGACAAAGAAGACGGTTTCCAAGTGATCGTTCGAGGTATTGAGGTCGACTGGAGTCCTGGTGCTATTAACGCACTGTACAACCTTCAAGATTTCCCCCACGCAGCATATAATGAGATGGCTGTGGTGCCATCTAATGAGCAGCTGAGCGACGCTGTGAGGGAAGTTGGTATTGAAGGGGCACAGTGGAGGCTTTCAAAACCAGAGAAAAGGACGTTTCAGTCAGCCTATCTGAAGAGGGAAGCAAATACATGGATGAGATTCATCAAACAGAGATTGCTTCCGACAACTCATGACTCGACGGTTTCTAGGGAACGTGTTCTTCTGGCTTTCGCGATTTTGAGGTCTCTCAGTATTGATGTAGGGAAGATTATTGCTAGTGAAATATCTGGATGTTGGAAGAAGAAAGTTGGGAAACTGTTTTTTCCGAATACGATTACGATGCTTTGCAAGCATGCAGGGGTTCCGGAGAATGAAGGTGATGTTATTTTATTTGACAAGGGAATTATCGATACACCTAACTTGGCACGGCTTCAACGTACGCAAGAGGCACGTCAGGGTGGGCTTGTCTATGGCATCAACACGATCTTAGAACAACTTGCACTGTCGGCCAGCAGGCAGGAGTTTGCCGAGAGGCAAGCTTTAACCATCTGGAACTATGTTAAAACTCGTGGTGCCAATCTGAAGAAGGCGCTGCAAGATAATTTTTTCAAACCGTATCCAGCCCTTCCAGCATTCCCTGAAGATTTATTGAACCCCTGGATTCCGCCCCCACCGATTGAAAGAGAAGAAGAGGATGATGAAAATGAGCAGGGCCAAGAGGACTGACGAATGAAGTGGCCCTGAGCGAGCATGATTTTTGTTCTAGAATTTTTGTTTGCTCGCGCATTTTCTAACCTCCTTTTCTGTCGATGTTATGTTTGCTTCTTTTTAATTTTTCTGTTTCTGAAAAAAATATATCTGCTTTTGTAATTTCTTTTTATGTTTTTAATGAAATTTCCAAAGTTGTTTCTGTTCGATGAGCACTAAGTAACTCTAACTTAACTAATTTTCTTCTGAATTTTTGAAGCTTGGACTGGTTAAGCTTAATTAGATCAAGGTATTCTGATCTCCAGAAACCTTTTGCTTGAGCATTTCTTCTAGCCTGGTCGTTGCTGCGACAAGAAGATTTTTGGAGGTAGTGTTGACTTCTATGATCCACTTTAAGCTTAATTCTAGTCTCACGCTTAGGTTGAAAATTCATATAGAAAAATTTAAGTTTGGGGGTAAGTTTCGTAAAGTTAATGATTCATTGGGGACAATGAATAATTCAAGTTTGGGGGACTTTTTGCTACTCCAATTGTTTTGCTCGAGCATTCCTCTCCTTTGTTATATAATTTGCTAGGTTGTTTAGTAACCAGGGACATTTGTGATACCCACAGTTTGTCCTTGCGTCAAAAGATGACCTAGGAAATATGAAAAATGAAAAAAATTATTTGCTGAAAAAAGTTGATTGTTGAAAGTTTTGCTGAGAAAATTCATGGAGCAAAAGTTTTGAAGGATGAATGATGATCCAGTAGTTTTTCTGTCTCCCAGAACTTAGGTGAGCTTCATCATAAAATGTTGCCATTCTGAGGGGCAAGAGATAGAATAACTAAGGATTTTTTAGCTTTACAAAGAGTATTTAGCCTAGTTGGTGATGAGTTTGAGGCAAGGGTATACTGCACCATAAAGTGGGTCATCCCATGCTTAGGAGCTTATGACTGTAGAGCTGCTTTAAGTCTGAAGAACAAAATTAAACAAAAATATAAACCCCTTGAAAATGTGTTTTAATATATCTGATAATAGAGCTAGGCTGTGGCAAGTTCTTAGAATTAAGTTAAAAGTGGTGATTAATTGTCCATGCCGGAAGAACTATTTTGCTGCAGCAGAGCTTGGTTTTGCAGAATGCTCAGGTAAAGGTTGAAGGTAATGTTGGATTATCTGGTTTGATTAAGCTATGCTTTGTCTGACGTTTTGAATTCTTAAGAGAAGGTTGGTTAGTATTGCTCGGGACGCGCAATATTCAAGTTTGGGGGTGTGATAACTCTCCAAAAGGGAGTTATTTAGGCCTTATTTCTATATTGATTTGTGTGTCTTTTGTGCTAAATAGGGTTGCTTTTAGATGAATATTGCATGTTCTAACCCATTTGGAAGAATGGAAGCTTTGGAAATTATTTTGTGCAGAATATGTTGCTGGGCGACTTAAGGGAGCAAAATCTGTGCTGAAACAAAGCTGGGAGCAAAAACTGCCACGTCACAGCTCGTTAGCCAATTTAACAAATTGAATTATGTGAAGCTATTCTCGGATTTATGGAGCAAGGAGAGCCATCCACGTGTCTAGGTCAACCTAATTCAAGCCTCCTATCACTCTATAAAAGGAGATAGCCGCCCAAGTCAAATTCATTCCACTTTTGGGGAAGAGATCATTCTCATTTCCACGTTTGGGAGCCGAATAGAGGAGAGAGATTGGAGACCATCAAGGAAACCATCATTTGCAAGCTGATCAAGGGAATTAATATTTTCTTGTATTATTTTGTGAATATGGATATGCTTACTCAGATTGTAACGTGTGTTTCCATGCATTTTATAAACTAAGTAGCTCTAGGCGTTGGTTAGGGAGCATGTAATTATCGTGTTTAATCTCTAGTAATAAATATTGATTTGATGCATCTTGATTCATTGTTGTGTTCATTTCTATTTTATGCCCGCCTGGCCAGTCGGTATGAATACCTCTCTCTAGTTTCAGGGATGATTTAGGGAGTGTGTGGCGGTTAATCACACTAGATCACTGTGTATTGGTGAACGCCAGTGACTGAGCTAGGGATAGCCAGTTGCCTAGTGCTTGATCGGTAGAGCTTCATTGGAGTTGAAACACATTCTAAAAAATCCGGAGTTCCGGGAGGAATCCGCTAATAATACTGCGAGAGTTTTGCATGATCAATAATATTGCTAGAGCATCTTTTAAAACAATTACTACATTCTGACCAGCGCCTGTTTCGAATCTGTCTGCCTATTTGTTTACTTCCTGTTCTGTCATTTCTTTTGCTTCAGCATTCTATAAAAACCAATCATTTTAACCACTTTTGAAACCATTGAAAAACTAAACAAAATAGATAAAGTGAAAGCTAGTTCAGACCTTGGATTCGATAAATACTTATTACTTGCTGCGGATTGTGTATACTTGCACAGAGTTCTAGAGTCTTTTTATATCTTATTTTTACTCACTCTGGAAACCCAACAGTCACCAAGGGGGTCCTTTTATAGGCCCGGAATAGGGACAGTGTCGCGACGCTGTGACGTCATCAACTTGTCCACCAAGAAATGGGATAGCGTCGCGACGTTGTCCTCACAGCGTCTCGTCGCTATGCGGTTTCCAGACCCAGCAGGCGCGGATTTGGGCTTGAAACTTAGGCCAACTTCAATTCTTTTTGGATCTTCTCTTGCATGGTTGACTCTTGTGCTCCCCCCTTGACCCATGGTTGGATATTTGGCTTGGATTGCTCATTTTTGGGCCTTTTTTCCACCAAAAATCCATAAAATGCTCCTTTAAGACAAAATAGTAAATTATTTTAGATTTCTTCAATAAAAACACAATTAATGCACTCAAAAGCTTAATAATTTAGGACTAAAATAGCGACATTTCTGCCCGCTATCATCGATCTACTAATCATGGTTATCCAAAGTGGACAAGAAATATATCTACAGTGAGGGGAGTGCAGCTACGGGCTATAGTGGAGTGTCCCGGAAGCTAACGAACGATGAATGACTAGGTTAATGAGATTAACCGGTTATCATCATTTCGTTGGAGCCCATGATCTGTAGGTCCATTAGGTCCCTCTACTAGCTCAATAGGAATAAAACTTGGAACAATATAATAGGTTAATATTTGAAACGTTCAAAATTCGAAAAAGGATACAAAAGTCACTTATATACGATATTTAACGACATATTAGTTTAATTATGAATTAAATGTAAAATGAGAGTTATATATTTAAATACGATTTAAATATTAAACACGTGAATAGGGATTCATGTTCGAGAAAATTCGTTGGGAGAAAGAAACCAAGATTGCACAAATGGTATTAATTTAATATGAGATATTAAATTAAATAATTTTATTTTAATTAAATAAATGTTATTTAAATTAAAATAAAAATAAAAGAAAGTGGGATTATTCATAATTTTATTTGCAAATTTTGAAGTTAAAAGAAATTCTAAACTTGGCAAATTCTGGAGGTGGTGCTTAATGACTAATCACTTGTAATTAGCCTTATTGCACCACCTAATCCTGTGACTCAAAATGATCCCTATTTGTTATCAATTTTTTGTGCAATTCTTGTGCATGATTTTCCTCTATATATAGAGGATAAGCTGATGAGAATTAGTGGATTTCTTCAACCTAAAATGCTGTCAAAATTCTCCCAAGAACTTCCATGTTCATACTCTCAAGCTTGCTTATACCCATAAGTTTTCCTTTTCAATTCCTATCAATTGAGGATCCCACAATCCGTTCCAAGGCCCCAGGATAGTAGAGAAGATCCAAGTGGTTGTCCAAAAGTCATTCGTGTGAATTATAAAGCATCAGATTATACGAATTGGGAGCTCCAAGAGGTAGGTACCTTATTACTCTATTTTTGTTCTTATGGACAGCATGTCTTCTAGGATTAAATTGATCAAATTGTGTGCCTAAGATCAAAAATTGCTTCCGCATGTGTGATATTAACACCTACACTTAGGTGTTGTCCAACCTTTATAAGTCCTGGAACATGTTTATAAAGGGGCCATCGTTGTTGTTTTAGTTAAAAATCATGTAGTTCATCAATGCCCATTTAGTCTCGTCGCCTATATGGCTTTGCCCGACCCTTATAGGTTCTTAAAGAATGTGATAATAACTGGTTGTTGCTTGCTGTCCAATGGTTGTATAGCCTTAATTCCGACATCCAGCAAATGCTCACTGCCCGTAACGCCTTAGACGTGGTTGCCCATGGTCTAAAGGTTTTGGGTTTTTAATTTGGGGAATTTTGGGTGGCTGTCGAGAAATAAATTAGGTGTTTTCTCAGTTAGAGGTTGCTTTTCAAGCATGTTGTAGTATCTTTAGGTTGGTTCTGATTTATCCGAGGTTGTCCTTGTTATTTAGGAGCTTCCAGGACTGCCTTGGATTGTTGGAGTTGCTTGGGAGCTCTATAGGTAAGTAGTTTCTACTTACTAAGCTTGTTTGATTGCATGAAGTATGATTGATTGTTACCTATTTTACTTGTATCTGTGGTATGTATGAAATATTATATGTGAAATGTTGTGTTGTGATCATTAAAGTGCTTTGTATAAAGCATGAAATGTATATTCTGTGTTGCTTGAGATGTGTATGCTTAAGGTGTTTAAACATGATGAGTGTTTGTCTTAAGCATGATGAGTGTTTGGGTGTTAAGTATGATGAGATATCGTGTTGAGCATGTTTCTGTATCGACCCCAAAATTCGGTTTAAACTAGGAGACATTACTAAACATTTACCCTAATGCCTGATAGCGAGCATAGCTAGCTATCTTTACTTATTTAATTTAGCTAGTCTTTGATGATTATTGGCCATTTTATTGCACTTTATTGATTATTTTGTAGGAAATGGTTGATTGGAGCTATAGCGCAATATTGGAGTTAATCGGGTGCTCGGGACGTGAAAAAATGCAAAGGAATGAAAAAGAATCAAAGAGAAAAAAAGTCAACATTCGGTCAACATTTGACCAGCGTCGAGACACCATCCCTTGAGCGTCTCGACGCTGGCATTCCATATCAGAATAGGCGCAAAAAGGTCACAGCGTCGAGACGCTGCGACCTTAGCGTCTCGACGCTGCGTAATTTCCTTTCCAGAATACGCGTGTTTAGAGGCAGCGTCTCGACGCTACGACGAAAAATCAGTATTTATAGTTCTTTTCGGCTAGGTTTTTAGGGGATTCAATTTTGGGACCTTTGGGAGCCGTAAAACAGAGGATCGAGGCTGAACAAGAGGGAGAAAAGCGGAAATCAACCCATCGTTCGTGGGGATCGTGACGGGGACGTTCGGTCTCGGCCTACATTGAGTTTTCTTTTCCCTTTCCTTTTCTCTAGTTAGATTTATGGCTTTATTATGTTTAGTTGAGCTTGTAATACAAATCATGAGTAGCTAAACTCGTAGCTTAGGGATTGATGTAGTTGATTGAGTTTATGGATTGATTTATAGTTTAAGTTGTGCAATGTTTATTATGTTTGTAATCTTGATTTAATGCTTTCAATTAATTGGCCATTAGTTGGATGATTTATGTTTTGAATCTAGCTCGGGAGAGGGGATTTGATATAGACATACTCAAGATTGCATGACTAAAGTTTATTTTCTAATTCGTGACGGTTTTAGATTAACTTTAGAATTGGTCAAAAGATCTCATTGCCTTGCATATTAATAAACTTAGATAGGGATATCAAGTTGGTTAATTTGCATGAGAATCAATTATACTCGGGAGAGGTAGTTGTGATTAAAGGGTCTTTGGCTCATAATTTCATTGTGCATAATAACTTACTCCTTAAAATCAATCCTAGACTAAATCGGCGAAATCAATTCCCTAAGTGTTTTTTCCCAATTGAATTTCCACACCTTTTTACTTGCTTTGATTTAGTTTTCATATCATTCACTCACTACTTTTTGATCCCTAAATAAAATTGAGCAAGATAATTCACAATACTTGATTTGCTTAAAAATCCAATCCAGAGGACGACACTCGTTTATACGAACACTTTATTATTACTTGACCCGTGCGCTTGCGGTAAGGAAAAGTCCACATCAAGTTTTTGGCGCCGTTGCCGGGGATTGGCACATTTAGCTAGATTGATATTGTGAAAAAATTGTTTGATCTTAATTTAGGGTGTATTTTTACTTTTCTAGGTTGTTTGCATTTTTTTTTCCCTTATTTGTTTTTCTTTCCATATTTGTTTTTTTTTAGTTTAGGTTGTTTGATTTTTTTTTTCCATAGATAGATTCTTTTTCCTTTTTAGTGTTTTCTTTCCTTTTTAGATTAGTTTTTCCTTATTTGTTAGATTCCTTATTTGTGTTTTGCCATATTTATTTTGCATTCCATATTAGGCTATTTTGTTTCCTTTTCTAGATTATATTTTCCATATTTAGATTAGTTGTTTTCTTTTCTTTATTTTCTTTCCTTATTTGTTTTCTTTCCTTTTTAGGGTAGATTTGTTTTTTATATGCGAAGTAATAAAGATTTGATTTTGGCACCTTTGGATCCCGAGATCGAGAAAACAATTCATAGGATTCGAAGAGAAAATAGAGAAATTATTCAAATGGCTGACCAAAATATACCTGAGGAGCCTAGGCCTATTAGAGACTACTTTCAGCCCGTGTTTCAGGGGCAACAGTCGGGGATTGTATATGCCCCGATCAATGCCAACAACTTTGAGCTGAAGACTGGTCTCATTCAGATGGCTCGAGATTGTGCTTATAGAGGATCGCCCACCGAAGATCCAAATTCTCATCTTAAATCATTTTTGGACATTTGTGGGACGGTAAAAATTAATGGAGTCTCTGAGGATGCCATTCGCTTACGCTTGTTTCCTTTTTCTTTGCAGGATAAAGCACGAGATTGGTTGCAGTCCATTCCCCCTGGGAGCATCACCACCTGGGATGCTTTGGTCCAGGCCTTTTTAAAGAAATTTTTCCCTCCTGCAAAGACGGTCAAGCTGAGGACCGAGATTGGGACATTCCAACAACAATATGATGAGCAGCTGTTCGAAGCTTGGGAGCGATTTAAAGAGCTACTGAGGAAGTGCCCTCAGCATGGCTACCCCGACTGGCTCCAGGTTCAATTGTTTTATAATGGTTTAACTCCTAGTACGAAAACGATTGTTGATGCAGCTGCAGGTGGGACTCTGTTGTCCAAGACCGTGGAAAATGCTCGAACATTATTAGAGGATATGGCCACCAACAGCTATCAGTGGCCATCTGAGCGGTCTGCACCTAAAAAGATTGCTGCTGGAGTGTTTGAGGTTGATAAAGTAAGTGCACTCCAGGCCCAGATGACCTACCTTGCTAATGCTTTTATGAAATTTTCAGGTACAGGGAGTGCACAGTCAATTGAATCAGCTGCTGCTTTGGCATCTAGACCTCAGGAGGAGACCATTGAACAGGTTCAGTATGTATCAAATTCTAATTTTAGGGGATATAATAATAATTCTACACCTACACATTATCACCCTAACAATAGGAACCATGAAAATTTCTCTTATGCCAATACTAAGAATGTTCTTAATCCCCCTGGTTTTGCCCCTCAAACTCAAGAAAATAAAAAGTTAGAAGATCTTGTTGGAGCTTTCATTGCAGAGTCTAGTAACAGGACAACCAAATTAGAGGAGGCAGTCTTTGCCATCAACACCACGGTGAATGGCCACGGTGCTGCCATCAAGAATATTGAGACTCAGCTGGGACAGTTGGTAAGTGTTGTAAGTACCATGAATAAAGGTAAGGCCCCAGCTGAACAGGAGAAAACTCAGATGGAGTACTGTAAGGCAGTCACTGTTCATCAGGAGGAAGCTGAAGAGGAGCCTGAGTCTGAGGATTATGAAACGCCCACAGGGGAAGCTGAGGAGGACACATCAGCAGATGAGGCTGAAAAGCCTAACCTGGAGCCTCCTATTCCTTCTCCCACACTGATGGTTCCCAAGGAAAAGAAAAAGAAAAAGAAGAAAAAGAACAATCAGGTTCAGTTTGATAAATTTATGAATGCTTTTATGAATCTGAACATTAATATTCCTTTTGCAGAGGCATTAGAGATGCCACAGTATAACAGGTTCATGAAGGAGTGGTTAGCAAAGAAGCGAAAGGAAAAGAAGGTTGACACCGTATATCTCGCTTCCACATGCAGCACCAGAGTACAACAGAAAGTACCTGAAAAAGTAGCAGATCCAGGGAGTTTTTCTGTTCCTTGTAGTTTTGGTACTTATTCTTTCAGAGCATTATGTGATTTAGGTGCTAGCATCAATATCATTCCTCTATCTCTGTGCAAAAAGTTAGACATAGGTGAGATTAAATCTACTCCTGTAAAGCTCCAATTGGCTGATCAGTCTGTGGTTAGACCAGTTGGCATTGTAGAAAATGTCTTAATCAGAGTAGGTAGATTTTTCCTCCCTATTGATTTATATGTTATGGACATGATAGAAAATCCTTCGATGCCTGTCATATTAGGAAGACCATTCCTCACTACTGGGCGAGTAATTATTGATATTGAGCGCAGGGAGCTCACTGTAAGAGTCAAGAATGACAAAGAAATATTTAAAGCAGTTGAAGACTCTAAGGGACACTCGGATGTGCTTTTCATGAGCTACAAGAAAGGTACAAGAAAGAGCACCACTGTTGGATTCACAGAAAAGAAGCCTCCTTGAAGCACGGCCAACACGTCGAGCTAATGACGTTAAACAAGCGCTTATGGGAGGCAACCCAAGTAAGTGTAGTTGTGCTTTTCTGTTTGCTTTTGATTCATTGTTTGTTTTTGTGTTGTAGGTCTTGTTTTCTGTCTCTCCTTTGCTTTCAAGCTTTCAAGATTTCAAGCAAGAAGTCATCCTCAACTCAGGCCAGTATTATTCACTCCTCTCATTCTTTTATTGTTCTCATGCTTGTTTATGCCTTAATTTCTTTATACATTGAGGACAATGCATGTTTTAAGTTTGGGGGTGGATTAGCATGTTTGTGGAGCCCTTGAGCATCTGAGTTCGGGCTATAGTTTTGAGCTTTCTTTGAATTAAGCATATGGTTGTTTTCTGGATGCTATTTTTGCAAGATTATGATGTCCTAGGATAGGCTTTCTTGTCAATTTTCAAGCTTGCGATGAGTTGTAAGCATGAGTGCCCAAAAAGGGAGACTTTTTAAACTTTTTCTAGGAGATGGCTTGCATGAGTAGAGTATTTGTCTTGGCGAGATTTGGATTTGAATGCTTAGGAGCGAATTATCAGGTTCATATGCTTGTTGTCACCTCGATAGGTGTAGGGTAGAGCTAAAGAGTTAATTTTTTTTGCAAATTAGCATGTTTGATCTTGCTTAGGAGGAAAGAAAAGAATAATTGCTTATCATGCTCATAAAGAAAAAATCAATTTTATTGTTACAATTTGAAATCGAGAAAGTCATGACTTGTGCACACAAAGCAATGAGTAATAAAGATTTAGGCAAAAAGAGCTACCCCTGTTGTGATCAGTTAGGCCAACCAGAGAAATCTCAGGTTAAGGGTCCCTGCAATGGGTGTGTGAAAGCTAGTGCCACATATACTTGCTTAATTTAATTGTTAATTATAAGCACCTAAGTTGGGAGGAAAACAAACTAATTTGTTTCATTAACTCATTAGTGAAACCTTAGTGCCAGTGTAGAGGGAAGATGAGCTGAGAGTTTAATAATCCAATCCCGGGCTAGTAGAGTCTGATCTTGTTGAGTTAGATCTCGCTTATGCAAGTTAATTTTGGAGAAATTTTAATTTGTTTCCCTCATTGGTCCTTGTGTGCATATCTCTTGCTTGCTTGACTATTGACTTTTGAGCCTTGAGGATTGAGTCATGATTATTGCATCCATTCTTCCATTGTATGTTTAATTTGTAGTTTGCTCGAGGACTAGCAAAAGCTTAAGTTTGGGGGTATTTGATAGCGAGCATAGCTAGCTATCTTTACTTATTTAATTTAGCTAGTCTTTGATGATTATTGGCCATTTTATTGCACTTTATTGTTTATTTTGTAGGAAATGGTTGATTGGAGCTATAGCGCAATATTGGAGTTAATCGGGTGCTCGGGACGTGAAAAAATGCAAAGGAATGAAAAAGAATCAAAGAGAAAAAAAGTCAACATTCGGTCAACATTTGACCAGCGTCGAGACACCATCCCTTGAGCGCCTCGACGCTGGCATTCCATATCAGAATAGGAGCAAAAAGGTCACAGCGTCGAGACGCTGCGACCTTAGCGTCTCGACGCTGCGTAATTTCCTTTCCAGAATACGCGTGTTTAGAGGCAGCGTCTCGACGCTACGACGAAAAATCAGTATTTATAGTTCTTTTCGGCTAGGTTTTTAGGGGATTCAATTTTGGGACCTTTGGGAGCCGTAAAACAGAGGGAAAAACAGAGGATTGAGGCTGAACAAGAGGGAGAAAAGCGGAAATCAACCCATCGTTCGTGGGGATCGTGACGGGGACGTTCGGTCTCGGCCTACATTGAGTTTTCTTTTCCCTTTCCTTTTCTCTAGTTAGATTTATGGCTTTATTATGTTTAGTTGAGCTTATAATACAAATCATGAGTAGCTAAACTCGTAGCTTAGGGATTGATGTAGTTGATTGAGTTTACGGATTGATTTATAGTTTAAGTTGTGCAATGTTTATTATGTTTGTAATCTTGATTTAATGCTTTCAATTAATTGGCCATTAGTTGGATGATTTATGTTTTGAATCTAGCTCGGGAGAGGGGATTTGATATAGACATACTCAAGATTGCATGACTAAAGTTTATTTTCTAATTCGTGACGGTTTTAGATTAACTTTAGAATTGGTCAAAAGATCTCATTGCCTTGCATATTAATAAACTTAGATAGGGATATCAAGTTGGTTAATTTGCATGAGAATCAATTATACTCGGGAGAGGTAGTTGTGATTAAAGGGTCTTTGGCTCATAATTTCATTGTGCATAATAACTTACTCCTTAAAATCAATCCTAGACTAAATCGGCGAAATCAATTCCCTAAGTGTTTTTTCCCAATTGAATTTCCACACCTTTTTACTTGCTTTGATTTAGTTTTCATATCATTCACTCACTACTTTTTGATCCCTAAATAAAATTGAGCAAGATAATTCACAATACTTGATTTGCTTAAAAATCCAATCCAGAGGACGACACTCGTTTATACGAACACTTTATTATTACTTGACCCGTGCGCTTGCGGTAAGGAAAAGTCCACATCAATGCCAATTTAATGCCCCTAAAATTTCGGCAGCATAACAGCATAACTATAGCTACCCAGAAATTTTAGACACCTGGAAAACAAGAATATACACTTCTAATTCCAAGTCACAACTCTACTTCACTTGACAACATTCCGACATACTCATTGAATTAAAAACTAACTTCAAATCTCAAGCAGGTATAACACGAGTCAAATCTCGTAACAAGTAAAACTAAATAAACAAGAAAGTCCACAACATTTATAAAGAAAACTCGTAACGTTTAATGCTACATTTGAAACAGTACAACCAAACTATCACCAACGCTTTGCTCCATCATCAACTAAAGGATATCAATGACATCTTAGAAGTTAGGCCACAACCTAAACCGAGCTCAAACCTAAGAACAAATATGAAAAAGAGATGATCAAAGACAAGTCTACATAGACCAGCTAACTATGGTCTTTCTCTCGCCATATCTCCTCTACATCACCAAGTTCGAATATGTTTACAGCACCTACAAAACTTGGTGGTGGGTCAGTACAAAACCACGGTACTGAGTAAGTGGCTCACGCCTGAAGAGCCATCAAACAACATACATATACAGGACAAATATCATGGTTTTCAACTACAATATCACCGTGCCTCATATACAAGATGAACAATCAATACAAGGAAGCATACTCAACTAATGCAATTGTAAACCCGAGACTTTCCTTGGATCATTTACTCTTGTCATCTATTGTGGTTTCATTGTTGAATTTAAGTTGTTGGGATTTCCTAATTTAAAAGAAGAAAAGGAATGAAGAAAAGAATGGAAATAAGGAAGAAAAGAAAACAAAAGAAAAGGAAAAGGAAAAGGGAAAAAGGAAAAAAAAAAAAAAAAAAAGAAAGGAAATAGGAAATAACCCATTCGGTGGGTAGTGGATTTGGGAAGACTCCACCACCGACAATCAACTACTTCAGCCCACTACCAGTCATTTTCTTCATCATTTTGCATCCAAGGTTACAGAGCACTTGAGGGAAAGAGTGAGGGAACAAGAAGAAGAAGATTTTCGTGGTTTTGAGGTTGAAGAAGATAGGAAAAGCTCAAGCAAAACCAGCCATTGCAGAATCTGTGTTCAACCTGTCAACCCCTGGTTTTTTATTCGGTTTGAGCTACACAGAAGGAATTAAGAAATGAGGTTTGATTTTCTTGAAATTTAATCCATTTTCTAACCAATTTCATGAAGGAAGCTTGAGCTAAATCTGATGAGAAGTTTATGGTTTTTGAAATGGAAAACAGAGCACAGGATTTTCGTGCAAACCAGGAGGATCTCTGGTGTTCTCTGGTGTTTTGAGCATTCTGGGATGTACAAGTTGAATCAAAAACTCTATTTGGTATGGTTGGAAAGCTTATTCAATTTCCTACAACTTTCGTGAAGAATTCGTGAGCCAAAAATGACTTGAAGTAGGTTTATTTTACGGAGAAAGATAAAGGGCAGCAGAGAACCTCGAATCTGTGTTGTCTGTGTTCGGGGCATTTCTGGACAAATTGGTTGGGAATCTCGTTTTCATTTCTTCAGGTAAGTTGTAGAGTGTTCGCAAATGAAGAGTTTGCTGTATAGTACATTAATTTATGGGTGTTGGAAGTTAGGGTATAGAATCTGGAAAATCTGGAAAGTAGAATGTGAGTGTGATTCTTAATTCAATTGTTTAGAAATTCATGAGCATGGAAAGCCAAAACTAATTATGGTTCTGATGCTCGGTTTTGGTTGGTTGACAGGCCAAGAGGAAATAGGTCGGGTCTATAAACCAGGGAACTAGCTAAGACGGTGAGTGACAAAATGAATTTCGAAAATTGTTTCCAACGGTTGTTCATGTTTAGATGTTTTACATGCTTTTCTATAAATGATACATGGTTTTTATGAATGGTTTCAAGCTTAAGTTATGAGCTTAGATTTTCTAATGAGATTTATAAATGAGCACGTGATTATTGAGTTTCAAAAAAATAGTTGAAACGACATCCTTTTAAGTCAAGCATGAATTAGCAAGAATTATTTAAAGATTTTCGGTTTTTTCACGAGCAAGCTGAATAAGCTTGAGTTTTACGAGAGATAACGATAAGCAGGCATGTTCTAATGTTTTCATGGGATTTTCTGAGATTTTTATTGAGTACATGACTGAGATATTGAGCCCGAGGCTATATGGTATCGTGTGCACACAGGTTATATTCCGTTGTTGACGTTGAGTGTACTCCGTGACAACGATGCTGTCGTGAGTGCTGGGCGGGCCCCACTACGACAAAGACGATGGGAGTGCTGGGCGGGCCCCACTACATCGTAGGACTAGTAAACGTTGGTTGTACTGGGCGTGCCCTACACAACGTAGATCGGTCATGTTAGTTAAAATGTTTGATGTACTTGATATGTCTTGCTAGATTTTTAATGACGAGCCTGCGATGTTTTTAAGAAAGCTTTTATCGTTGCAAGTTTATGTTTAACGCCTTGGTTGAGCATCTTTATACGTTTAAAGTTTTATCACGTGTTCTGATTTCCGAATGTACAGTTTTAAAGTTAGTCACTCACTGGACTTCGTAGCTCATTCTTTCAAAATGTTTTTCCACTTTCACGTAGAGATCGAGCTCCCGGTGCCTGATACACTGCCAACGTCTGCTGAAAGTTCTAGATCAAGCTCCAGTACGTGGGTGGAGTTGTATTTTGAGTCCGTCTATATTGTAAATGTTTTGTAAGGATTGGACAATTTAGTCCTAGAGGTCATGGTTGTATAAACCCCATTTGTATATGTTTTTGGTTGTGAAATCTATATCAGGTTATTTTCCAAATCAAGTTATGTCAGGGCTGCACCTCGTGTATATTAGAAGGTTTTCAGGGATTCCGCTGTGTTGTGTTTCATGTCGAATGTTTTATATCTAAGATTAGTATGTTTATCAGGTTCTACATTTCAGGAGGGTTAACGGGTATCGTTACAGGAGGACGATGTTCGTTGGCTTCACGCCATCTTCCGGACTAAGCTAGCAGCTGGTCTGGGAGGGGGTGTGACAGCAATCGTGCAACAACCATGCACCCAAACACATGAATTTCGGCACCATGCCATGCACATTCAAAACACATGAATTCCGCATCATGCCATGCACACTCGATTTTCTCTCAAGCTCCACGAGCTCGCTCAACACTCGTAGCCCTCACAAAGCTCTCTGAGACTGACTCCTTCGAGTCACGCAGACCCCTAACCATATTACCCAGGGCCTCAACGTTTCTCTACGACGCTCAGCGTTCTACCCTTGACCATATTACCCAAGGCCTCGAATTGTGCATCGCCCCTTGACCATATTACCCAAGGCACCCAATGACTTTCACAACATATAGACTCATCACATCGCCCCTTGGCCATATTACCCAAGGCACCCGATGCTCCTCTTAATCCATTAGTGACATACCACCCCTCGACCATTTTTACCCGAGGCACCTGGTATTCACCTGACTTTCCTTTTTAATCACACAAGGCCCTCTGACCTCACAATCTCATTAGAATGCATGAGTCCTACACATCATGCCACTAGATCATGCTTTATGCCCGAAAGACATGACAACTATGCAGCACGCTCACAACATATATAACATGTTCATTTTGACAATCATAATGAAGCACCAAGCTAATCAACCAAGATCTATCAAAACATCCCAACAATCCAACATACCTAACATACATCTAGCCAATGTCTCACACAACGTATAATTCAAGAAGCGATATGTATAGCACATAGAAATATAACATGGACAAGGCAAACAACATGCTAGCACACAACAAACAGACTCAACAGGTAGAAATCCACTTACCATTCTTTTTAAAGCGCTTCTAAATTACCATGGCAAGCTCTCAAACACAACTTAAGAGCTAGATTGAATACTTTGAATCAATTTAAAACTAGAAGAAAGAGTTTCAAGAGTTAACGACCGATCTACAACACTTTAAGAACTTTGAAACGACTTAAACAAAGCTAAAACTAACTAAACCTTACGAAACGAGATTGAACACTTACATGGAAGGAGTTCAAATCCACTGAACGATGAATACCCAAGGATTAAAGGCTCGCCTAAACTAATATGAACGAGGCCGAAAGAATTTAAACTACTTTAGAACACTTTAAACGAGTGTGAGAGGGTTGAAGTGCATGGTTACCTACTGAACGCCTCCAAACGGCCTCGAGACCTTGCTGGTCAGTGACCAAAGGTGTTTGACAATGCACAATCGAAGTTACCGAACTATGGGTAAACTGTTTTGAGGCCGTTCGAATTGTGGGTAATTGTCGAACACTAGATTCGAGCCCAAAAGCTCGTTTGTTGGTGTTCGAAGAAGCTTAAACCTGCAAATTAGAAGTCGTTAAGGAGTGGGCATTCTTTATTTGAAGTCGAATAAGCGTGGGTAAACCATATTAGAGCCATTTGGGTTATGGGTAACTCAAATTCGAAGTCTAAAGAGTATGGGTTCAAGCGAAAACTTACCAGAACGTCGAACAAACGACATAAGAGGGTTGAAAACAGTGCGAGACTCGCTAGACCGAGAGAGAGGGCGGCTAAACGACATGTACGCATCTGGGCTTCGCAGATCGACCACTAGAAACCCACAACCTCATGGATCTCTTGCTGATCGTGCAAAAAAAAAAGAACGAGAGTGAGGAATAGATTCACGTGGTCTGCTTGCTGCTGGCCGAAACAAGAGAGAGAGAGAGGGAGAGAGAGAAGCAACCTGTGACTCACCCAAGGGGAGAGAGATATTCAACAATGAGTAAACTTCCAGCGTGGGTATGCTCGACGAAGACGCAGAAGCTTAAGACGGAGAGACAAGCTGATACCGTATTGCTGCCGGTGAAACAAACTGAGAGGGAGGAAGAGAGAGGCGCGACGGAGGGAGGAAGACGGCGGCAGTGCAAGGAAACGGGGAGGGAGGCTGCCGGCGACTGAAAACACGAGAGGGAGGGAGGAAACGCGTTCTGCACGTGATGAGGGAGAACAAGAATGAACGAGGGAGCTTGCAAGGGGGTTTGGCGGCGTGAGAAGGAAGAAGGAGAAAAGATGGGCTCTAGGGTTTTTCTTTTAATTTTCCTTTTAAAAAAATCACTTTAAGAAAATAAAACTCATTTTAGAAAAGGGGGAAAGGTCTTGAATTAACCAAATCAATTCCACTTTAACCTCCTAACTCTTAAGAGATTTGGAGTAGAAAATAACCCAAATGATTTGGAATTAAAACTAATCCAGAGGGATTTGGGTCTTTTGAGATTTAAAATAAATGTCGAATATTAAACCTCTAAACTTTTGGAAATCAAAGATTTAATTAAAAATCCATTTTCCCTAAATTATAAAAATTTAATTTTACGACCCAAGGCTAAGCTTAAATTCTAACTTTCCAATTTAGAATAAGAACGCTTAACAAATCCCAAAATGGCTTGATTTTGAAACGCGGGGCGTTACAGTTTCAGTCTGGCTTGCATGTTGCATGGGGGTGTGTAGCATGAGTCGGGTGAGAGGCGCAGCACATGGTGCGGAATTCATGTGTAGCGGAGCGTGTCGTGGAAATCACGTGGGTGTGAGTGCGGAGCATGACGCGGAAATCACGTAAGAGTGGCGCAACACATGGAGCGGAATTCATGTGGGGTAGGTGCGAAGCATGACGCGAAAATCATGTAATTAGCGGAGCATGACTCGGAAATCATGTAATTAGCGGAGCATGACGCAAAAATCATGTATTAGCGGAGCATGACGTGGAAATCATGTATTAGAGGAGCATGACGCATAAATCATGTAATTAGCGGAGCATGACGCGAAAATCATGTGGAGTCTAGTGCGTATGATGCATTTGCATGAGTTTGTTGTCTTTAAGCATGTTGTTAGTTTATGGCATAATAACATGTTAGATGTTTGTGGTTGTATAAGCATGTTGCTTGTTCGTGGTTGTGAAAGCATGTTGGATGCGTGTGTTAAGCATGTTGGTAGTGTTGTTTGTTGTTTGTGGCTTGGTAAGTGTGAGCTGCTTACCAGTACTACAGTTGTACTGATACCCCCTTCCCCATCTTCCCCCCCAACATTTTAGATGTTGCAGGTGTGGATGACGAGTTGGACCTTGGTGAGGAAGAGGAGAACTTCGAGGAGGAACCCTAGGGCATTTGGGTTTTCTTTCCCTTATTTTGGTGGATTAGGCTATAGTTGATTTAGTTTGATTTTGCTATGCTTAAGTAGGCTAGCTTAGTTTGTTAATTGTTGATCTATGATGGAGAGTTTTGGTTGAGTGGTTTATATTATGAACTTAAGGTTTAGTTCTAATGTTATCTCATTTAATGAATAAAAGCTGAATTAGTAACGTGTTCTATTTCGTGATTTGTTTAATGAATGTTGTTACGAGGTCTGACTCGTATAGTGAAGTAGGTTGTGAATCTGAATTGTAGTTTGGTGGAGTTGGGTTGAATGTTTAGAAGTATTTTGTTGCTTATCAAGTGTCGTAAAATTTATGTTTAGGCCATTTTACGTCGTTATGCTGTCGAAATTTTCGGTACATTCGGTTTAAAGTGGTTTAGTTCCGTGGTTAATGGCTTAAGGGTTGTAGTAGCGTCTCTAGGCTAGAGGTTGGAAACCCTGGGGCGTTACACTATATTATTATTTGACCCGTACACTTGCAGTTAGCAATTTGCACATCAAGTTTTTTGCACTGTTGTTGGGGATTGACATATTTAGTTAAATTGATATTGTGAAAAAATTGTTCGGTCTTAATTTAGGGTGTATTTTTATTTTTCTAGTTTGTTGCATTTTTTTCCATATTAGTTTTCTTTCCATTTATGTTTTTTTTCCTTTATTGTTGTTTCCTTTTTTTGTAGATTCCTAATTTAGTTTTTTCCTTAATTGTTTTAGTTTTCCTTATTTGTTAGGGTAGATCTCTTATTTCTATTCTTTTCCTTATTTATTTTAGTGTTTTCCTTATTGGTTTTGATTTTTACCTTTTTAGTTAGTTTCTTTCCTTGTTTGTTATTTTCCTTATTTATTTATTTATTTATTTATTTATTTATTTATTTTCGTTTTAGTTGTTTCCTTTTCTAATTTTTTTTTCCTTTTTTTGTTTTCTTTCCTTTTCTGATAGTTTTGCTTTGAGTGTCCTAGTTCATTGTTCTTGTTGTGTTGTTATTTGGTGTTTGCATCTAATTGAGAGCCTAATTATCATTGGTGTTTTAATTGATTTGAATGACTTTTTATAATTTTGGGTGACCCGTTAGGGAATCTGAGCTAGAAGAACCAACACCATCTTCCAATTTTTCATTTTCAAGTTATACCCCTCTAAAAGAAAATTCTCCCTTAGAAAACATACTTCAAAAATATATTGAGGAATCTAGAGCAATGAGTCTAAAATGTTAAGAATCTATAAACAGACTTCAGACCCAAAGGGAAGTTAGTGAAGTGGGATCCACTTCCATAAGTTGTCTAGTGAGTCATGTGGATACTGATTCATCAACACCCATCTAGGAGCTTAATTCTTTCGATTTTGTTATGGTTGAGCATTTAGAGGTGAGTTGCATAGATAGTGGGGAAGAATTGGAGTGTTTTAGCAACTACCAAGAACATGTTTGTGAGAAGGAAAAAGAAAATGAGCTTGTAGTGTCAGAGGAAGTTCAGGAGGTAGAGTTTAAGGTTGAAAAGCCTTCGTCTATTTTATCTTCTCCATCCTCTGTAGATCACGATTGTTCTTTTTTCTGTTCTCACAAGTCAGTGTTAGAGTCTGAGTCCCTTTATTTTGATCTTTGTCCTTTTATGCTCATTTTATTCAAAAATATCAAAAATATTTCCGTTTCAGGGGCCCATGAGAAACTAGTGAGCTTGCTAGCAGTGGTTAGTTTTATCAATTCAAGAAAGAAGGGCCCAAAGAAATATGAGAATTTTTATGTGCCTCTAAAGTCCGCACGAGCACGTCGAGCTGAAGACGTTAAACAAGCACTTTTGGGAGGCAACCCAAGTTAGTCTGTGTTTAGATTTCTTGTTTTTCTTGTTTTTTTTTAAGGTTTCTCGTGCTCTTTTCTTTGCTAGCATTCATGAGAAGGTCATCATTCCAGGGTAGTATTGTTCACCCCTTTCATTCTTTTCTTGTTCTCATGCTTATTTCGGTTTTAGTTTTCTATACATTGAGGACAATGCATGTTTTAAGTTTGGGGGTGGAATGCATTGCTTGTGGGCCCTTGAGCATCTGAGTTCAGGCTATATTTTTTTTAGCTTATTGAGAATTCAACATGTGGTTGTTTTAGATGTTATTTTTGCATGATTATGATTTCTTAGGATAGGCTTTGTTATCAATTTTTAAGTTTTTGATGATGTGTAAGCATGAGTGCCCCAAAAGGGAGACTTTTTAAAATTTTTCTAGGAGATGTCTTGCATTAGTGGAACATTTTCCTTAGTTTAGAATTGAACTTGAATGCTTAGGAGCGAATTATTAGGTTCATATGCTTGTTGTCACCTCGATTGGTGTAGGGAAGAGGTAAAGAGTTTTTTTTTATTATTTTTTTGAATAATGAGGTAAAGAGTTAATTTTTTGTCAATTAGCATGTTTAATATTTCATAGGAGGAAAGAAAATAATATATGCTTATCATGATCATAAAAAAAAAAAATCATTCTTGTTTTACATTTGAAAGAAAATTAAAGTCATGACTTATGCGCGCGATGCAATGTTTAATAATGTTTTACGCAAAAAGAGCTACCTCTGTTGTGATTAGTTAGGCCAACCAAGGGTTATGGGTCCCAACAATAGGTGTATGAAAGCTAGTGCCACTTAAGAATGCTTAAATCAATTTTAATTTAAAGCACCTAGGTTTGGATAAAAACAAACTAATTTGTTTCATTGACTCATTAGTAAATCCTTAGTGCCAGTGTAGAGGGAAGATGAGTTGAGAGTTTAATAATTCAATCCCGGGCTAGTAGAGTCTAATCTAAGTAAGTTAGATCTCTCTTATGCAAGTTAATTTTTGAAAAATTACGATTTGTCTCCTTCATTGGGCCTTATGTGCATGTCTCGTAATTGCTTAATTATTGACTTGTGAGCCTTGAGGATTTTGTTATGTTTGTTGCATCTATTTACAACCTATGCTTGCTTTTTTTAGTTTGCTCGAAGACTAACAAAAGCTTATGTTTGGGGGTGTTTGATAGCATGCATATCGAGCTATTTTTCCCGGTTAATTTTAGTTAGTCTTTGAGTAATATTTGGCCATTTTAATGCACTTTCATGTTCTTTTTATAGAAATTGATTATTGGAGCTAAAATGGAGAAATTGGAGTTGATCGGGTGTTCGGGACACTAAAAGAGGCCAAGGAAACGAAAAGAAATCATGTTGGAAGCTTAGCAAACTGGGCAAATTTGAGAGCTAGCGTCTCGACACTTCCAAGAATTTTCCTTAAACAGAATGGGCGGCAAAGGGACAACGTCGCTACGCTGTCCATAGTGTCTTGACACTGCACAAATGTTTTCTATAAAAATGAAACGATTTTGGTCGGCCAAAGGGGAGTCCAGTTGGTTAGATTTTAGTCCTAATCCCGACTAGAGACCTTTGGTGGGAGCTGAAGTAAGGACAAGGAGCGGGAATCAAGCGAAAAGGTGTGGAGATCAAGACAGGGATGTACGGTTTTGGCGGATTCAAGTTTTATCCCTTTCTTTCCCTTTTATCTAGTTGTTTTTATGGCTTTTCTTTCAATTAGTGTTTGTAGTTTCAAGACTATGAGTTGCTAACTTTTTGTCTTAGGGATTGATGTAGTACTTAAGATTGTTGGATTGATTTATGGTATGAATGTGCTTTTGTTTTATTCATGCAATTATGTTAGAATACATTTAATTAACTGGCCATTGATTGGATGTGATTTAGTGTCGGATCGTACTAGGGAGAGAGGATTTAGCTTAGACCCTAATTGCATGACTAAGGTAGAATTCTAAGATCGAGAGATTTAGAATAACTTTAGAAGTTGTTAAATGAACTAAACTCAAAGCCTTGCATGTTAATGAACTTAGATAGGGATATCAAGTTTGTTATATGCATGAGAATCAATTATGATCGGGAGAGATAGTTGTGATTTACGGTTCCTAGAGTTCTAAAATAATTGCACGCTAAATTCATTCTCATTAATTAATCCTCAATCTCAAATAATGAAATCAATTCCCTAAGAGTCTTTCTATTTGAATCTCCACTTTTATTTTATGCTTTTGTCTTTAAATTTATCTTTTTCATTAAGTTTTTCTCTCTAAATAAAATTGGACAAGATTATGCACGGTAATTAATTCACTAGAAAACCAATTCCGAGGATGACATTCAATTTAAACAATCACTATATTATTACTTGACCTGTACACTTGCGGTTAGCAATCTGCACATCATTAGACAATATATATACACTTTTATAAGCCAGATCAACCAAATAGCCAAGCTCACCCCACAACCACCATACACATGATGCGAGCACCGCAAACGCACGGGTCGTCAAGTAATATAGTGATTTTGAGTATAGAGTATCGTCTCCATAGGGATTGGATTTAGTCACTTAATTACCACGAATACTCTTGCTTAACTTTATTTAGAGAACAAAATCTAATTCCGATAAGATAAACAAAAAAGCTAATCTAGAAAGCAAAAGATAAATGGAGACACAATTTGGAAGGATAATTCTAGGGTGTTTATTTCAGTAATTGGACCTTTAATTGCTTGATCAATTAACTAATCCGGTTTAATTAATCATTCAATTCATAAGTCTAGAAGCCTAATATCAAGGACTCTCTTATCGGTCTCCTCCTATTCTCATGCATTTTAATAAAGAATATCCTTTCAGTTTCCTCTTTTTTTTACTAAGCATGGCATTACGACCCTTCAGTACAACCTCTAACGTCTATATAATTTCTCTCGTTGTCACTCAGGTAAATAAACATTAGTCATGCATTCAGTTCTGGTCTAAGTTTCTCTCTGTCGAGTTTCCACTTAGAAAACGATTCATTTAATCAGTGATTAGGTGATTAAAAGCATTAAGGACAAAATGTACAAATGAATGATAATGACAATCAAACCAAATGAAATCATTAATCAAGCAAAGGTACAACAAACTAAATCATACTCTTAGAACTTACAAATTAACTACTCATAACCACTAAACATCCAATAATTCCTGATCACAACTATTCTAGAACCTAAAATCAAAGGAAAATGGAATAGAAATGCTCATAATTGTGTCGATTTCCTCGATCCCATGGCGACCTCCATTGATCCCGAGCTCCCAAGATCTTCAACAGGGCTCCAATTCTTCTCCTAAAACCCCGAATTTTAGTGTGGACTCTAGAATGGGGTGAAAACCCTTCAATTGGCTCCCCAAATAAGGCTGAAAAATGCACTATTTATAGCTGCCCAGCCGCGCCAGCGTCGACGCCGTTACATCACATACTTGTTGCCCACAAAGCTTCAGCGTTGAGACATGAAGGCAGAGTCTCAACGTTGTGCCAATTCCAGATTCTTCTCCACGGCTTGCATAGCGTCGAGACGCTAGGACTCAGATCTCTTCTTGAAAAATTGCCCTTTGGACTTCATCTTGGGCCTCCAACTTGCTTTGCTTGGGCTTTTGGGCTTGGATCTTCAATGGTCTTCTTCAAAATGCTCCAAAAGCCTCCAAGTTCATCCAAAATCTCTCAAGAACTTTGGTTTTGCTTATTTGGCTCGATTTCTAAATTTTAAAGATAAAAACACTTCAAAACACACAATTTAAGCACAAAACTAGCTAAAAATAATAGGAAATAGATAGCATTTATGCATGTTATCACACCCCCAAACTAAAACCTTTGCTAGTCCCAAGCAAAGCTAAAACCACATATATGAATCATAAATTACATATGCATGACTCTAACTCAATGATCCATATAATGAATTCCAACAATTTAAGAAAATATTAAAACATATTCATTCATCACAAAATTTAAATTTAAACTTTTCATCCCTTGCGTGTGTGTGTGCGAGCCTCCTTATTAGGATTTTTACCAACTTAGAAAAGGTTTATAAAATCCTCAGCTCATCTTCCCCCTACACTGGCCCTAAGCTCTAATTATTCAGCTTCCCAACAATCAAGAAAGCAAATACCTTACTAAGGTTCCTAAAAACAATGGGGTATGCCTCCCCCAAACTTGCATTTTTCTTTTATTCAAGGGCACTAGCTTACACAGAACTGTTGCAGGGACCCATATCCCGAATTTAATCCTTGGATGACCTAACTGATCACAACAGAGGTAACTCTTTTTACCCTTGATCGAATTGAACACAACAAACTTTTTTTATTCTCTCTTTCTTTTTTCTTTTTTTTGTTTTTTTTTATTTCCTCTTTACTTTTTGTTTTTTGTAGGCTAATAATTATGCAATTTCCCCCAAGCAAAACATTACAAACTCTCATGCAGTTTGACTTTCAAATCAGATCTTACGCCTATCGAAGTGACAACAAACATCTAGATAATATAATCTTGCTCTAAGCCTTCAAAACCATTAATAAGTAGGCTAAGTGCTCAGCATGTGCAAGGAAATCAAAGAAAAAATTTTAATTTACATGAATCTTGAACATGATTTCATATTTTACAAACAGTGCATAAAATTCATTATCTAAATCATATCATGGATTGTCCTCATCAAAACAGATGCAACAGAATCATTATATAAGAAAAATTTTCAACAAACTTAGATCAGAACAACAAAGCCTCCCCCTCAAACTTAAATTGTACATTGTCCTCAATGTATCAACTAGGAAGATTGTATAGGCATGCATAAGGGCAATTAAAAAGATATAAGGAGAACAATATTGTCATGGAGTGCAAGAGAAATCAAGGATATCAGCTTCAACAATCATTGGGCATTTTGGAAGAAATTGTGGTCTCGAGCTCCTACAAAAATTAATCAACAGGAACGAAAGATCAACATGCACTAACTAAAAAAAACTAAAAAACAAAGAAAAGAAAATTAAACTTTGGTTGCCTCCCAAGAAGCGCTTTTTTAACGTCTCTTAGCTAGACAAATTCGTGAGAACTTTCAAGGCACATAAAAGTTATCGTATTTCTTCGGGCCCTTCTTCCTTGAATCGATAAAGCCAACTATTACTAGCAAGCTCACTAGCTTTTCATGGGCCCCGAAGACAGAAATATGTTTGATATTTTCTGATAATAAAAGCATAAAAGGAGAAATATCAAAATAATGGGACCCTGACACTGACACTGACTCTAACTCGTGGGAAAAAGAAAAAGAACAATCATGATCAATTGAGGATGAAGAAGGTAAAATAAACAAAGGTTCTTCAACTTTAAACTCTACCTCTTTAACTTCCTCAAACACTACAAGCTCATTTTCTTTTTCTTACTCACAAACATGTTCTTCGTGGGTGCTAAAACTCTCCAACTCTTCCCCATTATCTATACAACTCAACTCTATATGCTCAAACTCGGAAAAATCGAAAGAATTAGGTTCCTGAACTGGCGCTAATGAATCAGTGGACACATGACTCACTAGACATCCTAAGGAAGTGGATCCTACTTCCCTATCTTCCCTTTGGGTCTAGAGTCTTTCCATAGATTTTTCTAATTCTAAACTAATGGCTCTATACTCAATAAAATCTTGAAGCAAGCTCTCTAGGGAAGACTTTTCTTCTACGGAAGCAAATCGCACTTCACTCACGTCCTCTTGATGTTGCAATCTCCATAGGAATTTTTCTAGAGCTAATTTAGTAGCTCTATTATCCTCAATATAATCTTGAAGTAGGATCTCTAATGGAGATTTTTGTTCTAATGGGGGATAATTTGAATAGAAAAAATCTAACAATGGTGTATGTTCTTCGGGCTCAGATTCCCTTAAGGGCCACCCGAAATTATAAAAATCCATATAAATTAATTAAATTAACAAGGATCAGGCTCTTAATCAGATGCAAACACCAATTGACAGCAAAATCAAGACCAATGGACCAGGACTAAAAAAAAAAATAAAAACAAAGAAAGCAAAATAAAACCTCTAAACTAAAGCAAGTAATTTTTTCACAATATTAAATGAATTAAATTAGTCATTCCCCGGCAACGGCGCCAAAAACTTGATGCGAGCACTGCAAGCGCATGGGTCGTCAAGTAATATAATGATTTTGAGTATAGAGTATCGTCTCCACAGGGGTTGGATTTATTCATTTAATTACCGCGAATAATCTTGTGTAGCTTTATTTAGAGAATAAAATCTAATGCTGAAAAGATAAACCAAAAAGCTAATCGAGAAAGCAAAAGATAAATGGAGACACAATTATGAAGGATAATTCTAGGGTGTTGATTTCATTAATTGGACCTTTAATTTCTTAATCAATGAACTAATCCGGATTAATTAATCATTCAATTCATAAGTCTAGAAGCCTAATATCAAGCAATCTCATGCTGGTCTCCTCCTATTCTCATGCTTAATAAAGAATCTTCTTTTGGTTTCCTCTTTATTTACTAAGCATGGCATTACGACCATTCAATACAACCTCTAACCTCTATTTAATTTCTCTCACTGTCACTCGGGTAAATAAACATTAGTCATACATTCAGTTCTGGTCGAAGTTTCTCTCTGTCGAGTTTCCACTTAGAAAACGATTCATTTAATCATGGATCAGGTGATTAAAAGCATTAAGGACAAAATGCACAAATGAATGATAATGAAAATCAAACCAAATCAATTCATTAATCAAGCAAAGGTTCAACAAACTAAATCATACTCATAGAATTTAGGAATTAACTACTCATAATCACTAAACATCCAATAATTCCTAATCACAACTATTCTAGAAACTAAAAACAAAGGAAAAGAGAATAGAAATGCTCATAATTGTGTCGATCTCCTCGATCCCATGGCGACCTCCATCGATCTTGAGCTCCCAAGATCTTCAACAAGACTCTAATTCTTCTCCCAAAACCCTGAACTTTACTGTGAACTCTAGAATGGGGTGAAACCTCTCTAATTGGCTCCCCAAATAAGGCTGGAAAATACACTATTTATAGCTGCCTAGCCGCGCCAGCATCGAGACGTTGACGTCACAACGTCACGACGCTGTTACATCGCATACTTGTTGCCCACGAATCTTCAGCGTTGAGACGTTGTGCCAATTCTAGATTCTTCTCCACGACTTGCCTAGTGTCGAGACGCTAGGCCACGGACTCTTCTTGGAAAATGGCCCTTTGGACTTCATCTTGGGCCTCCAACTTACTTTTTTTGGGCTTTTGGGCTTGGATCTTCAATGGTTTTCTTCAAAATGCTCCAAAAGCCTCCAAATTCATCCAAAATCTCTCAAGAACTCTGGTTTTGCTCCTTTGGCTCGGTTTCTGAAATTTAAACATAAAAACACTTCAAAGCACACAATTCAAGCACAAAACTAGCTAAAACTAATAGGAAATAGATAACATTTATGCACGCTATCACACCCGCAAACTTAAACCTTTGCTAGTCCCGAGCAAAGCTAAAACCACATATATGAATCAAAAATTGCAAATGCATGACTCTAACCTTTGCTATTCTAACTCTTCATCCCATGCGTGTGTGTGTGCGAGCCTCCTTATTAGGATTTTTACTAACTTAGAAAAGGTTTATAAAATCCTCAGTTCATCTTCCCCCTACACTAGCCGTAAGCTCTAATTATCTAGTTTCCCAACAATCAAGAAAGCAATACTTACTAAGGTGCCTGAAAGCAATCGGGTATGCCTCCCACAAACTTGCATTTTTCTTTTATTCAAGGGCACTGGCTTTCACACAACTGTTGCAGGGACCCATATCCCGAATTTAATCCTTGGATGGCCTAACTGATCACAAGAGAGGTAGCTTTTTTTACCCTTGATCATTTTAAACACAACAAGCTTTTTTTATTCTCTCTTTCTTTTTTTTTTTTTTTTGATTTCCTCTTTTTTTTTTCTTTGCAGGCTAATAATCATGCAATTCCTCCCAAACAAAACATTACAAACTCTGATGTAGTTCGACTTTCAAATCCGATCTTAAGCCTATTGAAGTGACAACAAACATCTAGATAATATAATCATGCTTTAAGCCTTCAAAACCATTAATAAGTAGGCTAAGTGCTCAACATGTGCAAGGAAATCAAAGAAAAAATTTAAATTTACATGAATCTTGAACATGCTTTCATATTTAACAAAAATTGTATAAAATTCATTATCTGGATCATATCATGGATTGTCCTCACCAAAACAGAGGCAACAGAATCATTATAAAAGAAAAAGTTTCAAGAAGCTCAGATCATAACAACAAAGCCTCCCTCTCAAACTTAAATTGTACAGTGTCCTCAATGTATCAACTAGTAAGATTGTATAGGCATGCATAAGGACAATTAAAAGATATAGGGAGAACAATACTACCTTGGAGTGCAAGAGAAATCAAGGATATCAGCCTCAACAATCATTGGGCAATTTGGAAGAAACTGTGGTCTCGAGCTCCTACAAAAATTAATCAACAAGAACGAAAGATCAACATACACTAACTAAAAAAAAAACTAAAAAACAAAGAAAAGAAAATTAAACTTGGGTTGCCTCCCAAGAAGCGCTTTTTTAACTTCTCTTAGCTAGACGTATTCGTGCGAACTTTCAAGGCACATAAAAATTCTCGAATTTCTTCGGGCCATTCTTCCTTGAATCGTTAAAGCCAACGATTGCTAGCAAGCTCACTAGCTTTTCATGGGCCCTAGTGACAAAAATATTTTTGGTATTTTTCTGATAATAAAAGCATAAAAGGAGAAAGATAAAAATAAAGGGACTCTGACACTGACACTAACTCTGACTCGTGGGAAAAAGAAAAATAACAATCATGATCAATAGAGGATGAAGAAGGTAAAACAGACAAAGCTTTTTCAACCTTAAACTCTACCTCCTGAACTTCCTGAAACACTACAGGCTCATTTTCTTTTTCTTCCTCTTAGAAATGTTCTTGGTGGGTGCTAAAACTCTTCAACTCTTCCCCATTATCTATACAACTCACCCTTATATGCTCAAACTCAGCAAAATCGAAAGAATTAGGCTCCTGAACTGGCGCTAATGAATCAGTGGCCACGCGACTCACTAGACATCCTAAGGAAGTGGATCCTACTTCCCTATCTTCCCTTTGGGTCTGAAGTCTTTCCATAGATTTTTCTAACTCTAAACTAATGGCTCTAGACTCCTCAATAAAATCTTCAAGCAAGCTCTCTAGGGAATACTTTTCTTCTACGGAAGCAAATTGCACTTCACTCACCTCATCTTGAGGTTGCAATCTCCCTAGGGATTTTTCTAGAGCTAATTTAGTTTCTCTATTCTCCTCAATATAATCTTGAAGTAGGCTCTCTAAGGGAGATTTTTGTTCTAAAGGGGGATAATTTGAATAGAAAAAATTGGACGATGGTGTTGGTTCTTCGGGCTCAGATTCCCTAAAGGGCCACCCGAAATTATAAAAAGCCGTATAAATTAATTAAATCAACAACGATCAGGCTCTTAATCAGATGCAAACAACAATTACCAACACAATCAAGAACAATGGACCAAAACTCAAATAAAATAATAAAAACAAAGAAAGCAAAATAAAACCTCTAAATTAAAGCAAGCAATTTCTTCACAATATTAAATGAATGAAATTAGTCATTCCCCGACAACGGTGCCAAAAACTTGATGCGAGCACCGCAAGCGCACAGGTCGTCAAGTAATATAGTGATTTTGAGTATAGAGTATCGTCTCCATAGTGATTGGATTTATTCACTTAATTACCGCGAATACTCCTGCTTAGCTTTATTTAGAGAACAAAATCTAATGTCAAAAAGATAAACCAAAAAGTTAATTTAGAAAGCAAAAGATAAATGGAGGACACAATTTGGAAGGATAATTCTAGAGTGTTGATTTCATTAATTGGACCTTTAATTGCTTAATCAATTAATTGATCCAAATTAATTAATCATTCAATTCAATAGTCTAGAAGTCTATTATCAAGGACTCTTCTGTCGGTCTCCTTCTATTCTCATGCATTTTAATAAAGAATCTCCTTTTGGTTTCCGCTTTATTTACTAAGCACGACATTACGACCCTTCAATACAACCTTTAACGTCTACTTAATTTCGCTCGTTGTCACTCAGGTAAATAAACATTAGTCATGCATTCAATTCTGGTCTAAGTTTCTCTCTGTCGAGTTTCCACTTAGAAAACGATTCATTAAATCAGTGATCTGGTGATTAAAAGCATTAAGGACAAAATGCACAAATGAATGATAATGACAATCAAACAAAATCAGATCTTTAATTAAACAAAGGTTCAACAAACTAAATCATACTCATAGAATTTATGAATTAACTACTCATAATCAAGCTCCCCAAATAAGGCTGAAAAATGGAATATTTATAGCTGCCCAGCCACGCCTGCGTCTCGACGCTGTTACGTCACATTTTTGTTGCCCACGAAGCTTCAACGTCGAGACGCTGAAGGCAACGTCTTGTCGGTATGCCAATTCCAGATTCTTCTCCACGGCTTTCCTAGTGTCGAGACGCCCAAGGCTAGCGTCGAGACACTAGGCCTCGAATCTCTTCTTGAAAAATGGCCCTTTGGACTTCATCTTGGGCCTCCAACTTGCTTTTCTTAGGCTTTTGGGCTTGGATCTTCAATGGTCTTCTTCAAAATGCTCCAAAAGCCTCCAAATTCATCCAAAATTTCTCAAGAACTCTGGTTTTGCTTCTTTGGCTCAGTTTCTAAAATTTAAACATAAAAACACTTCAAAGCACACAATTTAAGCACAAAACTAACTAAAAATAATAGGAAATATATAGCATTTATGCTATCAACACAATCCTACTCAACACAACAGAATATAAGTACGAGTCATGAAGGAGTTAATATCAAACATGTGGAAGAAATTTTGGATCTTAGACACACAATTTCATCAATTTTATCCTAGAAGACATGTTGTTCATAAGAGGTGAAATAGAGCAAAGATGCACCTACCTCTTGTAGCTCCCAATTCGTGTAATCTAATGCTTTAATCTTCACACCAATGGCTCTTGGACAACCACTTGGATCTTTTCTACTATCCTCAGGCCTTGGAACAGATTGTGGGATCCTTAATTTATTGGAATTGGAAAGGAAAGCTTGAAGTTCAAGCTTGAACAGTGGGTTTGAGTGTTGTGAGAGTTTGGGAGAATTTCAGTAGCATTTCAGGTTGAAAAATTCCATTTTTTTCCATCAGCTAATCCTCTATATATATAGACGAAAATCATGCATAAAAAATGCACCAAAAATGACAACAAATTGGGATCATTTTGAGTCATGGATTAGGTGTTGCAAGAAAGCTAATCTTATGTGATTAGTCACTAAGCACCACCTCCAAAAAATTGTGAATTTTTTAATTTCTTTAAATTCAAAAATTTTCAATTTTTTAATTGAAAATTTTGAATATTCTCACTTTCTAATTTGATTTTTATTTTTATTTTTATTTAAATAAAATCTTATTTATTTAAAATAATAATAAAATTAATTAATTTAATATCTTATATTAAATTAATATTATTTGCTCAATCCTGGCTTTTCTCCAAATGAAATTTCTCGAACATGAATCCTTATTCACGTGTTTAATATTCAAATCATATTTAAATATAACCAACTCTCATTTTAAGTTTAATTCGAAATTAAACCAATATGTTGTTAAATATTGTATATAACCGACTTTTGTATCCTATTCCGAATTTGAATGTTTCAAATGTTAACCTCTCATATTGTTCCAAGTTTTATTCCTACTGAGCTAGTAGAGGGACCTAATTGACCTACAGATCAGGGGCTCCAACGATACGAACATAACCGGTTAAACTCATTAATCTAGTTATTCAACGTTCATTAGCTTCCGGGACACTCCACTATAGCCCGTAGATGCACTCGTCTCACTGTAGATATATTTCTTGTCCACTCGAAATAACCATGATTAGCAAGTCGACCCTTCACCGGTTGTTCGTAACTAGAGTTGGGTCAAATGTCTGTTTTACCCTTATAACTACATCTTGTTCCTTAAGTTCCACTGATCCTCTAATGAATAATTAGTTCGTGATACAATCACTAAACCAAGTCCCTCTCAAGGGTATAAGAGGGCGGGACCCCTTGTCCAAGATTCAGAGTCAGTACTTAAGGGAACAACCTTCTTACTAATCCTAAAAAGGGTAGCAGTGAATTCCGTCTTGCAAAACTATGTCCCCAGCTATCTATTCAGCCTCATCCCCAAAATGGTAAGCTTATTGAGTCGGTGATGATTGACCACTCTCACCTATGCAAATCAAAGGACAATCCTAAATAAACAGGTGTTCATAGTTAGCTCAAGATTAAGATCGAGTTACCTAGGTAATCGTATGAGATATTCAGTTTCAGCAGTAAACAGTGTTGTAAAGTGAAAGTGACTTATCTCCTGGCCCGAACTCTATGCAAACTCATTGCATAGGACACCCTCACTCACATGTCTTATACATGAACGATTAGGATCACATCCTTTGTCTTTAGAAAAAAAAGCGAGTTTCACCAATAGTGTCCCAGGATTAAGGTACCCAGCCTTATCCACGTACTATAGATCATTTAGGCTATTTACTTGAACTTGATCCATACTTATGTCATACACAAACTTCACGTTTACATAATATAGCCAGGGGTTCTTAGTTTATTGGATTTCTGGTTATGTATAGGCATAACATATATATAGAAATAATACTTCATTAAAGCAAGTCAAGTGTTACATTTACTATCTACGAGTTTTAGGGCATAAAACCCAACAAGTCATGCCTCGTATCAAGGATTACCAAAATAAATTAGAAAGTTCACAAAGCTCGTAAGGGAAGACTTTTAACTTTTCAAGCTACACTTAAAACAATACAACCAAATTGACATCAACCCTTGCTCACTTAACAACTAAAAAAAATATCAAACATCTTAGGCCACAACCTAACCCAAACTCAAAACTAAGAACAAGTAACAAGTAAACCATGAACAAGTTAAGCTAGCTATGGTATTTCTCTTGTCACGTCTCCTCTTCATCACCAAGTTCGTATATGATCTCATCACTTGCAAAATCTGGTGGTGGGTCAATACTAAAGCCACAGTACTGAGTAGGTGGCTCACACCTGAAGAGCCATAAAACAACATATATATACAGAACGATCCTCATGCTTTTAACTACAATATTGTTGGGTTTTATGCCCTGAAACTCGTAGATAGTGAATGTATACTAATTGTATACGTGTTTCAATAAAGTGTTCTTGAGTTTCTACAATAAAGTGTTGTTGTTAAGTATTAAAAAATATAACCCAAATCCAATAAACTTAGATCCAAGGTTGTCTGTATGTAACTTGAACTAATATGTGGGGACATACGAGGATCACTGTTCAAGTAACAACCTAAAAGGTTTATAATATAGGGATAAGGTTGGGTACCTTATCCTGGTGACACTATGGATACAACCCACTTTGTATTTGATACAAACGCAATGATCCAACACGTTCGTGTAGGGAGTGAGGATATCCTGCGCAATGAGTTTGCATAAGATCGGACCGTGAAATAGTAACCGCTAGTTGTAACTGGTGCGTTGTTAGCTGAAATATGGAGGTTAGAAAAGAATGATAGATAATAATAAAGATAAGTTGAGCCAACCTTAGTGCAAGTATACATTGTCGCACGTAGTAATAAAACCCTTAGAAGTATTCCAAGGGTATCGATCCCACGAGGACTAAACTGGAAACACATATTTGAAGAAGAAACTGCTCAAATGATTGCTTAAATTAGGTAACAAAAGAAATAATTGATGATTGGTTTTTGGAAATTAAACAAAACAATAAGTAAAGAAATAACAACAATAAATAAACGAGGTATTCAATATAGCTTCATCCCAAAGCCAATAACTTAAATCATGGATTATTCAACTTAAGCCTATTCAATGCATTGGGTCATATTTAACTTCTATTTGGCATTGCTCCCAAGAACCGTTAGAAGGCTAAGGGAGTACCGTTATGCACATTTCTGAGACTCGACTACGACATAGATAATTCACAAATGCAATCTATAACCCTATATTTGTTATAGGATGCCTTAGGCAGCTTGTCCTATAACACCGAACAATCTCTTTCGAGCTTTTTCTCCTATATCATCTTTATGAGAACCGATATCGTTCGTCCCTTTCGAGATCAAACTCTCGTGGCATGCAAAGTCTATGTGATCAATTTAAACTCAGCAAGATCAAAATGATAAACAATAAAGAATGACATGCATTGAACAATACTTGAGCAAATAAAACACTTTCAAGCTATTGAACCATAAATAAATTCACTATATTGAACCCCTCTACGGAATTTAGCTACTCATGGTGGGATAAAGTGCAAATGAATATCTTATCATTGAAATAAAGAATAAAGAATACAAATAAATGAAAAGTAACAAAAGCTGGGAGTAATGACAGTAGCTAAATACTAGGGTTTTTTTCTTTTATCCAATCCTTCTAGAGTTCGCTCGACACTCCACTCTCTCTCTTTTACAAGTGGGAATGGGGTGAAAATCCCTACAAACACTCAGGTTTGATGTCTAACAAGGGTTAGAATTTAGTAATCTAAGAAGGACCTCGGGCATCCCTACTCATAGGCGTCAACAAGGGTTCTGTCTCCACCCTCTTCTTCCAAATGAGTTCTGCTTCCATTTGACGTTGAATCAAGGCCTTATATATTGTGGGGAGTGGTTGAGGAGATGCGAAAATGGTGATGGTAGGTCGCTCAGACGATTTCGAGGTCAAAACGGCCGGTTAGGTGCGCAAAAGTCTCGTTCAAAACGACCCACAACAGACTCGGAACTGCCTCTGTTTTTCCAGAAATGCAGTCGCATTTCTGGGCAGTTTCCAACTTCCTCTGTTTTTCTGCACAGCAACAAACTTAGTCAAATTCCTAACAAATTGAGTCTTCTTAGGCACAAATAAGCATAATTTGACAAATTTGTCTTTCAACTCTCTAATTCATCAACTTTAACATATTTTGAGCTCGGGAATAGTAAAATTGATCTAAACATGCAACTTTTGACAAGGAAATGAGCTAAATAAAAGGGTAAAATAGGTATATTTTTTACCCTTATCATACCCCCAAAATTAACTCATTGCTTGTCCTCAAGCAATAGCAAATCAGAACGTTAGAGATCAACTTTTTAATTGTTAATCAGAATGTGGAGCTCAATACTAATTGCAAATCAAAATGTTATGGATCATATGTAATTGTCAATCATGGTACTAGCATCAACTTTTAATTGCAAACCAAGTGACATGGAGTGAAATAAACATGTTTCTCAAGATCGTTTTCTAAAAAGTCTGCCTTTCAGGAAAGGGTTATACTCTAGTGCCAGTCACAACGTTTAAGTTTCCTAGGCATGAAGATTTCTATTGTTCTTTTTCAAAGACAAACTCTCTCTAGTCCATCCTAACCAATGTGCTTAAACTACCTAACTTCTATTCATTGAGCCTAGTGTAGTCCTTTTAGTTAAGAAAAAACAAGACTTGAGGTTCCTCGAGCATACATGAGTTACTAGCCCTTCTTCTATCTCCCCCAAACTTATTGGACTACTAGTGCTCTTTTTATTCAACTTCTTTTTCTACAAAGAGTGTCCTTGTTGTCACCCCTACCTTCATTCGAGCTTATCGACACTTTTTGGTGAAGATATCTAGCTTCGATCAAGGGTCACAAACTCAAAATAATACTCACTTCCCTAAGTAAACCTTTCATGCAGTGGCAAACCATGGGTGTCATCAATGCCCCTGGTTACTCAGTAAACTCTAGGAAGGAGGAGTAACTCTCAGTTTTTCATTTTTCATTTTTTTTGGGTGATAAATACTGAGCACATGATTCTTTTCCAGCAGTAGAAATTTACAAAAAATATATCCAACGTAAAGTAAACGTAAAGTAAAGCACCCCCCCCCCCCCAAACTTAAAATTAGACAATGTCCTCATTGGCTTTGTTTTATAAGCAAGGCTTTGCATAAGGCCTTTTGTTTTTCAAAACCTTAAGGCTAAACTCTCCTAGTGTGTTAGAAAGGTTAAACACGAGGAAGTTTAGACTTAAGAAAATTATGTAAAGAAAAAGACTAATGGAAAGCCTATGACTAGAAAACAATTCAGTCGTGACGGTGGCACTTTTGAGATAGAACAAAGCTCTAGTTATCATCATCAAGGGCTTAAAAGAAAACTCAAATGAAAACATGTTTTTCCAAAACAATTTTTTCTAGCAATTATTTTCCTTTAAAGTTGATTTTTTTCAAAGAGATTCACAGGTTTAGCACAAAAACGACAAGCATATTTTTTAAGAAAAGATTGAAAAACCCAAGTTTACCTAATCTATTCTATCAACAAGCTATCTAAAAACTACTCTATCAACCTAACTATCAACAAACTAAAAAATCAAAGCAATCAAAACAACGACTAAACAATTAAAAACAAAATTTAAACATGCTAAAACTAAAAAAACAGCAAACAACTAAACACAGAAAACAATATTATTCACAAAAAACACCATGTAAAGGGGATCAGAAAACTCCCCTAGTCCTCATCCGAGGAACTCTCTCTTTCTTCATCTTCATAATTTTCATCATCTTCTTCTTTTTCAGAATCCTTATCTTCTTGAGGCAGCAGAGATTGAGGGAAATCAGGAAAGACAGGAGTAATACTCGAGGCGATAGAGAGGTAGAACTCTCTAATGGCTTCGTCCCTCTCCTTTGCATAAGCCCAGTAAGTCCTCATGTTGTCCCTGATTTGATCTAGCTATTGGTAGGCAATTGCTAGGGCTTCAGATGATGGTGAGGGCCCTGAAAAAGGAGTGTGCTGAGATGGAGAAGCCGTGTTTAGTCCTGATGGTGGAGTGGCTTAAGATGTGGAAGCTTTGTCCTTTCATTGGATGTTATTCTGTTGAAGCTTCCCAATTAAGGATAGGTCAATGGTAGGCTTGAAGAAGTGACGCTCCTCATCCTTACCAGGGTCTATCTTCACCCTCTGACATAGTTGGGTGATCAATGACCCAAAGAAAAGCTTCCCTGCTTTCTTCCTTCCACAGGCAAGGATCTCCTCCCTGATAATGCTCCCGATGTTGATCTCCAACCCCTTCATAATACAGTAGAGGAGCATGACTCTTTCTACTGAGATGGTGCTGTTATGGGTGGTTGGCATCAATCGGTTCTTGATAAAGTGAAGCCATACTGCAGATTCAGGCTTTAGGTCGCTAGGCACTAGTGTCTTCACTTTAGTCTGGGACTCTTTCCACTGAACTCCCTTATTGGCCACTAATTTTAGTGCATCTTTCATCTGCTTGGCCGAGGGGTTCCTAATGGCATCATTTCCTCTTGGATGCAAGGGTGCTTTGATCCTGTACACCCTATTGATGTCCACTAAAGAGAAGTTGACCATCTTGCCTCTCACTTCTGCCATACTTATGCTCTCCTCCCTCAGGCCGACGTAAAACTCTCGAAGTGAAGGCACTACGGCCTCCTGAGGGTGAGCATAGAACTCCTGCACTTGTACTGTGAGATAACTCTGGTTACGAACTCTGGCAGTGTCCCCGCTCTGTTAGATAATCCCTCTCGTTGAGGAAATCTCTTTTTCTCATGATCTCCATCTGTTCCAGAAAATTCACATCTCTGAAGACTTCTGGGAATGGATTTTTAGGAGATGCAGCCTTGGGAGATTTGGCTTTCGGCTTGGAAGGTGAGATGGTAGGAGGAGCTGCAGGAGAGGCGTCCATGGACCTTATCCTCGACCTCTTGGAAATTTTTGGGTCATTCTTGTTTGTGGTCCTCCTTTCGGCCCTAATCTCTCTTCCTCTCTTTTTTTCTCAATGTTGAAGAGATGGGAACTTGGTCGTCATCCAATTCCTTGATCTCTAAGTCGGATTCTGTTTCTGAGTCACTGGAGGTCTCGGCCTCCTCATTTTCTTTCTCTTCATCCCTCTTCTCTCTAGAAGAGGTGCTCTCAGCTGCTTGTGGGGGTTCTCTCACATCATACTCGAATAGAGGATCCAAACCCTCGTCAGCTGGCTGTGCTTCTATGGTCGTTTCCTGGCCTTCTTCAGAATGCGGCCCAAATGCGGTCGCATTCTAGCCTTCATATTTTTTTTCTTTTTCTTCCTCTTTCTCTTGATTTTCTTCATTTGGCCCCTCAAGGGCCTCTTCTTCCCTTCCTTGCAACAATTCAACTTCACTTTGAGCCTGGTGCAGTGGCTCATAGGCCGTAAGAAAGTCTTTGACTTCTTTTCTTCTTTTTTCTTCTTCCCTCAAATTTTCCCTTCTCTGTTTTTCTTCCCCAATGAGCTGCAATTCAGCTGTTGCTCTCCTGAGTTCTTCATCTTGTTTCCTTTCTTTTTCAGCTTCTAAGGCCCTCTCGCCTCTTTCCTTTCCTCTTCCTTCTTTCTTTCTTCTTCGAGGTCCCTTTTTCTAGCAAACTCATCCTCTTCCCTCATGTTCTTGTTTTCCATCTTTTTTTTAGCCCGAATCTCCCTCAAGGCATCTTGTTCAGCCCTGTAAACTTCAGCAATCACAAGGGCCTTTGCCACAGCTTGGCGGATTATGTCCTCGAACACATCTGGGGCATTCTCGCTGTTTTGAGGGACTCGATGAAAAGTGGCTTTTCGGGTGAAATCTTCTTGGGACTCTTCTTCCTTGCACTGTACGTAACAAATGGTTTGTCCCTGCAAGATGAAGAAGGGTTAGTAGAAGGATTCGAATTTTTACCCATTAGAGCCTCTCCTTGTTGAGAGCTCTTCTCAGCTTGGGCGGCTTCTTCTTCATCCTGTCTTCTTGCTTCTTCTTCAAGAGCCACACGTCTTTAGGCTCCCATCTCCCGAATCATCTTAAACCACTCCCTTGAGCATTTTCTGAACTATTGGCTCGCGAGTTTTTAGGTTTTGTGGATGGGATTGGTGCACGTGGACCTCCTCGGTTGAGATGAACTCGGACTCTCCCTTGATGTAGCCGACATTGTCGAGGAAGAAGGAGTTTGGACGTTGGTTCCTTGGTCCACGATCGTCGGTGAGAAACCCGTAGGTCTCGCTCCTCTCGCGCCGTGCATGGAAGCATTGGGTTGTCCTTCTTGCTGTCAAACGCTTGCTTCAACAGCTTGGGTATGTTGAGCACTCTTGGATCGAGTGATCTTGCGAGATGAAGTTGATTTTTGTGTGTTCTTCATGGTTCTTTGTTTGTGGGTTTCGGTTCCAAGATGGATTGAAGATGGAGAGTTCTTGAGTTTGACTTGAATGCAAAAGGTCTAAGTGGTAGGTGAAGATGGAAAGCACTTAAAGTAATCAATTTATAGGTTTCTCAATTAGCTCACGTGCTGGTCAAAAAAATGACGTGACTGCCCTCTTCATTTTGGAAAATACGGTCGCATTTCCAAATGTACTAGGGGAAAATGCGATCGCATTTCTCCCAATATTCAGCCCCTTTTTTTCCTAACTTTTTCATTTTCCTTTGCTTTTCTTTCTTTCTTTTATTTGCTGAAACAATCACAAACATGTTAGAAAGTTCACATGCTTAATCATGATTTATTTATTTTCTTTTTCTTTAAAATAGATGGATACAAAATAACTTGGACTTTTCAAACTTCCAGGTAAATCCCTAGGAAAAGGTGTTCATTACAGTCAACTTAAGTACCTTTTCCTAGACAGAGTTTCTACTCTTGTACAGATATTTTGGAGCTCCTATCTATATTATTTGTTTATTTTGATTCATTGTTTTAACTCATTATAGATCCACATAAAATACAAAAATAAATTCTCAAGGATAGTAATCATACAAGGTCAATCACAGAAACATGGGCTTCTTCATCTTCAAAGCCCTTACCCCAATAAGGTTTGATTCTTTGTCTATTCATGGGTTGTTGATTGATTTCTTCTACTTCAATCTTTTTCCCACCTTTTTCTTCTTGTTCTCCAAGTAAATCTTCCAATGTTTCTCCTCACATCATTTCCTTAAGAGTAGACCGGGCGAGTTCATCAACTTCATCAATCATAGAACACTCTTCAAGATCTCCTGGGTATTTCATTGCATTCATAACATTGAAAGTGACTTGCTGGTAATTGACCCTCATGGTCAACTCTCCTTTTTGAACATCGATTAAGGTCCTGCCTGTTGCTAAGAATGGGTGTCCTAAAATGATTGGCACTTCCTTATCAGCTTCACAATCCAAAATGATGAAATCTGCTGGGAATACGAATTTGTCATCATTGACTAACACATCTTCAATTTTTCCAATAGGTTGTGTAAGTGACCTGTCAGCTAACTGTAAGGTTACAGTTGTTGGTCTTGCTTCACTTATCCCCAACTGTTGAAAAATTGAAAATGGCATCTGAAGGTGTTCGTATAACACATGCGGAAGCAATTGAAGATCGAAAGCACTTAACTCATTCAATTTTACTCCTAAAGCATGCTGGTTCTAGAAAAGACAGAACAGAGAGTTTAGAGAACACCAACCTTTGTAGCTCACTAATGAGGAACTCCTTGTGGTGTTTTCTTCTCCTATGCTCCTTGGACAACCTCTAGAGTCTTCCCTACTATTCTCCGGGCCAAGAACGACTTGTGGGAGTCTATAGTGATAGGAAAATGGAAGGGAATGCTTGAAGGTTCAAGCTTTATGGAGATATGAGATGAGAGAGTGAATGAGGAAGAAATTTTGCAGCATAACACTAAGATGAATGCTATCCCCTTGCAAAACTCATTGCATAGGACGCCCCCACTCGCATGTCTCCACATGAACGATTTAGGATCTCATCGTTTGTACTTAATACAAAGTGGGTCGCATCCATAGTGTCCCCAGGATAAGGCACCCAACCGTATCCTTATACTATAGACTATTTTGACTATAAACTTGAACTTGATCCTACGATATGTTTCTACATATAGTTCGAGCATTCATTTTATAGCCAAGGATCTTAGTTTATTGGATTTAGGTTAATCATTTGCAATTTACATATTCAATAACATCTTTTACTGAATAACCTTAATAACGTCTTTATTGGAAATAGAATATGTTTAATGATTTACAAAACCACGAGTTTATAGGACATTAAACCCAACAGCATCAGGTTTATACTCGCTCCTAAATTGCATAAAGCCCTGCCTACATTCCTTCCTCCAATTGAGCATGGAATGGTGAAACTTCCTGGGTCCTTTAGTTTGGGAGGGATATGAGTGCACTGGAACATTCAGTGAGTGCAACCGTTTCATATTCTCCCAACCTTCCTTTCTTTGATAGAATATCCTTTAGGAACTTCACGTAATTAGGAATCTGTTCGAGTGCTTCCACCAACGGAATGTTGATATGTAGCTGCTTCAAGACATCTAAAAACTTTTTAAACTGTGCATCCTGCGAAGCATATTTAAATCTTTGAGGGTATGGAGGATGTGGTCTATATTCTGGATCTATAACAAACTTTTTAGGTTTTGTGGTCGCAATTGTGGTCGCATTCCTCTGTTTTTTATCTGAACTTGAACTTTCATCTTTTTCTTTATCTTCTTTATTCTGTATAACTTCTAAGGTAACTTCTGATTTCTTTTCTGAAAACTTTTCTTGAGCTTCTTTTGGGATCTTTCTTACTTAGGTTCACGGGGTATTTTGGACCATCATACTCTAGTCCACTTCTCAAGGTGACTGCCTTGCACTGCTCTTTTCCTTCTCTGTGAGGGATCTCAGTCTTGTTGGCCAACGTCCCTTGCGGTCTATTTTTGATTTCTTGAGCAATCTGCCCAATCTGTACTTCCAAATTTCTAACAGTGGCATCGTTTCTTGCCATGTACTCTTTCATAAGAGCCTCTAGATTTGACTCTAGATTCTGCACTTGAACTGGTTGGAAGTTCTTTTGCGGCTGTTGTTGTGTTCGGTTTCTCGAACTGATTTGTATTGGAATTACTTGAGCCGGCTTGTCCTCCCCAAGAGAAGTTTGGATGCTGTCTCCAACCTAGGTTGTATGTAGCCGAGTAAGAATTCCATTTGTTCTGGTTATGGTTCCCTTGTTGACCTACATAAAAGACAGACGCGGGATTTAGTGGACAGTTGTCAGCAGTATGTTCCTCACCACAAATTTCACAGCAGGGAGAAGAAATAGCATTGGAAGGGGCTATGTTCGCTTGATTGCTCATAGTCATGCCCATCATCATGCTATGGATGTCCTTGATTTGAGCTTGCATGGTAGAGTTAGTCTCTGTCTCTACTGCCTTAGCCGGATTCTTCAAAATTGTTGTTGGCTCAGTTTCTCCCCAATGTCTATTGTTTGTGGCTATGGTGTCCAAGATAGCATGTGCCTCATTTGCAGACTTCTTTAGAAAAGATCCGTTTGCAGATGGATTGACTAGGGCCTTCGAAGCTTGATCTAATCCACTATAAAAATACTCTAAGATGATGCAAGCAAGCAATCCGTGGTGTGGACACTTCACACCAGCCTTTGAAATCTATCCCAGGCTGCATCAAGAGGTTCATCGTAAGATTGTCGAAATGCAATAATTTCAGCTCTATATTTGGCATATTTATTAGAAGGAAAAAACTTCTCTAAAAATTTCTCAGCCAAATCGTTCTAAGAAGTGATGGAGTTTGGAGGGAATGAGTCCAACCAAGCTTCAGCATCTCCCTACAAAGAAAATGGAAAAAGCTTTAGATTCAAAGTATCTTCAGGCACTCCCGTAACTTTAAAAGAATTGCAAACTCTCAGAAATAACTTTATGAGTTTATGTGGATCTTCATTTGGAAGTTAGATGAAATGTGGAGGTTAGAAAAGAATGATAGATAATAATAAAGATAAATTCAGCCAACCTTAGTGCAAGTATACACTGTCGCACGTAGTAATAAAAACCTTAGAAGTATTCCAAGGGTATCGATCCCACAAGGACTAAACTGGAAACACATATTTGAAAAAGAAACTACTCAAATGATTGCTTAAATTAGGTAACCAAAGAAATAATCGATGATTGGTTTTTGGAAATTAAACAAAACAATTAGTAAAGAAATAACAATAATAAATAAACGAGGTATTCAATATAGCTTCATCCCAAAGCCAATAACTTTAATCATGGATTATTCAACTTAAGCATATTCAATGCATTGGGTCAGATTTAACTTCTATTTGGCCTTGCTCCCAAGAACCGTTATGCACGTTTCTGTGACTCGACTCCGACATAGATAATTCACGAATGCAATCTATAACCCTATAGTTGTTATAGGCTGCCTTAGGCAGCTTGCTCTATAACACCGAACAATCTCTTTCGAGCTTTTTCTCCTATATCATCTTTATGAGAACCGATATCGTTCGTCCCTTTCGAGATCAAACTCACGTGGCATGCAAAGTCTAAGTGATCAATTTAAACTCAGCAAGATCAGAATGATAATCAATAAAGAATGACATGCATTGAACAATACTTAAGCAAATAAAACACTTTCAAGCTATTGAACCATAAGGAAATTCACGATATCGAACCCCTCTACGGAATTTAGCTACTCATTGTAGGATAAAGTGCAAATGAATTTCTTTTCATTGAAATAAACAATAAAGAATACAAATAAATGAAAAGTAACAAAAGCTGGAAGTAATGACAGTAGCTAAATACTAGGGTTTTTTTTTCTTTTATCCAATCCTTCTAGAGTTCGCTCGAAACTCCACTCTCTCTCTTTTACATATGGGAATGGGGTAAAAATCCCTACAAACACTCAGGTTTAATGTCTAACAAGGGTTAGAATTTAGTCATCTAAGAAGGACCTCGGGCATCCCTACTCATAGGTGTCAGCTAGGGTTCTGTCACCACCCTCTTCTTCCAAATGAGTTTTGCTTCCATTTGACTTTGAATCAAGGCCTTATATAGCGTGGTAGCTCAGACGATTTCGGAGTCAAAACGACCGGTTATGTGCAATAGTCTCGTTCAAAACGACCCACAACAGACTCGGAACTGCCTCTGTTTTTCCAGAAATGCGGTCGCATTTCATTTTTGCCTTCCCAGGAATGCAGTCATATTTCTGGGCAGTTTTCAACTTCCTCAGTTTTTCTGCAAAGCAACAAACTTAGTCAAATTCCTAACAAATTGAGTTTTTTTAGGCATAAATAAGCATAATTTGACAAATGTGTCTCTCAACTCCCTAATTTATCAACTTTAACATATTTTGAGCTCGGGAATAGTAAAATTGATCTAATCATGCAACGTTTGACAAGGAAATGAGCTAAATATAAGGGTAAAATAGGTATATTTTTTACCCTTATCAGTAACACCGTTAACTAGTTAGGTTTCTATTTCACTAGGATGACCTAGGCAACTTAGTATGAATCCTGAGTGGATTATGGACTCCTGTTCACAAGGGATATTCCTTTGATTTGTATAGGGGAGAGTGACCAGCACGCCGACTGAATAAGCCTACCATTTTAGGGACAAGACTGAGTGGAGAGCTGGGAACATAATCACATAAGATGGAATTCACCCCTTCCCGACTTTTGAGGAAGTAGATGAGTGTTCCCTTAAGTGGTGTCTCCGGGTCTTGAACAAAGGGCCCTACCCTCTCACTGGCCCGAGAGGGGTTTCTATTTGATGGTTGAACCACAAACAAGTTGTTCATTAGAGGAGCACTGGTACTTAAGGAGGTAGAGGTAACTCAAGGGTAAAACGGTAATTTGACCCAGTTGGAGTTACGAACACTCGTGAAGGACTAACTTGCTGTTACGGGTCTATATCTGTGGCCACAGAATTATGTCTCTAGTGAGAAGAGTGCAACTGTGGGTCCTTAGTGGAGTGAACCCACAGTTAACGAAAATTGATTAATTGGTTAATGAGTTTAGTCGATTAATCTCATATCGTTGGAGCTTCTGATCTGCAGGTCCATTAGGTCCCACTGGTAGCTCGTGAAGAGACTTGACGCAATTCAGTATTAATTGTAAGTGTTCAATTTAGGGGAATCATATAATATAAAGCTTATGAAACTTTATAATATAATTTTGAATTAAATTCAAAATTAATTTTTGAGAGAAAATTGTTTGAACGAGTTCAAAAAATTAATATGAATTGGATTCATATTTATAATTTAATAAAGTCCCTAAAATTAAATATATGATATTTAATTGGGTAATTAATTAATTATTTATTAAAATTAGATATGAATAAGATAATAGATTTGATTAGATCTTATTCATGACCTTTTCCTACAAGGATTAGATCTTATGGTCTTTTCCTATAAATAGGACCCCTGGGGTGGGGTGAAAGACATCTCATTCATTCTCCTACTCTCACAGAATTCCCCTGAAGGCTCCCACCAGTCTCCTACATCTAGAAGTCTCAGAGTTATATCGGTGTAGCCATAGTGGTAGTGTTCGCAGTAGTTCGTGATTATTTCACAAGCAGTTGGTGAATTTAATCTAAGTGTCAACGAGAGTAAGTAACTTGCTACTATATAAATTAGAATTAGATTCTATAAATTTTCAACATGCTTAATGTAGATATTCGTTAGATTATGAATTTATGTATGTTGCTAGTGTATTAGTATTTCATAATTCTAAATTAATTACGAATTGTTTGTGAAACCGCTTCTACTGCATCGGGATCCCGTTCCCCTCAAATATCATGCATCATAATCTAAGCGAACAATCCACACATAATACTGTTGCTACGTCCGCAAGTGTACGGTTGCCCAAGTAATATAAAACGGTACAGTAATACTGAGTATCGATTTCCACAGGGAGGAAAGTGGTTTGGCAGAATAATAAACCGAACACTAAAAATACTAGAACAGAATATTATCTAGGGACCCTAACATGATGATAAAAGCAGTCACGAATTAAAGCAACCAAAGAATTAAAGTGATCAATCAAAGTGAAAAGGTGGAGAAAGAATCTATTGTGAGGTGGGGTCTTGAAAGTCGGATTATAGTAATTATTCTAATTGTCCTATCTCGTGCCTGACTAATTATAAACCTAGAATCTCCGTTTAGCACATAGGTTCTCCTTTCGGTCTCCCCTAATTATAATTAACTCATATTAATAACCTAAGTGTCCTTAGCGCTATTAACCAGGTTAATTAATTAGTCCTAATTCATTTTTGGTCTCTAAGCTTAACCAACTACTCTCGCTGTCACTACGAGCAGTTAAGCCTAGTTGAGTGGATTATGATCTATCTTAGCTTCTCTCCGTCGAGTTTCCATTAAGAATCTATTCACTATAAAATGGGCTAGATTTTATAGAGCATTACGACCATCCATACAAATAATCAGTATAAGGACACAAAAATAGGCAATTAAGATAACAATCAACTGTAATCTTTCATTTCAAGACCCACAATTGGGATTTAGCTATACATGAGTGTCAAAACTTCCCAAGAATACATTCTAATAAGCACAATAAAGAAAAATAAAGAGTTAGGAGAATGAATTGTATAGAACCCCTTTGCTTGCGCTTTGGATCCTCTCCGTTACAAGCTCCCGAGCCCTCCGAACATGCTCGATACAAGTGATAAGGGTAAAAAATATACCTATTTTACCCTTATATTTAGCTCATTTATTGGCCAAATGTTGTATGTTGTCATCAATTTACTATTCCCGAGCTCAAAATAAGCTTCATTTGATAAGTTAGGGTGTTGAGAATCACTTTTGTCAAATTTAACTCATTTGTGCTTAAAAAGACTTGATTTTAGGAGAATTTGACTTAGTTTGTTGTTGTGCAGAAAAACAGAGAAAAAGCTGGAATTCCCCAGAAATGCGACCGCATTTCTGGAAAAATTGAAGCTGTTTCGAGTCGTCCGCGGGTCGTTGTTGACGAGTCTTCTTCGCACCTAACTGACTGTTTTGACCCCGAAACTGATTGGGCAATCTTCCAGCACCTATTTCGCAGCTCCTCAACCATTTTCTACACTATATAAGCTCGAGATCCGAAGTCAAATTCATGTAGAACTCATTGGAAGAAAAGAGTGGTGACAGAACCCTGGCTCGACGCCTATGAGTAGGGATGCCCGAGGTCCTTCTTAGATGACTGAATTCTAACCTGAGTTAGACATCAAACCTTGGGGTTTGTAGGGATTTTCACCCATTCCCACTTGTAAAATCGAGAGAGTGGAGTGTCTTAGCGAACTCTAGAAGGATTGAGTAAATAGAAAACCCATAATATTTAGCTATCTCCTTTCTTTCCAGCTCTTGAATCTTTTCATTATTCTGTATTATTTACATTCTTATTTCAATGAAAATGTATTCATTTGCTCTTTATCTCACCATGAGTAGCTAAATTCCATTGAGGGGTTCAATATGGTGAATTCCCTTATGGTTTAATGGCTTGAAAGTGTTTTATTTGCTTAAGTTTCTGTTCAATGCATGTCATTATTTATTGATTATCACTCTAATCTTGCTGAGTTTAACTTGATCACTTAAACTTTGCATGCTATGTGAGTTTGATCTCGAAAGGGACAAACGATATCGGTTCTCATAAAGGTGATATAGGAGAAAAAGCTCGAAAGAGATTGTTCGGAGGTATAGGGCAAGCTGCCTAAGGCACCTTATATCGACTATAGGGTTATAGGTTGCATTCGTGAATTATCTATGTCGAAGTCGAGTCACAGAAATGTGCATAACGGTACTCGCTTAACCTTCTAACGGTTCTTGGGAGCAAGGGCCAAATGGGAGTTAAATCTGACCCAATACATTGAATAGGCTTAAGTTAAATATTGCATGATTATGGTTATTGCCTTAGGGATGAATCGATGTCGAATACCTCGTTGTTTATTATTGTTATTCTTTATTAGTTATTTGCATGTTTTATTTATCTTTTCAAAACCCCAATCAATCAACTTATTTTCTTTGGTTACCTTTTCAAAAGCAGTCATTTGAGCAGTTTCTTCATCAAATCTGAATTTCCAATTTAGTCCTCGTGGGATCGATACCCTTGGAATACTTCTAAGGTTTTTTTTATTACTACGTGCGACAGTGTATACTTGCACTAAGTGTTAGCTGAATTAATCTTTATCTTGCTTATCATCTTATCTCACATCCATCCATTCAGCTGATGACGCACCAACAAGATTTCGCACTTTCCTCACAACACGACCCTCAAAGAAGGCTCCAAGAGTCTTAGAAAGACTAAAGGAATGGATTGGAGAGGTGATTGATGATCAAATGGGGAGGTGAGGTGCGCTATTTATAGGCCTGAAAAATGGGGCAGCGTCGCAACGCTGACGTCACAGCGTCGTGACGCTGTGACTTAATTGGCTTGGGCAACAAGTCAGGACAACGTTCCAGGCACGGTTTTGAGCTAAAATTTGGGTCTCCCTCCATTCTTTTGGCCCAAATACTTTACATGATGGATCTTGGGCTCTTTCTTCTTGACCCAACTTGATTAAACTCCATGGAATTGGGCTATTTTCACTTCTTTTTCTCCAATTATCCATAGAAAAACTCTAAAGGACAAAATTACAAAATTAAATAGATATGTATGATAAAAGCACACAAAAGGTAATAAATCTAAGGATAAAATAGCAACATTTATGCTTGCTATCAAGTACCATACTTAATCGATGCAGTTGTGCAACAACCATGCACCTAACAAATGAATTTCGCACCATGCCATGCACATCGAAAACACATGAATTTTGCACCACGCCATGCACGCTCAAAACACATGACTTCCACACCATGCCATGCACACTTGATTTCCACTCCACTCCAGCTACACGAGCTTGTTTAACACTCATAGCCCTCACAGAGCTCTCTAAAACAAACTCCTTCGAGTAACGCCAACCCCTGACCATATTATAAAGGGCCTCGACATTTCTCTACGGCACTTAACGTTCGACCCTTGACCATATTACCTAACGTCTCGAACTGTTGCATCCCCCCTTTGCCATATTACCCAAGGCACCTGATGGCTTCAAACTCTCGTAGCCCTCACAAAGCTCTCTGAGACTAACTCCTTCGAGTCACATGAACCCATGACCATATTACCCAGGGCCTCGACGTTTCTCTACGGTGCTCAGCATTCGGCTCTTGACCATATTACCTAAGGCCTCGAACTGTTGCATCGCCCCTTGGCTATTACCCAAGGCACCTGATGACTTTTACAACGTATAGATTCATCACATCGTCCCTTGGCCATGTTACCCAAGGCACATGCTCCTCTTAAACCATTCTTAACATACCACCCCTTAACCATTTTTATCTGTGGCTCCTGGTATTCAACCAACTTTTCTTTTATATCCACATAAGGCCCTCTGACCTCACAATCACGCCACAATGCATGAATCTCGACTCATCATGCTTCTAGATCATGCTTTATGCCAATGACACACTCACAATCTAGAATGCATCCTGAACATGCTATCTAACTCATATCATGCTTTCAGTCCATGTAGCAACCAAACATCTGCTTACAATATCAAATTCAGGCTTCCTAGGTAAACACAACGAAACTACATAATTATTGCACAATGTCAACCATCATATAGTGGCATTCTACACATCACAAACCAACAACAAACACTTAATGCAGCACCACATCATAGATTAACATAATTCAGCATGCTTGAACTAACTATAATCATAAACATCAGTATATAAGCAAAGCACATAATAAAACTAAATCGATACAACACACTAGCACACAAGCAGACAAACTCAGCAGGTAGAAATCTACTTACTAATTGATAAAGCACTCCTAAGTAGACCTAACAGGCTCCTATAATAAGAAAGGTAAGGTTTCAAGACTGGGATTCACTTGCTAAACCTTAAACTAAGACGAAAGGGGCTCAGAAGAGACGTTCTTACACAACAAGAGGCTTAAGCTAGGATTTGAACACTCTAAAACCAAACCGATACTACAAGAAAAGATTCCAAGGGTTAGAAGCGAATTTACATTAGCATACAAAAGTAGCTTGCAAGGGTTTAAACAAAGCTTTCCTAACTAATCCTTACCAAAAAGGTCTTGGATTTAAGCTAGAAGCAATAGAATGAGTCCACACCTACAAACGGGGAACATCCAAGCAGGGATATATATCAAACTTAAAATACTTTCAATGACCTTGAATGGGTATAAAATAAGTTGAAACTTACTGAACTCCAAGGAGTGTACAACACTCGTGCGGAAGCGATTTGGATTGAAAGCACTTTAATTTCATTAGTTTTACAATTAAAAACATGTTATGTTTTGAATCGAAAAACAAAGGATGAGTTCACCAACCTTTTGGAGCTAAATTCAACAACCCGGTTGATTTTATTTGATCACAAATCAACTGTGGATGACCTCTAGTGTCTTCCCCACTATCATCCGGCCTTACAACCGCTTGTGGGAGCCAAGATCATGATGAATTATATGAAGAAGGAGATAAGTTTTTTTTTTTTTTCAGAGAGTTTCTTTGTTTTTGAAAGAAGAAAAACATCCAACAGCCAAGAAAAAAAAAACAAGCTGGTTTTCTTTCTCAATTTTAAAGAAGTATTGCATGTCATACATGCCTTAAAACAAGACAGCAAGATTGAGAAGGGAATTAGTCATGCCATATGTGTCAAAACCAAGTAATTTGCCTCTTCGTCTTGTTAAAATTAAAGAAGATTTTGTAAATTAATTTTTTCATTAAAATTAATCCATATAATTAATTTTAAACACAATTAATTTAAATCTTAAAATAAATTTCTAAATCAATTAACCAAATTTAATTAATTTATAATTATTTAATTTAATACCTAATATTAAATGAAATAATGCATCTATCCTGATCTCTCTCAAAACCGTTCGCTCAATTATGAATCCCTATTCATAATATCAATATTTAAATCATATTTAAATATTTACAACTCTCTCTTATTATAGATTAATTCATAAATAAACAATTATGTTAAGTATATCATATATAATTAACGTTTACTCCCTAAACTGAATTTGAACGATTCAAATTTTTTCATCACACTGTTCTAAGGTTTAGTCTGTATGAGCTAGCAGGGAAACCTAATGGACCTACAGATCATGGGCTCAAACGATCCGAGATTAACTGCTAAACTCATTAACCTAGTTAACTGACGTGCGTGATGCTACTACACAAGTGCAAGTATACACTATCAAATAATAAAATGGAGAGTACTCCAAATATCAAACCCAAGGGAAATGGTGACTAGTTGAAAAACACATAAACAACTCAAGAAAAGAAGAAACTCCTCTAAGTTTGCAACCGAGGATGGTAACCAAAGAAATAGTTTGATGAAGGTTTTGTGATAGATGAAAGCAATAGTAAAGGAAGCAAGTAAACAAAGCAATTAAAGATATATGAGATAAGAAGGGGAATTCAAATAAGTATCAACCAAGAGCTTTAAAATGCACCCACCTTTGCGCTAGCAACTCACTCAGGCAATGCACAAGGCTGGAGAATACTATCTATTAGTGCCCACATAGACATGGTGCAAATAGGTTGCTACTAGTTTGCGCCTGCAAATTCCCTGGCAACTAGATTATGAGTTAAGTCCTACTCCTATTCAGCTCCGTTGTAGGTGCCTTTAGAAGACTAAGAGTTAGAGAACTATTGCACACAACTCCCAAAACTCTAGTAGTTCCAGCCCTATTTCTAAGATGCAAGAAAACAAAGTCCTATTTCTAGGATCTTTTCCACTATTGTTTTTGTGAACCCGTACATTCAACTCCAACCTTTCGGCCAGCTGCTGAACACAAACTATGCTAACTTAAGTGATAAATTTAAGCTAACAATGAAACTTAAACTTTAACGAAAACAAACAATGCTAGAGGAAGCAAGATTGCTTTTGCATTGGTGGGGAATTCTTCTACTCAAGGAATCCACATATTTGAACCCCTGAGAAGAATCTTAGCTCATTGAGGAAAATAAAGTGCAAGACATAAAGTAAAAGGTACACCAATTGAAGAAATAAATTGCATTCATATTAATAATAGAAAGGTACATACAAGAATGAACTTACAATTGAAACTTAAATAAAACAGAAAGTAAAATAGCTTACAATGAAAATAAAAATAGAAAGTAAAGGACTCAAGACTCAACTAAGGTTCTTTCTCCTCTCTATCTAACTTGCTCTTGCCTTTTTCAAGAAGTGACAAGTCTTTCTCTTCTTCTTCTTTCGAATGAAAGAACCGACAGAGGCTAGAAGAACCGAAACTCAGATTTGTTACAAAATGAGAAGAACGAAAAACATAAGGACTATCCTAGGACGAAAATCCGAGCTCCCTTTGATTCTTCCACCTTGGTCGCCTTATATGAACCTCGGAAGGTAGGGTTGGCTGTCGAGTGATAGCATGCCAAAATGCTTTCTATTTCCTATTGATTTTAGCTAGTTTTGTGCTTAAATTATGTCCTTTGAGGTGTTTTTATGTTTAAATTTCAGAAGCCGAGCAAAAAGAGAAAAATCGGAGTTCTTGAGAGAATTTGGAGGCTTTTGGAGCATTTTGAAGAGAACCATTGAAGATCCAAGCCCAAAACCCCAAGAAAAGATAGTTCGAGGCCCAAATGCAATCCAAAGTGTTGGGTTTTATGCCCTACAACTCGTGGATAGTGAATGTAAACAAATTGTATACTTGTTTCAATAAAGTGTTATTGAGTTTCTACAATAAAGAGTTATTATTAAGTATTGCACAATATGACCCAAATCCAATAAACTAAGATCCAAGGTTGTTTGTATGTAACTTGAACTAGTATGTGGGGACATACGGGGATCGATGTTCAAGTAACAACCTAAAAGGTCTATAGTACAGGGATAAGGCTGGGTACCTTATCCTGGTAACACTATGTGATACGGCCCGCTTTGTATTTGATACAGGAGTATTGATCCAAAGCGTCCATGTAGTAGACATGCAAGCGGGGGTATCCTATGCAATAAGTTTGCATAAGACTGGACCACGAAATATTCAACCATTAGTTGTAACACCGATAAATAGTTAGATTACTGTTTCAATAGGATGACATAGGTAACTTAGTCTTAATCCTGAGTGTGTCATGAACTCCTTCTCAATAGGATTGTCCTTTGATTAGCATGGGTGAGAGTGGCATGTACACCGACTCAATAAGCCTTCATTTTTAGGGATAAGACCGAGTGGGAGGCTGGGGACATGACAACACAAGAAAGAATTCACTCCTTCCCACTTCTAGGAGAAGCAGATGAGTGTTCTCTTAAGTGGTCACTCCGGGACTTGAACAATGGGATCTCGCCCTCTCACTGGCCTAAGAGGGACTTTTTGTTTAGTGGTTAGACCATAAATAGGTTGTTCATTAGAGGAGCACTGGTACTTAAGGAGACAGATGTAACACAGGGGTAAAACGGTAATTTGACCCAGTTGTGGTTATGGACACTCGTGAATGATTGACTTATTGGTATAGGTCTATATCCGTGGACACAGAAACGTTCTACAGTGAGAAGAGTTCAGTTATGGGTCTTTAGTAGAATGACCCACAGTTAATAAATATTGATTAACCTAATTAATGAGTTTAATCAGTTAACCTCATATCATTGGAGCTTCTGATCTGTAGGTCCATTAGGTCCCCCTACTAGCTCGTAAAGAGTAATTAGGAACAATCTATCTTGAATAGAATTTGAATTGTTCAAATTCGTTATGAGAATCAAGTTAATTGTATGAGATACAATTAATATAATGTATGGTGATACATTATAATATGAAGTTTAATTTGTGATTAAACTTTACTAATTGAGAAAATTATATATTTGAAGGAGTTCGAATATATGGTTGATTAGGTATAAGATATTTAATTAGTACATCAATTAATTAATTATTCAATTTAGTCTAATTGAATGTGATTTAATTAAACTATAGTATTATGAGAGAAATAAATATTTGAAGAAGTTCAAATATTAATATGAATTTGATTCACATTAAATTTATAGGATATAAGAGAATTTGAAAGAATTTAAATTTTAATATGAATTTGATTCATACTATAGAATTAATTAATTGAAGGCCTGAAATTAAATATATGATATTTAATTGGCTAATTAATTAATTAATTAATAGAATGTCTGAAATTAAATATATGATATTTAATTAGGTAATTAATTAATTATTTTATTAATTGGGTAGTTAATTGATAACTCTCCAAAAGGGAGTTATTTAGGCCTTAGTTCTATAGTGTTTTGTGTGTCATTTGTGTTAAATAGGGTTGCTTTTAGAAGAATATTATATGTTTTAACCCATTTGGAAGAATGGATGCCTTGGAAGTTATTTTGTGCAGAATATATTGCTGAGCGACTTGAGGGAGCAAAATCTATGATCCAGCAAAGCAAGGAGCAAAACTGTGACGTAACAGCTCGTAATCCATTTTAATGAACTGGAGTTAGTTGAACTATTTTCGGATCTAAGAAGCTTGGAGAGCCTTCCATGTGTACAATTTGACCTAATTAGGGCTTGTCTTCACTCTATAAAAGGGAAGAGCCGTCTCAAGTCAAAGACATTCCATTCTTGGAGAAGGAAAGTTTTATTCCATTCGTGGAGGCTTACTTCCCATCTTTGGAAGCCGAATAGAGGAGGAAAGATTGGAGACTTCAAGAAGACCATCAACTACGGATCTAATCAAGGGAATTAATTTTTTCTTCTAATTTCTTGTAGTTATGGATGCACATACTCAGATTGTAGCGTGTGTTATCATGAACCTTATGAACTAAATTTACTTAGGTGTTGGTTAGGAATTTTGTAATTGTCGTGCTTTATTCTCTATGCAATATATGTTGATTTGAGCATCTTGATTAATTGATGTGCATATTTCTATTTTGTGCCCGCCTGGCCAGCCGGTATGAATACCACTGCTTAGTTTCATGGATGATTTGGGAAGTGTGTGGCATTTAATCACACTAGATCATTGTGTATTGGTGAACGCCAATGACTGAGTTAGGGATAACCAATTGCCTAGTGCTTGATCGATAGCCCGTAATTGGAGTTGAAACACATTCCAAAAAATCCAGAGTTCTGGGAGGATTCTGCTAATAAGACTGCAAGAGAATTGCCTAATTAATAATATTGCTAGAGCATCTTTTAAAACAATTACTAAAATCCAGACCAACGCCTGTTTTCAATCTGTCTGCTTTATTTGTTTACTTTATGGAAATGATTAATCATTTATAGAAATGATTAATCACTTATGGGAGTAATTAATCACTTATGGAAGTGATTAATCAATTATGGAAATGATTAATCAAATATGGAAATGATTAAGTATGGAAAAGATTAATTATTTATGGAAATAACTGATAATTTATGAATATTTTATTCATTGCCTTTTTTCTATAAATAGAACACTAAACCTAGGGTTTAGGTGATACAACATAAGGCCACAAGAATGCACACTTGTATTCTCTCTAGCCTCCCTAGCCACTCTCTCATATTTTCTCAACCAAGAACACAAAGAGGAACTTTTTCCTCTTGTGTTTTTCCCATTCAAGATTGGGTAGTCCCACAACTACGTTCCTAATCTCAGAGTCATAACGGGGAAGATCAATTGGTGGTGTCTCAATTGTTGACGCTTGGTTCCTACGAAATCAACAAAGGCGTTCTTGATATTTCAGAGATGAAAACGACGGTATGTTTGCTTCTCCCCTTTAGATTTGTTCTAAGATTTTATGCTTAGCCTTAATAAATTAATGAAGAATAGTTTTCTAAATCTTTGCAAATGTATTGGTATTTTGGTGGAAACAAAATTAACTACAAACGGTCCCAATTTGCTTCCGCTCACAGAATTAGAGAATTCCAATCCAACACAGAGGTGAAGGGATAAAAGCCCTGCGCAGCGAAAATATCAAAGAACCTACGCTGAGACTTTAATTCAAACTGAAATACCGATACAATTTGCAAAAAACATACAGCAATAAAACATGATAAATACTACTGAATATGGCTATAAAACATGCTTAAAATTAATTTAAACCTAGATCTAATCTAGATTAAATGGTCCTATTGATCAAGGAATGAGGTACTTACTACCGTAGTCGTTCTTGATCGAATTTCGCCAATTCCCTTGCCGTAATCCATAAAATACAGCAACCTCGAAATCTTTTTCTTGCTGGAAATTTCTCCACGAACACTACCAAAATGGTAACACCAATATTCTCACAGGATACTCGGTTAAGGTTGCTTGTGGGAGAAAGAATGAAAACTAAGGGATTAGGAGAATTTTTTCTCTGTAAACGTTGGAAACCAGAGAGTGAGAGAGAGGATAATTCGTGAGATGCACAATCGTTCAACTGAGGGAGAGAGAGACCTAGCCGATGATAACAACCTCCTCCTTGAAACCCACTTGAATGTGTAACTCCCCTAGGTTAGTGGGATGACTTTTTCTTTCAGTTAACTTAACTGATAAGAATTAAATTAATTAATAATTAATATTAATAATTAAATTAATAATTAATTTAATTATTGTTTATATAAATCAAATTTATAAAAATATTCTCACATAACCTATAGTTTTAATGTAATTCAATTAAATCAAATTTAATTAAATTAAATTAAAACAAATGATTAATTAATTCAACAATTAATTAATACTATAATTAAATATCATATATTTAATCACATTTCTCTCATATAAACTATAGTATTCATGTGCATCTGATGTGCAATAATTTTAACCTATAGTTTTTAATATGAATCTAATTCATATTTAAACTTAATATTCGAACCCATTCGAATATACAATTCTCCCTTAGAAATTTTCCTCAACGCCCTAAGTGAGCCACCGGTGGGACCTAATAGACCTACAAATCAGAAGCTCCAACGATATGAGATTAATTGGCTGAACTCATTAACCAAGTTAATCAATGTTCGTTAACTATGGTTCACTCCACTATAGAACCATACTTGCACTATTCTCACTGCATATATATTTCTATGTCCACGGATATCGACCAATAACAACAAATTACCGTTTTGCCCCTGGGTTACCTCTTTACCCTTAAGTCCTAGTGCTCCTCTAATGAACAACCTGTTTGAGGTCCAACCAAAAAACAGAAGTCCCTCTCGTGCCATAGAGAGGGCAGGGCCCATTGTTCAAGACCCGAAGACACCACTTAAGGAAACACACCTCTACTCACCCTAGAGTTGGGAGTAGTGAATTTCATCTTGTGTGATTATGTTCCAAACTCCCCACTCGGTCTTGTCCCCAAAATGGTAGGCTTATTGAGTCGGCGTGCAGGCCACTCTCACCCATACAAATCAAAGGACAATCCCTCGTGAACAGGAGTCCATAACCCACTCAGGATTAAGACCAAGTTGCCTAAGTCATCCTAGTGAAATAGAAACCTAGCTAGCTAACGGTGCTACAGCTAGTGGTTAACTATTTCACGGTCCGGTCTTATGCAAACTCATTGCACAGGATACCCCCACTCGCATGTCCACTACATGAACGCGTTGGATCATTGCATTTGGATCATAATACAAAGCGGGTCGTATCCATAGTGTCACCAGGATAAGGTACCCAGCCTTATCCCTATACTATAGACCCTTTAGGTTGTATCTTGAACAGTGATCCCCGTATGTCCCCACATACTAGTTCAAGCCTCATACTAACAGCCTAGGATGTTTAGTTTATTGGATTAGGGTTAACAAGACAAGATTACTCAATACAAACAAGACAAATGAATAATACATCATTTTATTAATGTTCAGTCAAATGTTACATTTACTATCTACAGGTTTTAGAGCATAAAACCCAACAAACTCCCACTTGAACTAAAACTCAAGATAATGGGAAAGTATATACAAAATAATCCAAAGCTGGAAATGGTAAATGTATATTGTACATTACATAAAAGGTAAATATACAAAATACAATTAACCAGGGCATCCTTACCCATTACACATCTCCCACTTGCCCTAGATTATACTATATACATGTCTCGCAGACCTAGACTCTCTAGATGACCCTCGAACACTTTAGTCGAGAGAGCCTTCGTAAATGGATCAGCAATGTTGTGCTCCGAAGCGATCTGGGTAACGATCACATCTCCTCGTTGCACAATCTCCTGTATCAGGTGATACTTCCTCTCGATGTGCTTTCCTCGTTTGTGGTTGTGAGGTTCTTTAGAATTGGCTACAGCCCCACTGTTGTTACAGTATAATGTTATGGGCAAGTTCATATTTGGATCAACTTCCAAATCTGTCAAGAACTTCCTTAGCCAAACCGTTTCCGTAACTGCTTCACAAGCAACTACATACTCAGCCTCCATGGTTGAGTCTTCTATGTACCTTTGTTTGATGTTTCTCCAAACTACAGCTCCCTCGTTAAGGGTGAACACTGACCCTGACGTAGATTTCCTAGAATCCTTATTAGACTGGAAGTCAAAGTCAGTGTATCTTGTAAGAACTAACTTCTTGGCCCCAAACACCAGCATATAGTCCCTCTTTCTCCTAAGATACTTGAGGATTCCTTTAACGGTGGTCCTGATGGAAGAGATTGTCGAGATCTCTTATCAAATAAATTTATAGTCCTCAACCTCTAAAGCTAACTTGTAGCAGTAGCGGCCGGGGTCGATCACAGGGAGTCTATGCAAACAAATCTTAATTTCCTTATTTGTTTTAGGTAACCAAAAAAATGGGGTTTTTATATATGGAAAGGAAGTTAACAAGGAAAGAAAACCAAATATGGAAAATAACAAAAGAGGAAAGTAAGAAAATTGAATTTGGGAGAGAAATTAATACCTTGAAGAGATCATGCAACCGGGTTAGTCATGGTAAGTTCAATTCAATTAAATCATCAATTTCACTAATACGTCAAAACAAGTTTAAGCCCAGTGTATTCCGGCAACAAACCAAGAATCATGATCCACTATCACAAACATGCAAACGCTAAGTTTCATTCTAGTTTAAACTAATTAATTGGCCGATTAATTAACCTAAACTGCAATTGGATCTAGCCGAGTTAATTTACATGCAACGGGCAACAAACGACAATTACAATTAATTAAATCATTTAGTTCTAGGGACGCATGCGTATAATCATAACGTTAACCTATATGCTACTAAGATTTAGCAAGTAAATTTAGAGAGGGTGCAGTCAAGGTTGTCAATCTTTCTTACCACAATCTAAACTTATAGAAAATGAACTAAAATCACATAAACATGCTTTGATAATTCAAACAAGAAATTTCATTAAAAGAATATGAACTTACTCTTGACTTCCCAGTTACATGAATGAAGAACTTAGCCTCTCATAGAGCAAGAACAAGCTTGATTCTTCATGGAATACATCAAAGAAAGTAATAAAAACTAAAACTAAGAATGGTGGAAAAGGGGGAGAGAGATGGACTACAAAGTTGTAGTGAATTGTGTGTTGAGGGATGATTCTAAGCCTACACCAAAGGCCTCTATTTATAGAGTTTCTTGGCCTCCAATTCATGGTAGAATGGTGCTGAATTGGGTCTTCAAACAAGGAAAAATTCCAGCCAAAATTGGAAAAAATCGATTCTAGAAAACGTCGCGACACTATCCCTTCAATTTTGGAAAATATCTCTCGGATTGCCCTAGCGTCGCGACGCTGTCGCCAGCTTGATTCCCACGTTCCTTCCTTATTTGATTAGCATCTCGACTCTAATGACTAGCGTCTCGACGCTGTTGAGGCTTCAGGGGCAAAATAGTCATTTTACACTCCGGTTTCGCTCGTTTAAGCCCCGAATTGCTTCCAAAGCTCCGGTGAGAACCTATAGACATATTATACTCATTTTAAAGCATTTTTCGCAAGAAATTCAACTAAGATAAGCAAATTGGGAGATTCTAAGTGTATAACAAATTGGACTTATCAGGTCCAATGGTCTAACTCTAGATTTGACTGATATCTGCTGACTATCCCTACTACATAACAAATGTCAGGCCTAGTGCAGAGCATAACATACATTAAGCTGCCCACAGTTGAGGCGTAGGGAATTTGTCTCATATCCTCAATTTCTTGAGGTGTCTTAGGACATTGTTCCTTAGACAAGTGTGTTGGGTTTTATGCCCTAAAACTCGTAGATAGTGAATGTAAACAAATTGTATACTTGTTTCAATAAAGTGTTATTGAATTTCTACCATAAAGTGTTATTGTTAAATATTGCACAATTTGACCCAAATCCAATAAACTAAGATCCAAGGTTGTTTGTATGTAACTTGAACTAGTATGTGGGGACATACGGGGATCGATGTTCAAGTAACAACCTAAAAGGTCTATAGTACAAGGATAAGGTTGGGTACCTTATCTTGGTAACACTATGAGATACGGCCCGCTATGTATTTGATACAGACGTATTGATCCAAAGTGTCCATGTAGTAGACATACAAGCGGGAGTATCCTACGGAATGTGTTTGCATAAGACCGGACCACGAAATAGTCAACCATTAGTTATAACACCATTAACTAGTTAGGTTACTGTTTCAATAGGATGACCTAGGTAACTCAGTCTTAATCCTGAGTGTGTCATGAACTCCTTCTCATGAGGGATTGTCCTTTGATTAGCATGGGTGAGAGTGGCCAATACGCCGACTCAATATGCCTTCCTTTTTGGGGACAAGACCGAGTGGGAGGCTGGGGACATGACAACACAAGAAGGAATTCACTCCTTCCCGCTTCTAAGAGAAGTAGATGAGTGTTCCCTTAAGTGGTGACTCCGGGACTTGAACAAAGGGATCCCACCCTCTCACTGGCCCGAGAGGGACTTTCTGTTTAATGGTTGGACCATAAACAAGTTGTTCATTAGAGGAGCACTGGTACTTAAGGAGACAGGTGTAACACAGGGGTAAAACGGTAATTTGACCTAGCTGTGATTACGGACACTCGTGAAGGATTGACTTAGCGGCATAGGTCTACATCCATGGACAGAGAAATGTTCTACAGTGAGAAGAGTTCAGCTGTGGGTCTTTAGTGGAATAACCCACAGTTAATGAATATTGGTTAACTTGATTAATGAGTTTAATCAGTTAACCTCATATCATTGGAGCTTCTGATCTGTAGGTCCATTAGGTCCCCCTGCTAGCTCGTAAAGAGTAATTAGGAACAAATATATCTTGAGAGAATTTGAATAGTTCAAATTCATATTGGGAATTAAGTTAATTGTATGAGATACAAATTAATATAATGTATAGTGATGCATTAAAATATAAAGTCTAATTTGAGATTAAACTTTATTATATTGAGAGATTGATATATTTGAAAGAGTTCAAATATATGTCTAATTAAATATATGATATTTAATTAGAAGATGAATTAATTAATTATTCAATTTAGTTTAAATTAAATGAGATTTAATTAAACTATAGTCTATGAGGGAATTATTAGAATATGATTCTAATATGTAATTAATTGAATATGGGAGATATTTAATTAATTGTAAAATTAATTAATCATTGAAATTAATTAATTGTAAAATTAATTAATTATTGAAATTAATTAATTGATTAGTTTAATTGAATTAATTAAATGTGATTTAATTAAGTTTAATTAAAATATATTATGTGAGGAAATTACATTTAAATAAGATTTAAATGTGCATGAGATTAATTAATTAATATGATTAATTAATTAACATTTAATTAATTAATATGATTAGTTAATTAACATTTAATTAATTGATCTTGATCTAACGGTCAAGATTGTTTCCTAACCTCACATTAGGGTTTCCTCTCTTATAAAAGGAAAGGTTATGAGAACCCTAGCCCTAAGATCTCATTCTAGCCTCCCTCTCATATTCTCTCAACTCAAGAACTCTAGAGAGAATTCTTTCTCTCTAAGAGTTTTTCCCATTCAAGATTAGGTAGTCCCACAACTACGTTCCTAATCTCAGAGTCATAGCGGGGAAGATCAAATTGGTGGTGTCCCAATTGTTGACGTAAATCAAGAAAGGCGTTCTTGAAGAATTCAGAGACGACAACGACGGTATATTTGCTTCTCCCCTTTAGAATTAGTTCTAAGGTTGTATGCTTAGCCTTCATAATTGATTTATAATAGTTTTCTAAATTTTGCCAATGTATTGGTATTTTGGTGAAAACAAAATTAACTACGAAACGGTCCAATTGCGCTTCCGCTTTATCGAAATTAGGGAATTCCAAATCCTTCAAAGTGAACCCCATGCCTGAAAGGCAATAAGTCCTTCTTGGAGTTATGCATCGAATATCGAGACAACATTTTGTCGATATACGTTGCTTGAGATGGGACTAGAGTTTTGTTCTTTCGATCCCGAATAATTTGGATTCCAAGAACATATTGAGCCTCTCCTAAATCTTTCATTTGGAATTGGGCTGCTAGCCATTCTTTTACGTCAGACAGATATCCTACGTCATTCCCAATGAGTAGGATGTCATCAACATATAGTACTAGGAAAGCTACTTTATTTTTGTTGATCTTCTTGTAAACACAAGGCTCATCAACATTTTGGTCAAAGCCAAAAGATTTGATAACAGTATCAAATCTAATGTTACAAGATTTGGAAGTATGTTTCAACCCATAAATGGATCGATTCAGTTTACAAACTTTTTTCTCCTGACCTTGGGTTATGAACCCTTCGGGTTGAGACATAAAGATATTCTCTTCAAGATTACCATTCAGAAAGGCAGTCTTGACATCCATTTGCCATATCTCATAGTCATAATATGTGGCTATGGACAAGAGAATTCTAATTGACTTTAACATAGCAACAAGAGAAAAGGTTTCCTCATAGTCCACCCCTTCTCTTTGGGTATAACCCTTTGCTACAAGTCTAGTTTTGAAAGTTTGTACTTTCCCAGCTGCATCTCTTTTCCTCTTATAGATCCATTTACACCCTATGGGTTTGACCCCTTCAGGTGGATCTACAAGTTCCCAAACTTGATGGAAGTACATAGACTCCATCTCAAGGTCCATTGCTTTGACCCATTGGTCTTTATCTACATCATTCATTGCCTGACGATAAGACAATGGATCCTCAACACCATCATCAGGTATGACGACCTGAGTTTCAGTTAAACCCAAGTAACGGTTAGGTTGTATAACAACCCTCTCACTGTGTCAAGGCTCTCCCACTATGTCAGGAGGACGAGATTGACCAGAAGAACTGGCTCCTACATCAACTCTTGTTGAAGGACCAACTTCATCAACAACTTTTGCTGACTCTTCAGTAGCTTCTCCTAACACTAATTTACTACTTGGTTTATGATCTCTATTGTGGTCTTCCTCCAAGAAAGTAGCATTTGTCGATACAAACACTTTATTTTCTTGATGGTCGTAGAAAAGACCACCTCTCGTTTCCTTAGGGTATCCAACAAATTGGCATATTCTAGAACGAGGTTCCAATTTCTTAGGATTTGTCACTAACACGTGTGCTGGACAACCCCAGATACGGAAGTAGTGCAAACTAGGTTTACGCCCCCTCCATAGCTCAAAAGGTGTTTCAGAAACACTCTTTGAGGGAACATTGTTCATAATATGTACTGCAGTCTCAACTGCATACCCCCAAGACGAGCTAGACAATTGAGCATAGCTCGTCATTGAACGAACCATGTCTAACAAGGTTCTATTTCTCCTTTCTGATACACCATTTCGTTGAGGTGTACCAGGTGCTGAGAGTTGGGATTGGATTCCATGTTCTATCATATAATCTTGGAATCTTTGACCCATATACTCTCCACCTCGATCTGATCGAAGTGTTTTAATAGTCTTACCTAATAGATTTTCTACTTCAGTCTTAAACTCTTTAAACTTTTCAAGAGCTTCAGACTTATGACCCATTAGATAGAAGTAACCATATCGAGAATAATCATCTATAAAAGAGATGAAATATTCATAACCTCCTCGAGCTTTTACATTCATTGGACCACAAAGATCCGAATGTATCAACTTTAGGAGTTCTTTGGCACGATAACATTTTCCAGTAAAAGGTCTCTTAGTCATTTTACCCTCGAGACACGATTCATAGGGTGGTAATGAATCATCTTCCAACTCGGTTAGAAGTCCATTCTTTACCAAACGACCGATCCGATCGATGTTAATATGACCAAGACGTAAATGGCAAAGATATGTATTGTTACTTCTTGGAGAAATTCTTTGCCTTTTGTTTTGTGTTTCAGCAGTTTTAAACATTTCATGATTTAAAATTGCTTTAGTGTCAGTTGGTGTTAACACATATAAGTTATTTTCTAACTTTGCTGAACAAAAAAGCATACCATTTCTGTAAATAAACGCTTCATTTGCAAGAAAATTAATATGACTGTTCTAGCAAACATGAAATAGATATCAAGTTCCTCTTTATCTTAGGAACTATATACAAATTGTCTAAAACAAGAAATCTATTCATGAAAAATAACTTTGCAGCTCCCACTACACTTGCTGAAATGACATCTCCCGTTCCAACCTTGAGAGTCATCTCACCATCTTGAAGCTGCTGAAAACTATTTCCCTGAAAAGAAGAACAAACATGATTAGTGGCTCCCGAATCTAATATCCAGGCATACTCATCAACTTTGATTAGATTAAACTATATCGATTTGCATTGCATGAATTTAATATAACATTTATATTAAGCTATGGATGTTTCATGCTCAATGCAACTTTGATTCCCTTTATTAATAAAATAACAATTATATTTTTCAAAAAAAATAAAATAACAATTATATTATTACCAATCAAGGTAAATCAAAGTAGCATGCTGCAAACAACTTATTAAAATATAGAGTAATTGCGGTGGGTGACAAATTAATTATCTATAATAGCAAATTTAGCACCAAGTAAAAAGAATTGCAAATATGGCAAAAAAATTAGAATATTCCCATTTTACCCTTCTCTTTCTCTCCCTTCCCATTTACTCTTTCTTCCCTCATTTTCTAGTGTATACGATTTCTTCTTTTTTTTTTTTTTTTTTTTTTTTTTTTGCATTTATGAGCATTTCTTCCCTCATTTCTTGTGTATACGATTTTTTCTGCTTCTTTTTTCTTTTTTTTTTTTGCTTTCTTTTTCTTTTTTTTTGTGCATTTATGAGCTGTTATGATTTCTTTTTTTTTTTTCTTTTTCTTTTCTTTTTTTATAATGAGCTATTACGATTTCTTTTTTTCCCTCTGTTTTTCGAACCAGAGACCTTGTGGTTATCAGTACAACTTTATGCCAATTGAGCTAAGCTCTTGTTGGCCTTCGTTTTAATTCAAGAATGTCAAGAATACAAAAATAGTAATTTTGGTGAGTGTTTGTATAGGTATATCAAAGTATATCACTGATATACTTCAGTTAATCGTAGTCTATCACTGACTATCACTGGTCGAAGTCTATCAGGGCTATAATTGATAGATAATGAAATACAAAGAATACAAGAATAGCAATTTTATGGTGGTGGTCACGGAGCTTGTGTGCTAGTCTTTAAAAATTATATTGTTCATTGAGAGTCGCTTGTTCGTAATGGTTATTTTTGGATTTTATGTTCTAATTACCACCAGAGACTTAAATTTTTTGTTCAATTTATGACTGTAGTATAATAATTTTGGATGAGTTTCTAATTACCGAGATGATTGCAATGCAAAGTACTTTACTGATAGATTTCAATTAAATTGATTTCTATCAGTAACAATCATTGGTAGACTTCAATTAATTGATAATTAACTGATTTATATCCGAGATAGAAATTGATAGACTTCAATTAACTGATTTCTATCCTCGATAGAAAATGATAGATTTGAATTAAACTAATTTCCATCAGTGATACAAGTCAATAGACTTTAATTAAATTGATTTCTGATAGAAACTGATAAACTTCAATTAAATTGGTTTTTATCAGTGATAGAAACTAATAGTCTTCAATTAAATTGATTTCTATCAATGACAGAAACTGATAACCTTGAATTAAACGGTTTTCTATTAGTGATTATCACTGATAGACTTCAATTAAACTGATGGATAGAAACTGATAGCCTTGAATTAAACTAAACTAATAACCTTGAATTAAATTGTTTTCTATCAGCGGCTATCACTGATAGGCTTGAATTAAACACGATAAAAACTTATAGATTATGATCATCAAAGTCTATCAGTGATACACACTGATAGACTTCGATTAATCAAAGTATATCAGTGTCTATCACTAATAGACTCAGGTTAATTGAAACTTATCATCAAAGTCTATCAGTATTTATCATTGATAGACTCCGATTAATCGAAGTCTATCAGTGACTATCAATAATAGGGACTGATAGACTATTGGAGATACTAAGGGTATTTTCGTAATTTAACGTATTTTTTGCTATTTCCGCAAATAATTTTATTTTTTTGCTATTTTTGCAATTATTTTGCCGGTTTTTGCTATCTCTGCAAAGCCCCCTTAAATATAACTCTTTATATTTAACTAAGTAATTTCATCCATCATGCTTTTCCATTTTCATGAATTTAATATAACTCATATACATTAAATATCTCATGAAAATCATCCATGCATTTCAAACCATATATTATAATCTAATTATAACATACATTAAATGCATGAGCATGCTTTATAACCTAAGGTGGGATTATATCTAAATGACATCCATAAAGCATTTAAATAGCGTATAAACCGATTAATTGGCCCCTAGGATAAAATAAAGCATATAAATTACATTAATTTAAGTTATTTTTTCCTAAACTATCCTTCTGTAGCTTCAGAACCGGGCTAGACCGCACGAACCGACTCGAACCGCTTCTCACCGGACCCCAAAATGCCAACCAAGCTGAAACCAGGCTAGACCGGGCCAAACCGACCCCAGACCAAGCCAGTTGGTCGAATCGGACTGCAAACAGCACTCAACCGCGCCTCACGTAACCCTAACCACATGTCGCACGAATTCGTGATAGCGTCGAGACGCTGTTATGTCTGCACTCAGTCCCGATGCTATTACGTCTGGAAGTAGAATCTAGGCAAAAAACAACATTGTTCTTCGATTTTGGCCTCGGTTTTGGACGCAATTTTCAGTGATGTCGAGCTAAAAAAATCCTAATCTAGACCTAGACTTACAGAGGATAATCGATTTACATATTGTGCCCAGAAACGCAGGGGCCTTTACATTTGAACGATTAAAAAACAGTAAATCTATGGCCAATTTAATCGTAAACATTCATACGCAAACCATACCATTCATAATGCATAAATCCCACCAATAGCAAATCGCAAATTTCAATTTAAAATAAAGAACAACAGAGATGGCTCTCATACCAATTGAAGGGATAAAAGCCCTACGCAGCGGAAATATCACAGAACCTACACTGAGACTTTAATTCAAATTGAAATATCGATACAATTTGAAAAAAACATACAACAGTAAAACATAATAAATACTACTGAATATGGCTATAAAACATGCTTAAAATTAATTTAAACCTAGATCTAATCTAGATTAAATGGTCCTATTGATCAAGGAATGAGGTACTTACTATCGTAATCGTTCTTGATCGAATTTCGCCAATTCCCTTGCCGTAATCCAGAAAATACAGCAACCTCGAAATCTTTTTCTTGCTGGAAATTTGTCCACGAACACTACCAAAATGGTAACACCAATATTCTCACATGATACTCGGTTGAGGTTGCTTGTGGGAGCAAGAATGAAAACTAAGGGATTTGGAGAATTTTTTCTCTGTAAACGTTGGAGACCAGAGAGTGAGAGAGAGGAGAATTCGTGAGATGCACAATCGTTCAACTGAGGGAGAGAGACCTGACCGATGATAAAAACCTCCTCCTTGAAACCCTCTTGAATGTGTAACTCCCCTAGGTTAGTGGGATGACTTTTTCTTTCAATTAACTTAACTGATAAGAATTAAATTAATTAATAATTAATATTAATAATTAATTATATAATTATGTTTATATAAATCACATTTATAAAAATATTCTCACATAACCTATAGTTTTAATGTAATTCAATTAAATCAAATTCAATTAAATTAAATTAAAACAAATGATTAATTAATTCAACAATTAATTAACACTATAATTAAATATCATATATTTAATCACATTTCTCTCATATAAACTATAGTATTAATGTGCATCTAATGTGCAATAATTTTAACCTATAGTTTTTAATATGAATCTAATTCATATTTAAACTTAATATTCAAACCCATTCGAATATACAATTCTCCCTTAGAAATTTTCCTCAACACCCTAAGTGAGCTACCGGTGGGACCTAATGGACCTACAGATCAGAAGCTCCAACGAAATGAGATTAATTGGCTAAACTCATTAACCAAGTTAATCAATGTTCGTTAACTATGGTTCACTCCACTATAGAACCATAGTTGCACTATTCTCACTGCAGATATATTTCTGTGTCCACGGATATCGACCAATAACAGCAAGTCAGTCCTTCACGTGTGTTCGTACCCCAGCTAGGTCAAATTACCGTTTTACCCCTGGGTTACCTCTTTATCCTTAAGTCCTAGTGCTCCTCTAATGAACAACCTATTTGAGGTCCAACCAACAAACAGAAGTCCCTCTCGTGCCATAGAGAGGGCAGGGCCCATTGTTCAAGACCTGGAGACACCACTTAAGGGAACACACCTCTACTTACCCTAGAGTCGGGAAGAAGTGAATTCCATCTTGTGTGATTATGTTCCCAGCTCCCCACTCAATCTTGTCCCCAAAACGGTAAGCTTATTGAGTCCGCGTGTAGGCCACTCCCACCCATACAAATCAAAGGACAATCCCTCGTGAACAGAAGTCCATAACCCACTCAAGATTAAGACCAAGTTGCCTAAGTCATCCTAGTGAAATAGAAACCTAGCTAGCTACATGAACAGGATACCCCCACTCGCATGTCCACTACATGAACGCATAGGATCATTGCGTTTGTATCATAATACAAAGCTGGCCGTATCCATAGTGTCACCAGGATAAGGTACCCAGCCTTATCCCTATACTACAGACCCTTTAGGCTGTATCTTGAACAATGATCCTCTTATGTCCCCACATACTAGTTCAAGTCTCATACTAACAACCTAGGATGTTTAGTTTATTGGATTAGGGTTAACAAGACAAGATTACCCAATACAAACAAGATAAATGAATAATACATAATTTTATTAATGTTCGGTCAAATGTTACATTTACTATCTACGAGTTTTAGGGCAGACAACCCAACAAAAGAACCATCCTTGAAGAGGAGACCGAAAGGCTAGCGTCGACGCTAGCCTTGAGCATCTCGACGCTAGCCAGCCGTGGAGAACAAGCAGAAAATGGGGCAGCGTCTTGACGCTGAAGAGACTTGGGCACCAAGCATATAACGTCATAGCGTCGAGACGCTGTGACATCAGCGCCTCGATGCTAGGAGCTGCTGCCACCTATAAATAGGCCATTTTTCAATCGGATTAATGGAGCCAATTATAGGGTTTTTATCGCATTCTAGAGTCCACCCTAAATTTTGGGCTTTTGGGAGAAGATTTGGAGCCTTGTTGAAGATCTCGAGAGCTCAGGGTCGATGAAGGTCGCCATGGGATCAAGGAGATCGACATGATTATGAGCATTTTTATTGCCTTTTCCTCTGTTTTTAGTTTATAGATTAGGTGTGATTAGGAATTTTTGGATGTTTAGTGATTATGAGTAGCTAATTCCTAAATTCTATGGGTTTGATTTAGTTTGTTGAACCTTTGCCTAATTTATTAATTGATTTGGTTTGATATTCATTCCCATTCATTTGTGCATTTTGTCCTTAATGCTTTTAATCACTTGATCAATGATTAAATGAATTGTTTTCTAAGTGAAAACTCGACGGAGAGAAGTTTAGACTAGAACTGAATGCATGACTAACGTTATTTACCTGAGTGACACGGGATAAAATAAATAACATTAGAGGTTGTTAATGAAGAGTCGTAATGCCATGCTAAGTAAATAAGGAGGAAACTCAAAGGAGATTCTTTACTTAAAGACATGAGAATAGGAAGAGACCGACATGAGAGTCCTTGATATTAGGCTTCTGGACTTATGAATTGAATGTCTAATTAATCCTAATTGGTTAATTGATTAAGCAATTAAAGGTTCAATTAATGAAATTAACACCCTAGAATTATCCCTCCAAATTGTGTCTCCATTTATCTTTTTTGCTTTCTAAATTAGCTTTTTGTCATTCTTTTTCGGCATTAGATTTTGTTCTCTAAATAAAGCTAAGCAAGATTATTCGCGGTAATTAATTGAATAAATCCAATCCATGTGGAGACGATACTCTTATAGTCAAAATCACTATATTACTTGTGGCTCGTGCGCTTGTGGCTGATTGCACCCAACATCGAAATCAGTGTAAGAGGACCCTTGAGAGTGAAAATCCATGATCCTTGGAGATTTGATAGGAGATTTGAGATTTTCGGATGATTTTGTGTAAATCCCGCGAATCTCGAAATTCTATCGGAAAGCCCAGTTGCGGCCACATATTGGGCCCAAATCTCCTCAGTGCACTGTCTTGACAGATCTGTCTTCAGCTGGGGCTACTTTCCTTATCAGTTTACGAACGTAATTGAAACACATTTTCCACATCTTCAAGACCAAATGTGGGAGAAAATCTTCAATCTTTATTTTGCTTCGCTAACTTCTTCTCCTTTTGTGGTCGCATTTCCCTCGCAAAATAGACCTCTGCACAAAAACATTAACTTTGATAAATTCTTACAAAAATAATCTCTTTTTCAACATTTTAAGCATAAATTCTATATTTTTAAGATCTATAACATGATTCTTCGACTTTTGCTAATTTGACTCTAAATGATATAATTTTAAGTACAAAGTCCTTACTTTCGTAGCAAATAACCTAAGTTTTTAAGGCTAAACAACACACATAAATGAGCGTTATCACACCTCCAAACTTAAGTCATTGCTTGTCCTCAAGCAATTTTAACAAAAACAATAGAATCAAGAAAGAAAGAGTGCATTTCATAGGTTAGTTTAGTTCGTGGGGGCGCCTTTCAGGAAAGATCTCAACTCCTAATACCTTAAGTTAACAACAAGATTCTTCTCAAAATAGCACGAATTAGGTGCTATCACATGGGAAGAAGGTAGATAACAAAACATAGAAAGTTATAATTGGGAGTTTTGTAGGCTTAATTTTCAAAAACAAAAAATCAAATGGTTATTAAGGGGAGTCATTTATCCAATTTGGTAGGAAGGATTTTTTAGTCCAATTTATTACTCCACTAATCTGTAAATTTATGGTTTAACCATTTATACATTAAAAAAGTAATTCGGTCATTTTTCAAATCCACTATTTAATTTTAGCTATCTTTTTATTTGTTGCTCGTAATTTGGTTTATCCATGTATAGATATTCAACCAAAAAGAAAAAAACTATAATTATTTTATTCATTTAAAAATATATTAAAAACACTTAATAAAAAATAATTTAGAATCTAAATCTTAGAAAATAAAGGATGAAAATAGTATTCAAATATATAATACTATAGTTTTTGTACAATTCTTTTAAGAAAATTAATTCAATAAAAAAAAAAAAAAACTATAATACTTATGATACAAGAAAAATTCTAATTGATATTTCAAATTTCGATTATCTTTCTTATACATTAATATAAACATGGTGCATTATATTTCTTATTGATCAAACTAATATTCAAATATATAAACAGACCACATCAATATATATTGCACAAAATTCTTTTTATAGAATTCCTTGCTCCCACATAAAGTTTTGATTGTACCATCAATAGTGGATGCATAGAATGAGCTCGGCCTCCTTTCACTTCTGAAAACTTTAAAATTTACATGTTCAAAATATAATAACTAATAAATATTTTCCTTTCTCGATCTTTTCAATATATATATAGGCTGATTCAATCCTATTTTATTTTATCGAAATTATTTTATTAGTGCTTTTACTGAGAAAGATTTATTTGATAAAATAGTTAATAAAATTATTATGGGAGAGATTTCATAAATATGAAGTCATAGAGGATAATTGCAGCTTATCAAATTAACAATTCAGTTTTATTATATGAATTTTCTGGATTGTTTGTTTGTAAGTTAGCTTTATGAAATTCTGAAGTGAAGCCTCTTGTAAACAAAAATTCTAGATTTTCCATTTAATACCACGTTGTTATATATGTAGTAAAGAGAAATTATAGGCAAGTAAAGAAAATATTATTTATAATGCAAAGTTCACATGCAACTTTATAAATTAAACCACTTATATTCTCCAAGTGACCCTTTAATATAGATTAGCCAATAAGTTGGGAATAGAACCATTCTTTGAAGGAAACGAACAAAAGCCACTGAAATTAAGAGAGGTTAATAAGAAGACAATCCACTAGCTCCCTATAAAGTAAACCCTCTTCCTCTTCTTTGATGGTTACTTTTGAGGATACCCTTCGCTTTGGAAGCCTCCTTTCCCTTTATTAGCTGTATGGTGCCTTATGAATCTGATGCCTTTCTTCCCCTTCCCTCTGCCTCTCGCCCGTTCGCTTCTTCATGCCTTCATTCCCTTTTCCTTTTTGAACCTAAATATTACAAGTCTACTCCTTCCATTTTCTCCACTTTAAATATTTTCAAAAATAAATTCATTTATACCAAAAAGTTTGATTTATTAGTTTGTGCCTTAAACGTTCGATTTCATTCATTTAAACTCCAGACTTTAAAACTTTCCCCCTTTATTTTTAAGGATTAAGCTCGATTAATGTACAAGATTAATTGTTTGCTAACAAATCTCTTAGAACCTCGTAAATTTGAACAAAAATCCAACTTTTGTGTCGTTTTTCTATGAACAAGTCTCGTCAATTTTATTATTAATATATGTTTTGTAATTCACTAATCATAAATAAAAATATTTTTTTAAACGAAAGTCTATTTAAAAAATAGCAATGTTTATTAAATTTTAATGTAAAGATAGCAACACTTATCAAAGTTTAATGTGAAATTCAATGATGTCAAAAGTTTAAGGTAAAAATTAATATCCTGGTCGAATTGAAGGATCAAAATTAATATTTTTTCCAATAATTTTTAGATAGGCACTTCAACCTTAAAAAGATTCTAATAGACTTGCTATAATTTGCAAAAAGAAAACCACGTTTGCCACTACCTATTATAACTCCATCCATTGAACGATTTAAGGCAACTTTGAGGATTATGTGGCAAGGTGTAGGTAGTTTAGACATTTTGTGGTGTAATTATTGTTTTGTTTTGTTTTTTTTTTTTTTTGACAATGTGGTGTAATTATTGTTAAACTTAACAGAGTGAACTAAAAAATTAAATAACTTTAAGTTAAACATGATATTGAAGATTTTGAATACTTATTACAAACTTCTTAAGACTAAATGGAGAAAACACTAGAGTTTGAAAGAATTTAATGTGTTTTATTTTTTTATTATTATCGTTCATTGTCAACTTTGTATAGTTCTTTTCTTTCAACTATAAATAACTCCGAACGCGTTCTTTCTCCATCATCCTCCGTTTTAACTTCTCATTTTTTTTTTGCATTTTATTGTTAATGGCTGGTCAACTCCCACGTCCATGGTTCCGTTTGGGCTCTATGACCCGACCAACAACGGCCACAACATCCGCTCCCGTGACGGAGCAACCGCGCCCAGTTCCAGCCCGGGTTCGACCGCCAATACTCCGCCCAACCGCTGTGACCGAGCCTGCAGAACCCACCACCCCACGCCAATCTGCCAAGTCGCCGCAGCAATTGGCTAAATCCCCGCCGCAGTTGCCTCGCCCAGCTTCACTGACACCTCCGGTGAAAATACCACCGTCGTCGCCGGCGATGACAAGACCTGTTCTTCCGTCGCCTTCGAATGGACGGAGCGGTGGGACTGCAGCGGCAACCCCGGCGGTGAAACCCAGTAGTCCGAAGCCAAGAAGTTCTTCAGTTGCAGGGTCTCCGGTGAACAGTGAGTCGTCTGATAAAGACAATAGCAAACAGCCGAGTCCTGTTCCGTCTCCCTCAGTCCCAAAGTCCATACCAGCGGTTCCGTCGCCGTATCAGTCACCAAAGCCGAAGGCCACCGCTTCGCCGCCGTCACCGCTGGTTTTACCCCCTTCTCAGTTGGAGTCCGTTGCTGAGCCTAAACATGAGACCATTCCTCAAGAGGTAGCGTTAATTTTGCTAAATTTATTTAAAGCCCCTTTAAGTACATTGATTAGGGTATTTTTTAACACGAGAAATTCTCAAATCTCTGATTTTTTTTTTAATAATTTTTTTAAGGACATATACCTTTAAACAGTTAATCTAAGTTATTAAGAATGTTATGTTTAAGAGAATTCAAAGTTTAAATTTGAGCTTGTGAATATAATATTACTAAGAAGTAGACAAATTTTGAATCAACTAGTACTTGACCCAAAAATTTAAAGTGTAGATAGTGAAAGTAGTTCTATAATCTATTCATTTATTTATGTTGTTAACAGGTAGAACGGAAGACGGTTATTTTCCAAAAAGTCATGGACAAGCCTTCACAACCTGACCACCATGTCACTAACTACCATAACCATAGCCCTGGAATTGGGCAAAACGGCAAGCAAGAACAACACAAGAATGGTGAAGAACAAGGCAAAGACAAAGGAGTTGGAGGTAAAAAAGCATTCGGGTCATCCGATGATAAAGATACAAACACGAGAGTTATAACAATGGCAGGAGAAAACAGAGGAGCTTTCATGGAAGTTGTCCTCTCAGACAAAAACAACAACAGCCGTCATCATCAAATAAGTCAAAACAACGAGAGCGAAAACGAAGACAACAAAAGTAAAAAGAAATCAATGGGGACTCTTAATGGGTTGCCTATGAAAGCCTTTTTTAACAGCAACGTTCAAGGGATAAACAATTCGATTCTGATGGACTCGAAATTCAGCCACCACGACCCTGGGATTCACCTTGTCTTTTCCAGGATGCCGCCATCTGCCGTTGACGAAGATGATCAGGGACAGCAATGAATTAGTTCTTTGGTTTCGTCTGATTTGTGTCTCTAAGTTTATCATCTGTGTTTTATTTTATTTTATTTTTTATTTTATATGACTGTTGCTTTGAGAGAATAAGTGTATGGGAAGTTAATTGGGTCTTATGATTCAGCCTAGAGAGTGAGAATTCTAGTTTGTTTAAGTTTAATTTAATGCATATATAATAAAATGGGCTGACTTTTCTGTTTAAGTTCCATGTAAATATTCCTTGGTAAAAATTTCATCTAGATTTATAGATGGTTGACATGTGAATGTTGCTATACACTGTTCGAAGAAAGAAAGAAGAAATAAGATAAAACAATTAAACAAAAATAGTAGGGGTGTAAACTTTTCGGGTCGGGTCGGTTGTACGTACAAACTGACCCGACCCGGTAACCGGGCTCAACTCCGATCCGGGTCGGTCGGTCGGGTTGGGTCGGTTTCTTCTCCTTCTTCTTTCTAAACTGCAGTTCGAAAATTTCTATAGAATCCCTACTCAACTCCAGTTTATTGTTATCGAATCGAAATTGAGTGTTTGTTGTAGAAGCGATCGAAATTTCTCTGTTGGAGTATAAAACAGAGAGGCTCGGCGAAAACGACTTCGGCGAGCAAAAAACAGACGGCGGCGAGCAATCGAATTTCTCTCTATTGGAGAAATCGAAATTTCTCTGTTTTGAGCCTTCATTCGAATACCCAAAAAAGGAGAGGCTCGACGAAAACGACTTCGGCGAATACCCACGAGAGGACACGAGCGCGATGCGCGCGACGACTTAAACCAGACGGCACAGCTTCGACTTCGACTTAGACGGCGGCGAAAACCCACGAGAGGAGAGGCTCGAACGAAAACGACGGCGGTGAAAACCCACGAGAGGAGAGAGGCTTGAACGAAAATGAAACCCTAAATTTCTTCCTTCGATTTCTGTGAAACGCGTTTGTTTTTTTTTTTTTACAGAATGAAACGCGCATCTGATATGTGGGTTTGGGCAAAGAAGGGAATCGAACCCAACCCCATCGGTTCGGTTCGGTCAGCATTATACTTGGAAACCGAACCGAACCGGTTCGGTTTCGTCCGGTTCGGTTCGGTTTCTTACAACCCCTAAAAAATAGTAATGAAAAATGTTATTGTAAAGCTAAGGTAGTGGTGACTTTGAAATGCTCCATTTTTAAATACTAGTTTAAAGACACGTGCGATGCATGTTAAATTTCATAGTTTTAATTGAAAGTAAAAAAAGAAAGATGGTGCCTAGAAGTCTAAGACTATATATTATCTTGTTCTAGGTTCATTTAGAATGAATATGAAATACTTCCCACGTGGTTTGAAATCTTTGGAATATAGTTTTTATGGTGAAAGTTAAAAAATTACACTAATGCAAATGAAACTTCCATCAAATAAGAGCAAAAAAAATAAACAATTTACACTAATAATGATTACTAATTGTTAGATAAAGTAATTAATTATAAGAAAAGTCATTATATGCATAAAAAACCACGCACACAGTTGAACATGCATGCCAAATAAAAAGTTAATCATATAATAATCACTTACAAATAGTATAAAATCCATCAAACCACAAATGCAACCAGTAAAATCAACAATAAAAAAGAAATCTCAATATGAAATTTTATACAACTAAAAAAAGAATATTTCATCAAAATTCTATGATGAAGTGAATTTTACACAAAGACAAAGTAGTGATTGAAGAATGAAAAATGTAGTGAAATTTTAACTTTTAGTTTCAAGCCACAGTTTTTTTGGAGAGAAATTTATTGCGATTTCATACACAATCTTTAAGTAAAATCAAATAACCAACCACATGAAAATAAAAGAGAGAATGAATATAATAATTGACTAACCTTTCTCATCTATTTCGAAACAAGTGATTCAAGTTCAAATGGTGAAACTGATTGTCTAAGTGAAAAAAAAAGGAGCTGAAAGGGATAATATAATTATGAAATAAAGGGAATTCATGAAATAACAACTATTGAATCTAAAGATACAAATAATATAACTACGAAATTCATGAGTCCCAACAACAACATGTTTTGCAAAAAAATCACTTATCTATGAAGAACACAAGGAAGCCAATAAATGAAGAACTAACTCGAAAAAAATAATTATATAACATAGTTCAATGCTTTTATACATGAATTGCATTTATACGCAAATGGATGCATCTATTGATGTACAACCACCTCTACCTAATAATCGTGTCTTGTCGATATTAATTGCACACATTTGAATGAACAAACAAATACACTCGAAGAGTCACATCGTCATTTAAGCAGTCATGTCCTACCAATATACATTGCAACTATTCAACCTTTCTCTCAATGGACACCTCAACTCAAATAGTCATATCCCATCATTGAAGAGCAAAATGAGAATTTATTAAAAATGTAGGGGCATAATAGGAAAGCAAAGATTCTCTCCTCTTAGTCTCTTTTATATATAGTATAGATTGTGTCCCTCACAATCTTCTTAGAACCCTGAGCCTTGTTTCTTCAGTAAGGCATGAGTATTTTGGACTTCAAACATTTGCAAGTTTTTGCCATTTTTCATTTTCACAATGTTAAAATGCCAATTCATGTTTTTTTTTTCAAGAAAAGCAGGATGACTACATTCAGCTCTAAGGAAAAAAAAAGTTGTAAGACCTAAAGTTCATCGATGGTTATGAGTAATCAATTGAAATAATTGTAAACACATTGAATCAAACATAGACAGTACTATGCGTGCATGTCCCAACACATACATATAAGGCTACCTTTGATAAACTTGTGTTTTAGTTTTTGATTTTTCAAAATTAGGTTTATAAACACCATTTCCACCTATTATTTCTTTGTTTTATATTCTATACCTTTAACCATATTTTAAAAAACCTAGTCAAGTTTTAAAATCTAAAAAAGTAGTTTTGAAAAATTTATTTTTATTTTTGGAATTTGGCTAAGAAATCAAATATTTCCTCATCAAAGATGAAAACCATTTTAATGAAATTGGGAGAAAACAAACGTAATTTCCGAAAAGCAAAAATTAAATTAAATAGTTATCAAACAAGACCATAATGATATTGATTCAGAATATTTTAGTTGGGACCATTGAAACCTTTGCATACAAAAAGTCAATAGAGTTTCATACCTGTTTTATAGGCTAAAGGAAATGGGCAAACAAGAAAAAAATGACCACTACATGAATTTGGATTTCTCCCGACGTGCATAGACGTCGGCAAAAATACCAAAACGTGTCGGAAAAGGCTTTCCCAACGCTTTCCTCTGCGTTGGGAAGAATGTCCAAATAGAACAGTCGACAGACGTTCTGCTGACATTGCTTTCAACGGCGTCGGCAGAGATGCTCTTTCCTGACTCACAATTATCTACGTTGAGAAAAAAATGGATTCTAGCCAACCTAGTTTGCGCGTCAGGAGATAATGCTTTTGTAGATGCCACGTGGTGGCATCGGCAGAGAGCCTTTCTGTTACGCCATCCACGTGGTGTCGGCAGAAAGGCCACTTCAATCTCTCTGTCGACGCCACCACTACAACAATTTGAGGCTACGATGTCGGATTGTATTTTTTAAACAATGATGGATTGACTTTAAGACGACGAATTATGAAATAAAAAACGTAAAAAAATGGACTTTTTCGGAAATTTTGGGTACGATGATAGTTTATGCCCGTCATTAAAGGATACCGTACGATGACGGTTTAGGCCCGTCATGGAAAGTTTTTTTTATAAAAAAATTGCACGTGTACGAACCATAACATGACAGTTCCAAACTGTCATTACAACTAATTTAAAAATGGAACGCAAAATTTTAGCAACATGAGGATTCTCTACCGTCATTAAAGAGGGCCTTCAATGATGGTTATCAACCATCATTAACAGAATTTTAAAAAGGCGGCGTCTTTTTCAGAGTATGACGAAATTTTTTCAAAAAAATTTAGCAATGATGACGGTTCTCAACCGTCATAAAAGTGGGTCTTCAATGTCGGTTGTGGCTTGCCATTAAAAGAATGGGCTTCAATGTCGGTTGTAGGCCGGTACATAATTATGGGCTTCAAATGGGTTAAATGACGGCTATGGCCCATCAATGAAGGTGGCTTCGATAACGATTTAGAACCGACATGGAAAATGCACAAAACATCATCGTTGTGAGTCCTACTAAACGCGATTAGATGACGGTTAAGGCTCGTCATTAAAGTTCGGCTTCAATAACGGTTTATAATCGATATGGAAAGTGCACGAAACGACGTCGTATTTGTTTGTAATATTTAAAACTAACGACAAAACGACATTGTTTTGGTCCTTAAAATTAAAACGACGTCGATTCTTTCTTTTTTCATTCACGGTAACGCACGTTAACCTCCAAGGTTTCCTTTCGTATAATCCTAATACGCCGTCGTTTTTTCGTTAACCCAAGTTTTTTCTTTTCCTTCTCCCATACACATTACGCCCTCGTTTTTTCTTTTCATCCACAACTCTCATTCGTATACGGCGGTGAAGCTCTAAGTGTTTTATGGCGACGAATCTCTGCATAAAGGACGGCGACAACGACTCTGTTCAATCGATGGCGACGATTCTGGGTGTTTAGCGGCGGCGACGATCTGGGTGTTTTACGGTGTGCGGCGACTTTGCATAAAGGATGGCGGCGGCTCTGAGTTTCTAACGACGGCGATGGACGACTGATCTTCTAACTGAGTTTGCAAAGGTGGTGATCAACGGAGCTTGTAACGGAGGTTAACGACTCTTTAATCTAGAGGTTGTCTCTCCCTCTTTTTAATTTTATAATATATATACACACATACAATTTGTCGTTTTCTTTAATTTTTCTTGAGGATACATCATTGTAACAAGATGATAAACACATTTTACAGTAAGTTTTTAAAATAACTTTGGACTCTTTTAACTTTCTTTCAAGTCAATTTAATAGAAATTTGAGTTTTACTAGATTTAAAATAACTTTCAAGAAAGAACCGTGTAAGGATTTACAACTAATATATAAAACTATGTTCTTGCGGTCAAAAGAAACCGAATTCTTTACTTCATAAACATGGAAAAATTCATGAAGAATAAATTTAATTCGTAGTTCTATATTGTTTACTTTAATTTGTAGTATTTTCTTTTCTCTTTTGCAAAATTTAGAGAAATAATTAGAAAAGGCTCGAAGTCCATTATAATAGTAAGCCATAGAGAAAAATCAATCATGGAAGCTAAATTTTAATTTCTATTAATTAATAGTAGTTGTTCATTAACACGGAAGGATATTCATCTTTGAATTAGTTTGAAATTTGGCCCAAAATATTGAGTTAAATAATTTTAAGAATATGTCACTCTTGTAAGATAATAGTTAGTCTTATTGTGGTTTAGAATATGAGTAAACTGAGTAAATTACCTAATTGTGGTTGATACACTCACACACATTACAAACATGATTAGCCAACAAAACTCGTACTATGAAGCTTCACTATTCATAGGGATTGGCTTGGGTAAATTGTGATGCTAATACTAAGTACCTACAAGATATCGTTAGGGAACGGAATGCATATGTTTGCATTTGTTTGCTTACTTTATTAGTGATTGAATTCTGAAACTTTATTTGGACTTTCGCTAGCTAGTTGTTCTGTCTGCATTTCTGTTTATTCTTGTCTTGAGATTTTGTTTTGTTCCTGAAGGTTAACGAAGCTACGTTTCTTTTTTATTTTGGAGCGTGAAGTTGTGTTGTTTTTTTTTTTTTGAAGTGTTGTGGAGTTTGTGGTGGTAAATTTGGGAGTGTAGTTTTTTCTGAAGTTTTGTGGAGTTTTTGGTATATCAAATTTGAGAGTGTAGTTTTTCTGTTTTTCAGGTAAAGAGTATTTTTTTGGGTAGCTATACCTATGTCATTATGCTGCTGAAATTTTCGGGGCATTAAGTTTTGACACTCAAGTAATCTTTCTAGATTAGTTTACAATTTTGAAGCATTACAGTTCATTTAGTATGTAAACATAAATAGCACTCTATACAGTATTTGGTACACCATATCCTCAAAGATCTAGCACAAGGAAAAAAAAGCCTAAAGGTCACTTTTGTTGCTTTTTTTAGACAGAGAAGATTACTTTTGATAAATTATTAAGTTGATTGCAATTAAATTTCTTATTGGTTCATTTTTCAATTTTTTTTTTGTAGATAACATTTTTATAAAATTTATTCCGATGGATAAGTCATGGATGAATAAAGATAGATTGCCAGATGAATACAATATAGGTGTTGAGAACTTCTTTGAAAATGGACTACGTCATGCAAAAGGGTCGAAGTTCTTGTGCTGTCCATGCTTAAACTGTGGAAATGCACTCAAACAAGATGCTAACATAGTTAGAGACCACTTGTATGTCTATGACATTGAGAAGAGTTATAAGATATGGATTTAGCATGGTGAACAAGTACCTATTAGGGATTAGGATGAAAACAATCCTACTTGTGGTGATGAAGACTGTAATGCCCCACATTATAAAATTAGACTAATTCTAGATCGTTTGAGTCTATTTCCTATAGTTTGAATCTAGAATTTAATGCTCGTTGTTAATTGATAAATTAAATTTCATGAAATTTAGGGAAAATAGATTTTTGTTAAATCTTTATTTCCCTAATGTGGGAATTTAATTTTGACCATATTTCCCATGTTCAAAAAGTAACCAAATTTCCTTCAATTAGAATTTTTATCCCAAATCTTTTGGTGCTTTATATGGAGCTTGAAATTGGAAAAGAGAGAAATTGGAGTTTTGAAAATATCCCTAGAATTGTTTGCTCTTATATTTTTGGGCATTCTTAAGGAAGGAGAAAATAGAAAGATTAAAGAATAAAGGAATTGTGCCCTAATTCCCTTCCCTCTCTTTCTCTTTACGCCGTTCAGCCTACCCCCTCCTCGGCCTTCTTCTTCGTTCAGCAGCAGACCCACAACACCAGCCCGGTCTCCCTATCTCTTTCCGCTCGCGTTCGTCTACAGCCCATCCCGCCGGCGATCTTGCTCGCCATCGTCGTCTCTCTCTCATCATTCGGCCCGAGCAGCAGACCCACGACGCAATCCTTCGTCTTCTTTCCTTCGATGACTAGTAGCTTCAAACCGTGGCCAACACATCTGCGTAGCGGTCTCCAATCAATTCTAGTACCAAACTCGAACTGAGCCGTCGTCTTCTCCCTTGCACGCGGCAAACTGCTCGATTTTTCCCTTCCATTCTCTTCTCTGAGTGTGAATCCACGACCACCCAAGGCTAGGCGAGTCGAGATGAGGTCCTCACACACAATCGACAACACCTTCCTTCTCGGACACCTCCTATCTCGCCCAGAGCTGTGAACGTGAAGGTTTGGTGCACGTTTGGGTCCTATCGGCATGAATGCTTCCTATCGTGGTGCTCAATTTCGTGTTCTAGCAGACAAACATCAACGTTTTTCCTCTTTTGGTGAGGTTTAACTCTTACCCGCGTTTTGTTAAGCTTTGAATCAGATTACAATATCCCAAATAACATTGATATGAATTATCCACTCTCTAACGACTCCAAACTTGCAGGACTAGGCCATTTGAATCAATTTCCAGCAAGCTGTTAGGTTCGAATCCGTCTTTTGGCGTTTACCCATAGCCCGAAAGGTCTTAAATCGGACTGCCCATAGTCCTGCAGCTTTAGATCAATGTTTTTAGAGTCTTTCGATCACTACCAGCAAGTGTTCAAGTCCTTTGGGTAAGGTTTAGCAATGTCCAACATGTTTTAGACCTTTCGACTCATTAAAAGTATTTTAAAGTTTGTTAGATTGGTCCCTAAAGCTTGGAAGCCCCCTATTTGTAGGTTCAGACTCATTTGATCACTTCTTGCCAAGACCCAAGTCTTTTTGGTAAGGATTAGGTAGCAAGACTTCGTTTAAATCTTTTCAAGCTAGTTTTGTATTCTATGAACTAGTTTCTAACCTTTGGAAATCTTGCTTGTAGTTTCGGTTTGGTCTTAGATTGTTCAAATCCTAATGTAAGCCTCTTGTTGGGTAAGAACATCTCTTCTAAGCACTCTTTCGTCTTGGTTTTAGGTTTAGCAAGTGAATTCTAGCTTTGAAGCTTTATCTTTCTTATTGTAGGAGCTCGTTAGATTCGCTTAGGAGCGCTTTAGCTTTTAGTAAGTGGAATTCTACTTGTTGAGTCTGTTTGCTTGTTTGCCCGAATGTTATGTGCTCTGCTCCTTGGTTTTATTGTATGTTGTATATATATGTGTGTGTGTGTATGTTGCTTTGCCATTGACAAGTTTTGAGAATCTTGAAATCGATATATTGAATTGTTATGTTGAATCATTATGAGATGTTGTGACTGGAATTTGATGTGAAAAGTATGTTTTCATGGTGATTGTCTGAAAGACATGAATTAACGTAGAGAGCATGTTGTTTGGTTGTTACATGGACTAAAAGCATGACATGAGTTAGAAAGCATGTATGGAATATGCATTTTAGGTTGTGAGCATTTCGTTGGCATAAAACATAGTCTAGAAGCATGATGAGTAGGATTCATGCATTCTAGTGAGATTGTGAGGTCAGAGGGCCTTATGTGTTGAAAAGGAAAGTTAGGTGAATGCCAGGTGCCTCGGGTAAAAATGGTCGAGGGGTGGTACGTCACCAATGGATTAAGAGGAGCATCGGGTGTGCCTTGGGTAATATGGCCAAGGGGCGATGTGATGAGTCTATACGTTGTGAAAGTCATCGGGTGCCTTGGGTAATATGGCGAAGGGGCGATGTAAAGTTTGATTGTGAAGTCATCGGGTGCCTTGGGTAATATGGCCAAGGGGTGATGTACAGTTTGATCGTGAAGTCATCGGGTGACTTGGGTAATATGGCCAAGGGGCGACGCACAGTTCGAGGCCTTGGGTAATATGGTCAAGGGTCGAACGCTGAGCGCCATAGAGAAACGTCGAGGCCCTGGGTAATGTGGTCAGGGGTCGGCATGACTTGAAGGAGTCAGTCTCAAAGAGCTTTGTGAGGGCTATGAGTGTTGAGCGAGCTCGTGGAGCTTGAGAGAAGATTGAGTTGCATGGCATGATGCGGAATTCATGTGTTTGGAGTATGCATGGCATGGTGCGGAATTCATGTGTTTTGAGTGTGCATTGCATGGTGCGGAATTCATGTGTTAGGTGCATGGTTGTTGCACGATTGTATTAGTTGAGTATGTTCTATGTGTTGATTGCTCACCTTGTATATAAGGCATGTTATTGTGATTGAAAAGCATGCGGTTTGCCTTGTATGTTGCACGTTGTTTGATGGCTCTTCAGGTGTGAGCCACTTACTCAGTACCGTTGTTTTGTACTGATCCACCACTAGATTGTGCAGGTGATGAGGAATACTACGAGCCTGGTGATGCTGAGGAGCATGCCTGAGAAAGAACATAATATTATATAAACTTAGTACTTAGTACTTTGTAGTTGGGTTTTGTTTTCTTATGGACTTGTATTCTCCTATTCTTTATTACTTGATTTGAGCTGAGTTGTATTCTAGTTTTTGTTTCCATTTGGGATGTAAATGAGCAGAGGTTGGTGATAACTGAATTTAGTGTTGGTTGAAAGTTGTGAATTTGTTCTTAGGATTTCTACTTTTACTTGGTAGTTGTTAAAGTTTGTATAATTGAGAGTTTGCGGATGTTATGTTGTGTCTGATGTGAAATTAAGCTGTTGGTTGGTTATTTAGATTTATAGAAATGTGTAAAACCTTGTTTTCAAGCAATAAATAAATTCTTGGTTAGCTATAGTTATGTCGTTATGCTACTGAAATTTTCGGAGCATTAGGTTGACATGAGAGTAAATATTTAGTAACGTTATTTCCTTAAGTTTCCATTGGTGACACACCACCCCTCGACCATTTTTACCCGAGGCACCTGACATTCACCTAACTTTCCTTTTCAACACATATGGCCCTCTGACCTCACAATCTCACTAGAATGCATAAATCCTACTCATCATGCTTCTAGACTATGTTTTATGCCAATGACATGCTCACAACCCAAAATGCATATTCCATACATGCTTTCTAACTCATGTCATGCTTTTAGTCCATGTAACAACCAAACAACATGCTCTCTACGTTAATTCATGTCTTTCAGACAATCACCATGAAACAACATACTTTTCACATCAAATTCCAGTCACAACATCTCAGAATGATTCAACATAACAATTCAATATATCGATTTCAAGATTCTCAAAACTTGTCAATGGCAAAGCAACATACACACACACACATATATATACAACATACAATAAAACCAAGGAGAAGAGCACATAACATTCGAGCATACAAGGAAACAGACTCAACAAGTAGAATTCCACTTACTAAAAGCTAAAGCGCTCCTAAGCGAATCTAACGAGCTCCTACAATAAGAAAGATAAAGCTTCAAAGCTAGAATTCACTTGCTAAACCTAAAACCAAGACGAAAGAGTGCTTAGAAGAGATGTTCTTACCCAACAAGAGGCTTATGTTAGGATTTGAACAATCTAAGACCAAACCGAAACTACAAGCAAGATTTCCAAAGGTTAGAAACTAGTTCATAGAATACAAAACTAGCTTGAAAAGATTTAAACGAAGTCTTGCTACCTAATCCTTACAAAAAAGACTTGGGTCTTGGCAAGAAGTGATCAAATGAGTCCAAACCTACAAATAGGGGGCTTCCAAGCGTTAGGAACCAATCTAACAAACTTTAAAATACTTTTAATGAGTTCGAAAGGTCTAAAACATGTTGGACATTGCTAAACCTTACCCAAAGGACTTGAACACTTGCTGGCAGTGATCGAAAGACTCCAAAAACATTGATCTAAAGCTGCAGGACTATGGGCAGCTCGATTTAAGACCTTTCGGGCTATGGGTAAACGCCAAAAGTCGGATTCGAACCTAACAGCTTGCTGGAAATTGATTCAAATGGCCTAATCCTGCAAATTTGGAGTCGTTAGAGAGTGGGTAATTCATATCAATGTTATTTGGGATATGGGTAATCTGATTCAAAGCTTAACAGAACGCGGGTAAGAGTTAAACCTCACCAAAAGAGGAAAAACGTTGATGTTTGTTGATAGCGAGCATAGCTAGCTATTTTTCTCTGATTAATTAAGCTAGTCTTTTACAATTATTTGCCCAAATTTATGCATTTTTATGTTTTATTTGTAGGAAGTATGTGTTTGAAGCTTAATTCAGCAATTGGAGTCAAATGGAGTCTTCAATCTAAAAAAAAAAAAAAAAAAAATCATAGCGTCGCGACGCTATAGGCAAAATTTCCAAAAATGCGGTATCGCGACAGCGTCGCGACACTGTCCATAGCGTCTCGACGCTGTCGCCAGATTTTCTATAAATTCATCTTTTCATGCTACGGCCAAGGGGAGTCCAATTGGTGAGATTTTAGCCCTAATTTCGACTAGAGACCTTTTGTGGGAGCTAAAGGCAAGGCCAAGGAGCGGGAATCAAGCGAGAAGACGTGGAGATCGTGACGGGGACGTGCGGTGTCGGCGGATTCGAGTTTTCCTTTCTCTTTCCCTTAATTCTTGTAGTTTTTATGGCTTTTCTTGCAATTAGTGTTTGTGGTTTAAAGACAATGAATTGCTAGTTGTTTGTCTTAGGGATTGATGTAGTTGTTTTAAATTGTTGGATTGAATTTTGGGTATGAATGTGTTCTTATTCTATGCATGCAATTTTATGTGTAATGCTTTCAATTACTTGATCACTAATTGAATGATTTAAGTGTTGAATCTAACTCGGGAGAGAGGATTTGGCCTAAGACTTGCTTTGTTCAATTGCATGACTAGAGTAGAAATTCTAAGTTTGTGACGGGATTTAGAATATCTCTAGAAGTATAACAAGGACCGAACAGAATAATGCCTTGCATGTTAATGAACTTAGATAGGGATATCAAGTTAGTTATATGCATGAGAATCAATTATACTCGGGAGAGGTAATCGTGATAAATGTTTCCTTGGCTTGTAGAATAATTGCACGGTCAATTCATTCCTATTAATCAATCCTCAATCTTAATCAACGAAATCAATTCCCTAAGAGTCTTTCCATTTGAGTCTCCACCCTTTATTTTATGCTTTTTGTCTTTAGATTTATCTTTTTCATGAAGTTTTGCTCCCTAAATAAAATTGGACAAAAGTATTCACGGTACTTAATTTGCTAGAAAACCAATCCGGAGGACGACACTCGTTTTACACGAAAACACTATATTATTACTTGACCTGTACACTTGCGGTAAGCAAATTGCGCATCATTTGTCTGCTAGAACACGAAATTGAGCAACACGACAGGAAGCATTCATGCCGATAGGACCCAAACGTGCACCAAATCTTCACCTTCAAAACTCTGGGCGAGATAGGAGCTGTTCGAGAAGGAATGTGTTGTCGATTGTGTGTGAGGACCTCATCTCGACTCGCCTAGCCTTGGGTGGTTGCGGATTCACACGCAGAGAAGAGAATGGAAGGAAAAAATCGAGCAGTTTTCCACGTGCAAGGGAGAAGACGACGACTCAGTTCGAGTTTGGTACTGGAATCGAGTGGAGACCGTTACGCAGATGTGTTGGCCACGATTTTAAGCTACTAGTCATCGAAGGAAAGAAGACGAAGGATTGCATCCTGGATCTGCTGCTCGGGCCGAATGATGAGAGAGAGAAGACGATGGCGAGCAAGATCGACGGCGGGATGGGCTGTAGACGAACGCGAGCGGAAAGAAAGAGGGAGACCAGGCTGGTGTTGTGGGTCTGCTTCTGAACGAAGAAGAAGGCCGAGGGGGGAGTAGGCTGAATGGCGTAAAGAGAAAGTGGGGGAAGGGAATTAGGGCACAATTCCTTTATTCTTTAATCTTTCTATTTTCTCCTTCCTTTAATAAAATAATGCCCTAAAATATAAGAGCAAACCATTCTAGGGATATTTTCAAAACTCCAATTTCTCTCTTTTCCAATTTCGATCTCCATATAAAGCACCAAAAGATTTGGGATAAAAATTCTAATTGAAGGAAATTTGGTTACTTTTTGAACATGGGAAATAAGGTCAAAATTAAATTCCCACATTAGGGAAATAATGATTTAACAAAAATCTCTTTTCCCTAAATTTCAAGAAATTTAATTTATCAATTAACAACGCATTAAATTCTAGATACAAACTATAAGAAATAGACCCAAACGATCTAGAATTAGTCTAATTTTATAACGCGGAGCGCTACAAAGACTTTACTGAAAGTGATATAAGAAACACCACTAAGTTGTTTGAAGCTACATAGGACTATTTTACAGATAAAGATGAAAATTTTGACAAAATATAGAGTGATGCACAAAATCCTCTGTACTCAGGTTGTCAAATTTTTTCTAAAATATCTGCATTACTAAAATTATATAACTTGAAAGCCAAATACGGATGGAGTGATAAAAGTTTCATCGACTTGCTAACATTAGTTCATGACCTCCTACCAAATCCGAATTAGATTCCAACTTCTGTGTATGAAGCAAAACAAATCATGTGTACTCCTGTTTAGTGGTTGTACCCTAAACAACTTGTTCATTAGAGGGATCAGTGGTACATAAGGATCCAAAGGTAACCTAGGGGTAAAACGGTAATTTGACCCAGATGGCGTTACAAACACTCATGAAGGATTGACTTACTGTTATGGTCGATATCCGTGGACACATAAATATTCTATAGTGAGAAGAGTGTAGCTGTGGGTATTTAGTGAAATGCCCTACGGTTAACGAATATTGATTAACTTGGTTAATGAGTTTAGCCAATTAATCTCATATCGTTGGAGTTTCTGATCTGTGGGTCCATTAGGTCCCATTGGTAGCTCGTAAAAGGTATTGAGGTAAATAAAGTAATTTGAAATGTTCAATATTGCTTAGGGAAACAACATAATGTATGGTGATACATTATAATATAAAGTTTATATTTTAATTAAACTTTATAATATAAATTTATTTTGAATATAGATTCAAAATTAATTTATGGGAGAATTTAATATTTGAAGGAGTTCAAATATTAAATTTAATATGAATTAGATTCATATTGAAACTATAAGTTAAAATTAATGCGCATGAGATGCACATTAAAACTATAGTTTATATGAGAGAAAGATAATTGAATGGGATTCAATTATAGAGTTAAATTAAATATGTGATATTTTATTTAATAATTGATTAATTGTTGAAGTAATTAATTATTTAATTTAATTTAATTTAATTTAATTCGATTTAATTAAATGAATTGAAATAAACTATAGGTTATGAGGGAGATGCACATTTAAATGTGATTTAAATGAAATAATCAATTAAATTGGATTTAATTGATTATTATTTTAATTAATTAAATAATTTTTATTTATATTAAATAAATAAATTTAATTTAATTTTAAATTAAATAAAATACACATGGTTGGTTCCACGTTTTGGTCTTTCCTCTCCCTTAACTGTGTGCTACACATCTGGGAAGTTAGAGGATTTTCCTCCATTGAGGTGTGTCAGGCCAGGTAACTCTCTCTCTCATTCTGTGCAATTCGACAGAGATGTCTCCCTGAGATTTTTTTTTCCCAAGATTAGATGCTTCCCTTGCTAGAGAGAATCCCACCATTCTCATCTCCTACAATCCCTTAGAGAATACCAGTGAAGGCTTGTGGTAGTGTTCACCGTGATCGTTGTGTTCACCAAATGAGCATAGTGCAGTGTTATCGGCTGACGGGGACAGAGTTGTCGACGCTCCGAGTTGTCAAATAAATTTTACAATCCACGACACTACGACTATTTTGTAGAAATAGTGAACGAGGTCGAACACAGGGAAGGGGACCTAGCAAATGAAGAATTTTGTGCTTATAAAAATAGGGGGGATTTTGGAAAGAAGGACAAGCAAAAATAAATGTTGAATTCTAAAAGAGACAAAATAAAGCATGCAGATGAGAAATAAGAAAGAAATCAATAACATGAAAGGGATCACTGGATTGAGATTTCTTATGCTTGACTCTATTTCGTTTGGCTTCCTAGTTTTCTCAAATAATTATTCTATGCTGATTCTTATTAGTCCGGTTTGCTTCTAGGTTACTCGGAGGACCCCCCTACACTAATCTGTGCTAATTAACTCATTAACCGTGAATTCTGCAATTAACAAGATTAATTAATTTAATTCTTTATCGTTCGCCACCCATCATACATAAAATAGTAACCATCACCTACTTAAACTAGCCGTTTTGGGATCGTGGGTCCAGAATTGTATTAACTAAATTTAAACGCAATTTATATCTAATTCATACAACCTTTAACATGCATCCTAGGCCTATCAAGGGCCGTCTCATGTAGAGAGTGGCTTGCCTCAACCTAGTGGCTATCTAAAAATAACTGATTGAATACACAAGTGGTAATCACATAGGGTCGTCAATCCTAATAGACTAGCCTCGTGTATTTGTTTAAACGCGATAACATGCAAAACTTAATGAAAACAAAGCAAGAACAGTGCATAAAACGCCAGAAAACTTAGCCAAAGTAAATAGAAATCAAAGCATAATCCCAATCGTAAAAACGCAAATAGAGACCTAGTATTTATGACCTAAAAAGATCTACAAAAGTACTGGAAAGTAAAAGAGGCGAAAGGAATCGTAAAAAGACCAAATTTCTAACCTAACGGCAGACTAAACCGAGACCTAGTATTTATAGAAATCATCGTGGCATCGACATGCCAAGGGCAGCGTCGAGACACTGCAAACTTTATACACCGTCTTGTTTTTGCGACGGCGTCAGTACGCCAGGGGCAGCGTCTCAACGTCATCCCTGATCCGTGCCTTGCTGTTTTATTTCTCTGTCTTGTCTCGTTTCTTCTCGGTATGGGGCTTCAATATTCAGCTTTTGGTGTCGTTCTTTAGGCCTGCTTCAGTACAATTGGGGTCTTTTCACCCGCTCGCCATCCAAGACACCGAGATGGCTCCAAAACTCCGTAATTGGTCCGAATTAACACCAAATGAGCGTGATTGGCTCCTGACATCGCCTGAGCTCAAAGATTCCGTAAATAAGACAAGTAAAGCATAAGATTACTCTAAAAAGCTTAGATTAGAGGTGATAAAATAGAACAATTTAGGTCCTATCAAATACCCCCAACCTAAATCTGTCTAGTCCTCGAGCAAGGCACACACAGACCAAAGAAGAAGACGTTGTGCATATAATTGAAAAGTGACTTAATCCTCAAGAATCAAATACTCCAAAAACTAAAACAATCAAGAGACATTTGCAAGAGAGACAAATGAGGAGACAAATCCAAAATTTTCAAAGATTATCTTGCACAAGAGAGCTCCATCCCACCTAAAGAAGACTTTACCAGCCCGGGATTGGTTTACTTGACTCTCATCCTATCTTCCCCTGACACTGGCACTAAGGTCTTGCTAAAAGGCCCAAATGGAACAAACTAGGTTGCTTCCTCTTTGCCTAGGTGCCTGAACAAGGAATTCCTTTTTTTTTTTAATTTCTTTTTGCATTTCTTTAGGATGGGGCACTAACTTTCACACTACAATGCAGGGACCCATAACCCGAGTTTAACCCTTGGTTGGCCTAACTGATCACACTGTAGGTAGCTCTTTTTACCCCTAAGCGTTTAGCACAATGCAAGCATGCTTTTTCTATAAAAATAAGAAAGACGAGTATATGATTTTTCTTTTGGCTCGCGCTCACTGACTTATTCTTCCACTCTTTTTTTAGAAGCATATTTTCTTTTTCTCTCCTAGGCAAGACTCCACACTCTATTTTGCAAAAAAATCAGACTTTCTTGCTTAACCTTACACTTATCGGGGTGACAACATGAATATGAGCTAAGCAACTCGCTCCTAAGCATTCAAGTCCTACTTTAAAACAAGAAAGACACCCAACATGTGCAAGACATATCGAAGAAAAGCTTTAAAAAGGCTCCTTTTTGAGCACTCATGGTCACAACTCATCGAAAGCTATAAATTCTTGAAAAAATTTGAGTTAATCCTAGGAAATCATCATCACTTAAACAAGCATATACACAAAAAAACATGCAAGACATTCATTAAGCACAAACGCTGGCTTGACGCTCAGATGCTCAAGGCCCAACAGGAATATAAAGTATAATTCCCCACCCCCAACCTAAAGTTTACATTGCCCTCAATGTAATAAATCATGAAGAATAAGACAATGTATAGGGAAAGAATAGAACTTCCCTGAATTTCGCGCTCATGGGTGGAGAATCACGTTTTCTTATAAACATAGAGGCATCGCATTTGTACCGCCAATCCTAAAAGAAAAAAACAAGAACACAAGCATAAAAACAACTAGTAAAAATAAACCTATCTAAGAATTGAAAAGACAGAAAGAAATAAACTTTGAAAATGTTTAAGGTCGTTTGCTCGACCACATTCTCCTCGCTTCTCATCCGAAATAAACCTCTTTGATTTTCATTACATCCTTTTTGTTTTTCTTCTTTTTGATTTGCTCTTGCATAGATAAATTAAACTTGCACACAAAGTGCAAGACATGAGAATCCTTGCATTCCTTAGTTGAGTTGGTAGATATCTTTCCTTCATCAAATAAATCCACAAAGGTTCTTTTAAATGTAGTGGAGCAATCCTTTGAGCTGGTCTTGTCACTTTTTTTTTTCGTTGTGTGGGTGCATTTTCTTCTCTTGTGATGATACTCCACTCTTCGAAACCTGCAAAATCAGTTGCTACAAGGGGCTGCATGGTACTAATAAGCGTTGTGTTATTGGGTGAATATGAAAAACAATCCTCATAAAAAATAACATGCCTTGAAATGTAAACTTGATTGGTACTTGCATCCAAGCATCTATATCCTTTGTGAGATTGACTATAACCAAGAAACACACAAGGATATGTTTGTTTTTCAAATTTGTTTTTAGTGTAATTTCGCAAGGAAAACATCAACAACCAAAAACTTTAATCCCATTATAGTTAGGTGTTCTTTTAAAGAGCTTTTTAAAGGGACTTTGGTTCTCTAAGACTTTACTAGGCATTCGATTAATAAGAAATACAGTAGTCATAAATGCATCTATCCAATATTTCATTGGAACATTAGATTGAAAATAAGAGTCAAACTTGTTTCAACAATATGACGATGCTTTCTTTCCACCACTCCATTTTTTGTTATTTTAGAGGCTATCAACACGTTTTTGAGTTTTAAATCCATATGTTTAGTACTTATTTTTCCTTGACCAATGTGAGATATACTTAACTTTTCTCCATTTCCAACATATATTGTGTCAGGTCCATGATAAGGTTGTAGCTGAGAGACTTTACCAGGATCATCGATGATGTGAGATGAAGCGCCTGAGTCAGTATAGAGCAATGGATCTACTCCTTCATTGATGTTCATGACAGCAAGAGCCTTAAGTATATCCTCAGCTTGGTACGAGTGATCAAAGCGATTCCAACACTACAAGGCTGTATGATTACCTTTCCCACATATTTGGCAAGTGATTTGATTAGTTTTAAACGATGTGCTGTTGGACAAACCTGAGTTTTGACTTGTTCATTTATTTGCTTTAACGAGTTTAGTTAACTTGAGTACTATGACTATTCTGCATTTGTGGTGGTCATAGCTTAATATATTAGATTGAAGGTAGAAAGCATTGAAGTTCATTTATTTGTTTTAACGAGTTTTGTTAACTTGAGTACTATGACTATCCTGCAGTTATGGTAGTCATAGCTTAAAATTAGGTTAAAGGTAGGAAGCATTGAAGTTCATTTATTTGTTGTAGCGAGTTTAGTTAACTTGAGTGCTATGACTATCCTGCAATTATGGTAGTCATAGCTTATTATTAGATTGAAGGTAGAAAGCATTGAAGTTCATTTATTTGTTTTAACGAGTTTAATTAACTTGAGTACTATGACTATCCTGCAGTTATGGTGGTCATACCTTAATATATTAGATTGATGGTAGAAAGCATTAAAGTTCATTTATTTGTTTTAACGAGTTTAGTTATCTTGAGTACTATGCATATCCTGTAGTTATGATAGTTGATAACTGCCCAAAAGGTAGTTATTTAGGCCTCATTTATATAGGGTTTTGTGTGTCCTTTGTGCTTATTAGGGTTGGTTGTGGATAGATATTACATGTTTTAACCCATTTGGAAGAATGGAAGCTTTGGAAATCATTTTGTGCAGAATCTGTTGTTGGGCGACTTGAGGGAGCGGATTTTATGTTGGAGCAAACCCGGAGGCAAAACTGCCACGTCACAACTCGTTATCCAATTTAGTAAACCGACTTCTGTTGAGTTATTTTCGGGATAAAGGAGCAAGGAGAGCCCTACACGTGTCCAAGTTGACCTAATTCAAGCCTCCTACCACCTCTATAAAAGGAGATAGCCGCCCAAGTCAAATTCATTCCAACTTTCCTTGGAAGCCGAGTAGTATAGAGAGATTGGAGATTACCAAGAACACCATCATCCGCAAGCTGATTAAGGAGATTATTATTTTCTTTATTATCTTGTGTAAATGGACATGCCTACTCAGATTGTAATTTGTGTTTCCATGCTTATTATGAACTAAGTAGCTTTAGGCGTTGGTTAAGGAATATGTAGTTGCCGTGCTTAAACTCTAATAATATTTACTGATTATTGCATCTTGGTTAATTGTTGTGCTTGTTTCTATTTTATGCCCGCTTGGCCAGCCGGTATGAATACCTCTCTCTAGTTTCAGGGATGATTTAGAGAGTGTGTGGCGATTAACCACACTACGATCATTGTGTATTGGTGAACGCCAGTGACTGAGCTAGGGATAGCTAGTTGCCTAGTGCTTGATCGGTCGCACTTCATTGGGGTTGAAACACATTCCAAAAGATCCGGAGTTCCGGGAGGAATCCGCTAATAATACTGCGAGAGTTGCATGATCAATAATATTGCTAGAGCATCTTTTAAAACAATTACTAAACCTAACCAGCGCCTGCCTCTAATCTGTCTGCCTATTTGTTTACTCGTTGTTCTGTCATTTATTTTGCTTCAGCATAATTCTTATAAAACCCAATCATTTTTATTACTTTGAAACCATTAAAGGAATTATACAAAATAGATAAAGTGGAAGCTAATTCAGGCCTCGGATTGATAATATTACTTGCTGCAGACTGTGTATACTTGCACAGGAATTCTAGAGTCTTTTATATCATATTTTTACTCACTCTAGGAACCCAACAAGTTTTTGGCGCCGTTGCCGGGGAACTTGAATAAGTTTTTATCTGATCTGTTTTGTGTATGTGTTTTGGTGGTTTGGTGCTAGAACTTTTTGATTGTTTCTTTTGTTTTCGCAGGTGTGAGTTTGGTGCATGAGCGATCTGCTTGGGGTGAGGTTCGAGTTTGATCCAGAAATTGAGAGAACATTCAGGATAAGAAGGAGAGAGCAGCGTAGACAGCAAAATCAAATGGCTGACGTGCCGCATCTACCGCAGGGTCCTGAAGGTCTAGCGAACCCCCAGCAGAATCGTGTGCTGCAGCAAAACCCGCTGCTGGAGCAAAATGAGCAGCAAAATAATCAGGCTGAGAATCCTATCTTGGTAGCGAACGATAGGACCAGAGCCATTCGAGCTTATGCTTTTCCGATGTTTGATGAGTTGAATCCAGGGATTGCACGTCCTCAAATTCAAGCGGCGAATTTTGAAATGAAACCGGTAATGTTTCAGATGTTGCAAACCGTGGGGCAATTCCATGGGTTGTCATCTGAAGACCCTCATTTACATCTTAGGTCTTTTCTAGGAGTTAGTGATTCTTTTGTAATTCAAGGAGTGCCTAGAGATGCTCTTAGATTAACTTTGTTCCCGTATTCTCTTAGGGATGGAGCGAAGGCGTGGTTAAATTCTTTTGCTCCAGGATCAATTAGGACATGGGATGAGTTAGCTGAAAAATTTTTGAGTAAATATTTCCCACCTAATAGAAATGCTAAATTAAGGAGTGAAATAGTAGGGTTTAGGCAACTTGAAGATGAGACTTTTAGTGAGGCTTGGGAGAGGTTTAAGGAGCTTTTGCGAAAGTGTCCCCACCATGGCCTACCACATTGTATCCAAATGGAAACATTTTACAATGGATTGAATGCGGTAACTCAAGGTATGGTTGATGCTTCGGCTGGAGGGGCCCTTTTGGCAAAAACTTTTAACGAAGCCTATGAGATTTTAGAAAAAATATCTACTAATAGTTGTCAGTGGTCGGATGTTAGAGGCACAAATAAAAAGGTTAAGAGTGTGTTAGAGGTTGATGGTGTGTCCACCATTAGGGCTGATCTTGCTATGATTGCTAACGCTCTTAAGAATGTGAAAGTGATTAGTCATCAGCAGCCGCCAGTTGTGGAGCCTGCTGCAGTGGTGAACCACGTTGCAGAGGAAGCTTGTGTCTATTGTGGTGAAAACCACAACTACGAGTTTTGCCCCAGCAATCCAGCTTCTGTGTTTTTTGTAGGTAATCAGAGGAACAACCCGTATTCTAACTTTTATAATCCAGGTTGGCGTAACCACCCCAACTTCTCTTGGGGAGGACAAGGAAGTAATGTGCAAGCACAGCAGAAAGTGAACCAGCCGGGATTTGCTAAAGCGCAGGTATTGCCCCAGCAAAATAAGCAGGCTTTGCCCGAGCAAAATTCGGGGAATTCTCTCGAGGCTATGATGAAAGAATTTATGGCTCGTACAGACGCCGCAATTCAAAGTAATCAAGCTTCAATGAGAGCCCTGGAATTGCAAGTGGGTCAGCTAGCTAATGAGCTGAAGGCCAGGCCTGAAGGGAAACTTCCTTCAGATACTGAACACCCTAGAAGGGAAGGTAAGGAGCAGGTAAAAGCCGTAACTCTTAGGAGTGGTAAGCCCCTAGAAGAAAGAAAAGGGCCTAGTAAAACCCAGGATATAGATAATAATTGTGATAGAAATGTTGTTGTTGAGAAAGAGTTGGAGTTTGGTCAAGGTGCTGGACGCAGCAATAAAGATGCTGGAGCCTCTGGTTCTGTTCCAGATGTGGAACCACCTTATGTGCCGCCCCCACCTTATGTACCACCTCTACCTTTTCCACAAAGGCAAAAGCCTAAGAATCAGGATGGTCAATTTAAAAAGTTTTTAGAGATTCTTAAGCAATTGCATATAAATATCCCTTTAGTAGAAGCTATAGAGCAAATGCCTAATTATGCTAAATTTCTTAAGGATATTTTAACTAAGAAGAAGAGGTTAGGTGAGTTTGAGACTGTATCACTTACTGAAGAATGTAGTGCTATTCTTAAAAATGGGCTACCAACCAAGGCTAAGGATCCAGGATCATTTACTATACCTGTGTCTATAGGTGGAAAAGAGTTAGGTAGAGCACTCTGTGATTTAGGTGCAAGCATTAACCTTATGCCTCTTTCGGTCTATCGAAAGCTAGGTATTGGTGAAGCTAGACCTACCACAGTTACACTCCAACTAGCTGATAGGTCTATCACATATCCAAAGGGTAAGATTGAGGATGTCTTAGTAAAAGTGGATAAATTCATATTTCCTGTTGATTTCATTATTTTAGACTATGAGGCTGACAAAGATGTCCCAATTATTCTAGGACGTCCATTTTTGGCTACTGGTAGGGCGTTAATAGATGTTCAAAAAGGGGAATTAACAATGAGAGTCTGTAACGAGGAAGTAAAATTTAATGTGTTTAAAGCCATGAAGTATCCAGACGAGATGGAAGATTGCTCTTTCATTAGGATTCTGGAGAACACAATTGTTGAGACAGCAATTCAGGATTCGGCTAATAAGCATTTGGAAAATCATGGAAAGGTTAGTGTAGAGGATTTAGAAGTTTGTTCTTTAGAAAGAAAAAATGAAAAAGAATTATTTAGGTGTGAGGATGTTTTTGAATCTTTAGATTTAGATCAAAGGAAGGCTCCTCCAATTAAGCCATCCCTGATTGAGGCACCTACTTTAGATTTGAAGCCCTTGCCAGATCATCTGAAGTATGTGTATCTTGGGGAAGGTGAGACGTTGCCCATTATTGTTGCATCAAATTTAATGCCGGAGCATGAAGAGGCCTTAATAAAGTTGCTGCAGCAATACCGCAAGGCTATTGGTTGGACATTGGCTGACATTCAGGGGATTAGCCCATCTTTTTGTATGCATAAAATCACTCTAGAGGAGGGATCCTTTAGGAGTATTGAGCAACAAAGAAGACTTAACCCTGCAATGAAAGAAGTGGTTAAAAAGGAGGTGATTAAATGGTTAGATGCTGGCATCATTTATCCAATTGCAGACAGCAATTGGGTGAGCCTTGTCCAATGTATTCCTAAGAAAGGAGGTGTCACTGTGGTAAGCAATAAAGACAATGAGTTGATCCCAACTAGGACAGTAACTGGTTGGACGGTTTGCATGGATTACAGGAGGCTTAACAAAGCCACCCGTAAGGACCACTTCCCTCTGCCATTTATTGACCAGATGTTGGATAGATTGGCTGGTCAGGCCTACTATTGTTTCTTGGATGGTTATTCTGGGTATAACCAGATTACTATTGCTCCTGAAGATCAGGAAAAAACCACTTTCACTTGCCCTTATGGGACGTTTGCTTTCAGGCGAATGCCTTTTGGCCTTTGCAATGCTCCAGCAACATTTCAGCGGTGTATGTTGGCAATTTTTTCTGATATGATTGAGTCCACTGTTGAGGTCTTTATGGACGATTTTTCAGTTTTTGGAGGGTCTTTTCAGAGTTGTTTAGATAATTTAGGTCAGGTGTTAAAGAGATGTGAGGATACCCATCTAGTTCTCAATTGGGAGAAATGCCACTTCATGGTGAAGGAGGGCATAGTGTTAGGTCATAGGATTTCTAAGAATGGTCTAGAAGTTGATAGAGCAAAAGTTGAGGTTATTGAGAGATTAGAACCACCGAATTCAGTGAAGGGGATTCGGAGTTTTTTAGGACATGCTGGATTTTATAGAAGGTTCATAAAGGATTTCTCAAAAATCAGTAAACCTCTTTGCAACTTATTATGCACTGATCATGTTTTTGACTTTAATGCAGATTGTAGGAAGGCTTTTGAGACATTGAAGGCTGCTTTAATCTCAGCACCCATTCTTTGTGCACCTAATTGGAATTTACCGTTTGAGGTAATGTGCGATGCGAGTGATGCTGCAGTAGGTGCAATGCTGGTGCAAAAGCAGGACAAATTTATCCATCCTATATATTATGCAAGCAGGATTTTAAATGAGGCACAGGTCAACTACACAACTACTGAAAAGGAGTTGTTAGCTGTTGTGTTTGCCTTTGAGAAATTCCGGCCATATTTGGTTGGATCCAAAGTCACGGTGTTCACGGATCATGCAGCAATAAGGTATTTAATGACAAAGAAAGATGCAAAACCTAGACTAATTCGTTGGGTTTTATTATTGCAGGAGTTTGACTTGGAGATAAAGGATAAGAAGGGATCAGAGAATGTCATTGCAGATCATTTGTCTCGTCTTGATCCATCATCATCTTTGCCGGAGCAATCTGCCATTTCCGATTCTTTTCCAGATGAGCAGCTTTTTGCTGTTCAGGTAAAGGTAGTCAGGGATGTCCCTTGGTATGCTGATATTGCCAACTTTTTGGTAAAGGGAGTCACTCCTATTGATATGGATTGGAGGCAGAAGAAAAAGTTTAAGCATGATGCAAAATTTTTCTATTGGGATGAGCCCTTTATGTATAAGCAATGCTCTGACGGTATTATTCGTAGGTGTGTTTCAGGTGATGAAGCAAAGGAAATCCTGGAGCAATGTCACTCTTCGTCGTATGGAGGCCATTTCAGCGGTCAGAGGACAGCTATGAGGATTCTGCATTGCGGATTCTTCTGGCCTACCTTGTTTAAGGATGCCCACTGGTTCTACAAGCAATGTGATGCTTGCCAAAGGAGAGGAAACTTGGGGCCTAGAGATGAAATGCCTCTTACTTACATTTTAGAAGTTGAATTATTCGATGTATGGGGTATTGATTTTATGGGGCCATTTCCCCCTTCTAATGGCAATGTTTTTATCTTATTGGCAGTGGATTACGTGTCCAAGTGGGTGGAGGCCATTGCATGCCATCAGAATGATGCCAAGACGGTTTCAAGGTTTCTCCAATCGCACATTTTTGCGCGGTTTGGGACACCTAGAGCTCTAATAAGTGATGAGGGTACACATTTTGTTAATAATATCTTAACTAAGCTTTTAGCTAAGTATGGAATCAAGCACAGGATAGCTACCCCTATCACCCACAGGCTAATGGTCAAGCTGAAATAAGTAATAGGGAAATTAAATCAATTCTAGAAAAAGTAGTCCATCCATCTAGAAAGGATTGGTCTTTTAGGTTGGATGAGACTCTTTGGGCTTATAGGACAGCCTATAAGACTCCTCTAGGTATGTCTCCCTATCGGTTACTATATGGGAAAGCTTGTCATTTACCATTAGAGTTGGAGCATAAAACGTTTTGGGCTTTGAAAAAGTTAAATTTTGATCTGAGTAGTGCAGGAGCAATGCGAATGCTGCAGCTTAACGAATTGGAAGAATTTCGCCAATTTTCTTATGAGAATGCGAAAATTTATAAAGAAAAGACTAAGTTGTGGCATGACAAGAAAATTAGGCCTAAAGAATTTGTCAAAGGTCAAAAAGTTTTGCTTTATAATTCTAGATTAAAATTGTTTCCTGGGAAACTAAAGTCCAAATGGTCAGGTCCGTTTGTGGTGATTGAGGTTTTCCCCCATGGAGCAGTGACTTTGCAAGATGAGAAGGATGGGAGAATGTTCAAAGTGAATGGACAGCGTGTCAAACATTATTGGGTAGAGGAGTTCCAGATGAAATATCCTTCCCTAAAGTTGGTTGATGATTGAGAGAGCAGGTTTTTTACGGGAGCATTGCACAGAGCAAAATTTTGAGCTCCCAGAGTTGCATTAATTTTATTTTTCGCTGATTTATGTTAACTTCAATTGGGTTAGATTTAATGTTGCATGGTTTGTTAGATTTTATCTTTAAGTATTTTTGTTCATTTTTGGTAGTTCAGATTTTGTCTATTTCATTTTTTTTTTTAAGTTGATTTTATTTTATTTTCGGGTTATTTATTTGAATTATCTTTGAATTAAATTGTAGTTAGATTAGACTTTATCTAGATTCTATGTTCAGTTATTTGAATTCTAGTTTTAATTAATAAAGATTTTCTCTAATTTATTCGGCCTCAAAAGAATTTGATTTGATTTGATCGGCTAAAGTTAAAATTGAATTTACTGATTTGATTTTTTCTGTTTTGAAATTTGAATTATGTATCTAAGATTCTTCAGGTTCTCTTTTGTTCAGACAGTTGGTGCAGCAGAGTTGTGGCTGAAGCAAATCGTCCGAATAGGAAGGGATTGGTTAAATGATTAATTGTTTTTACCGTTTGAATTTTGAAATTTCCGTGTGCAGGAAATTGAATACGGAATTATGATACCGCCACGTGTCGCACAGGGATAATCCAACGGTTTAGCCGTTGACAGCACATAATTATTTACCATGGGCGATTGTAATTCCAGATTTAACCGTTGGAAGGTTTAATTCTATTAGTTGCATGCGATTTCAAACGGTAATGATGATTAATGCAGTAAGATCTTTCTGTTAGGATTCTATTTTGCTCAAGCCTTATTTATTGGCAACCCACGGTACGTTTCTCTTACTTCATCATTCTTGCTTCAATCTTTTGCTTTCTTTTTCGTTTTCATTTTCTGTAAATCCCTTAAGTTTTCCATGGCGAAAACAAGAGTGAGGAAAGAAAGAGAAAGTGAGGAGGAAGAGACACCCGTTACCCCCGAAGTTCGGAAAGTAAAAACCAAGAAGAAAAGAACGCCGGAAGAGAAAGAAGTTAAGAGAAGGAGACGGCAACAGAGGGCTGAGGAACGAGAAAATGTCCAGAAAGCAGCGGAAGAAGTGGTTGAAGAAGATCCGCAAGAACCTGTCGTACAGAACCCCGAGCAGGATGAGCCAAGAGTCGCGGATACAGAGGAAGTCCAAGAAACGGGACACACTGAGGAAAGTCAAGAGCAACAGAATAAGGATATGCAGGCAGAGGGTGCGACTGAAGAGGAGTCAGTTCAAGAGGCTCGTGTTGAGGTTATCATGCCCGAACCGCCGAAACGTCGCCGCATAAAGCGAAAGGCCGGCCGTATTCCGGTGAATCGAACTGATACCCCATCACCGCCATCATCGGATTCTGAGAAAGAGAAGGCAGAGCGAGAGGAAAGAGAGAAAAAATAAGCTGAGGAAAAAGCGCGAGAAGAAGCAAAGAAGGCTGAGGAAGAGATTTTGCGCAAGCAAAGAGAAGACAAGGGCAAAGGTATTGCCGAGGCATCAGGTGCGGCTGACGAGGTTGAAGCACAAGGGTTACCTTTTATTCGCTTCGTCAACAACCTTGCTCGAGCAAAATACCAGGAGATGCTGAAACGGGACTTTCTGTTCGAACGAGGATTTGGCAATGAGTTGCCACGGTTCTTGAGGACGGGAATAGAGAACCTCGGCTGGAGCCAATTTTGTGCGAAACTAGAGCCTGTAAATTCCAACGTTGTTCGGGAATTTTACGCAAATCTTGACGATAAGGAAGAATTTCAGGTTATAGTTCGAGGAGTCCCAGTGGATTGGAGCCCAGAAGCTGTTAATGACTTGTTTGATCTCCAGGATTTTCCGCATGCAGCCTTCAATGAGATGGTGGTTGCCCCATCTAACGACAAGTTAAGTGCGGCTGTCCGAGAGGTTGGCATTGAGGGGGCCCAGTGGAGGTTATTGCAGACGCGGAAGCGCACATTTCAGGCAGCTTATTTGAAAAGCGAGGCCAACACCTGGATGGGTTTTATTAAGTTGCGCTTACTACCGACTACGCATGACTCCACAGTATCTCGGGACAGGGTATTGCTTGCCTTTGCTATTCTTCGCTCAATGAGTATTGATGTAGGAAAAATAATTTCGTCTGAAATTCTTGACTGCTAGCGGAAAAAAGGTGGGGAAGCTGTTTTTCCCCAACACTATCACGATGCTATGCCGAAGGGCAGGGGTGCCAGAGAGTGAGGATGATATGATATTACCAGATAAGGGAATAATTGATATGCCAAATTTGGCTAGGCTTCAGAGGACATAGGAAGCACGCCAAGGGGGTTTGGTGTGCGGCATCCAACAAATTCAGGAGCTGTTGCAATTGCATTCCAGCAGAATGGAATTCGCTGAAAGGCAATTTCAGACTTTCTGGGACTATACAAAGAAAAGGGATGCCGCCTTAAGGGTGGCCTTGCAATCAAATTTTTCTGAACCATACCCGGCTTTACCCGTATTCCCTGATGACCTACTGAACCCCTGGATTCCGCCCCCACCAATGGAAGGAGGAGAAGAGGAAGATGAAAATGAACCAGGGCAAGAGGACTGAAGGATGAAGTGGCCCTGAGCGAGCATGATTTTTGTTCTAACTTTTTGTTTGCTCGCGCATTTTCTACTTTCCTTTTCTGTTGATGTTCTGTTTGTTTCTTTTTAATATTTCTGCTTCTAAAAAATATATCTGCTGATGTACTTTCTTTCTCTATATTTTTAATGAAATTTCCAGATGTTTTGTTCTATAGCACTACGCATTCTAACTTAACTACTTTTCTTCTGAATTTTTGAAGCTTGGACTGGCTAAGCTTAATTAGATCAAGGTATTCTGATCTCCAGAAACCTTTTACTTGAGCATTTTCTTCTAGCCTCGACTGTTGCTGCGGCAAAGAAGAATTCTCGAGGTAGTGTTGATTTATATGATCCACTTTAAGCTTAGTTCTAATCCCACGCTTAGGTTAAAAATTCAGATAGAAAAATTTAAGTTTGGGGGTGTCATTTAAAATTTTTAATGATTCATTGGGGACAATGAATAATTCAAGTTTGGGGGACTTTTTGCTACTCCACTTATTTTGCTCGAGCATTCCTCTCCTTCATTAAATAATTTGTTAGGTTATTGAGTAACCGGGGACATTTGTGATACCCACAGTTTGTCTTCGCGTCAAAAGGTAACCTAGGAAATGTGAAAAAATTATTATGAAAAATTATTTGCTGAAAAAATGATTGATGAAAATTTTGCTGAGAAAATTCATGGAGCAAAAGTGTTGAAGGATGAATGATGATCCAGCAGTTTTTCTGTCTCCCAGAACTTAGGTGAGCTTCATCATAAAATGTTGCCATTCTGAGGGGCAAGAGATGGAATAACTAAGGATTTTTTAGCTTTATAAAGAGTATTTAGCCTAATTGGTGATGAGTTGGAGGCATGGGTATACTGCACCATAAAGTGGGTCATCCCGTGCTTAAGAGCTTATGACTGTAGGGCTGCTTTAAGTCTGAGAAACAAAAATTTAAACCCCTTGAAAATGTGTTTTGATATGTCTGATAATAGAGCTAAGCTGTGGCAAGTTCTTAGAATTGAGTTAAAAGTGGTGATTATTTGTCCATGCCGGAAGAATTATTTTGCTGCAGCAGAGCTTGGTTTTGCAGAGTGCTTAGGTAAAGGTTAAAGGTAGTATTGGATTGTCTGGTTTGATTAAGCTAATCTTTGTCTAAAGTTTTGAATTCTTGAAGGGAAGGTTGGTTAGCATTGCTCGGGACGCGCAATAGTTCAAGTTTGGGGGTGTGATAACTGCCCAAAAGGTAGTTATTTAGGCCTCATTTATATAGGGTTTTGTGTGTCCTTTGTGCTTATTAGGGTTGGTTGTGGATAGATATTACATGTTTTAACCCATTTGGAAGAATGGAAGCTTTGGAAATCATTTTGTGCAGAATCTGTTGCTGGGCGACTTGAGGGAGCGGATTTTATGCTGGAGCAAACCCGGAGGCAAAACTGCCACGTCACAACTCGTTATCCAATTTAGTAAACCGACTTCTGTTGAGTTATTTTCGGGATAAAGGAGCAAGGAGAGCCCTACACATGTCCAAGTTGACCTAATTCAAGCCTCCTACCACCTCTATAAAAGGAGATAGCCGCCCAAGTCAAATTCATTCCAACTTTCCTTGGAAGCCGAGTAGTATAGAGAGATTGGAGATTACCAAGAACACCATCATCCGCAAGCTGATTAAGGAGATTATTATTTTCTTTATTATCTTGTGTAAATGGACATGCCTACTCAGATTGTAATTTGTGTTTCCATGCTTATTATGAACTAAGTAGCTTTAGGCGTTGGTTAAGGAATATGTAGTTGCCGTGCTTAAACTCTAATAATATTTACTGATTATTGCATCTTGGTTAATTGTTGTGCTTGTTTCTATTTTATGCCCGCTTGGCCAGCCGGTATGAATACCTCTCTCTAGTTTCAGGGATGATTTAGAGAGTGTGTGGCGATTAACCACACTACGATCATTGTGTATTGGTGAACGCCAGTGACTGAGCTAGGGATAGCTAGTTGCCTAGTGCTTGATCGGCCGCACTTCATTGGGGTTGAAACACATTCCAAAAGATCCGGAGTTCCGGGAGGAATCCGCTAATAATACTACGAGAGTTGCATGATCAATAATATTGCTAGAGCATCTTTTAAAACAATTACTAAACCTAACCAGCGCCTGCCTCTAATCTGTCTGCCTATTTGTTTACTCGTTGTTCTGTCATTTATTTTGCTTCAGCATAATTCTTATAAAACCCAATCATTTTTATTACTTTGAAACCATTAAAGGAATTATACAAAATAGATAAAGTGGAAGCTAATTCAAGCCTCGAATTGATAATATTACTTGCTGCAGACTGTGTATACTTGCACAGGAATTCTAGAGTCTTTTATATCATATTTTTACTCACTCTAGGAACCCAACAATAGTCATAGCTTAAAATTAGTTTGAAGGTAGAAAGTATTGAAGTTGAGTTGAGTTGTCATGGTGTTGTTGAGTTGTTAAGTTATTGTGTTTAGGGGGGTCAATACCTTGTTGCACTTAGTTCTCTTTTAACTAGTTTACATGTTTTCACCAATACGTTTAGTTGTCAAGGTGTTGTTGAGTTGAGTTGTTTCATTGGAAATGATCTCCATTATATTTGGGATAAGTGTTGAGGGAGTTCATTTTTGTTAAGATGTTAAGAGTAGTTGTCCCGGTCTGCAAAGTTGAGTTTCGTTGTTCGAGTTGTTAAGTTATTGTGTTTAGGAGGGCGGGGGGTCAATACCTAGTTGCACTTAGTTCTTTTAACTAATTCACATGTTTTCATTGATATGTTTAGTTGTCAAGATGTTGTTGAGTTGAGTTGTTTCATTGGAAATTGTTTGCATGATATTTGGGAGAAGTGTTGAGGGAGTTCATTTTTGTTGAGTTGTTCCATCTTCAAAGTTGAGTTTCGTTGTTCGAGTTGTTAAGTTATTGTGTTTAGGAGGGGGGGGTCAATACCTTGTTGCACTTAGTTCTTGTAACTAGTTCACATGTTTTCATTGATATGTTTAATTGTCAAGGTGTTGTTGAGTTGAGTTGTTTCATTGGAAATGGTCTCCATGATATTTGGGATAAGTGTTGAGGGAGTTCATTTTTGTCGAGTGGTTCCATCTTCAAAGTTGAGGTTCGTTGTTTGAGTTTTTAAATTATTGTGTTTAGGGGGTTAATACCTTGCTGCACATGGTTCTTTTAAATAGCTTACTTGTTTTCATCCTACGTTCAACATTTGGCAGGAATTAGAGACTCTAAGGTTATTGTGGCTGTGAATAGGGTTGCAAGTCCATCAATATTTTAGGTCAATTCCTTTTCCCCCACACCCACCCACTTAAACACAAAGACACACACCCCATAAAAGGAAAATCATTGTTAGTTTTAAGGCTAGCTTGGAGGTATATGAGATTGGCTTGTGACTGTTTTTACATTGCAATGAACTATCTAATATGCAGGTTGCTGACTATGGACTTGTACCGGAGTTGCTGGAAAAGATTCTCGAAAATTTGAGTCCCGTGCTATACCATTTCACAGATATGTATGGTCAAGAAGATGTAAGTTTTTCATTCCTAAACTATATGGTCCCACAACACTCTTAGAGACTGAACAATTCAATTATTTCTTTTTCAGGAAATGTCTTTGAACCAAGTCTAAAAAATGTGAAGAAAATTATATTGCACTACGACTTTGTGATTGAGGTAACATGTAGTAATAAAGATCTTGACAAAGAAAAAGTTTTGACTTCAGTGGTAGCTTATAACGATATTAAAGTAGGAGGTGTTGAGCTTGATCTCCCAGTGTTATTTTTTTCCTAGTTAATATTGGTACCCTGAATCATAGAGTCCTCCACATGCTAATAAACTTCCTTTCTTCTAGATCTTGATTTTAAACATCTTCCGCCACACCCCAACCCACTCTCTTCCAATAAAAGGAAAAACCCATGCCTGAAAAGGGAAAGAAAGGAAGGACACACACACACACACACACACACACACACACACACACACACACATTTGGCAACACACATAATTGTTTGTTTAGGTTAAACGTTGAAAAGTATGGAAGTTCATTCATTTGTTTAGGTTGACTTGGTATGAGTACTATGACTATCCTGCAGTTATGGTAGTCATAGTTTTGTTATGATTTGTGTTGGTAAGTTTGTTTTCCATTGAGTTGTTATGTTCGCGTTCTGATCTTTAATAAGTTGTTCTATTCTTGTGTTTATGAGGATCGCTACGTTGATGCACTTAGTTGTTTGTGAAGGATTGGAATTTCCAATTCCGTTACAGCGTTCGTAAATTAATTTTGTTCTACAAAATACCAATACATTGGCAAAAGGTTAAGCAGTGAAAAACATACCTCCGTTGACGACTCTGAATACTTCAACGGACACCACCACGAGGCTACCCTGCTATTCTCTGAGATTAGGAACGTAGTTGTGGGACTACTAATCTTGATTGGGAAAAACTCTTAGAGAGAAAATTTCTCTCTAGAGTTCTGGAGAGAATATGTGAGGGAGGCTAGAATGAGACCTTACGGCTAGGGTTCTCATAACCTTTCCTTTTATAAGAGAGGAAACCCTAATGTGAGGTTAGAAAACAATCTTGACCGTTAGATCAAGATCAATTAATTAATTGATTAAATCAATTAATTAAATGTTAATTAATTAATTAATCTCATATTGCACATTTAAATCTTATTTAAATGTAATTTCCTCACATAATATATTTTAATTAAACTTAATTAAATCACATTTAATTAATTCAATTAAACTAATCAATTAATTAATTTCAATAATTAATTAATTTTACAATTAATTAAATATCTCCCATATTCAATTAATTACATATTAGAATCATATTCTAATAATTCCCTCATAGACTATAGTTTAATTAAATCTCATTTAATTTAAACTAAATTGAATAATTAATTAATTCACAATTAATTAATTCATCTTCTAATTAAATACCATATATTTAATTAGACATATATTTGAACTCTTTCAAATATATCAATCTCTCAATATAATAAAGTTTAATTTCAAATTAGACTTTATATTTTAATGCATCACTATACATTATATTAATTTGTATCTCATACAATTAACTTAATTCCCAATATGAATTTGAACTATTCAAATTCTCTCAAGATATATTTGTTCCTAATTATTCTTTACGAGCTAGCCTAATGGACCTACAGATCAGAAGCTCTAATGATATGAGGTTGACTGATTAAACTCATTAATCAAGTTAACCAATATTCATTAACTGTGGGTCATTCCACTAAAGACCCACAGCTGAACTCTTCTCACTGTAGAACATTTCTGTGTCCATGGATGTAGACCTATGCCAGTAAGTCAATCCTTCACAAGTGTCCGTAATCACAGCTGGGTCAAATTACCGTTTTACCCCTGTGTTACATCTGTCTCCTTAAGTACCAGCGCTCCTCTAATGAACAACCTGTTTATGGTCCAACCATTAAACAGAAAGTCCCTCTAGGGCCAATGAGAGGGCGGGATCCCTTTGTTCAAGTCCCGGAGTCACCACTTAAGGGAACACTTATCTACTTCTCCTAGAAGCGGGAAGGAGTGAATTCCATCTTGTGTTGTCATGTCCCCAGCCCCCCATTCGGTCTTGTCCCCAAGAAGGTAGGCTTATTGAGTCGACGTGCAGGCCACTCTCACCCATACTAATCAAAGGAAAATCCCTCGTGAGAAGGAGTTCATGACACACTCAAGATTAAGACTGAGTTACCTAGGTCATCCTATTGAAACAGTAACCTAACTAGTTAACGGTGTTACAACTAATGGTTGACTATTTCATGGTCCGGTCTTATGCAAACTCATTGCATAGGATACCCCCGCTCGCATGTCTCCTACATGGACGCCTTGGATCAGTACGTCTGTATCGAATACAAAGCGGACCGTATCACATAGTGTTACCAGGATAAGGTACCCAGCCTTATCCCTGTACTATGGACCTTTTAGGTTGTTACTTGAACACCGATCCCCGTATGTCCCCACATACTAGTTCAAGTCACATGTAAAACAACCTTGGATCTTAGTTTATTGAATTTGGGTCAAATTGTGCAATATTTAACAATAACACTTTATTGTAGAAACTCAATAACACTTTATTGAAAACAAGTATACAATTTGCTTACATTCACTATCTACGAGTTTTAGGGCATAAAACCCAACAGTTTGAACAAGTTTAGCAATTTTGGTTGATAAGTTTAGCTGGAAGATGTTTTGATGATTTGAGATATGTTTAGTCTCATTTGTTTTCCGTTAAGTTGTGTTCATGGTCATCTTCCATGTGGTTTTGGTTGGATTTTAAGTGTATTTTTTCCTTTTCTAGTTTACCTTTCTTGTTTCTTGGTATTTGTTGTAAAGTGTTCATAATGTTGGTTTTAAATGACTTTTCATGCATATGCAGCAACAAACTTGTTCAAGATGCTTTTGAAGTATAAGATCAGCAGGATCCTAGAAGCTATATATCAAGCTACAAATGTGACTAGCGCACTTAAAATAAAGGTAACACTTGGCTAGTACCCCTGTATATAGTTTAGTTTTAATACCTTTGTTGTTGTGTTCTATTTGTTAAGGCAAACTTCAATGACAAGTATAGGAAGCTGTGGGGTGGTGGAATCATGGGTTCTAAGTCATAGGCCAAAACCAAAGCAAAGGAGAAGGTCCTTTGCCAAGGAAGCTGCTCAAAGGATGTAGAGAAGGTGAACTTTTAGAATCCTCACCCATCAAGAATTTAAAGAGAGGAAGGTGAACTCTAATATGCAGGTTGCTGACTATGGACTCGTTAGCGATCTTTTTGAGGTCTTCACTGGCTTATCGACTCGTTGGCTGTCTTTTTGTATTTTATGAACTAGTTTATGTTGTTGGAAATTATATCCAATGAATACTTCATCTTGTATCATTTGGATAACTTCTTTATTGTAGGAAACTATTGAATGTCTTATTTTGTAATGTAAATAGATTATGAAATTTCAATTATGAATGGAAATCATGGTATTTAACGTGTTATGAATTATTTCATGTGTGTGGATTTAACTAAAAATGAGCACTTTAAATAAATTTTATCAAAATTTAACTAATTTAAATGAAATTAATATTTTAAAATGAATGCTACCAAATGGTTATTACAATAATTGTAAGCAATTAGAAAACATTAAAAACTTTATTATAACTTAATATTAAAGCTATAAGATTATATTATAACGTTAAAAAATACTATTATATGTTAAAGATAGCACAATGTTTTAGCTATGTAAACAAATTATAGCTTTAATACAAAACGTTATAAAAAGTTTTCATAGCAATGTATATAAGCTATACCTCCATACCTATTATAGCATCCATTATAGCCCAACAACAACGTTATTAAAAGTCCAGACTTTTAATAACATCGGCTGTCGGGACTTTCGAAAAAGGCTATAATAGGTCTTTTATAGCTTTTTTTGTTAGCTATCGTATCTCTTATTTCTTGTAGTGATCACACAAGATGGAATTCACTCCTTCCCGCCTTTGGGGAAGCAGATGAGTGTTCCCTTAAGTGGTGTCTCCGGGTCTTGAACAAAGGGCTCTACCCTATCAATGCCACAAGAGGGTTTTCTGTTTGATGGTTGGCCCACAAACAAGTTGGTCATTAGAGAAGAACTGGTACTTAAGGACATAGAAGTAACCCAGGGGTAAAACAATAATTTGATCTAGCTGGTGTTACGGACACTCGTGAAAGACTAACTTGTTGTTATTGGTCTATATCCGTGGACACAGAAATATGTCTGCAGTGTGAAGAGTGCAACTGTAGGTCTATAGTGGAATGTACCCACAATTAACGAATAATGATTAATTTGGTTAAAGAGTTTTACCAATTAATCTCATATTGTTGGAGCTTCTGATCTGCAGGTCCATTAGGTCCCACTGGTAGCTCGTAAAGTAATTTGAGACAACTAAGTTATATATGTAAATTGAAGATGTTCAATTTACTAAGGGAAACAACATCATGTATGATGATGCATTATGAGAGATAAATATTTGAAGAAGTTCAAATATTAATATTAATTTGATTCATATTAAATTTATAGGATATAAGAGAATTTGAAGGACTTCAAGTTTTAATATGAATTAATTAAAGGCCTAAAATTAAATATATGATATTTAATTGGGAAATTAATTAACTCAAGGCCGAAAATTAAATATATGATATTTAATTGGTGATTATTTAATTAAAGAATTAATTAATTAGGTAATTAATCAATTATGGAAATGATTAATCACTTATGGAAGTAATTAATCATTTATGGAAATAATTTAATCACTTATGTAAGTAATTAATCATTTATGGAAATGGTTTAATAATTTATGGAAGTAATTATTCATTTATAGAAAAGATTAATCATCTATGGAATTAATCATTTATCGAAATGATTAATCAATTAAGGAAATAATTGATTATTGGTGAATATTATATTCATGGTCTTTCTCCTATAAATAGAACACCAGACCAAGGGTTTAGGACACACTAATATTCACAATACAAGACTAAAAGGTTGTCTCTTGTATTCTCTCAAATCTCCCTCTTAGAGAAAGACTCCCACCAGTCCATTGCCTCTTAGACCTAGAGTTATACTAGTGTAACATTAGTGGTTGTGTGTTTTGGAGAAGCAAACTTCCAGCGAAGGAACTTATCGGCTGCTGCGTTTTCAACACAAGAATGGAGTTGGTGAAAATCGTTCAAGTCTACAACGAAGGTTTTCAATGGTTTTCTCTTTTCTCTTTGGAAAGCATGTAAATAAAATAAGTTTTATTTCTGTTTTCCAGCATGTTTAAACCAATTTACAGCGGATTGAATGTATGATTAAAGTAGTGTTTTGCCTTTCGTATCGGTATTTCAATATAGATTAATATACAGTGTGAGATCCTCTCTATACGCTTCCGTTGTGCTAGGGCCCCAATCCGTACATGAAAGATATTAAACCCTTCTTGGAATTATGCATCTTGTATCGAATCAACATTTTGTAGATATCATACACTTGAGACATTGCTAGCATTTTGTTCTTATAGTTCCGAACAATTTGGATCCTAAGAACAAACTGAGCTTCTCCCAAATCTATCATTTGGAATTGAGCTGCTAACCACTTCTTTATGTCAATAAGATAACCTACATCATTCCCAATGAGTAGGATATCATTCACATACAACACTAAGAAAGCTACTAAACTATCGACGATCTTCTTGTAGACACAAGACTCATCAATGTTCTGATCAAAGTAAAAAGAATTGATCGTAGTATCAAATCTTTATATTCCAAGAAAGAGATGTTTGTTTCAATCCATAAATGGATCAATTAAGCTTGCAAACCTTTTGCTCTTGACCTTGCTGAATGAACCCTTCTGGTTGAGACATATAAATACTCTCCTTAAGATTGCCAATTAGAAAAGCAGTATTGACATCCATTTGCCATATTTCATAATCATAAAACATGGCAGTGGACAAGAGTATCCTAATAGATTTCAGCATGGCATCAGGAGACAAGGTTTCCTCATAGTCCAACCCCTCCCTCTAGGATAACTCTTTGCCACGAGTCTAGCTTTGAAGGTTTGTACTTTACCTTATACGTCTCATTTTCTCTTGTAGATCCATTTGCAACCTATTGGTTTTACCCCATCAGGTTCATCTACAAGATCCCATACGGAATTTATTCCATCATCAAGTATGACGACGTGGGCTTTAGTTGAGCCCATGTAAAGGTCAGACTGCATAACAACCCTCCCACTACGTCGAGGCACTCTCAACTCCTAAGATGGATGTGACTGACCAGATGAACCGGTCCCATCAACAACTATTATTGAAGGGCCAACCTCATCAACAACTCTTGTTGATGTTTGTGTAGCTTCATTAGTTAATTCACTTAATACGACTTTACTTCATGGCTTATGATTTCTTATGTGGCCTTATTCCAAGAATGTAACATTTTTAGATACAAACACCTTATTTTCTTGTGGATCGAAGAAAATAAGTATCCATCTCTCGTTTCGCTGTGGTAGCCTGCAAATAGGCATAATTTTGAACGAGGTTCTAGTTTCTTTTGGTTAGTCACAGCCATGTGTGCTGACCCACAAATCCTTAAATAATGTAAACTACCTTTATGCCCTCTCCACAACTCAAAAGGTGTTTCAGAAACACTTTTTTTATGGATTGTTGTTCAAAACATGGATTGGAGTCAACACTGCATGACCCCAAAACGAGTCAGGAAACTGAGCATAAATCATCATGGATTGAACAATATCCAATAGGGTTCTATTTCTCTTTTCAGATACACCGTTTTGCTGAGGTGTACCAGGCGCTGAGAGTTGGGATGTGATTCATTGTTCTATCAAATAGTCCTGGAATCTCAAGTCCATACAATCTTTACCTCGATCACATCGAAGTGTTTTTATCGTCTTACCTAACAAGGTTTCAACTTCAGCCTTAAACTCCTTGAACTTTTCAGGGCTTCAGACTTATGTTGCATTAGGTAATCTCTTTAGGAGAAATCCTTTGTCTTTTATTACTTTGAGTAATAGCAGTCTTAAACAACTTAGTGTTCATGATTGCTTTACTCTTGACTAGTCTTAAAATATATAAATTATTTTTCAGTTTAGCTGAACAAATATTGACACCCTTTCTAGAAATGAATGATTCATTCACTGAGAAAGATATGGAATGATCTTGTTCAAACATACAAGATATAGAAATCAATTTTCTTTTGATCTTGGGAACAACATACACATCATCTAATAATATGTATTTATTTTGACTGAAAAATAGTTTGATGTTCTTTACTGCTATAGTTGAGACGACCTCTTTAGTTCCAACTTTGAGATTCATCTCACTAGCTTCAAGTTGTTGCCAGGAACACATTCCTTTAAAGGAAGGACAAACGTGGTTAGTAGCCCCTGAATCTAATATTCTGGCAGAATCATCATTCTCCACTAAGCACGTTTCCAATACAAGTAAATCATATTTACAGTCTCTGGAAATATTCTTTTTGGCTAAGTAGTGTTCTTTGTCATATTCATCATGAACATTTCTTAATGAATTAGACATTGGGGCATGAGGACATTCATCAGTTAAGACTAATCGTAAATCATTTACCACTAATTTATCGTTTAAGCTAGTTGTATTACCGTTATTTCTATGGCCGTTAATAGAGGAAGACATGTTGAGATTAAAAACAAACAATTGACCGTATTAGTTATCTTTGTCTGAACCCATTACAGAAGCAAACAAATTGCAAAACAATTGAATTGATTTAGCAAAGACAAGCAATCATAGAACCCTAACAAACTATTGATTTAGTTTTTGCAATGATTCTTCAGAGGTTTAGAGCAACAACCACCAAAGGGTGATTGACTACTCCTCCTCTGAATCGAGACAATTCTCAGCTAACTCTAATGCCAGAATAACTCATATTCCTATAGACATTAGCCACCGTTGTTCGGTCAAGGATTTAATAACATATTTTACTCATCCCCGTAAGTGTAACCCTCCATTGTCAGATTCTAGAGGTAAGCCCCAACAAGCTACTATTAAGAAAGACAATGTTGGGACATGAACCTAAGAAACCCTATCCATTTATGGAGTTTATCCTACTACTCCATGCCCAGACCCTCGGAAGGGATGGTCACACTATGGCAACACGCAAGCAGAGCATGAAATCTCAGGAACAAATCAATGGAGGAGACCGTAGGATGTGTTGACACACATTCTTCTCCCACTTACGATGAACATTTTCCCCATTCACCTTAGTATTGACCCATGCAAACACTTTCCGAAGGGAGGCAACTTCCAGGGTGACACGAAACCGAACATGAATCTCACGGTGTGAACACAGGGGGACGTGATAGTAAAAACTTGATATTAACATCTTGTTCTTATACTTTTCCTCCCACTAAATTGTTCTATTGGTTTTAGGGTTTATTTAACTTAGATAAATCCGGCTAAGTCAATTTGTCTAAGTCTATGCCTATTATAACTCTTATAATGAGGTCCTTACTCAAAAGATTTAGGTGAATTAAACTCTTTTAATTAACCTAGCAACATTGCATACTAACATAACTATGGTTAATACAACTCAAGTTTTGGGTCAGTTCCCTGGTTGGAGGTATTCCGTAAACCGTCATCTTAAGTACCTCGAGCCTTAGACATGACTTCACTGGTAGAGTTCCCTTATAACCATAGGATATGTTTGTCCTACTTAGTCTCATTAAAACTATTTTAAGAACTAAGCAAGACTTAGCTTTAATCCTATTAGAATTAATGTGATCTTAGGTCTAATTAATTTTAAACATTTTAAAATTGATACATTTACCTATGATCTTATGTTTGCATGCAATATTTATTATAGGTTGATGGTTTCTAATCATTAATTTTTAAAACTATTTTCAAATTTTAATGATTAGCCCTATAACAAACTTTCAATGGTTTTAGTTAATTAACAATCAAATTCAAATTAATTAATAAACCATAACATTTGTATTTCATGACTTAATATAACAATTATATTAACCTATGGATGTGTCATGCTCAATGCAAATCGATTTTCATATTTATTAATATTGTTGGGTTTTATGTCCTAAAACTCGTAGATAGTAAATGTAACAAAGTTAATTATAATTAATAAAACGTTATTGAGGTTATTCAATAAGTTGTTATTGAATGGTTGTTTAATTCACCATCAATTAACCCAAATCCAATAAACTAGAACCCATGGCTATATAATGAACACTTGAACTTTATGTGTAGATATAAAAGCGCATCAAGTTCAAGTAATAGCCAAAACGGTCTATAGTATAGGGATAGAGGTTGGGTGCCTTATCCTTGGGACACTATGAGAAGTGGCCCACTTTGTATTTTAATACAAATGATGTGATCCTGAATCGTTCATGCAAAGACATGCGAGTGGGGGCGTTCTAATGCAATGAGTGTTCATAAGATCAGGACTGAGACATAAGTCACTTTCCTTTATAACGTGGTTTACTGTGAAACTGACTATTTCATGTGATGACCTTTGATAGCAGGCAGAATTGCTATCATTTTCCTATTAATTTTAGCTAGTTTAATGCTTGAATTGTGTGCTTTAATGCTATTTTATGTTTAAAATTCAGAAAACCGAGCCAAGGAAGCTAAACCAAAATTTTGAGAGATTTTGGATAATTTTGGGGGCTTTTTGAAGCATTTTGGAGAAGTCCATTGAAGACCCAAATCCAAAAAGCCAAGAAGAATGAGTTAGAAGCCCAAATTCATGGATTTCAAGCTTTTATTATCAAGTTGGGTCAAGAAAGAGCTCAAGAATTATCATACAAAGTGTTGGGCCAAAAAGAAATAAAGGAAGCCCATAGAAATCAGCTAAAAAATGTGCTGGAAAGTTCTGGAATTGGGGTAGCGTCACGACGCTGTCCATGTAGCGTCGCGACGCTGCGACAACTTGGAGCCCAAGACAACCTGACGTCAGAGCGTTGCGATGCTGCACTTGCTGGGAGCCTATAAATACAGCCTTTTGCATCCAAGTTGGGGGAGCCAATTTATGGGTTTTCACCCCATTCTAGAGTCCACACTAAAATTGGAGATTTTTGGGAGAATTTTGGAGCTTTGTTGAAGATCTTTGGAGCTAGGGATCGAAGGAGGTCGCCGTGGGATCGAGGAGATCGACACTTTTATGAGCATTTCTCTTCCCTTTTCCTTTATGTTTTAGTTTCTAGAATTGTTGTGATTAGGAATTATTGAATTTTAGTGATTATGAGTAGTAAATTCCTAAATTCTATGAGATTGATTTAGATGTTGAACCTTTGCTTGATTAATGAATTAATTTGGTTTAATTGTCATTATTGTTCATTTGTGCATTTTGTCCTTAATGCTTTTAATCGACTGATCACTGATTAAATGAATCGTTACTAAGTGGAAACTCGACGGAGAGAAGCTTGGACTAAAACTGAATGCATGACTAACGTTTATTTACCCAAGTGACACGGGATAGAATAAATAACGTTAGAGGTTGTATTGGAGGGTCGTAATGCCATGCTAAGTAAATAAAGAGGAGACCGAAAGGAGATTCTTTATTGAAAGGTATGAGATAGGAGGAGACCGACAGAAGAGTCCTTGTCATTAGGCTTCTAGACTTATGAATCAAATGATTAGTTAATCCATATTAGTTAATTGATTAAGCATTAAAGGTCCAATTGATGAAATCATCCCTCTAAGAATTATCCCTCCAAATTGTGTCTCCATTTATCTTTTGCTTTCTAGATTAGCTTTTTAGTTTATCTTTTCGACATTAGATTTTGTTCTCTAAATACAACATAGCAAGATTATTCATGGTAATTAATTGAATAAATCCAATCCCTGTGGTGACGATACTCTTATACTCAAAATCACTATATTACTTGTGACGATCCGTACGCTTGCGGTGTAAAATTGTGCAACAAGTTTTTGGCGCAGTTGCCAGGGATTGGCTAATTTCATTCAATTAATATTGTGAAGAAATTGCTTGCTTTAATTTAGAGGTTTTATTTTGCTTTATTTTTATCCTGGTCCATTGTTCATGTTGTGCATTTAATTGGTGTTTGCATCTGATTGAAAGCCTGATCATTGTTGATTTATTGTTTTAAATGGCTTTTAATAGTTTTAAGTGGCCTTTAGGGAATCCGAGCCTGAAGAACGTAACCAACACCATCATCCAATTTTTTCTATTATAAGTATTCCCCTTTAGAAGAAAAATCTCCCTTAGAGAGCCTACTTCAAGATTATATTGAGGATAATAGAGCCATGAATTTAGCTCTAGAAAAATCCCTAGGGAGATTGCATCCCCAAGAGGATGAGAGAGAAGTGCAATCCTCTTCCATAGAAGAAAAATCTTCCTTAGAGAGCTTGCTTGAAAATTTTATTGAGGAGTCTAGAGCTATGAATTGTGAGTTAGAAAAATCTATGGAGAGACTCTAGACCCAAAGGGAGGATAGGGAAGTAGGATCCACTTCCATAGGTTGTCTAGTGATTCATGTGGCCACTGATTCATTAACGCCCATTCAGGAGCCTAATTCTTTCGATTTGGCTAAAGATGAGCACATAGGGGTGAGCTATGTCGATAGTAAGGAAGAATTGGATAGTTCTAGCACCCATCAAGAACAAGTTTGTGAGGACGAAACAGAAAATGAGCCTATAGTGTTTGAGGAGTTTCAAGAGATAGAGTTTAAGGTTGAAAGGCCTTTGTCTGTTTTATCCTCTCCATCCTCTCTTGATAATGAGTGTTCTTTTTCTTATTCTCACGAGTCTGTGTCAGAGTCAGAGTCTCTTTATTTTGATCTTTCTCCTTTTATGCTTTTATTAAAAGAAAATACCAAAAATATTTATGCTTCTGGGGCCCATGAAAAGCTACTAAGCCTGTTAGCAATAGAGTGCTTCATCGATTCAAGGAAGAAGGGCCCAAAGAAATACGAGAATTCTTACGTGCCTTGAAAGACCGCACAAACTCGTCTAGCTAAGAGACGTTAAACAAGTGCTTCTTGGGAGGCAACCCAAGTTTATTTTATGTTAATGTTATTTTCTTTATTTTTCAGTTTTTTTTAGTTAGTGCATGTTGATCTTTCGTTCCTGTTGCTTGAATTTTATAGGAGCTCGAGACCACAATTTCTTCCAAATCACCCCAATGAATGTTGAAGGCTGACATCCATGGTTTCTCTCACACTCTAGGGCAGTATTGTTCTCCCTATATCTCTTTAATTGTCCTTATGCATGCTTAATGAGTCTGAATAATTAATACATTGAGGACAATGTACGATTTAAGTTTGGGGGGGAGGCTTTGCTGTTCTGATCAGAGCTGATTGAATTTTTTTTTTTTCATGATGATTCTATTGCATCTGTTTTGATGAGGACAGTCTATGATATGATCTAGATAATGAATTTTGTTAAATTTTTGTGAAATATGAAAGCATGTTCAAGATTCATGTAAATTTAAATTTTTTCTTTGATTTCCTTGCACATGTTGAAAGCATGGTTTTGAATGCTTAGAACTGGATTATATTATCTAGATGTTTGTTTTCACTCCGATAGGCTTAAGATCTGAGTTGAAAGTTGAACTGCATGAGAGTTTGTAATATTTTGCTTGGGAGAAAAATCATGTTTATTAGCCTGCAAAGAAAAGAAAAGTCATCCTAAAAAAAAAAAAAAGCTGAATAAAAAGAGCTTGCTATGTTTAAAAAGCTAGGGGCAAAAAGAGCTACCTGCGGTGTGATCAGTTAGGCCAACCAAGAATAAAATTCGGGTTATGGGTCCCTGCATCGTAGTGTGAAAGCTAGTGCCATTAGAATCATAAAAATGCAAGTTTGGGGGAGGCATACCCCGTTGTTTCAGGCACCTTAGTTGGGATATTGCTTTCTTGATTGTTGGAAAGCTGGATAATTAGAGCTTAGGGCCAGTGTAGGGGGAAGATGAACTGAGGATTTTATAAACCTTTTCTAGGCTAGTAAAGACCTAATAAGGAAGCTCGCACACACACACGCAAGGGATGAAAAGTTTAAATTTAAATTTCGTGATGAATGAATATGTTTTTAATATTCCCTTAAATTGTTGGAATTCATTATTTGGATCATTGAGCTTAGAGTCATGCATTTGCAATAGTTGATTCATATATATGGTTTTAGCTTTACTCGGGACTAGTAAAGGTTTCAGTTTGGGGGTGCGATAGCAAGCAGAAATGCTATCATTTTCCTATTAATTTTAGCTAGTTTTATTCTTGAATTGTGTGCTTTAATGCTATTTTATGTTTAAAATTCAGAAGACCGAGCCAAGGAAGCTGAACTGGAATTTTGAGAGATTTTGGATGATTTTGGGGGCATTTTGAAGCATTTGGGAGAAGTCCATTGAAGACCCAAATCTAAAAAGCCAAAAAGAATGAGTTAGAAGCCCAAATTCATGGATTTCAAGCTTTTATTATCAAGTTGGGTCAAGAAGGAGCCCAAGAATTATCATACAAAATGTTGGGCCAAAAAGAAATAAAGGAAGCCCATAGAAATCAGCTAAAAAACGCGCTGGAAAGTTCTGGAATTGGGGTAGCGTCGCGACACTGTCCATGTCGCGACGCTGCGACAACTTGGAGCCCAAGACAACCTGACGTCAGAGCGTCGTGACGCTGTGACGTAGCGTCGCGACGCTGCACCTGCTGGGAGCCTATAAATACAGCCTTTTGCATCCAAGTTTGGGGAGCCAATTTGTGGGTTTTCACCCCATTCTAGAGTCCACACTAAAATTGAGGATTTTTGGAAGAGTTTTGGAGCTTTGTTGAAGATCTTTGGAGCTCAGGATCGAAGGAGGTCGCCGCGGGATCGAGGAGATCGACACTTTTATGAGCATTTCTCTTCCCTTTTCCTTTATGTTTTAGTTTCTAGAATTGTTGTGATTAGGAATTATTGAATTTTAGTGATTATGAGTAGTAAATTCCTAAATTCTATGAGATTGATTTAGATGTTGAACCTTTCCTTGATTAATGAATTAATTTGGTTTAATTGTCATTATTATTCATTTGTGCATTTTGTCCTTTATGCTTTTAATCAACTGATCACTGATTAAATGAATCGTTACTAAGTGGAAACTCGACGGAGAGAAGCTTAGACTAGAACTGAATGCATGACTAACGTTTATTTACCCGAGTGACACAGGATAGAATAAATTACGTCAGAGGTTGTATTGGAGGGTCGTAATGCCATGCTAAGTAAATAAAGAGGAGACCGAAAGGAGATTCTGTATTGAAAGGTATGAGTTAGGAGGAGACTGACAGAAGAGTCCTTGTCATTAGGCTTCTAGACTTATGAATCAAATGATTAGTTAATCCATATTAGTTAATTGATTAAGCATTAAAGGTCCAATTGATGAAATCATCCCTCTAAGAATTATCCCTCCAAATTGTGTCTCCATTTATCTTTTGCTTTCTAGATTAGCTTTTTAGTTTATCTTTTCAGCATTAGATTTTGTTCTGTAAATAAAGCATAGCAAGATTATTCATGGTAATTAATTGAATAAATCCAATCCTTGTGGAGACGATACTCTTATACGCTTGCGGTGTAAAATCACTATATACGCTTGCGGTGTAAAATCACTATATACGCTTGCGGTGTAAAATCGTGCAACAACCTTATAGGTAACTCGATCTTTGATAGCGAGCATAGCTAGCTAGTTTTCCCTAATTAATTTAGCTAGTCTTTTATAATTTATTGGCCAAAATTATGCATTTATGTGTTGTATTTGTAGGAAATATAGTTTTGAGCCAATTGGATGATCGGGATGCCTAGTTTTCCCTAATTAATTTAGCTAGTCTTTTATAATTTATTGGCCAAAATTATGCATTTATGTGTTGTATTTGTAGGAAATATAGTTTTGAGCCAATTGGATGTTCGGGATGCGAAAAGAAGCTGAAGAATGAAAAAAGAATCAAAGTTGGAAGATTGAAGATAGGCCCATCCGCAGACCAGCGTCGAGACGCTGCTCTTTGGGCGTTTCGACGCTGACATTCTATATTTGGAGTTTTCATTCTTAAAAAAAAAAAAGAATTCATAGCGTCGCGATGCTAGGACCAGCGTCGTGACGCTCTCGGCGAATTTTCCATATCCGCAATATCGCGACAGCGTCGCGACGCTGTCTATAGCGTCTCGACGCTGTCGGCAGATTTTCTATAAATTCATCCTTTTGTGCTACGGATTGGGGGAGTCTAATTGGTTGGATTTTAGCCCTAATTTCGACTAGAGACCTTTGGTGGGAGCTAAAGCAAGGCCAAGGAGCGGGAATCAAGCGAGAAGACGTGGAGATCGTGACGGGGACGTGCCGGTTTCGACGGATTCGAGTTTTCCTTTCCATTATATTAAATAACTCATGAAATCCATCCATCATGCATTAACACCATACATTATAACATTTATAGTATAACAAAATGCATGACACGACCATCTCTCAAGAACGGGTCATGCTGTTGTACAACATGTACAAAGGCCGAATCATCTGGAAGGAGATCCTGGTTTGCAGCCACAAGAATGTGGGGAGGCTCTTCTTCTCAACCTTGATCACGAAATTATGCAAGCTAGCAAGAGTTAAGCCCGACGCTCAACAGGAAAGGGAGGTTTCCCGGACTTCCATCGATTTGAGCTTAATCAAGAAGCTTATTCCAGATTCAAAGCTGAAGTTGACCTCCCCAGAAAAGAAGACTGAAACTACTCCTCTTACAGCTCAAGCCTCAACTCCTCCAGAACACTCCAATATGGCAGATGCAGCAGATGCGGCCGCAAACCAACCGGAAGCTCCAGTAGAAAATCCTCCAACACAAGCCCCTCAGCCCGAACCTAAAGATGATTTGGTGGTAGTAAGGAGAGATTTGGAACATATGTGGCTGCAATGTAGGAACTACCTGATCTACGCCAAAATTTGTGATAAAATGATCATGAGTGTCCTCAGCAAGTTGGTGGAAGACATTGATGATTATCTTCCACCATTCCCCAACATTATAATGGACCCACCTAGAAGCGATGGAGCCGACCCTTCAAACACCTAGGGGAGTTTTCTTTTCACCTTTACTTATTCTTTCAGTGATTTATTCTTTTATAGGTGATGTGTGGAATTTTCCTACAGCAAGCACACGAGTCAAGTTTTAATATAGTGATTTTCGTATTAAACGAGTGTCGTCCTATGGATTGGCTTTCTAGCCAAATTAATTACTGTGAATAATCTTATCCAATTTTATTTAGAGACCGAAACTTAGTGATAAATAAAGATCAAAACTCAAAAGATAAAATGTATGGAATTCAAATGGAGAAAACTCTTAAGGAATTGATTTCACCTATTGGGGTTGTGAATTAATTACATGGATGTATGAACATGCAATGACTCATAAATCTAAGATTATCTAATCTCACAAGCATAAATAATTCTCATAAATATGGTCTACCCGATATCCCTGTCTAGGTTCATTCACATGCATGGTTTAAATCTAATCCTTTTAACGATTTCTGCAACTATCCTAAATCTCCCGATGTTAGGATTATGCTAGTTATGCAATTTATTATCTTAGACTAAATCCCCTCTTTGAAGCAAGAACTAGAGAAATCAACATTTAACTCCTGACCAGTGAATTAAAAGCATTAAAACCATAAATTGCATAAATGAGTTCAAAGCAATAGAACATCCATGAATACATTCAACAACGCCCAAAGGGCTACATCAATCCCTAAGAAACACGTCTAGCTACTCATAATTTTTGTTACGATATAAGCTAGATATGAAAAAGCCATAAAAAATAACTAGAGATAAGGGAAGAAAAGAGATAAAACACTATTGTCGTCGAAATCGCACGTCCCCGTCACGATCTCCATGAGCAAAGCCTTGAATCCCTCTCCTCCACCTTGCTTCACAGCTCAAACAGAAGGTCTCTAGTCGATTATAGGGCTAAAATTGCACCAAATGAACTCCCCTTGGTCATAGAAAATCACATTCCTTATATAGCAGATTTTGTCGACAACGTCTCGACGCTGTCCTGATTACCACCCAAGTCAGATATGGAAAATTGGTAGCGTCGAGACGATAAGGAGACAGCGTTGAGACTCTACCTCTCAGGTCTACTTCATTTGTAAGCCTCCAATTTCAGTCTTTTTCACTTCTCTTGCTTATCTCTAGGTCCCAAGCACCCAATTTGGGACTTGTCTCAGGTCCGAATCAAATAAATTTATATCCACGACACTCAAACTACTTCTGTAGTAACAGTGGGTCGGGTAAAACACAGGGAAGGGAGTTCTAGCAAAATGCATGTTTTTCTGTAGAACACAAATAGGGGGTTTTAGAAATGCGGCGCGAAGAAAATAAAATAAAATAAAACACATAATGAAAATTTAAACTAAATAAATAAACCATGCAACGGGGAGAGATTGGGATAAAATCAGTAAAACAGAGGATCGTCGAGTTGGGCGTTCGATGCTTGAATGGTTTGTTACTTGGCTTCCTAGTTTGTTACTTAAGCACGTAGTGCTTCTTGGTTACTCAGAGGATCCTCCTAAATAACCTGTGTTTAATTAATTAATTAACCCTGGATCCCGCTGTTGGGGTTAGTACCCTAAAACCCGTAGACAGTGAATGAAACAAATAGTAATATACTTTGTTCGATAAAGTCATTATCGAAGTTTTGGTCACTTAAGTTAATAAATAAGTGAATTGCACATTAAATAAACCAAATCCAATAAAATAAGATCCATGGCAATATAATATGTAAACTTGAGCTTTATGTGGTGACATAAGAATGGATCAAGCTCAAGTAATAGCCTTAACGGTCTATAGTATAGAGATAAGGTTGGGTACCTTATCCTGGGGACACTATGAGATGCGACCCACTTTGTATATAGTATACACGATGTGATCCTGAATCGTCTATGTGAAGACATGCGAGTGGGGGCGTCCTATGCAATGAGTTTACATAAGACCAAGACAGAGAAATAAGTCACTTTCGTTTATAACAACGTTTGCTGTCGAAACTGACTTATTTAGAGCAATGACCTAGGTAACTTGATCTTAATCCTGAGCTAACTATGAACTCTTGTTTATTCAGGATTATCATTTGATTTGCATGGGTGAGAGTGACTCATCATCGCCGACTAAATAAACCTACAATTTTGGGAATAAGACCGAGTAGACTTCCTCACGTGATAGCTCCAGCACCTACGACATAAGATAACTTGGGCAAGAAATAAAGCTACAGTATATGCGTTAGATGAGTCATTTTTTGCATTTTTCTCGCCGCATCAAGGAATCTCACTCTGACACCAAAACTATCGCAAGTCTATGATATTATGCGTTGATCTGGTGCATCACATATCTTTTCAAGTCTTCTTTAAATTACATTTACGTGAGAAATAATTTTCTTTTTGCTCATGCTATCTTCTGTCGCATTTTCCCGCTGCATCAAGCATTTTCTATTGTCGCATGGATGCCTAGGCTAAGCCTTGATAAGGGGAAATTAGCTCATGCTACTAAATAAAGACATAAAACATAAAATAGTAAATGCTTGTGCTGAACAGGCTTCCTACTTTTGTTCTTTGTTTTCTCTCTCATCCGCCACACCCTCTCATGAGCAAATGGCTGGAATTTATTGGCTTTGAGGATGTTGACTTCTCCAAGCAACTATCTTGCGTGTTCAACTCCAAAATCTGTCAGCTCACTACTCTGCCACATGTCAGCCCCAGCATCGAACAACTTGCAAATGTACTTCTTCACGTGATAGCTCAAGCGCCTACGACATAAGATAACTTGGGCAAGAAATAAAGCTACAGTATATGCGTTAGATGAATCATTTTTTGTATTTTTCCCGACGCATCAAGGAATCTCACTCTGAAACCAAAACTATCGCAAATCTATGATATTACGCGCTAATCTGGCACATCACTTCTTTTTTCTAGCCTTTTTTTTAATTTAAATTTATGTGAGAAATAATTTGTTTTTTGTTCATGTTATCTTATGTCGCATTTTCCCGCCGCATCAAGCATTTTCTACTGTCGCATGGACGCCTAGGCTAAGCCTTGATAAGGGAAAATTAGCTCATGCTACTAAATAAAGACATAACACATAAAATAGAAAATGCTTGTGCTGAACAGACTTCTTTCTTTTCTTCTTTGTTTTCTCTCTCATCCACCACACCCTCTCATGAGCAAATGACTGGAATTTATAGGCTTTGAGGATGTTGACTTCTCCAAGCAACTATCCTGCGTGTTCAACTCCAAAATCTGTCAGCTCACTACTCTGCCACATGTTAGCCCCAACACCGAACAACTTGCAAATGTATTTCTTCATGTGGTAGCTCAAGCGACTACGAGATAAGATAACTTTGGCAAGAATTAAAGCTACAGTATATGCGTTAGAGGAATCATTTTATGCATTTTTCCCGACGCATCAAGGAATCTCACTCAGAAACCAAAACTATCGCAAATCTATGATATTACGCGCTAATCTGGCACATCACTTCTTTTTTTCTAGTCTTTTTTTAATATAAATTTAGGTGAGAAATAATTTTCTTTTTGCTCATGCTATCTTATGTCGCATTTTCCTACCGCATCAACCATTTTCTATAGTCGCATGGATGCCTAGGCTAAGCCTTGATAAGGGGAAATTAGCTCATGCTACTAAATAAATACATAACACATAAAATAGAAAATGCTTGTGCTGAACAGACTTTCTTCTTTTCTTCATTGTTTTCTCTCTCATCCGCCACACCCTGTCATGAACAAATGGCTGGAATTTATAGGCTTTGAGGATGTTGACTTCTCCAAGCAACTATCTTGCGTGTTTAACTCCTAAATCTATCAGCTCCTTACTCTGCCACATGTTAGCTCCAGCATCGGACAGCTTGCAAATGTACTTCCTCACATGATAGCACCAGCGTCTACGACATAAGATAGCTTGGGCAAGAAATAAAGCTACAGTGTATGAGTTAGATGAATTATTTTTTGCATTTTTCCCGCCGCATCAAAGAATCTCACTCTGAAACCAAAACTATAGCAAATCTATGATATAACGATATGATCTGGCGCATCACTTATCTTTTCTATCCTTTTTTTAATTTAAATTTATGTGAGAAATAATTTGTTTTTTGCTCATGCTATCTTATGTCGCATTTTCCCGCCACATCAAGCATTTTCTATTGTCCCATGGACGCCTAGGCTAAACCTTAGTAAGGGGAAATTAGCTAATGCTACTAAATAAAGACATAACACATAAAATAGTAAATGCTTGTGCTGAACAGACTTCCTACTTTTGTTCTTTGTTTTCTCTCTCATCCGCCACACCATCTCATGAGCAAATGGCTGGAATTTATAGGATTTGAGGATGTTGACTTTGTTGGGTTTTATGCCCTAAAACTTGTAGATAGTAAATGTAACATTTTACCGAACATTAATAAAGTAGTTTATTTTGTTTGTATTTAGTAGATCTTGTCTTATTAACCCTAATCCAATAAACTAAACATCATAGGCTGATAGTATGAGGCTTGAACTAATATGTAGGGACATACGAGGATCAATGTTCAAGATTCAGCCTAAAGGGTCTATAGTATAGGGATAAGGCTAGGTACCTTATCCTGGTGACACTATGGATACGGCCCACTTTGTATTATGATACAAACGCTATGATCTAACGCGTCCATGTAGTTGACATGCGAGTGGGGGTATCCTATGCAATGAGTTTGCATAAGACCGGACCGCGAAATAGTTAACCACTAACTGTAACACCGTTAGTTGGCTTGGTTTCTATTTCACTAGGATGACCTAGACAACTAAGTCTCAATCCTGAGTGGATTATGGACTCCTGTTCACGAGGAGTTGTCCTTTGATTTGTATGGGTGAGAGTGGCCAGCACGCCGACTCAATAAGCCTACCATTTTGGGGACAATACCGAGTGGGGAGCTGGGAACATAATCACACAAGATGGAATTCACTCCTTCCTGACTCTAGGGTAAGTAGAGGTGTGTTCCCTTATGTGGTGTCTCCGGGACTTGAACAATGGGCCCAACCCTCTCTATGGCACGAGAGGGACTTCTGTTTGTTGGTTGGACCTCAAACAGGTTGTTCATTAGAGGAGCACTGGGGACTTAAGGACAAAGATGTAAACTAGGGGTAAAACGGTAATTTGACCCAGCTGGGATACGAACACACGTGAAGGACTGACTTGTAGTATTGGTCGATATCCGTGGACACAGAAATATTCTGCAGTGAGAAGAGTGCAGCTGAGGGTCTTTAGTGGAATGACCCACAGTTAACGAATGGAGACTAACTTGGTTAATGAGTTTAAGCCGATTAGTCTCGTATCATTGGAGCTTCTGATCTGTAGGTCCATTAGGTCCCACTGGTAGCTCGTAAAAAGACTTGAAGCAAACAAATATAAATTGTAAATTGAAAGTGTTCAAATTATTTGGGGAATCGTATAATGTATATTGATGCATTATAATATTAAGTTTATGAAACTTTATAATATAATTTTTGAATTAATTTCAAAAATTAATTCTTGAGAGAAAATATTTGAAAGAGTTCAAATAAATTTAATATGAATTGGATTCATATTAATTTTAATTTTAATAAAATCCCTAAGATTAAATATGTGATATTAAATTGGGTAATTAATTAATTATGGAATTAATTAATTATTAAAATTAGATATTGTTCAGATAATAGATTTGAACTTATTCCTAGACCTTTTCCTATTAGGAAAAGGTCTTGGCCTTTACCTATATATAGGACCCCTGGGGTGGGGTGAAAGGCATCATATTGTCTCTCCTTCTCTCAGAGATTTCTCCCAAAAGACACCCACAAGTCTCCTGCTTCAAGAAGTCTTAGAGATATACAGGTGTAGCCGATTGGTGGTGTTCGCACAAGAGGGTTGCTGCGTCTTCAATCTTATTGGCAAGAAAAGGCGAATTGATCAAGGCTTTCTACAAAAGTAAGTTTTCTATGAAATCCTTGATCACTAGGATCAATCTAGTTGATCTTTTAGCATGTTTATAGCCTATGTACAGCCCATTAAATATATATTTATTGCTGTAATATTTTGCAAATTGTATTGGTATTTCAATTAGAATCTAAGACTCTGAGTAGGTTCGGTAATACTTTCCGCTGCGTGGGGCTTTTATCCCTTCAGACTTCTCCAAGCAACTATCTTGCATGTTCAACTCCAAAATCTGTGAGCTCACTACTCTGCAACATGTCAGCCCCAACATCGAACAACTTGCAAATGTACTTCTTCACGTGATAGCTCAAACGTCTACTACATAAGATAACTTGGGCAAGAAATAAAGCTACAGTATATGCGTTAGATGTATAATTTTTTGCATTTTTCCCGACGCATCAAGGAATCTCACTTTAAAACCAAAACTATCGCAAATCTATGATATTACGCGCTGATCTGGCGCATCACTTATCTTTTCTAGCATTTTTTTAATTTAAATTAATGTGAGAAATAATTTCTTTTTTGTTCATGCTATCTTATGTCGCATTTTCCCGCCACATCAAGCATTTTCTACTGTCGCATGGACGCCTAGGCTAAGCCTTGATAAGGGGAAATTAGCTCATGCTACTAAATAAAGACATAACACATAAAATAAAAATTGCTTGTGCTGAACAGACTTCCTTCTTTTCTTCTTTGTTTTCTCTCTCATCCGCCACACCCTCTCATGAGCAAATGGCTGGAATTTATAGGCTTTAAGGATGTTGACTTCTCCAAGCAACTATCTTTCGTGTTCAACTCCTAAATCTGTCAGCTCACTACTCTACCACATGTCAACCCCAGCATCGGACAACTTGCAGATGTACTTCCTCACGTGATAGCTTAGGCGCCTACGACATAAGATAACTTGGGCAAGAAATAAAAACACAGTATATGCGTTAGATGAATCATTTTTTGAATTTTTCCCGACGCATCAAGGAATCTCACTCGTAAACCAAAACTTTCGCAAATCTATGATATAACACGCTGTTCGGGCGCATACCTTATCTTTTCTAGCCTTTTTTTAATTTAAATTTCTGTGAGAAATAATTTGTTTTTTGCTCATGCTATCTTATGTCGCATTTTCCCGCCACATCAAGCATTTTCTATTGTCGCATGGACGCCTAGGCTAAGCCTTGATAAGGGGAAATTATCTCATGCTACTAAATAAAGACATAACACATAAAATAGTAAATGCTTGTGCTGAACAGACTTCCTACTTTTCTTCTTTGTTTTCTCTTTCATCCGCCACACCCTTTCATGAGCAAATGGCTGAAATTTATAGGCTTTGAGGATGTTGACTTCTCCAAGCAACTATCTTGCGTGTTTAACTCCTAAATCTATCAGCTCATTACTCTGCCACATGTCAGCTCCAGCATCGGACAGCTTGCAAATGTACTTCCTCACGTGATAGCTCCAGCGTCTACGACATAAGATATCTTGGGCAAGAAATAAAGCTACAGTGTATGCGTTAGATGAATTATTTTTTGCATTTTTCCCGCTGCATCAAAGAATTCTCATTCTGAAACCAAAACTATCGCAAATCTATGATATTATGCGTTGATCCGGTGCATCACTTATCTTTTCAAGCCTTTTTTAAATTAAAATTACGTGGAAAATAATTTTCTTTTTTCTCATGCTATCTTTTGTCGCATTTTCCCGTCGCATCAAGCATTTTCTATTGTCTCATGGACGCCTAGGCTAAGCCCTAATAAGGGGAAATTAGCTCATGCTACTAAATAAGAACATAACACATAAAATAGAAAATGCTTGTGCTGAACAAACTTCTTTCTTTTCTTATTTGTTTTCTCTCTCATCCCCCACACCCTCTCATGAGCAAATGACTGGAATTTATAGGCTTTGAGGATGTTGACTTCTCCAAGCAACTATCTTGCGTGTTCAACTCCAAAATCTGTCAGCTCACTACTCTGCCACATGTCAGCCCCAGCATCGAACAACTTGCAAATGTACTTCTTCATGTGATAGCTCAAGCGACTACGACATAAGATAACTTGGGCAAGAAATAAAGCTACAGTATATGCGTTAGATGAATCATTTTTTGCATTTTTCCCGACGTATCAAGGAATCTCACTCTGAAACCAAAACTATTGCAAATCTATGATATTACGCGTTTATCTGGCGCATCACTTATTTTTTTCTAGCCTTTTTTTTTAATTTAAATTTAGGTGAGAAATAATTTTCTTTTTGCTCATGCTATCTTATGTCGCATTTTCCTGCCTCAGCAAGCATTTTCTACAGTCGTATGGACGCCTAGGCTAAGCCTTGATAAGGGGAAATTAGCTCATGCTACTAAATAAATACATAACACATAAAATAGAAAATGCTTGTGCTGAATAGACTTTCATCTTTTCTTCATTGTTTTCTCTCTCATCTGCCACACCCTGTCATGAACAAATGGCTGGAATTTATAGGCTTTGAGGATGTTGACTTCTCCAAGCAACTATCTTGCGTGTTTAACTCCTAAATCTATCAGCTCATTACTCTGCCACATGTCAGCTCCAGCATCGGACAACTTGCAAATGTACTTCCTCACGTGATAGCTTTAGAGCCTACGACATAAGATAGCTTGGGCAAGAAATAAAGCTATAGTATATGCATTAGATGAATTTTTTTTTGCATTTTTCCCGCCGCATAAAGGAATCTCACTCTAAAACCAAAACTATCGCAAATCTATGATATTATCGCTGATCTAACGCATCACTTATCTTTTCTAGCCTTTTTTAATTTAAATTTAGGTGAGAAATAACTTGCAAGCAAGTTATCAAACCCGCAAACTTAAATTATTGTTCGTCCCCAAGCAATGCCCTCTAGCTACTCGACAATAATAATTTAGCTCCAAAGATTTAAACTTCAGCACCCATAACTTTCTATATTTCTTCCAACTAAGCTTTTCTATAGAATATAGCCTTTTATTAGATCTCCCACTAGACTTAAGATCTACTTCCTGTACTCAACTTACTAGGCTAAAATTGTGCATACAGGCTCATTGACATTACTATCTTGTGTAGCTTTTTAGTGTTTTCAATGTTGCTAAAATGATTGGGTTTTGAAATAATGTTGGAACAAAATATATAACAGAGCATAAATGTAAACGGATAAAGAAGACAGATTGGAAACAGGCGTTGGTTAAGACTTCTGTAATTGTTAAAAAAATGCTCTAGCAATTGTATTAATAAGGTAAATTCTGGCAATCTTATCAGCAGGCTCCTCCCGGAACTCTAAATCTTTTGGAATGTGTTTCAACTCCAATGAAGCTCTACAGATCGAGCATTAGGTAACTAACTGGCTATCCCTACCTCAGTCACTAGCGTTCACCAACACATAATGGTCTAGTGTGATTGCAAGCCTCACATCCCTTAAATCATCTCTGAAACTAAGAGAAGGTATTCATATTGGTTGGCCAGGTGGGCACAAAATAATATTAAACACAACAAGTAATCAAGATGCTCGAAATCAATACCAGTTGCTAGATTATTAAGAACGACAATTACATAATCCGAACCAACACCTAAAGTAAATTAGTTCATGAATTTGGAAACAACACACGCTACAATCTGTTCACGTGCATCCATAACTACAAACTTTTACAAAAAAAGATAAATTCCCTTGAAGAAATCTGTAGCTGATGGTCTTCTTGAGTCTCCAATTGCTCGTCTTTTATTCGGCTTCCAAAGATGATAAATGAGTCTCCAACTCGAAATTAATTGACTTGAGGTGGCCCTTTCCTTTTATAGAGTGGAGTCAACCCTAATTAGGTCAAAGATTACACATGGAAGGCTCTCCAAGCTTCCTGTATACAAGATTGCTTCTGAAAACGCCACCTCATTAATGAATCACGTGCAGCTCACGTGGCCAGTTTTGCTCTGTGCTTTGCTGGATCATGGAATTTGCACCCTCAAGTCACTCAGCATTATTTTTTCTGCAAAATAACTTCCAAAGTATCAATTCTAATAAATAGGATAAAACATATATTATTCATCTAATAACACACCTATTTGGCACAAATGACATATAAATCATCATAGAACAAGACTTAAATAACTCTTTTTTGGAGAGTTATAAGCGGGCGTATGAGGCAGGCTGCCAAAAGTATTTGTCCGTCGCAAGAGATAGAGCATCAGGGAGTCATGCGCTTCTTCAATTCTTCCTGCTCTTTCTTTAGGGGCACAATTATCTTTTCTAAGTGGTGACGCATATCCGCAAAGACATTCCCCACGTCTACATCTATAATTTGAGGTGGGGGAACACCGGTGCTTGCGCCAGCACTAACATTGGCATGGGCACTTGATGGGGGATCAGGCTGCGGCAGCTCAGTATTCTGGCACTCCTCTTCTCGCGTCTGTTGTGAACAAACTTTCATATTCAAGATTGGCGCCAAGGGGTTTGCTTCTTCTTGATGGCGTAGAGGAGAGTCAGGGCGCAAGGGCGATGGGATTTGATTTTCAGCGCTGGAAGGGAATTAGGCTAAGGGGGCGGCACAGGCGGGCCTTTAGGCACAGAAGGCGTAGGCGTAGGCCTTCGATTTCTCCCGGTCGTTTGCTTCTTTCTTTTCTTCGGCGGTGCCTATTGAGGTGGTGTATCATCTGCCGCGGGGGTTTCTTCTTGAGTTGACGCTGGTGCTGGCAGGATGCGACAGTTGTGGCTCGAGGTTATGCGTGCCAGCCAACGCCCGTCAAATAACTCCATGCAGCTTGGCAGTTGTCTCGTGCAGACCTTCTATGATAATGCGACCCAATTTGACTGCAATCCCCTTCATAATACAGTGGCATAACACCACACATTGGAGCGACAATGTTGCATCATTTGATGTTTGCATGATGTGATTCTTTATCCAATGCATCCATGTGGTGGCCTCCAGGTTAAGCCACTAAGGGCGGTGCCCCGTCCTTCCCATTTGGCCCTTGCTCGCACCACAGTCTCCAACACTTCTCGTAGGAATTCTTCATCTTGGGAGTCTAGCAGCTGATTCCCTTTTGCGTCTGGTGCATCTGGCAACTCAAGCAGAATGTTGATGATGTTGGGAGAGAATGTGACCGTGTTGCAACGCACCATGACTTTGTCAATCTTTTCGCTCCAGGGTGCGCGGTAGAACTCCTACACAAACGCAGACATAAACTCTTGGATCCCTTCAAACGCCAGCTCCCACTTGCGGCTGGCGATTTGATTTGCATTGCTTGAGGGAGCGCACAGCTAAAACCGAGCTCTTATGCAAGTTTGGGTCACTACTCCCCAACTTTCTCCTTTCCTTTGGTTGATGCGTTGACGACACTTTTTCTCTTCTTCTGGGTGCTAGGGCCATCTTCTTGACGCAGCGGTAATTCTTGAATTACCTAGGGCGGCGCTCGCTCACCCTTGTGATGGCAAAGCGGGACGTCGTCATCCGATTCCGATTGCGCCAGCTCATCGTCCATGACGTGGGCGTTGAGATCTATTTGCCCAGTGCTAGCTTCTACGATCGCAGCCAGGCTTGGAGCAGCCATATTTGCAGCTGCTTTGTCTTGCGCCTCTTCATCGACGCGTTCTTTGGCTGCCCTTTCTTCCACGACTTTGCGGGTAACTTCATTTGCCGCAACTTTCTAGGCCTCCTCCTGCTGGCGTAAGGCTTCATCCTCTGTGCCCAAGTCGCCCGAAATATTGTTCCACTCTTCCACCTCCTACGCTGATGGGTGAAGAACTTGAAGGTGTGGAGTCGAATGGCCATCAACGAATTTTGCGGGGGAAAAAGATGGAACGGGTTGGGAGGTAGAGGGATTTTGGGAGGTAGAAGGTAGGTCAAAATCAGAAGCAGTAAGGATAAGAAGGGGCTGGGAGTCGGAAGGTCAAGGGAGCAGGTAGAAACGGTTGGAATGAGGGCGACGAGCTGAATTTGAAAAGTGAAGGTTTGGAGAGGCTGAAGGTCCAGGGGTTCATCAGCGCCGACTTCGTCAAGGCAAGGGTTGGCAGGATGGGGGAGAGGTTGGAGCGGCAGCAAAGACGGTTGGTCACCTTCAATGACTTTCGGATCCTCCAGTGGACTTGCAACATTTGCGTTGGGGAGCGTTGGCGGCTGGTTCTCTTGCTCATTATCCGAAGCGACTTCTACTCCGCTGTACGAGATGTTTTCTTCCAGTGAAGAACGGTTGTCGTAGTCGTCATCGTACCCACCGGCGGAGATGTTATGAGAATCGTCGTGCGACATGGATGAGAGCTAACGATGGGCTTGGATAGACAGAAAGTTGGGGGGTGCGAAGGTAGAGAGAAAACGACAAGGGCTCAAAGGTTGAAGAAGATGAAAATGATAATTTCATGCTACTCGCACATGTATATAGCCGGCACACGTTGCATTAAATGGGAATCCCTACGGTTTCGTATGCAATCATTGAAGGAATTGAATCCTCTAGCGAAACTGGTTTTCACCGAGCATTATTTAATTTCGGTTAAATAGAAAACCAATACGTTTGGCAAAATCATACAGAATCTATTTCTTTTGAAATTTCAAATTAAGCATGCAATAAATCCAGATCTAAACGACTTTAGATTAGGAATACTTACGTAATCGAGGCCGAAAACACAACACTATGCTCCAAATTCTTCAGGACACAATATTTTCCTCCCAACGGACACTACCAATAGTGAGTACTGGCTATATCGCTTGGATACCTTGAGATAACAATTACGGGATCGTTCTTGCTCTTGGGAGGGAAAAATAAACCAAGCAGGTTGCTGGTTTTGAGAGAGGTTTGAGAGAATTTTTTCTTCTCTGTGGGTTGCCATGAGTGACAAAATTGATCGATTGATGCAACCCCCATCAACCACTGATAGGACCTAAATAGTCCTAGTTTACACCTCCAATCTAAGCTTGTTAGAGTCATTTTATGCTTTACTTGTCTTATTTGCAGGATAATTGAGCTTAGGTTATATCGAGAGCCGATCATGCTAAATTGTGTTAATTCGGGCCAATTATGGAGTTTTGGAGCCATCTCGGTGTCTTAGACGGCGAGAAGGTGAAAAGACCCAAATGTGTTGGAGCGGGCCTGAAGAATGACACCAAAAGCCGAAGATTGAAGCCCTGTACCGAGAAGAAGCGAGACAAGATCGAGAATAAAAGTAGCAAGTCGAGATTTGAGGCCGGCGTCGAGAAGCTGCGCCTTGGTGTCTCGACGCCGACGCGAGAATTGCCCGGAGTGAAAAGTTCGCAGCGTCTCGACGCCGCCGTATTTTCTATATACATGTAGCCTCGGTTTAGTCCGCCGTTAGGTTAGAATTTTGGTCCTTTTACGATTTCTCTTTTACATTCCAGCACTGTTGTAGACCATTCTTGGTCATATTTTATGGATTCTTTCATGTCTATTGTTGATTTTGGTTCATCTATGCATAGCTAATCTCGTTTAGATCGTTGGATTTTGTTTATGTCTTAATTCTTAATAAGATTGGCTGAGTTTTCTGAGTTTTACTTGTTGTTCTTGCTGTATTTTTATTAAGTTTTGCATGTTATCCCGTTTAAACGAAGACATGAGGCTAGTCTATTAGGATTGACGCCTTATGTGATTACTGCTTGTGTATTCCATCAGTTATTTTTAGATAGCCACTAGGTTGAGGCATGCCACTCTCTACGCGTGACGACCCTTGATAGGCCTAGGATGCATATTAAAGGTTGTAGGAATTAGATTTAAATTGCATATGAATCTGGTGAAGGAATGAAAATCCTACACAGCGGAAGCGTATATCAGATCATTTCGTTCTTAATTGGGTTAAAACGAAAACACCGATACATTGGCCAATAATTTCAGAACAATTCTCAAATTAATCCTAGATTAAGCATGCAATTCTAAACAATTTAGAGATTTGGAGACTTACTTGTTGAAGAACGAATTTCTTCACTACACAATGCTCCACAACGAACAGTTCGTCAACAATCTCCCCAACGAACACAACCATTAACGAGCACCTACTATACTCTGAGTTCTTGAGGTAGAGATTGTGGGATCTCAACTTTGATCTTGGGAATCATTAACCGCAAAAAACTTTTGCTGTGTTTTTCCTTGAGAGGAAAAACTTTTGAGAGAGCAACTTGCAAGAGAGAGCCACTACAGAGCATGAAGAATCTCTGATGGTTGAAGGAGGGTGAGGGGGAGTTACACGATTAACTCCCCACACCTGGCAACTTCTTATTCCTCAGCATAACTGCTGGGGAATTTAATTTAACCGTTAAATTACCAAAACTATATAATATTAATTTAATCAAATTCTAAAATTCAATTAAATTAATTTTAAGATAAAGTTTTTATTTAATTAATTCAATTAAATCATATTTAACTGAATTAAATAAATTAAACCAATCAATTAATTAAATATCATATATCCAATTAATTTTATATTTGAATCATATTCAAACATGTCTCTCTCTTTTAATCTATAGTTTTAATGTGCATCTAATGTACATTAAATATGAACTATAGTATTAATTTAATTAAATCATATTTAATCAAATTAAATTAAACTAATTAATTAATTCTTTAATTAAATATCAAATATTTAATTAATTTTCTATTTGAATCAAATTCAAATAATTCTCTCACTAATTAATTTTGAATCACATCCAAAATTAATTTTATAACATAAAGTTTAATCACCAATTAAACTTATACCATAATGTATCTACATACATTATCTTAATTGTATCACATACAATATAATTCCCTTAACGAATTTGAACACACTTCAAATTCTATTCAAGACTATTTAACCTCAGAATCCTTTACGAGCTAGCAGGTGGACCTAATGGACCTACAGATCAGAAGCTCCAACGATACGAGACTAATTGGCTAAACTCATTAACCAAGTTAGTCAACATTCGTTAACTGTGAGTCACTCCACTAACGACTCACAGCTGCACTCTTCTCACTGTAGAATATTTCTGTGTCCACGGATATTGACCAATAACAGTAAGTCAATCCTTCACGAGTGTTCGTAACTCCAGCTGGGTCAAATTACCGTTTTACCCCTGGGTTACCTCTGGATCCTTAAGTACCACTGATTCCTCTAATGAACAATCTGTTTATGATCCAATCAATAAACAGCAGTTCCTCTCGGGCCAGGAGATGATGGGCGCCCTTGTTCAAGACCCGGAATCAGCCCTTAAGGGAACACAGATCTACTTGACCTAATAGGGGAAGGAGTGAATTCCATCTTGTACTGTTATGTTCCCAGCCCCCATTCGGTCTTGCCCCTGAAATGGTAGGCTTATTGAGTCGGCGAACTGGCCACTCTCACCCATACAGATCTAAGGACAATCCCTCCTGAAAAGGAGTTCATAACAGACTCAGGATTGAGATTGAGTTACCTAAGTCATCCTATTGAAATAGAAACCTAAACTAGTTAACGGTGTTACATCTAGTGGTTACTATTTCGCGGTCCGGTCTTATGCAAACTCATTGCACAGGATACCCCCACTCGCATGTCTCCTACATGGATGCTTTGGATCATTGCATCTGTATCGAATACAAAGTGGGCCGTATCACATAGTGTCACCAGGATAAGGTACCCAGCCTTATCCCTATACTATAGACCATTTAGGTCGTTACTTGAACATTGATCCCCGTATGTCCCCACATACTAGTCCAAGTTTCATCTAAACAACCTAGGATCTTAGTTTATTGGATTTGGGTCAAATTGTGCAATTTTAATGACAATAACTCTTTATTGTACAAACCTCAATAACGATGTATTGAGACAAGTGAACAATTTGTCATCATTCACTATCTACGAGTTTTAGGGCATAAAACCCAACATTTGGTTCTTACGATTCCAGACCCAAGATCCCAAAGCGGCTAGTTTTAATAGAAAGTTGTGATATTTCTTGTTATTAACTGGTTAGATATAATTAGTAACCGTTGCAGAGGTCTCGGATGGTTGCTAAATTATGTATAAGGGGTGGCGAGCGATAAAGCTTATATTAATTAATCTTGATAATTGAAAAATTCACGGTTAGCAAGATAATTAGCACATGTTAGTGTAGAGGGGTCCTCTGAGTAACCCAGAAGCCGACCGGACCAATGAAATCAGTTTAGAATAATTATTAGAGAAAACCAGGAAGCCAACGAATTAGAATCAATCATAATAAATCTCAATCCAACGATCCCTTTTCATGTTATTGATCCCGTTTTATTTCTGTTTTGCATGCTTAGTTTTTCGTCTTTTAAAATTCAGCATTTAATTATTTTATTATTTTTGCTTTTCCTTCATTACAAAAAATCCCCCATGTTTATAAGCACGAAATTCTACAACTTTTAGGTCCCTTTCCCTGTGTTCGACCTCGACCACTATTTCTACAAAATAGTAGTAGTGTCGTGGATTATAAATTTATTTGACCACCAGGAGCCTCGATAATTCTGCGTCCCGTCAGCCACCACATATGATTAGGTTGGGAAGTTACAATTAACTTCCCTAACCAATTATGACCTTTGATCTAAATCAATTGATCTGGACCGTTAATTAATTAAATAATTAATTATAATATATAAATTAAATCAATATTAATTAAATCAATTATAATATAAAGTTTTTAATTCAATATAAATCATATTTAATCGAATTAAATTTGTCATTCAATTAATTCTCAATTAATTGAATCCCACAATAATTAAATATCAAATATTTAATTAATTTTATAATTGAATCATATTCAATTTTATCTCTATCATTTAACCTATAGTTTTAATGTGCATCAAATGAACATTAATCAATAACTATAGAATTAATTTGATTAAATCACATTTAACCAAATTTAATTTAATTAATTAATTTATGAATTAATCAAATATCACATATTTAATTAAAGGGAAAAATACACTTTTGATCCCTGAGATTTGGGTTAAGTTACACTTTGGTCCCTGAGTTTTAAAACTAAACAAAAGTACCCCTGAGGTTTGGATTTCGTTACACTTTTGGTCCCTCCGTCCAATTTTCTGTTAAATCCTAACAGTTTGCTGACGTGGTTCAATTATTTTAATAAAAAAAAATTATTTTTAATTTTTTTAAATATATAAATCTATTAAAATAATAAAAATATTAAATATTATTATTTTTTAATAAATTAATTTATCTTATTCTCATCATATCTTCTTCTTCAATACCCACCACCCACCATCACCTCTTACAGCCACTAGCCGCTGGCCAGTAGTGACCTTTTTTTTTTCCTCTTATCTTCTTTTTCTCTCTTCTCCCACTTTTATTATTTTTTTAAAAAAATAGAGGGCTCCCTCCTCCTCCGTTCTGGCCGACGACGACGACAGAGTACCTCTTCATTCCTCATCCCTTCCCGGCGTCGGCAGCAGGAAACCTAACTTTAAAAAAAAAAGATGAAGGAAGGGGGAAAATCCCCTTCGAATCGCGACTGGAACGAACCCACAAGATCGTTCTAGATCTGGAACGAAGGGAGTGTTCCAATCGTGATTCGAAGGGGCGCGATGTGAGGGGGGAAAACCCCCTTCGTTCATTCCCTTTTTGTTTTCAGCTCAGACATGGAGAGGGAATAGAGACTCACAGTGCAGCAGTAGGTTGTGGGTATCGGGCGGTCGGTTGTTAACTCGTGGGTAAATCGATTTCTCGTGGGTTAGTCGATTTTCTTTTTCTGGTTTGTTCTCTACCGATCTCTCTCTCCTTCACTCTCTCCCTCACTCCCGACCTCGCTCTCTCCGTTACTGGTATGTTTTCCGGCGACAACGTCCTTTTACGGTGAGCGGCTACGCGGACAACAGTTGTTCAGGCGTGGGTTTTTGGTTCAGTTGAGAGAGAGGGAATAGAGAGTTAGAGAAAGAGGGTTTATCAAGGGAGAAAAAGAAAAAATGAAGGAAAAGCCATCGACGACCGACCGAAAACGGAGGAGGAATAAGGTAATAACAGAGAGAGAGAGTAACGTTGTTAATTGCACCGGCGACCGACTGGAAACAGAGGAGGCGTGGGTTCTTTTCTGTTTTAAAATAAATGAAGAGAAAAATAAAAAGAAAGGAATAAGAAGAATCGAAAAAAAAAAACTCACCGCCGGCCGCCGGCCGCTGGCAAGCGGCGGTCGTCGCCGCTCGATGGCTATAACTGGTGATGGTGGGTGGTGGGTATTGAAGAAGAAGATGATGACGAGAGAGATAAATAAGTTTATTAAAAATAATAATATTTAATATTTTTATTATATTAATAGATTTATATATTTTTAAAAATTAAAAAATAATTTTTTTATTAAAATAATGGTGCCACGTTAGCAAACTGTTAGGATTTAACAGAAAATTGGACAGATGGACAAAAATGTAACGAAATCCAAACCTCAGGGGTACTTTTGTTCAGTTTTAAAACTCAGGGACCAAAGTGTAACTTAACCCAAACCTCAGGGACCAAAAGTGTATTTTTCCCTTAATTAAATTCATAATTCTCTCATAAATTAATTTTGAATCATATCCAAAATTAATTATAAAGTTTAATTCTCTGATTAAACTTTATACTATAACGTATCTCCATACATTATATTAATTCCCTTAATAATCAAGACTAAATAATCTTAGTACCCGTTACGAGCTAGCAGGTGGACCTAATGGATCTACAGATCATAAGCTCCAACGATACGAGATTAATAGGGTAAACTCATTAACCAAGTTAATCAACATTCGTTAACTGTGGGTCACTCCACTAAAGACCCACAACTGCACTCTTCTCACTGTAGAATATTTCTGTGTCCACGGATATAGACCAATAACGGTAAGTCAATCCTTCACGAGTGTTCGTAACGCCAGCTGGGTCAAATTACCGTTTTACCCCTGGGTTACCTTTGGATACTTAAGTACCACTGATTCCTCTAATGAACAATCTGTTTATGATCCAATCAGGGCGCCCTTGTTCAAGACCCGAAATCAGCCCTTAAGGGAACACACGTCTGCTTACCCCAATAGGGGAAGGAGTGAATTCCATCTTGTAATGTTATGTTCCCAGCCCCCACTCGGTCTTGCCCCTAAAATGGTAGGCTTCTTGAGTCAGCGAACTGGCCACTCTCACCCATACAAATGTAAGGACAAATCCTCCTGAAAGGGGTTCATAACATACTCAGGATTGAGATTGAGTTACCTAGGTCATCCTATTGAAATAGAAACCTAAACTAGTTAACGGTGTTACATCTAGTTGTTACTATTTCGTGGTCTGGTCTTATACAAACTCATTGCACAGGATACCCCCACTCGCATGTCTCTTACATGGATGCTTTGGATCATTGCATCTATATCAAATACAAAGTGGGTCGTTTCTCATAGTGTCACCAGGATAAGGTACCCAGCTTATCCCTATACTATAGACCATTTAGGTTGTTACTTGAACACTGATCCCCGTATGTCCCCACATACTAGTCCAAGTCTCATCTAAACAACCTAGGATATTAGTTTATTGGATTTGGGTCAAATTGTGCAATTTCAGAAACAATAACTCTTTATTCTAAAAATCTCAATAACAACGTATTGATACAAGTGAACAATTTGTCATCATTCACTATCTACGAGTTTTAGGGCATAAAACCCAACAATCATGCCTTTTCCTATCCCACTCATAAAAATAGGAAATGATGATTGTGGGATAATGTGACCCTACCTGGAGTGTCGTGCGAGTGATATGACATACTTGAGTGCATCAGTAGTTGATGTGACGACACGAAGACTAAGAGTCATTTTGTCTGACGCACAGTGTTTATTCCCTATTAGTTTTAGGCTTGCGCCAATGACGTTACCAAGGCTCTATTCTTAAACTATCAAACTAAGCTAACGCACAGTACGAAGGAAAATAAATGCCGTACGGAATAAGAAACATACTAACTTGGGGTGTTCTCACATATGTGATAGGTCCTAAGGCAGCACGAGAAATTCTCCTTGTTACACCTAAATTCCTTATGCACTCATGGGGGATCTGTCAGGATGATGAGTTCAACTACCTCATCAAAGGTCCCATCGACATATGGTTTAATCTGTTGTCCGTTGACCTTGAATATTCTTTGTCCATCAGACGACTGTAGGTCTATTGCTCCATGGGTATATATCTTCTTGATAGTGAAAGGGCCCGACCACCTTGATTTCAATTTTCCTGAAAAAAGACGTAAACGAGATGTAAATAATAGAACTTTCATCCCTTCATTTATTACATTTTTCCGGAGCAATTTGTCATGTCATTTTTTTCTGCTTTTCTTTGGTGATATTTGCATTTTCATATGCGTTGAGCCTGAATTCTTCCAACTCTGATATCTAGCACATTCGAGCTTCCCCTACCGCAACTAGATCAAGGTTTAGGCGCTTTAGCGCCCACTGAGCTTTATATTCAAATTCGAGCGGTAGATGACAGGCTTTTCCAAACACCAACTGTTGCTATTCTGGAGTGGTTAAAAATATGATGTAAATTAACTCTAGAATACTATGCAGGTGCAAATAGTCAGCAACAAGTGATAAGTAATTTATCGTATCCACGAGGTTTTGAACAGTCTCACTTTACCTATTTTGTTTAGTATTTTAATGATTTCAATGTTGTTAAAATGATTGAGTTTTGAAATAATGCTGAAACAAAAGAAATAATGGAGCAGAAATGTAAACGGATAAAGAAGACAGATTGGAAACAGACGTTGGTTAAGAGTTCTGTAATTGTTACAAAGATGCTCTAGCAATTATATTGATGAGGCAATCTCTCGCGGTCTTATCAGCAGGATCCTCTCGGAACTCTAGATTTTTTGGAATGTGTTTCAACTCCAATGATGCTCTACCGATCAAGCACTAGGCAACTGGCTATCCCTAACTCAGTCACTAGCGTTCACCAACACATAATGGTCTAGTGTGATTACAAGCCACACATCCCTTAAATAATCCCTGGAACTAAGAGAAGTTATTCATACCGGTTGGCCAGGCGAGCACAAAATGATATTAAACACAACAAGTAATCAAGATGCTAAAAATCAATATAAATTGCTATATTATTAATGAAATGACAATTACATTGTCCTAACCAACACCTAAAGTAAATTAGTTCATGGAATTGGAAACAACACACGTTACAATTTGTTCATGTGCATCCATAACTACAAACTTTTACAAGAAAGAATAATTCCTCTTGAAGAAATCCGTAGTTGATGTGTTGGGTTTAATGTCCTATAAACTCGTAGTTTGTAAATCATTAAACATATTCTATTTTCAATAAAGACGTTATTGAGGTTATTCAGTAAAAGATGTTATTGAATATATACATTGCGAATGATTAACCTAAATCCAATAAACTAAGATCCTTGACTATAAAATGAATACTCGAACTATATGTAGGGACATATCGTAGGATCAAGTTCAAGTTTATAGTCAAAATAGTCTATAGTATAAGGATACGGTTGGGTGCCTTATCCTGGTGACACTATGGACGCGACCCACTTTGTATTAAGTACAAACGATGAGATCCTAAGTCGTTCATGTGGAGACATGCGAGTGGGGGCGTCCTATGCAATGAGTTTGCATAAGACAGGACCACGAAATAAGTCACTTTCTCTTTATAACGCCGTTTACCGAAGAAACTGACTATTTCTCATAGATGACATAGGTAACTCGTTCTTAATCCTGAGCGAGCTATGAACTCCTCTTTATACGAGATTATCCTTTGATCTGCATGGGTGAGAGTGGCCAGCATCGCCGACTCAACAAGCCTACCATTTTGGGGATAAGATCGAATAGATAGCTGGGGACATAGTTTCGCAAGACGGAATTCACTCCTACCCTTTTCAGGGATAGCAGAGAGGTTGTTCTCTTAAGTACTAACTCCAGGACTTGAACAAGGGGCCCCACCCTCTCGTTGGATCGAGAGGGACTTAGGTTTGATGGTTGGACCACAAACCGATTGTTCATTAGAGGATTAGTGGAACTTAAGGAACAAGAAGTACTATAGGGGTAAAACGGTTATTTGACCTAGCTATAGCTACGAACAACCTGTGAAGGAATGACTTACTGAACATGGTTAAATCAAGTGGACGGAAATATATCTATAGTGAGGGGAGTGCAACTATCGGGCTATAGTGGAGTGTCCCGGTAGTTAACGAATGTTGGCTAGCTTGAATAATGAGATTAGTCGGTTAGTCTCGAATCGTTGGAGCCCATGATCTATAGGTCCATTAGGTCCCCCTACTAGCTCATATCGGAATATAGCCTAGAACAAATTGATAGGATTCTTTGAATTGTTCAAAGTCGGGAAAAAGGGTATTATCGTAAAATTGTGTTTGACACAATAATTTAATTATGAATTAAATTAGAAAATGAGAGATAAAGTATTTAAAAGGGTTTTAAATACTATATACATGAATTAAGATTCATATATAAAAGATGCACCATATTAAGGTGATTAACTTGCTTAATCATTTATAATCAATTGGGCAAGGTTCAAATATGATCTTATATATTAATGTCACATTTAGAATTGATATTAATATCATAAATGAACATTTGAAATCTGATTTTGAATCATGGTAAGTGGAAAATGATGTAATTCCACTCTTGCATGAAGATTCAAAGTGGAATTACACCACAAACATGCATACTTGCATGTAATGTTGTTTGAACACCTAGCTTCCACTTTCACCCTTAAGACCACCATGTGTCTTGCATCCTGAGGCTTCTTCTTGCATGGATTCTCTCTATAAGTAGAAGAAGAATCAGATTGGAGAGAGAGATAGCATTTACCTTAATGTTATGCTGCTGAATTTCTTCCTCAATCACTCTCTCATCTCATATCTCCATAGAGCTTGAACCTTCAAGCATTCCCTTCCCATTCCCTATCACTATAGACTCCCACAAGTCGTTCTCGGCCCGGAGAATAGTAGGGAAGACTCTAAAGGTTGTCCAAGAGAAGTTGGAGAAGGAAAACACCACAAGGAGTACCTCATTTGTGAGCTACAAAGGTTGGTTTTCTCTAAACTCTCTTTTCTGTCTTTTATAGAACATGCATGCTTTAGGAGCAAAATTGAATGTCTTAAGTGCTTTCGATCTTCAATTGCTTCCGCATGTGTAATATGTACACCTTCATGATGATCTTCTTAGGTCTCCAATCATTCCTCCTCTATTCGGCTCCAAAGATGGAAAAAATTAAACTTTCCTCCTCGAATATTTTGACTTGAGACGGCTACTTCCTTTTATAGAGTGGAGTCAACCCTAATTAGGTCAAATATTACACGTGGAATGCTCTCCAAGCTTCCTAGATCCGAGATTGCTTCTGGAAACGCCACCTCATTAATGAATCATGTGAAGCTCACGTGGCCAGTTTTGCTCTCAGCTTTGTTGGATCATGGATTTTTCTCCCTCAAGTCGCTCAACATTAATTTCTCTGCAAAAGAACTTCCAAAGCATCAATTCTAATAAATAGGATAAAACACATAATATTCATCTAATAACACATCTATTTGGCACAAATGACATACAAATCATGATAGAAATAAGGCCTAAATAACTCCCTTTTAGAGAGTTATCATACCCCCAAACTTGAACTATTGCGTGTCCCGAGCAATACTAACTCACTTTCTCTTGAAATTTCAAAACATTGATCATAGCACAACTCAATCAAAAACGATATTCCAACACTACCTTCAACCTTTACCTGAGCATCCTGCAAAACCATGCATTGCTGCAGCAAACACAGTTCTTTCAGCATTGAACAAATAATCACCACCTTTAACTCAACCCTAAGAACTACCACGACTCAGCTATATTATTAGACATTTTTGACAAACTTTCAGGGGATTTATTATTTTATTCTTCAGACTTAAAGCAGCCCTACAGTCATAAGCTCTTAAGCATGAGATGACCCATTTTATGATGCAGTATACTCTTGCCTCAAGCTCATTACCAACTAGGCTAAACACTCATTGCTAAACCCAAGAATCTTTAGTTATCTATCCCTTGCTTCTTAGAATGACGGCATGTTATGATGAAGCTCACCTAAGCCCTGGGAGATAGAAAACTGCTAGATTATCATTCATCCTTCAAAATTTTTGCTCTATCAATTTTCTTAACAAAATTTTCACCTTCAGACATGTTATTTTCCAACATACATTCAATCATCATTTTTTCAACATTTCCTAGGCCATCTTTTGATGCAAAGACAAACTGTGGGTGTCACAAATGTCCCTGGTTACTCAATAACCTAGAAAATATTATGAAGGAGAGGAATGCTCGGGCAAAACAAGAGGAGCGACTCAAAGTCCCCCAAACATAAATTATTCATTGTCCCTAATGAATTAGCAACATATAATTATTACCCCAAACTTAATTTTTTTCACTCTGAAATTTTTTAACTAAGTGTGGGACTAAGACTAAGCTTAAGGTGGATCAACATAAGACAATGCTACCTCAGAACTTCTTTCCGCAGCGATGACCAAGCTAGAAGGAATGCTAAAGCAAAAGGTTTTTGGAAATCAGAACACCTTGATCTAATCAACTTACTAGTCCAAGCTTCAAAAATTCAGAAGAAAAGGTGAGTTAGGAATACTCAGGTGTGCCATAGAAAAAGAAAATCTTCAGAAATTTCATTAAAATAAAAGAAAATGGTTACAATATCAAAGATTAATTTTTTTCAACCCAGCAGAAACAAAAAATAAAAGCGTAGAAGCAGAAATCCTAAAAACAAAAAAAAAAACTTAGTCAGGAAAATACGCGAGCAACAAAAATGATTAAACAAAATAAAAGCTTGCTCGACTTTTTTTTCTTCTCTAATCCTCTTGACCAGCATCATCATCTTCTTCTCCTTCTCTTTCTATCGGTGACAGTGGGATCCAGGGGTTTAATAGATTATCGGGAAAAACAGGGAAGGCTTGATATTGCTTGGAAAAGTTTGATTGCAAAGCCCTCCTAAGTGTGGCATCCCTCCTTTTAACATAATTCCAATACGTTTGGAATTGCCTTTCGGCAAACTCCATTCGGTTGTAATGCACTTGCAGTTGTTCTTGTATTTGGTGGATGTCGCACACCAAACCGCCTTGGAGCACTTCTTGAGTCCTCAGAAGCCTTGCCAGGTTCGATGAGACTATTATTCCCTTGTCCATCAGGATAACATCTTCTGCACTCGCGAGAATGGTTGGTTTTATGTCCTAAAACTCGTGGATAGTAAAAGTAAAAAAGTCAATTATATTCGATAAAGCGCTATCGAGGTTATTCAGTTTCTTGTTGTCGAGTAGTTGTTTAAATTATGTATTAATTAACCCAAATCCAATAAACTAGAATCCTTGGCTATGATATGAATGCTTTAACTTTATGTAGTGACATAAAAATGAATCAAGTACAAGTACATAGCATAAACGGTCTATAGTATAGGGATAAGACTGGGTACCTTATCTTAGGAAAAACTGTGAGACGACCCACTTTGTTTTAGTACAAACGATGTGATCTTGAATCGTTCATGTAGAGACACTTTCACTTTATAACGTCGTTTACTGTGAACTTGACTATTTCAAGCGATGACCTAGGTAACTCGATCTTAATCCTGAGCTAACAATGAACTCCTGTTTATTTGAGATTATCTTTTGATTTGCATGGGTGAGAGTGACTCAATATCGCCGACTCAATAAGCCTACTATTTTGGGGGTAAGACTGGGTAGATAGCTAGGGACATAGTCTTGTAAGAAGAAATTCACTCCTACCCAATTTAGGGATAGTAGAGAGGTTGTTCCCTTAAGTGCTGACTCCGAGACATGAACAAAGGGATCCTGCTCTCTCATTGGCCCGAGAGGTTTTAGGTTTAGTGGTGGGACCACAAACCAATTGTTCATTGGGGACTTAGTGGAGACTTAAGGAACAAGATTTAACTTCAGGGTAAAATGAACATTTGACCTAGCTCTAGTTACGAACAACCTGTGAAAGGTCGACATACAAATCATGGTTATATCGGGTGGATAGAAATATATCTACAGTGAGAGGAGTTCAACTATCGGGCTATAGTGGAGTATCTCGGTAGTTAACGAATGTTGGTTAACTAGGTTAAAAGGGTTTAGCTAGTTAATCTCGGATCGTTGGAGCCGATGATTTGTAGGTCCATTAGGTCCCCCTACTACCTCATACGGGATAACCTTAGAACATATGTGATAAGAAAGTTTGAAACGTTCAAACTCAAGTTAGGGACTTGTCGTTAAATTATATTCGATATATTTAATGTTAAAATTTAACTGCGAATTAAACTATTTTAGAGAGAGTCAAGAATATTTAAATAAAATTTAAATATTAGAATTATGTATTCGATACAATATATCGGTTTGGATATGGATAGGGATTCATATTAGAAACCATGTTTTAAGAGGAATCGAGATAGGTGCAAAGATTTACTATTAAAATTGTTTAATATTAAATCATAATTAATTATTGAATTAATTTTGATTAATTGAAAATATGATTTTCAAATTAATTAGAAATTTACTTTTCTAATTTAAAGCAAAATGATTTTAATTTTGAATTATAGTAATTCAAAATTATCATTTTTAGGAGGTGGGTTTTGCTAGTGTAATGGTAACTGATTTATGCAAAGACTCAATCTCTAGACACCTAATCAAACAGCTATTCTCACTAGAAGTTGTTGTCATTCAGAGATAAAATGATAGCTTAGTCTTCTTCTTTAAATAGAAGAAGAAAACAGAAGAAAAAGATGATGTGATTCTGAAATTAATCACTCAATTCTCTCTCTCTCCTAAGCTTGAAGCTTCAAGTATTCTTCCCTTCAATTCATCATCGAGAGGCTCCCACAAGCCATTCTAAGGCTGGAGGATAGCATGGAAGACACTCGTGGTCGTCCACGACAAGTTCGTGAGAAGAATTCATTCACGAAGCTCTTGAATTTCAATAAAAAAGGTTGGTAAATTCATCCCTCTGTTTTCATTTTCAAAACGCATTTTTTCATAAACTAAAATTAAATGAATTGAGAGGCTTTTGATCCAAATTGCTTCCGCTAGTGTATCGTAGACTCCTTCAATTGGTATCAGAGCATGATTTGGGCACTCAATTTCGTTTAATTTTAGCTTCGTGGGTTGATTTTTGCATGTGATGTATGTTTGGGAGCTAAAATGGACTTATTATGATTTTGGCATCAATTACCCTTCAATTCTTTGAAATAGTTTGTAATTGCCTACATGTTTATAGGCACTAATGAGTTCATATGGAGTCTGTAAAATTTGAGATCAATAGAGTTGATTAGGGCCGTCAATTTGGAGAAATTTAGAGAATGTTCATTGGCCGAAAAAATAGAGTCTGTTGTGTTCTTGAAATCTGGAAAAAACTGGGTAAAGAAAAGATGACGGGCATGATTTATTATTAAATTAAAAAATCGAAAAATGGGCGGGTAAACCAAGTCGAACCGAGAAGCAAACCGAACCAACAAGGATGAACTAGCGTGCGTTGACCGAAGAGTTGACTAATGCGGTTCACGACTTATGAGACCGGTTCGACGTGGTTCGCGGTTTTTCCAGCTGGTTCAATGATTCTGGTCAACAATTTGTCTTATAGGTCAGCGGTTCGTGACTCCCTGGCCCGGTTTACACATGCCTGGTCTGTTTTTTGCCCGATTTTTCTCCCAGCAGCTAGTTTTGGTCAATTTTGAAGTGGTTCTACCATTTTTCTTCAGTTTTGATCTGGGTTTTTCCACATTTGGGTCTGGTTCAAGTTAATTTAAGATGGTTTGAGCCATTTCGAAGAATATGGAAGCTGTTCAAGCCATTTTTTTAAAAATTATTATTGTAATAATTTAGTTACTTGCTTGATTAGGATGTCAAAATTTGTAATTATTATAAGTGTTATAATAAAAGGATATGCATGGATTAGGGTTTGATGATAGATGCATGCTAAATGTTTAAATTCGTTTAGCTCGATTAGTATAAAGCGTTATATTAATAAACGAAAACGAACAAGCATGCAGCATGAAACCACCTTAGCATAGTTATAGATTTATCGTTATTTATAAAAGTGTTATAAACTGAGATAGACGTTGAAATCTATAACAAGATAAAAGCATGCTCACTTACGGTTAACGAACCACAATCTCGATAAAATTGCATAGAATAGGTCGATATCTTGTAAAGCTAAGGTTACAAGAGAACTCACCCGGTAAGATGTTGTCTAAGGCTGGAGGTATTTAACTTGACGGTTTACGGAACACCTCCTACCCGGGTATCGAACCGGTACTGGAGTTAGGTTAACCTGAGTTTTATGAGCATGCGAGAACGATGTAAGGTTTAAATGAGTTTATCACCTAGACATTGTAAGTATAAAGCATTATACACACCTAGATGTATGTTGCTTCTAAAATGGTGCTTTGTATAACCTGTCTCTTGAATGTTATATGCTTCCATCATCATTAGAAGCATGTTATAGGGTTAATTCATTAAAAGTTATAATAGTTATAAAGGTTAATGATTAGAAACCGTCAAACCTATAACAAAAGAGATGCATGCTAACGTAGGATCTTAGGATTGAGTTAAATTTAAAACGATTTAAAATTTAATTGACATAAGATCATGTTTTTAATAGGATTAAAAATTCTACTTAGTATTTTAAATAGATTTAAAATATGATTAAGTAGGATATAAGATTTCGGTTATAAGGGAACTCTCCTGGTGCCTTGTCCGAAACTTGAGTTGAATTAACCACTGTCTTATTAGCATGCACACGTCACTAGGTAATTGAAATGGTTTAAGTCACCTAGACATTAGAGTAAAGACCCTTATAAAGAGTTATAAAAGGCATAGACTTAGATAGATTCATTTAGCCCGAATTTACCTAAGTAATAAAACACCCTAAAATTTTAGAATACTTTAGTGGGAGAAAAAGTATAAAAATGATTCAAACACCGCAAGCGCACGGGTCTTCAAGTAATATAGTGATTTTGAGTATAGAATATCGTCTCCGTAGGGATTGAATTTATTCAATTAATTACCATGAATAATCTTGCTTAGCTTTATTTAGAGAACAAAATCTAATGCTGAAAAAGAATAACAAAAAGCTAATCTAGAAAGCAAAAGATAAATGGAGACACAATTTGGAGGGATAATTTTAGAGTGTTGATTTCATCAATTGGACCTTTAATTGCTTAATCAATTAGCTAACTTGGATTAATTAAACATTCAATTCATAAGTCTAGAAGCCTAAATTCAAGGACTCTCTTGTCGGTCTCCTCCTATTCACATGCCTTTTAATAAAGAATCTCCTTTCGATTTCCTCTTTATTTACTAAGCATGGCATTACGACCCTTCAATACAACCTCTAATGTTATTTATTCTATCCCGTTTCACTCGGGTAAATAAGCGTCAGTCATGCATTCAGTTCTAGTCTAAGCTTCTCTCCGTTGAGTTTCCACTCAGTAACAATTCATTTAATCAGTGATCGGGTGATTAAAAGCATTAAGGACAAAATGCACAAATGAATGACAATGACAATCAAACCAAATTAATTCATTAATCGAGCAAAGGTTCAACAACTAAATCAAAACTCATAGAATTTAGGAATTAACTACTCATAATCACTAAAATCCAATAATTCCTAATCACAACTATTCTACAAACTAAAAGTAAAGGAAAAAGGAATATAATTGCTCATAAAGTGTCAATCTCCTCGATCACATGGCGACCTTCATTGATCCCGAAGTCCCAAGATCTTCAACAAAGCTCCCAAAACTCTCTTAAAACCCCAATTCTAGTCTTGAATCGAGAATAGGATGAAAACCCTCAAATTGGCTCCCTTAATCCAGATGAAATGAGGCCTATTTATAGTTGTCCAAGAGGGGCAGCGTCGCGACGCTGTTATGTCATCAGCTTGGAGCGCAAGTCGTCACTGTTTCTTGACGCTGTCCCATTGCCAGAACCTTCGCGTCAGCTGGTTGCCTAGCATCGAGACGCCCAAGGCTAGCGTCGAGACGCTAGGCCACGGATGTCAACTTCAAGAATGGCCCTTGGATCATAATCTTGGGCCTCCAACTTTCTTTTCTCAGGCTATTGGGCTAGGATCTTCAATGGAATTCTTCCAATTGCTCCAAAAAGCCTCCAAAATCATCCTAAATCTCTCAAAACTCCGGTTTTGCTTCCTTAGCTCGGTTTTTCTGAAATTTCAACATAAAAACACTTCAAAGCACACAATTCAAACATAAAACTAGCGAAAATTAATAGGAAATCGATAACATTTATGCATGGTATCAAAAAACAATATATTAATATCAAGTTTTTACTTTCACGTCCCCCTTATGTTCACACCGTGAGATCCATGCTTGGCCTCGAGGCACCCTAGGAGCGTCCCCCTACGGATGGTGTTTGCATGGGTCAATAACAAGGTGAATGGGGAAAGTGTTCATAGTAAGTGGGTGAAGGAAACGTGTCAACGTATCCTGCGACCTCTCCATTAGGTTGCACCGTGAGATTCCTATGCGCCGCCTGCGAGTTGCCTTGGGAGCGATCACCCTACGGAGGGCTGGCGCATGAGATTTGGAACAACGCAACTCCAGAAATGGATAGGGTTTCTTAGGGCCATTCCTAACATTAGCTCTTCACTACGGTGGCATTGTTAGGGTCGTTCTCTGGAATCTGAAAATGGCTGGTGACACTTACAAGATTGTCTTGACCGAACCGGCGGTATCTAAGAACTATTGGAATAAAGAGTTATTTTGGCAATAGTAAATGGCCGAGATTGTCTCGATTTAGAGGAGGAATAGATGACTACCCTACGGTAGCGGTTATTCTAAACCTCTGAAGTATCGTTGCAAAATAATTAAAACTTGGGTCGAAAATTACTTTTGCTAAATTGATTAGATTAGGTAATGGGTTATATATATATATTAGAAAACCAGTTTAGGTTTATTTATTTTCAACAATAAAATGTAGGTTCTACAAATTCCACGTTTATACGCCACGTTAATTAATTGTATAAAAACAACGAATAAGAAAATGAACTTAAACATTGAGTTCGTGGCAAGTGATTTGAAAAAAAGGAGGAATGTCCTCAAGATGTTATCCTCGAAATATTCGTGATGAATATTACGTAGGAAACTGCTTAGCCAATAAGAATATAACTCAAGACTCTAAATATGATTTCTTCGTCTTGAAAACGTGCCTAGAATGAATAGCGATTCAGCCTGGATACTCAGTTCAGGATTCACTAATCACGTATGTTCTTTTCAAAGAATGAGTTCCTAGCACTAGCTGTGAACTAGTTAAGATAACTCTTAGAGTTGAAATAGAAGAGTTTATCTCGACTAAAGCAGTGGGAGACATAAAGTTATTCTTTTCTCAGGAACGTTACATATTGCTTAATGTATATGGTTCCTAAGATTAAAAGAAATATTGATTTCTATATCTTGTTTGCCAGAACAGGGCTATTATGTTACCTTTTGTGAATGAACCGTTCATTTCAAAAGGATGCCAATATTTGTTCTGCAAACATGAAGAATAACATTTTTTAAGATAGATAAAGTCCAGAGCGATTTTAAAATTATATTTAAACCGCTGAGACTTAACCTAAAGGCAATGTATTTCTCAAAGCACCTATATTTGGCCCTTGAGGTTAGGCATATGAAATTTCAATAAAGATTGAAGATTGGCCTAAAAATAAACTTCTAAGCAGGTTAGAAGATGACTCATTACCTCAAAGTCATGTCTTATGAGTAAGATGACTTAAATAACCTTTCATAAGAAAAAGGTTATCGTGCCAAGGAAACCTTAATACTAATACGTTCTGATTGTGAATCAATAAATATTCTAGCTCAAACAGGGAATGAACAATTCATTATTTTTAAAAAGATGATTGTTCAAGGTGCATTATGTTTTACCTAATACATCGTAAGTCCGAACTCTTAAAATGTTCAAGCAGTATAAGGCTGAGGTTGAGAACAAGATCATTAGGTAAAATGTTTCGACTCGATCGAGGTAGATAGTATATGGACTCGAGATTCCAGGTTTATTTCATAGAACATGGAATTACGTCCTACTCTCAATACCTAGTAAGGAGAAACAAAAACCTTGTTTGACATAGTTCATTCGACAAAGAGTTGCCTAAATTTGTTTTAGGGATATGCATTATAGACTGCAATTTAAAATGTGAATATGGTTCTCTCAAAAGAATTTTTCTGAAACATTGTTTGAACTCTGAAAAGGGCATAAAGTACGTATATGTCGTTTTAGAACTTAGGGATGTCCTGCATATATGCTTATGACAAACCCGAAGAAACCGGAACCTTATTCTTAAGTATACCTATTTGTAGGTTATTTCAAAGAAACGAGACATGGATGTTTCTTTGTTTGAGAGAAAGTATTTGTATTGACAAATGTTGCTTTGTTAACAAATGTTGCTTTGTTAAACATTTTAAAATTAATTCATTTACCTATGATCCTATGTTTGCATGCAATTTTTATTATAGGTTGACGGTTTCTAATCATCAATTTTAAACTATTCAAAATTTTAATGATTAGCCCTATAATCATGCATACTATAGTTTTAAAAATAATTAACAATCATATTCAAGTTAATATAATAAAACTATATATATACATCCTTGCATTGCATGAAATTAATATAACAATTATATTAAACTATGGATGTTTCATGCTCAATGCAACTTTGATTTCCATGTTAATAAATTAACAATTAAATTATTGCAAAAAATGGTAAATCAAAGTAGCATGCTGCAAACAATTTTATTAAATATAACTATTTATATTTAACTAGGTAATTGTATGCATCATGCTTATCCTTTTTCATGATATTAATATAACTCAACTATATATTAAAAATTCATGAAAATAAACCATGCATTTCAACCCATACATCATAACTAATTATAATATATATAAAATGCATGAGCATGCTTTATAACCTAAGGGGGGATTTTAAATCTAAATGACATCCATAAAGCATTTAAATAGCGTATAAACCGATTAATTGGCCCCTAGGATAAAATAAAGCACATAAATTACAATAATTTAAGCTATTTTATCCTAAAAATATCCTTCTGCAGCTTCAGAACCCGACTAGACCACACGTACTGACCCAAACCGCTTCGGACCGTACTCCAAATCATCAAAACAAGCTTGAACCGGGCCCAGACCAGCCGAACCAAACTGAAAAAATACCTTCTGTTGCCTCTTGAAACCCTAGCCGCACGCCACATGAATTCGAGTTAGCGTCGCGACGCTGAGAAGATAGCGTCGCGACGCTTATGCGATCGCAGAACTCCTTCTTCGCAAAATCTTGTCGCGATGTTGCTGCGTCTGGAGGAAAAATCTTGGCTTTCCGCGGCTGATCTTCGTGTTTGGCCTTGTTTTTGGACGTGATTTTCTTCGATCTTCATCATAGAATACCCTATTCTAGACCCGGACTTACAGAGGATAATAGATTTACAAAAATATGCCCAAAAAACGCATGAGTCTTTACATTAAACCATTCAAGAAAACGTAAATCTATGGCCAAATTAATCGAAACCATTTATACGCAAACCATAACATTCATAATGCATAAATCCCACCAAGAACAAATTGTAAATTTCAATTTAAAATTAAGAACAACTGAGTTGGCTCTGATACCAATTGAAGGTATAAAAGCCCCACGCAGCGAAAAGAATTACCGAACCTACTCAAAGTCTTAGATTCTAATTGAAATATCAATACAATTTGCAAAATATTACAGCAATAAATTTATATTTAATGGGTTGTATGTAGGCTGTAAACATGCTAAATGATCAACTAGATTGATCCTAGTGATCAAGGATTTCATAGAAAACTTACTTTTGTAGAAAGCCTTGATCAATTCGCCTTTTCTTGCTAATAAGAATGAAAACGCAGCAACCCTCTTGTGCGAGCACCACCAATCGGCTACACCGGTATATCTCTAAGACTTCTTGAAGCAGGAGACTTGAAGAAGTGTTTTGGGAGAGATCTTTGAGAGAAGAAGAGACAATGGGATGCCTTTCACCCCTCCCCAAGGGTCCTATATATAGTAAAGGCAAAGACCTTTTTCCTAATAGGAAAAGGAAGACCTTTTCCTAATAGGAAAAGGTCTCTAATTTTAATAAATAATTAATTAATTCCATAATTAATTAATTACCTAATTAAATATCATATATTTAATCTTAGGGATTTTATTAAAATTAAAATTAACATGAATTCAATTCATATTAAATTTATTTGAACTCCTTCAAATATTTTCTCTCAAGAATTAATTTTTGAAATTAATTCAAAATTTATATTATAAAGTTTCATAAACTTTATATTATAATGCATCAATATACATTATATGATTCTCCAAATAAATTGAACACTTTCAATTTACAATTTATATTTATTTGCTTCAAGTCTTTTTACGAGCTACCATTGGGACCTAATGGACCTACAGATCAGAAGCTCTAACGATACAAGACTAATCAGCTTAAACTCATTAACCAAGTTAGTCTCCATTCATTAACTGTGGGTCACTCCACTAAAGGCCCTCAGCTGCACTCTTCTCACTGCAGAATATTTCTGTGTCCACGGATATCGACCAATACTACAAGTCAGTCCTTCACGTGTGTTCGTATCCCAGCTGGGTCAAATTACCGTTTTACCTGTAGTTTACATCTTTGTCCTTAAGTCCCTAGTGCTCCTCTAATGAACAACCTGTTTGAGGTCTAACCAACAAATAGAAGTCCCTCTCGTGCCATAGAGAGGGTTGGGCCCATTGTTCAAGTCCCAGAGACACCATTTAAGGGAACGCACCTCTACTTACCCTAGAGTCGGGAAGGAGTGAATTCCATCTTGTGTGATTATGTTCCCAGCTCCCCACTCGGTATTGTCCCCAAAATGTTAGGCTTTTTGAGTCGGAGTGCTAGCCACTCTCACCCATACAAACCAAAGGACAACCCCTCGTGAACAGGAGTCCATAATCCACTCAGGATTGAGACTGAGTTGTCTAGGTCATCCTAGTAAAATAGAAACCAAGCCAACTAACGGTGTTACAGTTAGTGGTTAACTATTTCGCGGTCCGATCTTATGCAAACTCATTGCATAGGATGCCCCCACTCGCATGTCAACTACATGAACACGTTGGAACATTGCGTTTGTATCATAATACAAAGCGGGTCGTATCCATAGTGTCACCAGGATAAGGTACCCAGCCATATCCCTATATTATAGACCATTTAGGCTGAATCTTGAACATTGATCCCCATATGTCCCTACATACTAGTTCAAGCCTCATACTATCAGCCTAGGATGTTTAGTTTATTGAATTAGGGTTAATAAGACAAGATCTTCTAAATACAAACAAAATAAACTATTTTATTAATGTTCGGTAAAATGTTACATTTATTATCTACGAGTTTTAGGGCATAAAACCCAACAACTATCTCCCGAATGAGATGGTATTTGTGTTCAATGTGCTTTCCTCGTTTATGGCTTCGAGATTCCTTTCAATTCGCAACTGCTCCACTATTGTCACAATAGAGAATGACGGGCAGGTGCATGTTAGGAACTACTTCTAACTTGGTTAGAAATTTTCTAAGCCATACTGCTTCCTTTGATGCTTCCCAGGCTGCAATGTATTCAACTTCCATTGTGGAGTTGGCGATACATCCCTATCTAATACTTCTCCACACTACTGCTCCTCCATTCAAAGTGAACACAGATCTCGACGTAGATCTCCTGGAGTCTATGTCAGTTTGAAAATCAGAGTCAGTGTATCCAGTAACGATCAAATCTTTAGATTCATACACATGTACATAGTCTCTGGTTCCCTCAAATGTACACATGTCCTTGACCAAGATTGGACTGATATCTGTTGACAATACCTATCGCATAGCATATGTTGGGACGTATGCATAACATTGCATACATAATACTTCCGACTGCCGATGCGTATGGAACTTGTTTCATATCCTAAACTTCTTGAGGTGTTTGTGGACTCTATTCCTTTGGTAGGTGAATTCCATGTCTAAAAGGTAACAAACCCCTTTTGGAATTCTGCATCGAATATCGATTCAGAATTTTATCAATATAAGATGCCTGAGACAGTGCTAGTAATCTGTTCTTCCTATCTCTTAGTATTTTGATCCATAGAACGTACTGAGCTTCTCCCAAATTTTTCATTTGGAATTGAGCTCCTAGCCACTGCTTTATGTAAGACAATGCTCCTACTTCATTCCCTATGAGCAAGATGTCATCTACATATAGAACTAAGAAAACTACAGTAGAATCAATGATCCTTTTACATACACAAGGTTCATCTATTTTATGTTCAAAACCATAAAATTTGATTGCGGTGTCAAATCTTTTATTCCAGGATCTAGAAGTTTGTTTTAATCCGTAGATGGATCTATTAAGCTTGCAAACCTTTTGTTCTTCTCCCTGGACTACGAACCCTTCTGGTTGGACCATAAAAATACTATCGTCAAGATTACCGTTTAAAAACGCAGTCTTGACATCCATTTGCCAAATTTCATAATTATAGAAATCGGCAATGGAAAGTAGTATTCTTATCGATTTTAACATCGCTACTGGTGAGAAAGTTTCATCAAAATCAATTCCTTCTCTTTGGTTATAACCCTTAGCCACCAAGCGGGCATTGAAGGTTTGTACCTTACCAGTTTGGTCTCGTTTTCTCTTATAGATCCATTTGCAACCGATGGGTTTTGTACATCACTTGGTTGGTCTACAAGTTCCCAGACTGAGTTAAAATGCATAGGTTCTACCTCAAGGTTCATGGCTTTGACCCACTGGTCATTATCCTCATCACCCATTGCTTGTCTATAAGATAATGGATTCTCTACTTCATCATCAGGTACGATGAATTGAGTTTCAGTTAAACCCATGTACTGGTTAGGTTGAATTATAACCCTCCCACTACGACGAGGCATTCTCATATCTTGATATGGTTTTGAAGGACCAACTTCACTAACAACTTTTGTTTGTTTGTTTGTAGCTTCCCCAAAAATTTCTTTAAGTATTGGTTTGCTGCGTGTTAGATGATTTTTCATATGATCTTCCTCAAGGAACGTGGCATTGGTCGAAACAATGACATTGTTGTCTTGAGGATCATAAAGAAGACCTTCTTTTGTTTCTTTAGGGTATCCTACAAATAGGCATATTTTTTAACGTCGTTCCAATTTCTTTGGGTTTTGCACCAACACATGTGTCGGGCATCCCCAAATTCTGAAGTGGTGTAAGCTCCCCTTACATCCTCTCCATAATTCGTAAGGTGTTTCTGGAACACTTTTGGAAGGAACCATGTTCAGAATATATACAATGGTTTCCACTACAAAACCCCAAAATGAATCAGGTCGTTGTGTGTTACTCATCATAGACCGAACCATATCCAATAAGGTTATGTTTCTCCTTTCTGATACACCATTTTGTTGTGGTGTGCCAGGTGCTGAGAGTTGTGAGGAAATTCCATGTTCTATCAATTTTAGATCCATGTACCCTCGTCCTCGATCAGATCGTAGAGTTTTGATTGTTTTACCTAATTTATCTTCAACTTCAGCTTTATACTCTTTGAATTTTTCAAGAGCTTCTGATTTATGAACAATTAGGTAAAGATACCCATATCTTGAATAATCATCAATGAAACTGATGAAATATTCATATCCTCCCCGTGCTTTAACATTCATAGGACCACAAAGGTCAGAGTGTATAAGCTCCAGGGTTTCTTTGGCTCTTTGACCTTTTTCAGAGAAAGGTCGTTTGGTCATTTTGCCTTCTAGACAGGACTCACAAGGTGGTAATGCTGTCTTCTAACTCATTTAGAAGTTCACTCTCAACCAGTCTTTTAATTTGTTTTCGATTAATGTGTCATAGTCTTAAATGCCAAAGAAGGGTATCTTAAGAAACTTTTCGACTTTTATTTTGGGTCTGTGCTGTTTTGAAAATTTCAGTATTATGAAAAGCTTTTATTTCATTTGGTCTTAACACATACAAATTGTTTCCAAGTTTAGCAGAACAAAGACGATATCTTCTTTTGAATATAAACGCTTCATCGATCTCAAAAGATATTTTATATTTTTGTTCTAACAGACAGGAAACAAATATTAAGTTCCTTTTCATACTAGGAACATATAAAACATTTTGCAACAAAATATATCCATCTCTAAAACAAAGCTGCATCACTCCCACTGCCTCGGTTGAGACAACATCTTTCGTCCCTACTCTGACTGTCACCTCGCCTTCTTCAAGAGTTTTCCAGGAACTAGTTTCATGTGCAGAAGAACATACATGATTAGTCGCTTCCTAAATCTAATAACCATATGGAGTTATCTTTTTCTACTAAACATGATTCAATTACAAGTAAATCATATTTACCTAGTTTGGCAGCTTCACCCTTTTCTGCCTTCTTCTCAGCAACATACTTAGGACTGTTTCTTCTCCAATGACCATCCTAGTTACAGTGGAAGCAGGTCCCTTTATCTGTAATCTTCTTCTTGCCCTTCTTGGTGATGGGAGCTTTCCCCTTACCCTTGTTCTTCTTTTTCTTCAACTGAATACTTTTATTCTTAGAAGTAGAAGAATCAGACTTATTCCAAGAGTTTGATCGTCTTAGGAATTTCCTACCAGAAACAACATTTGTTTCATTGTTTTGTCCTTTACTTTTAGTAAGGGACTGGTAGGTTTGAAGCTCGTTCAGGAGAGTCGTCAGATTGTACTCAATTTTGTTCATAACTAAATTGGTACGGGATTGAATGAAACTCTTCGGGAGAGATTCCATAATAAAACTAATTTGACTACTTTCATCTATCACAACACTGTTTACTTTGGCTGCATTCAAATGCACCATCATGTTTAAAACATGTTCTCGAGCAGAAGTTCCTTCTTTCATCCGAGAATTATAAACGTATTTGAGGGCCTCATGTCGAAGGGACGAGGACGGTTGTCCAAACATGGCCTGCAATGAGTCCATTATTTCCTTGGTCGTAGTCATGCCCTCGTGCTTTTTAGACAAAACATCACTTATGCTCGTCAGGATGTCGACCTTTGCCTTATCATTGGCTCTAGTCCATCTAACATAGGCGTCTCGATTCACTTGAGTTCCTGTCGGGCCAGGGTTAGGTGGACATTATTCCGTTAAGACGAATCGAAGGTCATCAATCACTAATACTGTATTTAAATTTGATTTCCAGGTTCCATAGTTGTCACCGTTAAGTTTATCTGAAGCTAATAGTTGTACTAATGTGCTAGGCATGCTGAAATAACATAAAAATCCTTTATCAGTGAATTTTGAATATTTAATAAACCCAATTTTAGTTCAGCAAAACTAATAATGTACCCATCTCATTATTTTGCAACGATACTTCAGTGAGTTAGAATAACTGCTATCGAGGGGTAGTTAATTACTCCTTCACTGAACCAAGACATTATTGACTAAAAATTCTATAACCTGAATAACTCCTTTATTACTGTATCATTTTAGTTATCGCTACTTCGGTCAAGAATAAGCTAACCTTTAGTTTATCTTGTAAGTGTGACCCTCCATATTTCAGATCTCAGAGAACGACCCCAGTAATGCTACCGAATGGAAAAGCTAATGCTGGGAATGATCCTAAGAAATCCTTATCCAAATGGGGTGTTTACTGTGTTCCGATCCCTATGTTACAACCCTTCGAATGGTGTAGCAGCTCCAGGGCGTGCTTAGCAGGTGAACATAGAGACCTCGCATTGTAAACTAATGGAAGAGACCGTAGGATTCGTTGACACGCTTCCTTCTCCCACTTACTATAAATACTTTCTCCATTCACTTTGATATTGATTTATGCAAACACCTTCGGAATGGAAAAGTTGCATTAGTAAGCAACAAGAGGCCAAGCATAAATCTCAATGCTGAATTTTATAAGGAGAGCGTGAGAAAAACTATGTTTTATCTTTTCTCCCACTAAGTATTTTAACGATGTTGGGTAAATTGTTACTTAGGTATATTCCGGCTAATTGAATGTTAACCTAAGTCTAGGTCATAAATTAACCTACGATGTCGAGGTGTTTTATAACCTTACATCTCTCACTTGCATGCTCGTAAAACCTACATTAACCTAACTCAAGTACCAACCCGATACCCAGGTAGGAGGTGTTCCATAAACCATCAACTTAAGTACCTCCAACCTTAGACAGCATCGAACCGGGTGTGTTCTCTGGTAACATTAGTTTTACAAGTTATCGACCTATTCTATGAGATTGATCGATTTGGTTCATTTTAATCTATGTGAGCATGCAATTTTCTTTGTTATAGACTTTACGTCTATCTCGTTTTATAATTTGATTATAATAGATATCAACCTATAACATGCTTTGTAATCGACATTAACGCTTTAATATCGAGCTAAGGAAGTTTCATGCTGCATGCTTGTTCATTTTCGTTTAGAATATATAACGATTATAATTAACGAGAAGTATTCATTCAGCATGCATCTAACATGAAACCTAAATTATGCATACTTATATTATAACACTTTATAACATACTTAAATGCATGAAGCATGCTTTCTATGGTGGGATTTTAAATCTATATGACATACTCTTATGCATATTTAATTCATATTAATTATAACATGCATTCATAATGCATAAATAATTAAACACATTGAAATGGGCCGATTTAGGAAATCTAAGCAAGCAATTAACTAAATTATTACATATAATAATAAAATATTGTGTTGAGGAGCTCCCGGAAAACTCAAACCATCTCGAACCGGCTTGAATGGACCCGAACCGAACCTCCCAATGCTTGAACATCACTGAACCAGACCAAAGGGGACTAAACCGACCGAGTATGAGTGAACCGGACCAAGTTTAGTTTGAACCGCTGAAATCTTGCAAAATTCGCGTCTTTCTTTGAAAACTCATCAGGTCGAGATGCAGAAGAACAGTGTCGCAACGCTGATGCGACTAGAAGCCCCCTGTTCTTCGGCCAGCTTGAGTTTTTCTCCTTCTTTCGATCAATTACAGTACTAAATGGGCGCTAATGACTCTCCAAAAATTGCATACTCTTCTCAACGCATTAAAGCTCATATACATGTGAGCAATTACATTTTCATCAACTAATTGAAGAGAAAAAAAAATTTCCAAAACCTTAATATATCCATTTCAGCACCCATGCAAATTGAATTTCAAAATGCTACCAACCATGATCAAATTAAAGCAAATTAGGTGCCCAAACCATGCTCTGATACCAAATGAAGGTGTTAATATCTAAAATACGGAAGCAATTTTGGATCTTAGGCACATAAGAAGCTCAATTTGATCATTCATTGCATGCTGTTCATGAGAAGAAAAACAGAGACAGTTTACCAACCTTTTGTTAATAAAGAAATTGGTTGGATTCTCTTGTTGTTTTTCATCACCAATCAATCACGAACCACCACTGGATCTTCCTTGCTATCCTCAAGCCTTTGGAACAGATTGTGGGATCATCAAGTGATGGAATTTTAGGAGAAAAGCTTGAAGAACAAGCTTATGGAAGTGGGTTTGGTGAGTCAAATTTGGCAGCAATACATTACTTTATCGGCTCTAATCTTTCAGCCTTTTTCTTCCCTTCTATAGAGGGATCAATGAATAAGAAAAGCCCCAGGAGTTGACACCAAATCAGCCATGAAGAAGGTGAAAAATGGAGTGGCTTTCATGAGGGGAGTGTATGGATTTTGAATTTAATTAAATCAATAATTATCTTAATTAAATTAGATAATTATCTAATTTTTAATAATCTGAAAAAATCAAGAATTGAATTTAAAATTTTCAATTTAAAATTATTTCAAAATTAATTTAAAATAATTATTAATTAAATAATTAATTATTAATTTAATATCTAATATTAAATTAATATTTTGCAACCATTCCCGAACATTTCCGAAATGTTATTTTTCAATCATAAATCCCTATTCATGTTCTCGATATTTAAATAATATTTAAATATTAAATATCTCACAAACTTGGTTTTCACAAAACCAGACGTACCAACAACGTCTATCACCTCTATCCATTTCTCTAAACATGAACGAAAAGCAATTCATATTTTATAAATCAGATTGTTCCAAATGTTAGTCTCTAGCTACCAAGGGGACCTAATTGACCTACAGATCATGAGCTCCAACGGTAGCTTTAATCGGCCAAACTCTTTTAACCTAGCTAACCAACATTCGTTAACTACCGCGACACTCCACTATAGCCTAGTAGTTGAACTCCCCTCACTGTAGATATGTTTCCGTCCACTCGATATAACCATGATTAGTAAGTCAATCCTTCACAGGTCGTTCGTTATTATAGCCAGGTCAAATGTCCGTTTTACCCCTATAGCACATCTTAGTTCCTTAAGTCCACTGGTCCTCTAATGAACAATTTGTTTATGGTCCAACCAATAAACAAAGTCCCTCTCGGGCCAATGAGAGGGTGGGGCCCTTTGTTCAAGGCTTGGATTCAGCACTTAAGGGAACAACCTCTCTACTATCCCTGAATTGGGTAGGATTGAATTCCGTCTTGCTTTACTATGTCCCCAACTATCCATCTAGTCTTACCCCTAAAATGTTAGCTAGGATTATTGAATGACACTTTTAGTCCATTCTTGTCACACCCCCTCCCGGACCACCTGCTAGCTTAGCCCGAAAGACGGCGTGAAGCCAACAGACATCGTCACCTCTAACGATCCCTGTTGACCCTACTGAAACGTTGAACCTGATAAACATACTATCATAGATATAAAACATTCTATATGAAACACCACACAACGGAATCCACGGAAACCTTTCAACATACACATGGTGCAGCCCTAACATAACCTGGTTTGGAAAGTAACCTGATATAGATATCACGACCAAAACATATACAACTAGGGTTATACATCCACGACCTCTAGGACGATATTATACAACCCTTACAAAACATTTACAATATGAACGGACTCAATATACAACTCCAACCACGTACTGGAGCTTGATCTAGAACTTTCAGCAGACGTTGGCAGTGTATCAGGCACTGGGAGCTCGATCTCTACCTGAAAAGTGGAAAACATTTTGAAAGAATGAGCTACGAAGCCCAATGAGTGACTAATTTTAAAACTCTAAATCTGGAAGTCAAAACACGTGATAAACCTTTAAACGTATAAATATGCTCAGTCAAAGCGTTTAACATAAACGTGTAAGGATAAAGGCTTTCTAAAACATTTCGCAAGTCCGTCATTAAGAATCTAGCAAGGCATATCAAGTATATCAAACGTTTTAACTAACATGACCGATCTACGTTGTGTAGGGCATGAAAGGATTTGGAATTCCCCAATTCCGTTAAAGCGGAAGCGTAATTGGGACCGATTCGTAGTTAATTTTGTTTATCCAAAAATACTATTGCATTGGTTAAAACATAGAACAAATTCTATAGAAACTTAAGGCTAAGCATACAAAATTTAGATCTAAATCTATAATAAAGAAAAGAGAAGCAAACCTCCGTTGACGACTCTGAATACTTCAAGAATGATTATTGATTGTTCTGCAATAACGAAGAACACCACCATTTGATCTTCCCCGCTATAACTCTGAGATTAGGAACGTAGTTGTGGGACTACCTAATCTTGAACGGGAAAAACTTTAGAGAGAAAATTCTCCCTAGAGTTCTTGAGTTGAGAGAATATGAGAGGGCCTTATGGTGGCCATATGTTGTATCACATAAACCCTAGGGTTAGTGTTCTATTTATAGGAGAAAGGCCATGAATAAAATATTCATTTAAAATCAATTATTTCCATAATTGATTTAATCTTTTCCATAATTAATCAATTCCATAGCCAATCAATTCCATAATTGATTAATCTTTTCCATAAATGATTGATCACTTCCATAAGTGATTAAATCATTTCCATAAATGATTAATTACTTCCATAAGTAATTAATCATTTTCATAATTGATTAATTTCCAATTAATTAATTCTTTAAATTAATTAATCACCAATTAAATATCATATATTTAATTTCAAACCTTCTATTAGTTAATTAATTAATTACCTAATTAAATATCATATATTTAATTTTAGGCCTTCAATTAATTAATTCTATAATATGAATCAAATTCATATTAAAATTGGAACTCCTTCCAATTCTCTTATATCCTATAAATTTAATATGAATCAAATTCATATTGATATTTGAACTTCTTCAAATATTTATTTCTCTCATAATAATAAAGTTTAATCTCAAATTAGACTTTATATTTTAATGCATCACTATACATTATATTAATTTGTATCTCATACATTAACTTAATTCCCAATATGAATTTGAACTATTCAAATTCTCTCAAGATATATTTGTTCCTAATTACTCTTTACGAGCTAGCAGGGGGACCTAATGGACCTACAGATCAGAAGCTCCAATGATATGAGGTTAACCGATTAAACTCATTAATCAAGTTAACCAATATTCATTAACTGTGGGTCATTCCACTAAGGACCCACAGCTGAACTCTTCTCACTGTAGAACATTTCTGTGTCCAAGGATATAGACCTATACCGGTAAGTCAATCCTCCACGAGTGTTCGTAATCACGGCAGGGTCAAATTACCGTTTTACCCTTGTGTTACATCTGTCTCCTTAAGTACCAGTGCTCCTCTAATGAACAACCTGTTTATGGTCCAACCATTAAACAGAAAGTCCCTCTCGGGCCAGTGAGAGGGTGGGATCCCTTTGTTCAAGTCCCAGAGTCACCACTTAAGGGAACACTCATCTACTTCTCCTTGATGTGGGAAGGAGTGAATTCCTTCTTGTGTTGTCATGTCCCCAGCCTCCCACTCGGTCTTGTCCCCAAAAAGGAAGGCATATTGAGTCGGCGTATTGGCCACTCTCACCCATGCTAATCAAAGGACAATCCCTCATGAGAAGGAGTTCATGACACACTCAGGATTAAGACTGAGTTACCTAGGTCATCGTATTGAAACAGTAAACTAACTAGTTAACGGTGTTACATCTAGTGGTTTACTATTTCGTGGTCCGGTCTTATGCAAACTCATTGCATAGGATACCCCCACTCGCATGTCTCCTACATGGACGCCTTGGATTAATACGTCTGTATCGAATACAAAGCGGGTCGTATCACATAGTGTTACCAGGATAAGGTACCCAACATTATCCTTGTACTATAGACCTTTTAGGTTGTTACTTGAACACCAATCCCCGTATGTCCCCAAATACTAGTTCAAGTCACATGTAAACAACCTTGGATCTTAGTATATTGGATTTGGGTCAAATTGTGCAATATTTAACAATAACACTTTATTGTAGAAACTCAATAACACTTTATTGAAACAAGTATACAATTTGTTTACATTCACTATCTACGAGTTTTAGGGCATAAAACCCAACAGGGCACGCCCAGTACAACCAACGTTTACTAGTCCTACGATGTAGTGGGGCCCGCCCAGCACTCCCATCGTCTTTGTCGTAGTGGGGCCCGCCCAACACTCACGACAGCATCGTTGTCACGGAGTACACTCAACGTCGACAACGGAATATAACCTGTGTGCACATGGTACCATATAGCCTCGGGCTCAATATCTCAGTCATGTAGTCAATAGAAATCTCAGAAAATCACATGAAAACATTAAAACATGCCTGCTTATCGTTATCTTTCGTAAAACTTAAGCTTACTCATCTTGCTCGTGGAAAACCGAAAATCATTTAGAAGTACTTGCTAATCCATACTTTGCTTTAAAAGATATCGTTTCAGCTACTTTTCATAAAGTCATTAGACACGTGCTCGTATATAAACCTCATTGGAAAATCTGAGCTCAAAACTCATGCTTGAAACCGTTCATAAAAACCATGTATCATTCATAGGAAAGCATGTAAAACATATAATCATGAACAACCGTTTAAGAACATTTTCGAAATTCATTTGGTCACTCACAGTCTTATCTAGTTCCCCGGTTTGTAGACTCGACCTATTTCCTCTTGGCCTGTCAAATAACCAAAACCGAGCATTAGAACCATAGATAGCTTTGTCTTTCCATGCTCATGAATTTTTAAACAATTGGATTAAGAATCACATTCACACTCCACTCTCCAGATTCCAGATTCTATACCCTAACTTCCAACACCCATAACTTCCTCAATACTTAACCAAAATTAATGAAATACACATCAAACTCTTCATTTTCGAACACTCTACAACTTACCTGAAGAAATGAAACGAGATTCCCAACCAATTTGTCCAGAAATGCCCCGAAATCAGACAACACAGATTCGAGCTTCTCTGTTACCCTTTATCTTCCTCCTGAAATTAATCCTACTTCAAGTCATTTTTGGCTCACGAATTCTTCATGACAGTTGTAGATAATTGAATAAGCTTTCCAACCATACCAAATAGAGCTTCTGATTCAACTTGTACACCCCAGAAAGCTCAAAACATCAGAGAAAACCAGAGATCCTCCTGCTTTGCTCGAAAATCCTGTGCTCTGTTTTCCATTCCAAAAACCATCAACTTCTCATACTATTTAGGTCAAGCTGCCTTCATGACATTTGTTAGAAAATGAACTAACTTTCAAGAAAATCAAACCTCACCTCTTGATTCCTTCTGTGTAGCTCAAACCGAATAAAAAACCAGAGGTTGACAGGTTGATCTCAGATCCTGCAATGGTTGGCTTTGCATGAGCTTTTCCCTATCTTCTTCAACCTCAAACCACGAAATTCTTCTTCTTCCTCCTCCTTCACTCTCTCCTTAAAGTGCTCTGAAAGTTTTAGTGGAAAAGGATGAGAAATGAGGCTGATAATGGGCTGATAAGAATGCTAGTCGGTGGTGCCCTTCTTGCTGTCCATTCCCACTTCATTTCTTTTCTTTTTTTTTTTTCCTTTTTCCTTTTCCTTTTCCATTTATTTTCTTTTCTTCTTTCCCATCTCCTTTCTTTTTAAGTGTATAATTTCCAACAACTTAGATTCAACCATGAAGCCACAATAGATGATAAGAGAAAATTATCTAAGGGAAAGTCTCGGGTTTACAATTCTCACCCATGCAGATGAAAGGATAACCCTAAATGAACAGGAGTTCATAGCAAGCTTAGGATTGAGATCGAGTTACCTAGGTCATGGTATGAAATAGTCAGTCTTAACAGTAAACGACGTTATAAAGTAAGAGTGACTTATTTCTCGGTACTGTCTTGTGTAAACATCTTTTAGACAGGATTCCCCTACTCACATGTCTCTTACATGAACGATCCAGGATCATGTCGTTTGCCTCATTCGCAAAGTAGGTCGCATTCTTAGTGTTACCAGAATAAGGTACCCAACGTTATCCATTTACTATAGACAATTTAGGTTATATACTCGAACTTGATCCCTGTCTATATTCACGATATAGTTCGAGTATCTCATTTTATAACCATGGATGTTTCTATTGGATTTAAGAGATAAAATAAACAATTTCACTGAATAACATCTTTATTATAAAAGGATAACAAAACTTGAGTTCTAGGACATAAACCCCAACAACAACAAGTAATCAAGAATCTCAAAATCAATATAAATTGGTAGATTATTAAAGAAATGACAATTACATTGTCCTAACCAACACCTAAAGTAAATTTGTTCATGGAATTGGAAACAACACACGTAATAATATGTTCACGTGCATCCATAACTACAAACTTTTTCAAGAAATAATAACTCCTCTTGAAGATATTCGTAGTTGATGGTCTTCTTAGGTCTCCAATTGTTCCTCCTCTATTTGGCTCCAAAGATGGAAAGAATTAGACTTTCCTCCTCGAATATTTTGACTTGAGACGACTACTTCCTTTTATAGAGTGGAGCCAACCCTAATTAGGTCAAATATTACACGTGGAATGCTCTCCAAGCTTCATAGATCCGAGATTGCTTCTGGAAACACCACTCATTAATGAATCACGTGCAGGTCACGTGGCCAGTTTTGCTCCCAGCTTTGCTGGATCAAGGATTTTGCTCCCTGAAGTCGCTCAACATTAATTTCTCTGCAAAAGAACTTCCAAAGCATCAATTCTAAAAAATAGGATAAAACACATAATATTCATCTAATAACACACCTATTTGGCACAAATGATATACAAATCATGATGGAAATAAGGCATAAATAACTCCCTTTTGGAGAGTTATCACCAGCGCATAAGGCGACATGCCTATAGGCGTTTTGAATGCGATGCGATAAGCCCATAGCGCATCATCCAAATGTTGTGCCCAGTCTTTTCTGCTTGCACCAACCAATTTCTCCAAAATACCTTTGATTTGTTTGTTGGACACTTCAGCTTGACCATTACTCTGACGGTGCTATTCGGTGGCTATGTTACTTCACATTGTATTTTCCCAGCAACTTACTCATAATGCCGTTAACAAAATGGGTTCCTTCATCACTGATAATTCATCTTGGCACTCCATATCGTGAGAATATATTCTTCTTCATGAACTTTGCCACAGTCGCCGCATCATTTCTAACGCAGGCTATAACTTCAGCCCATTTCGTTACATAATCAACCGTAGAAGAATATATTGGTATCCTTGCGATGACAAGAATGATCCCATGAAATCGATGCCCAATATGTCAAATGATTCAAATTCCAAGATGAAATTCTACGACATTTTTTCCTTTGCAGTGATGTTCCCTGTGCGTTGGCATCTATCGTAGTGCATCACATATGCCCTTGCGTCTCGAAACAGCGTGGGCCACTAGTATCCTCTTTGTAAGACTTTTGTAGTGGTGCGCTGGCCTCCAAAATGACCTCCATAAGGCATTTCATGGCATTTTTTGAGAATTTTTTTCATCTCTTCTTCTCCAACGCACCTTCGAATTACCTGATCTGGTCCTTAACGATAGAGAAATGGGTCATCCCAAAAATAAAATTTAACTCATGAAAGAATCTCTTACATTGTTGTGTTGTGTACCCTTTAGAAATTATTCCTGCGGCGAGATAATGTGCCACGTAAGCGTACCAGGGCACAGTACTTTCAATTCCTAGCAACTTTTCATCTGGAAACTCTTCTGCGATGAGCGTGTCAGACGCATCTGCCTTTTCAGGATTTTCTTGCCGCGACTGATGACCAGCCACCTGATTTTCACTTCCCTTTTTGTTTATGATCTCTAGGTCAAACTCTTAGAGAAACAAAATCCATCTATTCAAACGTGGCTTTGCATATTTCTTGGAAATCAAATATTTTATCGTCGCATGGTCAATGTAAACGGTCACTTTTGAACCAATTAGCTATGTGAAAAATTTATCACACACATAAACAACAACCAATAATTCCTTCTCGGTGGTTCTGTAATTTGTCTGTGCTTCGTTCAATGTCTTGCTGGAGTAATAAATCGAGTGAATTTTCTTTTCTTTTTTCTGCGCTAACACTGCGCCAATGGCCACATCGCTTGCGTCACACATAAAAATGAATGACTCATCCCAATTAGGTGTTGTGTAAAGATTGGCACTGAGACTAGTGCATGTTTTAAATCGCAAAACACCTGCATGCATTCCTTTGAAAATTCAAATTTATTTTTTGCCTCCAACAACGCACATAATGGCTTCATTATGTGCGAGAAGTTTTTAATGTAGCAGCGGTAGAAACCCGCATGACCTAGGAAACTACAAATTCCCTTGACAGACGTGGGCGGCGAAAGCTTGTCAATCACTTTAATCTTGGTTTTTTCGACTTCTATGTCGGCCTTTGAGATGTGGTGACCTAGCATAATTCCTTCTTTTACCATGACGTGACATTTTTCCCAATTAAGCACTAAGTTTGTCTCTTCACAATGCATTAGCATGTGTTCCAAATTAGTTAAGAAATCAGCATAAGCATTTCTGTAGACAGAGAAATCATCCATGAAAACTTCAACTGATTTTTCTAATAAATTTGAGAAAATAACCACCATACACCTCTGGAGTGTCCCTGGCGCTTTGCATAATCCGAAAGGCATTCTTCTGAACACAAATGTTCCATAGGGACATGTGAAAGTCGTCTTCTCCTAGTCTTCTGGCGCAATAGAAATTTGATTGTACCCTGAATACCCATTTAAGAAACAATAATATGCGGGACTAGCCAGGCGATCAAGCATTTGATTTATAAATGGCAATGGAAAGTGGTCTTTCTTTGTTGATGCGTTGAGCTTGCGGTAGTCCATACACACGTGCCAACAATTCCTTCTTTCTTTTGAACTCATTGTACTGGACTGACCCATCTACTATCTGTGATGGGCTGGATCACTCCTTTGTCAATCTATTTGATTATTTCCTTGCACACAACTTTAGAGTATGTAAAGTGGAAGTTAGAGTATGTAGGCAAATGAAATAGTTTAAGAAACAATTCCTTCTTTCTTTGGAATGCATAGTTTAATACAACTTCACAAGAAAGACGAGATTTCATTTAAGTTTCTATACCGCCAAATTCAATAGGTAAAGTGGAAGTTAGAGTATGTAGGCAAATGAAATAGTTTATATATCACCGACTACTAACTTGCTTAGCATTTTGGCTGAAAACTCCCGTGGATCTATGACATCAACAACCCATCCAATAGATTCATTAGCCCTCAAATTTTTAACAATTCCTCCATCTTCTCTTCTTTCAACGTTTTTGAGGCTGCAAGCATAACATCAAAAGTTGGAAGTAAAGTAAACGAGATAGGAAAATGATGAAAAAAAAAATTAAAAAGGAACCATTATGAGCATAAATTTCGCAGACCTGCAAAATTCAGACAAGAGTTCTTCAAAATAAAAACTAGCATAGTACAGGCATCCATACACCATTGGCCCTGAGATCAAATGCAGTAATAATTCAAAATAAAAGGGTATTCAAAGAGATTGACTCTGGTTTAATCCACGATAAGTGGGATCTTGCTCTATTTTTTTATCCCTATTTAGGATTCTCTGTCCTGTCATGGATGGAAGTTAACTGTTGTTCAATTTGTGTCACAAAATATGTCGCTTGTCTTCATGATTCTTCCTCTACGTAGGCCACTTTAGCAGCAAATAGACAATATAATTATTTCATAGTGAAGAAATGAGTGGACAAATATTTATAACATCAAGAATAAAAAAGTCCCAATGACCACTAATCAGTATATTGTAAGACTCAGTTTTCTCAATTGCAGTAAAATGTCGAGTAAACAACAAATAAATGACCATATTGTGTTGAAAATGCTTCTAAAATTGAACCCTCTTTTGCACCATTGGATCGAGATAATGGAATTGCATATGTTTTCATTAACCCCACCCCACAATTAAATCATAGACAACAAGATACATTTTGGAGAAACTTTATTCAAATCACTTACCCACTGAACGAAACGCTGGAAAAACAGAGAAAACGATCCCGAACAATGCTGGTTGCGCCCAACGACAATGCTGCAGGAGAAACGATGCAATCACGACCACACCCACGCTGCTACAACACGCAAAACAGAGGGGAAAGAGACCGAGAGTGAGGGAGCGAACGATTAAGAGGAGAGATCGGGCAAGAGAGATGCGAAATCAACCTTTAAATCGCGCGCAAACTCGCTGGAAACGGTCTGCCCAGCTGTTGTCCGCCGCCGTGGTCCCAAGCTCGCCGTTCGCCATAGTGGTCCCGAGCTCGCCGGAGGAGGAGTCGCGAAGGGAGGTGAAGGGAGGGCTGGTCGAATCGAAGAAGGGAACGGTTTGTTGCAGAGGGAGGCTCACGAAGAAGAATAAGAAAACAGGGCGATGGTCGTGGTATACACGAATAAGAAGAGAAGTTCTTGGGGCTGGAAAATCACGATAGAATGAGAGGAAGATGCTGCTGGCCAGTCGAAACCGAAAACGCAGAGGGCTGAGGGTGAAGGATCGTGCGGCTTAACAAACAGAAGAAGGAAACTAGGGCTGATACAAGTAAATCGGGATAAAACTTGACATTTTTTAAATGTTAAGTAAATTATTATAGTTCTCGACATTTTAAAAGTGTCAAGTATTCTGTGGCGTGCAACAAAGTCCGAAAAACTACGTCAAACTCCGTGTTTTTACATTTTTGTTGACGTTTTTTTGGTTAAAAATGCAAATTCTTGACCTTTTTTTTAGAAAATGTCAACTAATATAAAATCTCAAGTGTCAAGTAATGCAGTTTTTCTTGTAATGACATTTGTCGTTCTACAAAACCATCTGATTTGCCCACCAATCGGATCTTATGCATGTAATTGATGGACTTATTCCCTTAATATCTGCGAGACTCCATCCGATAGCGCATTTGTGCCTCTTAAGGACCTGCATCAGCATGGTTTCTTGCGTTAGATTTAACTTGGATGAAACTATGACAGGTAAGGATTCGTCATCGCCTAGAAATTTATATTTCAGATGCGATGGGAGAGGTTTTAATTCTAATGCAGGTGGGGATATAATCGAAGGTAATGTGAACTCCTTATTTGACAGGTCTAGCACATGGACTTCTGTTGTTGTCTTAGGGAACGTTCGACATTCTTCCACTTTGCATGCAACTCAATCATCTTCTTCAGCTTTACGTGCTGCTTCTAGTGCATCCATCCTCAACATTTCCATTGGGAAACAAATGTCTATGCACGCTACGATCTCATTATCTTCGAGCTTAGAGGGATATTTTAATGCATTGAACACATTAAACACTACTTTTTAATCGTTCACTCGCATGGTCAATTCTCTTTTCGCACGTCTATCAAAGTTTATCCTGTAGCCAAAAAGGGTCTTCCCAAAATAATTGGAACTTCTCTGTCTGCTTCGTAATCAAGAAGAATAAAGTCAGCTGGAAAACAAATTTGTAAACTTTTACCCGTACATCTTCGATCTTCCCTTCTGGATGCACTACAGATCTTTCAGCGAGTTGGAGAGTGACTGTTGTTGGGCGCGCCTCTCCAATGCCCAGGTGCTTGAACACTGATAATGGCATCAAATTGATTCCACCAATAGAGCGTACAATGGTGAAGCTTCCTGGGTCCTTTAATTTCAGAAGGATTTTGTATTCAGGATTGCGCTCCATTCGTTCGTTAGCGCCACTGTCTCAAATTCCTTCCATGGTCGCTTGTTAGATAAGATATCCTTCAGGAACTTTGTATAACTTGACATCTTTTCTAGGTCCTCCATGAGGGGGATGTTGATGTGCAGCTCACGCAACACACTCAAGAACTTCTTAAACTGCGCCTTGTCATTTTTCTTACGCAGCCTCTGCGAGAATGGGATTCGTGGTTTGTATGCGTAAGGCTCTTTTGCCTTTTCCTCTTTCTTTTCCTTCACTTCGCCTCCTTCGGTCTGTTTATCTGCACTAGGTTCTTTCTCTGACTCGATTGGAAGCATCGTCACTTCTTCTGGCACAGGAGCAATTTTTTCATTCTGAATCTGTTTTCCACTATGCATAGTCAACACATGGCATTGCTCCTTTCCTCTAGGAGCTTCTGTATTGCTCGGTAAAGTCCCCACAGGTTTGTTCTTCAGCTTTGATGCAAGTTTTTCTTACTTGAACTTCTCGGTTTCTTAGGGATGTGGCTTGACTTTAAACGACCGCATCATTCATTGCCATGTATTCCTTCTAGCTTGCCATAAAGTCCTTCATGTTTTCTAATGAATTGGAAGATGATGCGCCTGAGTCTCCACTACTTGTGTTGTTGTCGTTCGCTGGAAATTTCCTTGCAAGTATCCATGCGCCACCTGATCATTGTCAATGTTAAACAGTATTGGGCTGGAATTATTGTTACCTTGCTGCTTGGTAGCGCCAGCGTTTCCACTCCATGAGAAATTGGGGTTCCTCCAACCCTTGTTGTATGTACTTGAGAAAGGGTTGTTACGCGCATTCCCCTAAGGTCCCACATAGAAAATGAACTCTTGGTTGGATGGGCATTGATCATGCGTGTTGTTTTCACCACAGATGCGCACCCCATCGCAGCTCGCTAAGCTATGAGGGGTGCTGTGTTGGCTGTCAATGCGTCTATTCTAGAGGTCAACGCATCAATTTTTTCATTCACCGCCGTCATAGGATCTACCTGAAAGCTTCATGAGCTGGTCTTTATTGGGCACTTCCTTTTGTCCTCAGTTGTTCCCCATTCGTAGTTGTTTCTTACTATACGGTCAAGGATCTCATGCGCATAATCATATGTTTTTATAAGCAACGCGCCATTAGCTGATGAGTCAACAAGTACCTAGGAATTTTTGTTCAACCCTACATAAAATGTCTGCAACTGAATACAGTGGGGCAATCCATGGTGAGGGCATCTTTGCAACAGGCCTTTGAATCGTTCCCAAGCATCACTGAGGGTCTCATCTTCCAACTGTGCGAACGTCATAATCACCTTTCGCAGCTTGGAATTCGCTGTTGGTGGAAAGTATTTTTCCAAAATTTCTCAGCCAAGTCATTCCATGTGGCTATGGAATTTGATGGTTGCTGGCTCAACCACAATTTAGCAGCATCTCTTAATGAGTAAGGAAACAAAATCACTTGCAGTTGTTATGGGGTCGCTCCTAGAGTAATGAACTTTTTGCATATGTTGAGAGAATATTTGAGGTGTGAATGTGGGTCTTCTAATGCACTTCCTACAAATTGTCTGGCAGCGGTCAGCATTTGAAACATAACAGGTTTAAGTTTAAACCTTTCAATTTCCTACGTGGGGCGTACTATTCCTAGATTGAAATTGCACATTCCTGGGGTTGCATAATCTCTAAGGTCTCATTCTCGATCTTCACTTATTTGTATTGGATTTATGGGAGATTTTGTGGATTTGGCGCAACCATCTCTTAAGGTTGCTCTACTAGCTACTTGCCTTCTGGCACGCCGATTTCTTCTTAACCTTCGATGGTATGTTCTATCAAATTATGGATCTATGATTGTGTCTATCCGTCGAGTAGGGCGCATACACTTGTGCACACCTGCAATAAATCCCCTCAAAACAGGTAGCAGAAACAACACCAAACAGAATACAAATCAAGAACGAGTGTTAAAAACTTTAGTTGCCTTCCTCGGCAATGGCGCCAAAAACTTTGTTCGATCTATAATCGCTTTTAATTATGCTGAATTGTCTGAGAATATGTCATTGCTATGCATTAATCCAAGTATAAATAATGCATAACCAAGTAATACTTGGAGCATTCCAGGGTCAGAATATGTCATTGTCGATATATGATGCTTGAGACAGTTCTAGTAATTCATTCTTCAAATCCCTTATTATCTGGATCCCTAGAACAAATTGAGCTTCACCCCAATCATTCATTTGGAATTAAGCTGCTAACCACTATTTAATGTCAGTCAGAACTCCCACTTCATTTCCTATGAGCAGGATATCATATACGTATAAAATTAAGAAATCTATAGTAGAATCGACGATCCTTTTGTATACACAAGTGTCAAATCTTTTATTCCAAGACCCAGAAGCTTGCTTCAATCCATAGATTGATCTTTTAAGCTTGCAAACCTTTTGCTTTTCTCCCTGGATTACGAACCCTTCTGGTTGGACCATATAAATACTCTCGTAAAGATTACCGTTCACAAACACTGTCTGGACATCCATTTTCCAAATTTCATAGTTATAGAAAGCGACAGTGGAAAGGAGTATTCTTATTGATTTTAACATAACAACTGGTGAGAAGGTTTCTTCATAGTCAATCATTTCTCTCTACGTATAACCTTTGGCCACCAATTGGTCTCGTTTTCTCTTATAGATCCACTAGCAACCGATAGGTTTCACATCATTCAGTTGATCTACAAGTTCCCAAACGGAGATGAAATACGTTGATTCCATCTGAAGGTTCATGGCTTTGACCCACTGGTCCTTATCTTTATCATCCATTGCTTGTTTATAAGTTAATGGATCCTTCATCTCATCATCAGGTATGATGAGTTGAGTTTCAGTTAAACCCATGTAACGGTCAGGTTGTATTATAACCCTCCCACTACGTCGATCCATTCTCACCTTTTGGGAATGTTTTGAAGGACCAATTTCACTCAAAACTTTTGTTTATTCTTTCGTAGCTTCTCCGGAAATCTATTTTTAGTTTACTGCGTGTTTGATGATTTCGTATATGATCTTCCTCAAGGAATGTGGCATTTGTCGATACAATTACCTTGTTCTCTATAGGATCATAAAACAAACCTCCTTTCTTTTCTTTAGGGTATCCTATAAATAGGCATAATTTCGAACGTCGTTCCAATTTCTTCAGGTTTTGCACCAACACATGTGCTAGGCATCCCCAGTATCTGAAGTGACGTAAACTCTCTTTACATCCTCTCCATAACTCGTAACGTGTTTTTGGAACACTTTTGGAGGGAACCATGTTCAGAATGTATACAACGGTTTCCACAGCAAAACCTCAAAACGAATCAGGTTAGTTGAGCATACCTCATCATGGACTGAACCATGTCTAGCAAGGTCCTGTTTCTCCTTTCTGATACACCGTTCAGTTGTGGCATACCAGGGGCTGAGAGTTGGGAAGTGATTCTGTGTTCTATCAAATAGTCTATGAATCTAAAATCCATGTACTCTCCTCCTCGATTAGATCAGAGAGTTTTAATCATTTTACCTAATTTGTTTTCAACTTCAAGTTTGTACTCCTTGAATTTTCCAAAGGCCTCTGACTTATGAACCATTAGGGAAAGATACACATATCTTGAATAGTCATCAATAAACCTGATGAAATATTCATACCATCCTCGTGCTTTCACATTCATTGGACCACAAAGGTCTGAATGCACAAGTTCAAGGGTTTCTTTGGCTCTATGACCTTTTTCACAGAAAGGCCGTTTGGTCATTTTGCCTTCTAGACAGGATTCACACGGTGGTAATGAGTCATCTTCTAACTGATTTAGAAGTCCACTTTTAACCAATCTTTCTATTCGATTCTGATTTATGTGTCCTAGCCTTAGATGCCAAAGAAGAGTATCATGAGAAACTTTTTGTCTTTTATTTTGGGTCTCTGCTGTTTTAAACATTTCGGTATTAAAAACAGTTTTTTTTTTCATTCGGTCTTAACACATATAGATTGTTTTCGAGTTTATCAGAACAAATTTGGAATCCTCTTTCGATAATAAACACTTCATTAACTTCAAAAGATACTTTATACATTTTTTCTATTAAGCAAGAGATAGAAACTAAGTTCCTTTTTATACTAGGAACATATAAAACATTTTCTAACACAATGTAACTATCTCTAAACATCAGCTGTATAGCTCCCACTGCCCCGGCCGAGACGACATCTCCTGTTCCTACCTTGAGTGTCACCTCGCCTTCTCCAAGTGCTTTCCAGGAACTAGTTTGTTGTAAAAAAGAACATACATGATTAGTCGCTCCTGAATCTAATATTCAGACAGAGTCATCTTGCTCTACTAAACATGTTTCAATGACGAGTAAATCATATTTACCTAGCTTTGACAGCTTCAACCTTCTGTGTCTTCTTCTATGTACGATATTTGACCGTCCTCATTGCAGTGGAAGCTAGATCATTTTTCTGCATTTTTCTTTTTGCCTTTCTTGGTGATGGGAGCTTTCCCCTTTCCCTTATTTTTCTTTTTCTTCAACTGAATACCGTTATAATTTGAAGCAAAAGATCCATACTTAGTTCAAGAGTTTGAACCTCTATGGAACTTTTTACCAGAAACAACGTTTGGTTCGTTTTCTTGACCGTTACTGTCACACCCCCTCCCGGACCACCTGCTAGCTTAGCCCGAAAGACGGCGTGAAGCCAACAGACATCGTCACCTCTAACGATCCCTGTTGACCCTACTGAAACGTTGAACCTGATAAACATACTAATCATAGATATAAAACATTCTATATGAAACACCACACAGCGGAATCCACGGAAACCTTTCAACATACACATGGTGCAGCCATGACATAACCTGGTTTGGAAAGTAACCTGATATAGATATCACGACCAAAACATATACAACTAGGGTTATACATCCACGACCTCTAGGACAATATTATACAACCCTTACAAAACATTTACAATATGAACGGACTCAATATACAACTCCAACCACGTACTGGAGCTTGATCTAGAACTTTCAGCAGACGTTGGCAGTGTATCAGGCACCGGGAGCTCGATCTCTACCTGAAAAGTGGAAAACATTTTGAAAGAATGAGCTACGAAGCCCAGTGAGTGACTAATTTTAAAACTCTAAATCTGGAAGTCAAAACACGTGATAAACCTTTAAACGTATAAATATGCTCAGTCAAAGCGTTTAACATAAACGTGTAAGGATAAAGGCTTTCTAAAACATTTCGCAAGTCCGTCATTAAGAATCTAGCAAGGCATATCAAGTATATCAAACGTTTTAACTAACATGACTGATCTACGTTGTGTAGGGCACGCCCAGTACAACCAACGTTTACTAGTCCTACGATGTAGTGGGGCCCGCCCAGCACTCCCATCGTCTTTGTCGTAGTGGGGCCCGCCCAGCACTCACGATAGCATCGTTGTCACGGAGTACACTCAACGTCGACAACTGAATATAACCTGTGTGCACACGGTACCATATAGCCTCGGGCTCAATATCTCAGTCATGTAGTCAATAGAAATCCCAGAAAATCACATGAAAACATTAAAACATGCCTGCTTATCGTTATCTTTCGTAAAACTTAAGCTTACTCAGCTTGCTCGTGGAAAACCGAAAATCATTTAGAAGTACTTGCTAATCCATACTTTGCTTTAAAAGATATCGTTTCAGCTACTTTTCATAAAGTCATTAGACACGTGCTCGTATATAAACCTCATTGGAAAATCTGAGCTCAAAACTCATGCTTGAAACCGTTCATAAAAACCATGTATCATTCATAGGAAAGCATGTAAAACATATAATCATGAACAACCGTTTAAGAACATTTTCGAAATTCATTTTGTCACTCACAGTCTTATCTAGTTCCCCGGTTTGTAGACTCGACCTATTTCCTCTTGGCCTGTCAAATAACCAAAACTGAGCATTAGAACCATAGATAGCTTTGTCTTTCCATGCTCATGAATTTTTAAACAATTGGATTAAGAATCACATTCACATTCTACTTTTCCAGATTTTCCAGATTTTATACCCTAACTTCCAACACCCATAACTTCCTCAATACTGAACCAAAATTAATGAAATACACATCCAACTCTTCATTTTCGAACACTCTATACCTTACCTGAAGAAATGCAAACGACATTCCCAACCAATTTGTCCAGAAATGCCCCGAAATCAGACAACACAGATTCGAGCTTCTCTGTTACCCTTTATCTTCCTCCTGAAATTTGTCATTTTTGGCTCACAAATTCTTCATGAAAGTTGTAGATAATTGAATAAGCTTTCCAACCATACCAAATAGAGCTTCTGATTCAACTTGTACACCCCAGAATGCTCAAAACATCAGAGAAAACCAGAGATCCTCCTGCTTTGCTCGAAAATCCTGTGCTCTGTTTTCCATTCCAAAAACCATCAACTTCTCATACGATTTAGGTCAAGCTTCCTTCATGAAATTTGTTAGAAAATGAACTAACTTTCAAGAAAATCAAACCTCACCTCTTGATTCCTTCTGTATAGCTCAAACCGAATAAAAAACCAGAGGTTGACAGGTTGATCTCAGATCCTGCAATGGCTGGCTTTGCATGAGCTTTTCCCTATCTTCTTCAACCTCAAACGACGAAATTCTTCTTCTTCCTCCTTCACTCTCTCCTTAAAGTGCTCTGAGAGTTTTAGTGGAAAAGGATGAGAAATGAGGCTGATAATGGGCTGATAAGAATGCTAGTCGGTGGTGCCCTTCTTGCTGTCCATTCCCACTTCATTTCTTTTCTTTTCTTTTTTTCCTTTTTCCTTTTCCTTTTCCTTTTCCATTTATTTTCTTTTCTTCTTTCCCATCTCCTTTCTTTTTAAGTGTATAATTTCCAACAACTTAGATTCAACCATGAAGCCACAATAGATGATAAGAGAAAATTATCTAAGGGAAAGTCTCGGGTTTACAGTTACCTTTAGTAAGGGACTGGTAAATCGGAAGCTCGTTCAGGAGAGTTGTCAAATTGTATTCAATGTTATTCATCACAGAGTTTGTGCGAAATTGAATGAAACTCTTCGGGAGAGATTCCATAATGAAACTGACTTGACTGCTTTCATCTATGACAACACCGTTTACCTTGGTTGCATTAAAATGCACCATCATGTTCAAAACATGCTCTCGAGTAGAAGTTCCTTCTTTCATCTGAGAATTGTAAACATATTTGAGGGCCTCATGTCGAAGGGATGAGGACGGTTGTCCAAACATCACTTGTAATGAGTCCAAAATTTCTTTGGTCGTAGCCCTGCCGTCGTGCTTCTTTGACAAAACCTCAGATATGCCTGTCAAGATGAAGACTTTTGCCTTGTCATTGGCTCTAGTCCATTTGTCATAGGCATCCCGACTCACTCAAGTTCCTGTTAAGCCAGGGTTAGGCGGACATTCTTCCGTCAAGACGAAACGAAGATCATCAATTACTAATATTGTGTTTAAATTTGATTTCCAGGTTTAGTAGTTGTCGCCATTAAGTTTTTCAGAAGCTAATATTTGCACTAAGGAGCTAGACATGCTGAAAAGATTAAATAAATCATTTATTAGTGAATTGATTATTTAATAAATCCAATTTCAGTTTAGCAAAAGTAATAATGTACCCATCTCATTAATTAGTTTGCAACAATACTTCAGTGAGTCATAATAACTGCTACCGAGGGGTAGTCAATCACTCCTTAACTTAACCATGACGTTCTTGACTAAATATACTATAATCAGAATAACTCCTTTATTTCTGTATCATTTAGTTATCGCTACTTCGGTCAAGAAAAGTGTGACCTCCCATTTTTAGATCCCAGAGGACGGCCCCAATAATGCTACCGAATGGAAAAGCTAATTGACGGGTCGTCTCGCATAGAGAGTGGCTTACGTCAACCTATTGGCTATCTAAAAATAATTGATTGAATACACAAGCGGTAATCACATAGGGTCGTCAATCCTAATAGACTAGCCTCATCTATTAGTTTAAACGGGATAACATGCAAAACTTAATGAAAAGACAACAAGAACAGTGCAATAAACTCCAAAAAACTCAGCCAATCTAAATAGAAATCAAAGCATAATCCCAATCCAACGATCTAAATGCGATTAGATATTCATAAACGAAGTAAAAATACAAATATACATGAAAGAATCCATGAAATATGACCTAAAAAGGTCTACAACAGTACAGAAACGTAAAAGAGGCAAAAGAAATCGTAAAAGGACCAAATTTCTAACCTAACGACGGACTAAACTGAGACTGCATATTTATAGAAAACTTGGTTGCGTCGAGACGCCAAGGGCAGCGTCGAGACGCTGCGAACTTTATGCTCCGGTTCATTTTTGTGTCGGCGTTGAGACGCCAAGGGCAGCGTCTCGACGCCATCCCTGATCCTTGAATTGTTGTTTTATTTCTCGGTCTTGTCTTGTTTCTTCTCGGTACGGGGCTTCAATCTTTGGCTTTTGGTGTCGTTATTCAGGCCCGCTTCCGCATAATTGGATCTTTTCACCTCCTCGCTGTCCAAGACACCGAATTAGCGTGGTTGACTCCCGACATTTCCTAAGCTCAAAGATCCTGTAAATAAGACAAGTGAAGCATAAAATAACTCTAACAAACTTAGATTAGAGGTGATAAAATAGGATTATTTAGGTCCTATCACTAATGTTGGGAATGGCCCTAAGAGATCCAATCAATTTCTGGAGATTACATTGTTCGGATTCCTATGTTACAACCCTCCGAATGTTTTAGTAGCTCCAGGGCATACTTAGCAGGTGCTACATAGGGATCTCACGGTGTAACCTAATGGAAAAGGCCGTAGGATGTGTTGACACACTTCCTTCTCCCACTTACTATAAATACTTTCGTCGTTCACCTTGTTATTAACTTATGCAAACACCTTCCGAATGGAACAGTTGCGTTAGTATGCAACACGAGGCCAAGCATAAATCTTACGGTGTGAACTATATGGAAAGCGTGAGAAAAAACTATTATATTTATCTTTTTCTCCCACTAAGTATTTTAACGTTTTTGGGTATAATGTCACTTAGGCATATTCTGGCTAATTGAATATTTAGCTAAGTCTAGGTTTAATTTTAACGTACGATGTCTATCTGATAAACAATTATAACCTTACATCTCTGATGTGCATGCTCATAAAACCTAGGTTAACCTAACTCAAGTATCGGCCCCATACCTAGGTAGGAGGTGTTCGGTAAACCGTCAACTTAAATACCTCCAACCTTAGACAACATCTAACCGGGTGAGTTCTCTTGTAACCTTACCAGCTTACTACTCTGCCACATGTCAGCTCCAGCATCAGACAACTTGAAAATGTACTTCCTCACGTGATAGCTCCAACGCCTGTGACATAAGATAGCCTGGGCAAGAAATAAAGCTACAGTATATGCGTTAGATGAATAATTTTTTTGCATTTTTCCCGCCGTATCATGGAATCTCACTCTTAAACAAAAACCATCGCAAATCTATGATATTATGCCCTGATCCGCACATCACTTATCTTTTCTAGTCTTTTTTAATTTAAATTTATGTGAGAAATAACTTGATTTTTTCCAGTTATCAGGGTCCTAGTAAAATAAAATTTATATCAACGACACTCAAACTACGTCTGTAGTAATAGTGGTCGGGGTCGAACACAGGGAAGGGGATTTCTAGTACAGCACTGGTTTTTGTGCAGAACACAAACATGGGGTGAAAATAAAACGCGAAGGAATAAAGTAAAAGACAGAGTGCAAATTTAAGTTAAATAAAACGGAGGATCGTTGGGTTGGGGGTTCGATGCTTGAATGGTATAATACAATGGCTTCCTAGTTTTCTCTAAAAATAACTTCATGCATTTTAAATTGACCCTGGTAGTGCTTCTTGGTTACTCAGAGGAGCCTCCTAACTAACCAATGTTTAGTTAATTAATTACCCTAGGATCCTGCAGCTAATCTAATTAATTAACTTAAGAAATTCGCCTGCTACCCCACATGCATAGCCCGATAATCATCAAACTATATCTAAATAATTTAAAATAAACAACCCGAGATCTCGTGATTGCTTACGAAAATTAATCGCTCTAAACACAAGGGTCTGGAATTGAGTTAATTAAAAAGAATAAAAATTCATATTTAATTAAATCAACTTTTAACATGTATCTTAGGCTTATCAAGAATCTACACTAAACATGCTAGAATAGTGATGGACTTGCCTCGGCCTAGTGGCTATCTCAAATAACTGATAGAATGCACAAAACCAAATTCAAAGAGGCGTCAATTCTAAGAACTCAATAACATGCATTGGCTTAAACAAGATTACATGGAAAAGCATCAAATAAACAACAAGAAATTCATTCATGAACAAGAAAACTCAACCAATGCATCAATTCATTCCAAAAAAAAATCTCAAATCCAATGATTCTATAAAGATTAGTTACTCATAGATGAAGGGAAACAACAATAAACCTCAAAAGAATACATAAGAAACAACCCAAAAAGGTCTAATCTACTAAGAAAACAAAAAGAGGACGACAAAAATCGTAAAAGTATGAAGTTTCTAACCTAAGGCCGACTAAACCAGGCCCTAATATATATACTAATCGTTGTAGCGTCGAGACGCTAGGAAAATAGCGTCGAGACGCTACGGTACTGCCTTCCTTGTAAATTTAGCGTCAGCGTCAAGATGCGAGACGGTGAGCCCTTTTCCAGTTTGCTGCCTTTTTTTCGTTTGCTTCATTTGGGGCTCGAACCTTTGACCTCTTAGTGCTTCTTTTCAGGCCCGTCATGGTTCACTTGGGTCTTTTTACCTTTTCGCTGTCCATGGACCTCGAGATGGCTCAAAAATGCCTTAATCGGCTTGAATTAACACCAAGATGCGTGGTTGGCTCCCAACAAGCTTAGATTAGCGGTAATAAGATAGCACGAATTAGATGCTATCAATTAGGGGTGCAAAGAACCAAACTGATCCACCGAACCGAACCGAACCAATTCGGTTTGGTTCAGTTTTCAAGTTTATTTGTGACCGAACCGAATCGGAAGGTTCGGTTCGGTCCTTGCATATTATTGGCCCGAACCGATATACGCAGTGAGCCTGTCGTCTTCACTCTTCAGCGCTTTCTCTCCTCTCGTGCTCGTTCTTGTTGTCGTGTCGCATCTTCTTCTTGTTTGAAGCTTTGCTCGTTCCGTCAGTCGCATCTTCTTCTTGTTCGAAGCTCTTTGTCGTGTCGATTTTCAGTCCTCACATCGTAGTCGCAGCTTTGCTCGTGCTTGCTCAGCCTTCGAAGTTTCCTCTCCTCTCAAAGTTTAATTGTTGATTTTGGTAATTTCTTTCCCCTATTTCCTTTTCATTATGTGATTCCATGGACCCTATTGATTTCTATTGATTTCTTGGAAAAACTCTGCTCAACCCTTGAATTTTTTCCTTTTTTTTTCTTCTCGTCCCCCTCAGAAAAGTCAGTTTGTATTTAATCAATGGACCCTATTGATTTCTATTTCTTGTAAAAACTCTGCTCAACTCTGTTCTTCCTCTTTTTAGATTTGATGGGGTGCTTTTGTTTCGAATAATGTGTTTTCATTCACTATTTCATCAATGTTTTTGGTTTTTTGTTTTTGGGCATTGAGGCATTTTGCCTATTTTTCGTTCTTCCTTTGGCTTTCCCTTTTCATTTTGTCTCTTGCATCTTCTTCTTTAAAACCATTGATTGCTTCTGAAATAATGTACTGAACCTTGCCTGGAAATTTTTAGTGACACTGATCTACATAGGTAAATAAAATTATAAGCCTCTATCTGTATCTGATATTTGTCACATATTTTCTAGGACAGTCTCCTTTGTTTGAAGTTAAATCATACTGGATAAAACTTAAAAAGGGAACAAGAAAGTAGTAGATTATAAACCATGCATATAATGTTACAAGATCATTTGTCCGCTGACTCTGACTTATGAAGTACAAGCTATCTGTTTTGAACTGTTTTATTTGCTATCATATGATCTTATATGATATTAGCTGAGTTCATCTAGCCCTGTGTTGCTCGCATTGTGTAGTTGGTTCTTTATCATGTCAAAACTTTTTGCTAAATATGTTGTCGTTAAGTGAAGGTGGATGTCGCAGTTTATCTGGTGGACCCATATGACAAGGAGAGATTTGCAGAGTCCAAAAAACAGTTGGACGCACTCCTCTCCAATGAAGCATTAGCTGATGTTTCATTTCTGATTCTGGGTAATATGATTGACATTCCAATATGCTGCATCAGAAGACGAGTTACGGTACATCTTAGGTCTAACAAACTTCACACAGGCAAGGGCAAGGTAAGCCTAGCTAACTTGAACGTTCGTCCTCTCGAGGTTTTCATGTGTAGCATTGTTAGGAAAATGGGTTATGGGGATGGTTTCAAATGGCTTTCTCAGTACATTAAGTAGATTTTATTTTATTTGTTATGAGAAACAAATTATTTGTTCAACATTTACTTTCACTGTTTTCTGTTGGTATGAATCTATGAGGGGTAAGATTTGTTTTCACTTTTTGTCATTTCCAATTGAAACTCCCACACCAAATTTTCCTTAATATCACTGAGAAACTATGGAGAAAATTGTGCAAGTTTTAAAAGTGGTTTGAAATTGACATTAGAGTGAAGTTTGAAGGGAGCAAGATGATCAAGTTTCAGAAACTGAGCAAAGAAGAAGGCATTCATTGTTTTGCCAAGTCAAAAAAAAAAAAAAAAAAAGCTATATATACATAATCTAATATGATTTGTAAAGGTATTGTTCAATAAATGTAATGAACAGATCAAAAAGAATACAAAGCAAATAAATATAATTTGTTAAATTCCATTGTTGTTGGCTTTCTAATTATGCTAGGTATTTGAAGCAAATAGATAGGTCTATCAAGAAACTCGAAGAACAAAGAAAAAAAAAACCGTGGATGACCCGACCTGACCCGGTTCGGGTCACTCTGGACCGGGTCGGGTCGGACCGTCCGTACAACCGACCCTGGGCGGGTCGGGTCGGTTTGTCCATACAACCGACCGGACCCGGGAATGTTACACCCCTACTATCAATACCTTGAGTAGAAAAAAGCCCCACCGATGCAAAGGCAACCTTGCTTCCTCTTAGTATTGTTTGTTTTTGCTGAAAGTTTAATTTTCATTGTTAACTTAAATTGATCACTTAAGTTAGCATAGTTTGTGTTTAGCTAGTGGCCGAAAGGTTTGAGTTGAATGTGCGGGTTCGCAAAAGCAATAGTGGAAAAAATCCTAGAAATAGGACCTTGATTTCTTGCATCCTAGAAATAGGACTGCAACCACTAGAGTTTTGGGAGTCGTGTGCAATAATTACCTAAGTTTCAGCTAGCCCTAGAAATATATGTCTAGTTTGCTTAGTCTTCTAAGGCACCTACAACAAAGCTGAATAGGAGAAGGACTTAACTCACGATCTAGGGTCATGGTATTTGCGGGTGCAAACTGGAGGAATCTATCTGCACGATGTCTATGTGATAATTATAGATAGCATTCTCCAGTTGTGTGTGATGCCTGAGTTAGTTGTTAGCGCAAAGGTGGCCACAATTTAATGCTTTTGGTTGATGCTATTTGAATTCCCCGCTTATCTCATATATCTTTACCGCTCTCATTTACCTACTTTATTTTATCTTTTTGTCTTCAATCACAAAATCCCCAATCAAATTATTTCTTTGGTTACCATGCTCGATTGCAAATTTAGAGGAGGTTCTTGTTTTGTAGAATTTAGTGTTTTTCAACTAGTCACCATACGATATCTGGAGTACTCTCCACTTTATTACTTGATAGTGTATACGTGCACTTGAGCAGTGTCACAACTCACACACGTCATACATCCCACTAACTCGAGTTTTAGTTCAAGTGGGAGTTTATTGGGTTTTATGCCCTAAAACTAGTAGATAGTAAATGAAAACTATTGACTGTTATCAATAAAGTGTTATTGATTATTATTGATCATTATTCTATAAAGAGTTATCGAATTATTATATTAGTCTTGTCTTAAATAACCCTAAATCCAATAAACTAACATCCTAGGTTGTTGCATGAGTCTTGAATTGTATGTGGAGACAAACGAGGATCAGTGTTCAAGATACAACCTAAAGGGTCTTTAGCATGGGGATAAGGTTGGGTACCTTATCTTGGTAACACTATGGATACGACCCACTTTTGTTGGGTTTTATGTCCTAAAAGTCAAGTTTTGTAATCCCTTTATAATAAAGATGTTATTCAAGTGAATCATTTGTTTTATATCCTAAATCCAATAGAAACATCCATGGTTATAAAATGAAATACTCGAACTATATCGTGGATATAGACAGGGATCAAGTACGAGTACATAAGTATAGGGATAAGGTGACAAGGGTTAAAAATATACCTATTTTACCCTTATATTTAGCTCATTATCTTGTCAAAGTTGCATGTTTTAGATCAAATTTACTATTCCCGAGCTAAAAATGTGTTAAAGTTGATGAATTAGGGAGTTGTGAGTCATGTATGTCAAATTATGCTTATTTGTGCTTAAAATGACCCATTTTGATATGAATTTTACTTAGTTTGGTGTTTTACAGAAGAACGGAAGATATCTGGAAAAACCCAGAAATGCGACTGCATTTCTGGCAAGGCAAAAACCAAATGCAATTGCATTTCTGGGCAGACAGAGGCAGTTCTGAGTCTTTCGGGGGTCGTTTTGAACGAGTGTTTTGCGCACCATTTTCGTTGGTTTGACTCCGGCTGTTTTGACTCCGAAACTGACTGGGCTACCTACCAGCACCATTTTCGTTACTCCTCAACTACTCCCCACACTATATAAGGCCTTGATTCGAAGAGAAATCCAAGCATAACTCACTAGGAAGAAGAGGGTGGTGACAGAACCCTAGTAGACGCCCATGAGTAGGGATGCCCGAGGTCTTTCTTAGAAGACTTGATTCTAACCTTTAGTTAGACATCAAACCCGATTGTTTGTAGAGATTTTCACCCTATTCCCATTTGCAAAGGAGAGTAGAGTGTGGAGCGAACTCTAGAAGGATCGGATAAAAGGAAAAAAACCCTAGTCTTAACTACTACACCTTATTTCCAGCAATTGTTCTTTTCATTATTTCTATATTTTTTTACTTCATTATGTCAATGAAAAGTTATTCTTTTGCATCTTATTCCATCATGCGTAGCTAAATTCCATTGAGGGGTTCGATATAGTGAATTCTGTTATGGTTTAAATAGCTTGAAAGTGTTTATTTGCTTAAGTTTCATTCATTGCATGTCACTCTTTATTGAATATTATTGTGAATCTTGCTGAGTTTAAATTGATCACTTAGACGTTGAATGCTATGTGAATTTGATCTCCAAAGGGACGAACAATATCGATTTTCATAAGGGTGATATACGAGAAATGGCTCGAGAGAGAGAGTATTTGGTGCTATAGGGAAAGGCTGCCTTATAACAACTATAGGGTTATAGATTGCATGCATGAACTATCTATGTCGGAGTCGAGTCACAGAAATGTGCATAACCGTACTCGCTTAGCCTTCTAACGGTTTTTGGGAGCAAGGCCAAATAGAAGTTAAATCTGACCCAATGCATGAATAGACTTAGGTTAAATAAGCCATGATTAAAGTTATTTGCCTTAGGGTTGAAGCTATATTGAATACCTCGCTTATTTATCATTATTATTCTTTACTTGTTTATTTTGTCTGTTTTCCAAAAACCATCATCAACTATTTCTTTGGTTACCTTATCTAAACAATCTTTGAACAGTTTCTTCTTCAAATCTATGTTTCCAATTTAGTCCCTGTGGGATCGATACCATTAGAATACTTCCAAATTAAAGATTTTTATTACTACATGCGATGGTGTATACTTGCACTAGGTTGGCTGAATTATTCTTAATCTCTATTTATCATCTTATTCTAACATCTACATCCATATTCAGTCACTGTAGCCGCATCAAGTTGTTGGTGCCATTGTCAAGGACCAAAAGTGAAACCAGTTTTGTTTATTGAGATTGCGATTCGATTGCGACCGCATTTCTGTCTTGAGAAGATATCACTTTGATTTGCAATTTCTTTTTGCAGGTTAAAGTTAGTGCTAGAACAAGGGGTGTCAACTCCTTGATATAGATCTTGAGATAGAAAGAACCTTTCGTCATCGTCGAAAAGATCAAAGACGAAAGAGAAGGGAACGACATGAGTTGAGCGCACAGGAACCTCTCGAAGAAGCTACTTATACACAAGAATTTCCGATGGACCAACCTTGAGTCCAGCCTCAAGTTGACCCACAGAATCGTGGAAGGGAGCAGAATTGTGGGAGAATCCCTCTAGCACCTCCAGTTCCACTGGTGCCACCACATGAAAATCCAATTTATATTGCTGAAGACCCGCAAAAAAGCAATAAGGGAGAATGCCTTACCCGTTTGCCAAACTCTGAATCCAAGAATTCTGGAACCACTAATAGAAGCTCCACAGTTTGAGCTGAAACCAGTGATGTTTCTGAAGGTGTTCATATAACACATGCGGAAGCAATTGAAGATCGAAAGCACTTAACAACATTAATTTTGCTCCTAAAGCATGCTTGTTCTAAAGAAAACAGAACAGAAAGTCTAGATGAACCAACCTCTTGTAGCTCAAATGGATGAACCTCGTACCGTTTTCTTTCTCCAATCAACTCTAGACAACCGATAGTGTCTTCCCTACTATTCTCCGAGCCAAGAACGACTTCTGGGAGTCTATAGAGATAGGGAATGGGAAGGGAATGCTTGAAGGATCAAGCTCTATGGAGATATGAGAAATGAGAGTGATTTGAGGCATAATTTCAGCAGCATAACATCAAGGTAATTGATGTATTTTTTTTTCAATTTGATTCCTCCTATACTTATAGAGTGAATCCATGCATGAAGAAGCCTCAAGATGCAAGACACATGGTGGTCTTTTGGATGAAAGTGGAAGTTAGGTGTTCAAGCAACATCACAAGCAAGTATGCATGTTTGTGGTGTAATTCCACTTTGTATCTTCATGCAAGAGTGGAATTACAACATTTTCCACTTACCATGTGATTAAAATCAGATTTAAATTTGCATTTATGATATTAATATCAATTCTAAATATGAAATTAATATATATAATCATCTTTGAAGCTTGCCCAATCGATTATGCATGATTAATCAAATTAATCATCTTAATCTTGTGCATCTTTTATACATGAATCTTAATTCATGTATATAGTATTTAAAACCCTTTTAAATACTTCATCTCTCATTTTCTAATTTAATTCATAATTAAATTATTGTGTCAAACACAATTTTACGATAATACCTTTTTTTCCCGATTTTGAACGATTCAAAGAATCCTATCTTATTGTTCTAGGCTTTATTCTGATATGAGCTAGTAGGGGGACCTAATGGACCTATAGATCATGGGCTCCAACGATTTGAGGCTAACCGACTAATCTCATTAACCAAGCTTAACCAACATTCGTTAACTACCGGGACACTCCACTATAGCCCGATAGTTGCACTCCCCTCACCATAGATATATTTCTGTCCACTTGATTTAACCATGTTAAGTAAGTCGATCCTTCACATGTTGTTTGTAGCTATAGCTAGGTCAAATGACCGTTTTACCCTTATAGTACTTCTTGTTCCTTAAGTTCCACTAATCATCTAATGAACAAACGGTTTGTGGTCCAACCATCAAACCTAAATCCCTCTCGATCCAACGAGAGGGTGCTGCCCCTTGTTCAAGTCCTGGAGTTAGTAATTAAGGGAACAACCTCTCTACTATCCCTGAAATGGGTAAGAGCGAATTTCGTCTTGCGAGACTATGTCCTCAGCTATCTATTCGATCTTATCCCCAAAATGGTAGGCTTGTTGAGTCGGCGATGCTGGCCACTCTCACCCATGCAAATCAAAGGATAACCTCGTATAAACAGGAGTTCATAGTTAGCTCAGGATTAAGAACGAGTTACCTAGGCCATCTTGAGAAATAGTAAGTTTCTTCAGTAAACAGCGTTATAAAGAGGAAGTTGTTGGGTTTTATGCCCTAAAACTCATAAATAGTAAATGAAACAAATTAATCGATCTCAATAAAGCGTTATTTGAGTAATTCAGTAATTTGGTTATTGAATAATCAAGTTTGCATTAATAAACCCTAAATCCAATAAAATAAGATCCAAGGTTATTGAAATACTTTGACTAGTATCAGTGTCCAAGTAACAACCTAAAAGGTCTATAGTATAGGGATAAGACTGGGTACCTTATCCTAGTGACACTATGTGATACGGCCCACCTTGTATTCGATACAGATGCAATGATCCAAAGCATCCATGTAGGAGACATGCGGGTGGGGGTATCCTATGCAATGAGTTTGCATAAGACCGGACCTCGAAATAGTAACCACTAGATGTAACGCCATTAACTAGTTTAGGTTTCTATTTCAATAGGATGACCTAGGTAACTCAATCTCAATCCTGAGTCTGTTATTGAAGGATTGGAATTTCCAATTCCGTTACAGCAAAAGCAATTGGACCGTTCGTAAATTAATTTTGGTCTACAAAATACCAAAACATTGGCAAAAAGTTAAGCGATGAGAAACATACCTCCGTCTGACGACTCTGAATTCTTCAAGAACGCCTTTCTTGATTTGCGTCAACAATTGGGACACCAACAATTTGATCTTCCCCGCTATGACTCTGAGATTAGGAACGTAGTTGTGGGACTACCTAATCTTGAATGGGAAAAACCCTTAGAGAGAAAAAAATTATCTCTAGAGTTCTTGAGAGAATATGTGAGGGAGGCAAGAATGAGACCTTAGGGTTAGGGTTCTCATAACCTTTCCTTTTATAAGAGAGGAAACCCTAATGTGAGGTTAGGAAACAATCTTGACCATTAGATCAAGATCAATTAATTAATTGATTAAATCAATTAATTAAATGTTAATTAACTAATCCTATTAATTAATTAAATGTTAATTAATTAATCATATTAATTAATTAATCTCATGGACATTTAAATCTTATTTAAATGTAATTTCCTCACATAATATATTTTAATTAAACTTAATTAAATCACATTTAATTAATTCAATTAAACTAATCAATTAATTAATTTCAATAATTAATTAATTTTACAATTAATTAAATATCTCCCATATTCAATTAATTACATATTAGAATCATATTCTAATAATTCCCTCATAGACTATAGTTTAATTAAATCTCATTTAATTTAAACTAAATTGAATAAATAATTAATTCATAATTAATTAATTCATCTTCTAATTAAATACCATATATTTAATTAGACACATATTTGAACTCTTTCAAATATATCAATCTCTCAATATAATAAAGTTTAATCTCAAATTAGACTTTATATTTTAATGCATCACTATACATTATATTAATTTGTATCTCATACAATTAACTTAATTCCCAATATGAATTTGAACTATTCAAATTCTATCAAGATATATTTGTTCCTAATTACTCTTTACGAGCTAGCAGGGGGACCTAATGGACCTACAGATCAGAAGCTCCAATGATATGACGTTAACTGATTAAACTCATTAATCAAGTTAACCAATATTCATTAATTGTGGGTCATTCCACTAAAGACCCATAGCTGAACTCTTCTCACTGTAGAACATTTATGTGTCCATGGATGTAGAGCTATGCCGGTAAGTCAATCCTTCACGAGTGTCCGTAATCACAGCTGGGTCAAATTACCGTTTTACCCCTGTGTTACATCTGTCTCCTTAAGTACCAGCGCTCCTTTAATGAACAACCTGTTTATGGTCCAACCATTAAACAGAAAGTCCCTCTTGGGCCAATGAGAGGGCGGGATCCCTTTGTTCAAGTCCCGGAGTCACCACTTAAGGGAACACTCATCTACTTCTCCTAGAAGCGGGAATGAGTGAATTCCTTCTTATGTTGTCATGTCCCCAGCCTCCCACTCGGTCTTGTCCCCAAAAAGGAAGGCATATTGAGTCGACGTATTGGCCACTCTCACCCATGCTAATCAAAGGACAATCCCTCATGAGAAGGAGTTCATGACACACTCAGGATTAAGACTAAGTTACCTAGGTCATCCTATTGAAACAGTAACCTAACTAGTTAACGGTGTTATAACTAATGGTTGACTATTTCGTGGTCCGGTCTTATGCAAACTCATTGCATAGGATACCCCCGCTTGCACGTCTACTACATGGACGTTTTGGATCAACACGTCTGTATCAAATACAAAGCGGGTCGTATCTCTTAGTGTTACCAGGATAAGGTACCCAACCTTATCCTTGTACTATAGACCTTTTAGGTTGTTACTTGAACATCGATCCCCGTATGTCCCCACATACTAGTTCAAGTTACATACAAACAACCTTAGATCTTAGTTTATTGGATTTGGGTCAAATTGTGCAATATTTAACAATAACACTTTATTGTAGAAACTCAATAACACTTTATTGAAACAAGTACACAGTTTGTATACATTCACTGTCTACGAGTTTTAGGGCATAAAACCCAACAGTTATGAACCCCTTTTAGGAGGGATTGTCCTTAGATTTGTATGGGTGAGAGTGGCCAGTTCGCGAACTCAATAATCCTACCATTTCAGTGGCAAGATCGAATGGGGGCTGGGAACATAACAAATACAAGATGAAATTCACTCCTTCCCCTATTGGGGTAAGTAGATGTGTGTTCCCTCAAGGGCTGATTCTGGGGCTTGAACAAAGGCGCGTCATCCTCTCCTTGCCCGAGAGAAACTCCTGTTTAGTGGTTGGACCCTAAACAACTTGTTCATTAGAGGGACCAGTAGTACTTAAGGAACAAGAAGTAAACCAGGGGTAAAACGGTAATTTGACCCAGCTGGTGTTACGAACACACGTGAAGGCTTGACTTACTGCATTGGTCGATATCCATGGACATAGAAATATTCTACAGTGAGAACAGTGCAGCTGTGGGTCTTTAGTGGAGTGACCCACAATTAACGAATGTTGACTAACTTGGTTAATGAGTTTAGCCAATTAATCTCGTCCATTAGGTCCCACTGGTAGCTCGTAAAGAGACTTGAGGCAATTAAGTATAAATTGTAAATTGAAAGTGTTCAATTTATTTGGGGAATCGTATAATGTATATTGATGCATTATAATATAAAGTTTATGAAACTTTATAATATAATTTTTGAATTAATTTCAAAAATTAATTCTTGAGAGAAAATATTTGAAAGAGTTCAAATAAATTTAATATGAATTGGATTCATATTAATTTTAATTTTAATAAAATCCCTAAGATTAAATATATGATATTTAATTGGGTAATTAATTAATTATGAAATTAATTAATTATTTATTAAAATTAGAGACATTTTCCTATTAGGAAAAGGCCTTCCTTTTCCTATTAGGAAAAAGTCTTGGCCTTTACCTACAAATAGGACCCCTGGGGTGGGGTGAAAGACATCCAATTCATTCTTCTACTCTCAGAGAATTCTCCCGAAGGCTCCCACCAGTCTCCTGCCTCTAATAGCCTCAGAGTCATCCCGGTGTAGCCATAGTGGTAGTGTTCACAATAGTTCGTGATTATTTCACAAGCACTTGGTGAATTTAATCAGAGTCGTCATCGAGAGTAAGTAACTTGTTACTATATAAATTAGATTTAGATATAATATTTTTGTATATTTAGCTTTAATGTAAATCTAGAATAGTTCTAAGTTTATTGCCAATGTATTGGTATTTTAGATTAAACAAAAAAAAATTAATTACGAATCGGTCCCAATCACGCTTCCGCTTTATGGAATTACGGAATTCCAATCCTTCAATTGGTATCAGTGCCGATCTTAGATCTAATTTTGTTTCTCTAAAATTTGCATTGTCTATTGGTGGGATTGATTAATGCATAATGTATGTATGGTTTGCATTGAACTGTTTAGGTTAATTTTATGGCCATAGATTTTACTGTTTTTATGTGATTTGATCATGTAAGGGCCCGGTGTTTCGGGTATTTTATGTAAAATCGAGTCTAGAATAGGTTTTTTATGAGATAAAAATCGGAGAAATCGTGACAAAAATCGAGGCCAAAGACGAGAAACAACTGCTGTTTTTTTTGCCCAGAAAGTGCTCCAAACGCAACAGCGTCGCGACGCTGTCTCTATTTGCGGATGCAGATGGCGAGAAGAAGCCACAGCGTCGCGACGCTATCACGATTACGCGGTCTGGCTGGGCTGGGACTGATTTGGTCTGATTCAGCTGGAATTTGGCTCGGTTCGTTGTTTTCGTAGTTGGTTCGAAGTGGTTCGGGCGGTCTAGACCAATATTTGGAGCTGCGGAAGGACTTTTAGGATAGAATTTAACTATAATTATTGTAATTTATGCTTTATTTTATCATAGGGGCCAAAATTAACCGATTCAATTGCTATTTATTTGCTTTATGGATGTCATATAGCTTAAATTCCCACCATAGGTTAAACATGTTTTCAATTTATGTTATAATTGTTATAATGCATGATAATTATGCATGAATTTAATTTCATGAGTTATTTAGTATAATTGTTATATTAAATATATGAAATTGGTGAAGCATGATGCATGACATTAATTTAGCTAAATATAATTGTTATATTTAATTAATGTAGCATGCATGCTTAGGATTATTTTCATGAGAATTAATATAATTAGTTATATTATGAATGAAAATAATAAATATAAATCAATGCTTGTTTTCATGTACGATTTAATATAAAATGTTATATTAATTAAATGAAAATGGAATAACATTGAACATGACATTAATTAGATTAATATAAGAGTTATATTATATTAATGTCAAATTTCATGTAATTTAATTTCGTGGATGTTTAATTAATATAATCGATATTAATTAAATGAAATTGAAAAGTCATGAAGCATGACACCACTTTTGATTAATATAATCGTTATATAATTGTTATCGGCGTCATAATAATATGGTGTTTAATAATTAGAATATGATTGTTATTTGTCCAACACCATAGAAGCATGTTATAGGGCTAATCATTAAAATTTTATAATAAGTTATAAAATTGATTAGAAACCGTCAACCTATAACAAAGAGTTGCATGCAAACATAGGACCTTAGGTTAAAATGAATTAATTTTAAAATGTTTAAAATTAATTAGACCTAAGCTCTTTATAATTCTAATAGGATTAGAATTATTTTCTTACTTAGAATTAAAAATAGTTTTAATTGACTAAGTAGGAAAAACATTACTATAATTACAAGGGAACTCCACCGGTTAAGTTCTGTCTAAGGCGGGGGGTACTTAAGATGACGGTTTATGGAACACCTCCTACCTGGGAACTAACCCGGAGTATCAGAGTTGAATTAATCATAGTTAAATGTTAGCATGCAATATCACTAGGTTTATTAAAAGAGTTTAATTCACATAGAGTAAAGAGTTTACATTACTATGGTTCTAAGGGAACTCTCCCGATGAAGTTCTGTCTAAGGCTGGAGGTACTTAAGATGACGGTTTACGGAACACGTACTACCTGGGAACAGACTCGGAACTTGAGTTGAATTAACCATAGTTATGTTAGCATGCAATGTCACTAGGTCAATTAAAAGAGTTTAATTCACCTAGATCTTTAGAGTAAAGATTTATCATAACTATTGGTTATAAGGGAACTTTACCAGTAAAGTTCTGTCTAAAGCTGGAGGTACTTAAGATGACTGATAGCGGGCAGAAATGTCGCTATTTTCGTCCTAAATTATTAAGCTTTTGAGCTCTTTAATTGGGTTTTTATTGAAGAAATCTAAAATAATTTACTATTTTGTCTTTAGGAGCATTTTATGGATTTTTGGTGGAAAAAGGCCCAAAAATGAGCAATCTAAGCCTAAAATCCAACCATGGGTCAATGGGGGAGCCCAAAAAGTCAACCATGAAGAAAAGATCCAAAAAAGAATTGAAGTTGGCCCAAGATTCAAGCCCAAATCCGCGCCTACTGGTCTGGAAACTGCACAGCGTCGAGACGCTGTGGGGACAGCGTCCATTTTTTGGCAGACAAGTTGGGTGACGTCACAGCATCGCGACGCTGTCCCTATTCCAGGCCTATAAATAGACCCCCTTGGTGCCCATTTTTCTCATCAATCAATTCTCCATCCCTTCCTTCCTTTCCTTCCTTGGCTCTTTTTGAGCCGTCTCTCAAGGCTTTCTAGCCTTTTTGAGAGTTAGTAGTGGGAAAATTTTGGGGAGCTTTTGGGAGCACTCTAGGAGGCTCAGGACGTGCTCGGAGGGACTCCAAGCGCTAGCGACGGGGTCTTCGGCGGTCATTTCCTTTCCTTTTATTTTGCTCTAATTTATGCTTTCTATTGTATATCTTGTGGATATTATAGCCATGTATAGCTAAACCCCAATTTGGGGTCTTGAAATGAAAATACATAGTTAAATGTTATTATAATAGCCTATCTCTTGCCTTTTTTACTAATTATTTGTATGGATGCTCGTAATGCTGTATGCAATCTGGCCAATTGTATATTGATCCGATTCTTAATGGAAACTCGACGGAGAGAAATTAGGATAGATAATAATTCATGCAACTGGTTTAATTGCCCGTCGTGACAACGAGATTAGTTGATTAAACTTAGATTCCAATAATGAATCAGAGTGTAATAATTAACGTGTTTTAATGTCGCTGATGACATTTAGGTTGTTAAAATGAATTAATTATAATTTGGGGAAACTAATAGGAGATCCTATGTGATTAACGGAGATTCTAGGATTATAATTAGTTGGGCAATGAGATAGGATAATTATAATAATTATTTAGCTATTAATTAATTTTCAAGACCCCGCTTCTCACTCAAAACTCTTTCTCCATATTTTTTTTTATTTCTTGATTGATCAATTTGATTTCCTTAATAGCTTTATTTAATTTTAAATTCATTTTTTGTTTCATGATTTGGTCCCTAGATATTATTTCGCCCAAGTATTTTTAGTGTTCAAGAATTAACTGTTTTGCTTAATATCGCTTCACCTACTTGTGGATTCGATACTCGGAATATTTCCATTTTATATTACTTGCAGCTCGTGCACTTGCGGTATTGCGGTGTGGCAACAAGCTTTTGGCGCCGTTGCCGGGGAGGTTTGATTTTTAAGCAAAATAATTTTTTTCTTGACATTAAAAAGAATGGGATAAATAGTAATTTAGGTTGTAAATATTTTTTGTTTGTGAATATTTTATTTTATTTTTTTTTTCTCTTGGATTGTTTGGGAGTGTTGCATGCGAAGAGATAAGGTGGTTAAATTGTTTCCTCTAGATCTTGAAATGAACAAGACTCTTAGAACCCTTCGTAGAGAGAAAAGATTAACGGAAGCAATGGTCCACCAACAAGAAGACCAAAGCAATAAGAGATTTTCTGTAGCCAGTTCTCCCAATCGAGAATTCAGGCATCGTTTACGCCCCGATTCAAGAAAATAATTTCGAATTAAAGACGGGACTGATCCAGATGGCGCGAGACAATTCTTTTAAGGGACATCCATCGGAGGATCCACATTCGCATCTGCAATCATTCTTGGAGATATGCGGGACAGTAAAGATGAATGGAGTTCCGGCCGACGCGATAAGATTAAGGTTATTCCCATTTTCTCTTCAAGATAAGGCAAAAGATTGGCTTGAATCAGTCGAGACGGGTAGTATCATCACATGGGACGAGCTTGTCTAGGCATTCCTGACAAAATTTTTCCCTCCTGCCAAGACTACAAAGCTCCGGACAGAGATCGGAACATTCAGACAGATGGACGAGGAGCAACTATATGAGGCATGGGAGAGATATAAAGAGATGCTTAGGCGATGTCTGCAGCATGGCTATCCAGATTGGCTCCAGGTGTAGTTATTTTACAATGGACTGAATCCTTCTACCAAGACGGTTCTAGATACATCAGCGGGTGGGAGTTTTCTATCCAAGACATTGACGGAAGCCAAGGATCTTTTGGAGGAAATGGCAGCGACCAGTTACCAGTGGCCGACTGAAAGTGGGATAATTTCCAAGAAGGCTGGCATTTATGAAATAGATGAGTCAAGTTCTCTGAAAGCATAGATGGCATCGTTGACAAATGCACTGTATAAGCTTACATCATCTGAGGTAGTCAAGTCGATCTCCACCTTAGCTGAAGGATACTCAAAGAAGGAAAATCAAGATGTCGAAGAAGTTCAGTATGTGGGAAATAGATCATTCACTCAAGGCGTACCGAACTTCTACCACCCAAGTCTGCGCAATCATGATAACTTTTCGTATTCAAACACCAAGAACGTATTACAGCCACCGCCAGGATTTGCTTCATCAAGTGTTCCAGAAAAGAAAAGCAACTTGGAGGAGATGGTGTCCATGTTTATCAAGGAACAGAAGGTTTTAAATGTGAATCTCCAGACAGTGGTTAATAACCACGACACAACTCTTAAAAATATGGAAGTGCAGATAGGTCAGATCGCTTCAGCAGTTAACGCCCTTCAGAAAGGGAAGTTTCCAAGCGACACTGAAACCAATCCTAGAGAGCAGTGCAAGATGGTGACACTGAGAAGTGGTAGACATCTGGAGGTCAGTTCAGAGAAGAAGCTGAAGAAAGAAGAGAAGAGCAAGGATGAAGATGGAAGGGCTAAGGCACAAAAAGGCTCCTCTGAAAGGTCCCAACATCGTCCTAACTCTATTGATTTTGATTGTGATTTTACTAACTCTTTTGCATGATCAAAGAAAGATGAAAAACAAAAAGAAAAGTTGAATGAGGAAGAAGTAGTCCCGTGCAACCACCATGATAGAGGATCACACATTAGCCCGCCCAAGAGGAGGGGCGAATGTCCTACCTTTGATTACAGGGAGTTACCTTTTCCTCCTCATTTTAAAAATGTTAAATTGGATGAACAGTTTAAAAAATTCCTAGAATATTTAGAAAGTTATCTGTGAACATTCCGTTAGTAGATGCTTTGTATAATATGCCTAATTATGGGAAGTTCATGAAAGAGATGTTATCTAGGAAGAAAATTTTGAACAAAGAAGTTTTTAGGTTGTCTGAAAACAGTAGCACCATAGTGTTAGGAAAGATGCCTTCGAAACAAAAGGACCTAGGGAGTTTTACTGTTCCCTGTATTATAGGAGAAGTATCTTTCGATAGGGCTTTGTGTGACTTAGGTGCTAGTATAAATTTGATGCCCTATTCTTTATACAGGAAGATTGGTTTGACAGGTCTGGAAGACATCGATATCACCCTCCAGCTTGCTGATAGATCGATCACCCAACCGATGGATATTGTGGAGGACGTGCTGGTGAAGGTCAACAAATTCCTCTTCCCTGTAGATTTTGTGGTGCTTGACATGCAAGAAGACAAAGAGGTACCCATCATCTTAGGCAGACCTTTCTTAGTCACAGGTAAGGCTGAGATTAGCGTGCATACTTGTAAGTTAACCTTAAATGTGGATGATGAAAAGGTCGTTTTCAGTATTTTTGGACAGAATGAGTCTGTATGTAGTTTGCATACATGTTTTTCAATTGATCCAGAATATCTGACTGACGATGATGAAGAGGTAGAATATAATCTTGGCCTAGGATTAGGAGATGCACCTATGAATGATGGGAATTTTAATCCTAATGCATTTTTTGATGACCCTCTGTTTGAAAATGAGTTGATTGATATTGAAATGCCTGCTTTTGAAAATGAGTTGGAATTACCTGCTTTTGAGAATGAAATTGATTTGCCTGATTTTGAGAATGAGCTTGATATACCTGCGTTAGATGATTTGCATGCTTTGAATGGAGAGGATTACTTGATAGATTGAAATTTTGAGTCTGATCATGACATTGCTGAATCTATCGAGTCTGATCCTGACATTGTTGAGTATATAAAGTCGGAGCCTGAGATTGTTGATAGTTTTAATTCGGGTCCTGATGATGTGGATAGTATAGAATCTGATCCCAATATGATTGAATTCTTTGATTCTTCTGATGATGAGTCATATGATAGCTTGGTTGAATCATTTTTAAATACTGAGTCTCAGGCATCTCATGAGCATTTAGATTTTGCATCTGATGAATGGATAGGCATATTTGATAGGCCATCCTTTGATCCTAGACCAGTACATATCATGACGATGGATGACTCTGTGAATAACTGTTTTGTGAATAGAGACTTAGAAAAGAGATTTGATGCTGTTAAATATTTTTTGAAATGTTATTATGACAATCTCTTTAGTGATGACGGGCCAGGGGAAAGTTTTTTTTCTCCCCTGTTTGCAGTTTGTAATTCGGTGCGCGATTTTCTTCAAGGCCCGGAGGACGATGAAATTTTTTATTTCGAGCCGCTGTGAGCCTGCCGAGCCTCGTCTAGCTAAATACGTTAAAGAAAGCGCTGCTTGGGAGGCAACCCAAGGATTTAAAGTTTAGGTAGTTTTTGCGGTAAATAATTTTACGTGCTTCGTGATCCAATTTGGTTTTGCAGGATCACCTTAGCAAGTCCCAAAGCTCCAAGATTCCCATTTTCTGGATCCAAAGGAAGAGGATGAATTGCTCCTAACTCAGGGAAGTCTCAGTATCCCTTTTTATGCTTTATTATTTGTAAACATTGGGGACAATGTTTAGTTTAAGTTTGGGGGGGGGGGAGGCTTTCGCTGTGTTGAGGTTATCTAAATTCTGTTGGATGCATGAGTAGATAGCCATGATAGCCGAGGATGTGATTTTAGAAGTTTTGGGAGAGAATGGTTTATATGTTGTGGAATCTGGGAGCATAGCAGAAATTGTGAAATTTTAAAAATTTTTTATACTTAGTTTTAATGTTTAAAGCATGCAATAGACTTTTTTTTAAAAAAAAAAACTTGCAATAGACTTATCTTATGACATCTTTGAAAATCTAGATTTTTATTATGATTTTTAAAGTTTGTTGTCACCCCGATAGGCTTAGTTTCTAACACTAGGAGTTCATGCTTGACTGTTTTAAGAACTAGGTAGAAAAAATGTTATGCCTGCTGAGAGAAAATGTAACAAAAGAAAAGAGAGAAAAAGAAAAAATCTATTGAAAAAGAAAATTTTTGCTTGCACAAAAGAAAAAGACTAGGGGTAAAAAGACTATGGGTAAAAAGAGCTACCTACGGTGTGATCAGTTAGGCCAACCAGAGAATAAAATTCAGGTTAAGGGTCCTTGCATCGTAGTGTGAAAGCTAGTACGACTAGATATAAAAATGCAAGTTTGGGGGAGTAGCAAAAGAAAAAGAAAGTGAAAAATATTTATGAGTTTAGCTCCCCCATGAAAAAGAAAAAAGTCAGGCGCCCTAGTTTCTTTTTTTTTTTTGCATGATAGTAGAACTCTGACCTATTAGGGACTCTTAGCCAGTGTAGGGGGAAAACAAATGGAGAAAGCCATAAGACTAATCTAGGTTAGTAAAAGAATCATTAGATAAGTCTTGAGCATGCTATTCATTAATCTTAAGTTCAAACTCTTTTAAGATTTCTTCATGAGTATGTGGTGCTTGCTTATTCCACTTGCATGTTTTCAATTTTAGCTTAAAAGTTCCAAAATCATTGAGGCTTGAGTGATTCTATTTCATGCATCTTTCGAATTTATTTTGCTCGGGACTAGCAAAAGCTTAAGTTTGGGGGTGTGATAGGGGCAGAAATGTCGCTATTTTAGTCCAAAATTATTAAGCTTTTGAGCGCTTTAATTGTGTTTTTATTTAAGAAATCTAAAATAATTTACTATTTAGTCTTTAGGAGCATTTTATGTTTTTTGGTGGAAAAAGGCACAAAAATGAGCAATCCAAGCCTAAAATCCAACCATGGGTCAATGAGGGAGCCCAAGAAGTCAACCATGAAGAAAAGATCCAAAAAAGAATTGAAGTTGGCCCAAGATTCAAGCCCAAATCCACGCCTACTCGTCTGGAAACCGCACAGCGTCGAGACGCTGTGGGGACAGCGTCCATTTCTTGGCAGACAAGTTGGGTGACGTCACAGCGTCGCAACGCTGTGCCGATAGCGTCGCGACGCTGTCCCTATTCTGGGGCTATAAATAGACCCCCTTGGTGCCCATTTTTCTCATCAATCAATTCTCCATCCTTTCGTTCCTTTCCTTCCCTGGCTCTTTTTGAGCCTTCTCTCAAGGCTTTCTAGCCTTTTTGAGAGTTAGTAGTGGGAAAATTTTGGGGAGCTTTTGGGAGCACTCTAGGAGGCTCAGGACGTGCTCAGAGGGACTCCAAGCGCTAGCGACGGGGTCTTCGACGGTCATTTCCTTTTCTTTTATTTTGCTCTAATTTATGCTTTCTATTGTATATCTTGTGGATATTGTAGCCATGTATAGCTAAACCCCAATTTGGGGTCTTGGAATGAAAATACATAGTTAAATGTTATTATAATTGCCTATCTCTTGCCCATTTTACTAATTATTTGTATGGATGCTCGTAATGCTGTATGCGATCTGGCCAATTGTATATTGATCCGATTCTTAATGGAAACTCGATGGAGAGAAATTAGGATAGATCATAATCCATGCAACTGGTTTAATTGCCCGTCGTGACAACGGGATTAGTTGATTAAACTTAGATTCCAATAATGAATCGGAGCGTAATAATTAACGTGTTTTAATGGCGCTAAGGACACTTAGGTTGTTAAAATGGATTAATTATAATAAGGGGAAACCGACAGGAGATCCTATGTGATTAACGGAGATTCTCGGATTATAATTAGTTGGGCAGAGATAGGATAATTGTAATAATTATTTAGCTATTAATTGATTTTCAAGACCCCGCTTCTCACTCAAAACTCTTTCTCGATATTTTTTTTTATTTCTTGATTCATCAATTTGATTTCCTTAATCATTTTATTTAATTTTAAATTCATTTTTTGTTTCATGATTTGGTCCCTAAATATTATTTCGCCCAAGTATTTTTAGTGTTCAAGAATTAACTGTTTTGCTTAATATCACTTCACCTCCCTGTAGATTCGATACTCGGAATATTTCGTTTTATATTACTTGCGGCCCGTGCACTTGCGGTATTGCGGTGTGGATACAATGACGGTTTACGAAACACCTGCTACCTGGGAACTGAGCTGGAACTTGAGTTGAATTAACCATAGTTATATTAGCATGCAATGTCTCTAGGTTATTAAAAGTGTTTAATCCACCTAGACATTAGAGAAAAGACCTATATATATAAAAGTTATATACATGCATAGACTTAGACAGATTCACTTAGCCGGAAATTATAAATATACTTGGTGGGAGGAAATATGTCAAAACAAGATTTTCATAAATCAAGTTTGCTCTCACGTCCTCAAAAGTTCACAACGTGAGGTCCATGCTTGGCCTCGAGTCACCCTGGGAGTGACCCCCTACGGATGGTGTTTGCATGGATTAATATCAAGGTGAATGAGGGAGTATTTTATAGTAAGTGGGAGTAGGACATGTGTCAACGTATCCTACGGTCTCCTCCATTAGGTTGCACCGTGAGATCCCCATGATCTGCCTGCGAGTCGCCCTAGGAGCGATCACCCTACGGAGGGCTTGATCATGGGAGTCGGAACAACGCAAACTCTAGAAATGAATAGGGTTTCTTAGGTCCATTTCCAACTTTGACTTTCCCTATGGTAGCATTGTTGGGGCCGACCTCTAAGATCTGAAAAATGGAGGGTCACACTAATTTAAGGTGTTAATAATCTCCTGACCGGAAAAATGGTAGCTAAGAACTATTGGAATATGAGTTATTCTGGGAATAGTGATTGACTGAGATTGTCTCAATTCAGAGGAGGAGTAGCTGACTGCCCTACTGTAGTTGTTGCTCTAAACCTCTGAAGTATCGTTGCAAAAATGAATGTTTATTCTATGGGTCGATCATTACTTTTGCTAAATTGATTGGATTAAAATAATAATATTATTTTGTGTAATGGGTTAATGTAACAATGCTTATTAAGTTAATTTGTTTGTTCTCAGCAATGAAACATTCTTTGTATGCCTCTAATAACGCCAATTGCAAAACTGGTATTTCTAATACAAATAAGAAAAGGAACTTAAACACTAAATGCGTGGAATAGGTCTTAACTGAGGACGGTCCTCAAGCCCATATGTCTAATTCATCTGAAATTGTTCATGATGAATATGACATAGACTGCTTAGCACGTCTCAATGAAAATAAATTTGACTTATTGATCATTTAAACATGTATAGTGGAAAATGATGATACAGCCTGGATCCTTCATTCAGGTGCCACTCATCACGTATGCTCTTCCTTTGAGGGAATGAGCTCCTGGCAACAGTTAGATGCTGGGGAAATGACTCTCAGAGTTGGAACTGGGGAGCTCATTTCAGCTAAAGTAGTGGGAGATATTAAAATGTTCTTCTCCAGGGAATGCTATATGTTATTAGATAACGTATATATAGTTCCCAAAATAAAAAAGAAATTTGATTTCTATTTCTTGTTTGCTAGAACAAGGGTATTCAGTGTCCTTTTCAGTGAATGAAGCTTTCATTACTAAAAGGGGTGCTGATATATGTTCTGCAAAGATGGAGAACAATTTGTATGTCTTAAGACCAATAGAGTCTAGGGCTATTTTGAACAATGAAATGTTTAAAACAGCTGAGACTCAACCAAAAAGGCAAAAAGTTTATCAAAGTACCTATCTTTGGCACTTAGGACTTGGCCAAATAAATCTCAATAGGATTGGGAGTTGGGTTAAGAACGGACTTCTAAGCCAGTTAGAAGATGGTACTTTACTTCCATGTGAGTCATGTCTCGACGGTAAGATGACCAAACGACCTTTTACTGGAAAAGGTTATCGTGCCAAGGAGCCCTTAGAACTCGTACATACGGATCTCTGTGGTCCAATGAATGTAAGAGCTCGAGGAGGGTATGAATATTTCATCTCTTTTATAGATGATTATTCAAGGTATGGTTATTTATACCTAATGAGTCATAAGTCTGAAGCCCTTGAAAAGTTAAAGGAGTGCAGGACTGAAGTTGAGAACTTGTTAGGTAAGACCATTAATACACTTCAATCTGATCGAGGTGGAGAGTATTTGGACTTAAAATTCAAGAACTATTTGATAGAACATGGAATCTCGTCCCAACCTCAGCACCAGGTACACCTCAGCAGAATGGTGTATCTGAAAGGAGAAACAGAACCTTGTTAGACATGGTTCGATCTATGATGAGCTATGCTTAGTTGCCTAGTTCTTTTTGGGATTATGCAGTAGAGACTGCAATTTATATTTTGAATGTTGTTCCCTCAAAGAGTGTTTCTGGAACACCATTTGAGCTCTGGAAAGGGCGTAAAGCTAGTTTACATCATTTCAGAATTTGGGGCTGCCCTGCACATGTGTTAGTCGCAAACCCAAAGTAATTGGATTCACGTTCAAAATTATGCCTATTCGTAGGCTACCCAAAAGAAACAAGAGGTGGATACTTCTTCGATCCACAAGAAAATAAAGTGTTTGTATCGAAAAATGCTACTTTCTTGGAAGAAGACAACGTTAGAGAACACAAACCACGCAGTAAAATTGTGTTAAGTGAACTTTCTAGTGAAGTTACAAATGAATCAACAAGAGTTGTTGATGAGGCTGGACTTTCAACAAGAGTTGTTGATGAGCCCAGTTCAGAGGTTGGACCTTCAACAAGAGTTGTTGATGAGCCCAGTACATCTGGTCAAGCCCATCCTTCTCAAGAGTTGAGAATGTCTCGACGTAGTGGGAGGGTTGTTATTCAACCTGAACGCTATATGGGTTTAGCAGAAACTCCAGCTGTCATACCTGATGATGGGGTTAAGGATCCATTGACCTTTAGACAGACAATGAATGATGTGGATCATGACCAGTGGGTCAAAGCTATGGACCTAGAGATGGAGTCTATGTACTTCAATCAAGTCTGGGATCTTGTAGACCAACTTGAAGGGGTAAAACCCATAGGGTGCAAATGGATCTACAAGAGGAAACAAGACGTAGTTGGGAAAGTACAGACTTTCAAAGCTCGACTGGTGGCAAAGGGTTATACCCAAAAGGAAGGGGTGGACTATGAAGAAACCTTCTCCCCAGTTGCCATGTTAAAGTCGATAAGGATACTCTTGTCCATTGCCACGTTTTATGATTATGAGATTTGGCAAATGGATGTCAAGACTGCTTTTCTGAATGGCAATCTTGAAGAGAACATCTTTATGTCTCAACTAGAGGGGTTCATTGCTTAAGGTCAGGAGCAAAAAGTTTGCAAGCTTAGACGATCCATTTATGGGTTGAAGCAAGCTTCCAGATCTTGGAATATAAGGTTTGACACTGCTGTCAAATCTTATGGCTTTGACAAGAACGTTGATGAGCCTTGTGTTTACAAAAGGATTATCAACAGTTCAGTAGCTTTTTTGGTGTTGTATGTAGATGATATTCTTCTCATTCGGAATGATGTAGAATATCTAGTTGACATTAAAAAATGGCTATCGACTGAGTTCCAAATGAAAGATCTGGGTAAAGATCAGTATGTTCTAGGGATTCAAATTATCAGGAATCGTAAGAACAGAACGTTAGCCCTGTCTCAAGCATCGTATATAGACAAGATGTTGTGTAGATATATGATGCAGAATTCCAAGAGGGGTTTACTACCCTTCAGGCATGAAGTTCATTTGTCTAAGGAACAGTGTCCTAAGACACCTCAAGAAATTGATGATATGAGACGGATCCCATATGCTCCAGCTGTAGGCAATCTTATGTATGTCATGTTGTGTACTAGGCCTGACATTTGCAATGCAGTTGGGATAGTCAGCAGCTACCAGTCCAATCCAGGGTTAGACCAATGGACTGCAGTTAAAAACAACCTCAAGTATCTTCGGAGAACGAGGGACTATCAGCTTGTGTATGGCTCTAAGGATTTGATCCTTATAGGATACACAGACTCTGACTTTCAGACTAATAAGGATTCTAGGAAATCCACATTAGGGTCAGTATTTACCCTCAACGGGGGAGCTGTAGTCTGGCGTAGCATCAAGCAAGGATGCATTGCAGACTCCACCATGGAGGTCGAATATGTCGCTGCTTGTGAAGCAGCTAAGGAGGCTGTATGGCTACAAAAGTTCTTTATGGATTTGGAAGTTGTTCCAAATATGAACGTGTCAATAACCCTTTACTGTGATAATAGTGGTGCACTGGCAAATTCTAAAGAACCTCGCAGTCACAAAAGAGGCAAGCACATAGAGCGCAAATATCATCTCATCAGAGAGATCGTGCAACGAGGGGACGTGATAGTCACGAAGGTAGCCTGTGTGCACAATATTGCTGATCCATTTACGAAGGCTCTCACGGCTAAAGTGTTCGAGGGTCATCTAGAGGGTCTAGGTCTGCGAGATATGTACATAGAATAATTTAGGGCAAGTGGGAGAAGTGTAATGGGTATTGTGAATGTCGTAGTTTATTGTATTTGTCTGTATTTGTACTTTTCATGTATTATACAGTATTAATACAAACTACTAGTCCTATTTTAATGATTATTCATTCAATTTTGATTGTTGATGTACATTGCCCACTAGAGTTTTAGTTCAAGTGGGAGTTGTTGGGTTTTATGCCCTAAAACTCGTAGATAGTAAATGAAACAAATTAATCGATCTCAATAAAGCGTTATTTGAGTAATCCAGTAATTTTGTTATTGAATAATCGAGTTTGCATTAATAAACCCTAAATCCAATAAACTAAGATCCAAGGTTGTTTAAATGAAACATGGACTAGTATGTGGGGACATACGGGGATCGGTGTCCAAGTAACAACCTAAAAGGTCTATAGTATAGGGATAAGGCTGGGTACCTTATCCTGGTGACACTATGTGATACGGTCGACCTTCTATTCGATACAGATGCAATGATCCAAAGCATCCATGTAGAAGACATGCGGGTGGGGGTATCCTATGCAATGAGTTTGCATAAGACCGGACCGCAAATTTAATCAGAGTGGTAGTGTTCACAATAGTTCGTGATTATTTCACAAGTAGTTGGTGAATTTAATCAGAGTTGTCATCGAGAGTAAGTAACTTGTTACTATATAAATTAGATTTAGATTTAATATTTTTGTATTATTAGTGTTGACCGCAAAGTGCACGGGCCGCAAGTAATATAAAACGGAAAGTATTCCGAGTATCGAATCCTCAGGGAGTTTGAATTATTTCCATTAAGTACCAAGAACCATCATGTTTTAATTTTATTTAGAATTTCAACTTGAATTGGTAAAGCGAACATAAAAAAAAAACTAACAAAAAGAAACATGCAAGTAAAAAGGAATTTTCCTATCAAAGGGGGCTCGACCTAGGGTGTTAACTAGCTTTCTTGGATTTGTAGCTCCATCACATGGATGTATGTAACTAATAATCTTCAATTTCATAAATCTAGAAGTGATTATAAGCGGATTTCTCTTTCAAGTTCCTCCGCATCTCATACTAACATAACTAATTTATGTGTCCATCTCCTTAGTTAATCATAGTATGACATTAAGCAACTTCATTATCAATTTCTAACAATTCTCTTTCACTCTCGTGTTCCAAGCAATTATTAGCCATGCAATTTGGATCTAATCTAATTTCTCTCTGTCGAGTATCAATTTAGACCAACAAATCAATTAATCCGTGATCAAGAGATTAAAAGCATTAAGAATGAATTGCATAGATGAAATATGAAGAAATTCATTACATAATCCAAGTAATTGCGCTACAATATCCAATTAGCTAGAGTAACGACCCTAGGTCTCAAGATCTACTCACAATTGGGAATAATTTTGCCAAAATGATCTTGATCCATGGGCCTAACTCAAATTAAAATAAGAAATTACAAAGAAGTAAGGAAGAAATAACCGATAAGTTGATCCCAAGTTCCCGCTGCAATCATCTCGAATCCGAGCCTTGGAATCTCGCTCAATTCCTCCTTTTTCCTCACAACTCTTCTCTCTTTTTCTCTCTATTGAGCTAGGGGAGAGCTCCCCAAAAATGGGATGATTTTCACCAAAGGGAAGGGGCCTTTTTATAGGGAAAGGGGCTGGAAATTTCTTGCTGAACAAGTCGGTAGCGTCGAGACGCTACGTCACAGCGTCGCGACGCTCTGACGTCATACTTTCTTGGAGCAGAAGTTGTTGCAGCGTCGCGACGCTACGCAGACAGCGTCGCGACGCTATCGCAATTTTGGAGCGCGCTTTGCTGATCACCTAGCGTCGAGACGCTACGGTCCTAGCGTCGAGACGCTAGGCCTTCTAGAAGCCTTATTTGCGGATTTTTGCCTCCTTTCTTTAATCTTTTGGGCTTTTTGGGCCTCCCACTTTAATTATCTTCTCTTCTTGGACCTTAGGGCTTGGATCTTCAATGATTATTCTTCAAATTGCCCAAAAAGTCTCCAAAAATCATCCAAATTCTCTCAAAATTCCAGTTTTGCTTCCTTGGCTCGGTTTTCTGAAATTTAAACATAAAATAGCATTAAAGTACACAATTCATGCACAAAACTAGCTAAAATTAATAGGAAAATGATGACATTTTTGCATGTCATCACACCCCCAAACTTAAAGTTTTGCTAGTCCCGAGCAAAATAAAGTAATGCATATGAATCATAACTTGCATGCTAACAACTCTATCCTCCATGCTTCTAGCCATGAATGCAAACTATTGAAACAAATAAGTAAGCATGAACAACCATCAAGAAGTTTAAAATCTAATCCTATCCTCCCTTGCAAAAACGAATCATCAACTGCCTTATCACAATTTTTACTAGCCCGGAATCATTTATACACTCCTCCATTCATCTTCCCCCTACACTGGCACTAAAGCTCGCCCGTTTAGCCATCTCACTTATCTAGCAAGTGCTACCTTACTGAGGTGCCCATAATTCTTGGGGCGTCCCCCAAACTTGCTTCTTTTTTTTTTTTTTTTTTTTTTTTTTTTTTTTTTTTTTGAAATCCTTTTAGATGTAGCGCCTTCGTTCTGGCTTGCCAACATTGGTGATGAAAGCATCCAACTACGAGCGCCTCATCTTTCAGGTTGCCGAAGCATGCTCATTTCTTTCTAGCGCTTTCATGCAAAGGCAAACGATGGGTGTCATGAATGCCCCTGGTTACTAACGCTCTCAAGAAAGTGGAGCATTTTTTTTTTTTTTTTTTTTTTGAATCAAAGCATTTCTTTTTCCCAAAGCTCAGTATTACTAACTATTACGCAAGAAAGCTATCTAGACAAACTTTACACCTATCGGAGTGACAACGAACTTCTAAAGCATATAACTTTCATCTAGGCTTTCAAAATCATAATAAAACAAGTGAATCATCATACTTTGCAAGGGATTCAAAGAAAAAATTTTAAATTTTCTTGAATTTAGACATGCTTTCAAATTTGCAGCAATAAGAGAGAATTATGGCTAAAAGCAAATCATCAAACGTCATCATCATCAACATGCATTTAATTAATCATAAGCATCACTTATGCAAAACCTAAGCAGAGCAGATCTCCCCCCCCAAACTTAAAATGTACATTGTCCCCAATGTATGAATATTTAACCAGATAAAGAGAGATTGATACTGCCCTGAAAAAGCGAGAGAATCTGAAACGTCTTGAATTTTCGTCCGAAGAGAGCTAGGCACGAATTCACGAGCTTCCTGCATAAGGATCGATCTCAAAGGAGCATTAGGATCAACACAAAAAACTAAAATGAAATCTTCAAAAAAACTTTAAAAGCTTGGGTTGCCTCCCAAGAAGCGCTTGTTTAACGTCCTGAGCTAGACGGGGCTTGGTCACCCTGGATCGACTAAAATCACTTTTTCTACCTTCCGCTCTTCGAATCCACAATAGTGCTTTACTCTTTGAACATTGACTTTAAAAGTTAACCCTCTGCTATCCATTAACTCAATTGGTCCAAATGGAGATACTTCCTTGACCAAGAATGGACCGGACCATCTTGACTTCAACTTTCCTGGGAACAATCGCAATCGAGAATTGAATAGAAGAACTTGCTGCCCTGGCTCAAAAGAACGTTTTTGAACTATACGATCATGCCATCTTGCCGTTCTTTCCTTGTAGAGCTTAGCGTTTTCGTACGCCTGGTTCCTGAATTCTTCTAATTCGTTAAGCTGCAGTAGTCGATGTTCCCCAGCCTTCTCTGCGTCCAAGTTCAACTTCTTGATAGCCCAGTATGCTTTGTGCTCGAGCTCCACAGGCAGATGACAGGCCTTACCATACACTAATCGATACGGGGATGTACCGATCGGAGTTTTGAAAGCCGTCCTATAGGCCCACAAAGCATCGTCTAGTTTATATCCCCAGTCTTTCCTGTTGATGCGGACTGTCTTCTCCAAGATTTGCTTTATCTCCCTGTTAGAAATCTCAGCTTGACCGTTAGTTTGAGGATGATAAGCAAGAGAAGTCTTATGCTTGACACCATATTTTTTAAGTAATGATTCAAACAATTTATTGCAAAAATGGGACCCTCCATCACTAATTATAGCCCGTGGCGTGCCAAATCTAGTGAAAATATTTTTGTGCAGAAAACGCAACACAACACGTGCATCATTAGTCTTAGTGGCTACTGCTTCTACCCATTTAGAAACATAATCAACTGCAACCAAAATGTACGAGTATCCATTGGAAGAGGGAAAAGGGCCCATAAAATCCATGCCCCACACATCAAAAAGTTCTACTTCAAGAATAGGAGTTAGGGGCATTTCATGGCGTCTAGAAATATTACCTGTCCTTTGGCATCTATCACAAGTTTTCACAAAGGTATAACAATCTTTAAATAAAGTAGGCCAATAAAAACCAGATTGAAGTACCTTTGCTGCAGTACGAGTTGGTCCAAAATGACCACCATAAGGAGAGGCATGACAATCATGTATAATCTTACCTACTTCTTCTGCTGGAATGCACCTTCGAATGATTTGGTCAGAACATACTTTAAAGAGATACGGGTCATTCCACAGGTAAGATTTCACATCATGGAAAAACTTCTTTCTTTTCTGCGCATTCAAGTCAGGAGGTATTTCTTTTCCTGCAAGAAAGTTTACAAAATCGGCGTACCAAGGAAAAGAAGTTTTAACAGCATATAATCTCTCATCTGGAAAAACTTCTTTAATAGGAAAGGTTGCGATATTCTTTTCATGCTCTATCCTAGACAAATGGTCTGCTACCACATTTTCACAACCTTTTCTATCCTTGATCTCATAGTCAAACTCTTGCAATAACAGAATCCATCTTATGAGTCTGGGCTTGGAATCCTTTTTACTACTCAAATAACGAATAGCAGCGTGGTCAGTGTGCACTATAACCTTCGTACCAAGCAAATAGGGCCTAAACTTATCGAAAGCAAATACAACTGCAAGCATCTCTTTTTCTGTAGTGGTGTAATTCTGCTGAGCATTATCTAGAGTTCTACTTGCGTAATATATAGCCCTAAAGAACTTATCTCGTCGTTGCCCTAAGACAGCTCCTAAAGCATAGTGACTAGCATCACACATGATTTCAAACGGTTGACTCCAATCAGGCACAACAATGATCGGTGCGGAAATCAACTTTTCTTTTAGAAGGTTAAATGCTAGCAAACATTCTTTTGAAAACACAAATGGAGCATCCTTTTCAAGCAATTGGCACAGGGGTTTAGCAATTTTTGAAAAATCTTTTATAAAACGCCTATAAAACCCTGCATGGCCTAAGAAACTACGAACTCCTTTGACATTGATGGGCGGAGGAAGTTGTTCAATAGCGGAAATTTTGGCTTTATCAACCTCCAAACCTCTTTCAGACACCTTGTGGCCTAAAACTATCCCTTCTTTTACCATAAAATGGCATTTTTCCCAATTTAAAACAAGGTTAGTCTCTTGGCATCTTTGTAAAACACGAGAGAGATTATGTAAACAGTTATCAAATGACGAACCGAAAACAGAAAAATCATCCATAAATACCTCCATAATCTCTTCTACAAAGTCTGAAAATATGGCCATCATACAACGTTGAAAGGTAGCTGGAGCATTACATAGTCCAAATGGCATACGCCGGAAAGCATAAGTACCATAGGGACACGTGAATGTTGTTTTCTCTTGGTCTTCAGGTGCTATCGCAACTTGATTATAGCCCGAGTAACCGTCAAGAAAACAATAATACGGATACCCAGCTAGCCTATCAAGCATTTGATCAATAAAAGGGAGAGGGAAATGATCTTTTCTGGTGGCTTTGTTTAACTTCCTATAATCTATACACACACGCCAACCGGTGACTGTCCTAGTAGAAATGGATTCATCTTTCTCATTCTTAATAACAGTCATTCCCCCTTTCTTAGGCACAACTTGAACGGGACTCACCCAAGGGCTGTCAGATATAGCATATATAATTCCTGCATTTAATAATTTTAACACCTCGGCTTTTACCACTTCGTTCATTGCTGGATTTAATCTCCTTTGGTGTTCTACTGTAGGATTAAAGGTATCTTCCATTAAGATTTTATGCATGACAATTGAAGGACTAATACCCTTAATATCACTAATAGACCATCCTAAGGCAGATTTATGCTTTTTCAAAACATCCAACAATTTTTCCTCTTCTTCTTTACTTAAATCAGCAGAAATGATAACGGGAAAAGTAGAAGAGTCTCCTAAGAAAGCATAACGTAGGTGGGCAGGCAATTGTTTTAATTCAGGGGAAGGGACATCAACTTGAGCACAGATATCTAATGATAAAGTTTCTTCCCTTCCTAAAGATCTATCAATTAAGGCATTTTCCTGATCAACATCTAGTAATTCATCCCCGAACATGTCAGGCATGCTTATTTCATAATGATCGACAGGAGACTCTGACTCTACACATGCATTGATAATAGTGTCAACTGAATCAATCGAAAAGCAGGAACTAACCTCTTCTGGATGTTTTAATGCATTAAAAAGGTTGAACACTACCTCGTCGTCTTCTACTCTGAGAGTCAGGGTTCCTTTCTGTACCTCAATTAGAGCACGAGCGGTTGCCAAAAATGGTCTCCCAAGAATGATGGGGACTTCGGGGTCTTCTTCCATGTCTAACACTACGAAGTCTGCAGGGAATATGAATTTGTCAACGTTGACCAGAACATCCTCTAACACACCTTTAGGGTATGTCATCGAACGATCTGCCAATTGCAGAGCAATTGTAGTTGATTTTAGTTCCCCCAAACCGAGTTTCCTGTAAACACTGAAAGGCATTAGGTTAATACTTGCCCCTAAGTCACATAAAGCTTTTTTAATAAACAAACTTCCAACAGTACAAGGAAGGGTGAAACTCCCTGGATCTTTTAATTTTGGTGGTAGATGTTTTTGGATGATGGCACTACACTCTGCTGTCATATTTACTGTCTCATGGTTCTCGAATTTCTTTTTCTTTGACAATATTTCCTTCATAAACTTGGCATAGTGTGGCATCTGTTCCAAAGCATCAGCAAAAGGAATGTTAATATGGAGCTGTTTAAAAATATCAAGAAACTTTGAAAATTCAGCATCCAACTTTTTCTTTTGAAATCTCTGAGGATAAGGAATCTGGTTAAGAACTAAAGGAATAGAATCAGAAGACTTATCTGGCACTGATGGTGCTGACTCTTCCTCTGGTTTGCTTTTATCTTCCTCATCCACTGTCCTTCTAGTGATTGGCTTTGTTTCTTCCTTTCTTTCAATTTCTCTTAACTGTTTCCCACTTCTGAGAGATATGGCAGGGCATTGTTCTTGTGGGTCCATGGTGACGATATTGGATAAATTTCCTTGCTGGATTTCCTTCATAAATATTGTCATTTGATCTATTTTTGCTTCCATCTTATTAATGACAATATCTTGCTTTTCTACTCTGGCTTGCATTATTGAGACTGCTTTTTGAATATTTTCATTTAAATTCCTAGTCTCATTTATGAAGCTTCCTAGCATTTCCTCTAAAGGGTTTTTCATTTCCTCAGGCGTAGGCTCCTCTTTTATTTCAGCTTTAGGCGAACTTGGAATTTCTGATCCTGTGAGCTTGGCTAGGGCCTTGGTTAGAGCTTCGACTTGCAACCTTAAGGTACCCACTTCTTCAATACCGCATGGTTTTTCCTTAATTTTGGACTCTGGTTGCCATTGGTAACTTGTCAAGGCCAACTCTTCTACTAGGGTTCGTGCATCTTTGACAGTTTTGGCTAAAAAGTTTCCTCCAGCCGCAGTGTCAAGAATTGTCTTTGAATCCCTATTTAACCCACTGTAAAAAAATTGAATTTGAAGCCAATCAGGGTATCCATGTTGTGGGCACTTTCTTAACAAATCCTTATATCTTTCCCAAGTTTCATATAATTGCTCTTCCTCTAATTGTTGAAATTTTCCAATTTCAGCTCTAAGCTTGGTAATTTTTTCTAATGGAAAAAATTTTGCAAGAAAGGCTTTGACTAAATCATTCCATCCAAGGACACTATTTGAGGTTAACGAATCTAACCAATCTCTAGCTCTATCTTGTAAAGAAAATGGAAACAATTGCAAACGAATAGCGTCAGAGCTAACTCCTCCTATTTTTACTGTTCCACAGATATCCAAAAATAATCTTAGGTGATTGTGTGGATCTTCTGATGGATGGCCTTTGAAAGCGTTCTCTCTCACCATTTGAATGAGACTAGCTTTGAGCTCAAAATTATCGTCAGTGACTGGTTCGTAAGCTATTCCAGAATAGTTTAATGGAAATTCAGGCAAGAAATAATCTCGGATTGCTTTGTCTTCTGCCATGATTAAATCTCAAAAGAACAGATTATCCACCTTATAACTCCTCAAATTTTGCCACAACTTCTTAAACTAAAAATTTAAAATGCAAAAATAAAATTTCTAAATTAAAATCAAACACTTAATCCTCAATATTAACGAAAAAAAAAAATTACAAATTCCCCGGCAACGGCGCCAAAAACTTGTTGACCGCAAAGTGCACGGGCCGCAAGTAATATAAAACGGAAAGTATTCCGAGTATCGAATCCTCAGGGAGTTTGAATTATTTCCATTAAGTACCAAGAACCATCATGTTTTAATTTTATTTAGAATTTCAACTTGAATTGGTAAAGCGAACATAAAAAAAAAAAACTAACAAAAAGAAACATGCAAGTAAAAAGGAATTTTCCTATCAAAGGGGGCTCGACCTAGGGTGTTAACTAGCTTTCTTGGATTTGTAGCTCCATCACATGGATGTATGTAACTAATAATCTTCAATTTCATAAATCTAGAAGTGATTATAAGCGGATTTCTCTTTCAAGTTCCTCCGCATCTCATACTAACATAACTAATTTATGTGTCCATCTCCTTAGTTAATCATAGTATGGCATTAAGCAACTTCATTATCAATTTCTAACAATTCTCTTTCACTCTCGTGTTCCAAGCAATTATTAGCCATGCAATTTGGATCTAATCTAATTTCTCTCTGTCGAGTATCAATTTAGACCAACAAATCAATTAATCCGTGATCAAGAGATTAAAAGCATTAAGAATGAATTGCATAGATGAAATATGAAGAAATTCATTACATAATCCAAGTAATTGCGCTACAATATCCAATTAGCTAGAGTAACGACCCTAGGTCTCAAGATCTACTCACAATTGGGAATAATTTTGCCAAAATGATCTTGATCCATGGGCCTAACTCAAATTAAAATAAGAAATTACAAAGAAGTAAGGAAGAAATAACCGATAAGTTGATCCCAAGTTCCCGCTGCAATCATCTCGAATCCGAGCCTTGGAATCTCGCTCAATTCCTCCTTTTTCCTCACAACTCTTCTCTCTTTTTCTCTCTATTGAGCTAGGGGAGAGCTCCCCAAAAATGGGATGATTTTCACCAAAGGGAAGGGGCCTTTTTATAGGGAAAGGGGCTGGAAATTTCTTGCTGAACAAGTCGGTAGCGTCGAGACGCTACGTCACAGCGTCGCGACGCTCTGACGTCATACTTTCTTGGAGCAGAAGTTGTTGCAGCGTCGCGACGCTATCGCGATTTTGGAGCGCGCTTTGCTGATCACCTAGCGTCGAGACGCTACGGTCCTAGCGTCGAGACGCTAGGCCTTCTAGAAGCCTTATTTGCGGATTTTTGCCTCCTTTCTTTAATCTTTTGGGCTTTTTGGGCCTCCCACTTTAATTATCTTCTCTTCTTGGACCTTAGGGCTTGGATCTTCAATGATTATTCTTCAAATTGCCCAAAAAGTCTCCAAAAATCATCCAAATTCTCTCAAAATTCCAGTTTTGCTTCCTTGGCTCGGTTTTCTGAAATTTAAACATAAAATAGCATTAAAGTACACAATTCATGCACAAAACTAGCTAAAATTAATAGGAAAATGATGACATTTTTGCATGTCATCAATTAGCCTTAATATAAATCTAGAATAGTTCTAAGTTTATTGCCAATGTATTGGAATTTTAGATTAAACAAAAAAAATTAATTACAAATCGGTCACAATCACGCTTCCGCTTTACGGAATTACGGAATTCCAATCCTTCAGAAGTGACTTATTTCATGGTCCAGTCTTATGCAAACTCATTGCATAGGACGCCCCCACTCGCATGTCTCCACATGAACGATTTAGGCTCAAAAACCTCTTCAGCTGGCTGCTCTCTATTGGCCTCGGTTAGGCCTTCCTCAGAATGCGACCCAGATGCGGTCGCATTTTGGCCTTCTACTTCTTTTTCTAAATTTTCTTCTCTTGGCCCCTGTTGGACCTCTTCTTCTACCCTTCCTTGCAACACATTAGCCTCACTTTGAGCTCTGTGGAGTGGCTCAAAGGCTGCAAGGAAGTCTTCAGCTTCCTTCCTTCTCTTTTCGTCTTCTTTTATTTCTTCCCTTCTCTTTTTCTCTTCCTCAAATAGCTGCAAATCCATAGCTGCCCTCCTGAGGTTTTCCTCATATTTTCTCTCTTCCTCAGCTTCTAAGGCCCTCTTGGCCTCTTGCCCTTCTTCTCTTTTTCTTCTCTCATCTTTCTCATCTCTTTCCTTTGCAAACTTATCCTCTTCAGCCAACTTTGATTTTCCTTCTCTCTCTCCGCTTCAACCTCTTTCAAAGCGTCCTAGTCAGCCTTGTACCCCTCTGCAATCTTAAGAGCCTTTGCCACTGCTTGGCGGATTATTCCTTCGAATACATTGGTCGGCATATTTGCGATTTTCAGGGGATGAATTTCAAGCTGCTTTTCAGACACATTTTTCTTTGGGCTCTTATTCCTTGCGCTGTAATCAACCATGGGTTTGGTCCTGCAAGATAGAGAGGTGTTAGTTGAAGGTTCGGAAACCATACCTATTTAAGCTTCTCCTTGCCGAGAGCTTTCAGCTGCCTTGACGGCCTTTTCTTCGTCTTGCCGATTCCCTTCTTCTTTAAGGGCAGCTCTTCTCTTGGCACCCATCTCTCGGATCATCTCAACCCACTCCCGTGAACGTTTTCTGAATTGTTGAGTGGGAGGTTTTTGGGTTTGGTGGACAGCAGCGGCGCGCGTGAACCATCTTGGTGGAGATGAGCTCGACATCTCCCTCGAACTAGTCGGCATTGTCGAAGAGGATGGAGCTGGAGCGTTGGGCGCTCGGTTCACGACCGCCGGCGAGAATCCCGTGGGTCTCGTCCTTCGCGTGCCTTGCATGTGTGCTTTGGGGTTCTCTTCTTACCGTCGGCTTCTTCCTTCAGCTTCGTGGATCGATCGTGCACTCTGAGATCGAGTGTTTTTGCGTGAGGATGATGATCCTTGCGTGTTCTTCATCTTTGCTGAGTGTGGGTCTTGCGGTTTCACGATGGAGAGAATATGGAGAGCTTTGGGTTTGACTTGAATGCAAAGGTTGGGTGTTTGGTGAAGAAAAAGAACTTAAGTCAAGCTATTTATACTTTTCTAATTAGTTCACGTGCAGGTCAAACGCAAAAAATCGTGACTCCCTTTTTATTCGGGCAAATGCGATCGCATTCCCAAATACACTGGGAAGAAATGCGGTCGCATTTCACCCAGATTTTCTGCCTTCACTTTTTCTGACTTTTCTCTTTTCCTTTTCATTTTTCCCTTGCTTCCTCATTTTCTCTGAAACACTCACAAACAAGTTAGAAAGCTCACACACTTAATCATGATTTATTCCTATATTTTTCCATTTTCTCATTTTCAAAGAGTTTAAGAAATGTTTCGATCAATTCAACTTCCAAGTAAGTCCCCAGGTAGAGGTGTTCCCTACGGTCAGCTTAAGTACCTTAGCCTAGTCAGAACTTTCCTTAGACAAAGTTCCCTCTTGATCAAAAAATCATTTATTCAAAAACAAACTTGCAATTTTCTCCTTCTTATTTCAAACACCAGACAGAGCTCAACACAATAAAGTGGACTTTTTCAAAACTCCCAGGTAAATCCCCAGGAAAAGGTGTTCCCAATGGTCATCTTAAATAACCTTTCCTAGACAGGATTTTCATAGACAGAGTTTTTACTCTTGTCTAGATATTTTAGAGCTCTAGTCTAGATTATTATTTCATAAACCCAAATAATATACAAAATTTAGTTCAAGGAAGGAGTCATACCAAATCAATTATGGAGACATGGGCTTCTTCATCCTCGAAGCCTCTTCCCAATATGGTTTTATCCTTTGTCCATTTACCTTGAAGTGCATGCCCTGATTATCTGTCAGTATTACAGTCCCATAGTCGAAGATTTTCACTACTTTGAATGGTCCTAACCATCTCGACTTGAGTTTCCCTGGGAATAATTTGAGTCTGGAATTGAAGAGTAACACTTTCTGGCCTTTGTGGAACTCCTTCGGATGAATTCTTCTATCATGCCATCGCTTGACTTTCTCCTTGTAGATTTTTGCATTTTCATAAGAGAAATGTCGAAGCTCTTCCAGCTCGTTAAGCTGCAATTTCCTCTTGATCCCTCATTTTTCCATGTTGAAGTTAAACTTTTTCAATGCCCAATACGCCTTGTGTTCTAACTCGAGTGGCAAATGACATTCTTTCTCGAATATGATGCGGTACGGAGACATTCCTAATGGTGCCTTATATACAGTTCTATGGGCCCATAGTGCTTCATCAAGCCTTAATGACCAATCCTTATGATAACTCTCCAAAAGGGAGTTACTTAGACCTTATTTCTATATTGATTTGCGTGTCTTTTGTGCTTAATAGGGTTGGTTTTAGATAGATATTATATGTTTTAACCCATTTGGAAGAATTGAAGCTTTGGAAATTATTTTGTGCAGAATATGTTGCTAGGCGACTTAAGGGAGAAAAATCTGTGCTGGATCAAAGCTGGGAGCAAAAACTGCCACGTCACAACTCGTTAGCCAATTTAACAAACTAAATTCTGTTAAGCTATTCTCGAATTTATGGAGCAAGGAGAGTCATCCACGTGTCTAGGTCAACCTAATTCAAGCCTTCTATCACTCTATAAAAGGAGATAGCCGCCCAAGTCAAATTCATTCCACTTTTGGGGACGAGTTCATTCTCATTTCCACGTTTGGGAGCCGAATAGAGGAGAGAGATTGGAGACCATCAAGGAAACCATCATTTGCAAGCTGATCAAGGGAATTGATATTTTCTTGTATTATTCTGTAAATATGGATATGCTTACTCAGATTGTAACGTGTGTTTCCATGCATTTTATGAACTAAGTAGCTTTAGGCGTTGGTTAGGGAGCATGTAATTACCGTGCTTCATCTCTAGTAATAAATATTGATTTGATGCATCTTGATTAATTGTTGTGTTCATTTCTATTTTATGCCCGCTTGGCCACCCGGTATGAATACCTCTCTCTAGTTTCAGGGATGATTTAGGGAGTGTGTGGATGTTAATCACACTAGATCATTGTGTATTGGTGAACGCCAGTGACTTAGCTAGGGATAGCTAGTTGCCTAGTGCTTGATCGGTAGTGCTTCATTGGAGTTGAAACATATTCTAAAAAATCCGGAGTTCTAGGAGGAATCCGCTAATAAGACTGCGAGAGTTTTGCATGATCAATAATATTGCTAGAGCATCTTTTAAAACAATTACTAAATCATGACCAGCGCCTGTTTCTAATCTGTCTGTCTATTTGTTTACTTTCTGTTCTGTCATTTCTTTTGCTTCAGCATTCTATAAAATCCAATCATTTTAACCATCTTTGAAACCATTAAAAAGATAAACATAATAGATAAAGTGAAAGCTCATTCAGACCTTGGATTCGATAAATACTTATTACTTGCTGCGGATTGTGTATACTTGCACAGAGTTCTAGAGTCTTTTTATATATTATTTTTACTCACTCTGGAAACCCAACAAGTTTTTGGCGCCGTTGCCGGGGACTTGAATAAGTTTTTATCTGATCTGTTTTGTGAATGTGTTTTAGTGGTTTGGTGCTAGAACTTTTTGATTGTTTCTTTTGTTTTTGCAGGTGTGAGTTTGGAGCATGAGCGATCCGCCTAGGGTAAGGTTCAAGCTTGATCTAGAAATCGCGAGGATATTCAGGAGAAGAAGGAGAGAGCAGCGTAGAAACCAAAATTCAATGGCTGACGTGCCGTGCCTCCCACAAGGGCCTGAACATCCAGCGAACCCCCAGCAGAATCGTGTGCTGCAGCAAAATCGACCGCTGGAGCAAAATGAACAACAAAATAATCAGGTTGAGAATCCTATCTTGGTAGCAAACGATAGGGCTAGAGCCATTCGAGCGTATGCTTTTCCAATGTTTGATGAGTTAAGTCCAGGGATTGCACGTCCTCACATTGAGGCAGCAAATTTTGAAATGAAACCGGTAATGTTTCAGATGTTGCAAACCGTGGGTCAATTCCATGGTTTGTCATCTGAAGACCCTCATTTACATCTTAAGTCTTTTCTAGGAGTTAGTGATTCTTTTGTAATTCAAGGAGTGCCTAGAGATGCTCTTAGATTATCTTTGTTCCCGTATTCTCTTAGAGATGGAGCAAAGGCGTGGTTAAATTCTTTTGCTCCAGTATCCATTAGGACATGGAATGAGTTAGCAGAAAAATTTTTGAGTAAATATTTCCCACCAAATAGAAATGCTAAATTGAGGTGTGAAATAGTAGGGTTTAGGCAACTTGAAGATGAAACTTTTAGTGAGGCTTGGGAGAGGTTTAAGGAGCTTTTGCGAAAGTGTCCCCACCATGGTTTACCACATTGTATGCAAATGGAAACATTTTACAATGGGTTAAATGGAGCAACCCAAGGTATGGTTGATGCTTCGGCTGGAGGGGCTCTTTTGGCAAAAACTTTTAATGAAGCCTATGAAAATTTAGAAACAATATCTACTAATAGTTGTCAGTGGTCGGATGTTAGAGGCACAAATAAAAAAGTTAAGAGTGTGTTAGAGGTTGATGGTGTGTCCACCATTAGGGCTGATATTGCAATGTTAGCTAACGCTCTTAAAAATGTGACAGTGGTTAGTCATCAGCAGCCGCCAACTATGGAGCCTGCTGCAGTGGTGAACCAAGTTGCAGAGGAAGCATGTGTCTATTGTGGTGAAGATCACAACTACGAGTTTTGCCCCTACAATCCAGCTTCTGTGTTTTTTGTAGGTAACCAAAGGAACAACCCTTATTCTAACTTTTATAATCCAGGTTGGCGCAACCACCCCAACTTCTCGTGGGGAGGACAAGGAAGCAATGTGCAAGCACAACCAAAGGTGAACCAATCGGGATTTGCTAAAGCACAGGTATTGCCCCAGCAAAATAGGCAGGCTTTGCCCCAGCAAAGTTCAGAGAGTTCTCTTGAGGCAATGATGAAAGAATATATGGCTCATACAGATGCCGCTATTCAAAGTAATCAAGCTTCAATGAGAGCCCTGGAATTGCAAATGGGTTAGCTAGCTAATGAGCTGAAGGCAAGGCCTCAAGGGAAACTTCCTTCAGATACTGAACACCCTAAAAGGGAAGGTAAGGAGCAGGTAAAGGCAGTGACTCTTAGGAGTGGTAAGCCACTAGAAGAAAGAAAATAGCCTAGTAAACCCCAAAATTTAGATAATAATTGTGATAAAAATGTTGTTGTTGAGAAAGAGTTGGAGTCTGGTCAAGGTGCTGGAGGCAGCAATAATGATGTTGGAGCATCTGGTTCTGTTCCAGATGTGGAACCACCTTATGTGCCGCCCCCACCTTATGTACCACCTCTACCTTTTCCACAAAGGCAAAGGCCTAAGAATCAGGATGGTCAATTTAAGAAGTTTTTAGAGATTCTTAAGCAATTGCATATAAATATCCCATCAGTAGAAGCTATTGAGCAAATGCCTAATTATGCTAAATTTCTTAAGGATATTTTAACTAAAAAGAAGTGGTTAGGTGAGTTTGAAACTGTATCTCTTACTGAGGAATGTAGTGCTATTCTTAAGAATGGGCTACCAACCAAGGCTAAGGATCCGGGATCATTTACTATACCTGTGTCAATAGGTGGAAAAGAGTTAGGTAGAGCACTTTGTGATTTAGGTGCAAGCATTAACCTTATGCCTCTTTCGGTCTATCGAAAGCTAGGTATTGGTGAAGCTAGGCCTACCACAGTCACACTCCAACTAGCTGATAGGTCTATCATATATCCAGAGGGTAAAATTGAGGATGTCTTAGTGAAAGTAGATAAATTCATATTTCCTATTGATTTTATTATTTTGGACTATGAGGCTGATAAAGATGTCTTAATTATTTTAGGTCGTCCATTTTTGGCTACTGGTAGGGCGTTGATAGATGTTCAAAAAGGGGAATTAACAATGAGGGTTTATAATGAGGAAGTGAAATTTAATGTGTTTAAGGTCATGAACTATCCAGACGAAATGGAAGATTGCTCTTTCATTAGGATTCTGGAGAACACAATTGTTGAGACAACAATGCAGGATTCGGCTGACAAGCATTTGGAAGATCATGGAGAGGTTAGTGTAGAGGATTTAGAAGTTTGTTCTTCAGAAAGAAAAAATGAAAAAGAGGTGATTAGGTGTGAGGATGTTTTTGAGTCTTTAGATTTAGATCAAAGGAAGGCTCCTCCTATTAAGCCATCCCTGATTGAGGCACCCACTTTAGATTTGAAGCCCTTGCCGGATCATCTAAAGTATGTGTATCTTGGGGAGGGTGTGACGTTGCCCATTATTGTTGCATCAGATTTAATGCCAGAGCACGAGGAGGCCTTAATAAAATTGCTGCAACAATACCGCAAGGCAATAGGTTGGACATTGGCTGACATTCAGGGAATTAGCCCGTCTTTTTGTATGCACAAAATCACTCTAGAGGAGGGATCCTTTAGGAGTATTGAGCAGCAAAGAAGGCTTAACCCTGCAATGAAAGAGGTTGTTAAAAAGGAGGTGATTAAATGGTTTGATGCTGGCATCATTTATCCAATTGCAGATAGCAATTGGGTAAGTCTTGTTCAATGTGTTACTAAGAAAGGAGGTGTCACGGTGGTGAGCAATAAAAACAATGAGTTGATCCCAACCAGGACAGTAACTGGCTGGAGGGTTTGCATGGATTACAGGAGGCTTAATAAAGCTACCCGTAAGGACCATTTCCCTCTACCATTTATTGACCAGATGTTGGATAGATTGGCTGGTCAGGCCTACTACTGTTTCTTAGATGGTTATTCTGGGTATAACCAGACTACTATTGCTCTTGAGGATCAGGAAAAAACCACTTTCACTTGCCCTTATGGGACGTTTGCTTTTAGGCGAATGCCTTTTGGCCTTTGCAATGCTCCAGCAACATTTCAGCAGTGTATGTTAGCAATTTTTTCTGATATGATTGAGTCCACTGTTGAGGTATTTATGGACGATTTTTCAGTTTTTGTAGGGTCTTTTCAAAATTGTTTGGATAATTTAGGTAAGGTGTTAAAGAGATGTGAGAATACCCATCTAGTTCTTAATTGGGAGAAATGCCACTTCATGGTGAAAGAGGGCATAGTGTTAGGTCATAGGATTTCTAAGAACGGTCTAGAAGTTGATGGAGCAAAAATTGAGGTTATTGAGAGACTAGAACCACCGAATTCAGTGAAAGGGATTCGGAGCTTTTTAGGTCATGCTGGATTTTATAGAAGGTTCATAAAGGATTTATCAAAAATCAGTAAACCTCTTTGTAGCTTATTGTGCACTGATCATGTTTTTGACTTTAATGCAGATTGTAGGAAGGCTTTAGAGACATTAAAGGCTGCTTTAATCTCAGCACTCATTCTTTGTGCACCTAATTGGAATTTACCATTTGAGGTAATGTGTGATGCGAGTGATGTTGCGGTAGGTGCTATGCTGGGGCAAAAGCAGGGCAAATTTATCCATCCTATATATTATGCAAGCAGGGTTTTAAATGAGACACAAGTCAACTATACAACTACTGAAAAGGAGTTGTTAGCTGTTGTGTTTGCCTTTGAGAAATCTCGACCATATTTGGTTGGATCCAAAGTAACAGTGTTCACGGATCATGCAGCAATAAGGTATTTAATGTCTAAAAAAGATGCAAAGCCTAGATTAATTCGTTGGGTTTTATTATTGCAGGAATTTGACTTGGAGATAAAGGACAAGAAGGGATCAGAGAATGTCATTGCAGATCATTTGTCCCGTCTTGACCCATCATCATCTTTGCTGAAGCAATCTGCCATTTCAGATTCTTTTCCAGATGAACAACTTTTTGCTGTTGAGGTAAAGGTAGTGAAGGATGTCCCTTGGTATGCTGATATTGCTAACTTTTTGGTCAAGGGAGTCACTCCTATTGATATGAATTGGAGGCAGATGAAGAAGTTTAAGCATGATGCGAAATATTTTTATTGGGATGAGCCATTTATGTATAAGCAATGCTCTGATGGTATTATTCGTAGGTGTGTTTCAGGTGATGAAGCAAATGAAATCCTTGAGCAATGTCACTCCTCGCCGTATGGAGGCCATTTCAGTGGTCCGAGGACGGCTATGAGGATTTTGCATTGTGGATTCTTCTGGCCTTCCTTGTTTAAGGATGCCCATTGGTTCTACAAGCAATGTGATGCCTGCCAAAGGAGAGGAAACTTAGGGCCTAGAGATGAAATGCCTCTTACTTACATTTTGGAAGTTGAATTATTCGATGTATGGGGTATTGATTTTATGGGGCCATTTCCCCCTTCTAATGGTAATGTTTTTATCTTATTGGCAGTTGATTACGTGTCCAAGTGGGTGGAGGCCATTGCATGCCATCAGAATGATGCCAAGACGGTAGCAAGGTTTCTTCAATCGCACATCTTTGCGCGGTTTGGGACACCTAGAGCTTTAGTAAGTGATGAAGGTACACATTTTGTTAATAATATCTTAACTAAGCTTTTAGCTAAGTATGGGATTAAGCATAGGATAACTACCCCTTATCACCCACAAGCAAATGATCAAGCTGAAATTAGCAATAGGAAATAAAATCTATTCTAGAAAAAGTAGTCCATCCATCTAGGAAGGATTGGTCTTTTACGTTGGATGAGACTCTTTGGGCTTATAGGACAGCCTATAAGACTCCTCTAGGTATGTCTCCCTATAGGTTAGTATATGGGAAAGCTTGTCATTTACCATTAGAGCTTGAGCATAAAACGTTTTGGGCTTTGAAAAAATTAAATTTTGATCTGAGTCATGCAGGAGCAATTAGAATGCTGCAGCTTAATGAATTAGAGGAATTTCGCCAATTTTCGTATGAAAATTCGGAAATGTATAAAGAAAAGACTAAGTTGTGGCATGATAGGAAAATTAAACCTAAAAAGTTTGTCAAGGGTCAAAGAGTTTTGCTTTACAATTCTAGATTAAAATTGTTTCCTGGGAAACTAAAATCTAAATGGTCAGGGCCATTTATTGTGATTGAGGTTTTTCCCTATGGAGCAGTTACTTTGCAGGATGAAAAAGATGGGAGAGTATTCAAAGTGAATGGACAGCGTGTGAAGCAGTATTGGGGAGAGGAGTTCCAGACGAAATATCCTTCCCTAAAGCTAGTTGATGATTGAGAAAGCAAGATTTTGAGCTCCTAGTGTTTGTTTTTATTTTCTCGCTGAAATGATTTGATTTTAATTTGAATTAGGTTAGATTTGGTTTGTTTAAATTTTGCATGATTTATTTTAAATTCGTTGTTTTTGAATTCCGTAGATTTTATCGTAATTCTGAATATTTTTTTTTTATTTCGGGTAATTTAGTTTTTTAATCCAGTTAGTTTAGATTAGATTTTGGATTTTATTTTCAGTTATTTTAAATTCTGTATAGATTAGATTTAATTACTATTTATTTGATTTATTCGGCTTCAAATAAAAATAAAAGATAAGATTTGATTTTAGCGGTTAATTTATATTTGAATTTTCGGATTTGATTTTTCTATTTTTAAATTTGAATTCCGTATCCAAGATTCTTGAGGTTATCTTTTGTTCAGAAGGTTGTTGCGGCAAAGTTATGGCTAAAGCAAATCGTCCGAATAGGAAGGGATTTCTTACGAGATAATTGCTTTTACCATTTGGATTTTTGAATTTTCTGTGGGCAGGTAAAATTGTATGAGTCATCTGATGAAGCCACGTGTCACACATGGAAGATCCAAGGGCTTTGCTGTTGGACAGCGCATAATTATTTACAAGGGGCGATTGGAATTCAAGATTTTATCGTTGATGGTTTTAATTATTCAGATTGCATGAGGAAGATGAGGTACCTGTTACACCCGAAGCACCGAAAGTGGAAGCAAAGAAAAAGAAAACGCCAGAGGAAAAAGAAGCCAAAAGAAGGAGAAGGCAGCAGAGGGCTGAGGATCAAGAAGCTGTTCAGAAGGCGGCGGAGGATGTTGTTGCCGCTGAAGAAGGCAATCCGAGGGAACCTGAAGTACAAAACCCAGAGCAGACTGAGTCGAGAGTTGCGGATACAGAGGAAGTTCGAGAAGAAAATGCAGAGGAGGTTCAAGAAAAACAGATTGAGGATGTGCGAGAAGAACAGGCAGAGGTTGCGCCTGAAAAAGGTAATGAGCCAGTACAGGAGGCTCAAGTAGAGGTGATCATGCCGGAAGCACCAAAACGTCGTCACGTAAAGCGAAAAGCGGGTCGCGTCAAGGTAGTCCGAACTGATACCCCCTCGCCTCCAACCACTAATTCTGAGAGAGAAAATGCAGAGAGATAGGAGAAGGAGAAGAAAGAAGCTGAGGATAAAGCAAGAGAGAAAGCAGAGAAGAAGGCTGAAGAAGAACGGTTGCTCAAGTAAAGGGCAGACAGGGGCAAGAGTGTGGATGCAGCATCGGAGGAACCTGATGAAATAAAAGAGCCACAGTTGCCGTATGTTCGCTTCGTCAACAATCTTTCCAGAGCAAAATATGCTGAGCTGCTGAAAAGAGACTTCCTGTTTGAAAGGGGATTCAGTGGTGATCTTCCGCATTTTCTGAGGGCCGGCATTACGAACCAAGGTTGGGAGCGGTTTTGTTCAAAGCCTGAATCTTTGAACGCGCAGGTGGTGTGCGAATTTTATGCAAATATTGACAAAGAAGACGGTTTCCAAGTGATCGTTCGAGGTGTTGAGGTCAACTGGAGTCCTGGTGCTATTAACGCATTGTACAACCTTCAAGATTTCCCCCACGCAGCATACAATGAGATGGCTGTGGCGCCATCTAATGAGCAGCTGAGTGACGCTGTGAGGGAAGTTGGTATTGAAGGGGCGCAGTGGAGACTTTCAAAAACTGAGAAAAGGACGTTTCAGTCAGCCTATCTGAAGAGGGAAGCAAATACATGGATGGGATTCATCAAACAGAGATTGCTTCCGACAACTCATGACTCGACGGTTTCTAGGGAACGGGTTCTTCTGGCTTTCGCGATCTTGAGGTCTCTCAGCATTGATGTAGGGAAGATTATTGGTAGTGAAATTTCTGGATGTTGGAAGAAGAAAGTGGGGAAACTGTTTTTTCCGAATACGATTACGATGCTTTGCAAGCGTGCAGGGGTTCCAGAGAATGAAGGTGACGTTATTTTATTTGACAAGGGAATTATCGATTCACCCAACTTGGCACGGCTTTAGTGTACGCAAGAGGCACGTCAGGGTGGGCTTGTCTATGGCATCAACACGATCTTAGAACAACTGGCACTGTCGGCCATCAGGCAGGAGTTTGCCGAGAGGCAAGCTTTAACCTTCTGGAACTATGTTAAAAGTCGTGATGCCAATCTGAAGAAGGCGCTGCAAGAGAATTTTTCCAAGCCGTATCCAGCCCTTCCAACATTCCCTAAAGATTTATTGAACCCCTGGATTCCGCCCCCACCGATTGAAAGAGAAGAAGAGGATGATGAAAATGAGCAGGGCCAAGAGGACTGACGAATGAAGTGGCTCTGAGCGAGCAGGATTTTTGTTCTGGAATTTTTGTTTGCTCGCGCATTTTCTAATCTTCTTTTCTGTTGATGTTATGTTTGCTTCTTTTTAATTTTAATTTTTCTACTCTGAAAAAAAAAATATATCTGCTTTTGTAATTTCTTTCTATGTTTTTAATGAAATTTCAAAGTTGTTTCTGTTCTATGGCATTGAGTAATTCTAACTTAACTGATTTCTTCTGAATTTTTGAAGCTTGGACTGGTTAAGCTTAATTAGATCAAGGTATTTTGATCTCTAGAAAACTTTTGCTTGAGCATTTCTTCTGGCCTAGTCGTTGCTGCGGCAAGAAGATTTTGGAGGTAGTGTTGACTTATTTGATCCACTTTAAGCTTAGTCCTAGTCCCACGCTTAGGTTGAAAATTCAGATAGAAAAATTTAAGTTTGGGGGTATATTTCACAAAATTAATGATTCATTGCGGACAATGAATAATTCAAGTTTGGGGGACTTTTTGCTACTCCAATTGTTTTGCTCGAGCATTCCTTTCCTTCGTTATATAATTTGCTAGGTTGTTGAGTAACCAGGGACATTTGTGATACCCACAGTTTGTCTTTGCGTCAAAAGATGACCTAGGAAATATGAAAAACGAAAAAAATTATTTGCTAAAAAATGTTGATTGTTGAAAATTCTGTTGAGAAAATTCACGGAGCAAACGTTTTGAAGGATGAATGATAATCCAGCAGTTTTCTGTCTCCCATAACTTAGGTGAGCTTCATCACAAAATGTTGCAATTCTAAGGGGCAAGAGATAGAATAACTAAGGATTTTTGAGCTTTACAATTAGTATTTAGCCTAGTTGGTGGTGAGTTTGAGGCAAGGGTATACTTTACCATAAAGTGGGTCATCCCATGCTTAAGAACTTATGACTGTAGGGCTGCTTTAAGTCTGAAAAACAAAAATATAAACCCCTTGAAAATGTGTTTTAAAATGTCTGATAATAGAGCTAGGCTGTGGCAAGTTCTTAGAATTGAGTTAAAAGTGGTGATTATTTGTCCATGCCGGAAGAATTATTTTGCTGCAGCAGAGCTTGGTTTTGCAGAATGCTCAAGTAGAGGTTGAAGGTAGTGTTGGATTATCTGTTTTGATTAAGCTATGCTCTGTCTGATGTTTTGAATTCTTAAGGGAAGGTTGGTTAGTATTGCTCGGGACGCGCAATAGTTCAAGTTTGGGGGTGTGATAACTCTCCAAAAGGGAGTTATTTAGACCTTATTTCTATATTGATTTGTGTGTCTTTTGTGCTTAATAGGGTTGCTTTTAGATAGATATTATATGTTTTAACCCATTTGGAAGAATGGAAGCTTTGGAAATTATTTTGTGCAGAATATGTTGCTGGGTGACTTAAGGGAGCAAAATCTGTGCTGGAGCAAAGTTGGGAGCAAAACCTGCCACGTCACAGCTCGTTAGCCAATTTAACAAACTGAATTCTGTTAAGCTATTCTCGGATTTATGGAGCAAGGAGAGCCATCCACGTGTCTAGGTCAACCTAATTCAAGCCTCCTATCACTCTATAAAAGGAGATAGCCGCCCAAGTCAAATTCATTCCACTTTTGGGGACGAGTTCATTCTCATTTCCACGTTTGGGAGCCGAATAGAGGAGAGAGATTGGAGACCATCAAGGAAACCATCATTTGCAAGCTGATCAAGAGAATTAATATTTTCTTGTATTATTCTGTAAATATGGATATGCTTACTCAGATTGTAATGTGTGTTTCCATGCATTTTATGAACTAAGTAGCTTTAGGCGTTGGTTAGGGAGCATGTAATTGTCGTGCTTAATCTCTAATAATAAATATTGATTTGATGCACCTTGATTAATTGTTTTGTTCATTTCTATTTTATGCCCGTCTGGCCAGCCGGTATGAATACCTCTCTCTAGTTTCAGGGATGATTTAGGGAGTGTGTGGCGGTTAATCACACTAGATCATTGTGTATTGGTGAACGCCAGTGACTGAGCTAGGGATAGCCAGTTGCCTAGTGCTTGATCGGTAGAGCTTCATTGGAGTTGAAACATATTCTAAAAAATCCAGAGTTTCGGGAGGAATCCGCTAATAATACTGCGAGAGTTTTGCATGATCAATAATATTGCTAGAGCATCTTTTAAAACAATTACTAAATCCTGACTAGCGCCTGTTTCTAATATGTCTGCCTATTTGTTTACTTTCTGTTCTGTCATTTCTTTTACTTCAGCATTCTATAAAAACCAATCATTTTAACCACCTTTGAAACCATTAAAAAGATAAATATAATAGATAAAGTGAAAGCTCATTCAGACCTTGGATTCGATAAATACTTATTACTTGTTGCGGACTGTGTATACTTGCATAGGGTTCTAGAGTCTTTTTATATCTTATTTTTACTCACTCTGGAAACCCAACACCTTACGAGAAGGATCCACTGTTTTCTCCAGAATAGCCTTGATTTCCCTGTTAGAGAGCTCTGCTTGTCCATTAGTTTGAGGATGGTAAGCAGTGGCTACCCTGTGTCTGATGTTATACTTGGAGAATAAATTGGCTATTATTCTGTTCAAGAAGTGGGAGCCTTCGTCGCTTAGGATGAAACGAGAGGTTCCGAATCTGGTGAAGATATTCTTTAGAAAGAACTTCTTGACCACCTTGGCATCGTTTGTCGCAGTTACAATTGCCTCAATCCATTTTGATACATAATCTACTGCGAGCAAGATGTAGATGTTCCCAAAGGATGGTGGGAATGGCTCCATAAAGTCTACCCCCATACATCAAAGATCTCTACTTCGAGTATGAAGTGTAGAGGCATTTCGCTTTTGGCTATCAGATTCCTTATCCTTCGACATTGATCACAATTCTTCGTGAAGAGGTGCACATCATTGAAGAGACTGGGCCAAAAATAGCCGGATTGGAGGACTTTGGCTACTGTCTTAAGTCCTGCAAAATGTCCTCCGTATGGAGCTGCGTGACAGGCTCCCAATATCAAAGGTATCTCCTCTTCCGGTACACATCGTCTTATTATTTGATCAGGGCCTAGCTTATACAAATACGGGTCATCCCAGTAGTAGTCTTTGACGTCTCTTAAGAACTTCTTGAGTTGTTGAGCGGTTGCTTCTGGTGGTTTTAGTCCACTGACTAAATAGTTTACATAGTCTGCAAACCATGGAAGTTCAACAGTTCTGACTGCCAGAATTTGTTCATCCACAAATGACTCTTGGATGTCCAACCCTTTTTCTATTTGTGCGTCTTCTCCCTGTCTTGATAGGTGATCCGCTACCTGATTCTCCGTTCCTTTTCTGTCTTGGATTTCTATGTTGAACTCCTGCAAAAGCAAAATCCATTGAATTAGTCGGGGTTTGGCATCTTTTTTCGAAAGTAAATGCTTAAGGGCGGAATGATCTATGTGAACTATGACTTAGTTCCCACGAGGTAGGATCTAAACTTATCAAAACCAAACACTACTGCCAGTAATTCCTTTTCTGTGACAGTATAGTTTAACTGAGCCTTGTTGAGTGTCTTGCTTGTGAAGTAGATAGGTTGTACTATCTTTCCTCTTTTCTGACATAGGACAGCGCCGACTGCAAAGTCACTAGCATTGCACATCAACTCAAATTGTTGAGTCCAGTCTGGTTCAATCATGATTGGCGATGAGTTCAATGCCTTCTTCAAAGTCTCAAATGCTTGTTTGCAATCTTCATCAAAGTCGAACGGTCTATCTACCTCCAGTAACCTGCACAAAGGTTTGGAAATTTTAGAAAAGTCTTTGATAAATCTTCTATAGAAACCTGCATGGCCTAGAAAGCTTCTAATATCTCACAGTTTTTTTGGGAAAGGCAACTTGGATATGATCTCGATTTTTGCCTTGTCCACCTCAATTCCTTTCCTGGTAATGCGATGTCCAAGGACTATGCCCTCTCGTACCATGAAATGGCAGTTCTCCCAGTTCAGTACTAAATTGGTTCCTTCACATCTTTCTAGCACTTGATCTAAATTCAGTAGACATGCTGAAAACGATTCACCGAAGACTGAAAAGTCATCCATGAATACTTCCACAGTTCGTTCTACCATATCGGAGAATATAGCCATCATACACCTCTGGAAAGTGGTCGGTGCATTGCATAAACCAAATGGCATCCTCCGGAAGGCGAACGTTCCGTATGGACATGTGAACGTTGTCTTCTCTTGGTCTTATGGGGCTATGGTTATTTGATTGTAACCGGATTAACCGTCTAAAAAACAATAATAGTAATTTCCTGCTAGCCTGTCCAGCATCTGATCTATGAATGGCAACGGGAAATGGTCTTTCCTGGTTACTTTATTAAGGCGACGGTAATCTATGCAGACTCGCCATCCTGTAACCGTCCGTGTTGGGATCAATTCATTTTTCTCGTTCTCTACTACGGTCATTCCACCCTTATTTGGAACGCATTGGACTTGGCTAACCCAGCTACTGTCTGCAATTGGGTAGATAACACCTGCGTCCAGTTACTTTAAGATTTCCTTTCTAACAACTTCCTTCAGAATGGGATTTAATCTCCTCTGACTTTCAATGGAATTCTTAGCTCCTTCTTCAAGGTTTATTCTGTGCATGCAAAATGAGGGGCTGATTCCTTGAATGTCTGCAATGGTCCATCCTATTGTTTTCTTATGTTTCGAGAGGACCTGCAACAAAGAAATTTCATCTTGTTCAATAAGGTAAGCTGAGATAATGACTGACAATGTCCTGTTTTCACCAATGAAGCTATATTTAAGGTGCTCTGGCAGAGGCTTAAGTTCCAGTTCAGGGGGATTGATGATAGCGAGCAGAAATGTCGCTATTTTAGTCCCAATTTATTAGGCTTTTTAGAGCTTTAATTGTGTTTTTATTGAAAATATTTCATATATTTTGTTATTTGGTCTTTAGGAGCAAAGCTGTGGATTTTGTGGAAAAAGTGCCCAAAAAGGAGCCATTCAAGCCCAATTTCCATGCCTAGGTCAAAGGGGAGCCAAAAGAGATCAATCATGTGAAAAAGGCCCAAAGGAAATGAAGTGGAGGCCCAAAATCAAGCTCAAAATCGCAGCTGAAAGTTCTGGAATTCGCCTAGCGTCGAGACGCTGCAAGGACAGCGTCGCGACGCTGTCCATTTATTGGTCGGCAAGTCAATGACGTCACAGCGTCGCGACGCTGTGCCAATAGCGTCGCAACGCTACCCCATTTTCGAGCCTATAAATAGCGCCCCTTGGTGCCTTGTTTTAGCATCAATCACTATTAATTCCATTCCTTCCTTTCTTTCTTGGCTCCTTTGGAGCCTCTCTCAAGGCTTTCTAGCCTTTTTGAGAGATTTCTTTAGTGGGAAAATTTTGGGGAATTTTGGGGATTTTTGGGGAGCATCCTAGGAGGCTCAAGGAGTGCTCGGAGGGACTCCAAGCGTCAGCAACGGGGTCTTCGACGATCAATTCCTTCCCTTTTATTATGCTCTTAATTATGCTTTCCATTGTAATTATTGTGAATATTTTAGCTATGTATAGCTAAACCCCGATTTGGGGTCTTGAAATGAAATTATAGTTTAAATGTTGTTATAATTGCCTATCTCGTTGTTATAATTGTCTATCTCTAGCCCTTTTGTCCTAATTATTTGTATGGATGTGCTTAATGCTTTATGCAATCTGGCCAATTGTGTACTGATCTGATTCTTAATGGAAACTCGACGGAGAGAAGTTAAGATAGATCATAATCCATGCAACTAGTTTAATTGCCCGTCGTGACAACGGGATTAGTTGATTAAACTTAGATTCCTAAAATGAATCAGAGCGTAATAATTAATGATTTTTAATGGCGCTATGGACACTTAGGTTGTTAAAATGAATTAATTACAATTAGGAGAGACCGACAGGAGAACCTGTGTAATTAACAGAGATTCTAGGAGTGTAATTAGTTGGGCGATGAGATAGGACAATTGTAGAAATTGTGTTGCTAATAATTGATTTTCAAGATCCCTCTTCCCATTAGACAACTCTTTCTCCGTATTTTATTTTTCTCGATTGATCAAATTTTCTCTTTAATTCTTTTGATTTTTAAATTTTCTTGATTGCATGATCTGGTTCCTAAATATTATTTAGCCTAAGTATTTTAAGTATTCAAGGATCTTTCGCTTGCTTAAATTTCGCTTAGCCTCCCTGTGGATTCGATATTCGGTATTACCTACCGTTTTATATTACTTGTGACGACCCGTGTGCTTGCGGATAATCGTACCAACAATTGATCAGAGATGGTTGTAACGACCTAATTTCTTCTTGATCTGATGCATCCCTTAATGCCTCTATCCTTGCTGCTGCAGGATCATTTGTGACTGGGACGTCTACTTCTTCAACTCCTTCCACCTCTGCCTCTTCCTCTTTTAACTCGTTCCCTCCTAGTGGTTCTCCCTTTAATGTCTCCTGCAAAATAGATACAGAAATTTCATCAACTTCTTCAATCATAGAACACCTCTCAAGGTATCCTAGATATTGCATTGCCTTCATCACATTAAATGTGACTTGCTGATCATTGACCCTCATGGTCAATTCTCCCTTTTGGACATCGATCAAGGTTCTGCCTGTGGCTAGGAATGGTCGTCCCAAGATGATCGGTACATCCTTGTTGGCTTCGCAATCTAAGATAATGAAATCTGCAGGGAAAACAAACTTATCAACTTTAACCAATATGTCTTCAATCTTTCCAATGGAGTGTGTAAGTGATCGGTCTGCCAACTGCAAGGTCACAGTTGTTGGTCGTGCGTCACCTATTCCTAACTGCTTAAAAACCGAATAGGGCATTAATTTGATGCTTGCTCCCAAATCGCACAGTGCTCTGCCTACGTCCCTGCCCCCTATAGAGCATGAAATCGTAAAGCTTCCTGGATCTTTAAGCTTGGGAGGGATCTCGTTCTTGACTAGTGCACTGGAACATTCCGTGAGTGCAGCCATTTCGTACTCCCCCAACCTTCTCTTTTTCGACAGGATATCTTTTAGGAACTTTGCGTATGTAGGCATTTGTTTAAGTGCCTCCACTAATGGTATGTTAATGTGCAATTGCTTCAATACATCTAAGAACTTCTTGAACTGTACATCTTGTGAGGCATGTTTGAATCTCTGTGGGTACGAAGGAGGTGGTCTGTAATCTGGGTCTATTACAAACTTCTAAGGTTTTGCGGTCGCATTCCTCTATTTTTTTCTTCAACTTTACTTTTTCTTCTTTTTCTGCCAAGGCTTCAGGCTCCTTGGTCTTTTCTTCTTTATTCTCTGAAACATCAGTGGTATTGTCAGACTTCTTTTCACAAATCTTTTCTCGAGCTTCGACTGGGATCTCAACTTCTAAACTTCCTGGATACTTTGGTCCATCATATTCTAATCCACTTCTCAGGGTCACTATTTTGCATTGTTCTTTTCCTTCTCTATGTGGGGTCTCGGTTTTGCTAGGCAACGTCCCTTGAGGTCTATTCTTTATCTCCTAAGCAATTTGTCCAAGCTGAACGTCTAAATTCCTGACTGCAGCATCATTCCTTGCCATGTACTCCTTCATAAGAGCCTTTAGATTTGACTCTTGGCTTTGCACTGGAACTTGTTGAAATTTTTTCTGCGGCTGTTGTTGTGTAGGTTGCTTTCCAAACTGACTGTTGGAATTACTCGATCCGACTTGTCCTCCCCAAGAAAAGTTCGGATGTTGTCTCCATCCTGGGTTGTACGTGGCCGAATAAGGATTCCATCTATTTTGGTTCTGATTTCCTTGTGGACCTACATAAAAAACAGATGCAGGGTTTAGTGGACAACTATCAGCGATGTGTTCCTCACCACATATTTCACAACAGAGAGAAGAAACAGTGTTTGCTGGGGCTATATTGGCTAGATTGTTCATGGACATGCCCATCATCATGTTATGAATGGCCTTGATCTGGGCTTGCATCGTAGAGTTAGCCTCTGTTTCTACTACTTTCACTGGATTTTTCAAAATGGTTGTTGGTTCATTTTCTCCCCAATGTCGGTTATTGGTGGCTATAGTATCTAGAATAGCGTGCGCCTCATTAGCTGACTTCTTCAGAAAAGATCCATTTGCAAGTGCATTTACAAGTGCCTTCGAAGCTTGATCTAACCCACTATAAAAATGCTCCAAAATAATGCAAGCAGGCAGTCCATGGTGTGGACACTTTCGAACCAGCCTTTGGCCCATGGTATTTAACATCTGGAATATCACTGGTTTAAGCTCAAATTGTGGAGCATCAATCGATGGCTCCAAAATTCCTGGATTCAATGTCTGGAAAACTGGTAAAGCGTAGTCCCTTATTGCTCGATTTCGATCTTCAGCAATGTAGATCGGGTTTTCTTATTGTGGCACCGGTGGAACTGGAGGAACAGGAGGAATTCTCCCGCCATTCTGCTCCCTTCCACGAACTTGTGGATCAACTTGAGGATCGTCTCCAGGAGGATCCATTGGAAACTCTAGAATGTAAGATGCTTCCTCTAGAAATTCCCGTGTGCTCAACTCTTGTTGCTCCCTCTTCTTTCGTCTCTGTTCCTTCCTTTGACAACGAAAGATTTTTTCTATCTCCGGATCAATGTCAAGGAGTGGATACCCCTTGCTCATGCACTAACACCAACCTGCAAAAACAAATGCAAACCGAAGTCAAATTCCCTTTGAGACAGAAAATGTGGTCGCAATCTGATCGCAATTTCAAAAACAAATCTGGCTTCACTTTTGGTCCCCGGCAACGGCGCCAAAAACTTGGTGTGTTGTCAGCTGAATAGATGGAAGTGAGTTAAGATGATAATTGCAATAATAAAGAATAATTCAGCTAACACTTAAGTGCAAGTATACACTGTCGCACGTAGTAATAAAAAACCTTAGAAGTATTCCAAGGGTATCGATCCCACAAGGACTAAACTGGAAATTCAGATTTGATGAAGAAACTGCTCAAATGATTGCTTTTGAAAAAGGTAACCAAAGAAAATAAGTTGATTGATTGGGTTTTTGAAAAGATAAACAAAACATGCAAATAAAATAATAAAGAATAACAATAAGATAAAATGAGGTATTCAACATGGATTCATCCCTAGGGTAACAACCATACTTATGCAATATCTAACTTAAGAGTGCTTAATGCATTGGGACAGATTTAACTTCCTTTTGGCCCTTGTTTCAAAAAACAGTAAGAAGGCTAAGCGAGTACCGTTATGCCCATTTCTGGGACTCGACTCCGACATAGATAATTCACGAATGCAACCTATAACCCTATAGTCGATATAGGGTGCCTTAGGCAGCTTGCCCTATACCGCCGAACAATCTCTTTCGAGCTTTTTCTCCTATATCACCTTTATGAGAACCGATATCGTTTGTCCCTTTCGAGATCAAACTCACATAACATGCAAAGTCTAAGTGATCAAATTAAACTTAGCAAGATCAGAATGATATTCAATAAAGAATGACATGCATTAAACCCTACTTAAGCAAATAAAACACTTTCAAGCCATTAAACCCTAAGGGAATTCACCACATTGAACCCCTCAGCGGGATTTAGCTACTCATGATGGGATAAAAAGCAAATGAACACATTTTCATTGAAACAATGATGAAAAGAATATAAAACAATGAAAAGATTCAAGAGCTGGAAATAAAGGAGATAGCTAAATATTATGGGTTTTTTGTTTTCACAATCCTTCTAGGAGTTCGCTAAGACACTCCACTCTCTCACTTTTACAAGGTGGGAATGGGTGAAACTCTCTACAAACCACAAGGTTTGATGTCTAACTCTCTCTCGGGTTAGAATTTGTCGTCTAAGAAGGACCTTGGGCATCCCTACTCATTGGCGTCGAGCCAGGGTTCTGTCACCACCCTTTTCTTCCAAGTGAGTTCTGCTTGAATTTGACTTCGAATCCCAAGTTTATATAGTGTAGAAATTGGTTGATGAGCTGCGAAATAGGTGCTGGAAGGTTGCCCAGTCAGTTTCGGGGTCAAAACAACCGGTTAGGTGCGAAGAAGACTCGTCAACAACGACCCGCGTGGGACTCGGAACAACTTCTATTTTTCCAGAAATGCGGTCGCATTTCCATTTTGCCTTCCCAGAAATGCGGTCGCATTTCTGGGGAATTCCAGCTTCAACTCTGTTTTCTGCACAACAGCAAACTAAGTCAAATTTGCTTCAAATCAAGTCTTTTTAGGCATAATTAAGCATAATTCAACAAAAGTGACTCTCAACACCCTAACTTATCAAATTAACATATTTTGAGCTCGGAAATAGTAAAATTGAACTAAACACTCAATATTTGACCAAGAAATGAGCTAAGAATAAGGGTAAAATAGACATATTTTTTACCCTTATCACCCACCGATAGCTCTATTAGGGCGTTGAGGTAAATTTCTAAGCGAGAATTGAATATTCGAAAGGGTTCGAATATTAAAATATAATATGAATTTGATTCATATTAAAACTATAGGTTATAATTAATGCACATTAGATGTACATTAATACTATAGTTTTTATGAGAGAAATATAATTAAATATTTGATATTTAATTATAATATTAATTAATTGGAGAATTAATTAATTATTTTTTTAATTCTATTTAATTAAATTTTGATTTAGTTGAATTTTATTAAACTATAGGTTAAATGGAATATTTGTATAAATATGTTTATACAAATGACATTAAATTAAATTAAAAGTTAATTTAATTAAAAGATTAATTAATATTATTAAATATTAATTAATTATTTTCCCCTCATTTAGGTTAACTAATGGGAACGTATCTTCCATTTATTCCTGATGGTTGCGTGAATGGAGAGAAGTTTTAGGAGGGAGTTTGGTATTTTACCGTAACTCACTTATTCGGTTATCTAATCTCACCCTCATTCTCACGCAAGTCTCTCTCAAGCACACAGATTCTCTCTGTATTTTTTATCTTCCAAAAATCACAGAGAACCTATTATTTTCTATAAAAAATCCCTTAGAGAAATAGTTCCCACAAACTACCAAAGCATATACCTTCGTGAGGATACCGGTGCAACGATTTGGTGTGTTCGTGGGTATTTTCCAACGAAGAAAAAAGAAGCTTTGCTGCTGGTTTTCTGTGAATCCATCAAGGGTTTTCGCTAAACGATCAAGAACTTCTTTAACGGTAAGGTTTTCTTGATCTGGATCATTAGGATCCTTTTTTAGATTAGATCTAGAATTTTTCCTATTGATCTCAGCATGTTTTATACCTATTTTACGACATGTTTAATTTTTTTTTTCTTTTGCTGTAAATTTATTTGTCATCGTATTGGTATCCCAATCGACGTTAAAATCGAATTTGTCCTCTGATCGTTTCCGCTGCGCTAGGGCTTTAATCCTTGCAGTTAAAGGATCCAGAAAGTTTCACTATTTCATGCTCCATTGGAGGACAAAATGTTGGTTGGGCATTATGTGATCTAGGAGCAAGTATAAGTCTAATGTCGTATTCAATTTTCAAGCCGTTAGGTACAGGAGAAGCAAGACCAACAACTGTAACCTTGCAGTTAGCCGAAAGGTCACTAACACAACCCATTAGCAAGATTGATGATGTGTTAGTCAAGGTTGATAAGTTTGTATTCCCAACAAACTTTATCATATTAGACTGTGAAGTAGATAAAGAAGTGTCGATAATTCTAGGTCGACCATTCTTAGCAACTGGTAGGACCTTGATCGACATACAAAAAGGAGAATTGACTATGAGTTTCAATGATCAAACAAGTTACCTTCAATGTCATGAACGCACTGAAATATCCAAGAGATCTTGAAGAATGTTCCATGATTGATGAGATTGATGAACTTTCTTTAGCTACCTTGTAGGAATTATTAAAGGGAGAGGAAGACTTACTTGAAGATGAAGAACAAGAGGAAAAAGGTGGGAAAAAGATTGAAGGAATAGATGAATCAGCCACAAATGGATCTGCAGTAACGCAAATAGAAACGTTGAGAAATTCCTTGGAGTCAAACCAGGAAGAAATCAAGCCGCTGCAGCCGTCCATGATTAACCCTCCTGATTTAGAACTCAAACCGCTACCAGAACGTCTTAAATACAGTTACCTTGGAGAAAACAAATCACTACCAGTTATTATATAAGCTTATCTCACTGACAAAGATGAAATGTCTTTGTTGTACGTCCTATCTAGTCACAAAAAGGCAGTAGGTTGGACAATTGCAGATATTCAAGGAATCAGCCCATCATTTTGCATGCATAAGATCAACCTTGAAGAAGGTGCCAAGAATTCCATCGAAAGTCAATGAAGGTTGAATCCCATTATGAAAGAAGTCGTCAGGAAAGAGATTCTAAAACTGCTAGACGTAGGAGTTATATATCCGATTTCAGACAGCAGTTGGGTCAGTCCAGTGCAATGCGTCCCCAAGAAAGGTGGGATAACTATAGTGGAGAATGATAATGAATTGATTCTGACAAGAACAGTCACATGATGGCGAGTATGCATAGACTATCGCCGACTCAATAAAGTAACCAGAAAAGACCATTTCTCGTCACCGTTTATAGATCAAATGTTGGACAGATTAGCAAGGAAGGATTATTATTGTTTTCTTGATGGCTACTCAGGTTACAACCAGATTACGATAGCCCCAGAAGATCAGGAGAAGACCACATTCACATGTCCGTACAAGACATTTGCTTTCCGAAGAATGCCATTTGGACTCTGCAATGCACCTGCCACCTTTCAAAGGTGTATGATGGAAATATTCTCCGATATGGTAGAGCGGACATTGGAAGTCTTTATGAATGATTTCTCCATTTTTGGAGAAACTTTTTGAATTTTTTTAGAGAATTTAGACCGTGTACTTGAAAGATGTAAAGAAACAAACCTAGTATTGAACTGGGAAAAGTGTCATTTCATGGTACGAGAAGGAATAGTCCTTGGACACCGAATTTCTAGAAGTATAATTGAGGTAGAAAAGGCAAAGAATGAGATTATATCTAAGTTGCCTTATCCCAAAATAGTTCGAGACATCAGGAGCTTTCTAGGCCACATAGGTTTTTACAGAAGACTTATTAAAAATTTCTCTAAAATTTCTAACCCTTTGTGCAGGTTGCTCGAGGTAGATAGACCTTTCGAATTTAATAAAGATTGTAAGCAAGCTTTCGAAACTTTGAAGAATGCACTCAATACATCGCCGATCATAATTGAACCAGACTGGACTCAACCGTTCGAATTGATGTGCGATGCTAGTGACTTTGCAGTTGGAGCAGTGTTATGTCAGAAAAGACGAAACATTGTGCAACCAATTTACTTTGCAAGCAAAACGCTCAATGAAGCACAATTGAACTATACTATAACAAAAAAGAGTTACTTGCAGTAGTATTTGGTATTGACAAGTATAGATACTACTTAGTGGTAACTAAAGTCATAGTTCATATCGATCACTCAGCACTTAAGCACTTGCTATCCAAGAAGGATGCTAAACCTCAACTAATCTGTTGGATTTTTCTCTTGCAGGAGTTTGATATTGAAATCCAAGACAGGAAGGGAACAGAGAATCAAGTGGAAGACCACTTGTCAAGGCTTGGAGAGGAAGCACAAGTGGAGAAAGGGATGGATATTCGAGAATCATTTCCAGATGAACAAAATCTGGCAGTAAGGGCAGTTGAACTTCCATGGTTTGCAGATTATGTGAACTACTTAATCAGTGGACTAAAACTTCCAGAAGCCACCGCTCAACAGCTCAAGAAGTTTTTGAAATATGTCTAGGATTACTACTGGGATGAGCCATATCTATACAAACTAGGTTCATATCAAATACTTAGACGATGCGTAACAGAAGAAGAGGTACCACTAAGATTGGAAGCCTGTCACTCGACTCCATATGGAGGACACTTTACCGGGCTAAAAACTGCAGCCAAAGTCCTTCAATCAGGGTACTTTTGGCCAAGTCTCTTAAAGGATGCACACTTCTTCACTAAGAACTGTGATCAGTGTCAAAGGACCGGGAATCTAACTGCTAAGAGTGAAATGCCTCTAAACTTCATACTCAAAGTAGAAATCTTCGATGTATGGGGAATAGACTTCATGGGCTCATTCCCACCGTCCTTTGGAAATATTTATATTTTACTTGCAGTTGATTACGTATCAGAATGGATCAAGGCTATAGCTACATCAACCAATGATGCAGAGGTGGTAAAGAAATTCTTCATGAAGAATATGTTTACGAGATACGAAACCCCTCGTTTCATCATAAGTGATGAAGGTTCTCATTTCCTAAACAAGACGATAGCCAACCTATTTTCAAAATACAATATCAGGCATAGGGTAGCCACTGCTTACCATCCTCAAACGAATGGACAAGCATAGCTCTCTAACCGAGAGATCAAAGCAATTTTGGAAAAGACATTAAACCCGTCTCGAAAGGATTGGTCACTGCGGTTCGATGAGGCATTATGGGAACACAGAACTGCGTACAAAGCGCCTTGGGAATGTCTCCGTATCGAATTATATTTAGAAAAGCCTTTCACTTACCGCTTGAGTTGGAACACAAAGCTTATTGGTCATTGAAGAAATTCAATTTCAATCTGGAGAAAGCCGGAATCAAGAGGAAATTACAACTGAATGAACTGGAAGAGCTCCGTCACTTCTCCTATGAGAATGCAAAATTATATAAGGAGAAGGTCAAAAGATGGCATGATAGAAGAATACATCCAAAGGAGTTCCATAAGGGTCAGCAGGTTCTGCTCTTTAATTCCAAACTTAAGTTGGTTCTAGAAAAACTGAAATCAATATGGTCGGGACCATTCAAGATCGTGAGAATTTTATTTTATGAAACCATAGAGCTGATGGATCATCAAGGCATGCATTTCAAGGTGAACGGACAAAGAATTAAACCCTATTGGGGGAAGAATCTTGGGGCCGTAGAAGCCCTTGTATCTGTGATTGATCTGGTATGACTTCTATTTCCAAGAATGTTTTGAACATTATGTGGATTTGTAATAAATAATAAAAAGAGAAAATAGATAGGACAACAAAATATATGGACAAGAGTAAAAATCTGTCTAGGAAATGGTATTTAAGCTGACCGTAGGGAGCACCTTTTCCTAGGGATTTACTTGGGAGTTTTATAAAAGCCCAAGTTATTTTGAGAAAAAGGAGAGAATGACCATGTTTAATGTTGTGAACTTTCTAACAAGTTTATTATTGTCTTAGCCAATGAAAGAAAGTAAGAAAAACCAAAGAGTTAGAAAAAAAAATAAAGAAGGCCTTAATCCTGAGTGGATTATGGACTCCTGTCCATGAGGGATTGTCCTTTGATTTGTACGGGTGAGAGTGGCCTGCACACCGACTCAATAAGCCTACCATTTATGGGACAAGACCGAGTGAGGAGCTGGGAACAGAGACACACAGGATGGAATTCACTCCTTCTCAACTTTAGGGTAAGTAGAGGTGTGTTCCCTTAAGTGTTCTCTCCGGGTCGTGAACAATGGGCCCTACCCTCTCTATGGCACGAGAGAGATTTCTGTTTGTTGGTTGGACCTCAAACAAGTTGTTCATTAGAGGAGCACTGGTACTTAAGGATAAAGAGGTAGCCTGTGGGTAAAACGGTAATTTGACCTAGCTGGGGTACGAACACACATGAAGGGCTAACTTGTTGTTGATGGTCAATATTCGTGGACTCAGAAATATATCTGCAGTGAGAAGAGTGCAGCTGTGGTTCTATAGTGGAGTGAACCACAGTTAACGAACATTGATTAACTCGGTTAATGAGTTTCGCCAATTAATCTCATATCATTGGAGCTTCTGATCTCTAGGTCCATTAGGACCCACTGGTAGCTCTATTAGGGCGTTGAGGTAAATTTCTAAGGGAGAATTGAATATTCGAAGGGGTTCCTTCTTCACCAAACACTTAGACCTTTTGCATTCAAATCAACATCACCAATCTTCAACCTTCACTCTCTTGAAACTGAAACCTGCAAGCAAGAATCATGAAGAACACGCCCAAATCATCAATCCCTCGCAAGATTACTCGATCTTAGAGTAATCAGCGAGTCCAGAATGCTGAACAAAGTGCTCGATACCAAGAAGAGCAACCCGAAGCAAGCAAGCACGGAACAAGAAGCGTGAGACCCACGGGTATTTTTGCCGGTTGTTGTGGAACGAAGCACAAATGTTCATACACCTTCATCCTCAACAATTTGGACTGCACAAGGAGAAAAATCGAGTGGTTCTTGACACAAGAAGACCGCACCCTCTGTTTCTCTCCCCCAAACCCAAAAACCCACGACCAAACCTCTGAGGAAACGCTCCAAGGAGTGGTTTGCTTTGATCCGTGAGATGGGAGATCAAAGGCGCGCGACCATTGAAGAAGAGGCACAGTTACGGGCAGCTGAAAAATCTTCCAGAGTAGGAGAGAGCTCTCGGCAAGGAGAGACTCAAAAGGGTAACGTTTCTGCCCCTTGTACTGACCAGTCTTCTTTGTGTAGAGAGAGGACCTTTGTAACCTACAGTGCAAGGAAGAAAGACTCCAAAAAGGCTGCACTCGAAAAGCCTCTGATTATTGAGCCCCTTAAAGTAACAATAATGTCATCAGATGTGTTCGAAGAGATGATTCGACAGGCCGTTGCACAAGCCCTCGTCATAGCTGAAGGATAACGGGCTGAACAAGATGCACTCAGGGAAAGAAGGGCTGAAAAAGAAAAAGGAAATTAGAGTATGAGGGATGAAGATGAATTTGCAAGGAAAAGAGGCTTAGAAGAAGAGAGAGAAGTTGAGGAAAAGATAGAAGAATAAAGACAAGAGGCCGAGAGGGCATTCAAGCCGAGAAAGAGAGAAAAGAAGATGAGAAACTTAGGAGGTTGGCTGCTAAACTCCAACTCCTCGAGAAAGAAAAAGAAAGAAGAGAGATTTTGAGAGAAGAAGAAGAACGAAGAAAAGAGGCTGAGGATTTTCTTGTAGCCATTGAGCCACTACACAGGCTCAAAGTGAAGCTGAACACCTGCAAGAAGTTGAAGAAGATGCCCTTGAATAGCCAATAGAAGAAAAAGAGGAAGAAACTGATGGCCAGAATGCGACCGCATTTGGGTCGCATTCTGAGGAAGGCAAAGAAAAGGCCACTGAAGAGCAACAAGCTGACAAGGCCCTTGTGATAGCGGGCATAAATGCCGCTATTTTAGCCCTAAATTAATAGGCTTTTGTATGCTTTTATGGTATTTTTTATAGAATGTTTAATTAAATTCATTTATTTTGTCCCTATGAGTTAATTGTGGAATTATGGAGAAAAGGAGCCCAAAATTGAGTAATCCAAGTGATGACATGCAAAAGTGTCATCATTTTCCTATTAATTTTAGCTAGTTTTGTGCATGAATTGTGAGCTTTAATGCATTTTTATGTTGATTTTATAGAAAACCGAGTTCGAGAAGCAAAACCAAGAATTTTACCAATTTTGGGCATAAAAAGAAGTCTTTGGGCCATAAAAGGAGAAAAGAAAAGAAGATATTTGAAGTGGGGGCCCAAAAAGCCCAAAAGAATGAAGAAACGAGGCCAAAATCCGCATATAGGGCTTCTAGAAGGCCTAGCGTCTCGACGCTAGGACCAGAGCGTCTCGACGCTAGGACCAGAGCGTCTCGACGCTAGGTGATCAGTGAAGAAAATTCCAAAATCGTGGTAGGGTCGCGACGCTGCGACAACTTCTACTACAAGAAAACCTGACGTAACGTTGTGACGTAGCATCTCGACGCTGTGCGTCTTGGGTAGCAAGAAAGGTCCGTCTAGCACCTATAAAAAGCCCCCTTCTCCACGGATCAAATCATCCCATTTTGGGGAGCTCTCCTCTAGCTCAATAGAGAGAAAAAGTGAGAAGAATTGTGAGGAAAAAGGAAGAATTGAGCGAGATTCCAAGGCTCGGGATTCGAGATGCTCGTGACGGGAGCTTGGGATCAACTTATCGGTTAATGCCTTTAATCTCTTGATCACGGATTAATTGATTTGTTGGTCTGAATTGATACTCGACAGAGAGAATTTAGATTAGATCCAAATTGCATGGCTAATGATTGCTTGGAACACGAGAGTGAAAAAGAATTGTTAGAAATTGATAATGAAGTTGCTTAATGCCATACTATGATTAACTAAGGAGATGGACACATAAATTAGTTATGTTAGTATGAGATGTGGAGGACTTGAAAGAGAAATCCGCTTATAATTACTTCTAGATTTATGAAATTGAAGATTATTAATTACATATATCCATGTAATTGAGCTACAAATCCAAGAAAGCTAGTTAACACCCTAGGTCAAGCCCCCTTTGATAGGAAAATTCCCTTTTACTTGCATGTTTCTTTTTATTAGTTTCTTTAATTTTCGCTCTATCATTCGAGATTGGACTTCTAAATAAAATTGAACATGATGGTTTTTGGTACTTACTGGATATAATTCAAATTCCCTGAGGATTCGATACTCGGAATACTTTCCGTTTTATATTATTTGCGGCCCGTGCACTTTGCGGTCATCAAGTTTTTGGCGTCGTTGCCGGGAAATTTGTAATTTTTCCGTTAATATTGAGAATTAAGTGTTTGATTTTAATTTAGAAATTTTATTTTTGCATTTTAAATTTTTAGTTAGAAGTTGTGGCAAAATTTGAGGAGTTATAAGGTGGATAATCTGTTCTTTGAGATTTAACCATGGCAGAAGACAAAGCAATCAGAGATTATTTCGTGCCTGAATTTTCATTAAACTATTCTGGAATAGCTTACGAGCCAGTTACTGTCGATAATTTTGAGCTCAAAGCTAGTCTCATTAAAATGGTGAGAGAGAATGCTTTCAAAGGCCATCCATCAGAAGATCCACACAATCACCTAAGATCATTTTTGAATATCTGTGGAACTGTAAAAATGGGAGGGGTTAGCCCTGACTCAATTCGTTTGCAGTTATTCCCATTTTCTTTACAAGATAGAGCTAGAGATTGGTTGGACTCGTTAACCTCAAATAGCATCTTTGGTTGGAATGATTTAGTCAAAGCTTTCCTTACAAAACTTTTCCCATTAGCCAAAATTACCAAGCTTAGAACTGAAATTTGAAAGTTTAAACAATTAGAGGAAGAGCAACTGCATGAAGCTTGGGAAAGATATAAGGATATGTTAAGAAAATGGCCACAACATGGATACCATGATTGGCTCCAGATACAACTTTTCTACGATGGGTTGAATAGGGATTTAAAGACAATTCTTGACACTACGGCTGGAGGAAACTTTTTAGCCAAAACTGTCAGGGAGGCACGAGCCATAGTAGAAGAGTTGGCTTTGACGAGTTACCAATGGCAACCAGAGCCCAAAATTAAGGAGAAACCATGTGAGAATAATGAGGTGAGTGCTTTAAGGTTGCAAGTCGAAGCTCTAACCAAGGTTCTGACCAAGCTCATAGGATCAGAAATTCCAAGTTCACCGAAAGCCGAAGTAAAGGAAGAACCTAAACATGAAGAAAAGAAAAGCCCTTTGGAAGAAATGCTAAGAACCTTCATAAATGAGACTAGAAATTTGAATGAAAATGTTCAAGCCAAAGTAGATATTGTCATTAATAAGATGGAAGCAAAAATGGATCAAATGACAATATTCATGAAGGAGATCCAGCAAGGAAATTTATCCAATGTCGTCGCCATGGACCCACAAGAACAATGCCCTGCCATATCTCTCAGAAGTGGGAAACAGGTAAGAGAAATTGAAAGAAAAGAAGAAACAAAGCCCATCACTAGAAGGATAGTGGATGAGGAAGATGAAAACAAACCAGAGAAAGAGTCAGCACCATCAGTGCCAGATAAGTCTTCTGATTCTATTGCTTTAGTTCTTAACCAGATTCCTTACCCTCAGAGATTTCAAAAGAAAAAGTTGGATGCTGAATTTTCAAAGTTTCTTGATATTTTTAAACAGCTCCATATTAACATTCCTTTTGTTGATGCTTTGGAACAGATGCCACACTATGCCAAGTTTATGAAGGAAATATTGTCAAAGAAAAAGAAATTCGAGAATCATGAGACAGTAAATATGACCGCAGAGTGTAGTGCCATAATCCAAAAACATCTACCACCAAAATTAAAAGATCCAGGGAGTTTCACTCTTCCTTGTACTGTTGGTAGTTTGTTTATTAAAAAAGCTTTATGTGACTTGGGGGCAAGTATTAACCTAATGCCTTTCAGTGTTTACAGGAAACTCGGTTTGGGGGAATTAAAATAAACTACAATTGTTCTGCAATTGGCAGATCGTTCGATGACATACCCTAGAGGTGTGTTAGAGGATGTTTTGGTCAACGTTGACAAATTCATATTCCCTGCAGACTTTGTAGTGTTAGACATGGAAGAAGACCCCAAAGTCCCAATCATTCTTGGGAGACCATTTTTGGCAACCGCTCGTGCGCTAATTGAGGTACAGAAAGGAACCCTGACTCTCAGAGTAAAGGACGACGAAGTAGTGTTCAACCTTTTTAATGCATTAAAACATCCAGAAGAGGTTAGTTCCTGCTTTTCGATTGATTCAGTTGACACTATCATCAATGCATGTGTGGAGTTAGAGTCCCCTATTGATCATTATGAAATAAGCATGCCTGACGTGTTTGGAGCTGAATTATTAGATGTTGATCAGGAAAATGCTTTAGTTGATAGATCTTTAGGAAGGGAAGAAACATTATCATTAGATATTTGTGCTCAAATTGACGTCCTTTCCTCTGAATTAAAACAATTGCCTGCCCACCTACGTTATGCTTTCTTAGGGGACTCTTCTACTTTTCCCGTTATCATTTCTGCTGATTTAAGCAAAGTAGAAGAGAAAAATTTGTTGGATGTTTTGAAAAAGCATAAATCTGCCTTAGGATGGTCTATTAGTGATATTAAGGGTATTAGTCCTTCAATTGTCATGCATAAAATCTTAATGGAAGATGCATTTAATCCTACAGTAGAGCACCAAAGAAGATTAAATCCAGCAATGAAGGAAGTGGTAAAAGTCGAGGTATTAAAATTATTAAATGCAGGAATTATTTGTGCTATATCTGACAGCCCTTGGATGAGTCCTGTTCAAGTAGTGCCTAAGAAAGGGGGGATGACTGTTATTAAGAATGAAAAAGATGAGTCCATATCCACTAAGACAGTCACTGGCTGGCGTGTGTGTATTGATTATAGGAAATTAAATAAAGCCACTAGGAAAGATCACTTCCCTCTCCCCTTTATCGATCAAATGCTTGATAGGCTAGCTGGATATCCGTATTATTGTTTTCTTGATGGTTATTCAGGCTATAATCAAGTTGCAATTGCGCCTGAAGACCAAGAGAAAACAACATTCACGTGTCCCTATGGTACTTATGCTTTCCGGCGTATGCCATTTGGACTGTGTAATGCTCCAGCTACCTTTCAGCGTTGTATGATGGCCATATTTTCAGACTTTGTAGAAGAGATTATGGAGGTATTTATGGATGATTTTTATGTTTTCGGTTCGTCATTTGATAACTGTTTGCATAATCTCTCTCGTGTTTTACAGAGATGCCAAGAGACTAACCTTGTTTTAAATTGGGAAAAATGCCATTTTATGGTAAAAGAAGGGATAGTTTTAGGCCACAAGGTGTCTGAAAGAGGTTTGGAGGTTGATAAAGCCAAAATTTCCGCTATTGAACAACTTCCTCCGCCCATCAATGTTAAAGGAGTTCGTAGTTTCTTAGGCCATGTAGGGTTTTATAGGCGTTTTATAAAAGATTTTTCAAAAATTGCTAAACCCCTGTGCCATTTGCTTGAAAAGGATGCTCCATTTGTGTTTTCAAAAGATTGTTTGCTAGCTTTTAATCTTTTAAAAGAAAAATTGATTTCCACACCTATCATTGTTGTGCCTGATTGGAGTCAACCATTTGAAATCATGTGCGATGCTAGTGACTATGCTTTAGGAGCTGTCTTAGGGCAACGACGAGATAAGTTCTTTAGGGCTATATATTATGCAAGTAGAACTCTAGATAATGCTCAGCAGAATTATACCACTATAGAAAAAGAGATGCTTGCAGTTGTGTTTGCTTTCGATAAGTTTAGGCCCTATTTGCTTGGTATGAAGGTTATAGTGCACACTGACCATTCTGCTATTCGTTATCTGAGTAGTAAAAAGAATTCCAAGCCAAGACTCATAAGATGGATTCTGTTATTGCAAGAGTTCGACTATGAGATCAAGGATAGAAAAGGTTGTGAGAATGTAGTCGCAGACCATTTGTCTTGGATAGAGCATGAAAAGAATATCGCAACCTTTCCTATTAAAGAAGTTTTTCCAGATGAGAGACTATATGCTGTTAAAACTTCTTTTCCTTGGTACGCCAATTTTGTAAACTTTCTTGCAGGAAAAGAAATACCACCAGACTTGAATGCTCAGAAAAGAAAGAAGTTTTTCCATGATGTGAAATCCTACCTGTGGAATGACCCATTTCTCTTTAAGGTATGTTCTGACCAAATAATTCGAAGGTGCATTCCAGCAGAAGAAGTAGGTAAGATTATACATGATTGCCATGCCTCTCCTTATGGTGGTCATTTTGGACCAACTCGTACGGCAGCAAAAGTACTTCAATCTGGTTTTTATTGGCCTACTCTATTTAAAGATTGTTATACTTTTGTAAAAACATGTGATAGATGCCAGAGGATAGGTAATATTTCTAGACGCCATGAAATGCCCCTAACCCCTATTCTAGAAGTAGAACTTTTTGATGTGTGGGGCATGGATTTTATGGGCCCTTTTCCCTCTTCCAATGGATACTGATACATTTTGGTTGTTGTTGATTACGTTTCTAAATGGGTAGAGGCAGTAGCCACTAAGACTAATGATGCACCTGTTGTACTACGTTTTCTGCATAAAAATATTTTCACTAGATTTGGCACACCACGAGCTATAATTAGTGATGGGGATCCCATTTTTGCAATAAATTGTTTGAATCATTACTTAGAAAATATGGTGTCAAGCATAAGACTTCTCTCGCTTATCATCCTCAAACTAACAGTCAAGCTGAGATCTCTAACAGGGAGATAAAGCAAATCTTGGAGAATACAGTCCGCATCAACAGGAAAGACTGGGCATATAAGTTGGACGATGCTTTGTGGGCCTATCAGACGGCTTTCAAAACTCTGATCGGTACATCCCCGTATCGATTAGTGTATGGTAAGGCCTGTCATCTGCCTGTAGAGCTCGAGCACAAAGCATACTGGGCTATCAAGAAGTTGAACTTGGACGCAGAGAAGGCTAGGGAACATCGACTACTGCAGCTCAACGAATTAGAAGAATTCAGGAGCCAGACGTACGAAAACGCTAAGCTCTACAAGGAAAGAACGACAAGATGGCATGATCGTATAGTTCAGAAACGTTCTTTTGAGCAAGGCCAGCCGGTTCTTCTGTTCAATTCTCGATTACGATTATTCCCAGGAAAATTAAAGTCACGATGGTCTGGTCCGTTCATAGTTAAGGAAGTGTCTCCGTTTGGACCAATTGAATTGATTTATAGCAGCGGGTTAACTTTTAAAGTCAATGCTCAAAGAGTGAAGCACTATTGTGGATTCGAAGAGCGAAAGGTCGAAAAAATAATTTTAACAGATCCAGGGTGACCGAGCTCCGTCTAGCTCAGGATGTTAAACAAGCGCTTCTTGGGAGGCAACCCAAGCTTTTAAAGTTTTTTGTAGATTTTAGTTTTTGCGTTGATCCTAATGCTCCTTTGAGATCGATCCTTATGCAGGAAGCTCGTGAATTCGTGCACAAGCCCTAGTCATAGCTGAAGGATAAAGGGCTGAACAAGATGCACTCAGGGAAAGAAGGGCTGAAAAAGAAAAAGGAAATTAGAGTATGAGGGATGAAGATGAATTTGCAAGGAAAAGAGGCTTAGAAGAAGAGAGAGAAGTTGAGGAAAATATAGAAGAATAAAGACAAGAGGCCGAGAGGGCCATTCAAGCTTAGAAAGAGAGAAAAGAAGATGAGAAACTTAGGAGGTTGGCTGCTAAACTCCAACTCCTCGAGAAAGAAAAAGAAAGAAGAGAGATTTTGAGAGAAGAAGGAGAACGAAGAAAAGAGGCTGAGGATTTTCTTGTAGCCTTTGAGCCACTACACGGGCTCAAAGTGAAGCTGAACACCTGCAAGAAGTTGAAGAAGAGGCCCTTGAATAGCCAATAGAAGAAAAAGAGGAAGAAACTGATGGCCAGAATGCGACTGCATTTGGGTCGCATTCTGAGGAAGGCAAAGAAAAGGCCACTGAAGAGTAACAAGCTGACAAGGCCCTTGTGATAGCGGGCATAAATGCCGCTATTTTAGCCTTAAATTAATAGGTTTTTGTATGCTTTTATGGTATTTTTTATAGAATGTTTAATTAAATTCATTTATTTTGTCCCTATGAGTTAATTGTGGAATTATGGAGAAAAGGAGCCCAAAATTGAGTAATCCAAGTGATGACATGCAAAAGTGTCATCATTTTCCTATTAATTTTAGCTAGTTTTGTGCATGAATTGTGAGCTTTAATGCATTTTTATGTTGATTTTATAGAAAACCGAGTTCGAGAAGCAAAACCAAGAATTTTACCAATTTTGGGCATAAAAAGAAGACTTTGGGCCATAAAAGGAGAAAAGAAAAGAAGATATTTGAAGTGGGGGCCCAAAAAGCCCAAAAGAATGAAGAAAGGAGGCCAAAATCCGCATATAGGGCTTCTAGAAGGCCTAGCGTCGAGACGGTAGGACCAGAGCGTCTCGACGCTTGGTGATCAGTGAAGAAAATTCCAGAATCGCGGTAGCGTCGCGACGCTGCGACAACTTTTGCTCCAAGAAAACCTGACGAGGCTGTGACGTAGCGTCTCGACGCTGTGCGTCTTGGGCAGCAAGAAAGGTCCGTCCAACACCTATAAAAAGCCCCCTTCTCCATGGATCAAATCATCCCATTTTGGGGAGCTCTCCCCTAGCTCAATAGAGAGAAAAATTGAGAAGAATTGTGAGGAAAAAGGAGGAATTGAGCGAGATTCCAAGGCTCGGGATTCGAGATGCTCGTGACGGGAGCTTGGGATCAACTTATCGGTTATTTCTTCCTTACTTCTTTGTAATTTCTTATTTTAATTTGAGTTAGGCCTATGGATCAAGATCATTTTGGCAAAGTTATTTCCAATTGTGAGTAGATCTTGAGACCTATTCTAGTTAATTGGATATTGTAGCGCAATTACTTGGATTATGTAATGAATTTCTTCATATTTCATCTATGCAATTTACTCTTAATGCTTTTAATCTCTTGATCACGGATTAATTGATTTGTTGGTCTGAATTGATACTCGACAGAGAGAATTTAGATTAGATCCAAATTGCATGGCTAATGGTTGCTTGGAACACGAAAGTGAAAAAGAATTGTTAGAAATTGATAATGAAGTTGCTTCATGCCATACTATGATTAACTAAGGAGATGGACACATAAATTAGTTATGTTAGTATGAGATGTGGAGGACTTGAAAGAGAAATCCGCTTATAATTACTTCTAGATTTATGAAATTGAAGATTATTAATTACATATATCCATGTAATTGAGCTACAAATCCAAGAAAGCTAGTTAACACCCTAGGTCAAGCCCCCTTTGATAGGAAAATTCCCTTTTACTTGCATGTTTCTTTTTATTAGTTTCTTTAATTTTCGCTCTATCATTCGAGATTGGACTTCTAAATAAAATTGAACATGATGGTTTTTGGTACTTACTGGATATAATTCAAATTCCCTGAGGATTCGATAGTCGGAATACTTTCCGTTTTACATTACTTGTGGCCCGTGCACTTTGCGGTCATCACCAAGCCTTATTTTCCAAGTTGAGTCAAGAAGGAAGCCCAAAAAATTATCTTGAGAAGTGTTGATCCAAAAGGTGTAGAGAAAGACCAAGAGAAATGCCCAGCCCGCGCATGAAGCTTCTCGAATCGGCCTAGCGTCGCGATGAAAGGAGGACAGCGTCGACGCTGTCCGATTTCTTGTCGCCCAAGCCGCAGTGATGACGCTGTCCATTTTCCAAGCCTATAAAAGGCGCCCCTTGCTCCCCATTTTGGCATCAACCAACAATCCATCATCCTTCATTTTCCTCTCCTTTAGTCTCCTTTCAAGGCACTTTAAGCCTTTTTGAGGGTCGAGTGTGAGATTTTTGTGGGAAATTTTGTAACGAGCATTTTAGAGGCTCGGGAGCGTGGTTCGAAGGGACTCCAAGTGCAAGCAACGGGGTTCTCGACGGTCACTTTCCTTACTCTTATTTGCTCTACTTTATGCTTTATATCATGTACATGTGGGAATTTTGGACCATGTATAGCTAATCCCATTTGGGTGTCTTGGAATGAAAGTATATAGATAATTGTTATTCTTAATTGCCTATCTCTTGTCCATTTACTAGTTATTTGTATGGATGTTCGTAATGGTTTATATGACTTGGCCAATTATACAATCAATTGATTCCTAATGGAAACTCAGCAGAGAGAAATTAGGATAGATCATAATCCATGGAACTAAGTTTAACTGCTCGTAGTGACAGCTAGATTAGTTGGTTAGACTTAAATTTCGATGATGAATCAGAGCTCATTAATTAACGAATTTAATAACGCTAAGGACACTTAGGTTATTAATATGAGTTAATTACAATTAGGGGAGACCGAAAGGAGATCCTATGTGATAAACGGATATTCTAGGATTATAATTAGTCGGGCATTGAGATAGGATAATTAGAATAATTAATTAGCTATATTCTGATTTTCAAGACCCTGTCTCTCATTCGATTCTTTCTCCACAATTTTTATTTTTTTTGATCGCTTGAATTTGTTTAATTGCTTTATTTTTTGATTAGTTTTTGCATGAAGTGTTGGTTCCTAACTAATATTTCTTCTAAGTATTTTTAGTGGTCAATTTAATTATCTTGCTTAAATACCGTTCTTCCTCCCTGTGGATTCGATACTCGGAATACTTTCCGTTTTAATATTACTTGTGGCCCGTGCACTTTGCGACTATCAAGTTTTTGGCGCCGTTGCGAAGGAGGATAGGTTTGTTTAGGCAAAATAATTTTTTTTTGATATTAAAAAGAATGGCTGAATATTAATTTAGGTTGTGAATATTTTTTTAATTCTTTTGTGAACATTTTTATTTTTGTTTTTTTTAATTCTAATTAGCTTGGGGTTTATTGTATGCGAAGAGATAAGGTGGTTAATTTGTTTCCATTGGATCTTGAAATAGACAGGACTATCAGAGCAATTTGTATAAAAAGAAGATTGACGGAAACAATGGCCCAACAAGACAACGCTCCCAAGGCAATCAGAGATTTTCTTTAGCCAGTTCTCCCAACTGAGAATTCCGGTATAATTTACACCCCGATTCCAGCAAATAATTTTGAATTGAAGACTGGGTTGATCCAGATGGCGAGGGATAATTCTTTCAAAGGACATCCTTTAGAGGACCCACATTCCCATCTTCGATGATTCCTAGAGATTTGCGGGACAGTTAAAATGAACGGAGTTCCGGCCGATGCAATCAGACTGAGGTTATTTCCTTTCTCTTTCCAAGACAAAGCAAAGGATTGGCTAGAGTCAGTTGAACACGAAAGCATTAGAACTTGGGATGAAATTGGCCAGGCGTTTCTTATCAATTTTTTCTCGCCTGCGAAGACCACCATGCTCCGTATGGAGATTGGAACTTCTAGACAAGTGGATGATGAGCAGTTATACGAAGCGTGGGAAAGGTACAAAGAAATGCTAAGGAGATGCCCATAGCACAGTTATCCCGATTGGCTACAAGTCCAGTTGTTCTACAATGGGTTGAATTCTTCTACCAAGACGGTTCTCGATACGTCAGCTAGTGGAAGTTTTCTATCTAAGACGGTGACTGAGGCAAAAGATCTTTTGGTGGAAATGGCGGCAACCAGTTATCAATGGCCTACAGAGAGGGGAACGATATCAAAGAAGGTTGGCATTTACGAGATCGATGAGTCAAGTTCTTTAAAAACGCAGATGGCATCGCTGACTAATGCACTGAACAAGCTGACTTCTCCCGAGGTGGTCAAGTCTATTTCCACTTTGGCAGAAGGATATTCAAAGAAGGAAAGTCAGGACGTGGAGGAAGTTCAATATGTTGGAAATCGAGCATTTACCCAAGGATTGCCAAAATTCTACTACTCCAATGTGCGCAACCACGAGAACTTCTCATACGCCAATAACAAGAATGTGTTACAACCACCACCGGGGTTTGCTTCATCAAGTGCACCAGAGAAGAAAAGCAACCTTGAAGAAATGGTGGCTCTCTTTATCAAAGAGCAGAAAGTGCTGAACGTAAGTCTCCAGTCAGCTGTGAATAACCACAATATGGCTCTCAAGAACATGGAGGTGCAAATAGGACAGATTGCTTCTGCAATGAACACCCTTCAGAAGGGCAAGTTCCCCAGCGATACTGAGACAAATCCTAGAGAGCAGTGCAAAATGGTTACACTCAGAAGTGGGAAAAGATTGGAGGATTGCTTAGATGAAGAGAGAAAGCTGAAAAAGGAAGAAAAGTTGAGCAAGGATGAAGATGAACGGGTTGAGGCACAAAAAGCCTCCACAAAAAGGTCCCAAAGTCCTCCTCGCTCTAGTGATTTAAATTTTGATCATACTAACAATTTTGCAGGTTCAAAGAAAAAGCAGGAAGAAAAGTTGAAGCTGAAAGAGAAGATGGATGACGAGGAGGTAGTCCCGTGCAACCACCACGATAGAGGGTCACATATCAACCCGCCCAAAAGGAGGGGCGAATGTCCAACCTTCGATTACAGGGAGTTACCCTTTCCTCAAAGATTTAAGGATGTTAAGTTAGATGAGCAATTTCAGAAATATTTAGAAATGTTTAAAAAGCTTTCTGTGAATATTCCTTTAGTTGATGCTCTCTAAAACATGCCTAATTATGGAAATTTTATGAAACAAATGATGTCTAGAAAGAAAATTTTGATAAAAAAGGAAGTGTTTAGGTTATCTGAGAATAGCAGCACGATAGTTACAGGAAAGATGCCATTAAAACAAAAAGACCCAGGGAGTTTCACTGTTCCCTGTGTTATAGGAAAGGTGTGTTTTGATAGGGCTCTGTGTGATTTAGGAGCAAGTATAAATCTAATTCCCTACTCTCTGTATAGGAAGATCGGACTTTCAGGTTTGAAGGACACCGATATTACCCTCCAACTGGCTGACAGATCAATTACCCAACCAATGGGTATAGTGGAGGATGTATTGGTGAAGGTCAATAAGTTTATCTTCCCAGTTGACTTCATGGTGCTAGACATGCAGGAGGATAAAGAAGTGCCCATTATCCTGGGTAGACCTTTCCTAGACATAGGTAAAGCCGAAATCAGTGTTCACACTAGTAAGTTGACTCTGAATGTTGAGGATGAAAAACTTGTTTTCAGTATTTTTGGCCATGATGAATCTGTGTGTAGTTTGAATACCTGATTTTCCATTGGTCTAGAATTACTGACGAATGATGATGAAGAGGAAGACTTTAATCTAGGCTTAGAGCTAAGAGAGTTACCTATGGATGATGTAAATTTAGATCCTGATGAGTTTTTTGATGATCCTTTGTTTGATAATGAGCTGTTGAATGATATTGAAATGCCTGCTGCACCAGTATATGAGCATGATCTACCTGACAAAATTTAGAAAATCACATGATAAATGATAGCTCTGATCATGAAATTATTGAATCTGATCCTGAAATTGTTGATAGTTTTGAATCTGGTCCTAATAGTGATGATAGTTTTGAATCTGATCTTGAAATTGCTGAATTTTTTAATTCTGATGATGAGGAGTCAAATGATATCCCTGTTGAGTCTGTTATGAATGATGGGTCTCATAAGCATATAGAAATAACATCTGATGAATGGATAGGCTTAGTGGATAGGCCTCCTTTAGATCCTAGACCAGTTGATATAATGACGCTAGATGACTTTGTAAATAATTGCTTCGAGAATAGAGATTTAGTGAAAAAAATTGATGTTGTTAAATATTTCCTGACTTGTTACTATGATAATCTGTTTAGTGATGACGGGCCAGGAGAAAGTTTTTTATTCTCCCCTCTTTGCAGTATGTAATTCAGTATGAGATTTTCTTCAGAGCCCGGAGGATGACGAGAATTTTTACTTCGAGCCTCCATGAGTGTGCCGAGCCTCGACTAGCTAAAGACGTTAAAGAAAGCGCTGCCTGGGAGGCAACCCAAGGATTAAAATTTAGTTAGTTTTGTGGTAAATTAATCCCCCTTGCTTTGTGATCCAATTTTGTTTTCAGGATCAACTTAGCAAGTCCCAAAGCTCCAAAAATCCAATTTTCTCGGCCTCGAAAGGATGAGGACAATTTTCTCCTGACTCAGAGAAGTCTCAGTATCCCTCTTTATGCTTTATTGTTTTTAAACATTGGGGACAATGTTTAGTTTAAGTTTGGGGGGGGGGGGGCTTTCGTTGTGTTGAGCATGATTGAATTCTTTTGGATGCATGAGTAGATAGCAATGATAGTCGAGGATTTGATTTTAGAAATTTTGGGGGATATGGTTTATATATTGTGGAATTAGGGAGCATAGCAGAAAATGTGAAATTTAAAAAAAAAAATTACTTAGTTTTAATGTCTAAAGCATGCAATAGACTTATCTTTTGAAGATCTTTAAAAATCTAGATTTTTATTATGGTTTTTATAAGTTTGTTGTCACTCCGATAGGCTTAGTCTCTAATACTAGGAGTTCATGCTTGATTGTTTTAAGAACTAGGTGAAAAAATGCTTTGCCTACTGAGAGAAAAGCAACAAAAGAAAAGAGGGAAAAAATAGAATATCTGTTGAGAAAAGAAATTTTTTTGCTTGCAAAACGAAAAAAAACTAGGGGTAAAAAGAGCTACCTACGGTGTGATCAGTTAGGCCAACCAAGAATAAAATTCGAGTTACGGGTCCTTACAGCGTAGTGTGAAAGCTAGTGCCATTAGATTTATACAAATGCAAGTTTGGGGGCGGGGGGGGGGGGGGGGAGCATTCCTAAAAAGAGAAAAATATTTATGAGTTTGGCTTCCTCCTGAAAAAGAAAAAAATCAGGCACCCTAGTTTCTTTGTTTGCATGATAGTAGAACTCTGACCTATTAAGGACTCTTAGCCAGTGTAGGGGGAAAACAAATGGAAAAAGCCATAAGACTAATCTAGGTTAGTAAAATAGCCATTAGATAAGTCTTGCGCATGCTATTCGTTAAAATTTAAGTTCAAATTCTTTGAGATTTCTTCATGAGTATGCGATGCTTGCTTATTCCACTTGCATGTTTTCCATATTTGCTTAAGAGTTCTAAAACCATCGAGGCTTGAGTGATTCTATTTCATGCATATTCTATTTCATGCATCCTTAGAATTTATTTTGCTCCGGACTAGCAAAAGCTTAAGTTTGGGGGTGTGATAGCGGGTAGAAATGCCGCTATTTTAGCCCTAAATTAACAGGCTTTGGTATGCTTTTATGGTATCTTTTATAGAATATTTAATTAAATTCATTTATTTTGTCCCTAGGAGTTAATTGTGGAATTATGAAGAAAAAGAACCCAAAATTGAGTAAACCAAGCCTTATTTTCCAAGTTGGGTCAAGAAGGAAACCCAAAAAATCATCATGAGAAGTGTTGATCCAAAAGGTGTGGAGAAAGCCCAAGAGAAATGCCCAGCCCACGCATGAAGCTTCTGGAATCGGCCTAACGTCGCGACGCTATCCCATTTCTTGCCGCCCAAGTCGTAGTGACGTCACAGCGTCGCTGTGACGTCAGCGTCGTGACGCTGTCCATTTTCCAGTCCTATAAAAGGCGCCCCTTGCAATCCATTTTGGCATCAACCAACAATCCATCGTGTCACACCCCCTCCCGGACCACCTGGTAGCTTAGTCCGGAAGATGGTGTGAAGCCAACGGACATCGTCCTCCTCTAACGATACCCGTTGACCCTCCTGAAACGCTGAACCTGATAAACATGCTAATCTTAGATATGGAATACTATACATGCAACACAACACAGCGGAATCCCTGAAATCTTTAGAAATACATGGGGTGGAGCCCTGACGTAACTCGGTTTGGAAAATAACCTGATATAGATATCACAACCAAAAACATATACAACTGGGGTTTATACATCCACGACCTCTAGAACTTACACAAACCGTTAATTATTCAATCCTTACAAGAACATTTACAATATAGACAGACTCAATATACAACTCCACCCACGTAATGGAGCTTTCAGTAAACGTTAGCAGTGTATCAGGCACCGGGAGCTCGATCTCTACCTGAAAAGTGGGAAAACATTTTGAAAGAGTGAGCTACGAAGCCCAGTGAGTGACTAAATTTAAAACTGTACATTCGGAAATCAGAACACGTGATAAAACTTTAAACGTATAAAGGTGTTCTACGAAGGCGTTAAACATAAACGTGCAATGATAAAAGCTTTCTCAAAAACATCGCCGGTACGTCAATAAAAATCTAGCAAGGCATATCAAGTACATCAAACGTTTTAACTAACATGACCGATCTACGTTGCGTAGGGCACGCCCAGTACAACCAACGTTTACTAGTCCTACGATGTAGTGGGGCCCGCCCAGCACTCTCATCGTCTTTGTCGTAGTGGGGCCCGTCCAGCACTCACGACAGCATCGTTGTCACGGAGTACACTCAACGTCAACAACGGAATATAACCTGTGTGCACACGGTACCAGATAGCCTCGGGCTCAATATCTCAGTCATGTAGTCAATGGAAATCTCAGAAAATCACATGAAAACATTAAAACATGTCTGCTTATCGTTATCTCTCGTAAAACTCAAGCTTACTCAGCTTGCTCGTGAAAAAAAACGAAAATCTTTAAATAATTCTTGCTAATACATGCTTTGCTTAAAAGGATGTCGTTTCAACTATTTTTCAAAAACTCAATAATCACGTGCTCATTTATAAACCTCATTAGAAAATCTAAGCTCATAACTTAAGCTTGAAACCATTCATAAAAACCATGTATAATTCATAGAAAAGCATGTAAAACATCTAAACATGAACATCCATTTGGAAACAATTTTCGAAATTCGTTTTGTCACTCACAGTCTTAGCTAGTTTCCTGGTCTATAGACTCAACCTATGTCCTCTTGGCCTGTCAAACAACCAAAACCGAGCATTAGAACCATAGATAGTCTTATTCTTCCATGCACATGAATTTTAAACACTTGAATTAAAAATCACACTTCACATTCTACTTTTCCAGATTTTCCAGATTCTATACCCTAACTTCCAACACCCATAACTTCCTAAATACTTAACCAAAAGTAATTTACTATATATCAAACTCTTCATTTTCGAACCCTCTACAACGTACCTGAAGAAATGAAAACTAGATTCCCAACCGATTTGTCCAGAAAGGCCCCGAACACAGACAACACAGATTCGAGGTTCTCTGCTACCCTTTATCTTTCTCCTGAAATTAAACCTACTTTAAGTCATTTTTGGCTCATGGATTCCTCATGAAAGTTGTAGGAAATTGAATCAGTTTTCCAAACATACCAAATAGAGCTTCTGATTCAACTTGTACACCCCATAATGCTCGAAAAACCAGAGACAACCAGAGATCCTCCTGGTTTGCACGAAAATCCTGTGCTCTGTTTACCATTTCAAAAATCATTAACTTCGCATAAGATTTAGCTCAAGCTTCCTTCATTAAATTTTTTAGAAAATGGACTAACTTTAATGAAAACCAAACCTCACCTCTTAGTTCTTCCTGTGTAGCTCAAACCGAAACAAACACCAGAGGTAGACAGGTTGAACTCAGATTCTGCTATGGCTGCCTTTGCTTGAGCTATTTCCTATCTTCTTCAACCTCAAAACCCTAGAAACCTTCTTCTTCTCCTTCCTTCACTCTCTCCCTCGAATTCTCTGAAGCTTGGATGGAAAAGATGGAGTGGAAATGAACTAATATTGAATGTTGTCGGTAGTGGAGTTAAAGCACCGCCCACTTTCTTCTTCCTTTTTCTTTTTTCTTTTTTTTTTTTGTTTTTCATTTCCCTATTTCATTTTCTTTTTCCTTTTCTTTCCTTTTCTTCTTCTTCTTTATTCCACTTCTTCTTTTAAATTAGTAAGTTCCAACAACTTCAACCAACAATGAACCACAAAGAACCACAAAACTTTTCCATTTTTCTTCAACAATGAATAACAACAACTTTAATCCAACCAATGAGACCACAATAACTCAAATCCAACTTCCTACAATATATGACAAGAGAAAATAATCCTAGGGAAGTCTCGGGTTTACAACTTACCTCCCCCTTATGAAATTTCATCCTTGAAATTTAAAAGTCCTTAGGTGAAGAGTGTCGGGTAACTCCTCCTCATCTGATCTTCTGACTCCCAGGTTGCCTCGTCTACTCCGTGATGTCTCCAAAGAACTTCACGAGTGGGATCGTTTTGTTCCTCAAAACATGCTCCTTTCTGTCGAGGATCTGAATCGCTTCCTCTTTATAACTCAAGTCTTCTTTCTGCTCAATCGGTTGCACTTGCAACACATGGGATGGATCTTGAATATATTTCCTCAACATGGACACATGAAAAACATCATGTATTCGAGCGAGTTCCGCTGGCAACTCAAGTCTATAGGCTGCTGGTCCAACTCGTTCTATTATCTGGTAAGGACCAATATATTTATGACTCAACTTACATTTCCTCCCAAAGCGAAGAACACCTCTCCACGAAGACAACTTTAAGAAAACTTGATCTCCAACCTGGAATTCTAAGTCTCTTCATCGCTTATCTGCATAGCTCTTCTGTCGATCCTGAGCTATTTTCAGGTTCTCTCTAATAAGCTTAATACTGTCTGACGTAACTTGTACCAACTCAGAACATACTAGCTTTCGCTCTCCCACTTCGTTCCAACACACGGGAGTCCTGCTTGGTCTGCCATACAAAGCCTCGAATGGTGCCATGCCGATACTAGACAGGTAGCTGTTATTATAAGCAAACTCCATAAGTGATAAGTGGGTATCCCAACTTCCCTTAAACTGAAGGACACATGCTCTCAACATGTCCTCTAAGGTCTGGATGGTCCTCTCTGACTGACCATCTGTCTGAGGATGGAACGCGGTACTAAACTTCAACTTTGTTCCCATTGCTTTCTGCACACTAGGCCAAAACTTAGAAGTAAACCTCGGATCCCTATCTGAAACTATGGACACTGGAACTCCATGTTGACTCACAATCCTGTCGACGTATAACTTAGCTAGCTGATCTAGTGTAGACGTCGCTTTAATCGGTATAAACCGTGCTGTCTTGGTGAATCTGTCTACTATTACCCATATACCATCATGTCCACTAGAAGTTCGAGGTAATCCAAACAGAAAATCCATGGTAATATGCTCCCACTTCCACTCTGGCACTGGCAGTGGATTAAGGAGTCCTCCTGGCCTCTGTCTCACTGGTTTAACCTGTTGGCAGATCAAACATCTATTGACATATTCAGCTATCTCCCGCTTCATACTTGGCCACCAATAAGTTTTCTTCAGAGTTCTATACATCTTGGTGCTTCCTGGATGCATAACGTTAGCTGAACTGTGAGCTTCCTGTAGTATAGCACCCTTAAGCTCACTAATACTCGGAACGCATAGTCTTCCCTGCTTAACTATGGCTCCGTCTGCTCTCAACTCAAATTCTGCCTCTGGGCCTTGCTTGGACTTTGCAAGCATCTTCTGTAAGTTACTATCCTCTGGCTGTCTTCTCACAATCTCTGCTACTAGAGAAGACCTAACCTGAAATTGAGCTAAAAGACTCTCTGAGCTTTCTGCAGTCATAACCGCCTTGAAACCTCTTAACTCACTTAGCAAGCTTGCTCGAATACCACACAAGGCACTCTTCGGAAGTCTCGACTTCCTACTTAACGCATATGCTACCACGTTAGCCTTACCTGGATGATATTCTATGGTACAGTCATAGTCTTTAATCAGTTCTAGCCATCGCCTCTACCTCAGATTCAGCTCTTTCTGATCAAAGTTATACTTCAAACTCTTATGATCTGTGAAAATGTGGCACTTCTCACCGAATAAATAATGTCTCCAGATCTTCAGTGCTAAAACAACTGCTGCTAGCTAAAGATCTTGGGTAGCGTAATTACACTCATACTTTTTCAACTGCCTTGAAGCATAAGCTATTACCTTTCCTTCCTGCATCAGCACACAACCTAATCCTTGCCTTGAAGCATCACAATAGATCACATACTCCTTCCCTGTTACAGGAAGTGCCAGAATAGGCGTTGTCACCAATCTTTTTTTCAGCTCCTGGAAACTCTGTTCGCATTTATCCGACCACTCAAACTCAGCATTCTTCCTTGTCAAAGTTGTCAAGCATAATGCTAACCGTGAGAAATCCTCAACAAAACGTCTGTAGTATCCGATCAGGCCTAGGAAACTACGTACCTCTATTGCACTAGCTCGTCTCTCCCAGTTGACAACAGCTTCCACTTTCTGCGGATCAACACTAACTCTATCCGCTGAAACCACATGCCCTTAAGAACACCACTTGATTCAACCAGAACTCACATTTGCTAAACTTAGCGTACAACTGTTTATCACGTAGTGTCTGTAGAACAATCCTTAGATGTTCCTCATGGGATTTCTTGTCAATTGAGTAAACTAGTATGTCATCGATGAACACTATCACAAACTGATCAAAATACTGATAGAAGATCCTATTCATGAGGTCCATGAGAATTACTGGCGCATTCGTTAAACCGAATGGCATCACTAAAAACTCATAGTGCCCATACCTCGTCCTGAATGTTGTCTTAGGAATATCTGATTCCCTAACCTTTAACTGATGGTATCCTGACCTCAAATCAATCTTAGAGAACACTGCTGCTCCCCTTAACTGGTCAAACAAGTCATCGATGCGTGGTAGAGGATACTTGTTACGTATCGTGACCTTGTTTAACTGCCTGTAATCAATGCATAATCTCAGGGTACCATCTTTCTTCTTCACAAATAACACCAGAGATCCCCAAGGTGATACACTAGGCCTAATGTATCCCTTGTCAACTAGTTCTTGTAACTGCACCTTTAGCTCCCTAAGCTCGCTCGGAGACATTCTGTATGGTGCCTGTGAAATAGGTGTTGTTCCTGGTAACAATTCAATAGTGAACTCCACCTCTCTATCAGGTGGCAAACTCGATAGATCAGCTGTAAAAACATCAAGAATTTCGTTCACCACAGGAACATCTTCTGGTTTCAACTTTTCTTCTTGCACCTCTACTACGTGTGCAAGAAACGTTGTGCAACCCTTCCTCAACAACTTCTCAGCTTTCAGAGCTGAAATCAAACTCGTAGGAATAGACTTCCTCTCACCCCTGAAAACCAATCCAGTCAAACCTGGCTTCCTAAAAGTCACTTCCTTCCTATGGCAATCCATAGAAGCATAGTGAGTGAATAAGAAATCCATTCCCAAAATTACATCCACCGCCTGCAACTCTAGGGGAAGAAGATCCACTAACATACAGAGACCTTCTACTACAACCTCACAATCACGCAATACTTCATGGACTAATAAGACATCACCAACTAGAGTGCATATGACTAACTCCTCAGATAAAGGCTCTAGCATCCTATTCAGCTTAGTTAAGAACATACTAGAAATAAATTAATGCGTAGCACCTGGATCTAATAAAACACATGCAGGTACATTACAAATCAAAATCGTACCAGTAATCACGTCTGGTGAATCCTCTGCTTCCTGTTGAGTCATCGCGTAGACTTTTCCCTACTGCCTAGGTCTCCCCACAACTCCCTTTTGCCTTGCACCACTGGTGCCTTCTCCTGCGCCTGCTAAGACTCTGGGCTGCTCAACTGTGTGGGACTCAATTCCTTGATCCCTCTGAACTGCTGCCCTCAGCTGTGGACAATCCCTCTTGAAATGCCCTGGTTGTCCACACTTGTAACACACCGGTGCCAACAAGACACTGACCCTGATGATTCTTGCCAAAACTTACACATGGGGTTCTCCTAGACTCACTAGCAGCGGACTCCTGACCCGTCTGTGGTCTTGCTACTGAACTTGCAGACTGATTGGGGGCTCTCTGACTCTGCCTCTGATAGGCACTACCCGAACTCATCTGCCTCGATGACTGGCCACCAGAACGACGCTTGAAGTCTTGACGGCCTGAAACATTCACTCCAGGTGTGAACCTCCGCTGCTCACGACCTCGGAAACCACTAGCTGTTGGAGCTCCACGACTAGGCTCCACTGCCGACTTTTCCTCTATTATACTCTGCTCCACACGTAAGATAGTATCTACTAGCTGGGAAAATCCATCCACTCGGCAATCGCGGTAACCGGGGTACGTATCTCAAAACGCAACCCTCTTTCAAACCTTCGACACCTGTCACTCTCAGATGCCACAATCACATCGGCATACCGTGAAAGCTCGGTATACTTTCTCTCGTACTCGGCCACTAAAAGTGACCCTTGCTTCAGCCCCATAAACTCATCTCTCTTAGCCTCACAATATGTGGTGGGATAGTACTTTTCCTCGAATATGCCTTTAAAAGTTTGCCAGTCTAACGTACGTGCAGAAGGAATGTAGCCAATCTGACTTTTCACTCCTCAGGACAACTCATCACGTCGAAGCATTTCTCCAGCATATTTAACCAGACCTCAGCATCAGCTGGATCTGTGGAACCCTCAAACCCTGTGGCTCCTAATTTCTTCAGCCGTTCTATCCCATACATCTTTTCTGGATCATTAGGCCCTGATCTCTTTGGTCTACTGACCTCCTGTGCAGATCTAGCAAACCGCTCACTCCCTGCCTTATTCTGACCTCTCGTGGTACTGGATCCCCTTTCAGATTGACTATGGGTAGGATCCTGCGTCCCGTCCTAATTCTACCTGCGCCGTCTGCTGAACGTGGTGGCATGACTCCTATAACATATCAACACATCAGACATGGTATAGATACTCAACTCAGATGCATGATACTAAACTTCTAGCCACATTCTAGTCCTGACTGGACTCACTCTCAACAATACTTGGACCATACTCCGCTAGTTCTATATGAACTGACTCAACATCTAACTATTTACTTCCTAGATTCTTCTTAGCACCAACTACCATGTCTCATTTCCCATGGAGCTAACTGCTCTGATACCAAGTTGTCACACCCCCTCCCGGACCACCTGGTAGCTTAGTCCGGAAGATGGCGTGAAGCCAACGGATATTGTCCTCCTCTAACGATACCCGTTGACCCTCCTGAAATGCTGAACCTGATAAACATGCTAATCTTAGATATGGAATACTTTACATGCAACACAACACAGCGGAATCCCTGAAATCTTTAGACATACGTGGGGTGGAGCCCTGACATAACTCGGTTTGGAAAATAACCTGATATAGATATCACAACCAAAAACATACACAACTGGGGTTTATACAACCACGACCTCTAGAACTTACACAAACCGTTAATTATTCAATCCTTACAAGAACATTTACAATATAGACAGACTCAATATACAACTCCACCCACGTACTAGAGCTTTCAGTAGACGTTGGTAGTGTATCAGGCACCGGGAGCTCGATCTCTACCTGAAAAGTGGGAAAACATTTTGAAAGAGTGAGCTACGAAGCCCAATGAGTGACTAAATTTAAAGGGCCAGTTGCAAGGATAGCAATATGGGCCAAAATAATTGCAAATCTGCAACCCACAAAAAAAATTGCAAAAATGGCAAAATCTGATGGTCTGCATGTTGCATTTACTAAAATACCCCTCCAGATTTTCTATCAGTGATAGAAAGTTTTTCTATCACAAATAGATTCTATCAGTGATAGAAATTTTCTATCAGTGATAGAAAAGATTTCTATCAATGATAGGTATTTTTCTATCAATGATAGAAAATTTTTCTACCACTGATAGAAGATTTCTATCAATGATAGATATTTTTCTATCAATGATAGAAAGATTTTCTATCACTTCTATCAGTGATAGAAATCTTCTATCAATGATAGAAAAGTTTCTATCACTGATAGAAAAACTTTCTATAAGTGATAGAAAGTTTTCTATCACTGATAGAAAAATCCAACATACAATAACGAAAGAACTAGCTTCTATCAGTGATAGAAAAATCATGATAGAACACAACAACTACAAAAACATATAGAATGACAACAATAACCAAACAACTAACAAAACAATATGATATCAGAACACCAACACTTATAGAAACTTTCTATCACTGATAGAACGTTTTCTATCACTGATAGATTCTATCAGTAATAGAAAGAAATTCTATTAGTGATAGAAAGATGAGCATAATAAACCAAATAAAGAAATTTACTTAAACAAGGTTTTCAATCATGTTGTTTAGTTTTCAATCTTCCATCAGTAACAAGTGATAGTAAGATGAACATTACGAACTGAAAAAAAATTACTTGAACAAGGTTTTCAATCGTGTTGTTTGGTTTCTGGTAGAAAAGTTTCAATAGTGATAGAATATTTCTATCACTGATAGAAAGTTTTTCTACCACTGATAGAACCTATCAGTGAAAGAAAGATTTCTATCAGTGATAGAAAGTTTTTCTATCACTGATAGAAAGTTTTTCTACCACTGATAGAATCTATCAGTGATAGAAATATTTCTATCGTGATAGAAAGTTTTTCTATCACTGATAGAAAGTTTTTCTACCACTGATAGAATCTATCAGTGATAGAAAATTTTCCTATCACTGATAGATTCTATCAATATAAAAAAAAAAAAACAGACGAGGATGAAAAAGATGCGCTCCAGGGGCAATTTGGGAATATAAAAAATTCATTTAAAAATTTTGCCATATTTGCAATTATTTTAAAATTTTGCTAAATTTGCCATTATTTACCCTAATTTTGCCACCCATTACAATTATCCAAATTTAAAACTGTACATTCGGAAATCAGAACATGTGATAAAACTTCAAACGTATAAAGCTGCTCAACCAAGACGTCAAACATAAACGTGCAAAGATAAAAGCTTTCTAAAAAATATCGCAGGTACGACATTAAAAATCTAGCAAGGCATATCAAGTACATCAAATGTTTTAACTAACATGACCGATCTACGTTGCGTAGGGCACGCCCAGTACAACCAACGTTTACTAGTCCTACGATGTAGTGGGGCCCGCCCAACACTCCCATCGTCTTTGTCGTAGTGGGGCTCGCCCAGCGCTCAAGACAGCATCGTTGTCACGGAGTACACTCAACGTCAACAACGGAATATAACCTGTGTGCAGACGGTACCATATACCCTCGGGCTCAATATCTCAGTCATGTAGTCATTGGAAATCTCAGAAAATCACATGAAAACATTAAAACATGTCTGCTTATCGTTATCTCTCTAAAACTCAAGCTTACTCAGCTTGCTCGTGAAAAAAAAAACAAAAATCTTTAAATAATTCTTGCTAATACATGCTTTGCTTAAAAGGATGTCGTTTCAACTATTTTTCAGAAACTCAATAATCACGTGCTCATTTATAAACCTCATTAGAAAATCTAAGCTCATAACTTAAGCTTGAAACCATTCATAAAAACCATGTATTAGAAAAGCATGTAAAACATCTAAACATGAACAACCGTTTGGAAACAATTTTCGAAATTCGTTTTGTCATTCACAGTCTGAGCTAGTTTCCTGGTCTGTAGACTCGACCTATTTCCTCTTGGCCTGTCAAACAACCAAAACCGAGCATTAGAACCATAGATAGTCTTATTCTTCCATGCTCATGAATTCTAAACACTTGAATTAAAAATCACATTTCCAGATTCTATACCCTAACTTCCAACACCCATAACTTCCTCGATACTTAACCAAAAGTAATGTACTATATATCAAACTCTTCATTTTCGAACCCTCTACAACATACCTGAAGAAATGAAAACGATATTCCCAACCGCTTTGTCCAGAAAGGCCCCAAACACAGACAACACAGATTCGAGGTTCTCTGCTACCCTTTATCTTTCTCCTAAAATTTAACCTACTTCAAGTCATTTTTGGCTAACGAATTCTTCATGAAAGTTGTAGGAAATTGAATCAGCTTTCCAACCATACCAAATAGAGCATCGGATTAAACTTGTACACCCCATAATGCTCGAAAAACCAGAGCAAACCAGAGATCCTCCTGGTTTGCACGAAAATCCTGTGCTCTGTTTTCCATTTCAAAAACCATTAACTTCCCATAAGATTTAGCTCAAGCTTCCTTCATAAAATTTGTTAGAACATGGACTAACTTTAAAGAAAACCAAACCTCACCTCTTAGTTCTTCCTGTGTAGCTCAAACCGAAACAAGAACCAGAGGTAGACAGGTTGAACTCAGATTCTGCTATGGTTGCCTTTGCTTGAGCTATTTCCTATCTTCTTCAACCTCAAAACCCTAGAAACCTTCTCCTTCTCCTTCCTTCACTCTCTCCCTCGAATTCTCTGAAGTTTGGATGGAAAAGATGGAGAAATGTGGCTGGAAATGAACTAATATTGAATGTTGTCGGTGGTGGAGTTAAAGCACCGCCCACTTTCTTCTTCCTTTTTATTTTTTCTTTTTTTTTTTTTTGTTTTCCATTTCCCTATTTCATTTTCTTTTCCCTTTTCTTTTCTTTTCTTTTTCTTCTTTATTCCACTTCTTCTTTTAAATTAGTAAGTTCCAACAACTTCAACCAACAATGAACCACAAAGAACCACAAAACTTTGCCATTTTTCCTCACCAATGAATAACAACAACTTTAATCCAACCAACGAGACCACAATAACTCAAATCCAACTTCCTACAATATATGACAAGATAAAATAATCCTAGGGAAGTCTCGGGTTTACACATCATCCTTCCTTTTCCTCTCCTTTAGTCTCCTTTCAAGGCTCTTTAAGCCTTTTTGAGGATCGAGTGTGAGATTTGTGTGGGAAATTTTGTAACGAGCATTTTAGAGGCTCGGGAGCGTGGTTCGAAGGGACTCCAAGCGCAAGCAACGGGGTTCTCGACGGTCACTTTCCTTACTCTTGTTTGCTCTACTTTTTGCTTTATATCATGTACATGTGGGAAATTTTGACCATGTATAGCTAATCCCATTTGGGGGTCTTGGAATGAAAGTATATAGATAATTGTTATTCTTAATTGCCTATCTCTTGTCCATTTACTAGTTATTTGTATGGATGTTCGAAATGCTTTATATGATCTGGCCAATTATATAATGAATTGATTCCTAATGGAAACTCGACGGAGAGAAATTAGGATAGATCATAATCCATGCAACTGAGTTTAACTGCTCGTAGTGACAGCGAGATTAGTTGGTTAGACTTAGATTTCGATAATGGATCAGATCTCATTAATTAACGAATTTAATAGCGCTAAGGACACTTAGGTTATTAAGATGAGTTAATTACAATTAGGGGAGACCGAAAGGAGATCCTATGTGATAAAACAGAGATTCTAGGATTATAATTAGTCTGGCATTGAGATAGATAATTAGAATAATTAATTAGCTATATTTTTATTTTCAAGACCCCGTCTCTCATTCGATTCTTTCTCCGCAATTTTTTTTTATCGCTTGAATTTGTTTAATTGCTTTATTTCTTGATTAATTTTTGCATGAAGTGTTGGTTCCTAAATAATATTTCTTCTAAGTATTTTAGTGATCAATTTAATTATCTTGCTTAAATATCGTTCTTCCTCCATGTGGATTCGATACTTGGAATACTTTCCATTTTAATATTACTTGCGGCCCGTGCACTTTGCGGCTATCACCTCGATCCGTTGTTCGAGTATGATATTTGGGGACCTCCCCCAGCTGCTGATAGCACCTCTTCAGGATAGAAAAAGGATGAAGTGGAAATTGTATAAAAAGAGGTCGAGACCTCTAGTGATAGAGAAACCGAATCAGATTCTGAAATCAAGGAATTGGACGATGATCAAACTCCTATTTCTGCCGCTTTGAGGAAGAAAAGAAAAAGAGAACTAAGAGCCGAGAGGAGGACAAAGAATAAAAATGACCCATCTTTGCCAAGAGGTCGAGGATAAGGTCCATGGACGCCTCTCCTACACCTCCTCCTACCTCCACACCTGTCAAACAAAAAATCAAATCGCCTAAAGTTCCATCACCAAGGAATCCGTTCCCTAAAGTCTTCAAGGATGTTAATTTCCAGGAGAAGATGGAGATTATGAGAAAAATAGACTTCCTGAACGAGAAGGGATTCTCAAACAGAGAAGGGACTTTGCCAAACTTTGTAACCACGGTCATCACTCAGTACAAATGGAAAATTTTTGTGCTCACCCTAAGGAGGTCGTGGTGCCTCTACTTCGAGAGTTCCATGCTGGATTGAGGGAGGAGAGCATGAGCATGGCGGTGGTAAGAGGTAAAATGGTCAGTTTCTGTTCAGTTGACATCAACATGGTGTATTGGATTAAAGCACATTTCCATCCAAGATGCAATGATGCAATCAAGAACCCCTCGGCCAAACAGTTAAATGAAGCATTGAAGATGGTGGGCAATAAAGGAGTTCATTGGAAGGAATCCCAAACAAAGGTGAAGACACTAGTGCCCATTGATCTTAAGCCAGAACCGGTAGTGTGGCTTCACTTCATCAAGAACAGATTGATGCCCACAACCCACGATAACACCATTTCAGTAGAGAGGGTTATGCTTCTCTACAGCATCATGAAGGGGTTGGAGATAAATAGAGGGAGCATCATTCGAGAAGAGATCCTTTCATGTGGAAGGAAGAGAGCGGGGAAGTTGTTCTTTGGGTCTCTTATAACCCAATTGTGTCCGAGGGTGAAAATAGTTCCTGGAAAAGATGAGGAACGTCACTTTTTCAGGCCCACCATTGACTTACCTCTAATAGGGAAGCTTCAACTGAACAATGCCAAAAGGAAGAACAAGGCTTCCACTTCCCACGCTACTCCATCCCTGGGGCTGAATCTTACTTCACCTCCTCAGCACACTCCTGTTTCAGGGCCTACAACATCATCAACGACCCTTGCATTTTCCTTCCGACGGCTAGATCGGATTGAAGACAAGTTGAAAACTTACTGGGTCTATGCGAAGGAAAGAGATGAAGAAATTAGAGAGTTGTACCTCTCTATTGCCCCCAGCATTGCCCCTGTGTTACCAGACTTCCTTCAATCCCTGCTACCTCAAGAAGAAAAAGAATATGAAGATGAAGATGAAGATGAAAGAGATGAAGAGAGTTCCTCGGATGAGGAATAGGGGAGTTTTCTGATCCCATCTATCTGCTGTTTTGTGAATATTTAAACTGTTTCTGTGAATAGTTTGTTGCTGTTTTTTTTTTTTAATTTTTAGCATGCTTAGTTTATGTTTTTAATTGTTTAGTTGTTGTTCTTATTACTTAAATGTTTAGTTAGTTGATAGTTATGTTCTATGTTAGTTTTAAAATAGCTTGCTGATAAGATGGTTTCGAATAAACTTGGGTTTTTAAACTTTTCTGAAAAATCTGCTTGTTGTTTTTGTGCCAAATCTATGAAACTCGTTGAAAAAAAATCAACTTAATGGAAAATTCTTGCTTCAAAAATGTTTTAGAAAAACATGTGTTCATTTGAGTTTTCTTTTAAGCCCTTGATGATTATAATTAGAGCTTATTTCTATCTCATAAAGTGCCACCATCACAACCGATTTGTTTTCTAGTCATAGGCTTTCCATTAGTCTTTTTCTTTACAGAATTTTCCTAAGTCTAAACTTCCTCATGTTTATCCTTTCTAACACACTAGGAGAGTTTAGCCTTGATGTTTTGAAAAACAAAAGCCTCATGTTAAGCCCATGCCTCAAAAACAAAAGTCAATGAGGGCATTGCCTATCTTCAATTTGGGGGGGTGCTTTACTTTGTAAATATATATTTTGTAAGTTTTAACTGATGGAAAAGAAAATATATGCTCTGTATATATCATTAAAAAAAAAAAGCCGAGACTTACTCATCCTTCGTAGAGTTTACTGAGTAACCAGGGGCATTCATGACACTCATGGTTTGCCACTGCATGAAAGGTTTACTTAGGGAAGTGAGTATTAGTCCAAGTTAGTGACCTTTGCTCGTAGCTAGATATCTTCACCCCAAAGTGTCGATAAGCTAGAACGAAGGTAAAGGTGACAACAAGGATACTCTTGGGAGAAAAAAAAGTTGAATAAAAAAGCACAAGGAGACCAATAAGTTTGGGGGAGATAGAAAAGGTCTAGTAACTCATGTATGCTCAAGGAACCTCAAGATTAGTTTTTCTTAACTAAAAGGACTACACTAGGCTCAATGAGTAGTAGTTAGGTAGTTTAAACATATTGGTTACGATGGACTAGGGAGAGTCTTGCTTTGAAAAAGAAAAATAGAAATCTTCATGCCGAGGAAACTTAGAAGTTGTGACTGGCACTAGAGTAGAAACCTCTCCTGAAAGGCAACTTTTTAGACAACGATCCTGAAGAGCATGTTTACTTGAATCCATATGGTTTATTCATGACATTTTGATTTGCAATTAAGTTTGATGCTAGTACCATGATTGGCAATTACATATAATCTATAACATTTTGATTTGCAATTATTATCGAGCTCTCACATTCTGATTATCAATTAGAAAATTGAACTCTAACATTCTGATTGGCTATTGCTTGAGGACAAGCAATGAGTTAAGTTTGGGGGTATGATAAGGGTTAAAAATATACCTATTTTACCCTTATATTTAGATCATTATCTTGTCAAAGTTGCATGTTTTAGATAAAATTTACTATTCTCGAGCTCAAAAAGTGTTAAAGTTGATGAATTAGGGAGTTGAGAGTCATGTATGTCAAATTATGCTTATTTGTGCTTAAAAGGACCCATTTTGATATGAATTTGACTTAGTTTGGTGTTTTGCATAAAAACAGAAGATATTTGGAAAAACCCAGAAATGCGACCGCATTTCTGGGAAGGCAAAAACCAAATGCAACCGCATTTCTGGGCAGGCAGAGGCAATTTCGAGTCAGTCGCGGGTCGTTTTGAACGAGTGTTTTACGCACCTAACCGACTGTTTTGACTCCAAAACTGAATGGGCTACCTACCAGCACCATTTTCGTTGCTCCTCAGCTACTGCACCTTATTTCCAGCAATTTTTCTTTTTATTATTTCTGTTTTTTTTTTACTTCATTATGTCAATGAAAAATTATTCTTTTGCATTTTATTCCATCATGCGTAGCTAAGTTCCATTGAGGGGTTCGATATAGTGAATTCCCTTATGGTTTAAATAGCTTGAAAGTGTTTATTTGCTTAAGTTCTATTCATTGCATGTCACTTTTTATTGAATATCATTCTGAATCTTGCTGAGTTTAAATTGATCACTTAAACTTTGCATGCTAGGTGAGTTTGAACTCGAAAGGGACAAACAATACCAGTTTTCATAAAGGTGATATACGAGAAATGGCTCGAGAGAGTGTATTCGGTGTTATAGGGAAAGTCTGCCTTATAACAACTATAGGGTTATAGATTGCATGCATGAACTATCTATGTCGGAGTCGAGTCACAGAAATGTGCATAACAGTACCCTCTTAGCCTTCTAACGGTTCTTGGGAGCAAGGCCAAATAGAAGTTAAATCTGACCCAATGCATGAATGGACTTAGGTTAAATAAGCCATGATTAGAGTTATTTGCCTTAGGGTTGAAGCTATATTGAAGACCTCACTTATTTATCATTGTTATTCTTTACTTGTTTATTTTGTTTGTTTTCCGAAAACCATCATCAACTATTTATTTGGTTACCTTATCTAAGCAATCTTTGAACACTTTCTTCTTCAAATCTGTGTTTCTAATTTAGTCCCTGTGGGATCGATATCTTTGGAATACTTCCAGAGATTTTTATTACTACATGCAATAGTGTATACTTGCACTAAGTTGGCTGAATTATTCTTAATCTCTATTTACCATCTTTTTCTAGCATCTACATCCATATTCAGTCACTATAGCCGCATCATAAGGTTGGGTAACTTATCCTGGTAACACTGTGGATGCAGCCTACTTTGGGAATGAGGAAAACGACGTGATCCTGGATCGTTCATGTAGAGACATGCGAGTAGGGGCATCCTGTGTAAAACATGTTTACACAAGACAGGACCGAGAAATAAGTCACTCTTACTTTCTAACGTCGTTTACTTTTAAGACTAACTATTTCATCTGATGACCTAGGTAATTCGATCTTAATCCTGAGCTTACTATGAACTCCTGTTCATTTAGGATTATCCTTTGATCTGCATGGGTGAGAGTGGCCCAATAGTGTCGTTCAATAAACCTACAATTTTGGGGATAAGACTAGATGGATAGCTGAGGACATAGTATTGCAAGACAAAATTCACTCCTACCTGAATCAGAGATAGTAGAGAGGTTGTTCCCTTAAGTGCTGACTTCGAGACTTGAACAAGGGGCCCCACCCTCTCATTGGTCCGAGAGGGGCTCTATTTAGTGGTTGGAACATAAACAAATTGTTCATTAGAGGACCAGTGGACTTAAGGAACAAAGATGTGCTATAGGGGTAAAACGAACATTTGACCTAGCTACAGTAACGAACGACCTGTGAAGGATTGACTTACTAATCATGGTTATATCAAGTGGACAGAAATATATCTACAGTGAGGGGAGTTCAACTACTAGGCTACAGTGGAGTGTCCCGGTAGTTAATGGATGTTGGTGAACTAGGTTAAAAGGGTTTAGCCGGTTAAACCTCATACTGTTGGAGCCCATGATTTGTAGGTCCATTAGGTCCCCTTGCTAGCTCGAGACTAACCTTTGGAAAAATATTATGGATAGAATTAGAAAAAGTTCAAATTCAGTTTAGGGAAATGGTTGGATATGTTTGACGTTGACGACACATCGGGTTTTGTATAAACCGATTTCTGAAAGATTTAATATTTAAATATGATTTAAATATCGAACACATGAATAGGGTACATGGTTGAAAAATAACCTTTCGAAAATGTTCAGGATTGATGGAAAATATTAATTTAATATTAGATACTAAATTAATTAATAATTATTTTAAATTACGGTTTTGGCAATTTTTTCCTCTTCAATTTGTTGATGAAATTGTAATTGCTCACATGTATATGAGCATTAATGCGTTGAGAAGAGTCAGTCATTTTTGGAGAGTCATTAAAGTCGATTTAGTGTTGTAATTGATCGAAAGAAGGAGAATAACTCAAGCTGGCCGAAGAACAAGGGGCTTCCAGTCACATCAGCGTCACGACGCTGTTCTTGAGCGTCTCGACGCTGATGATTTTTCAAGGAAGGCTCGCGTTTTTTCCAGATTTTGGTCTGGTTTGATTTTCTCGGTTCGGTTCGCTTGTTCTTGGCTGTTTCAACCCTTTTTGGTCCGGTTCAATGATATTTCAACCCTAGGAGGTCCAGTTCAGTCCAGTTCAAGCCGGTTCGAGATGGTTCGAGATTCTCGGGAGCTTCAACACACATTTATTTATTATTATTTGTAATAATTTAGTTAATTGCTTGCTTGAATTTCCAAAACCAATCCATTTCAGTGTGGTTTAATTATTTATGCTTTGTGAATGCATGCTATAATTAGAATGATTGTTATATGCATAAGAGTATGTCATATAGATTTAAAATCCCACCATAGGAAGCATGCTTAATACATTTAAAGTCTGTTATAAAGAGTTATAATATAAGTATGTATGTTTTCGGTTTCATGTTAGATGCATGCATGATGAATAGTTCCCGTGAATTATAATCGTTATATAACCTAAACGAAAATGAACGAGCATGCAACATGAAACTTCCTTAGCTCGATATTATAACGTTAACATCGATTAGAAAGCATGTTATAGGTTGATCTCTTTTATAAGCAAGTTAAGAATCGAGATAGACATAAAAGCTATAACAAAGATAAAAACATGCTCACCTAGGGTTAAACGAACCAAATCGATCAATCTCGTAGAATAGGTCAATAACTTGTAAAGCATAGGTTATAAGAGAACTCACCCGGTTCGATGCTGTCTAAGACTTGAGGTATTTAAGTTAACGGTTTACGGAACAACTCCTACCTGGGCATCGGGTCGGTACTTGAGTTAGGTTAACCTAGGTTTTACAAGCATGCATGTGAGAGATGTAAGGTTATAAAACACCTAGACATCGTAGGTTAATTCATAACCTAGACTTAGGTAAGTATTCAATTAGCCGGAATATGCCAAAGTGACAATATACCAAACAACCGTTAAAATACATAGTGGGAGAAAAAGAGAAGCATAGGTTTTCTCACGCTCTCCTTATAAATTCACACGGTGAGATTCATGCTTGGCCTCGTGTTGCTTACTAACGCAACTGCTCCATTCGAAAGGTGTTTGCATAAGTCAATATGAAGGTAAATGGAGAAAGTATTTATAGTATGTGGGAGAAGGAAGCGTGTCGACGCAACCTACGGTCTCTTCCATTAGTTTACACCATGAGATCCCTATGTTGCACCTGCTAAGTATGGGGTGGAGCTACTACACCATTTGGAGGGATGTAACATAGGAATCAGAACAAAGTAAACAACAGAAATGGATAGGGTTTCTTAGGGCCATTCTCAACATTAGCTTTTCCATTCGGTAACATTACTGGGGTCGTCCTCTAGGATCTGAAAAATGGAAGATCACACTTACAAGATAAACTAATCGTTAGCTTATTCTTGACCAATGTAGCGATAACTATATGATACAGAAACAAAAGAGTTATTCTTGTTATAAAATATTTAGTCAAGAATGTCTTGGTTCAGTGAAGGAGTGATTGACTACCCCTAGGTAGCAGTTATTCTGACTCACTGAAGTATTGTTGCAAATTAATTAATGAGATGGGTACATTACTACTTTTGCTAAACTGAAATTATATTTATTAAATAATCAATTCACTAATAAAGGATTTATTTTATGTTGTCAGCACGTCTAGCTCTTTAGTGCAAATATTAGCTTCTGAAAAACTTAACGGCGACAACTACGAAACCTGGAAATCAAACTTAAACACAGTATTAGTGATTGATGACCTTCGATTTGTCTTAACAAAAGATTGTCCACCTAACCCTGGCCCGACAGGAACTCGAGTGAATCGAGACGCCCATGACAGATGGACTAGAGCCAATGATAAGGCAAAAGTCTTTATCCTGACAAACATAAGTGATGTTCTGTCTAAAAAGCACGAGGGCATGCCTACGACCAAGGAAATAATGGACTCATTACAGGCGATGTTTGGACGACCGTCCTCATCCCTTCGACATGAAGCCCTCAAATACGTTTACAATTCTCGGATGAAAGAAGGAACTTTTGTTCGAGAACATGTTCTGAACATGATGGTGCATTTCAATGCAGCCGAAGTAAACGGTGTTATCATAGATGAAAGTAGTCCAGTCATTTTTATTATGGAATCTCTCCTGAATAGTTTCACAATTTCGCACAAACTCTATGATGAACAAATTTAAATATAATCTGACAACTCTGCTGAACGAGCTTTAGACCTACCAGTCCCTTACTAAAAGTAAAGGACAAGAAAATGAAGCAAATGTTGTTTATGGTAGGAAGTTCCTTAGTGGTTCGAACTCTGAACTAAGTCTGAATCTTTTACTTCAGAGAATAAGAGTATTCAATTGAAAAAAAAAAAGAAGATTAAGGGAAAGGGGAAAGCTCCCATCACCAAGAAAGGCAAGAAGAAGAATACAAATAAATGAACCTACTTCCACTGTAATCAGGTCGGTCATTGGAGAAGGAACTGTCCTAAATATCTTGCTGAAAAGAAAGCAGAAAAGGCTGAAGTTGCCAAACTAGGTAAATACGATTTACTCATTATTGAAACATGTTTAGTCGAGAATGATAACTCGATCTGGATATTAGATTCAGGAGTGACTAATCATGTATGTTCTTCTATACAGGAAACTAGTTCCTGAAAGGCACTTGGAGAAGGTGAGGTGACACTCAGAGTAGGAACAGGAGATGTCGTCTCGGTCGAGGTAGTGGGAGCGATGCAACTGTTGTTTAGAGATTGTTACATTTTCTTGGGAAATGTTTTGTATGTTCCTAGTATAAAAAGGAACTTAGTATCTATCTCACTACAAGAAAAATACCTTTTTATAGCTTTTCAATATAGCTTTTTTCAAAATAGGCTATGAAAAGGAAAAAAAAAAAAAGGAAAACACATCGGCCCGCGTTTCCTTTCTTTTTCCCTCTCTTTTTTCATCTATTCTCCCAACACATTTTTTTCACAAGTTCTCTTTCCCTCTCTTTTTCGAGTAACCCATTTTCTTTCTTCCCCCAATTCTCTTTCCCTCTCTCTGGCCAACCCATTTTCTTTCTTCCCCCATTCTCTTTCCCTCTCTCCGGCGAACCCATTTTCTTTCTTCCCCCATTTTCTTTCCCTCTCTCCCGGCCAACCCATTTTCTTTCTTCCCCCATTCTCTTTCCCTCTCTTTTCTGGCCAATGACCCATTGTCTGAGTGTGCTTCCAGAAAAACGTCAGCAATGTTGTTCGAAAATCGTCGTCGCCGCTCCGGTAAGTACCCTTCCTCTCTTTTCCCGTGACACCCACGATTTTCCTTCTTATACTTGTTTTCGCTCCTTTGATATTTCATTAATCTCTTCAACACCTCGTTTATTTCGAGTCCATTTTTCTATACAGAGACAAAGTTCCATCAACGAACACCACCGCTCCAGTAAGTACACAAAATTTCTAGTTATAAAAATTTAAGCTTGAAATGCAAATAATAGCGCTTAAAACTCTTAACAATCTTGTATTCGTGGTTAAAATTTAAGCTTTTGATTCTGAGTTTAACTAGATTAATGTTTTTAAATTTTTTGTTTGAAAGTTATGACCTCCTAGTTTTATCACATTTTTTGGTCTAGAACTAAACTTGTCAAGATTTTTCTTATTGGTCCTAACCTTACAAACAATGCATACTCATTGAAATTTCATTCTTAGTCATTAAATTCATTTAGTATCTAAATTAGTGTGTATGATGCGGTAAAAGTTTTTCTCCTCGTTGGCCATTCTATATAATCTCGTATAAGAGCTTGACATATTAGGCACCAAAAGTGTTATCATCCCTAATTTTTTCAAAAGGACATTTCCCTGCATTTGATTTCATTACTTTGTTTCTATTCAACAAATATGGTCTATTAGTGGATAAAGGAGGCGAGAGTAAAAAGAACTTGAACTACTGTCTGAAGATTATTTGTGCCTTCTCATTTTACGTTACTTGTTTTGTTTGTGAAGTTTACTTTCTGGATTTTTTGTACTTAAATGTTCATTATTTGTGTCTCTCCTATTTCTACTTCAATTGCTTCAGTATTTGAAAGTTCAATGTCGCTGTTTTATTTATAAAGGTTATAAAGAAGTCAAAATGTTGAATGGTTTTAGAACTTAACATTTATTGCAACTTTATCCAATTCTCTTCAACTTTTGGTAATTCTTTTGTATAAATAAACATTTAGGATGATAACTTGTAACAAGTGAAAGAGGCCCAATTAAGAGTTCCAATTTAAAAAATACTTGGAACTCATAGGGATGTTGTTTACTATTTGAATGATCCCATGTCAATTCCCTCTTATTGGTTGAGCTATGAGTATTTGTTTCATTGTTTTTTATTCCTTGGTCTTTTCCTACTAGCAAACATTCTATTTTTCTTTAATTGTATCTCCTTGTGAGTTTAAAATATTGTGCCTAAGGAATATCTTTTCCACATTTTTTGTGCTATTTTTTCCTTTTGCAGCTAACCGTGACACAGTAGGGGAAGTGAAGGCAGTGGCAGATTATGCACTAAAGGATGGTGGAGATGGCTAAGCATTCAGATGCTTTTATTGCCTTGCCTAGTTAGTACAAACCCCACACCATTTTCTCTTGCATTACAATTGATAACTTGCAAAAAGCAAGTTATTTGTCCTTTAAACTTAGACTAAAACAAGGCCAAAAGAAACAAAGATGTGTTGCATCAGCGCATAAAAAGGGAAAAATGTGATAATTTTATGCGGCGAGATGTATTCATGTATGCGGTGTGAAATTATAAAATATAGGGCGCTAACGCAACTAATTCAGTTGTTTTTCAAGTGACTTATCAGCGCAGGCACACATCTCAAGATGATCAAGAAACAGATAACATAATGAAAGGTCAAGCGCTAACACAACCAACGCAAGTGGGCGGAAAAAGGGGAGAAAAAGCTAAAGCAAGTTGCCTAATGATGATTAACGCAAGTTGCTAATTACTTGGAGATGTCATCTTCCCTCACCTATAAATAGAAACCAAAAATCAAATATCAGGATCATCCTTAATTCATTTGTTTCTGCTCAAAAGAGAGAAGAAGGAAAGATCAACAGAGAAATCACAGAGATCTGTGATTAGGAGCAATCTTGCGTTTGTAATGTCCTATTTCATGATGTCTTGTTTTGCTCGCATGAGCTAAATTCTTCTTCAAGGCTTAGCGCAAGCACCTCATGCGGTGATAAGCATATTTTGTAAGTGCATATTTTGAGTTAAATGAAACATTAATTGCTTTCTATTTAGTTGCGATACTATTTTCATTACTAACTCCCGCTTGGCCAGCCGGATACGGTAGCATCATGCTAAATCCCTGACAGGTAACGCATGCAGACATCTCTAAGTAGAGCAAGTTAGCGCATGTCATGTAGTCTTGGTAGCGTTAAAACACTACCGCTAAAAGATAGTGCACGCATGAGCTTAGACTGTGTTGTGACTAATGTAGTCCCTTGTAAGTTTTAGAGAACTAAGCCTAAAGCATGAACTAGCCAAATAATCTCTTGATAGTTTTATGCCAGATGCAAAGGAGTACCGAAAGGGAAACTTATGATATTTTCTCACTTAGGCATTAATGGATCAATTAATCAAAGTATGCGCTACAAGGTTATTATAAACGCATGAGGTTGCAACCGCAATAGCCTTGATAATTCTCCTTATAAATTTTCCTTTCATTCTCTCGCATGTGTTGTTTTTTTGCTAACAATCACTCCTTAAATATACCAAATCTTTTTATTCTTTTAAATAATATCATGCGTTCTTGAGTTTAGATCGGTAAATATTGTTAAAAGACTTTGTGAATATCCCTTCCCTGAGGAATCGACCCTGGACTCACCAGGTTTTACTTGATTAAAGTCAATTTATGCTTGGATTGATTATTATCTATGACAATATTTCTGATTATACTAAGACAACTGACAGCCAATCAAGTTTTTGGCGCCGTTGCTGGGGAAGGGCAACGAAATTCTTTTTTTTTTATTGATTTTTCCGATCTGAAACTCCGTTGATATTATTTACTGTGTTCCGTGTTGAGTACTTTTTCTCCAGGTAGCCAGAGGTTGTATGCGTGCCGCTCGACGAATCGATTTCGAAGTTGATCTTGAAATTGATAGAACATATCATAGAAGAAGAAGAAATTGAAGAACCCGAAGGCAATCAGGAGAAATGGCAGCACAACCAAACAGACCATTAAATCCCATCCTAATGGCCGATGATAGGGCCAGAGGAATTCGATACTATGCAGCCCCTGCAAATTGTAATTTCAATCCAGGGATAGTTCAGCCTACTCTAGAAACAGAAAGGTTTGAATTAAAACTCGGCATGTTTCAAATGCTGACAGCTGCAGGACAGTTCGGAGGAAGCATAGCAAAAGACCCTCACTCCCACCTAAAGTCATTTTTGGACATTTGTAATAAGTTTATTATTCCAGGAGTGACACATGAGCAATTGCAAGTTATCCTATTTCCTTACTCATTAAGAGATGCGGCGAAAGTGTGGCTTAATCAGCAGCCAGCAAATTCCATCGCAACATGGAATGATTTGGCTGAAAAATTTCTAGAAAAATACTTTCCACCCACCGCAAACTCCAGATTGAGGAAGGAAATAATGACTTTCACACAAATGGAAGACGAAACGTTGAGTGAGGCGTGGGAACGTTTCAAGAGCTTGCTGCAGAGATGCCCGCACCATGGACTACCATTATGCATTCAATTAGAGACCTTCTATGTAGGTCTTAACAAGAACTCGCAAATTTTGGTAGACTCATCCGCAAATGGTGCACTACTCAAAAAAACGTATGACGAAGCCCATGCAATCCTTGATCGGATTGCACGCAACAATTACGAGTGGGGCAATGCGGAAGATAGAAGAAGGAGACCCATCGAAACTAGTTCGGGAAGCTTTGAAGTTGATCCAATGACCTCAGTAAACACAAAGATTGATGCGTTAACCATGAAGATGGATGCGCTCACAGCCAGTACAACACCTTTGATCGCGCAACTCAACGCAGTTGGGTGCGGAATTTGCGGTGAAGGACACACGCATGATCAATGTCCTTCAAACCCCGAATCAGTTTTCTATGTTGGCCCGCAAGGAGCCGCGCGCAACAACCCATTTTCAAACACGTATAATCCAGGATGGAGAAATCACCCGAACTTTTCATGGAATGGTGGTGCAAATAAGCAGCCACAACAAGGTAATGCAAATCCTGCGCCAAGATTATTTAACTCTAACAATGATCAATCCTTGCAGGGACATTTTCAGCCCAATACCGACGGAGGAAACCAAAGAGCATCATCCTCAAATGCGTTGGAAAATATGATGAAGGAATTTATGGCGAGTCAAAAGGAGTATATGGCGAAGAATGACGCAGTGGTTCAAAGCCAGGCCGCATCTCTGCGCAGTCTGGAAATACAAGTTGGACAACTTGCGTCAGAGTTAAAGAATAGATCTACCGGAACATTGCCCAGTAATACGGAGGATCCAAAAGGGAAGGAGCACTGCCATGCGGTGACTCTTCGCAGTGGAAAGCAATTGCAGGTAAATGACCCTACGCCAATACAGGACAATTTGCCTAAAAATGCAGCCGCAGAAGATCATAACCAGACGCAAGAAGAAAGAGTAGCTGAGGATGAAGAGTCCAAAAAGAAAAAGGCCCACACAGAAAATGAGCTTGACGCATATAAGCCCGCAATCCCTTTTCCTCAAAGGTTGCGAAAGAAAAATGATGAGGCTCAATTCCAGAAGTTTTTGAATATCTTGCGAGAGCTGCATATCAACGTCCCACTTGTGGAGGCGTTAGAAAAGATGCCAAGTTATGCCAAATTCTTGAAAGACATTCTGATGAATAAACGACCGTGGAAAGAGTTTGAAACTGTTGCGTTGACAAGTGAGTGCAGCGCAATACTTGCCAACAAGCTTCCCCCAAAATTGAAAGACCCTGGAAGCTTCACAATTCCTTGTTCAATAGGAGGAATCGATGTGGGCAAGACATTATGTGACCTCGGCGCAAGCATAAATTTGATGCCATTATCTGTTACAAGCGCCTAGGGATTGGAGAAGCAAGACCAACAACCGTTACGCTCCAATTAGCAGACAGATCTGTGGTCCACCTAGAAGGAAAAATTGAAGACGTTTTGGTCAAAGTTGACAAATTTATTTTTCATGCAGATTTTATCATTCTAGATTATGAAGCTGACAGAGAAATTCCCATTATTTTGGGAAGACCATTCCTTGCCACCGGCCAAACACTAATTGACGTACAAAAAGGAGAACTGACAATGCGTATGAACGATCAGAAAGTGGTTTTTAATATTCTCTCCTCTTTAAAATATCCTGATGACAACAAAGAGTGCGACATGGTAGCTCGCATTGACGTATGCTCTCCGCAGGAAATGCTACAATCAAGTGCATTCAGCCCCATGAGAGAAGAAAACCAGGAAGAACAGGTGGAAGAAAATTGCACCCTAGCTCAACATGAAGAAGTTATCCATATGCTGGATCTGAAAGGAAGAATCCCCACCTTGCCTTCTATAGCGCAACCTCCTGCGCTAGAACTCAAGCCATTGCCATCGCATTTGAAGTACAGGTTCTTGGGAGAAACAGACTCACTCCCCGTTATCATCTCATCAAAGCTCAATGCATCACAAGAGCACCTATTGATGCAAGTCCTCGCAAGGCATAAAAAGGCCATTGGGTGGAGTCTAGTAGATATTAAGGGAATTAGCCCCTCATACTGCATGCATAAAATTCGGCTACTAGATGAATCCAATGAATTTTTTGAACGACAAACAAGGCTAAATCCTGCGATGATGGAAGTTGTGGGAAAAGAAATTATTAAGTGGCTCGACGCATGTGTGATATATCCCATCGCAGACAGCAGATGGGTGAGCCCAATCCAATGCGTGCCCAAGAAAGGTGGTATGACAGTGGTAGCTAACGCAAACAATGAGTTGATTCCATCTCGCACCACTACAGGATAGCGCATATGCATGGACTACCGAAAATTGAACGCAATCACTAAGAAGGATCATTTCCCTCTTCCATTCATTGATCAGATGCTGGATCGTCTTGCGGGACAAGCATATTATTGTTTTCTTGATGGATACTCTGGATACAATCAAATTACCATTGCGCCAGAAGACCAAGAAAAGACTACATTCACCTGCCCATATGGCACCTTTGCATTCAGAAGGATGCCCTTTGGATTGTGTAATGCGCCTGGAACATTTCAGAGATGTATGATGGCCATCTTCTCAGATCTACTAGAAAAATCCGTGAAGTTTTTATGGATGACTTCTCAGTTTATGGGAAGACCTTCGCAGACTGTCTAACGCAGCTAGAGCAAGTGTTAAAGAGATGCGAAGAGACCCACCTAGTACTAAATTGGGAAAAATGCCATTTCATGGTAAAAGAAGACATTGTTCTAGGCCACCGCATATCAAGTGCAGGAATTGAAGTCGATAAGGCAAAAATTGATGTCATTGAGAAATTGCTACCACCAACTTCTGTTAAAGGAATTCGAAGCTTCTTGGGACACGCAGGATTCTATCGCAGATTCATCAGGAACTTCTCGCATATTACAAAGCCACTATGCGCATTACTGGAAGCAAATAGAAAATTTGAATTTTCAGAGGAATGCGTCAAGGCATTCAAGGATTTGAAGCTTGCGCTAGTGAGTGCACCCATTCTTGCAACTCCCGATTGGAGGGATCCTTTTGTCTTGATGTGCGATGCTAGTGACGTGGCAGTTGGAGCAGTGTTGGCACAGAAAAAGGACAAGATTCTGCATCCCATTTATTATGCCAGCAGAACATTGAATGAAGCACAAACAAATTACACGACAACCGAGAAAGAATTATTAGCGGTTGTTTATGCATTTGACAAATTTCGTGCTTATTTAATTGGCTCCAAAGTCATTGTCTACACAGATCATGCGGCGATAAAATATCTCCTCACAAAAAAGATGCAAAACCTAGGTTGATCAGATGGATCCTATTGCTGCAGGAATTTGACCTAGAGATCAAGGACAAAAAGGGGAGTGAGAATTTGGTCGTAGATCATTTGTCACGCCTGGAGAATCCTGAGAAGGTGGATGCGCCAAGAATCCCTATCCCAGAAGAGTTTCCTGATGAAAAGCTTTTGATAATTGAAGATGAAGAGCTGTGGTTTGCAGACATTGCAAACTACCTCGCCGCAGGAGTCATACCTGAGAAATACGCAGCGCAGCACCGTAAGAAATTCTTTCATGAATTAAAATTCTATTTATGGGATGACCCTTATCTCTATCGCAGGGGACCTGACCAGATCATCAGGAGATGCGTTGGACATAGAGATGCGTTGAAAATTTTGGGAGCCTGTCATAAAGCTCCATATGGGGGACACTTTGGAGGCCAGCGCACCACAGCGAAAGTTTTACAGAGTGGTTATTGGTGGCCCACCTTGTTCCAAGACACTGGCAATATCAGCGCAAGGAACGAGATGCCACAAAATTACATAATAGAACTTGAACCGTTTGATGTCTGGGGCATTAATTTGACGGGACCCTTCCCATCGTCGCAAGGATACCAATATCTCCTTCTCGCAGTTGACTACGTCACAAAATGGGTGGAGGCAATCGCGTGTGTTAAGAACGATGCGGCGACCGTGGAAAAATTTCTCAAAAAGAATATTTTTACAAGGTTTGGTGTGCCACGCAGGCTTATTAGCGATGAAGGGACCCATTTCATAAATAAGGTCATGAATAAGTTGTTGCAGAAATACAATGTTAAACATCATATCGCAACAGCTTATCATCCGCAGAGTAATGGGCAGGCCGAAGTATCAAATAGAGAAATAAAGAAAATTCTCGAGAAAGTTGTCAGCACAAGCAGAAAAGACTGGGCGCAACATCTAGATGATGCGCTATGGGCATACCGCACAGCTTTTAAAACACCCATAGGACACATCTCCTTATGCGTTGGTGTTTGGCAAGGCTTGTCATTTACCCTTAGAATTGGAGCACAAGGTGCATTGGGCAATGAAACGTCTAAATTTTGATCTAGAGGTGGCAGGACAAGAAAGATTGCGTCAACTATCCAAATTGGAAGAATTTGGAAGATGTGCATATGAAAATGCCAAGATCAGTAAAGAAAAACAGAAACAATGGCATGATCGACGAATATGCAAAAAGGATCTCCGAGCAGGTATGAAAGTATTATTATTTAATTCTCGCTTACATCTCTTTCCAGGAAAACTAAAATCCAGATGGTCGGGCCCATTTACTATCCATAAAATATATCCACATGGGGCAGTGGACCTACATTCTACTGATGGAAAGAGAATTTTCAAAGTCAACGGGCAAAGAGTAAAACCGTACATTGAAGGGACTTTGGACGAGGTGGTTGAGATTATTCTTCTGAAAAATCCGCCTTAAAACAACAAGACAAAATAGGTCCGGAACAAGAGTGCTCTCTGATTGTGGCAGAACCTAGCGCAAGGTAGAAGCACAACAGGTTAGAAGTTGTAATTATTTGTTTCTTCGCGAATGTTTATTTTATTGCGTTAATATTTTGGTAGTCTAGATCACATCGCATGATTAACTCGCATCAATTAACATTTTGATAGAATCATTGCATCCGTAGTTTTGGTGCGGAGAGCCTTAGAAGGAAATCCCATTGCATATCCCAATCCATCTGCATCTCTCTCGCATTGGAGGCGCAGCCATAATCATGTTTTCATTTAATGAACTGCACTAATCTCTGTCTTTGCACACTAACCAAGGCAACCGCTCACATCCCCCCATGATAATCATGATAACCGACCTACGTGGATGCGAAAGGGCACCAGAACCAAAGAGCGCACTACCTTGCGTTAGCTATAAAATAGGGATGCGATTTCTCTCTCTCTTTCTCATTTCCTTCATCTTCGTCATTCTTGCTAAAAGCCCTAAACCCTTGATTTTCTCCCGAAGCTTTACCGAAACCTTGCAATGTCGAATTCCCAAAACCTTTCAGTTGGTGGCTACGCTGATGATGCACCCCCATCATCGCCAGAGGTGGAAGGACCACACAGAGATGTTATTATCTCCTCGGATGAGGAAGATCCACAAAATGTTGATCGAATGGAGGAAGATGAACCAGAAGTCATAGATGGGGAACAGCCCATGGAAAGCTTGGAAGCTCCGCTCGCCGCCGATCCATCCTCCTCTGTTGCAAACACTACCGAGGTACTCAACATCGCCCCATTAGACACCTCCACTTTCTCTGTACAGCAAGTTACCCTTCAGCCACGCCAAAGCTTCCTACCCCTCGAAACCTAACCCCATTTCTATCGCCATTCCTTTCGATACCCTCTCTTGCTCCACCACCAGACGCCTCAGCTTCACTTGCATCCGACACTGTCCCTTCATCTTCTTCTCCTTCCGCAAGCATTCCCCATCCACCAGTCACCACAGTGCAACCCACTTCCCCGCAGTTTTCTGAGTGGGAAGTGGCTGCATGGAACTCCCTAATGGGAGAATTAGGAAAAGAAGGTGAAGCAATTCATCTACGGGAAGCACACGAAAAGGCTGCCCCAGAAGAAACCGCTCGCAAAGCCACCGCAGCGGAAGGTGCGGCGGAAGACCAAGAAGGACCAAGCAATGCAGAGAATCCAACTGCCGCAACAATCGCCGCATTCAACTTGGCCACTATTGCAGCAACCATGGAAGTAGAAATTTCTGATCCTGAGGACGAGCTTCCCCTTACCCGTCGCCGCAACATCCGTTCATCTGGGGTAGTCATTCGCGAGCCTGCGGAAGCCCCCAGCAAGAAACGAAAAGCACCCACCGCAACCAAAGACAAAGGCAAAGCCAAAGTGGGTGCAGTCCATGAAAAAGAGGGCAGCAACTGGGGCAAATTTCAGGAAGAACGTGGATTCAGCTTCCCCTTGCCGCAAACAATGACCGATCAAACTTCCCAACGCAAATGGGAAACTATTTGCGAGAATCCCCGCACATACGCCCCTGCACTAGTCCATGCTTTCTATAGGGCCCAGTGGCAAGAAGAAATCGATGAAGTCATGGTCAGAGGTCACGCAGTCGCATTCTCCTCCGCAAACATCAATAGTGTGTTCGAGCTGCGGGATATCCCTAACGCAGAAGGGAATGCACTCCTTGACTGCCTCGACAACGATTTCTTAAACGCAGTATTGATTGCAGTGGCCAGACCTAGGGCCAAATGGCATGGACAAGGAGCTGCAAGGACCCTCAAATCGCAGCTGCTAGACTTCGAGGCGACTTGCCGGATGCATTGGGTCAAGAACCGCATCATGCCCACAACGCATGATGCCACACTAAGCTTGCAACGGGTAATTTTAGTTTATTGCATTATGCGAGGAATCCCTGTCGACTTGGGCCAAATCCTCGTCGAAACATTGCGCCAAACCGCCGCAAAACCTAAAGGCGCAATGTTTTGCCCTGGTCTTGTCACGCATTTGTGTCGCGCTTTTTGTCTACTGCCCGCAGCAGACGAAGAAATCCGAACCATGCGAAAGGATTTCGACGACCTGTGGTGGGCACGTGTGACCAGCACTTGCAATAAGCGTTTGCAAGGAAGCACGCCGCAACCACCAACCACAACATCCCACCCCACTGAGCCCTCGCATGCGCCTGGGCCACAAAAGAAGAAGAGACGCAAGCAGATTGCAGGCAGATATCCACCACCAGCTGCAAGGACCCCTCAATCTACTCAATTAGCGCAGGAAAGCACTGTCTGCGACCAACCTCAGGGATCCTTGCCGCAATCACAAGAAAACCTGCCTCCACCTCCACCAGCATCATCACCCACTAATCTGAACCCACCTTCACCGCAGCCCACTAAAGACTTGCGACCGGAGGAGGTTTTCAAAGGCCCTCTACCTAGTCCTCCTCGCAATAATGAAGTTCCTGTTCCAACACCAACGCCGCACGAAACAGCTTCTGCGAGCACAAGTCAGGCTGAGCCTGATCTAACCATTGATGTAGACGAGGCTTTGATTTTTTCCCAGATGCGGCAGATACTTCAAGAAGTTATTCAGCCCCTGCAACAACAGCAAGAAAGGTTGTGCCAACAACAGGAGTTGCTGCGCAAACAACAATTAGAATCATCGCAAAGGCAACGCCTTAGTCCTTTTCCTCATGAGATAGACTGAGAGCTTTGGCCGCTTGCCTGTCACGCCCAATTTGTTTGCACGGCCAGCAGGACAACAAAGACCTCCAGGCGCAGGCCCAGCCCAAATGCGTGGAACTATGCCTCCACCTGCGCCTAGGGACCCTAGACAACCTCCACCTCTGCCACCGCAGGAATAGACCCAATCATCTACTTTCCCTACTTTTTGTTTGTTTAAATGTATGCGCCCTTGTTTATAATTTTGTTCATCAATACATTAATATATCTCGCTATTTATCTCATCGCAATTTTCTCACTGTCTTACTTTAATGTCTTTATCTAGCAAATACTCTGAGTTAGCTCCTTTGTTTTAAATCCGCGCATCTGACTATCTGAATTTCCTTAACCGCATTACTTAAATTGGTTTAACCTTTGTCTTCATTTCCTCAGACCTTAAGGAAATTTCCTTCGCATTTTCGACTTGCCGAAACTCAGCCTTGATTTTCTGCACTCCTTGCGCTCCAGTGTAAGTTTGGGGGACAATGGGGACATTGTCCATTTTAAGTTTGGGGGAGTCCGCACATAAATAAATAAACATGTGTTCCTCTAGGTATGCGACATGTTTGTAGCCAGGGGCATTTATGACACCCATAGTTTGTCACTGCGCGAAGACAAACGCAACCCATGAGCGTAGAGGACAGTAAAAAAATGTAATGGATGTAGTTGGATACCTTTCATCACAAATGTGGGTAAGCCAAAACGAAAGCATGCGTTTTGATGTCCATTGTTCTCAATTAATTGCTTTCAAAATAATAATAATAATAATAATAATAATAATATACAATGACAATGACAATGACAATGACAATGACAATGACAATGACAATGACAATGATAATGATAATGATAATGCAAACGCAAGGAAGAATCTAAGCGCAAGGAGCTTTCTTTAAGCAATGAAGGAAATTTGGCAAACGTTAATCTGGTTTAATAATGCGCTCAAGAAAAAGAGGAAAGATGCTAAGATCGCAAGCAAAGATGAGCTGAGTAACTATCACAGAGTGGATATTACGCATTGCTTGAGGGCAAGCAATAGTTTAAGTTTGGGGGTTTGATAACTTGCAAAAAGCAAGTTATTTGTCCTCTAAACTTAGACTAAAACAAAGCCAAAAGAAACAAAGATGCATTGCTTCAGCGCATAAAAAGGGAAAAATGTGATAATTTTATGCGGCGAGATGTATTCATGTATGCGGTGTGAAATTATAAAATATAGGGCGCTAACGTAACTAATTCGGTTGTTTTTCAAGTGTCTTCTCAGCGCAGGGACACATCTCAAGATGATCAAGAAACAGATAAGATAATGAAAGGACAAGTGCTGACACAACCAACGCAGGTGGGCGGAAAAAGGGGAGAAAAAGCTAAAGCAAGTTGCCTAATGATGATTAACGCAAGTTGCTAATTACTTGGAGATGACATCTTCCCTCACCTATAAATAGAAGCCAAAAATCAAATATCAGGATCATCCTTAATTCATTTGTTTCTGCTCAAAAGAGAGAAGAATGAAAGATCAACAGAGAAATCACAGAGATCTGTGATTAGGAGCAATCTTGCGTTTGTAATGTCCTATTTCATGATGTCTTGTTTTGCTCGCATGAGCTAAATTCTTCTTCAAGGCTTAGCGCAAGCACCTCATGCGGTGATAAGCATATTTTGTAAGTGCATATTTTGAGTTAAATGAAACATTAATTGCTTTCTATTTAGTTGCGATACTATTTTCATTACTAACTCCCGCTTGGCCAGCCGGATACGGTAGCATCATGCTAAATCCCTGACAGGTAATGCATGCAGACATCTCTAAGTAGAGCAAGTTAGCGCATGTCATGTAGTCTTGGTAGCGTTAAAACACTACCGCTAAAAGATAGTGCACGCATGAGCTTAGACTGTGTTGTGACTAACGCAGTCCCTTGTAAGTTTTAGAGAACTAAGCCTAAAGCATGAACTAGCCAAATAATCTCTTGATAGTTTTATGCCAGATGCAAAGGAGTACCGGAAGGGAAACTTATGATATTTTCTCACTTAGGCATTAATGGATCAATTAATCAAAGTATGCGCTACAAGGTTATTATAAACGCATGAGGTTGCAACCGCAATAGCCTTGATAATTCTCCTTATAAATTTTCCTTTCATTCTCGTCGCATGTGTTGTTTTTATGCTAACAATCACTCCTTAAATATACCAAATCTTTTTATTCTTTTAAATAATATCATGCGTTCTTGAGTTTAGATCAGTAAATATTGTTAAAAGACTTAGTGAATATCCCTTCCCTGAGGAATCGACCCTGGACTCACCAGGTTTTACTTGATTAAAGTCAATTTATGCTTGGATTGATTATTATCTACGACAATATTTCTGATTATACTAAGACAACTGACAGCCAATCAACAATACTTAAGCATATTTGTAAAACATAATGCTCCTTTGGTAGTTGTTTTGTTTTGCTGCTTATTAGATCAGTTAAAACTTGACTAAATAACTATTTATCAATAACGGCCAAAAATCTTCTCTAATTTGATACCTATGTGAATTTATGTGAAAGTGGATAAAGACATTTACTGCAAATTGAATGGTACTCTTCATTCCTTGCTTTCGGATTTGACCACTCTCTTGAAAAGTCTCATGTCTCGAGCTGAATATCCTTGTGCAAAAAGAGAAAAGGAAGTAGGGGGACTTATTTTGCTTTTCTTCCCAACACTTTTTATGTTATTTTGTCCACTAAAAGCACTAATGAAAAGAGTAAAGAAAGCAATACTTAATTAGAGATTTAGTTGAAGAGTTCTTGGAGACTTATCTCGTTTGATGCTATGAAAAGCTATACTCCTTTAAGATCCACAGATTATTTATCAGATTCTATACTCTAGAATAAGTGAAATTAGATATTTATCACTTTTTTTTTTTGTATTTTCTACTAGATGTCAAGTGCACTAAGTTTGGCAAAGAGTAATTTCTTGTGTTTTGTTAGAGTAGAGTTCAAATTACCTTTTGACTCAATGTAGGAAAGTCTTCTATCCGTGTGGATTATGTCAATTTGTGGTAGGGTTATTTACTCTGTAGAGAAGTTTATGTTTATTGATGCCTTTTCATTTTGCTTCTTTTCACCCTGTGGTCAAAAAGCCAACAGATAAACTTGTCCCAAATGCAACTTTGCAACTTACTGGGGCTATTGGTTGGCAAAGGGAAGGCCTTGTGTAATGAGGTGAATGATGATTCTTTCTTTTTTGCTTGCATGAATAAAGCAACGAACTAAATTCTGAACATTCTCTCTATAGGTCTTTTTGGATATTGTTGAAAGTGTAGACCTTCTTATGTCTTCAAAAGGTAGTTAATGGCTTTCAAAGTTCCTTCTTAGTTGATCATTTCCACTTTTCCCCACGATTTTTCTTTCAATTTTATTCATCTCCTTTGTTTTCTAGGTAACCCCCCTACATTCAATTTCCATCCGTTTCTCCCTCTAAATCTCATTCACTTTCAAACTAATCCCCGTTTGATTTCCTTTGTTAGGTTGTTCTTCGTCAAAGCAAGCAAGAGATGTATACTTTACCCATGCATGCAAAAGGATCAAAGATGACAACTTAACTACTTACTATAATCTTGAACCCTTGGTGATTTTTTTATTTTGTTAACTAATATATATGTTGTTAGAAATTACATTAAGTGAATACTTGTATCGTTTGGATAACTTCTTTATTCTAGGAAACTGGTGAATACTTTATTTTGTAATGTAAATAGATTATGAAATTTCAATTATGAATGGAAGTCATGGTATTTAATATGTTATGAATTATTTCTTGTGTGTGGATTTAGCTAAAAGTGAGTACCTTAAGTAAATTTTATCAAAATTTAATTAATTTATATGAAGTTTAAATTTTAAAATAAATTAATTTCTAGCACCAAAAAATTATTTATAGCTATGAGTAAAAGCTATAAAAAATTTACATAGCGAAAAGGAAATGCTATCAAAAGGTTATTACAATAATTATAGTAATTAGAAAATATTAAATAACTTTCTTATAGCATAATATTAAAGCTATAAATACTATATTATAGCATTAAAAAAATGCTATTATGTATTAAAGATAGCACAATATTTTAGCTATGTAAACATATTATAGCTTAAGTACAAAACACTATAAAAAGTTTTCATAGCAATGTATATAAGCTATACATTCATACTCAATTATAGAATTCATTATAGCTATACACAAACACCATAAAAAGTTTCAGACTTTTAATAACATGGGCTGTCAGGACTTTCGGAAAAAGCTATAATAGGTCTTTATAGCTTTTTTTGTTAGCTATTGTATCTATTATTTCTTGTAGTGTCTCTTGTCTAATAGAACAAATGTATAAAGTATCTTCTAAAATCAATGAAGCGTTTATTATCAAAAGAAGATATCAAATTTGTTCTGCTAAACTTGACCACATTAGAAAGAAATAAATGAATTCATTCCAATGCAAGTGCAACGCACCTGAATTTATTTCAATGCAAGTGAAACACACCTGAACATTAACAACTCATCAAAACTTATGAATCTAAACTTATAACAACAAAAACTTATGAAATTATCTCAAATCATCCATACTTTTAAATGAAACAACTAAGAAAAAAAATAATGAACTTGAGCAACTACACTGATGAAGAACACAAACAATGATGGAGATTGATCGTAGCAGATAATAATGAATACGAGAATAGTTTCATCAATGCTAGAATCAAAGATTAACAGCTACCAATTGAAAATATAGAACTACAGATGATAATTTCCAAGCAATATAGAATTTGAAATCAATTGAAAAAACCATATTCCCAATATGCATAATTCAGCAAACGAACTTAGAGATTCGTGGTTTAAGGTATAAATGGAATCTGACCCAAAAAAAGCTTAAGAAAAAGACACTTGTTAGTGAAGAACATTCCAACACAAAAGCTCCCAAGACATAGCAGAAGAACCCAATCAGTGAACAAATTAAAATGTTACTGAACCATAAATCAGCAAGTACCAATAATTCTTTCCACGTCTTCTCAGCAATTCTAGCTTCACGATCAAGTAAGGTTCCTGAAAGAAATTAAAGACAAATAATCTTATGTGCAATATAGCGATAATTGAGCTAATTAGAGTGAATAACTAAAAGACCCCAAATAGAGTTTCTTATGTATAAAACAACTCTAAATAGAGTGAATATATAAAAGACCCCAAACTAAAGAAGAAATGGAAGTGGAGAGGCATTGGGACTTCCAACAGAAAAATGCTTGAGCATCTAGCAATATATCTACCATACTATAATTGAACTCCAATAAGGAATAGAGAGACACTAAAGAACATAAAATCAGAACTATAACTTAACCTAATCAAGATATATTCAGGCTCAGCTCCTAACCTCCTAAAGTGAAAAAAAATGATAGTTAAATATCATTTAGACTTATGAAGTAGGACAACCACCAATGACTTACCCTGTTGAGCTCTCCACCACATAGTTTGCAATGTAAAGGCCAATGAAATGTAGCCCATAATGAATATATGGGTGAAATCCCATCATATGGACCAGCACATGAGTCATTGCAAGCTAACTAAAACAATGAAAGAAGATTATATGAGAAAAAAAATGTGAAGAATTAACTCACAAACACACACATTAAACTCACGTATTAAACAGAGATGAACTCTCTATGCACCTCGCTATGAACACACTCGATCCTTCAATTCATTTACACGAAGAAATTTTGCGAACCAAGTACTTCACTATTCTTTCTTCCAGAAAGAAAACCATTTAGAGGTTCTCCATTGAAGTGAATAGGAGTTTTTAAAGAAAAATCAATAAAGCTCACAACAAAAAAGACCAAAGGATTGAAAAATAATAGTCACGGGGTAGATTTTTCTTTTTTCTTTGTTCTTTTTTTCTGATAGACATTATTTCTTAGTCTTGGTTGCTTGATAGCTCTGCTCTTTGAAGATTCGAATGATAGATGGTAGCAATGTTGAGATGTTTAGACACCACTTACCTTGATCGCTCAGCTCTTTGAAGATTCAAGCTTTGTTTCATGTTTGTAAACTTAGGAATGGAAGTTGCATTAACATGTTTCATGCTCTAGTTGTCTTTTTTGAATGAAAAATGACAACACATGTAACTAGTTCACATAAGACTAAATAGAAAGAGTCTAACAAGGGATTAAAATAGCTATTCAAAATGTAAATAGAAAGTTTAAATTGATGGGTAGACCAAATCAAAAAAGGAAAAAAAAAATCTGCTTCACAACAAGCAAAAACAGAAACACATCTTCAAAGTACATCAATAGCAAAAATTTATACAAGCTCAACAAGCCAAAGAAAGTAAATCGAGAGCTCATTCAAACAACAATGCTAAACTTACAAACTTGGCAAAGGTATATGATTCATAATATGTAACTAGGAAAAAATGAGAAACCAACCAAAGGCAAAACATGAGCGTTACCTTATCATTTTGCCACTTTTTCCTTGCTTTGACCAACACTGCCGAAAATGGCCAAATAGAGATTAATAAACCACATATCTATGGTACAAGACAACACAACCTAGTATTACACTATCAAAACTAGCAATATTATTTAAAAGGGAAATTTCTCAATCTTTATTAGATAGAATAACAACATCATATCAACAACCTTTGGAAAATGTTTTAATGCAAACCAGAGATTAACAACTACATTTGTAAATTCTTGCACATGCGATGACCACTTAAAACAAATAATCTCAAGACAACATTTCAAGCAATCCAACTTAAAAACATGAACATATGGTTGGAGTTACCAGCTAGTCATAAGCCAAAACACTAAAGGAACAAAAATCCATTTGAACACAATACAAAACAAAAGGTGGGAAAGAGAGCATGACAAAGTAAAACACTCACTACACCTAAAACTAACAGTGGGAAGAAAGCTATGATGGTAGAAATAATTAGCTATAATTGTAATCATTATGGATGTTCTCTTAAATTGGATTGAGAATGTTTCAAGTTAGCTAATGAGTTTATTCAATGACATCGGCTAAATATATTTTTGAACTACAAAAAGGAACCTCCCTTCTAAATACACAAGAAAGCCATCTTAATATTCTAAGAGAAGGCATATTACATAGTATCCATAGGCAATATCATGAGTTTTTCAATGCCCACCAATCAAACAAGGTTAAAAAATTTATTTATTGTTTGAAAATGGAAACAAAGTTAATTTGAAATCCACACAATAGAGAGGAAAAAGTTAAAAAGAGGAAAAGGTTATAAGAAAGAAAGAAAGAAAATACACCATTTGTTGCTAAAATTAAATACCTAGAATTTCAAGTGTTGGTAGTCGCAAGCGATGAACTTGCCGGATTCGATGTTGTTGCACGGTGAAGGAGACAACGAAGTTAGGGCTCCACACGAAAAAAAAAAGAAGATAAGAAAAGCTAATGAAGAAAAGGAGAAGACGAAGACAAAGGAGAAAACAAAGATGAAGACAAAGGAGATGTACTAGGGCAGCTGAAAATACCACATCCAATGCATAAATAAAGTAAAACAACAACACATCATGTTAAAGTGTCTAAAATGGAAACTTAGTTCAATAATCGTGTTATGACGAAAACAGTAACAACGTAACAAGAACGAAAGGGCGAAGAGAAACAACACACAGATATACGTGGTTCACTAACAGTGTGTTAGCTACGTCCACGGGCAGAGGGAGAGAACGATCTTATTATGTGAGGAGTATTCAGAATACAGAGAGATTGGGGCAAAGAATAGGTTAAGAGGGTTTATATATGGCACCACTCTTAACCCTAACATAATAGGCCCAAAATAAAAGCCCAAAACGGAAATATCACATCTAATCCCTATACATAATTTAGCTTAGGGGGCGTTGCCCCCGAACCCCCACCGGGCGCTTCGCCCCTGGACCCCGACTCGCTGACCGGGCAGCGAGACCCCCGTACTGGGTCGTTCGGAGCGCTTCATATCAGATTCAAGGCATATCAACAAATCTCCACCTTGACTTGAACTCTCTCACACATAACAGATGAACCAGATGTACCCAAAGAAAAGTACCAGATGCAACTTAAAAAGTCACCAGATTCTCCCTCTGCTTCATAAGGTCCCCTAGGGACCACTTAGCAATTCAGAACATTTAGCAAGTCCAAACAATGTTGGAACTTGCCACTTGGGACTGCCTTGGTGAAAATATCAGCGGGGTTATCAGCTGTCCCAACTTTCATCACCTTAATCCTCTTCTCATCTCTCAGGAAATGATATCTAACATCTATATGTTTAGTCCTCTCATGATGAACTTGATCCTTGGCTAAGCATATTGCACTCAAACTATCACAATATACAACAGCCTGATCATGATGAAGACCAAGGTCACCAACTAGTCCTTTCAACCATATTGCTTCTTTAGCAGCTTCTGTTAGTGCCATATACTCAGCCTCAGTAGTAGACAAAGTAACTGTAGGCTGTAGGGTTGCCTTCCAACTAACAACAGAACCACCAAGGGTAAACACATAACCAGTCATGGACCTTCTACTGTCAACATCCCCAGCATAGTCAGAATCAGAATAACCAGTCACTAAACATTCTGTATCACTTCCATAAACGAGACCTATATCAGATGTACCTCTAAGGTAACGAAAAATCCTCTTCACAGCTTGCCAATGTTCCTTTCTAGGTTGCCCCATGAACCTACTGACAACACTCACAGCATGTGCAAGATCAGGCCTAGTGCATACCATAGCATACATCAAACTTCCTACTGCACTAGCATATGGGACTCGAGCCATGTATTCCTTCTCAGCTTCAGATTGTGATGCAAGTACAGAAGACAAACGAACACTTGCAGCACTAGGAGTATCTATAGGCTTAGCTGAAGACATCCCAAACTTGGACAATATCTTCTGAATATATCCTTTCTGTGACAAGAAAAGCTTATTTTTATCTCTTTCCCTATAAATCTCCATACCCAAAATTTTCTGAGCAGCACCCAAATCTTTCATCTCAAATTCAGCACTGAGAAGGTCTTTCAACTTCATAATATCAGACTTGGACTTAGCAGCTATCAACATGTCATCTACATACAGAACCAGATAAATCTTCAATCCATCACCAAGCTCGTTGTGATACACACAACAATCATACGGACTTCTGTTGTAGCCTAACTCAATCATATAACTGTCAAACCTCTTATACCACTGTCGTGGAGACTGCTTGAGCCCATATAAAGACTTCTTCAACTTGCAAACATAGTCTTCCTTACCAGGACATTGAAACCCCTCTGGTTGGGTCATATAAATCTCCTCTTCCAACTCTCCATGTAAGAAAGCTGTCTTCACATCTAGTTGCTCAAGTTCTAAATTCTGATGTGCAACCATGGCTAGAAGCACCCTGATGGAAGTATGTCTGACCACTGGTGAAAATATTTCATTGTAGTCAACTCCTTCTCTCTGTGTAAACCCTCTTGCAACAACTCGAGCTTTAAACTTAATACCCTCTGTAGGTGAGATTCCTTCCTTTTTCTTAAAGACCCATTTGCAAGTAACAATCTTTCTTTCCTTAGGTCGTCTGACTAGCTCCCAAGTCTGATTTTTGTCAAGTGACTCAATCTCATCTCCCATTGCAGCAAGCCATTGAGCAGACTCACTACTCGAAACAGCTTCTCTATAGGTGGACGGCTCATGGGGATCCACCTCTTCAGCAACCTGTAGTGCATAAGCAATCATATCCTCAAAACCATACCTCTGTGGGGGTCGAATGCCAACTCTCCTAGCTCTATCAAGAGCTATACTTGGCTGACGTGCTGTTTCTGAACTAGAAGACTCTGGCTCATCTATTCTTGTACCTGTATCAACAACTGGCACATCAGTTTCTATAGCAGTTTCTATAGCAGCATGTTGATCTTCTCCACCTTGGTGCTGTAATTCATCCTGACCAGAGGTGAATTGCAGCTCCACCTGTTTATCAACATCACTACTTTCTTCTGCAACAACGGGCTTCACAACAGAGTTAAACATAGAATTTTCATCAAACACAACATTTCTACTGAGTATAACTCTATTTTCAGAAGGTGACCATATCCTATAACCTTTGACCCCATCACCAAATCCCACAAATATACCTCTTTTAGCTCTAGGTTCTAATTTACCCTCATTTACATGATAATAAACTGAACAACCAAAAACTCTCAGCAAAGAGTAATCTGCAGGCTTACCAGACCACACCTCATAAGGTGTTTTGCAATCAATACCTGTATGAGGTCCTCGGTTAATCAAATAACACGCTGTGCTTACTGCTTCTGCCCAAAATCTTCTAGGTAACCCAGCATTAGAAAGCATACATCTTGCTCTCTCAAGAAGTGTCTGATTCATTCGTTCTGCCACCCCGTTTTGCTGTGGTGTATCTCTAACGGTGCGATGACGGGCAATCCCCTCATTCTTGCAAAACTCATTGAACTCAGACCCACAGAATTCCAGACCATTATCAGTTCGTAGCCTTTTGATCTTCTTCCCAGTTTGATTTTCTACTAAGGTCTTCCACTGCTTGAAATTCTTGAAGGCTTCACTTTTGTGCTTCATCATAAAAACCCAAGTCATTCTTGAGTAGTCATCAATGATAGACAGAAAATATCTACTACCTCCAATAGATTCAACTTGAGAAGGACCCCAACAATCAGAGTGAACATAATCAAGTGTTCCCTTCGTACTGTGAACACCCTTTGGAAACTTACTGCGATGAAGCTTTCCAAACACACAATGCTCACAAAATCCCAGATCCTGCACCTTGTGTCCACAAAGAAGATCTCTCTTTGACAAAATTTGCATCCCTCTTTCACTCATATGACCAAGTCTCATATGCCACAGCTTAGTCATATCATCTCTGCGAACTGTAGAGGATGCAACAGCAGCAAAACCAGTCAGCGTAGAACCTGCCAGATAATACAGAGTTCCACGCTTGACACCTTTCAGAACCACCTTGGAACCCTTACAGACATGAGTAACTCCACCTTCACCTCTGAAACTGAAACCCTTACTGTCTAAAACACTCAAAGATATCAGACTCTTGGTCATTAGTGGAACATGTCTAACCTCATCCAAAGTGCAGAAAAAACCATCATGTGTCCGTATCCTGACTGAGCCTATCCCGACTACCTTACAGACAGCGTTGTTAGCCATAGTGACATTACCACCATCTACCTGCTGATAAGTCGAAAACCACTCTCTATTTGGACACATATGATACGACGCCCCAGAATCAAGAACCCACAGATCTTTAAGACACGGTTCTTCATTTACAGCTAGGGCTAAGTCATCATCTGAATCAGTATTAGCTTCTGCCACAGCAGCAGAACCTTCCTTCTTTTTATACATATTACCCTTCCTTTTACAGTCATATTTCCAATGCCCCTTTTCTTTACAGTAATTACAGATGTCATTCGCTCTAGGATTAGCTTCATTAGGCTTCGAATTCTTACCATTGGACTTCTTTCTACCAGATTTCCTATGTCCCTTACTACTCGAAGCAACCAACCCAGATGCCTGATTTTCTGTAACCGAACTTGCTACTTTATGACGGACTTCTCTAGTCAGAAGGGCAGTTTTTACTTCTTCTAGAGACAATTTATCTTTACCACTAATAAAAGAATCTACAAAATTCTCATACGACAACGGCAAAGATACTAACAGAATCAAAGCAGCATCCTCATCATCTACCTTAACCTCAAGATTACGTAGATCTAACAGAATAGAGTTCAACTGGTCTATGTGATCTCTAAGGGGCGTACCTTCCTGCATTCGCAAACTGAACAGACGTTGCTTCAAGAGCAACTTCTTAGTCAAAGACTTCGTCATGTAGAGGCTCTCGAGCTTAGACCAGAGCCCGGCGGCAGTATCCACATTCGCGACCTCGATGATGACGTCATCGGCCAGACATAACATAATCGTGGAATGGGCCTTCTCCTCCAAGGTTTTCCATTCTTCTTCATCAGCGTCCGCCTTCTTCGTACCAGACAGCGGCGCCCATAATCCCTGCTGCTTTAGCAGAGATCGCATCTTGATCTGCCACAGACCAAAACTGTTCCTCCCGGTGAATTTGTCGATCTTCACGTTCATAGCTGACATCCTTGTACGCTTGAAAAACTGTTGCGGAAAAACACGAAACCGAGGCTCTGATACCACTTGTTATGACGAAAACAGTAACAACGTAACAAGAACGAAAGGGCGAAGAGAAACAACACACAGATATACGTGGTTCACTAACAGTGTGTTAGCTACGTCCACGGGCAGAGGGAGAGAACGATCTTATTATGTGAGGAGTATTCAGAATACAGAGAGATTGGGGCAAAGAATAGGTTAAGAGGGTTTATATATGGCACCACTCTTAACCCTAACATAATAGGCCCAAAATAAAAGCCCAAAACGGAAATATCACATCTAATCCCTATACATAATTTAGCTTAGGGGGCGTTGCCCCCGAACCCCCACCGGGCGCTTCGCCCCTGGACCCCGACTCGCTGACCGGGCAGCGAGACCCCCGTACTGGGTCGTTCGGAGCGCTTCATATCAGATTCAAGGCATATCAACAAATCGAATGACTAAGCATCAATCTCTTACTACCCTCGGGTTCCAACACCTAGTGGATGAAAAACCAAAAACCTTCAACAAAGGAAATACACTATCGTGAAGAGAACTAGGTAAGCATAAAAGTACCAATTAAATACTACATTCAGTTGAAAAAGACAGTCATAAGAATCACTACCGAAAAACGCATCCCACTCGAACTTACAACTCTCTGTTGGTTGATCATCGAAGAAACAATGTCAGAGCTGCTCAAATCGCCGGAAACACAGAAACAAAACGAAACCCACAACGGAAGAACTTGTTTTCATTGCTGCCTACGTCGGACGTACACACACGAAGTCAGAGATGGGAGGGAGGAGTGCTACCGATGCTCTCTATGGACGCCGGAGTTCGACCGGAGGCGAGAGAAGAGGGAGTGGAAGTGCTTCTTCGTGACCGAGAAGGAGAAAAAGAGAGATTAGAGAGAGGGAGGGAAATCGCGGGGGAGAGGTTTGTTTTTCTTATTTCTTGAAAATGGGTCTTTTAATTTTTACTTCCCGCGTTTCCCCATTTTTTTTAATAGCTTTTTTTCTAAAAAGCTATCTAGAAATGTTATTAAAGGTAATATTTGTTGTAGTGGTGGAGAAGTATTAAACAGGGATGTATCGCCGACTCCACGATGGAAGCTGAATACGTTGCAGCATGTGAAGCGTCAAAGGAAGCAGTATGGCTTAGGAAATTTCTAACCGAGTTAGAAATAGTTCCTAACATACATCTACCTATCACTCTGTATTGTGATAATAGTGGAGCAGTTGAAAATTCGAAGGAACTGTACGCAAATTGCTAACTGCAAGTGTACGGGCCCAAGTTATCATATACTGATTAAAAATCGAATGTCGTCCTCTGGATTGGTTTTCTAGATCACCTAATTACTAAGGGTAGAATTGCCTAATTTTATTTAGAGAAAAGATTCGAGAAAGATGCAAATTATTTAAAAACTACTCAAAGCAATTAAATGGGTGGAAACTTAATGGAGAAAAGCCTTAGGGAATTGATTTCACCTATTAGATGCATGAACTAATTTAGTGATTAAATGTGATTGAACATGTAACAATTTCATAAACCAAGGATTATTAATTATTAAATGTCTCTCCCCAGCACAATTAATTATTTATGCAAAATTAAGAAATTGATATCCCTATCTAATTTCTACAACAAGCATAAGCATTAAAGATCAATCCTTATGACAGTTTCTCAAGCAATCCTAAATCTCCCAATTATAGAACCACCTAAGTCATGCAATTGATAATGTACTCTAAACTATCCTCTCCCGAGCAATTAGTTAAGATAAAACAACTTATAATTTGTGATCAAGAGATTATAAGCATTAAGCATTCAATTGCATAAATAAAAGGTACTACGAACCGTTCACAAAAATCCCTAAATCAATTCATACAATGTAATGGCTACATCAAATCCCTAAGAAACGAAAATTAGCTACCCATGGTCTCAAATTCACAAGCAAAATCTGTCCAAAACATCATAATAACAGTACAAGAAACAAAGGGAGAAAGAATAAACTCACTAGCCGTGATTGTCGCACGTTCCCGTCCTGATCCCCATGATCTAAGCTTCAAAAATCAACTCCCTTCGATCTCCTCAGTGTTCTGCTCCAATTTCGCTCTCAATAGTCGAAATTTTCTCTCCGAAAAAGCTCCTCCCGAACTGCAGCATTGTTTTCTATTTATATTGGGCAATCTGCCGCTACAGCGTCATGATGCTAAGGACACCATCTCGACGCTGTCGCGTTGCACGCCCTAGCAAATTCGAAAAGTGGCACAACGTCTCGACGCTGCCTCAAAAACCTGCATTCTGACTTTTAGGGCAGCGTTGAGACGCTCAAGGGTAGCGTCTCAACACTACCCTCTCGGATGGAGGCCTTCAACCTTGCTTTCTATCATTCATTTCTTCACTCGATTTTATTCGTTTTGCATCCAAATCACCGGTGTTCATCGAAACTTCAATTTCTTTCAAAAAGTTTGATTCCTACAAAATTAAACCAAATAGACATAAAATTGGCCAAATAATCCTCAAGACTAACACTAAAAATACTATAAAATATAGCTCAATAATTGAGCTATTAGGAACCTCGAAGCCATAGACAAGGAAAGCACATTGAACGCAAATATCATCTCATCCGAGAGTTTGTACAAAGAGGAGACGTGATCGTCACCCAGATAGCCCCAGAGTAGAACATGGCTGATCCATTTACAAAACCCCTCACGGCTAAGTGTTTGAGGGACATCTCCATAATTTAGGACTATGAGTTTTTAGCATATGATTGTTGCTAACCACCTGACATATTGTAATCTCACTTGAGTTGTAGTCCAAGTGGGAGTTTGTTGGGTTTTACGTCCTAAAACTCAAATTTTTAATCCTTTTATAATAAAGATGTTATTCAAGTGAATCGTTTGTTTTATATCCTAAATCCAATAGAAATATCCATGGTTATAAAATGAAATACTCGAGCTATATCGTGGATATAGACAGGGATCAAGTTCGAGTATATAACCTAAATGGTCTATAATATAGGGATAAGGCTGGGTAACTTATCCTGGTAACACTACGGATGCGACCTACTTTACGAATGAGGCAAACGACGTGATCCTAGATCGTTCATGTAGAGACATGCGAGTAGAGGCATCCTGTGTAAAAGATGTTTACACAAGACAGGACCGAGAAATAAGTCACTCTTACTTTCTAACGCCATTTACTTTTAAGACTAACTATTTCATCCGATGACCTAGGTAAATCGATCTTAATCCTGAGCATCATATGAACTCCTGATCATTTAAGATTATCCTTTGATCTGCATGGGTGAGAGTGGCTCAATAGTGCCGCTCAATAAGCCTACCATTTTGAGGATAAAATTGGATGAATAGATGGGGACAAAGTATTGAAAGACAGAATTCACTATCACCAGAATCAGGGATAGTAGAGAGGTTGTTCCCTTAAGTGCTGACTCTGATAACATGCAATTATGCTAGTTATTTTGGCTACTTTGGTGCGTTAATTGTGTGCTTTAATGTCTTTTTATGTTAATTTTGAAGAAAATCGAGCTCGAGAAGAAAAACCGGGACTTTTACTCAAATTTGGATCAAATTAAAGGCTTTGGATCATAAATGACGAAAAGAGAAAAATGAAATTAAAGGAAAAGCCCAAGAGCCCAAAGGAGTGAAGAGTTGTAGGCCAATTTTCGTGCATTAAGGCTTCTAGAAGGCCCAGCGTCGCGACACTGGCCTTAGAGCGTCTCGACGCTGGTTGGATTTTGCGGCAAGAGAGTGATGTCACAGCGTCGCGACGCTGTCGGCTTGGTGATAGGACCTAAATAGTCCTATTTTATCGCCTCTAATCTAAGCTTGTTAAAGTTATTTTATGCTTTACTTGTCCTATTTACAAGTTAATTGAGCTTAGGCCGTGTCGGGAGTCGATCACGCTAATTGTTGTTAATTCGAGCCAATTACGAAGTTTTTGGAGCCATCTCGATGTCTTGGACGGAGAGGAGGTGAAGAGACCCAATTGTGCTGAAGCGGGCCTGCATTATGACACCGAAAGCCAAAGATTGAAGTCCTGAACCGAGAAGAATCAAGACAAGAATGAGCAAAGGAGCAGGAAGTCGAGATTAGAGGCTGGCGTCGAGACGCCGACGCGATTTCGAGACGAAGACAAAAGTTCGCAGCGTCGAGACTGATAAGACCAATTTGTTATACACTTGGAATCTCCCAATTTGATAATCTTAGTTGAATTCCTTGCGAAAAATGCTTTAAAATGAGTATAATATGTCTATAGGTCCTCACCGGAGCTTTGGAAGCAATTCGGGGCTTAAACGAGTGAAACCGAAGCGTAAAATGACCATTATGCCCTTGGAGCGTCATCAGCGTCGAGACGCTACAACGCCGCGACGCTAGGGCAATCCGAGAAATATTTTCCAAAATTGAAGGGACAGCGTCGCGACGCTAGGCAGTTTCCAGAATCGAATTTTTCCTATTTTGGCTGGAAATTTTCCTTGTTTGAAGACCCAATTCAGCACCATTCTACCACGAATTGAAGGCCTAGAAACACTATAAATAGAGGGCCTTGGTGTAGGTTTAGAATCATCCCAAAATACAATATTGTGGCCACCTTTCTCTTTACTTTTCTAGAGTTCTTTTAAGTTTTCTTAGTCCATGGGTCGGTTGATCGAGCCTCGAGCTTGGAGGTGCTTGTCTATGGCCAACTAAGCTCAGATCGTTGTAATCGGGACCTCGGTTTGTAAGTTTGATTCAATTTTATGAGATTTCTATTCTTCATCACTTGGTTAATTGTCTTTGTGATTTTAGTTTTTTGCATACAAATTTAGATTGTGGTAGGAAAGATTGACAACATTGACCGCGCCCTGTCTAAATTTACTTGCTAAATCTAAGTAGCAAATAGGCTAATGTTATCATATTACACATGCATCCCTAGAACTAAATGATTTAATCAATTGTAATTGTGGTTTGTTGCCCGTTGCATGTGAATTAATTCGGCTAGATCCCAATGCGGTTTAGATTAGTTAATAGGCCAATTAATTAATTTAAACTAGAATCAAACTTAGCGTTTGCATGTTTGTGATAGTTGGGTCATGGCTCTCGGTTTATTGCCGGAGTACGCCGGACTTAGATAGTTGATTAAATATCAATTGATAATCGATGAATGAAATTAATCAAACTTAACACCGAGTCCAACCCCGATTACAGTGATCCTCGTGGTAAGATCAACTAACCCCGCTTTTACTTTCCTTGCATTTAATTTTCCTTATTTATTTTCATGCCTTTACTTTATGTCTTAATCTTTTATCAATAAACCCCCATTTTTGGTTGCCTCAAACTACGATCAAGGAAGAGAAAGCGGGAGTAGCAAGCAGACGCAGGAGGGACAAACCTCATTTTTATTTCATCATTGGTAGAGATGGAGCACAGACAAATGAAGGAAGGAACCATGGAAAGAAGGGGCACCACAATCAAGAAATTCATTCTAGACACAAAAGAATTTAGAAATAAACCGATTGTTCCCTGTGATCGACCCCGACCACTACTGCTACAAGTTAGCTTTAGGAATCGTGGATCATAAATTTATTTGACAAGAGACAGCGACAATCTCTTCCGTCAGAGATGTTGTGCCCTGGCGTCTCGATGCCAGCGTATTTTCTATATATATTAGGTCTCGGTTTAGTTCGCCATTAGGTTAGATTTTGGTTCCCTTTTACGATTTCTTTGCCTCTTTTACTTTCCAGCACGCTTGTAGACCATTCTTGGTCATTTACTATGGATTCTTTCATGTTATTTATCGTTTTTACTTCATCTATGCGTAGCTAAACTTCCTTAGATCGTTGGATTGGATTTATGCTTTGATTTCTAATGATATTGGCTGAGTTTTCTGATTCATAACCTATGCATGGTCACTAATAATGCAATCTCGTTTAAACCAATACATAATCGTTAGTCAATTAGGATTGATGCCTATGCGATTATAGCTTGTGTATTCAATCAGTTATTTGAGATAGCCACTAGGTTGAGGCAAGCCACTCTCTACGTGAGACGACCCTTGATAGGCCTAGGATGCATGTTAAAGGTTGTAGGAATTTAGATTTATATTGCATTTGAAACTAGTTCTTATGATTCCGGACCCACGATCCCAAAGCGGCTAGTTTTAATAAGTAGTTGTAAAATTGCTTGTTAATAATCTAGTTAGATATAAGTAGTAATCGTTGCAGAGGTCTCGAATGGTTACTACATTATGCATAAGGGGTGGCGAGCGATAGAGCCTATATTAATTAATCTTGTTAATTGTCGAATTCACGATTAGCGAGTTAATTAGCACAGGTCAGTGTAGGGAGGTCTTTCGAGTAACCCAGAAGCCAACTAGACTAATGAAATCAGTTTAGAACAACCATTAGAGAAAACTAGGAAGTCAATGAATTAGAATCAAGCACAACAAATCCTAATCCAACGATCCCTTTTCATGTATTTGATCCCGTCTTGTTTTTCCTTTGTATATTTAGTTTTCATGCCATTTAAAATTCAGCATTCTGTTATTTTATTTTATTTTCTTGTTTGTCGCTCATTACAAAATATCCCTCCTATTTTCATAAGGATAAAATGCTACACTTATTAGATCCCCCTTCCCTGTGTTCGACTCCGGCCGCTATTGCTACAAAATTAGTATCCTTCACTTATTAGATCCCCCTCCTAGCAGTCTCGTCAAGTTGGCGTCGTTGCCGGGGAAGGGTGTTTTTCTAGTATTTTTAGGATTTTATGTTTTTAATTCTTGTTTGCATGGTTTATGATCACATGTTATTCGCAGGGAAACGATCTTAGATTTGAACCTGAAATTTCTAGAGCGGAGACGAGATTTAGAAGGCAAGCAAGAAGGAGAAGAGTAAATAATCTCAGCGAGGTTGAAGCACCAACCATGGCTGAAAGGACTAGTGATTGGTTAGATTCATTAACTCCAAACAGTGTATTAAATTGGAATGATTTGATTAAGGCTTTTCTTACAAACTTTTTTCCCATTAGCTAAAATTACAAAGCTTAGAACTGATTTTGGTATGTTTAAACAAATGGAGGAAAAGCAATTGTATGAGGCGTGGGAACGTTATAAGGATATGTTAAGGAAATGCCCACAACATGGGTACCCTGACTGGCTTCAAGTACAACTCTTCTATAATGGTTTAAAGCGTGATTTTAAAACAATCCTTGACACTTATACGGCTGGAGGAAACTTTTTGCCAAAACTGTCAAGGATGCTCGTGAAGGACTGGAATTCCCAATTCCGTTACAGCAGAAGCAATTGGGTCGTTCGCAATTTAATTTTTGTTTCGCAAAATACCCATACATTGGCAAAAACGAATTCATAATTCTGCAAAATTAAGGTTAAGCAAACTCACCGTCGTCTGACGACTCCGAATTCTTCAAGAACGCCTTCTTGAATGCCAGGGACAAAAAAAAATGAAATCTTGGGACACCACCACAAGATTTCCCTGCTATCCTCTGAGTTTGGGAACTCAGTTGTGGGACTGAATTCTTGATTGGGAATCACGAAGAGAAAGAAATTTTTCTTCTCTGTATTCTGTATTGAGAGAGAATGAGAGCGGAGAGAGATTTAGAGAGATTTAGAGAGATATTCAGAATCCTGCAGAATGATGATTTTCACCAAAGACCCCACTTGCCTGTAGTTTTGTGAGAGAGAAAGCATTTTAATTAATATAATAATTAATTAATTAATAATGTAATTAATATCTAATATTTAATTACATGGGCATTAAATCATACTAAATGCACATCTCTCACTTAATATATAGTTTTAATTAAGTTTAATTAAATCGCATTTAATTAAATTAATTAAACTAAACAATTAATTAATTCATAATTAATTAATCCTTTGACCAATTAAATATCACATATTTAATTAATCATTGATAACTCTCCAAAAGGGAGTTATTTAGGCCTTAGTTTTATAATGATTTGTGTGTCATTTGTGCTAAATAGGGTTTCTTTTAGATGAATATTATATGTTTTAACCCATTTGGAAGAATGGAGGCTTTGGAAGTTATTTTGTGCATAAAATATTGCTGAGCGACTTGTAGGAGCAAATTCTGTGCTGCAGCAAAACTGCCACGTCACAGCTCGTTATCCATTTTAATAAAGTGGCGTTAGCTGAATTATTTTCGGATCTAAGAAGCTTGGAAAGCCCTCCACGTGTCCAAATTAACCTAATTAGGTTAAAATTCATCTTATAAAAGGAGGGAGCCGTCAAAGATAAAGGCATTGACGATTTGGAGACCGAATCAATCGGCCGGAGGCCGAATTGACGGCGGAATGGAGATCTAAGAAGACCATTTGCGATTCCACTCAAGGAGACGAAGTTCTTCCATGTTCTTGGTGGTTTGGAGCAGCCGTTTCATCCCCATTTGCTGAAAAGGATTAGTATTTCTTGTGTATTTCGTAATATGGATGTGCTTATCGAGATTGTAACGTATATTATGTTTTCAATCATGAACTAATATCTTTGTAGGCGTAGGTTAAGAATTATGTGATCGTTATATTTATAAAATCTGGAAATTCTATTTGGTCATGATCATCTTGAATTATTGTTGATCTTTAATTTCATTATGTGCCTTCCTAGCTAGCCGGTATGTATAGCTTCTCCTAGTTTCAGGGATGATTTAGGAGTTGTGTGGCGATAATTCACGCTAGATCATTGTGTATTGGTGAACACCAGTGACTGAGTTAGGGATAGCCAGTTGCCTAGTGCTTGATCGGTAGAGCTTCATTGGAGTTGAAACATATTCCAAAAAATCCGGAGTTCCGGGAGGATCCCGCTGATAACACTGCATGAGATTGACGGATCAAAAGAATTGCTGGAGCATTTTTATAACAATTACAGAAGTCAACCTGTGTCTGTTTCCATTCTGTTTTCTCTGTCGTAATCATTTACTGCTTTCGTATATCTTTTGTTTGAGCATTTTAAAACCCAACCAATTTAACCAACCTTTTGAAATCACTAAAAAGGAAAATTAAATCAATAGAGGTAGGCATTTCAAGACCCTGTGGATACGATAAATACTTATCACTTGCTGCTAGATTGTGTATACTTGCACAGTATTTTGAGGTGAATTCTATCTATATTTTTAACCACTTCAGAATTGCAACAAGTTTTTGGCGTCGTTGCCGGGGACTTGAAATTGTTTTATTTGATTGATTTTTTTTTTTTGTGTATTGTTAGTGATTTGGTGCGTGAACTTTTTGATTGATTCTTTTTGTTTTGCAGGTGTGACTTTGGTATATGAGTGATCCCCTTCGGATTAGATTTTCAAAAAAAAATATTTCAAGTGAATCTCGAAGAGGAATCGTGCGATGCAGCAAAGTTCGCTGCTGGAGCAAAATGGACAGCAAAATAATCAGGCTAAGAATCCTATCCTTGTAGCAAATGATAGGGACAAAGTCATTAGAGCGTATGTTTTCCCAATAGTTGACGAGTTAAATCCAGTGATAGTGCGTCCAGTTATTGAGGCATCAAATTTTGAAATGAAATCGGTCATGTTTCACATGTTAGAGATGGTTGGCCAATTCCATGGTTTACCATCTGAGGACCCTCATCTTCATCTGAAGTCTTTTCTAGGAGTTAGTGATTCATTTGCTTTCGAGGGAGTGTCGAGAGATGCCTTTAGATTAACCCTATTTCCTTATTCCCTTAGAGATGGAGCAAAGGCGTGGTTGAATTCTTTTGCTCCAGCATCGATAAGTACGTGGAATGAGCTAGTAGAGAAATTTCTTAGTAAGTATTTTCCACCAACTAGGAGTGCCAAGTTGAGGAGTGAGATAGTGGGATTTAGGCAAAATGAGGAAGAAACTTTTAGTGAGGCTTGGGAAAGGTTTAAGGAGCTTTTGCGAAAGTGTCCCCACCACTGTTTGCCATATTGTATTCAAATAGAAATATTTTACAATGGGTTAAACATAGCAACCCAGTGTATGGTTGATGCTTCTACGGGAGGGGACCTTTTGGCAAAAACCTTTAATGAAGCTTATGAGATTTTAGAGAGAATATCAACCTACAGTTGTCAGTGGTCAGATGTTAGAGGCTCTAGTAAGAAAGTTAAGAGTGTGATAGAAGTTAATGGTGTGTCTACCATTAGGGCCGATATTGCAATGTTAGCTAACGCTCTTTAAAACATAATTGTGGTAAGCAATGTTCAGCAGCCGCCAGTGGTGGAATCTGCTGCAGTTGTAAATCAAGTTACAGAAGAATCATGTGTTTATTGTGGTGAAGAGCATAACTATGAGTTTTGTCCTAACAATCCAGCTTCTGTGTTTTTTGCAGGTAATCAAAGGAATAACCTTTATTCTAACTTTTATAATCCAGGTTGGTGCAACCACCCCAAGTTTGCGTGGGGAGGGCAATGGAGCAATTCGCAAGTCCCCCAAGCACAACAAAAGGTGGTGAACCAGTTCGGATTTGCTAAATCACAGGCATTGCCCCAGCAAAATAAGCAGGCTTTGCCCCAGCAAAATTCGGGTAATTCTCTGGAGTCAATGATGAAGGATTATATGGCTCGTAATGATGTCATAATCCAAAGTCAGCAGGCTTCATTGAGAGTCCTAGAGTTTCAGGTGGGCCAACTAGCTAATGAGCTGAAGGCACGACCTCAAAGGAACATTCCTTCAGATATTGAACACCCTATAAGGGAAGGTAAGAAGCAGGTGCAGGCAGTGACTTTAAGGAGTGGTAAGCCACTAGAAGATAGAAAAGAGCCTAGTAAACCCCAGGAAGTAGAAAAGAGTAGTGATAGTAATGTTGTCGAAAAAGAATTGGGGTCTGGTCAATATGATGGAGGCAGCAGCAAAGATGCTGGAGCAATTAGTTCTGTTCCAGATGTAGAACCCCCACCTTATGTACCGTCCCCACCCTATGACCCACCCTTACCTTTTCCACAAAGGCAGATGTCTAAGAACCAAGATGGTAGTCCATTTTTGGCAACTGGTAGATCATTGATGGATGTCCAACAAGGGGAGTTTACAACGAGGGTGCATGACCAAAAGGTGAAGTTTAATATGTTTGATGCAACGAAATATCCTAATGATCTTGAGGATTGCTCGTGCATTCAGGTGATGGATGAGTTTGTTGAGGACCACTTTGAGAAGGAACTGATGGAGTACCATACCCAAAAATTTGGAGAAATCCAAATTGAGGATTTGGAAATAGGTGGATTGGAGCATGAGCATAAAGATGTAGGTGAGATTTCTAGTTTTAAGAGGAATTTTGAATCCTTAGAGCAAATAGATAAGAAATCCAAGCCTATTGAACCTTATAATTCATTGACATTGCTCCAGCAACCTGAGATTAGGAAATCCTTCATTGATGAGCGGTTGTTTACTGTAGCTCATATTAAGGCAGTGAAAACACCTTGGTATGATGACTTTTCCAATTACCTTGATTTTGGAAATTTGCCTCCTGGTTTATCAAAAGGACAAATGAAAGAATTTTTCCATGATGTGAAGTTCTATTTATCGAATGATGCATCTATGGTTAGACAATGTGTTGATGATGGCTGTGAGTTTAAAGTAAAAGGGCAACGAATAAAGCATTATGGGGAGAGGAGTTTCGTTCGTTCGAAATATCCTTCCCTAAAATTGGCCCATGAATGAGAAAACAAGAGTTTTGCGGGAGCATTTCATATTGCAATATTTTTAGCTCCTAATGTTGTTGCGATTTTATTTTTCTCGTGGATTTTATTCTGTTTTGAATTAATTTGAATTAGATTTTATTGATTTCAATTTTATCTGATTTATTTTAATTCGTTGGTATTTTCGTAGATTTTATGTTCGTTTTATTTATTTATTTTTATTTTGGCCGATTTAATTCTTAATTTAATCTGATTAGTTCTGTTTAGATTTAATTTCAGTTTGAAATTTTAATTTCTGTTTAGATTAGATTTTTAATAATATATCTTCCTGATTTAATTCTGAAATATTCTTCTTTGAAGTTGCTGGCAGATTTAGGGAGCGCAGGTTTTGAGGGAGCAAAAATTTCAGCATTCTAATCAGAAGCTCCCATTATTTGATTTCGTTTTTTTTTTTGTGTTATTTTTTTATTTATTTTATGTTTTGATATTATTTTGATTTGATTTGATTTTTTTTATTATTCGATTACATTTTTAATTTTTATTTCTTTATTTATTTTATTTTGTTGGTCAGTTTTGATTTTATTTTGAAGATCAAAGATTTTTCCAGATTTAAAATAATATATCTTGTGGATGTTATTTAAAAAAAAAAAAAAAAAAAAAAAAAAAAGAGATTTGATTTCATAGTTTTGTTGAGAAGATCAGAGATTTTATTCGGTTAAGATTTTTTGTGAGATAAGATTATAATTTTATCGTTGAGATTTTATTGTTGTTAGTAGGATAATTAAGTGGGCATGTAGTTAATTACCAAAGATGTCATGTGTTGAGCAGAGGGAAGCTGACATTATGGTTGTTACACACAGAGGGAGCACAGTGAATGGAAGATCTTACCGTTTGACAGATAATAAAAATTTTCTATGAATCCATGAAGTTAAAACGGTAACTTAAATTAATTAAGAGATAATTAGGGGTTATTTATTTGCTGAAGATCTTTGAGTTAGTGTCCTACTTATACGATCTCCCATCAGGTACGTTTTTCACTCTTATCTTTTATTACTACTGATGTGATTTTTTCTGTGTGTATTATTATCGTAAGGAAAAAAAACACGAGCAAGGAAAAAATGTTGAGACTGTTGAGACTGAGATGGAACTAAGTGAATAAGTTGAGCTTGATGAAAGATTTTCGTACGAGAGATTTATCCATGAAGAGGCAAGACAAAAATATTAAGAAATCCTGAAGCGAAATGTTCTAATGGAGCGCGACTTCGATGATGGCAAAGAGTTCCACATTTTCTTTGAGCGAACATTACTAATCACGGTTGGGAACGGTTGTGCGCAAAGCCGGATCCCACTGTTGATCAACTAGAACGGGAGTTCTACGCCAACATCGATGAAAATGAAGGATTCTTGGTTATTGTTCATGGAGTTGTTGTCGGTTGGAGCCCTGGAGTGATTAATTCTCTATTTAATTTGCAAGACTTCCCCCACGTTGTTTTCAATGAAATATTAGTTGCTTCCTCAAACGAGCAACTGAATGTCCAGTGGAAGTTGTCTAGGATGAGGGCATGAACATTCCAGTCAACATACTTGAAGAGTGAGGCTAACACTTAGCTCAGTTTTTTCAAGCAGAGGTTACTGCCTACAACGTACACCTCCATTATCCCCTGTGATCGAGTGCACTTGAAGGTTAAGAATCCCAGAGAGTTACAGTGAAATAAAGTTGTTTGACAAGGGGATTATTGGCACTGCTAGACTTTAGAGAGGTGTGCACGCCAGGGTGGTTTGTTGTGCGATGTCCATAGAGTGCTGGAGCAACTTGAGATGGTTCTCAGTAGGCTACAATTCACTGAGAGACAACTTAAAACCTACTAGAGCTATGATCATTGAAGGGACACCACACTAAGGAGGGCTATGCAAGTGAATTTTTTTAAGACATATCAAGCCTTCCTAATTTTCATTGACGATCTTGTGAACCTATGCATTCCATCCCCGCCCATCATTCAAGAGGAAGAAGAAAACCCAGAGCCTGAACATGAAGAAAAATTAAAGGGAAGTTTTAGTTTCTTCGAGCAAATATTTTGATGAATGATTTTTTGTGCTCGCCTTGCATGTGTTTTGTTCTTTTTGCTTATGTTATGTTCTGTTTCTTTGTTTTTTTTTTTCTGCTGCTTTAAAATCTATCTCTGTCATGATTACGTAAATCTGTGATCTTGATCTTTAATGAAATCAAATATTGTTTTGTTTGGCACATCTGAGTATCTGACTTATTTTTCTTCTGAATTTTTCGAAGCTTGGACTAGTTAGCTTAATTAGACCAAGATGTTCTGATCTCCAGAAACCTTTTGCTTGAGCATTCCTTCTAGCCTGGTCATGACTGCAGCAAAAGTTCTGAGATAGGATTGTCTTATTTGATCCACCTTAAGCTTAATCTTAGTCCCACGCTTAGTTTAAAATTCAGATAGAAAAAATTAAGTTTGGGGGTATACTTATCATGTTGCTAATTCATTGAGGACAATGAATAATTTAAGTTTGGGGGACTTTTAACTATTCCGCTTGTTTTGCTCGAGCATTCCTCTCCTTCATAATAATTTTTCTAGGTTGTTGAGTAACCAGGGACATTTGTGACACCCACAGTTTGTCTTTGCGTCAAAAGATGACCTAGAAGAATATATAAAAAAAAAAAATGATTGCTGAAAAGAAAAATTTTGAAAATTTTGCTGAGAAAATTCATAGAGCAAAAGTTTTGAAGGATGAATGATAATCTAGCAGTTTTCTGTCTCCCAGAGCTTAGGTGAGCTTCATCATAAAATGTCGCCATTCTGAGAAGCAAGGGATAGAATAACTAAGGATTTTTGGGTTTAACAATGAGTATTTAGCCTAATTGGTGATGAGTTTGAGGCAAGGGTATACTGCACCATAAAGTGGGTCATCTCATGCTTAAAAGCTTATGATTGTTAGGCTGCTTTAAGTCTGAAGAAAAAAAGAATAAATCCCCTAAAATATGTGTTCAAATATGTCTGATAATAGAGCTAAGCTGTGGTAAGTTCTTAGGATTGAGTTAAAGGTGGTGATTATTTGTTCAAAGCTGAAAGAATTCTTTTGCTGCAGAAGTGCTTGGTTTTGCAGGATGTTCAGGTAAAGGTTGAAGGTAGTGTTGGAATATCTGTTGTGCTATGACTAATGTTTTGAATTTTCAAGGGAAGATGAGTTAGTATTGCTCGGGACGCGCAATAGTTCAAGTTTGGGGGTATGATAACTCTCCAAAAGGGAGTTATTTAGGCCTTAGTTTTATAATGATTTGTGTGTCATTTGTGCTAAATAGGGTTGCTTTTAGATGAATATTATATGTTTTAACCCATTTGGAAGAATGGAGGCTTTGGAAGTTATTTTGTGCAGAAAATATTGCTGAGCGACTTGTAGGAGCAAATTCTGTGCTGCAGCAAAAATGGGAGCAAAACTGCCACGTCACAGCTTGTTATCCATTTTAATAAAGTGGCGTTAGCTGAATTATTTTCGGATCTAAGAAGCTTGGAAAGCCCTCCACGTGTCCAAATTAACCTAATTAGGTTAAACCTCATCTTATAAAAGGAGGGAGCCGTCAAAGATAAAGGCATTGACGATTTGGAGACCGAATCAATCGGCCGGAGGCCGAATTGACGGCGGAATGGAGATCTAAGAAGACCATTTGCGATTCCACTCAAGGAGACGAAGTTCTTCCATGTTCTTGGTGGTTTGGAGCAGCCGTTTCATCCCCATTTGCTGAAAAGGATTAGTATTTCTTGTGTATTTCGTAATATGGATGTGCTTATCGAGATTGTAACGTATATTATGTTTTCAATCATGAACTAATATCTTTGTAGGCGTAGGTTAAGAATTATGTGATCGTTATATTTATAAAATCTGGAAATTCTATTTGATCATGATCATCTTGAATTATTGTTGATCTTTAGTTTCATTATGTGCCCGCCTAGCTAGCCGGTATGTATAGCTTCTCCTAGTTTCAGGGATGATTTAGGAGTTGTGTGGCGATAATTCACGCTAGATCATTGTGTATTGGTGAACGCCAGTGACTGAGTTAGGGATAGCCAGTTGCCTAGTACTTGATCGGTAGAGCTTCATTGGAGTTGAAACATATTCCAAAAAATCCGAAGTTCCGGGAGGATCCCGCTGATAACACTGCATGAGATTGACGGATCAAAAGAATTGCTGGAGCATTTTTATAACAATTACAGAAGTCTTAACCTGTGTCTGTTTCCATTCTGTTTTCTCTGTCGTAATCATTTACTGCTTTCGTATATCTTTTGTTTGAGCATTTTAAAACCCAACCAATTTAACCAACCTTTTGAAATCACTAAAAAGGCAAATTAAATCAATAGAGGTAGGCATTTCAAGACCCTGTGGATACGATAAATACTTATCACTTGCTGCTAGATTGTGTATACTTGCACAGTATTTTGAGGTGAATTCTATCTATATTTTTAACCACTTCAGAATTGCAACAATCATACATTTGAATCATATTCAAATGTGCATCTCTCTTATAACCTATAGTTTTAATATGAATCATATTCACATTAAAATTAATCTATAGTTATTCATTTAATTGAATCACATTTAACTAAACTAAATTGAACAATTAATTAATTCAAAATTAATTAATTTTATAATTAATTAAATATCAACCATATTTAACTAATTACATATTACAATCATATTCTAATATATATCTCTCATATATTATAGTTTAATTAAATCACATTTAATTAGACTAATTGAATAATTAATTTATTCACTAATTAAATATCATATATTTAATTAGTTATATATTTGAACTCTTTCAAATATATAATTCTCTCAATTTAATAAAGTTTAATCACTAAGTAAACTTTATATTATAATGTATCACCATACATTATATTAATTGTATCTTATACAATTAACTTGATTCCCATATTGAATTTGAACTATTCAAATTCTTTCAAGATAAATTGTTCCCAATTACTCTTTACGAGCTAGCAGGGGGACCTAATGGACCTACAGATCAGAAGCTCCAATGATATGAGGTTAACTGACTAAACTCATTAATTGAGTTAACCAATATTCATTAACTGTGGGTCACTCCACTGAAGACTCACAATTGCACTCTTCTCACTGTAGAATATTTCTGTGTCCACGGATATTGACCAATAACGGTAAGTCAATCCTTCACGAGTGTTCGTAACTACAGCTGGGTCAAATTACCGTTTTACCCCTGAGTTACCTCTGGCTCATTAAGTACCAGTGCTCCTCTAATGAACAACCTGTTTATGGTCCAACCAGTAAACAGAAAGTCCCTCTCGGGCCAGTGAGAGGGCGGGATCCCTTTGTTCAAGACCCGGAGTCACCACTTAAGGGAACACTCATCTACTTCTCCTAGAAGCGGGAAGGAGTGAATTCCATCTTGTGTTGTCATGTCCCCAGCCCCCCACTCAGTCTTGTCCCCAAGAAGGTAGGCTTATTGAGTCGGCGTGCAGGCCACTCTCACCCGTACTAATCAAAGGACAATCCCTCGTGAGAAGGAGTTCATGACACACTCAGGATTAATATTGAGTTACCTAGGTAATCCTATTGAAACAGTAACCTAACTAGTTAACAGTGTTACATCTAGTGGTTTACTATTTCGTGGTCCGGTCTTATGCAAACTCATTGCATAGGATACCCCCGCTCGCATGTCTCCTACATGGACGCCTTGGATCAATACGTCTGTATCAAATACAAAGCGGGCCATATCTCATAGTGTTAACAGGATAAGGTACCCAACCTTATCCCTGTACTATAGACCTTTTAGGTTGTTACTTGAACACTGATCCTCGTATGTCCCCACATACTAGTTCAAGTTACATATCAACAACCTTGGATCTTAGTTTATTGGATTTGGGTTATATTGTGCAATTTTAGACTTAAAATGACAATAACATTTTATTGATACAAGTGTATGATTCGTTAATCATTCACTATCTACGAGTTTTAGGACATAAAACCCAACAGCTCGAGCTTTAGTAGAAGAGTTAGCTTTGACAAGTTATCAATGGCCATCTGAGCAATCATAGTCCAAACCAAAAGGAGGACCATGTGAAGTCGATGAGGTGAGTTCTTTAAAATTTCAAGTTGAAGCTCTAACAAAGGCCTTGAACAAGCTCTCAGGATCACAGATCCCAAATTCGCCTAAAGATTGTAGAGAAAAATCTCAATTGATAGTGGAGTCTTAGCCTGAAGAAATAGTTCATCAAGAGAAGAAAAATCTTTTGGAGGACATGTTAGGAAAGTTCATTGATGAGACTAGGACTTTGTCAATTAATGTACGAGCAGTGCCAACAATGCAAGCCAAAGTGGAGAGACAAGATATTGTCATTAGTAAGATGGAGGCAAAGATTGATCAAATGGCAATTTTTATGGATCAAGTTCAGCAAGGAAATTTCTCTAATGTCTTCACCATAGACCCACAAGAGCATTGCCCTGCTATATCATTGAGAAGTGGGAAGCAGTTGAAAGAAGTAGAAAGAAAAGAAGTCAAGGAATCCAGCATTAGGAAGATACTAGATGAGGATGATGATCAAAATATACACGAGGAAGAGATAACACAGCCAGTGCCAGATAATTATTCTGATTCTATGCCTTTAGTTCTTAATCAGATTCCATATCTGCAAAAATTTCAGAAGAAAAAGTTGGATGCTGAGTTTTCTAAATTTCTTGATATTTTTAAACAGCTCCACATTAACATTCCTTTTGCTGTTGCGCTGTAACAGATGCCACACTATGCCAAATTCATGAAGGAGATTTTGTCAAAGAAGAGGAAGTTCGAAAATCACGAGACAGTGAATGTGATCGTCGAGTGTAGTGCCATAATTCCGAAACACCTACCACCAAAATTAAAAGATCTAGGGAGTTTTACTGTACCCTGTACTATTGGTAGTTTGTTTATTAAGAAAGCTTTATGTGACTTAGGGGTGAGTATTAACTTGATGCCTTTTAGTGTCTACAAGAAACTTGGTTTGGGAGTTGAAGTCAACCACCATTGTCTTGCAGTTAGCAGATTGTTCGATGACATACCCAAAAGGTATATTAGAGGATGTTTTGGTTAATGTTGACAAATTCATTTTCCCTGCAGACTTTGTAGTGCTGGACATGGAGTAGGACCCCGAAGTTCCTATCATTCTTGGAAGACCCTTTTTGGCAACTGCTCGCACTTTGATAGAGGTACAAAAAGGAACCCTTACTCTTAGAGTGGAAGACGATGAGGTAGTGTTCAACATTTTTAAAGCATTAAAGCACCCAGAGGAGGTCAGTTCATGCTTTACAGTTGATTCAGTTGACACTATTATTGATGCATGTGTAGAGTCAGGGTCTCTTGTTGATCATTATGAAATAAGCATGTCTGACGTATTTGGAGATGGATTATGCTTTAATTTGTGACGAGATTGATAAACCTTTAGGGTTAGGTAGGAAGGAAAAATTAACACTAGATGTTTGTGCTCAAAGTGATACCCCTCCCCCTTATTTGAAACAATTACCTACTCACCTACGTTATGCTTTCTTAGGAGAATCTTCTACTCTTCCTGTTATTATATCCGCTGATTTGAATAAAGTAGAAGAGGAAAAAATGTTGGATGTTTTGAGAAAACATAAATCTGCCCTAGGATGGTCTATTAGTGATATTAAGGATATTAGTTCTTCAATTGTAATGCATAAAATCTCGATGGAAGATACCTTTAATCCCACAGTAGAACACCAAAGAAGACTAAATCCAACAATGAAGGAAGTGGTAAAAGCCGAGGTGTTAAAATTGTTAAATGCAAGAATAATTTATGCCATCTCTGACAGCCATTAGGTGAGTCCTGTCCAAGTAGTACCTAAGAAAGGGGAGATGACCGTTATTAAAAATGAAAAAAATGAGTCAATCTTGACAAGAACGGTCACTAGTTGGCATGTGTGCATTGATTATAGGAAGTTAAATAAAGCCACCAGGAAAGATCATTTCCCTCTCCCTTTTATTGATCAAATGCTAGATAGGCTAGCCAGATATCCCTATATTGTTTTCTGGATGGCTACTCAGGCTATAATCAAATTGCAATTGTGCCTGAGGACCAGGAGAAAACAACATTCACGTGTCCTTATGGCACTTATGCGTTTCGACATATGCCATTTGGATTGTGTAATGCTCCGGCTACCTTCCAACGTTGCATGATGGCCATATTTTTAGACTTTGTAGAGGAGATTATGGAGGTTTTTATGGACGATTTTTCTGTGTTTGGTTCATCTTTTGATAAATGTTTGCATAATCTCTCTCGTGTTTTACATAGATGCTAGGAAACTAACCTTGTTCTGAATTGGGAGAAATGCCATTTTATGGTAATAGAAGGTATAGTTTTTTGCCACAAGGTGTCTGAAAAAGGTTTGGAGGTAGATAGGGCAAAAATCTTTGCTATTGAGCAACTGCCTCCACCCATTAATGTGAAGGGAGTTCGTAGTTTCTTAGGCCACACAGGGTTTTATAGGCGTTTTATAAAAGATTTTTCAAAAATTACTAAACCCATGTGCAATCTGCTTGAAAAAGATGCACCTTTTGTATTTTCTAAAGATTGTTTGTTAGCATTTAATTTGCTTAAATAAAAGTTGATTTCCACACCCATCATTATTGGGCCTGATTGGAGTCAACCTTTTGAGATCATGTGTGATGCTAGTGACTATGCTTTAGGAGTTGTTTTAGGGCAACGTTGTCATAAATTCTTTAGGGCTATATATTATGCAAGTAGAACTCTAGATAGTGCCCAACAAAATTACACCACTACTGAAAAAGAGATGCTTGTTGTTGTGTTTGCATTTGATAAATTTAGGTCCTATTTGCTTGGCACAAAGGTAATAGTGCATACCGACCATGCTGCTATTAGGTATTTGAGTAGTAAGAAAACCTCGACTGATAAGATGGATTCTTTTGTTGCAAGAATTTGATTATGAGATCAAGGATAGAAAAGGTTGTGAGAATGTGGTCGCATACCACTTGTCTAGGATAGAGCATGAAAAAAATCTCTCAACCTTTCCTATTAAAGAAGCTTTTCCAGACAAAAGGTTATATGCAGTAAAAGCTTATTTTCCTTGGTATGTTGATTTTGTGAATTTTCTTGCAGGAGGAGAAATGCCACCTGACTTAAATGCCCAGAAAAGAAAGAAATTTATGCATGATGTGAAGTCCTACTTGTGGAATGAACCTTTTCTTTTCAAGGTATGTTCAGATCAAATTATTCGAAGGTGCATTCCAGCAGAAGAAGCAGGTAAGATTTTACATGATTGCCATGCCTTTCCTTATGGTGGTCACTTTGGACCAACTCGTACTGCAGCAAAGGTACTTCAATTTGGTTTTTATTGGCCTACTTTGTTTAGAAATTGTTATACCTTTGTGAAAACATGTGATAGATGCCAGAGGACAGGTAACATCTCTAGACGCCATGAAATGCCCCTAACCCCTATTCTTGAAGTAGAACTTTTTGATGTGTGGGGCATAGATTTTATGGGCCCTTTTCCCTCTTCCAATGGATACTCGTACATTCTAGTTGTTGTGGATTATGTATCTAAATGGGTAGAGGCAATAGCTACTAAGACTAATGATGCACGTGTTGTGTTGCGTTTTCTACATAAAAATATTTTTACTCCATTTGGCACACCATGGGCTTTAATTAGTGATGAAGGGTCTCATTTCTGCAATAAATTGTTTGAGGCAATGCTTAGAAAATATGGTATCAAGCATAAAACCTCTTTAGCTTATCATCCCCAAACTAACGGTCAAGTTCAGATTTCTAACAGGGAGATAAAGCAAAGCTTGGAGAAGACAGTTCGCACCAATAGAAAAGATTGGGCATTCAAGTTGGACGATGCTTTGTGGGCCTATCTAACGGCTTTCAAAACTCTGATTGGTACTTCCCTGTATCGATTGGTGTACGGTAAGGCTTATCATCTGCCTGTGGAGTTAGAGCACAAAGCATACTGGGCTATCAAGAAATTAAACCTTGATGCAAAATTGGTTGGAGAACATTGACTACTGCAGCTCAATGAGTTAGAAGAATTCAGAAGTCAGGCTTATGAGAACGCTAAGTGATAGCGGAAGAAATGTCTCTATTTTAGTCCCAATTTATTAAGCTTTTTAGTGTTTTAATTGTGTTTTTATTGAAAAAAAATCTAATTTAATTTATTATTTTGTCCTAAGGAGCACTTTATGGAAATTTGTGGAAAAAAGCCCAAAAAATGAACAATCCAAGCCAAGTTTCCATCCATGGGTCAAGGGGAAGCCCAAGAAGTCAACCATGAGGAAAAGGCCCAAAAAGAATTGAAGTTGGCCCAAGAAATGAAGCCCAACTCGCGTGGACTGTTCTGGAAATCGCTTAGCGTCGAGACGCTATAGGGACAGCGTCGCGACGCTGTCCCATTTCTTGGCCGGCAAGTCGATGACTTCACAGCATCGCGATGCTGTGCCAATAGCGTCGCGGCGCTGTCCTATTTTTGGGCTTATAAATAGCGCCCCTTGGTGCCATTTTTACCATCAATCATCATTTCATTCCTTCATTCTTTTCTTTCCTTGGCTCCTTTGGAGCCTTCTCTCAAAGGCTTTCTAGCCTTTTTGAGAGTTCTTTAGTGGGAAAATTTTGGGGAGTTTTTGGGAGCATTCTAGGAGGCTCAAGGGGAGCTCGGAGGGACTCCAAGCGCCAACGATGGGGTCTTCGACAGTCATTTCCTTCCCTTTTATTTTGCTCATATTTATGCTTTCCATTGTAAAATTTGTGAATATTTTAGCTATGTATAGCTAAACCCCAATTTGGGGTCTTGAAATGAAATTATAGTTAAATATTGTTATAATTGCCTATCTCTTGCCCTTTTTCCTAATTATTTGTATGGATGTGCTTAATGTTGTATGCAATCTGGCCAATTGTGTATTGATCTGATTCTTAATGGAGACTCGACGGAGAGAAGTTAGGATAGATCATAATCCATGCAACTAGTTTAATTGCCCGTCGTGACAATGGGATTAGTTGATTAAACTTAGATTCCTAAAATGAATCAGAGCGTAATAATTAACGATTTTTAATGGCACTAAGGACACTTAGGTTGTTAAAATGGATTAATTACAATTATGGGAGACCGACAGGAGAACCTATGTGATTAATGGAGATTCTAGGTGTATAATTAGTTGGGCATCGAGATAGGATAATTGTAATAATTATTTAGCTAATAATTGAGTTTCAAGACCCTACTTCCCATTAAAAGCTCTTTCTCCACAATTTATTTTTTTTTGTGGTTGATCAAATTTCCTCTTTAATTGCTTTAATTTTTTAATTCATTTTAATTGCATGTTTTGGTCCTTAGATATTATTTCTCCCAAGTATTTTTAGTGTTCAAGAATCTGTTTGCTTGCTTGAATTTCGCTTCGCCTCCCTGTGGATTCGATACTCGGAATATTTCCATTTTACTATTACTTGTGATGACCCGTGCGCTTGCGGATAATCGACCCAACAACACTAAGCTATATAAAGAAAGAACGGCCAAATGGCACGACCATTTAATTCAGAAACGTTCTTTTGTGCCTGGACAATAGGTTATTCTTTTTAATTCTCGTTTGCGGTTGTTCCCAGGAAAATTGAAGTCAAGGAGATCAGGTTCATTCATAGTCAAGGAAGTGTCTCTTTATGGTTCAATTGAGCTAATGGATAGTAGTGGGTTAACTTTTAAAGTCAATGCTCAGTGTGAAGCACTATTGTGGATTCAAAGAACGAAAAGTTGACAAAATGATTATGACGAATCCTGGGTGACCAAGCCCCGCCTAGCTCAAGACGTTAAACAAGCGTTTCTTGGGAGGCAACCCAAGCTTTTAAAGTTTTTGTAGTTTTTATTTTAGTTTGTATGTTGATTCATTATGCTCCCGTGTGATCGATCCTTGTGCAGGAAGCTCGTGAATTCATGCCTAGCTTCTTAATCTCTCTCTAGTCAAAGATTCAGCACGATTCGGATTCCCTCGCATTTTCAGGACAGTATCGATCTTTCTTTATCTGATTAATTGTCAATGCATTGGGGACAATGTATATTTAAAGTTTGGGGGGAAGGTCTGCTATGCTTCGGTTTTCTATTGGTAATGCTTGTGATGTTTTAAATGCATATGGATGACGAAGACGTCTAATGTTTTGCTTTTAGCCATGATTCACTCTTATTGTTGCAAATTTGAAAACATGTCTAAATTCAATAAATTTTAAAATTTTTCTTTGAATCCTTTGCAATTATGAAGATTCAGTTGTTTTATTATGATTTTGATAGCCTAGATGAAATTTATATGCTTTTGAAGTTCGTTGTCACTCCGATAGGTGTAAAATTTGTCTAGATAGCTTTCTTGCATAGTAGTAAGTAATGTTGAGCTTTGGGAAAAGAAATGCTTTGATTTGCCCTAAAAAAAGCTTTTTGCTAAGAAAATCATTATTTCAGCTTGCAATAGGCTTAAAAGTCTAAGGCAAAAAGAGCTACCTCTACTATGATTAGTTAGGCCATCCAAGAATAAAATTTGGGATATCAGTCCCTGCAGCAGTTGTGTGAAAGCTAGTGCCTTCAGAAAAATGCAAGTTTGGGGGACCCCCCATGAATTATGGGCACCTCAGTGAAGTAGTGCTTGCTAGATAAGTGAGATGGCTAAAAAGGCAACCTTTAGGGGAGTGTAGAGGGAAGGTGAATGGAGGAGTGTATAAATTATTCCGGGTTAGTAAAAATTATGATAAGGCATGTGATGATTCATTGTTGCAAGGGAGGATAGAACTGAAATTTAAATTTCTTCATGGTTGATCATGCTTGTTTTTTTTTTTTTTTTTTGTTTCAATGGTTTGAATTCCTGGCTACAATCATTGAAGGTAGAGTCAGGGGTATGCAAGATATGATTCATTTGCATTATTTTTGTTTGCTGGGGACTAGCAAAACCTTAAGTTTTAGGGTATTTGATAGCATGCAATTATGCTAGTTATTTTGGCTAGTTTGGTGCGTTAATTGTGAGCTTTAATGTCTTATTTTGAAGAAAATCGAGCTCGAGAAGCAAAACCAGGACTTTTACTCAAATTTGGATCAAATTAAAGGCTTTGGACCATAAATGAAGAAAAGAGAAGAATGCAATTAAAGGAAAGGCCCAAAAGCCCAAAGGAGTGAAGAGTTGTAGGCCGATTTCCGTGCATTGAGGCTTCTAGAAGGCCCAGCTTCGCGACGCTGGTTGGATTTTGCGACAAGAAAGTGATGTCACAGCGTCGTGACGCAGTGACATCAACGTCGCGACGTTGTCGACTTAGGCAGCAAGACAGCTGTAATCGAAACCTCAGTTGTAAGTTTATTTCAATTTTCATGAGATTTATGTGTTGTTCTTATGGGTTTTACTAAATGTTTTATGTTGCATCCTATGATTCTGGCTTAAACAATCTTGTTTGCATATTAGTTTAAGAATTGACGCCTCTTAGATTAGTTGCGAGCATTATTTATCTGTTATTTTTAGATAGCCACTAGGTTGAGGTGGATCCATCGCAAGTTTGACGGTAGCCTAGCGTAGACTTCCGATAAACCTAAGAACATAGGAGAAATTGATTAGTAAATTAGAGAATTTCAATTCCTAGTTTAATTAGACAATTCTGGGCTTGCGTGTTAATGCAGTTAGTTAATTAGTAATTTTGAGGATTTATCAGATTGCTAACTTAACTAATTACATTTAGATTGATGATTTATCGATCTAAGCATGAGGGGCATCAGACGCAATTAAAATAATTAATTAATTAGGTTGTTTGTAGGCTATCGGGGAATCTAATTAATTAAGCACAGGCTAAGTAGGTGGGTTATCTAAAAAGCCAAGAAGCACTCCGGGCTCATAATAATTCAGTAAAATTAATATGTAGAAAATCGATGAATGAATTTGAATAAACTAACAACGAGCAATTCTGATTGCAGTGATCGCCAAGGTACGATTAGCCTACCCGACTTTTTATTTTCCTGCTTTTACTTTTCTGCACTTTAATTTTTTGCATTTTAGATTCTCTCGCTTTAATCCTATTCAAAATCCAACCCCCCTTTTAGTCTCGTCATCGTAATAAATCTGATTTAGAGGAATTAACAATCGTGCTCCCTGTGTTTGACCCCGACCACTACTGCTACAAGCTAACTTTAGGGGTTGTGGAATATAAATTTATTTGGCGAACGTTGGAGAATTCGACACCCTCCTGCATCCGACCATGGGTCTATGGTGGAGTGTACACACAGTTAACGAATATTGATTAATGAGTTTAGCCAACTAATCTCATATCGTTGGAGCTTCTGATCTGTAGGTTCATTAGGCCCCACTGGTAGCTCGTAAAGGGTAATTGAGGAAATTAAGTCGTGATTGTAAATTGAAGTGCTCAAATTTAATAAGGAAAATAGTATAAGTTTGGATGTGATTCAAAATTAATTAAATATTTGAAGAAGTTCAAATATTAATTTTAATATGAATTGAATTCATGTCAAAACTATAGGTTATGTGGGAAATGTTCATTTAAATATGATTTAAATGAAATAATTAACTTTGATTTAATTAATTAATTATTATTGATTAATTAAATAAATCTCTATCCTATTACAACAGGGAAAAGTAATTAATTATTATTAATTAATTAAATATATCCCTAACCTATTATGAATGGGAAAAGGATCCCTAGACCTATTATGAATAGGAAAAGGGATATGGAGATCTATATAGACCGTAGATTGGCTCCCAGTTGAAACACTCACTTCATTCAATTCTCCATAAAATCAAGAAGAAGGTTCCCACTGCCTTATTCTCAAATTCCCCAAAGAATACCAGTGTTTTCTTGTGGTAGTGTTCCAAGTTGTTTGTGATTATTTCTCAAGCAGTTGGTGAAATTAATCTAAGTTGTCAACGAGAGTAACTCGTACTTTATGTAAATTTGGATTAGATTCTATAGTTTTTCAGCATGCTTAATCTAGATATACAATAGTTTATGAATATATGTATATTGCTAGTGTATTGGCATTTCATGATTCTAAATTAATTGTGAATTGTTCTTGAACTGCTTTCGTTGCGTCAGGACCTCCGTCCCTACAGTAGGACCATTAACAAATTGTTCATTAGAGGATTAGTGGTACTTAAGGAGCAAAAGGTAATTACAGGGGTAAAATAGTAATTTGACCCAACAATAATTACGAATAACTTGTGAAAGTTGGACTTACTGATAATGGTTAAATTCGTGGACACAAAATATTCTACAATGCGAAGAGTGCAACTCTGAGTCTTTAGTGGACTAACCCCCAATTAATGAATGTTGATTAATTTAATTAATGATTTTAATTAATTAATCTCAAATCATTGGATAAGATACAATTAATGTGTATATTGATATACACTAAAATAAAGTTATTTTTGAATTATATTCAAAATTAAATTATTTAATATGAGACATATATTTAATATGAATTGGATTCATATTAAGCCATAGGTTAAAATTAATATGCATTAGATTCATTTCAAAACTATAGGTTATGAGAGATGTGTATTTGAATATGATTAAAATGGAATTAAATATATGATATTTAATTATATCAACTAATTAATTAAATTTTATTTAATTAATTATGATTAATTTAATTAAATTAGTTTTGATTAAATTAATTGATTTTAATTTTAATAAATTATATAAATTTTAATTTAATTTATAATTAAATAAATTACACTCTCGTGCAAAATAGTAGGAGAGTGGAGAGTAATCTAGGATGTGAGAGTTACATTAGAGTAACACCCTTCATCTCTCTTTAAATGCAGAAGGTGTGCATTTAGGAGAGGAGAGGTTGCTGGAAATTTCAAGGCTAGAACGTCGTTGCTCTCAAGATCTCTCTCTCATAAAAAATACAGAGAAACACCATTACTCTGTAGAAAACTTCCCTTCCCTTTCAAAATGAGACTCCCAAAAGTTGTTTTTTGTCCAAAAGAATAGTGGGGAAGGCATTTTGGTTGTGTCCTACCAAATTCTTGTATGTGTTCTTATTTGGGACCATTGTTCGATTTTGCTGTATATTGAGGGAAAACTACTTGCTGTAGTTGGTGAACAAAAGTCTTCAAGGGTGAGTTTAATTTCTTCCCCGTAGAAATAGCATGCCTAACTTATAGTAATGCATGAATTGTTTTGTGTTATTCCCTTTAATGTTTCGTGCATTTTCTAATTTAAATTGAAACACACGCATTGTCGTGCTTCAGAGAAAGGGCTATAGTTTTTTCTTTTTGATATGAATTCTACAATAAAGGTTTCCAATGGAGATCAAGGCGGTGTTCTCAGTTACATTATGTCAGGAAGAGTTCCAAGATGGAATAAATTAAATGAACTCCAACTTCATTTATGAAGAACAAAGTTTAAACTCAAGTTGCATTCAATGGAGTCGAGTTACATTAATGTCGAAGTGAAGTTGCATTTAAGGAACATTCGTTGCATTAAAATTACATTTAATGCAAGTCAAACGTCAATTGATGAAACTACACTTCAAACTACTTAAAGTGAAGCTTCATTAATACATGGGAGATTACAGACACTTCAAGGTTGACCAAAAAGTCTTTCATTACGTAATTTTCAGCTTTTTAGTCACTTCATAACTTATAGGTTACATTTTAGTGGCTGATTATGGTTTTTAATGTTGTGGAGGTTACATTATTAAATATGCCATTTTTGGAGGTGTTCATATAACACATGCAGAAGCAATTGAAGATCGGAAGCACCTAACTACATCAATTTTACTCCTAAAGCATGCATGTTCTAAAGAATCCAGAACAGAGAGATAAGAAGAACCAACCTTTTTGCAGCTCAATAGGTGGACCTCCTTGGATTCTTTTCTTCTCCAATGTACTTAGGAACACCCTTAGAGTCTTCCCTACTATTCTCCGGGCCAAGAACAACTTGTGGGAGTCTATAAAGATAGGGAATGGGAAGGGAATGCTTGAAGGATCAAGCTATAGAGAAGTATGTGAAATGAAAGAGTTTGAGTCCAAATTCCAGGAGCATAACAGTAAGGAAATGGCTCATTCAGGCTTGAATCTGATTCATACTCTACTTATAGAGATTTCTCATGCAAGGAGAAGCCTCATGAAGCAAGACACATGGTGGATTTGCAAGCTAAAGTGGATTCTAGGTGTTCATTCACAAGACATGCAACTAGTGCATGGATGTGTTGTTTTCCACTTTGTATCTTCATGCAAGAGTGGGAATCCAACTTAATCCACTAACTTCAACTTTGAAATCTGATTTCAAGCTTGCAAATTTACCCCAATTTCAATTCTAAATTGAAATTAATTGCTTGGTAATTAATTTGAAACATTTCAAATTAATATGATATGATTAATCCAATTAATCTTTGTTACCTTGTGCAATTCATTATATATGATTCCTAATACATATATATAGTATTAGAAACACCTTTAAATACTTTATCTCTCATTTTCTAATTTAATTCGTAATTAAATTATTGTGTCAAAACACAATTTACGATAATACCCTTTTTTCCCGTTTTTGAATGATTCAAAGCTTCCTATCTTTTTGTTCTAGGCTTTATTCCGATATGAGCTAGTAGGGGGACCTAATGGACCTATAGATCATGGGCTCCAACGATTCGAGGCTAACCGACTAATCTCATTAACCAAGCTTAACCAACATTCGTTAACTACCGGGACACTCCACTATAGCCCGATAGTTGCACTCCCCTCACTATAGATATATTTCCGTCCACTTGATTTAACCATGATTAGTAAGTCGATCCTTCACAGATTGTTCGTAACTATAGCTGGGTCAAATGTCTGTTTTACCCCTATAGTACTTCTTGTTCCTTAAGTCCCACTGATCCTCTAATAAACAATTGGTTTATGGTCCAACCAATAAACCGAGTCCCTCTCGGGCCAATGAGAGGGCAGGATCCCTTTGTTCAAGTCCCGGAGTCAGCACTTAAGGGAACAACCTCTCTACTATCCCTAATTTGGGTAGGAGTGAATTCCTTCTCGCACGACTATGTCCCTAGCTATCTACCAGTTCCTATCCCTGAAATGGGAGGCTTATTGAGTCGGCGATACTAAGCCACTCACACCTATGCAGATCTAAGGATAAGCCTGAATAAACAGGAGTTCATAGTTAGCTCAGGATTAAGATCGAGTTACCTAGGTCATCACATGAAATAGTCAGTCTCGTCAGTAAATGGTGTTATAAAGCATGAGCGACTTATTTCTCGGTCCTGGTCTTATGCAAACTCATTGCATAGGACGCCCCCACTCGCATGTATCTACATGGACAATTTAGGATCACATCGTCTATACTATCTATAAAGTGGGTCGCGTCTCATAGTGTCCCCAGAATAAGGTACCCAACCCTATCCCTATACTATAGACCGTTTTGGCTATTACTCTAGCTTGATCCACTTTTATGTCTCTACATAAAGCTTAAGTGTTCATCCTATAGCCATGGATCTTAGTTTATTGGATTTAGGTTATCAATGTGCAATTTACTTATTCAGTAATGACTTTACTGAATTAATCTCGATAACGACTTTATCGAACAAGTATATAATTTTGTTTAACATTCACTATCTACGAGTTTTAGGGCACCAATCCCAACAATCTCCCACTTGAACTAAAACTCTAGTTCAGTGGCATGTACTATAATCCATAATAGCAGTGGGTGTGTAAAATACATGTATATTACATAAGACGTATTACAATTCTCCCACTTGCCCTAGATTATTTTCCATACATATCTCGTAGACCTAGACCTTCTAGATGACTCTCGAACACTTTAGCCGTGAGAGCCTTCGTGAATGGATCAGCTATATTATGCTCCGACGCTATCTTTGTGACGATCACATCTTCTCGGTGCACAATCTCCCTGATGAGATGATATTTCCTTTTGATGTGCTTGCCTCTCTTATGGCTGCGAGGTTCCTTTGAGTTTGCAACTGCGCCGCTATTATCACAATACAAGGTGATTGGCAGATGCATATTTGGAATGACTTCTAAGTCAGTCAGGAACTTCCTGAGCCATACTGCCTCTTTTGCTGCTTCGCAAGCGGCTACATATTCGGCTTCCATGGTCGAGTCTACAATGCATCCTTGCTTGATGCTACGCCATACTATTGCTCCTCCATTTAGAGTGAATACTGACCCCGATATAGATTTCCTCGAATCTTTATCGGTTTGAAAGTCAGAATCAATGTATCCTGTAAGGATCAAATCCTTGGAACCATACACGAGCACATAGTCCCTCGTTCTCCTTAGATACTTGAGGATATTTTTAACGGCTGTCCAGTGATCGAATACTGGATTCGATTGATATCTACTGACAATCCCTACTGCATAACAAATGTCAGGCCTTGTACACAACATGACATACATTAGGCTGCCTACTGCAGAGGCATAGGGAAAACGTCTCATGTCCTCAACTTCTTAAGGTGTCTGAGGACACTGTTCCTTAGACAAATTAATTTCGTGCCTGAAAGGTAATAGTCCCTTCTTGGAATTTTGCATTTTATATCTAACCAACAATTTGTCGATATAAGACGCTTGAGACAGGGCTAGCGTTTTGTTCTTTCGGTCTCGAACAATTTGGATCCCTAGAACATATTGTGCCTCACCCAAATCTTTCATTTGGAATTGAGTTGCTAGCCATAGTTTAATGTCAGTGAGATAACCTACATCATTTCCGATGAGTAGGATATCATCCACATACAGTACTAAGAAAGCTACGGAGTTGTTGATGATCCTTTTGTAAACACAAGGCTCATCAACGTTTTGTTCAAAGCCATAAGATTTGATTGCAGTATCAAATCTCATGTTCCAGGACCTAGACGCTTGTTTTAACCCATAAATGGATCGTTTAAGCTTGCAAACTTTTTGCTCTTGATCCTGAGTAATGAACCCCTCTGACTGAGACATGTAGATACTTTCTTCAAGATTGTCGTTTAGAAAGGCAGTCTTGACATCCATTTGCCATATTTCATAATCTTAAAATGTGGCAATGGATAAAAGTATTCGGATCGACTTCAACATGGCAACAGGGGAGAAGGTTTCTTCATAGTCAATCCCCTCTCGCTGGGTAAAACTCTTTGCCACAAGTCGTGCTTTAAAGGTCTGTACCTTTCCGGCAGCGTCTCATTTTCTCTTGTAGATCCATTTGCACCCTATGGGTCTAACCCCTTTAGGTTGATCTACAAGATCCCAAACTGAATTAAAATGCATGGACTCGATTTCCAAGTCCATGGCTTTATCCACTCGTTCTTGTCAACGTCATCCATTGCCTGTTTAAAGGTTAATGGATCCTCGGTCCCGTCATCAGGTATGACGACTAGAGTTTCAGTTAAACCCAAATAGCGATCAGGCTGTCTAACAACCCTCCCACTACGTCGAGGTTCTCTTATTTCTTGAGGAAGACGCGATTGACTCGAGGTGCCAGCATCATCAACAACTCTTGTTGATGTTTCTGTAGCTTCGTTAGATAGTTCACTTAAAACGACTTTACTTCGTGGCTTGTGGTCTCTGAGGTGGTATTCTTCTAGGAATGTAGCATTTGTCGATACAAATACTTTATTTTCCTCTGGATCGAAGAAGTATCCACCTCTCGTTTCTTTGGGATAGCCTACAAATAGGCAAAATCTAGAACGAGGTTCCAATTTCTTTGGGTTTGCGTCTAGCACGTATGCAGGACATCTCCAAATTCTGAAATGTCGTAAACTAGCTTTACGTCCTTTCCATAGCTCAAACGTTGTTTCAGAAACACTCTTTGAGGGAACTACGTTCAAAATATAAACAGCAGTTTCTACTGCATAACCCCAAAACGAGTTAGGCAACAGAGCATAACTCATCATCGAACGAACCATGTCCAACAAGGTTCTGTTTCTCCTTTCCGATACACCGTTTTGCTGAGGTGTACCAGAGGCTGAGAGTTGGGACGTAATTTCATGCTCTATCAAATAGTCTTGAAAAATCGAGTCCATATACTCTCCACCTCGATCGGATCGAAGTGTTTTAATCGTCTTACCTAATAGGTTCTCAACCTCGGCCTTGTACTCCTTGAACTTTTCAAAGGCTTCGGACTTATGATGTATTAGGTAGAGATAGCCATACCTCGAATAATCATCAATAAAACTAATGAAATATTCGTACCCTCCTCGAGCTCTAATGTTCATTGGTCCACAGAGGTCTGAATGAATGAGCTCCAGGGGCTCTTTGGCACGATAACCTTTTTCGGTAAAAGGTCGTTTTGTCATCTTGCCCTCAAGGCATGACTCACAAGGAGGTAACGAGTCGTCTTCTAACTTGTTTAGAAGTCCACTTTTGACCAATCTCCCAATCCTATTGAGGTTGATATGGCCTAACCTCAAGTGCCAGAGATAGGTATCTTGAGAAACTCTTCGCTTTTTAGGTTGAGTCTCAGCAGTTTTAAACATCTCATGATTTAAAATAGCTTTAGACTCAATTGGTCTTAAAACATACAATTTATTCTCCATGTTTGCAGCGCAAACATCAATACTTCTTTTAGTTATGAATGCTTCATTAACAGTAAAAGAAATTGAATAACCTTGTTCCAATAAACAAGATAAAGAAATCAAATTTCTTTTAATTTTTGGAACTATGTACACATTATCTAATATTATGTAACGTTCCTTGGTGAAGAATAATTTTATGTCTCCTACTACAATAGCCGAGATGACTTCTCCTGTTCCAACTTTAAGAGTCATCTCTCCAGCTCTTAGCTGTTGCCAGGAACTCATTCCTTGAAATGAAGAACATACGTGATTAGTGGCACCTGAATCGAGTATCCAGGCAGAATCGTCGTTCTCCATTAAACACGTTTCCAAGACTAATAAATCGTATTTAGAGTTGTGGATCATGTTTTTCTTGGCTAAGCAGTTAGTTTGAGGACATTCCTCAGTTGAGACCAAACCTAAATTGTTTGCCACGTGTTTAGCGTTTAAGTAAGTATTCTTAGTCGTATGTACTAAACCGTTTAATTTGACATTTGACAAATCACATATGTTTTTTGACATATTGCTGAAACAAAAAAATTAATCTCTATTAGAATACTTGCACTAAACCCATTATTCATACTATCCAATAAGATTTTAGCAAAAGCAATCATTGACCCATATATACAATTGATTTATTTGCAACGGTACTTCAGGGGTTTAGAATAACCGTTACCGTAGGGCAGTCAGCTACTCCTCCTCTGAATCGAGACAATCTCGGCCAAATACTATTACCAGAATAACTCTTACTCCAATAGTTATTAGCTAACGTTAATTTGGTCAAGACCATCTTGTAAGTGTTACCCATCATTTTCAGATTTCAGAGGACACAATGCCACCGTAGGGAAGAGCTAATATTGGGAATGGCCCTAGGAAACCCTATCCATTTCTGGAGTTTGCATTGTTCCGAATCCCATGCGCAAGCCCTCCGAAGGGTGATCGCTCCTAGGGCGACTCGCAGGCAGTGCATGGGAATCTCACGGTGCAACCTAATGGTGGAGACCACAGGATACGTTTGACACGTTTCCTTCACCCACTTACTATGAACACTTTCCCCATCCACCTTGATATTAACCCATGCAAACACCATCCGTAGGGGGACGCTCCCAGGGCGCCTCGAGGCCAAGCATAGATCTCACGGTGTGAACTCAGGGGGACGTGAGAGTAGAAACTTAATATGAATATTTTGTTTCTATACTTTTCCTCCCACTAAAGTGTCGTAAGGTTTTAGCTTAGGTAAATTCCGGCTAAATGAATCTATCTAAGTCTATGCCTTATTAAACAAGGTCTTTACACTAAATGTCTAGGTGAATTAAACTCTTTTAATAACCTAGTCACATTGCATGCTAGTAAGACTATGGTTAATTCAACTCAGGTTCCAGACCATTTGCCGGGAGAGTTCCCTTATAACCAAGGTCTTGTGTCCTACTTACTCAAATTTTAAAACTATTTAAAAAATCTAAGTAAGACATATTTCTAATCCTATTAGAAAAGGCGATCTTAGGTCTATTTCATTTTAAACCATTTAAAGAATGACAAGATCCTAAGATCCTATTTTAGCATACAACTCTTTGTTATAGGTTTTACGGTTTCTATTCATTAACATTTATAACTCTTATAACTTTTAATGAATTAACCCTATAACATGCTTTCTAATGGTGATTTAAAGCATATAACAATCAATCATTCAAGTTATAAACAAAACACCATTTAGAAACAACCTATGTCTAGATGTGTATAACCCTTTATACTACGATGTCTAAGTGAAAACACTTTAAAACCTCACATCGCTCATGCATGCTGATAAAACTCGAGTTAACTTAACTCAAGAACCGACTCGATGCCCAGGTAGGAGGTGTTCCATAAACCGTCAACTTAAATACCTCCAGCATTAGACAGCATCTTGTCGGGTGAGTTCTCTTGTAACCGTTGTTTTACAAGATATCGACCTAAACTATGCAAGTTGATCGATTTGGGGTTTCATTAACCTAAGTGAGCATGCACTTAATCTTTGTTATAGATTTTAGATTTCTAAATGATTTATAACAATTATAAATCTAATCTATAACAAGCTTTCAATTTGAATATAACACTTATAATCAAACTAAAGAAATTTCATGCTTCATGCTTGGTTAATTTTATCCTTTTAATAAAATATAACAATTATATCATTTAATCAATTTGGAAATTAACCATTCAAGCATGAATCTCCCTAATTAATACAACATTTATATTAATTAAAACATAAAATTTCCATCATGCATTTCAAATTATTAATAACTCTTATTATAATTCTATAAATGCATGAATTCTATAAATGCATGATCATGCTTTCCTATGGTGGGATTTTAAAACTATATGGCATGCTCATAATGCACATACAATTAAACCAATTTAATCATACATTCAACAATGCATAAATAAATTAAAACAAGCTAAAGTGGATTGGTTTGGCAATTTTAAACAAACAATTAACTAATTATTACAATAATAATTATTAAAAATTGCTTGAAATGATCCCGAGCATCATGAACCGTCCCGAACCGACCCTCCAAGGATTGAACCGGACTTCAAATGAGTGTAAAAGGACTGAACCGGCTGCCTTCAGACCGAACCGGATCTGGAAATCTGCTGTTGCTGGAAAATTTGATGAACAGCGTCGGGACGCTACATGAACAGCGTCCCGACGCTCCTTCGACCAGCAGCTACTGGTTGCTGTTTTCTGCTTGCGTCTTCTCCAGTTTTCTTCGATTTTACAGCCTATATGGACTCTATTGACTCTATAAAAATTACAGACCCTAGAACACACATTAATGGTCATACATTTCCGAGCAATTACATTTTCATAAATAAATGAAAGCTCAAAAATTGCGAAACCAGAAAACTACACTTTAGCACCCAGAAAAAATTCATTTTCAGAATGGTACCCACCCCAGCAAAATTAATGCAAGTTAAGTGCTTTAATCATGCTCTGATACCAATTGGAGGTGTTCATATAACACATGCGGAAGCAATTGAAGATCGGAAGCACCTAACTACATCAATTTTACTCCTAAAGCATGCATGTTCTAAAGAATCCAGAACATAGAGATAAGAAGAACCAACCTTTTTGCAGCTCAATAGGTGGACCTCCTTGGATTCTTTTCTTCTCCAATCTACTTAGGACAACCCTTAGAGTCTTCCCCACTATTCTCCAGGCCAAGAACAACTTGTGGGAGTCTATAAAGATAGGGAATGGGAAGGGAATGCTTGAAGGATCAAGCTATAGAGAAGTATGTGAAATGAGAGAGTTTGAGTCCAAATTCCAGCAACATAACAGTAAGGAAATGGCTCACTCAGGCTTGAATCTGATTCATACTCTACTTATAGAGAGTTCTCATGCAAGGAGAAGCCTCATGAAGCAAGACACATGGTGGATTTGCAAGCTAAAGTGGATTCTAGGTGTTCATTTCACAAGACATGCAACTAGTGCATGGATGTGCTGTTTTCCACTTTGTATCTTCAGGCAAGAGTGGGAATCCAACTTAATCCACTAACTTCAACTTTGAAATCTGATTTCAAGCTTGCAAATTTACCCCAATTTCAATTCTAAATTTAAATTAATTGCTTGGTAATTAATTTGAAACATTTCAAATTAATATGATATGATTAATCCAATTAATCTTTGTTACCTTGTGCAATTCATTATATATGATTCCTAATACATATATATAGTATTAGAAACACCTTTAAATACTTTATCTCTCATTTTCTAATTTAATTCGTAATTAAATTATTGTGTCAAAACACAATTTACGATAATACCCTTTTTTTCCCGTTTTTGAAGGATTCAAAGCTTCCTATCTTTTTGTTCTAGGCTTTATTCCGATATGAGCTAGTAGGGGGACCTAATGGACCTATAGATCATGGGCTCCAACGATTCGAGGCTAACCGACTAATCTCATTAACCAAGCTTAACCAACATTCGTTAACTACCGGGACACTCCACTATAGCCCGATAGTTGCACTCCCCTCACTATAGATATATTTCCGTCCACTTGATTTAACCATGATTAGTAAGTCGATCCTTCACAGATTGTTCGTAACTATAGCTGGGTCAAATGTCTGTTTTACCCCTATAGTACTTCTTGTTCCTTAAGTCCCACTGATCCTCTAATAAACAATTGGTTTATGGTCCAACCAATAAACCGAGTCCCTCTCGGGCCAATGAGAGGGCAGGATCCCTTTGTTCAAGTCCCGGAGTCAGCACTTAAGGGAACAACCTCTCTACTATCCCTAATTTGGGTAGGAGTGAATTCCTTCTCGCACGACTATGTCCCCAGCTATCTACCAGTTCCTATCCCTGAAATGGGAGGCTTATTGAGTCGGCGATACTGAGCCACTCACACCTATGCAGATCTAAGGATAAGCCCGAATAAACTGGAGTTCATAGTTAGCTCAGGATTAAGATCGAGTTACCTAGGTCATCACATGAAATAGTCAGTCTAGTCAGTAAACGGTGTTATAAAGCGAGAGCGACTTATTTCTCGGTCCTGGTCTTATGCAAACTCATTGCATAGGACGCCCCCACTCGCATGTCTCTACATGGACGATTTAGGATCACATCGTCTATACTATCTATAAAGTGGGCCGCGTCTCATAGTGTCCCCAGAATAAGGTACCCAGCCCTATCCCTATACTATAGACCGTTTTGGCTATTACTCGAGCTTGATCCACTTTTATGTTTCTACATAAAGCTTAAGTGTTCATCCTATAGCCATGGATCTTAGTTTATTGGATTTGGGTTATCAATGTGCAATTTACTTATTCAGTAATGACTTTACTGAATTAATCTCGATAACAACTTTATCGAACAAGTATATAATTTTGTTTAACATTCACTATCTACGAGTTTTAGGGCACCAATCCCAACAATTTTATCTATTTAGGTTATATTTTGAAGGCTACAAAAAGTCATCTAGGATGTAACACAAATCAGATTTGTTTTGATGATGTTTCAATGAAATTGAGTCTTTTGTGCCTTAAGGCCACGAGCAACTTCCTTTGCATATCTTGTGTTTAGATTTGCATGTTGTGATCATTTAGGAAGCTTTGATCAAACTACCTGTGGAGTGATTTGAATCTCAAGTTTAGAAACAAGTTTTCTCTACTTTTGATCTTGATCATCAAGGTAAATCTAGTTCTATCTTCTTCCTTGGGATGAAATCATCTTGATTTGGGGGTTTTAGCAGTTGAGATCTAGGGGTTTGTATATCCATAAGGGTTTCTTATCACTCTTTTCGTAATGAATTCTTGCAGGAAATTAAAATGCTTATTGAAAGGAAAGATCCAGAGTTTGCTTCAAATACGAGCGAAAGTCGAGCACGAGGGATATGCAATACCAAAGGACAACAAATGAAGCGACACTCGTATTTTACTTCATCATCCATTCATGTCCAACAATCAAGAGTGAAGATTCATTAATACATGGGAGGTTATAGACACTTCAATGCTGACCAAATTAAAATAGCTCAATTTTCAAATTTATGGCCTTTCATTATGTAATTTTCAGTTTTAAATTCATTTTCATAACTTATAGGTTACATTTGAGTAGTGGCCTATTATGGCTTTTAATGTTGTTGAGGTTACACTCTTAAATATGCCATTTTAGTTGATTTCGGTTATATTATAAAGTCTATAAAAAACCATATTGGATGTAACACAAATCAGATTTGTTTTGATGATGTTTCGATGAAATTGAGTCTTTTGTGCTTAAAGGCCATGAACAACTTTCTTTGCATATCATGTGTTTAGATTTGCATGCTAGTATCATGGAAGTAGCTTTGATCAAACTACTTGTGGAGTGATTTGAATCTTGAGTTTAGAAACAAGTTTTTTCTACTCTTGATTTTAATCATCAAGGTAAATCTATATTCTTCCTTGGGATGAAATCATCTTGATTTTAGGGTTTTAGCATTTGATATCTATGGGTTTGCATATCCATAAGGGTTCTTAAATCCAATTGGCTAAGGTTTCTTATCACATCTTTTTTTCGTTTTTCTTTTCCAAAAAGAAAATGCTCCAATAGATTTTTTTTTTTTTTTTTTTTAAAAAAGGGGGATCTTTAGTCTTTTTTTTTTTAATTCCAAATTTTCACCTCTTTGCTTGATTTTGAAACTCCAAATATGGAACATAGACGACTTGGAAGAATCTAACTAATAAGGGATATTTATTTTCTTTTGAACTTAGAAAATAAAATCTAAAATTATATTCTCAAATCAAGGAATTAAAGATTTTAAATTAAAAATCTCTTAATTAAATCAAAACATATTGCGAGGAAAACGCTTTCTAGGGTTGGCGATTTCAGACGTGATGGAGGTGATTTTCGGTGTTCCATTTTAAATTCTCTCCGGCGATAATTTCGTCAATTGTGCTTCTCAAATTTTAATGGAATGATCCATTTTGCTTGATTTTAGCAATAATGGAGATGGAGCGGTGGGATTCCGATTTTTTCAAGTCGTTTTCAAATCTGCTGGATGCTACCAGTAGGATTTCAGCCTTCGTGCTGCTATAACAGTGGACGCAACGGAGCAAGGAATTTTCATCTTCATCGGTGGTATTTTCTTCCTCCCTATTCTACTGTTATCTTCAATATTTCTCTCTAGATTCTGGAATGGATTCCTCATCCTTGGTTGATGATTGGTCACGATTGAGTTTAACTACGGATGAGGAAGAGATCTCTGTGGTTGCGGATCGAGAAGCAGTGGATCAGACTGGTCTTTTCTTGGGATCCTGTCTTCTGGGCAAACTGCTGTGCCATCGACCTCTGGCTGCTGAAGTGATGAGAATGAATTTTCGTGTTACGTGGAAGATTGACAACGGTCTACTTGTAGATCGTTTGGGGAGGAATTTATTCATATTCCGTTTCAATAATGAAGCAGATAGGGTACGAGTTGTTCGTCAAGGTCCTTGGACCTTTAAAAAATTTCTTCTGGTGCTCGTTTCCCAATCTGTGGAATCCGATCGTCTAACCATCCATTCTCATCGGTGTGTTTTTGGATTCATGTGTTCGAACTCCCCCTTGACTGGTTCAGTCGAGGTATGGCAGAACGTCTAGGTAATGCTTTGGGAATTTTTGAGGATGTTGACAGCCGGAATGATTATCTTTTTTGGGGAGCAAGTTTGCGGATTAAGGTTCGATTTGACCTTAACAGGCCTGTTCGTCGCTGTCACACCCCCTCCCGGACCACCTGCTAGCTTAGCCCGAAAGACGGCGTGAAGCCAACAGACATCGTCACCTCTAACGATCCCTGTTAGCTCTACTGAAACGTTGAACCTGATAAACATACAAATCATAGATATAAAACATTCTATATGAAACACCACACAGCGGAATCCACGGAAACCTTTCAACATACACGTGGTGCAGCCCTGACATAACCTGGTTTAGAAAGTAACCTGATATAGATATCACGACCAAAACATATACAACTAGGGTTATACATCCACGACCTCTAGGACGATATTATACAACCCTTACAAAACATTTACAATATGAACGGACTCAATATACAACTCCAACCACGTACTGGAGCTTGATCTAGAACTTTCAGCAGACGTTGGCAGTGTATCAGGCACCGGGAGCTCGATCTCTACCTGAAAAGTGGAAAACATTTTGAAAGAATGAGCTACGAAGCCCAGTGAGTGACTAATTTTAAAACTCTAAATCTGGAAGTCAAAACACGTGATAAACCTTTAAACGTATAAATATGCTCAGTCAAAGCGTTTAACATAAACGTGTAAGGATAAAGGCTTTCTAAAACATTTCGCAAGTCCGTCATTAAGAATCTAGCAAGGCATATCAAGTATATCAAACGTTTTAACTAACATGACCGATCTACGTTGTGTAGGGCACGCCCAGTACAACCAACGTTTACTAGTCCTACGATGTAGTGGGGCCCGCCCAGCACTCCCATCGTCTTTGTCGTAGTGGGGCCCGCCCAGCACTCACGACAGCATCGTTATCATGGAGTACACTCAACGTCGACAACGGAATATAACCTGTGTGCACACGGTACCATATAGCCTCGGGCTCAATATCTCAGTCATGTAGTCAATAGAAATCTCAGAAAATCACATGAAAACATTAAAACATGCCTGCTTATCGTTATCTTTCGTAAAACTTAAGCTTACTCAGCTTGCTCGTGGAAAACCGAAAATCATTTAGAAGTACTTGCTAATCCATACTTTGGTTTAAAAGATATCGTTTCAGCTACTTTTCATAAAGTCATTAGACACGTGCTCGTATATAAACCTCATTAGAAAATCTGAGCTCAAAACTCATGCTTGAAACCGTTCATAAAAACCATGTATCATTCATAGGAAAGCATGTAAAACATATAATCATGAACAACCGTTTAAGAACATTTTCGAATTCATTTTGTCACTCACAGTCTTATCTAGTTCCCCGGTTTGTAGACTCGACCTATTTCCTCTTGGCCTGTCAAATAACCAAAACCGAGCATTAGAACCATAGATAGCTTTGTCTTTCCATGCTCATGAATTTTTAAACAATTGGATTAAGAATCACATTCACACTCTACTCTCCAGATTTTCCAGATTCTATACCCTAACTTCCAACACCCATAACTTCCTCAATACTTAACCAAAATTAATGAAATACACATCAAATCTTCATTTTCGAACACTCTACAACATACCTGAAGAAAGGAAAACGAGATTCCCAACTAATTTGTCCAGAAATGCCCCGAAATCAGACAACACAGATTCGAGCTTCTCTGTTACCCTTTATCTTCCTCCTGAAATTAAACCTACTTCAAGTCATTTTTGGCTCCCGAATTCTTCATGAAAGTTGTAGATAATTGAATAAGCGTTCCAACCATAGCAAATAAAGCTTCTGATTTGACTTTTACACCCCAGAATGCTCAAAACATCAGAGAAAACCAGAGATCCTCCTGCTTTGCTCGAAAATCCTGTGCTCTGTTTTCCATTCCAAAAACCATCAACTTCTCATACGATTTAGGTCAAGCTTCCTTCATGAAATTTGTTAGAAAATGAACTAACTTTCAAGAAAATCAAACCTCACCTCTTGATTCCTTCTGTGTAGCTCAAACCGAATAAAAAACCAGAGGTTGACAGGTTGATCTCAGATCCTGCAATGGCTGGCTTTGCATGAGCTTTTCCCTATCTTCTTCAACCTAAACCACAAAATTCTTCTTCTTCCTCCTCCTTCACTCTCTCCTTAAAGTGCTCTGAAAGTTTTAGTGGAAAAGGATGAGAAATGAGGCTGATAATGGGCTGATAAGAATGCTAGTCGGTGGTGCCCTTCTTGCTGTCCATTCCCACTTCATTTCTTTTCTTTCTTTTTTTCCTTTTTCCTTTTCCTTTTCCTTTTATTTTCTTTTCTTCTTTCCCATCTCCTTTCTTTTTAAGTGTATAATTTCCAACAACTTAGATTCAACCATGAAGCCACAATAGATGATAAGAGCAAATTATCTAAGGGAAAGTCTCGGGTTTACAACTTACCTCCCCCTTATGAAATTTCGTCCTCGAAATTTAGAAGTTCTTAGGTGAAGAGTGTCGGGTAACTCCTCCTCATTTGATCTTCTGATTCCCAAGTTGCTTCCTCAACTCCGTGATGTCTCCAAAGAACCTTCACGAGTGGGATCGTTTTGTTCCTCAAAACATGCTCCTTTCTGTCGAGGATCTGAACCGCTTTCTCTTTATAACTCAAGTCTTCTTTCAGTTCAATCGGTTGCCCTTGCAACACATGTGAGGGATCTGGAATATATTTCCTCAACATGGACACATGAAAAACATCATGTATTCGAGCGAGTTCCGCTGGCAATTCAAGTCTATAGGCTGCTGGTCCAACTCGTTCTATTATCTGGTAAGGTCCAATATATCTAGGACTCAGCTTACCTTTCCTCCCAATGCGAAGAACACCTTTCCACGGAGATAACTTCAAGAAAACTTGATCTCCAACCTGGAACTCTAAGTCTCTTCATCGCTTATCTGCATAGCTCTTATGTCGATCCTGAGCTATTTTCAGATTCTCCCTAATCCGCTTAATATTGTCTGACGTAACTTGTACCAACTCACGACCAACTAGCTTTCGCTCTCCCACTTCGTTCCAGCACACAGGAGTCCTGCATGGTCTGCCATACAAAGCCTCGAATGGTGCCATGTCGATACTAGCTGATAGCTATTATTATAAGCGAACTCCATAAGTGATAAGTGGGTATCCCAACTTCCCTTAAACTGAAGGACACATGCTCTCAACATGTCCTCTAAGGTCTAGATGGTCCTCTCTGACTGACCATCTGTCTGGGGATGGAACGCTGTACTGAACTTCAACTTTGTTCCCATTGCTTTCTGCACACTAGGCCAAAACTTAGAGGTAAACCTTGGATCCCTATCTGAAACTATGGACACTGGCACTCCATGCTGACTCACAATCCTGTCGACGTATAGCTTAGCTAGCTGATCTAGTGTAGACGTCGCTTTAATCAGTATAAACCGTGCTGTCTTGGTGAGTCTATCCACTATTACCCATATACCATCATGTCCACTAGAAGTACGAGGTAATCCAAACAGAAAATCCATGGTGATATGCTCCCACTTCCACTCTGGCACTGGCAGTGGATTAAGGAGTCCTCCTGGCCTCTGTCTCACTGGTTTAACCTGTTGGCAGATCAAACATCTATCGACATATTCAGCTATCTCTCGCTTCATTCCAGGCCACCAATAAGTTTTCTTCAGAGTTCTATACATCTTGGTGCTTCCTGGATGCATAACGTAAGCTGAACTGTGAGCTTCCTCTAATATAGCACTCTTAAGCTCACTAATACTCAGAACGCATAGTCTTCCCTGCTTAACTATGGCTCCGTCTGCTCTCAGCTCAAATTCTGCCTCTGGGCCTTGCTTGGACTTTTCAAGCATCTTCTGCAAATTACTATCCTTTGGCTATCTTCTCACAATCTCTGCTACTAAAGAAGACCTAACCTGAAACTGAGCTAAAAGACTCCCTGAGCTTCCTGCAGTCATAACTGCCTTGAAACCTCTTAACTCACTTAGCAAGCTTGTTCGAATACCACACAAGGCACTCTTCGGAAGTCTCGACTTCCTACTCAACGCATCTACTACCACGTTAGCCTTACCTGGATGATATTCTATGGTACAGCATAGTCTTTGATTAGTTCTAGCCATCGCCTCTGCCTCAGATTCAGCTCTTTCTGATCAAAGATGTACTTCAAACTCTTATGATCCGTGAAAATGTGGCACTTCTCACCGAATAAATAATGTCTCCAGATCTTCAGTGCTAGAACTACTGCTGCTAGCTCAAGATCATGGGTAGGGTAATTACACTCATGCTTCTTCAAGTGCCTTGAAGCATAAGCTATTACCTTTCCTTCCTGCATCAGCACACAACCTAATCCTTGCCTCGAAGCATCACAATAGATCACATACTCCTTCCCTGTTACATGAAGTGTCAGAATAGGCGCTGTCACCAATCTCTTTTTCAGCTCCTGGAAACTCTGTTCGCATTTATCCGACCACTCAAACTTAGCATTCTTCCTTGTCAAAGCTGTCAAGGGTAATGCTAACCGTGAGAAATCCTCAACAAAACGTCTGTAGTATCCGGCTAAGCCTAGGAAACTACGAACCTCTGTTGCACTAGCTGGTCTCTCCCAGTTGACAACAACTTCCACTTTCTGCAGGTCAACACTAACTCCGTCCGCTGAAACTACATGCCCTAAGAACACCACTTGATTCAACCAGAACTCACATTTGCTGAACTTAGCGTATAGTTGTTTATCACGTAGTGTCTGTAGAGCAATCCTCAGATGTTCCTCATGGGCTTTCCTGTCAATTGAGTAAACTTGTATGTCATCGATGAACACTATCACAAACTGATCTAAATACTGATGGAAGATCCTGTTCATGAGGTCCATGAAAACTGCTGGCGCATTCGTTAAACCGAATGGCATCACTAAAAACTCATAGTGCCCATACCTCGCCCTGAATGCTGTCTTAGGAATATCTGATTCCCTAACCTTCAACTGGTGGTATCCTGACCTCAGATCAATCTTAGAGAACACCGCTGCTCCCCTTAACTGGTCAAACAAGTCATCGATGCGTGGTAGAGGATACTTGTTACGTATCGTGACCTTGTTTAACTGCCTGTAATCAATGCATAATCTCAGGGTACCATCTTTCTTCTTCACGAATAACACTGGAGCTCCCCAAGGTGATACACTAGGCCTGATGTATCCCTTGTCAACTAGTTCTTGCAACTGCACCTTCAGCTCCTTAAGCTCGCTCGGAGCCATCCTGTATGGTGCCTGTGAAATAGGTGCTGTTCCTGGTAACAATTCAATAGTGAACTCCACCTCTCTATCAGGTGGCAAACCCGATAAATCAGCTGGGAAAACATCAAGAAATTCGTTCACCACAGGAACATCTTCTGGTTTCAGCTTTTCTTCTTGCACCTCTACCACGTGTGCAAGAAATGCTGTACAACCCTTCCTCAACAACTTCTCAGCTTTCAGAGCCGAAATCAAACTCGTAGGAATAATCTTCCTCTCACCTCTGAAAACTACTTCAGTCAAACCTGGTTTCCTAAAAGTCACTTCCTTCCTATGGCAATCCATAGAAGCATAGTGAGTGAATAAGAAATCCATTCCCAAAATCACATCCAACGCCTGCAACTCTAGGGGAAGAAGATCCACTAACATACATATACCTTCTACTACAACCTCACAATCACGCAACACCTCATTAACTAATAAAACGTCACCAACTGGAGTGCATATGACTAACTCCTCAGATAAAGGCTCTAGCATCCTATTCAGCTTAGTTAAAAACATATGAGAAACAAAGGAATGCGTAGCACCTGGATCTAATAAAACACGTGCAGGTACATTACAAATCAAAATCGTACCAGTGATCACATCTGGTGCATCCTTTGCTTCCTGTTGAGTCATGGCGTAGACTTTTCCCTGCTGCCTAGGTCTCCCCACAACTCCCTTTTGCCTTGCACCACTGGTTCCCTCTCCTGCGGCTGCTGGGATTCTCGGCTGCTCAACTGTGTGGGACTCAACTCCCTGGTCCCTCTGAATTGCTGCCCTCAACTGTGGACAATCCCTCTTGAAATGCCCTGGTTGTCCACACTGGTAACACACACCAGCGCCAACAAGACACTGACCCCGATGATTCTTGCCACAACTTACACATGATGTTCTCCTGGATTCACTAGCAACGGACTCCTGACCCGTTCGCGGTCTTGCTACTGAACTCGCAGACTGACTGGGGGCTCTCTGACTCTGCCTCTGATAGGCACTACCCGAACTCATCTTCCTTCATAACTGGCCACCAGATCGACGCTTGAAGTCTTGACGACCTGAAACATTCACTCCAGGTGTGAACCTCCGCTGCTCACGACCTCGAAAACCACTAGCTGTTGGAGCTCCACGACTAGGCTCCAATGCCGCATTTTCCTCTATAATACTCTGCTCCACACGTAAGGCAGTCTCTACTAGCTGGGAAAAATCCGTCCACTTGGCAATAGCGGTAACTGGGGTACGTATCTCAAAACGTAGCCCTCTCTCAAACCTGTGACACCTGTCACTCTCTGATGCCACAATCACTTCAGCATACCGTGAAAGCTCGGTATACTTCCTCTCGTACTCGGCCACTGAAAGTGACCCTTGTTTCAGCTCCAGAAACTCATCTCTCTTCGCCTCACAATATGTGGTGGGGTAGTACTTTTCCTCGAATATGCCTCTAAATGTCTGCCAATCTAACGTACGTGCATCACTGCGCCTGGCTATAATAGACTTCCACCATCCTTCTGCCGCCTTCTGCAAAAGGAATGTGGCTAATTTGACCTTTCGCTCCTCAGGACAACTCATCACGTCGAAGCATTTCTCCAACATATTCAACCAGACCTCGGCGTCAGCTGGATCCGTGGAACCCTCAAACACTGTGGCTCCTAACTTCTTCAACCGTTCAATCCCATACGTCTTTTCCGGATCACTAGGCCCTGCTCTCTCTGGCCTACCGATCTCCTGTGCAGATCTAGCAAATCGATCACTCCCTGCCTCATTCTGACCTCTCGGGGTACTGGATCCCCTTTCAGATTGACTTTGGGTAGGATCCTGCGTCCCGTCCTGATTCTGCCTGCGTCGTCTGCTGGGACGTGGTGGCATGACTCCTATAACATATCAACACATCAGACATGCTATAGATACTTCACTCAGATGCATGATACTAAACATATACCCACATTCTAGTCCTGACTGCACTCACTCTCAACAATACTCAGACCATACTCCGCTAGTTCTATCTGAACTGACCCAACGTCTAACTATTTACTTCCCGGATTTTTCTTAGCACTAACTACCATGTCTCATTTCCCATGGAGCTAACTGCTCTTATACCAAGTTGTCACACCCCCTCCCGGACCACCTGCTAGCTTAGCTCGAAAGACGGCGTGAAGCCAACAGACATCGTCACCTCTAACGATCCCTGTTGGCTCTACTGAAACGTTGAACCTGATAAACATACTAATCATAGATATAAAACATTCTATATGAAACACCACACAGCGGAATCCACGGAAACCTTTCAACATACACGTGGTGCAGCCCTGACATAACCTGGTTTGGAAAGTAACCTGATATAGATATCACGACCAAATCATATACAACTAGGGTTATACATCCACGACCTCTAGGACGATATTATACAACCCTTACAAAACATTTACAATATGAACGGACTCAATATAAAACTCCAACAACGTACTGGAGCTTGATCTAGAACTTTCAGCAGACGTTGGCAGTGTATCAGGCACCGAGAGCTCGATCTCTACCTGAAAAGTGGAAAACATTTTGAAAGAATGAGCTACGAAGCCCAGTGAGTGACTAATTTTAAAACTCTAAATCTGGAAGTCAAAACACGTGATAAACCTTTAAACGTATAAATATGCTCAGTCAAAGCGTTTAACATAAACGTGTAAGGATAAAGGCTTTCTAAAACATTTCGCAAGTCCGTCATTAAGAATCTAGCAAGGCATATCAAGTATATCAAACGTTTTAACTAACATGACTGATCTACGTTGTGTAGGGCACGCCCAGTACAACCAACGTTTACTAGTCCTACGAGTGGGGCCCGCCCAGCACTCCCATCGTCTTTGTCGTAGTGGGGCCCGCCCAGCACTCACGACAGCATCGTTGTCACGGAGTACACTCAACGTCGACAACGGAATATAACCTGTGTGCACACGGTACCATATAGCCTCGGGCTCAATATCTCAGTCATGTAGTCAATAGAAATCTCAGAAAATCACATGAAAACATTAAAACATGCCTGCTTATCGTTATCTTTCGTAAAACTTAAGCTTACTCAGCTTGCTCGTGGAAAACCGAAAATCATTTAGAAGTACTTGCTAATCCATACTTTGGTTTAAAAGATATCGTTTCAGCTACTTTTCATAAAGTCATTAGACACGTGCTCGTATATAAACCTCATTAGAAAATCTGAGCTCAAAACTCATGCTTGAAACCGTTCATAAAAACCATGTATCATTCATAGGAAAGCATGTAAAACATATAATCATGAACAACCGTTTAAGAACATTTTCGAATTCATTTTGTCACTCACAGTCTTATCTAGTTCCCCGGTTTGTAGACTCGACCTATTTCCTCTTGGCCTGTCAAATAACCAAAACCGAGCATTAGAACCATAGATAGCTTTGTCTTTCCATGCTCATGAATTTTTAAACAATTGGATTAAGAATCACATTCACACTCTACTCTCCAGATTTTCCAGATTCTATACCCTAACTTCCAACACCCATAACTTCCTCAATACTTAACCAAAATTAATGAAATACACATCAAATCTTCATTTTCGAACACTCTACAACATACCTGAAGAAAGGAAAACGAGATTCCCAACCAATTTGTCCAGAAATGCCCCGAAATCAGACAACACAGATTCGAGCTTCTCTGTTACCCTTTATCTTCCTCCTGAAATTAAACCTACTTCAAGTCATTTTTGGCTCCCGAATTCTTCATGAAAGTTGTAGATAATTGAATAAGCGTTCCAACCATAGCAAATAGAGCTTCTGATTTGACTTTTACACCCCAGAATGCTCAAAACATCAGAGAAAACCAGAGATCCTCCTGCTTTGCTCGAAAATCCTGTGCTCTGTTTTCCATTCCAAAAACCATCAACTTCTCATACGATTTAGGTCAAGCTTCCTTCATGAAATTTGTTAGAAAATGAACTAACTTTCAAGAAAATCAAACCTCACCTCTTGATTCCTTCTGTGTAGCTCAAACCGAATAAAAAACCAGAGGTTGACAGGTTGATCTCAGATCCTGCAATGGCTGGCTTTGCATGAGCTTTTCCCTATCTTCTTCAACCTCAAACCACAAAATTCTTCTTCTTCCTCCTCCTTCACTCTCTCCTTAAAGTGCTCTGAAAGTTTTAGTGGAAAAGGATGAGAAATGAGGCTGATAATGGGCTGATAAGAATGCTAGTCGGTGGTGCCCTTCTTGCTGTCCATTCCCACTTCATTTCTTTTCTTTTTTTTTTCCTTTTTCCTTTTCCTTTTCCTTTTATTTTCTTTTCTTCTTTCCCATCTCCTTTCTTTTTAAGTGTATAATTTCCAACAACTTAGATTCAACCATGAAGCCACAATAGATGATAAGAGCAAATTATCTAAGGGAAAGTCTCGGGTTTACAGTCGCAGTGTTCGTATTTACCCGGATGGTCCTCTCAGTGGTCTGTGGGTGTCGATAAGGTACGAGCGATTGTCGGAGCTCTGTTCGCATTGTGGTATAATCGGTCACTTATCTCGTGATTGTGTTCGTGTCTTGAGGATGGAACCCGAATTTAGTTCCCCACCACAGTATGGTGATTGGCTACGCTTCACTGGAAAAGGAATGTTTACAGCATCTGTGGCGGTCAGGGGAGAGGTTCAAGCTCGGGAACAAGAATCACCACGCAGTCAGCGGCTAGCAATTGCGGTTTTGCCTTCTTTGGAGCCGTTTCCCTCTGTCAATGAGCTCCCTCACCGAAGACCGACTGGAATTCGAATCAACGAACCTGCGGAGGGGGGTACATCACAGAACCAAAATGCAAGGGCGCCGATAAGTTTTCCTCTGTCCGGCAAAGATATGTCAAAAGCAAAAGGAAAGGCGAAAGTAGTTGATACGGACTTGAAGGTCAATTGCGGTTTTCCTAAAGTGGTGACGGAATGGCGGCCGGAAAGTGTAGAATGGAGGCTGGAAAGCTCCAGTCGGCAACCGTGAGATGAGTCTGAGACGTTAGGCCTTCATTCATTAGGGCCTAAACACGTTACAACGAAAATTAATGGTGGTGGGGAGAGCTCTGGAAAGGATTTTGGGCCTTTAATGCAGCCGTTTCAGAATTTTGTGGGTTTTGGGCCTTAGCGTTATAAAGAAGAATTGAGGGCCAGCAATCATCGGTTATCCAGAACCTTATTATCAATATTTAATGCTGCTGAAAATCATGCAGGGAGCCAAGAAAAACCGAAAGCAGATGGAACCAAGGACGATGTGGACATTGAAAGTGATCCGGAATAGGTGGAAGAGGTGGGTCTTGAGTCCCATGAATGTAGTAATTGGGCTGATCAAAAGGAGCAGATGGGCTTGCAAATGGTTGCTGAAGATTTCCAAATGTAGTCAATTCCGACTAAGATGTCCGAGAATGGAGGTGAAAATAGTGATGCGGCTAGTTTTGTGTTTTCATCCAAGAAAATATAGGCCAATAGGCATGGTGCAATGTGGAAAAAGCGAGCGCGAGCTGGATTTGTTCCTCTTGGTGTAAATGTGGATGCTGTGGAAAAAGCTCAAAAGCGGAAGGATGGGCCGTTGTTGTTCTCTCCGAGGAATATTGAGCGCCCCAAAGTTGACGATGGTGGACAGGCGGGGCTGCTCATTATGAAAACTTTATGTTGGAATGTGCGTGGATTGGGGAGTCCATGGGCATTCCGAAATGTGTGTAACGAGTTGTCTTGCTTAAATCCTCATTTATGTCTTCTATCTGAGACAAAATCTTCGTCGTTCACTTTGAATAAATTAACAGCTCGTTTAAATTTTTTCTGGGTGTTTTGTAGTTAATCGTGTTGGTCTGAGCGGGGGTTTGTGTTTACTTTGGAAAAAGGATGTGGACGTTAGCATTCGCAGTTATTCTATCCACCATATAGTTGCTAATATAGTATGGAATGATAAATGCTGGAGGTTTACTGGTGTATATGGGAATCCTGACTCCTCTCTTCGCCATCAGACATGGAACTTAATACGGCGATTGTATTATTTTAACGATAATGCTTGGGTGATCGGGGGAGATCTGAACGAAATTCTCTAGCAAAATGAAAAGATGGGTGGTCCTGATAGGGATAGCCAACAAATTGAAGCTTTTAGATAACTCTTGGATGATTGTAAGCTCAGGGACTTGGGCTTTTCTAGGGGAGTTTTTACCTGGTGCAATCGAAGAAGCTTGGGTAATCAAGTAACTCTAAGGCTTGACCGTTTTGTTGCTAATCAAAATTTTTGTTCACTTTTCGAGCAACTCCAAGTTTTTAATAAGGATTGGGCGAAATCAGATCACAAACCCATAAAGCTTAATTTGGGGGGGAGAGGTATGGACGCAAATAGGAGCAGGAAAAATTGGAAGTTCAAATTTGAGGAGTGGTGGACCAGACATGATGAATGTCGTAATATTATAAGTCGGAATGGAAATTGGAGAAATGGATGGAATGGAAGTCCTTTGTTACATCAGAGATTGGAACAATGTGCAATTCCCTAAAAGGATGGGGTGGTAGCCAGAATAGGAGACTAAAAAATGAGATTAAGGAGATCAAGAGCAAAATTAAAGACTCTTATGATTGCCGAGGACCTATTGATTTTGATGCAATTCATCGGTTGGGGCGGCGACTTGATAATTTGTTATTGGAGGAGGAGATGTACTGGAAACAACGATCGATGGAGAGTTGGCTTAAATGGGGAGACCGAAATACGAGATGGTTCCATCAAAAGGCGTTTGATAAGGGTAAAAAATATACCTATTTTACCCTTATATTTAGCTCATTTCTTGGCCAAATGTTGTATGTTGTGATCAATTTACTGTTCCCGAGCTCAAAATATGCTTACTTTGATAAGTTAGGGTGTTAAGAATCACTTTTGTCAAATTATACTCATTTGTGCTTAAAAAGACTTGATTTTAAGAGAATTTGACTTAGTTTGTTGCTGTGCAGAAAAACAGAGGAAAAGTTGGAATTCCCCAGAAATGCGAAAGGCAAAAATGAAATGCGACCGCATTTGTGGAAAAATCTGAAGCCGTTCCGAATCGTCCGCGGGTCGTTGTTGACGAGTCTTCTTCGCACCTAACTGGCTGTTTTGACCCCGAAACTGACTGGGCAACCTTCCAGCACCTATTTCGCAGCTCCTCAACCATTTTCTACACTATATAAGCTCGAGATTCGAAGTCAAATTCAAGCAGAACTCACTGGGAAGAAAAGGGTGGTGACAGAACCCTGGCTCGACGCCAATGAGTAGGGATGCCCGAGGTCCTTCTTACATGACCAAATTCTAACCAGAGTTAGACATCAAACCTTGTGGTTTGTAGAGAGTTTCACCCACTCCCACTTGTAAAAGCGAGAGAGTGGAGTGTCTTAGCGAACTCTAGAAGGATTGAGTAAATAGAAAAACCCATAATATTTAGCTATCTCCTTTATTTCCAGCTCTTGAATCTTTTCATTATTCTGTATTCTTTACATTCTTATTTCGATGAAAATGTGTTCATTTTCTTTTTATCCCATCATGAGTAGCTAAATCCCGTTGAGGGGTTCAATATGGTGAATTCCCTTATGGTTCAATAGCTTGAAAGTGTATTATTTGCTTAAGTTTCTGTTCAATGTATGTCATTCTTTATTGATTATCACTCTAATCTTGCTGTGTTTAACTTGATCACTTAGACTTTGCATGCTATGTGAGTTTGATCTCGAAAGGGACAAACGATATCGGTTCTCATAAAGGTGATATAGGAGAAAAGGCTCGAAAGAGATTGTTCGGCGGTATAGGGCAAGCTGCCTAAGGCACCCTATATCAACTAGGCTTATAGGTTGCATTCGTGAATTATCTATGTCGGAGTCGAGTCACATAAATGTGCATAACGGTACTCGCTTAGCCTTCTAACGGTTTTTGGGAGCAAGGGCCAAATAGAAGTTAAATCTGACCTAATGCATTGAATACACTTAAGTTAGATATTACATGATTATGGTTATTGTCTTAGGGATGAATCCATGTTGAATACCTCGTTTGTTTATTATTGTTATTCTTTATTAGTTATTTGCATGTTTTATTTATCTTTTCAAAAACCCAATCAAACAACTTATTTTCTTTGGTTACCTTTTTCAAAAGCAATCATTTGAGCAGTTTCTTCATCAAATCTGAATTTCCAGTTTAGTCCTCGTGGGATTGATACCCTTGGAGTACTTCTAAGGTTTTTTTATTACTACGTGCGACAGTGTATACTTGCACTTAAGTGTTAGTTGAATTATCCTTTATTATTATTAGCCATCTTATCTCACATTCCATCCATTCAACCGACGACGCACCAGCGTCTATGAGACGAAGCAAAAATTGGGTACATGGAGTGGAGGATGTGGATGGAAACTGGCAATCTGAAACACCTGAAATTCAAAAGTCTTTCGAGAATTATTTTTCGAAGCTATTTTCTTCAGCTCGGCCAGATCAAAGTGACATACAGAGAGTTCTTAGTCATATACCCCTGAAGGTAACTGATGACATGAATCAGATGTTACTAGCTCCTTATACCAGAGAGGAAATTCTTACTGCCATACGAAATTTTCATCCAACTAAGGCCCCGGGACCGGATGGATTTCCAGCATTATTCTGTCATAAATATTGGGACGTTGTGGGAAACAAAATTGTGCCTGATTGTTTGGCAATTCTGAATTCGGAAGGTGCGATAGAGGATTGGAATCATACTAATATAGTGCTCATCTCCAAAGGGCGGCATGCCAGGTTAGTATCTGATTATCGCCCTATTAGTTTATGCAATGTCTCTTATAAAATAATCACTAAGGTCATAGCTAATAGACTAAAGGGTGTGCTAAATGAGATAATCGACGAATGTCAATCTGCTTTCATTCCTGGTAGATCGATATCTGATAATATGATCTTGAGTCATGAGACGCTTCACTTTCTTAAAAATAAGCGTAAAGGGAAAATTGGATATGTTGCGCTTAAACTTGATATGAGTAAGGCATACGATAGGGTGGAGTGGTCATATTTGAGACAAATTATGGAAAAGTTGGGGTTCCATGAGTGTTGGATTAATTTAGTTATGAAATGCATTACAACCGCCTCTTTTTCCATTCTTTTAAATGGGGAAACATTTGGGCTTATTAGACCAACTCGTGGAATTCGCCAAGGCGATCCGTTATCCTCTTACCTATTTTTACTTTGCTCCGAAGGCCTGTCGGCACTGTTGGTGGATACGAGGAATAGATCAATGGCGGGGGTTTCGATAGCGCGAGAGTGTCCTAAACTTTCGCATTTGTTTTTTGCGGATGATAGTTTGGTTTTTTTTAAAGCCAAGGCGGAAGAGTTTGGTCTTTTCAGATCTATTCTGTTGGATTATGAAAAGGCTTCTAGGTAGTGTGTTAATTTTGCAAAATCAACGGTGTTTTTTTCGGGAAATGTTCCAAGTGACACCAAACAGTATCTTAGTCATATACTTTCTATGACCATGTCTGAGTCATTGGGGTCTTACCTTGGATTGCCCTCAACCTTTCACAGAGGGAAAACTCGTGATTTCCAATTCATTTTGGATAGGGTCTGGGCTGTGCTCCAAGGATGGAAGGGTCAATTTTTTTCACAAGGTGGGAAAGAGGTTCTGATTAAATCTATTATTCAAGCGATTCCAACCTATGCCATGGGGTGTTTCCGGATTCCAAAAGGTATTCTAACAAAGATATCGGCTTTATGCGCTAGATTCTAGTGGGGTTCTCAGGGTGACAAACGAAGTATGCACTGGAAGAGATGGGAAGAGCTGTGTAAACCAAAGGAGGTTGGAGGGTTGAATTTTCGTAATTTGGTTAGTTTCAACCAAGCTATGCTTGCTAAACAAGCCTGGAGAGTGCTGACAAACCCTAATCTTACATTATCTAAAGTGTTATGCGGAAAGTATTTCCCTTATTCTTCAGTGTTAAATGTATCATACTCATCCTCGTCTTCCTTTTTTTTGGAAGGGTTTTGTGTGGGGCATGGGGCTTTTAAAACAAGGAATCTGGAAAATTTTGGGGAATTGTCAAGCTATACTTAAGTTTAAAGACCCATGGCTCCCTCGCCGTATTACTTTTAAGGTGTTGTCACAGGTTGGTCCAAGTTCGGCGAATATTAAGGTTGCGGAGTTTATTACTCCAAGCGTGCAATGGGATGAGGCGAAACTCCAACAATATTTGATAGGGGAGGATGTGGAGATGATTAAAAGTTTGCCTATCAGTATAAGTGCTCCAGATAGGTGGATTTGGCACTATGATAGTAGGGGCGAGTATTCTGTTAAGAGTGGCTACAAACTTAGCATGCTGCGACCGCTGGACGCATCAATGTCTGCAAGTGGAGTGGAAGTTAGGTGGTGGAAAAAGGTTTGGAAGTTACGAATTCCTAACAAAGTAAAAATTTTTGTGTGGAAATCGTTCCATAACTCTATTCCATCTATGATCAATTTAAAAAGTCATCATGTTCCAGTCAATATGAATTGCCCAGTATGTTGTTGGGTTTAATGTCCTATAAACTTGTAGTTTGTAAATCATTAAACATATTCTATTTCCAATAAAGACGTTATTGAGGTTATTCAGTAAAAGATGTTATTGAATATGTAAATTGCGAATGATTAACCTAAATCCAATAAACTAAGATCCTTGACTATAAAATGAATACTCGAACTATATGTAGGGACATATCGTAGGATCAAGTTCAAGTTTATAGTTAAAATAGTCTATAAGTATAAGGATATGGTTGGGTGCCTTATCCTGGAGACACTATGGACGCGACCCACTTTGTATTAAGTACAAACGATGAGATCCTAAATCGTTCATGTGGTGACATGCGAGTGGGGGCGTCCTATGCAATGAGTTTGCATAAGACTGGACCACGAAATAAATCACTTTCTCTTTATAACGCCGTTTACTGAAGAAACTGACTATTTCTCATAGATGACCTAGGTAACTCGTTCTTAATCCTGAGCTATCTATGAACTCCTGTTTATGCGAGATTATCCTTTGATCTGCATGGGTGAGAGTGGCCAGCATCGCCGACTCGACAAGCCTACCATTTTGGGGATAAGATCGAATAGACAGCTGGGGACATAGTTTCGCAAGACGGAATTCACTCCTACCCATTTCAGGGATAGCACAGAGGTTGTTCTCTTAAGTACTAACTCCAGGACTTGAACAAGGGGCCCCACCCTCTCGTTGGATCGAGAGGGACTTAGGTTTGATGGTTGGACCACAAATCGATTGTTCATTAGAGGATTAGTGGAACTTAAGGAACAAGAAGTACTATAGGGGTGAAACAGTTATTTGACCTAGCTATAGCTACGGACAACCTGTGAAGGAACGACTTACTAAACATGGTTAAATCAAGTGGACGGAAATATATCTATAGTGAGGGGAGTGCAACTATCGGGCTATAGTGGAGTGTCTTGGTAGTTAACGAATGTTGGATAACTTTGATAATGAGATTAGTCGGTTAGCCTCGAATCGTTGGAGCCCATGATCTATAGGTCCATTAGGTCCCCCTACTAGCTCATATCGGATTAAAGCCTAGAATATTTTGATAGGAATCTTTGAATCGTTCAAAAACGGGAAATAGGGTTTTATCGTAAAACGTGTTCGACACAATGATTTAATTATGAATTAAATTAGGAATTGAGAGATAAGGTATTTAAAAGTGTTTTAAATACTATATATGTATTAGGAATCATATATAATTCATGGCATTAGGTGATAAAGATTAATTGGATTAATCATATCAAAATTACTTGGAAATGTCCCAATTAATTGCCTAGAAATCAATTTCAATTTTAAATTGAAATTGAAATGAATTGCAAGCTGAAAATTCACAATTAGGATTCAATTCATAATGGATTTAGTGGCATTTCCACTCTTGCATGATGATGCATAGTGGAAAACAACACAACCATGCACTAGATGCATGTGTTGTGAATTAAACACCTAGAATCCACTTTGAGATGCATTTTGACCATGTGGCTAGTGTCATGAAGCTTGTCTTTGCATGGGAGAGGTCTATAAAAGGTGCTTGAATCAGATTCAAGAAGAATCAAGCTTTCATCTTAGTGTTGTGCTGCAAAATTTCTCCCTCAAGCATTCTCTCATGTCATTTCTTCCTAAAGCTTGTACCTTCAAGCATTCCCTTCCTATTTCTTACTTCTATAGACTCCCACAAGTCTTTCTAGGCCCAAGAGAATAGTAGGGAAGACTCTAGAGGTTGTCCAAGGAGCATAGGAGAGGCAAACACCACAAGGAGTTCCACATAAGTGAGCTACAAAGGTTGGTGTTCTCTCAACTCTATATTCTGTCTTTTATAGAACATGCATGCTTTAGGAGCAAAATTGAATGTCTTAAGTGCTTTCGATCTTCAATTGCTTCCGCATGTGTTATATGAACACCCTCATATGTCATGAGGAGTTAGAAACAACGGATCACGCTCTTTTCCGGTGCACTAGAGCTTGAGAGATATGGAGGACTCTTCAACCAACAATCTCGATGGACCAATGGGACAAGCTAGAGATCAAGGATCGATGGTTGAGTTTTGTTGACCAAGCAAATAATACATTAGCCTGTATTTGTGTCGGTGCTTGGGCGATTTGGAATGATAGAAATGGCATGATCCATAACCATCCAATTCCAACGCCTCTGTGTCGATGTGAGTGGATTCAGGACTACATAATTGAGTACTGGGTGGCAAACCCCACGGGAGGACCTTTGGTTCAGACAGAGGAAGATGTGAAACAAATTCTTTCTGAAGGGGAGGAAGTCATTATGCATACCGATGCATCCTTTCTAGATGATACAACCAAACGTGGAATTGGTATCGTAATGCTTACTAAGGAGGGTGAATTGAAGGCAGCGCAGAATCATTCAATTTCTGGTTGTCAATCCCCAATGGGAGCTAAAGCAATAGCTGTTTTGACAGGACTCCAATTAGCAAGGGGCTTGAAGGTGCGGCGGTTAACAGTTCTTTCAGATTGTTTGAATCTCATAAAATTTATCAACGGTCAGATTCAAGGACAGTCAAGTATTTTTGCGACATTATGGGACATTACTGCGATTCAGGCTTCTTTTGAGTTGGTAAATTTCAAATTTGTTAGTCGTCGTTATAATATGTTTGCTCATAATATGTCCATTGAAGGCTACTCGGCGCCACCATGCTTATGGTTAAGTGTTTTTCCTGAGTAGATGGAAAGAATGTCACTCAAGGAAAGTAGTTTGTATGTACCGTTTGGTTCTTCTTTGTAATACATGAGTTCTGTTATCAAAAAAAAAAAAAAAAAAAAAAAATTAAAAATCTCTTGCTTCAGAATTATAGAAATTTAGTTTATTAAAACTCAAGACTCAACTAAAATTCTAACTGAACTCAAAAAAAAAAATCTAATTTTCTAAATTTGGAGAACTCTAACGAATAAATCCAATAACTCCATAAGCTTAATAACCGAGAAGAGTCTTTAAGGCATAACGTAACTCCAAAATGTCTTAATTTTAAAATGTGAAGCGTTACACCACATGTGAAATTTTGAATTAGCCTATTTAGTTGTTTTAGGGGCCACAAATGCTTCAACATCATTGTCGTATTAGCTAAACACGCGACGTCTTGTCACGTGTCACCCATCTTTGACCCATCTTTCTACATTACTGACCCATTTTAGCTTCCACATCATCTAAAAAGTAGATCGTTGAGATGTTGTGTTAGTAAAATTAATGGTTTGATTAAAACCATAAACCTAACATTGTTTCGGTACAATTCTAAATTGAATCAAACGACTATAATATTATACTACTTGATGTTAGTGTGACAAAAAATATCCTTAATAAAGTGATTGTGATGCTTTTAGTTTTGGGTTTTAAAAAAGAAATGTTCTCTGTCTGACGAGGATACATATTAGATAAAAATAATATAGAGAAATAGAGATAGAGGTCAACATCTACCTTTACTAACATTGTCTATCAAATGGTAGGATGGGGAAGAGGAGGGGCTGTAGAATAGAAAATTAATTGTAAAAGAACCCATTCAACCTTCCATTAAAGTATTGATGTCTTTATTATTATCATTTATCTCAAAATAAAGCATTATTAAAAAATCTATGTAAGAAAGTTGTGACAACATAATTATTATAAAAAAATTTATAACATATTTATAAATTAATTAATAATAATTTATATTCAACTTAATTTTTAGTTGATAACTACCATTAGTTTATGATTTATAAATATATTATCAACCATATTTTCATTGAATACTTTGTTTTCAAATTTTTGTTTTCAGATCATCAACTAAATGCAATCTAAGGTTTTTTTTGTGGAAAAATTACCTTTTTGGTCCCTGGTTTTTAAAGAATAAGTGCATTTGGTTCTTGAGTTTTCAAAATGAACCTTTTTAATTCCTGAGTTTTGAGAAATAGGTTACAAGGTCCTTAAGTTTTCAAAATGAACATTTTTAGTTCTTTATTTTTAAGAAATAGGTTTAAAAAGTCACTCATATTATTTTTTCAATTTTTTAAATTAATACTTTTTAATTTTGTTAAATTATTCAATATTAAAATATAATACAAAATATTAATATAAAAAAGTTGAAAAAAATAAACTGAAGGACTTTTTAAACCTATTTCTCAAAACTCAAGACTAAAGAGGTTCATTTGAAAACTTAAGAATCTTTTAAACCTATTTCACAAAATTCAGGAATTAAAAAAGTTTATTTTGAAAATCTAAAGACCAAAAACACCTATCCTTAAAACTAATGGACTAAAAAAATTTTTTTTTTTTTTTTTTTGGGCTCTTCCCAAATCTTTGTCTTGTTATACATAAAGAAGCAAATATTTCACGTGATTGTACTACAGACAGCAGCCCACGTTTTTCTGACTTGGTGTCACCTAGGCCATTGTGTCAATTAATTTTTCTTGGATCTCTCTCCCTCAATTTGAGGTGGGAAATCTTTCTATTTTCATTCTTTCTCCACAATTCAACTTCATTGTGTCACAGTCTTTCCATTCGTTCATTAGGTTAAATTATAAGTTTATCCTCTAAATTTTGAAGATCATGTCAATTAGATTAAAGTTTTAGCGTTATTTAATAGGTTCTTAAATTTAAAATTTAGTATTTAATAAGACATTGACATATTCAAGATTTTTTTTTTTTTTAAATTAACCAATCTATTATACATAAAATTGAACATTATGCATATTGAAACCTTAAATTTTCAATTTTTTTTTCTAGTAGACTTGTAAATTTTAAAAAATATTGAACGAGACAAAAATTTATTAGACACAAAATTTGAAGTTGAGGAACCTATTAGATAAAAAAGTAAAACTTTAAGAACATACAAGATATTTTTAAAATTGAGAAACCAAATTAACACATCTAATTTCATAAACTAAATTTGTAATTTCAGCTTAAAATTAATGGTTTTTCTTCGCCAACCGTTTTGTTTTTGTTTTTTTAGGAATATCCGACAACAACTTTCGTTTTCCTTTCTTCCAAAAAATTATTGCACCCTACACATTTGTATTCCCATCTTATTCAATCATTCATATGTTCTTCAGATTAAAATATATATTTTCAAGAGCATATGGGTCTCGATACTCAATTTTATTTCTAATTTATTTTATTTCACTCATTCATATGCTCCTCAATAAATAAGCATACATGTATACCCATTCATGTTGTTTTTTGTTTTATACAATAAGTGTCAAATATATTTTTGTATGCATACCTCGTTTAGTTATTTTATTATTCTTCACGAATTTTGAAAATATTTACTTTAACCTATAAACGATTGGATTCATTTTTGGATGTGTCATGTGATAAAATATTTTATCGATCAATTATATGTCTGATAATGGACGTGACTCAATATTTTATCGATCAATTATATGTCTGATAATGGACGTGTCAGAGTCATATAGATTAGTTAAGATTGATTTTCTTTTCAGAATATTACATTGAGAATTTGCAGTGGATGACAAATAAGAATTATATAATTGCAAATATAATAAAATGTAAAAAAAATTGCAAATATATCAAAATCTATCAGAGTATATTACTGATAGACTCTGGTTAAGTAGAATCTATCTGATAGACTTCGATTATCAGAGTTTATCTGCGATAGACTCTGATTGATCAGAATCTATCAGTCTACTGATAGACTCCGATTATTCAGACTCCGATTATTCAGAGTCTATCAGTGTCTATCGCTAATAGACTTCGGTTAATCGAAATCTATCAGTGACAATCATTGATAGACTTTGATTAATCAAATTCTATCAGTGATAGTCACTGATAGATTTTGATTAATCGGAGTCTATTAGCAATAGACACTGATAAACTTTGAATAATCAGAGTCTATCAGTGATAGACACGGATAGAATTTGACAACAGCTTTTTGGTCTTGTACGATTAATTTTGCTATATATGCAATTAGTTTGCAACTGTGCTATATTTGCTATTAATTTGGTCCAATTTGTCATCTATGCAACTGCCCCTATTACATTATTATGAGATTGAGGAACTGAAGTGCATGATCTCTCAAAAAAAAGTATAGATGTCTTAATCACTTAGCTAAATTCATGTTGGTATCAAGATAGATATTTGATTATAAAGAGATGTTAAGGAGATAATAGACTCATTTTCTAAAGTTTGAGAGTTTATATTAAAAAAAAGTAGAGATATTTTCTGAAACTTGTGAAATCAAAAGGAATGACTCTAAAAGTTAAAATCGATAAAGGATGAGATTATGGTTTTAAAAATAATTATTGAATTATATTATTATTATTATTATTATTATTATTATTTTGAATTTAACACATTTACGACTGACGGGACCGCAGGAGGGTGTCGAATTCTCCCTAAGTCGTCAAATAAAATATATAATCCACGACACTACTACTATTTTGTAGTAATAGCGGCCGGGGTCGAACACAGGGAAGGGGGATCTAGCAGTTATAGAATTTCGTGTTTATGAAATCAAGGGGGATTTTTTATTATGAAGGACAAGCAAATAATAATAAAAATATTGAATTTAAATGACACAAAATAAACATGCAGAAGCGAGATTAGACGAAAATCAATAACATGAAAAAGGATCATTGGATTGGGATTTATTATGCTTGATTCTAATTTGTTGGCTTCCTAGTTTTCTCTAATGATTATTCGAAACTGATTTCATTAGTCCGGTTGGCTTCTGGGTTACTCGGAGGAGCCCCCTACACTAACCTGTGCTAATTATCTTGCCAACTGTGAATTCTGCAATTAACAAGATTAATTAATATAGACTCTATCGCTCGCCACCCCTTATACATAATTTAGCAACCATCCGAGACCTCTGCAACGGTTACTAATTATATCTAACTAGTTTTAGATTAAGCAATTTTCCAATCACCTATTTAAACTAGCCGCTTTGGGATCGTGGGTCCGGAATTGTAAGAACTAAATTCAAATGCAATTTAAATCTAATTCCTACAACCTTTAACATGCATCCTAGGTCTATCAAGGGTCGTCTCGCGTAGAGAGTGACTTGCCTCAACCTAGTGGCTATCGAAAAATAATTGATAGAATACACAAGCGGTAATCGTATAGGGCATCAATCCTAATAGACTAGCCTCATGTATTGGTTTAAACGGGATAACATGCAAAACTCAATGAAAATACAACAAGAACAAAAAGTAAAATTCAGAAAACTCAGCCAATCATATTAAGAATAGAGACATAAACTCAATTCAACGATCTAAACGAGATTAGCTACGCATAGAAAAAGTAAAAGCAACAATAAGCATGAAAGAATCCATAGAATATGACCAAGAATGGTCTACAACTGTGCTGGAATGTAAAAGAGGCAAAGAAATCGTAAAAGGGACCAAAATTCTAACCTAATGGCGAACTAAAATCGAGGCTACATATGTTGGGTTTTATGTCCTAAAACTCGTGGATAGTAAATGTGACAAAATTAATCGATAAAGAGTTATTGAGTTTATTCAATAAGTAGTTATTGAATGGTTGTTTAATTGTGCATTAATTAACCCAAATCCAATAAACTAGAACCCATGGCTATATAATGAACACTTGAACTTTATGTGTAGACATAAAAGTGGATCAAGTTCAGGTGATAGCCAAAACGATCTATAGTATAGGAATAGAGGTTGGGTGCCTTATCCTAGGGACACTATGTGACGCGACCCGCTTTCTATTTAATACAAACGATGTGATCCTGGATCGTTCATGTACAGACATGCGAGTGGGGGCGTCCTATGCAATGAGATGCATAAGACCAGGACCGAGAAATAAGTCACTTTCCTTTATAACACCGTTTACTGTGAAACTGAATATTTCATGCGATGACCTAGGTAACTCGATCTTAATCCTAAGCTAACTATGAACTCCTATTTATTTGGGATTATCCTTTGATTTGCATGGGTGAGAGTGGCCCAACATCACCGACTCAATAAGGCTACCATTTTGGGGATAAGACCGGGTCTAGCTGGGGACATAGTCTTACAAGATGGAATTCACACCTACCCGCCTGTAGGGATAGTAGAGGTTGTTCCCTTTTATTTTATCATGCTCGGGTTCCCACAAGCTCGTTCTAAGGCTGAAGAATAGCGGGGATGATCTTGGTGGTCGTCCACGACGTGTTCGTGAGAAGAAACATCCATGGAGTTGCAAGAATTCGAGCTACAAAGGTTAGTAATCTTGTACTCCGTTTTTCGGTTTAAAAGCATGCTTTAAATTAGAGAAATTAATGAAATTAAACGCCTAAGATCCGTAATCGCTTCCACATGAGTTGTGTAAACTCCTTCAACATATATATAGAAAATACGTCGGCGTCGAGCAGAGACGCTCGACGCCGCGAACATTACACTCCGGGCCAAATTCGCATCGGCGTCTCGACGCCAAGGCACAGAGTCTCGACGCCGGCCTCATATCTTGACTTGCGGCTTAATTTCTCGGTCTTGTCTCGCTTTTTCTCGTTTCGGGGGCTTCAATCTTTGGCTTTTGGTGTCATTCTTTAGATCTGCTTCAGCACAACCCGGTCTTTTCACCTCCTCGCCGTCCAAGACACCGAGATGGCTCCAAAACTCCGTAATTGGCCCGAATTAACACCAATTAGCGTGATCGGCTCCCGACATAGCCTAAGCTCAATTAACCTGTAAATAAGACAAGTAAAGCATAAAATGACTCTAACAAGCTTAGATTAGAGGCGATAAAATAGGACTATTTAGGTCCTATCAAATACCCCCAACCTAAATCTTGCTAGTCCTCGAGCAAGGCACACACAAACCAAGAGAGAAAGACGTTGTGCATATAATTGAAAAGTGATTTAATCCTCAAGACTCAAATACTCCAAAAACTAAAGCAATCAAGAGACATTCGCAAGAGAGACAAATGAGGAGACAAATCAAAATTTTTCAAAGATTATCTTGCACAAGAGAGCTCCATCCCACCTAAAGAAGACTTTACTAGCCCGGGATTGGCTTACTCAAATCTCATCCTATCTTCCCCTACACTGGCACTAAGGTCTTGCTAAAAGGCCCAAATGGAACAAACTAGGTTGCTTCCTCTTGCTTGGAATTCCTTTTTCTTTTCTCTCTTTTTTCTTTTTCTTTTGGATGGGGCACTAGCTTTCACACTACAGCGCAAGGACCCATAACCCGAGTTTTACTCTTGGCTGGCCTAACTGATCACACCGCAGGTAGCTCTTTTTACCCCTAAGTGTTTAAGCTCAATGCAAGCATGCTTTTTCTTTCAAAATAAAAATGACGAGCATATGATTTTTTTCTTTTGGCTCGCGCTCAGTTACTTATTTTTCCACTCTTTTTTTTTATTTGCAGGCATATTTTCTTTTTCTCTCATAGGCAAGACTCCACACACTATTTTGCAAAAAATTTAGACCTTCTCACTTAACCTTACACCTATCGGGGTGACAACAAGAATATGAGCTAAGTAACTCGCTCCTAAGCATTCAAGTCTTACTTTAAAACAAGAAAGATACCCAACATATGCAAGACATATCCAAGAAAAGTTTTAAAAAGGCTTCTTTTTTGAACACTCTCGGTCACAACTCATCGAAATCAATAAATTTTTGAAAAAATTTGAGTCAATCCTAGGAAATCATCATCACTTAAACAAGCATATACACAACAAGCATGCAAGACATTTATTAAGCACAAACGCTGGCCTGACGCTCAGATGCTCAAGGCCCAACAGAAATGTCAAGTACAATTCCCCACCCCCAACCTAAAATTCACATTCCCTTAATGTAATAAATCATGAAGAATAAGACAATGCATAGGAAAAGAATAGAATTTCCCTAAATTTTGCGCTCATGGCTGGTGAATCGTGCTTCCTTATAGAAGTAGAAACTTCGTTTTGGTACCACCAGTCCTAAAGGACAAACAAAAACAAAGAAACAGGCATAAAAGCAACTGATAAAAATGAACCTATCTAAGAATTGAAATAACAGAAAGCAGTAAAGTTATGAAGTGCAAATGTTTAAGGTTGTTTGCTCGACCACACTCTCCTCTATTTCTTAGGGAGGCTTCCCTCCACAGGTCCAAAATACATTGCTTTTAGAAATTTCTTGGTTCAGTAATTTTGGGGCCTGCAAGGAAGGATCAGTAGAAGTGAAAATATTTGAAGCAGAGGTGGACTGACAGAAAATGTGCTCAGCTCTAATCCTAGAAGATGAACACTTGGTGACTCCAGATTTATCAGTAAGGGTTATCTGGTGTTGATCGACTACATTAATTAACTCTCCGTCTAAGTCATGGCATCTAACAGCAGAAGAATGCATTTCATTATTGGTGACCATGCATGATTTATAATTTAAAGTGCGATCATTCACTGGGTCAGGTTCAAGCATATAGTATTCAACAGTAGATGCATGAGGATTTTCAATGTCATAAAAAATTTTAAAGTATAAGGTTTTATCCTGAAATCCTACTGTTACAACACCCTCGTCTACATCAATAACAGTCTTGACAATGTTCATAAAGGGACGAACAAGAAGTATCGTAGCAGAAGATGGATTGTAATCAGGGTTAGAAGTATCTAAAACATAGCAGTCAGCAGGAAAACTCAAATCCTCCACCCTAACTAAAACGTTTTCAACTATTCCTAGAGGTTTATTGCAAGACTTATCTGCTAGCTAAATGACTATGCCAGATGTTTTAATATCAGTTAAATTCAATCTTTTATAAACATACACATGCATAACATTAATCGATGCTCCTAGATCTAACAGGACATTTTATCTTGCAATCTCCGATTATACACGGTAAAGTAAACACGCGAGGATCAGAACATTTTACAGGTAGGTTTTCAGAAAGTAATGCACTTACATTTTCACTAACCTCTTTTTTACCTGAGGACTTTTCCTTACCTTCATACCAAGTCTTTAAGAACTCAACATAGGCTGGGATTTTCAGGATTGCCTCAAGCAATGGAATGTTCACCTTAACTTTTCTAAAAACATCTAAATCATCCTGCACACTTGGAGTAGCAGGGTCAATGAAGTTCATAGGTGAAGTAAAAGAATCTTTATCATTAAAATTTAAAGAAGAAAAATTGCCAGAAGAAATAGAAAACTTATCAGAGACAGTGGGGAATCGAGGGGGACAGTCAGGTGTGACCACTCCACTCCACACTGCATTCACATTCGCCTTAGGATTTACCTCAGGTTGGACAGGCAGCTTACTAGAACTTTTGTTGTTTATTTTACTGACTTGGGTTGCCAGCTGAGTGATTTGGTTTCCCAAATTCTGAATGGCGTTTCTTGTCTCTTGCTGGAATTGTAAAGAGCTGTCAGTAAGTTTCTTAAGTGCCTCATCGAAGGATGTCCCTGAAGTTGAGGTGGAAGTTTGATTCTACTTAAACATCAATGGTTTCTGTTGGTTCCCATAACTAAAATTCAAATGGTCTCTCCATCCTGGATTGTAAGTGTTGTTGTATGGGTTGTACTGCTTTGATTCCCATTGAATCCACCAATGGCATTCACCTCTTCATTGTGTCTTGTATCTCACGACAGGCACCAGTAGTATGGGTAGTCATTGACCAAAGTCCACAGGCTTTCGCTTGCACCTGTCCTGAACACAAAGAGCGAACAAGTTTAGTTAATTCACTCATTTCAGAGCGCATTTTGCTTACCTCACTTTTTGTGGCGGCTTGCACAACTACAGGTGGTCCTCTCATCCCGAATTGCTGAGAGTTCTCAACCATACTTGAAATTATTTGTCTAGCCTCAACAGGTGTCTTGTTGACTAACGCTCCTCCACTAGCGGTATCCACCATACTTCGATCCATAGGAAGTGGCCCTACCTAAAAATATTAGATCAATAACTGATCCGAGATTTGGTGATGTGGAAAGCTGGCACACAAACGTTTGAATCTTTCCCAATATTCGTGGAGTGTCTCTCCAGTGATCTGCAAAATTCCATAAGTCTCCTTTCAGATGTTTGCAGCTCTACTGGCAGGGAAGAATTTTTCCAGGAATTGCTTTTTCATCTCGTTCCATGTACTGATAGAGCCGAAGGGAAGGTAATAGAGCCAATCTTTCGCTGAGTCTTTTAGCAAAAAGGGGAATGCCCTCAGGTTCAGTGCTTCCTCTGTGACCCCATGAGGTCTCATACCAGAACATACTTGTTGGGTTTAATGTCCTATAAACTCGTAGTTTGTAAATCATTAAACATATTATATTTCCAATAAAGACGTTATTGAGGTTATTCAGTAAAAGATGTTATTGAATATGAAAGTTGCGAATATTTAACCTAAATCTAATAAACTAATATCCTTGGTTATAACATGAATACTCGAACTATATGTAGAGACATATCATAGGATCAAGTTCAAGTTTATAGCCAAAATAGTCTATAGTATAAGGATAGGGTTGGGTGCCTTATCCTGGGGACACTGTGGACGCGACCTGAAGGAATTGAATCCTCTAGCGGAAGCGGTTTTCACCGTTTGTGATTTAATTTCTAATTAGAATACCGATACGTTGGGCAAAAAAAAATAAAACAGAAACGATTTCTATTTAGACGATTTGATTAAGCATGCTTGAAAAATTAGATCTAAAAACTTATTTAGATATAGAAAACTTACATGGAATTGAAGAACACAGCACAATGCTCCAATGTATGTGATTCTTCCTCCCAACGAACACTACCACGTCGGATCACCCACTATGACTCTTGGAATTCGAGATTGGCTTGTGGGAACCAATTTTTGGTCTTGGATGGGAATTTTACAGCAAGGAAGTGCTGGAATTTTTGAGAGAATTTTTTAGAGTTCTCTTCTCTGTTTTCCGTGAAAATGAGAGAGTGTCCTTCTGTTGGGGAAACTCCCTCCCAACTTTACGATAAGTGGGGAGGGAGTTAATCCCTACTTGATCTCTACCGTTGATCATAATCAACGCGATCCAGGCCGTCTATTAATTAAATAATAATTATCATTTAATTAATTAAATAATTATAATTAATTTAATTAAATCAATATTAATTAAACCAATTATAACCTAAGGTATTTAATTCAATTTTAATCATATTCAATTGAATTAAATTGGCCATTCAATTAATCTCATCAATTGAATCCACATTAATTAAATATCAAATATTTAATTAATTTTATAATTGAATCACATTCAATTTTATCTCTCATTTAACCTATAGTTTTAATGTGCATCAAAATGTACATTAATATAAACTATAGTATTAATTTGATTAAATCACATTTAACCAAATTAAATTAATTAATTCCCCAATTAATTAATTCATGAATTAATCAAATATCACATATTTAATTAAATTCATTATTCTCTCAATAATTAATTTCAAATCATATCCAAAATTAATTATAAAGTTTAATTCTTTAATTAAACTTTATACTATAATGCATCTCCATACATTATATTAATTCCCTTTAATATCAAGACTAAATCATCTCAGAACCCGTTATGAGCTAGCAGGTGGACCTAATGGACCTACAGATCAAAAGCTCCAACGATACGAGATTGATCAGCTAAACTCATTAACCGAGTCAATCAACATTCGTTAACCGTGGGTCACTCCACTAAAGACCCACAGCTGCACTCTTCTCACTGTAGAATATTTCTGTGTCCACGGATATTGACCAATAGCAGTAAGTCAATCCTTCACGTGTGTTCGTAACACCAGCTGGGTCAAATTACCGTTTTACCCCTGGGTTACCTCTGGATCCTTAAGTACCACTGATCCCTCTAATGAACAACCTGTTTAGGGTCCAACCACTAAACAGAAATTCCTCTCGGGCCAAGAGAGGACAGCGCGCTTTTGTTCAAGCCCCGGAATCAGCCCTTAAGGGAACACACATCTACTTGCCCCAATAGGGGAAGGAGTGAATTCCATCTTGTACTGTTATGTTCCCAGCTCCCATTCGGTCTTGCCCCTGAAATGGTAGGAATATTGAGTCGGCGAGCAGGCCACTCTCACCCATACAAATCTAAGGACAATCCCTCCTGAAAAGGAGTTCATAACAGACTCAGGATTGAGATTGAGTTACCTAGGTCATCCTATTGAAATAGAAACCTAGACTAGTTAACGGCGTTACATCTAGTGGTTACTATTTCGTGGTCCGGTCTTATGCAAACTCATTGCATAGGATACCCCCACCCGCATGTCTCCTACATGGATGCTTTGGATCATTGCATCTGTATCGGATACAAGATGGGCCGTATCACATAGTGTCACCAGGATAAGGTACCCAGTCTTATCCCTATACTATAGACCATTTAGGTTGTTACTTGGACACTGATCCCCGTATGTCCCTACATACTAGTCCAAGTTTCATTTAAACAACCTTGGATCTTAGTTTATTGGATTTAGGGTTTATTAATGCAAACTCGATGTATTCAATAACCAAATTACTGAATCACTCAAATAACGACTTATTGAGATCGATTAATTTGTTTCATTTACTATCTACGAGTTTTAGGGCATAAAACCCAACAACCACTTTGTATTAAGTACAAACGATGAGATCCTAAATCGTTCATGTGGGGATAAGCAAGTGGGGGCGTCCTATGTAATGAGTTTGCATAAGACTGGACCACGAAATAAGTCACTTTCTCTATATAGCGCCGTTTACTGTAGAAACTGACTATTTCTCAAGATGACCTAGGTAACTCGATCTTAATCCTGAGCTAACTATGAACTCCTATTTATATGAGATTATCCTTTGATCTGCATGGGTGAGAGTGGCCAGATATCGCCGACTCAACAAGCCTACCATTTTGGGGATAAGATCGGATAGATAGCTGGAGACATAGTCTCGTAAGACGGAATTCACTCCTACTAATTTTAGGGATAGTAGAGAGGTTGTTCTCTTAAGTACTAACTCCAGGACTTGAACAAGGGGCCCCACCCTCTCCTTGGCACGAGAGGGACTTAGGTTTGATGGTTGGACCACAAACCGATTGTTCATTAGAGGATTAGTGGAACTTAAGGAACAATAAGTACTATAGGGGTAAAACAAACATTTGAGGGGAGTGCAGCTACAGGACTATAGTGAAGTGTCTCGGTAGTTAACGAATGTTGGTTAGCTTGGTTAATGAGATTAGTCGGTTAGCCTCGAATTGTTGGACCCCATGATCTATAGGTCCATTAGGTCCCCCTACTAGCTCATATCGGAATAAAGCCTAGAACAATAATATAGGATTCTTTGAATCATTCAAAATCGGGAAAAAGGGGTATTATCGTAAATTGTGTTTGACACAATAATTTAATTATGAATTAAATTAGAAAATGAGAGATAAAATATTTAAAAGTGTTTTAAATACTATATATATGAATAAGAATTCATATATAATGGATTGCACAAGGTTGGTATGATTAATTGGATTTAATCATATGATATTAATTGGAAAATGTTTCAAATTAATTACCTATTATTAACTTCAATTAGGAATTGAAATTAATATTAATTTGCAAGCTAGAAATCAGACTTTAAATGTTAGATAGTGGATTTAGTTAGATTCCTACTCTTGCATGGTAATTCAAAGTGGAAAACAACACATCCATGCACTAGTTGCATATAATGTTACAAGAACACCTAGAATCCACTATAGCTTGCATATCCAACATGTGTCTTGCATCTTAAGGCTTCTTCTTGCATGGATTCACTCTATATATAGAGATTGAATCAGATTAAAGCAAAAAGAGAGCCATTTCCATACTGTTATGCTGCTAGAATTTGGTCTCAAACTCACTCATCTCCATATATCTCTCAAGTGCTTGAACCTTCAAGCATTCCCTTCCCATTCCCTATCTCTATAGAATCCCACAAGTCCTTCTTGGCCCGAAGAATAGTAGGGAAGACACTAAGGGTTGTCCTAAGAAGATTGTAGAAGAAAAGAATCCACGGAGGTCTACCTATTGAGCTGTAAAAGGTTGGTACTTCTAAACTCTCTGTTTTTGGTTTTTTTTAGAACAAGCATGATTTAGGAGTAAAATTGATGTAGTTAAGTGCTTTCGATCTTCAATTGCTTTTGCATGTCTTATTTGAACACCTTCAATACTATGTGAAATTCCTGCAAATGTTTGTGTGGGTCCTCTCCTACACTACCACGAAAAATAAGAAGTAAGTGTATCAAACCTGACTTTAATTCAAAAGTACCTTCCGTCTCGGGGTAGGTAATACAGAGTGGCTGATGGTTCAGATTTGGCGCTACCAGCTGCCTTAATGTCCTCTCAGTCATGGTTGGTGCTTCAACCTCACCGAGATTATTAACTCTTCTTCTTCTTGCTTGCCTTCTAAATCTCGTCTCCTCTCTAGAAATTTCAGGTTCAAATCTAAGATCGTTTCCCTGCGAAGAACGTGTGATCATAAACCATGCAAACAAGAATTAAAAACACAAAATCCTAAAAATTTATAATCTGACAACAGATTTTTGGTCTTGTACAATTAATTTTGCTATATATGCAATTAGTTTGCAACTGTGCTATATTTGCTATTAATTTGGTCCAATTTGTCATCTATGCAATTGCCTCTATTGCATTATTGTGAGATTGAGGAAATGAAGTGCATGATCTCTCAAAAAAAGTATAGATGTCTTAATCACTTAGCTAAGTTCATGTTCGTATCAAGATAGATATTTGATTATAAAGAGATGTTAAGGAGATAATAGACTCATTAAAATGATTAAAACAGTAATTTTCTGAAGTTTGAGAGTTTATATTAAAAAAAAACAGAGATAAAAATATATTTTCTAAAACTTGTGAAATCAAAAGGAATGACTCTAAAAGTTAAAATCGATAAAGGATGAGATTATGGTTTTAAAAATAATTATAGAATTGTATTATTATTATTATTATTATTATTATTATTATTATTATTATTATTATTTTGAATTTAACACCTTTATGACTGGCAGGACCGCAGGAGGGTGTCGAATTCTCCTTAAGTCGTCAAATAAAATTTATAATCCACGACACTACTACTATTTTGTAGTAATAGCAGTCAGGGTCGAACATAGGGAATGGGGATCTAGCAATTATAGAATTTCATGTTTATGAAAACAAGGGGGATTTTTTTATAATGAAGGACAAGCAAATAATAATGAAAATACTAAATTTAAATGGCACAAAATAAACATGCAGAAGGGAGATTAGACGGAAATCAATAACATGAAAAGGGATCGTTGGATTGGGATTTATCATGCTCGTTTCTAATTTGTTGGCTTCCTAGTTTTCTCTAATGATTATTCTAAACTGATTTCATTGGTCCGGCTGACGTCTGGGTTACTCGGAGGACCCCCTACACTAACCTGTGCTAATTATCTTGTTAACCGTGAATTCTGCAATTAAGAAGATTAACTAATATAGACTCTATCGCTCGCCACCCCTTATACATAATTTAGCAACCATTCGAGACCTCTGCAACGGTTACTAATTATATCTAACTAGTTTTAGATTAATCAATTTCTCAATCACCTATTTAAACTGTCCGCTTTGGGATCGTGGGTCCGGAATCGTAAGAACTAAAGTCAAATGCAATTTAAATCTAATTCCTACAACCTTTAACATGCATCATAGGCCTATCAAGGGTCGTCTAAAAATAACTGATAGAATACACAAGCGGTAATCACATAGGGCGTCAAGCCTAATAGACTAGCCTCATGTATTGTTAGAAGTTCAAATGTTCTTAGAGCTTAATTGAGTTGATTATCCTTTTCTCTAGCATTGTGAACTAAGATTGATTCTCTCTTTAGTAGGAGTTGTTGATTTAGTATTTTACTATGTAGTTCCCATCATTTTGAAAACATTTTGGATCCAAGATTGAAAGCATTAGCTCAAATATACACCAATTAGGAGTTCTTCTCTGGCGTTGTGAACTAATACATTTTTGTATCCTTTCTTTATCTAATACATTTTTTTTTCATTTCCTACAAAAAAAAAAATTGAACCAAAAGTGGCAAATTATTTAAGCGGTGGGTGGGTTTTGCTGTAGAGTATGTAACATTATCTTTAATAACTATGGTTACAAAATGAAAATGATGAAGGTAGTTGGTAAGCTATTTACTTTTGTGATTTATGCATATTACTTGCATTGGTGTTGGTCTGATATTGACTGTAAGAATAAAGTTATTATCATTAATTCGGAGAGGAAGTGGGAAGATGGTGTATATATATAAAAACTCAATGAAGAAGTAGCTAGCTTAGGTCAACAAGAAATTCATAGCCTTCATTTGGAAATCAAAGTGGGAACCATTCATCAAGGTTAGTGGTTATACTTTCAGATTTGTTTCCTCTTACTACCCCCTCCCTCCAATAAGATTATCTATGTTCTCTAAATTGTACATTGCTTAACAGGTGTTTGGTTTTAGTGCATTCTCATCTTTATTAATAGTGATTTATCATGACTTGGTTTATTCCTCATAGTGTTATTTCTTGATAAGTTTAGTTTAATTGTTATGTTTATAAACTTTGGTAAGTTAGTTAAGTTTTTTTGGTATGTTCTTAAGTTTTTACTAAGTTTGGTTGTTAGATTCATCGATTGACAACTAAGACATTTTAAAATTTAAGGTCTTATTGAACACAAAATTGAAAGTTCAAGGACTTATAAAACAATTTTTAAAGCTTCCTTGCGATTTTATATAATAGAAGGACAATGCTTGTATGCTGTATAAAAGGAATTGTGTAAAGAATATTTGTTGTTGAAATTTGATTACAAGTTCAAGAATGAAATAAAGGAAAGAAAGCAAGAAGGATGTGTGTGAAACTGAACCTTTTGGAATGAGTTTTCTTTGGTCTTTCCTTTTATTATCTCTTTCGGATGCTAAAGTTAAACACTTATTTAGCCATTGGTTGGTGTTCAATGATTAAAGGGGAATATTGAATTAGATTATGCAAATGGAGGAACATAAAATCAAATGAAACCCAATATTTTAAACCAACCTTCTGATTTCCATCTTTGTAAGCTTTTTGTTCTTTTTTCCTTCTAGTCAAAATGCTACTATTTTATAAATTGTGATGTTTTCTAATTTCTTGTCATCAAAGTATTACTATATGTTATTAGTTATTTGTTTACAAATGCACCTTCGTGATATCTCTAAGAGTGCATGATGGAAGTGGTACTCCATATATAATGCTTTATGTTCCTATGATTAAATTTGATCAATTCAAAATTGATGCTTTATGTTTCTTTGGAAAGATGAAATTGAGGAGGGACTATTTATAAACCTGTTAGTTTTGCTTACCAAAACATATTGGATTACTTGTGTTTGTATGGGTGGTACATGGGTTTTCAGCCTTAGGTGATATTAGTGTAGTTTAAACTTTAAAGTATGAGGACGAGAGAAAATTTATTGGAACCATGGAGTTTAGTTGGGTGAATTGATGATAACTTGTATTATATATGTATGAGTGCCTTGTAACTATATCCAGTGCTTGCTAAATGGAAACCTCTTGTGTAGTGACTGCCAAGTGCCACAACACGTCGAAATTCACCAAATGTAAGACTACTCACTTTATCTGATATTTCTCTAATTCTCTGTACTTTGGTTTGTGCTCATAACTTTACTAAAGATCGTAATTGTGGTTGTGGTATAAGAAGTCGTAAGTTATTATTATCCTTGATAATAAACTCATTTCGCACAAACTCGTTCTTAAGTGTTTGATTAGATTAAGTGTTGGAGTGCTATGACTATCCTGCAGTTATTGTAGTCATAACTTAAAATTATATTGTAGTTAGAAAAGTATGGAAGTTCATTCATTTGTTTATGTTGACTTCGTATGACTTGAGTATTATGACTATCCTATAGTTATGGTAGTCATAGATTAATTAGTTGGTTGTATTGATAAGTTTGTTTACATTTGAGTTGTTACGTTCTTGTGTTTAGTTCTTTTAATAAGTTGTTATGTTCTTATGTTTAGTTCCTTTGAGCATGAGGCTACTTAAGTTGAAGGATTAGTCACATAAAAGTAGTTTGGTGGTGGGGGGGGGGGGGGGGAGGGGACTTAGATGAAGGAAAATTGGTTAAAACATTTGAGTACAATAAAGATAGACAGAATTCTGAATGTGGAATTAGAAAGGGCATCGGTATTGGACATGGGTTAACGTTGATTGCTTTATAATTTTAGTTCTTCATCTTTATAAGTTATGTTATGTTTATGTTTATGCATTTGAGATAAGTTCAAAAGTTTGGGTTGCTATAAATTTAGTTTCATTGAATTCTTATAAGTTTGGTTTCACTTGCTTTCCATTGAATTGTTGTGTTTATGAGGTTCAATACATTGTTGCACTTAATTTTTTCATTCAAAGACTTTCGAGGATTTGAGATAAGTGCAAAATTCAGTGCTAACAAATGAGCGTTTGGGCTCAGATTTTGTATTTGGTGAATACCCATAGCCTGAACAGGATTGGAATTAAATACCTGTAGGCTAGGAGGTTCGGATTAACGATTTCGAACTCCTTCGATCGTTGGACAACACCTGAAGTCTGTTTGGGTGTTGATCGGTAAGTTTTGGCGTCTTTAAACTTTTGGAGTTTGTCTAAGATAGCTTGAGAATAACTAATGGCCATTGGGTGTTCTTTAATTTGTAGTTTGGACCATTTCAGACTCCGGACAACAGTTATTCAAGGATTTCAGTGCTGGTCAGTGAAATCCAGCAAGCGTGTTGGATCGTTTGGAGTAGTTTGGTATGGTTTTCAAAGCCTTTAAGCCTTGTGAATGCCCTGTTAAGTGCTGAAAGGTTGTTGTTGTAGTTTGGATTGATTTAGAGTTTTCTCGATCACTCTTAGGCACTTTGAGCAACATTCCCTCGAGGACTAAGGTGGTTCTTGGGTAAGTTTCTATTCTTATGGTTTGCTTAAGAAGGTCTTAAGCTAGCCTTTAAGATGGATTTCGAGTGAGATTGTTTAATTGTTTTATGTTGAGAAGTTAGGCTTAGCTATGAGTAATTTTATTTGAAGTTTGAACTCTTATTATTTAATAAAATTATGTTGTCCCTTGCAAATGAGTTGTATGTTTTTACTAGTAAGTTGCGAGATCTGACTCACTTTGTTTATGGAGGTTAGGTTTCTGTTGTGAATTTGTGATGTTGTGGCATACGACCACTAGCCACAGTTTGTTCAGCTTCGATTTAGATTGCCCATAGCATGATATATCATTTTTAGAAAAATTTATTATTTTTGTCATTTAAGCATTGTGTCTATTTAGTATACTTAACAAGGGTTTGAAATGAACCTACAACTAGTGTTTGTCGCATATCAATTGTGCTAATAAGTGTTCAATACGTGTCCAAGTGTCCGAAATGTATCGGACACAGACACGCTAGTCAAACTAAAGTGTTCGTGCTTCTTAGCCCTCTAATGAATCTGAATATGTAGGAATAGGCTCCTTGAATCAAATTATATGTATGTTGTTATCCCATCAGCTGAGTTTTGAGCATGTTGAATTGATGCATAGAAGAGTCATACTGAATTATGCTTGATGTTCTGATGCGAATTTATTCTGATAAGTATGTTGTTTTGTTGTGATTGATTGGAAAACATGAGTTTAATGTTGTGAGTATGCTGCACTTTTGGTTTTTGCAGGGTTAGAAGCATGCATGAGTTAGAAAGTATGTTTAGGATGTGCATTTTGGGTTGTGAACCTCTTTAGTGAAATAATTGTCAGAGGACCTTGTGTGTTAGTGAGACTGTGAGGTCAAAGGACCTTATGTTTGATGATGAGACTGTGAGGTAAGAGGACCTTATGTTTGATAATGTGACTGTGAGGTCAGAGGACCTTGTATGTGATCGAGGAAAGTATGGCTAAATTCCCAATTTAGTTCATTCTTAGAAGTACAAGTTATTGAACTTAATCATTTTTGGAATCTTTCTTACTAGATACCACGACATTAACTTTTTTTTTTAAAGTACCCTCTTAATTAATTTCTTAATTTGCTTTCTTAATTTATTGTATTATCTCTCATAAGTAACTTATTTCTCTTAATTTGTCAATTTTCAAAGGTAGACTTATTTGATCGAATAGTGGAAAGCACACAAAAAGGACCCTTCTAACTAGGTACGTATGATTTCTTTAGGGGGCGTTTGGCCCATAGTCTAGGGTTGGAATGGTCTTGGGTTTGAAACCCAAAACCATGTTTGGCCCACTGTGTTTAAATGGGTAGGTTTTAAAACACAACCCCACCGTTTTCTTTTAGCCGGTTTTGAAACACAGCCTCCTAGGTTTTTGCATCTTCTCTCTCCCTCACGCGTTTTCTGCTCTTCCATTATTGCATTTCTCTCTCTCTCCCTTCACTCTTCACGCATTTTATGCTCCTCCATTTTTTCATCGTCTTCCTTTCTCCCTTCACTATTCCTTTCCTCGCCGAAGAAGCCCTAACCCTAATCGCTCTTCGTCTTCCGCTTTCTCTTCTGCCCTTCTCTCCATTAGTATGTCGCCAGACAACGAGCTGTGAGACTTAACAGATCGAACATCGAATCGATCGCAAAGGAACGAGGAACGAGCGGGATTTGTTGACTCGGGCTTGTGTTCTCTCCACCCTGTCTCATTTTCTCATTTTTCTGTCCATTCTGAGATGGGATTTGTTGTTCGTCTCTGATTGTTGCTGATTTGAACCCAATTTTTCACTCTCTGCCTCTCGTTCCTTTGTTTTTGGACTCTGCTCTACTCAATGGAGAAGTAGACTTCTGAAGAAATAATGATCATTTAAGTCTCGTCTGATAATTATTTGGTTTTTAGTTTTTTAAAATTATTGTATTTTAGTTACCAAAACTTGGTTTGGTTTTTGAAAACATTGGGAAATAGTAGATAACAAAACAAAGAAACTCATAGGTGATAAAGTAGTACAAATATAAGATCAATTATCAAGAACCAAAACTAAAAACAAAAAATCAAATAGTTATCAAATAAGACTTTAGAATGGTTCCCAATAGTTCATAGACCATAGTTACAATGAGATTAAACCTTTAATTGAGCATCTCAAATATTTCCCAATAGTTCATCATGTCAAGGATTTTCACTTAACTCTAGAAAAGGAAATGAAGTGAGTAAATAACGGAAGGAAAAAGTGGAAAAAGAAAGCTGCACAAACCCAGGGTTCAGAACACAACACAACACCCCAAACACTGTTTTCTGATTCCTAGGGTTCAGAACACAGCACCCCAAACACTGTTTTCTGATTCCCAGGCTTTCAAACACGCCAGAACAAACCCCCCAGAGTTTTGATTCCCAGGGTTCTAATTCTGAAACCATGGGCCAAACAGCCCCTTAATGTTATAAAATCATTTTGAAACTTATTGGATTTATATGTTTGGTTGTATGTTGATATTTATTAACTTGTATGTGTCTATAAGTTATTGTAACCATAATTGGGTTTAGAACAATATTTCCTCTAGTTTCATAGTTTACTTGCTTGTATGGCTATCCTGCAGTTATGGTAGCCATACAAATCGATGAGTTTGTGTGATTTGAAGATTGTTCGGATGAATTTACGGGATGTGGACTAAGTGAGTGAATTAGACACGTCTTTTGGCTTCTAAATGTTAGTTTGATTGAGTTTGTGTGATTTGAACTGTGTTTGTATGAGTTTGAGGGATTTGAATTTCATTTGGGTGGCTTGGGTGCGTGTTTGACTTTTAAGGGTCAGTTTAGCTGAGTTTGTGGGATTTGAAATGTGTTTTAGTGAGTTTATTGGATGTGGATTGAGTATGAGTAAATTAGGAACTTTTGGATGAGTATGTATATAAATAAGATATTGATGATTAGTTGAATAAGTAATTGTATTAATAAGTGTTGTTTGTGAACAAAATTTTTGTGTTTAGTTGTTGGGTTTTTGCTAAGTAATTGTATTAGTAAGTGTTTTAGTGGTTGTGTTGTTGGGTTCTTGGTAGTTGTATTAGTAAGTGTTGAACATTCAATATAAATGTTGAACGTAATAACGTTCTTAAGTTTTCATAAATTAGTAATGTTGTTATGTTTCTATGTTTTGGTAAGTTTAATAGTTTGTACTTTATTCATTGGCACCAAACTCCTATCATATATTAGAAATGTCGGATGATCGACATAGTTCTTTTTGTTGCCAACGCTATTTTGGAGTTCATTTTATTGCTCACTGTTGTTGCCAACGCTATTATGTATTTCGAGATAATTATTTTATCAACGGTTTATTTTGCATTAAGTTTTTTTGTATTTGTTTTGTATGTGTTTAGTTTGTGGGATCAATGTTTTGATCAAGTAGAAGATTCACGCACGACCGAATGTATTGAGTTGGGAATATTGTCACCATTTTAAAGGTATAACTCATACATATTGTTAAAATGAATATTATTATTCTTATCTTGATGTAAGAAATATTGCACTCAACTCTATAATGAATATTGTTTCGTTGGTTATGTCTTGCAGGAACTCAAAAGTCAAGAAAAACCATATTATGAAAAATTTATGTATGACCTTTCTTGTTGGGTTAGTGACAAAAAAACATATAGTATATTCCCTCATGGTTGAAGTCTAGTGTAGGAATTGTTGTGATGTACAAAATTGATTACACTTAGTTTGTATATACATATACGATAAAATTTGACCAATTTTGGTTCAATGATATATAAAAGTTGTTGTTTATGTATATATTTAGTGTGTCAAGATTTGAGTGTTTTATTTTGGAAACATATGTTTATTTACAGGTATTAGATAAAATATTTTTTATGGTTTTGACGAATCAATATGAATAAATAAACAGTGATGTAATCACTACTTATGATGGTTCATCAAAGTCATAGACATTATTTGGGTGACAACTATTTAGTATCATTATAAGCATTTTTTTTGACAATTTTATAACTGTCATGACATTCTTTTTGTTGACAACAAAAAACTGTCAACGAACTGTTTTGTTTGACAATAAAACATTGTCCTTGTTGAAAATTTTGTGACATTGACTTGTTGTCATCAATAACCTTTTCTTGATAGTAATTAATTGTCATTAGTATATATATCTTGACAAACAGATGATTTTTAGGAGTTATTTATTGAAAATGTTCAATTGTCATAAAAAAATTAACTGTGACAGTTACTAAATGTCATTAATATATTTTTTTTGACAGCTGGTAAGTGTTGTGAAAAAAATAATTATGACAATTTTTTTAATAGCGTCATGTATACACTTTCCTTGATGGGGGCTTCTAGGACGCAAAAACAATGTCATGAAATGTGCTTGTGACAGTTTTTCAATGTCATATAGGCGTTTTTTACGGTGATCTCGATCGTTGATTCCTCGCTTCCAACCTGCTGGATGCGCTGATTTGGATGTTTGATTGTGCAACAGATTTCTTTACCTTGATTATACCAGATTTCAACTTGATTGTATCAATCCCCAAGATTCCCCACGATCAACTGTTTTACTTTAAGAAGTTTATATTGGCGGTGAGGATGGGTTGCTAATCATTGCAGTTTATACGGTCTTCACAAAAATTCACCAAGTTTCTGCTATTTTTCTCACCATGGTCTTTGAAGAAATGCTTGAAATTGGGAAAATTTTGTTTGACTGCTGAAGAGGAGACCACCGAAGTTGATGTTGATTGTCAGGCGGCGGTAGCTACCAGTAAATCTTTAGGTTTCAGCCTGGTTGGGAAACTTCTTTCTCCTACAATTATTTCGGGAGATGTTATGCGGAAGACTTTCAAGTCGGCTTGGAACATTCCTAATGACATAATTGTGGAAAAGCTGGGGTCCAATTTGTTCCTCTTTTCTTTGCGTTCGGAAGAAGACCAAGCCCGTGTGATGCGTCAGGGGCCATGACTTTTCGACACATTCCTAGTGGTTCTATCGAAGCCCATTCCAATGGTGAAACCGACAGCCATAGAATTCAAATATGCAACGTTTTGGGTCCATTTCTGCGAACTTTCGATGGACCTTTACAATCGTTCGATGGCGGAGAGATTAGGCAACGCGATTGGTCAGTTTTAGGAGTATGATAATGGAGGTCGTGGGTACGGTTGAACGACCTTAAATATTTGCAATTTATAATTTTACTGCTTTTTGTCTTTTAAATTCTTAGATAGGTTTTATTTTTTATTAGATGCTTTCATGCTTTCATGCTTGTTTCTTTGTTTTTGTCTTTTACGAATGACGACACCAAAGTGAAGTTCTTTATTTATAAGAAAGCATGATTCACCACCCATGAGCGCGAAATTCTGGGAAATTCTATCCTTTCCCTATGCATTGTCTTAATTCTTCATGATTTATTACATTGAGGGCAATGTAAATTTTAGGTTGGGGGTGGGGAATTATACTTTATGTTTCTGTTGGGCCTTGAGCATCTGAGCGTCAGGCAAGCGTTTGTGCTTAATGAATGTCTTGCATGCTTGTTGTGTATATGCTTGTTTAAGTGATAATGATTTCCTAGAATTGACTCAAATTTTTTCGAAAATTTATTGCTTTCGATGAGTTGTGACCGAGAGTGTTTAGAAAAGGAGCCTTTTTAAAACTTTTGTAGGATGTGTCTTGCACATGTTGGGTGTCTTTCTTGCTTTAAAGTAGGACTTGAATGCTTAGGAGCGAGGTACTTAGCTCATATACCTGTTGTCACCCCCTGATAGGTGTAAGGTTAAGCGAGAAAGTCTGAATTTTTTGCAAAATAGTGTGTGGAGTCTTTCCTAGGAGAAGAAAGAAAATATTCTTGTAAAAAAAAAAAAAGAGAGTGGAAAAATAAGTCAGTGAGCGCGAGCCAAAAGAAAAATCATATGCTCGTCATTTTTATTTTGAAAGAAAGAAAAAACATGATTGCATTGAGCTTAACGCTTAGGGGTAAAAAGAGCTACCTACAATGTGATCAGTTAGGCCAACCAAGCGTTAAACTTGGGTTATGGGTCCCTGCATTGTAGTGTGAAAGCTAGTGCCCCATCCAAAAGAAATGCAAAAAAAAAAAAAAAAAAAAGAGAGAAAAAGAAAAGCAAAAGAAAAAGAAATTCCTTGATCAGGCACCTAAGCAAGAGGAAGCAACCTAGTTTGTTCCACTTGGGCCTTTTAGCGAGACCTTAGTGCCAGTGTAGGGGGAAGATAGGATGAGAGTCAAGTAAACCAATCCCGGGCTAGTAAAGTCTTCTTTAGGTGGGATGGTGTTCTCTTGTGCAAGATAATCTTTGAAAATTTTTGATTTGTCTCCTCATTTGTCTCTCTTGCGAATGTCTCTTGATTGCTACAGTTTTTTGAATATTTGAGTCTTTATGATTAAATCACTTTTCGATTATATGCACAACGTCTTTTTCTTTGGTCTGTGTGTGCCTTGCTCGAGGACTAGCAAGATTTAGGTTGGGGTATTTGATAGGACCTAAATAGTCTTATTTTATCGCCTCTAATCTAAGCTTGTTAGAGTTATTTTATGCTTTACTTGTCTTATTTACAAGATCTTTGAGCTTAGGCAGTGTTGAAAGTCGATCACGCTGATTTGGTGTTAATTCGGGCCAATTACGGAGTTTTGGAGCCATCTCGGTGTCTTGGACGGCAAGGAGGTGAAAAGACCCAATTGTATTGAAGCGGGCCTGAAGAATGACACCAAAAGCCGAAGATTGAAGCCCCGTACTGAGAAGAAACGAGACAAGATCGAGAAAATAAATAGCACGACAAGGATCAAGGACGACGTCGAGACGCCGACGCGATTTTCATCCAGAATGTAAAGTTCGCCGCGTCTCGACGCTGCCCTTGGCGTCTCGACGCCCGCGAGTTTGTATAAATACGTAGCCTCGGTTTAGTCTGCCGTTAGGTTAGAAATTTGGTCCTTTTACGATTTCTTTTGCCTCTTTTACGTTTCAGTACTGTTGTAGACCTTTTTAAGTCATATCTTATGGATTCTTTCATGTGTATTTACATTTTTACTTCATCTATGAATAGCTAATCACATTTAGATCGTTGGATTGAGATTATGTTTTGATTTCTATTCATAATGGCTGAGTTTTCTGGAGCTTTATACATTGTTCTTGCTGTCTTTTTATTACGTTTTGCATGTTATCCCGTTTAAACCAATACATGAGGCTAGTCTATTAGGATTGACGACCCTATGTGATTACCGCTTTTGTATTCAATAAGTTATTTTTAAATAGCCACTAGGTTGAGGCAAGCCACTCTCTACGCGAGACGACCCTTGATAGGCCTAGGATGCATGTTAAAGGTTGTAGGAATTAGATTTGAACTGCATTCGAATTTAGTTAATACAATTCCGGACCCACGATCCCAAAGCGGCTAGTTTAATAGGTGATTGTCAAACTGCTTAATCTAAAACTAGTTAGATATAACTTAGTGACCGTTGCGAGGTCTCGGATGGTTGCTATTTTATGCATGAGGGGTGGCGAGCGATAAAGAATATATTAATTAATCTTATTAATTCCAGAATTCATGGTTAGAAAGTTAATTAGCATATGTTAGTGTAGGGGGGTCCTCCGAGTAACCCAGAAGCCGACTGGACTAATGAAATCAGTCTAGAATAATTATTAGAGAAAATTAGGAAGTCAATCGAAATAAGATCAAGCATAAGAAATCCCAATCCAGCGATCCCCTTCATGTTAATTGATTCACATCTTATTTCTATTCTGCAAGGTTTATTTTGTTTCATTTAAATTCAACATTTATTTATTTTTCCTTGTCCTTCTTTCCAAAAATCCCCCCTGTTTAATAAGTGCAAAATTCTACACACGCTAGGTCCTCTTCCCTGTGTTCGACCCCAGCCACTATTTCTACAAAATAGTTATAGTGCTGTGGATTATAAATTTTATTTGGCTCGGACCTTCGACAAGTCTTGTCATGTTAAAAGTTGGAAACGCCATGCTCGAAAAACCAATGTGGATCCCGGTTGCGGTTCGGTACCTGATAACCAGAAGAAACGAATGGGTGAGGGATTAGCAGGGTGCTCTTTGAAGCGTGCTCGAGCAGATGAGGATGACATACCAAACTCTAATGAACCAACGGTAGAGGCTGTTGAACAGCCGTGTCGGGAGCCATGGAAACTCTTTGTTGGAATGTCCGTGGTCTGGAGAATCCTAGGACATTCCGAGCTATTAGTGATGGTATACATCACGATAATCCTCATTTATTGTTCTTGTTGGAAACAAAATGTAGTGTGAATGCTTGAAATATCAATAACAATAAGATGTCGTTGAATTATTCGGGTTGTTTCACTGTGGACTGTGTTGTTCGTAGTGGAGGTCTCTGCTTATTTTGGAAGGAGGAGGTTGATGTTATTATAAGATCTTATTAAAAGTTCCATATACATGCATCAATCAAATGGGATTCTAAAGTGTGGTGTTTTTCTGGTCTATATGGCAATCCACATGCAAGTCAAAGGATTCACACATGGGACTTAATTCGATGTTTGCATAATCAGGATGACTCTGTGTGGGTCGTTGGTGGGGATTTCAATGCGATGCTTTTACAGGAGGAAAAGGAAGGTGGGATTCCATCCAGGGATTCTCAACTCCAAATGTTTCGAAATGTGATGGATGATTGTGGATTACAAGATATGGATTTTATGGGTGAAATGTTTACGTGGACAAATAGACAAGCAATGAAGACACAAATTAATGAGAGACTGGATAGGTTCATCGCAAATGAAGCTTTTCTTCAGGCTTTTCCTAATGGTTTTGTTATGCATCTTGATTGGGCTTGCTCTGACCACCGCCCAATCTTACTCGACGTGAATCCAGACCTCGAAAGTCAAGGCAAGATGAGATGCTCAATCATTTTTCGGTTTGAGGAGGTATGGACCCAACATCCAGATTGCAAAAATATCATCTCAGAGTTGGGATGTTGGGTGAACCAAGCGATGGGCAGCCCACGTATTGAATTTTCCCTACAGAAGTGCAGAGCTCGGTTGCAACAATGGGGAAAAGGCACCTCTTTTTCCATTCGGCGCAATATTACGACGCATCAACATATTCTACAAGAATTATACCGTAAGCGGCCCCCGTGAGACTTAACAGAGATTCAGAAAGTAGAAGATCAATTAGACAAAGCATTAGAAGGTGAAGAGATCTACTAGAAACAGAGATCTCGTGAAAACTGGATAAAATGGGGAGATAGGAACACACGTTGGTTCCACAAACAAGCTGCACAGAGGAAGAAGTGATAGGACCTAAATAGTCCTATTTTATTGCCTCTAATCTAAGCTTTTTAGAATCATTTTATGCTTTACTTGAATTATTTACAGGTTAATTGAGCTTAGGTTGTGTCGAGAGCCGATCAAGCTAATTGGTGTTAATTCGGGCCAATTACAGAGTTTTGGAGCCATCTCGATGTCTTGCACGACGAGGAGATGAAGAGACTCAACTGTGTTGAAGCGGGTCTGAATTGTGACACCAAAAGCTGAATATTGAAGCCCCGAACCAAAAAGAAAGTGACACAAAGGCGAGAAATAAAGCAGGAAGTCGAGACATGAGGATGCCCTTGGCGTTTCAACACTGACGCGAGTTTTTTCCAAAGTGTATTGTTCGCAGCGTCAAGACACTACGCCTTAGCGTCTCGACGCTGCCGTATTTTCTATAGATATGTGGCCTCAGTTTTAGTTCGCCGTTAGGTTAGAATTTTGGTCCCTTTTACGATTTCTTTGCCTCTTTTACATTCCAGCACTCTTGTAGACCATTCTTGGTCATATTCTATGGATTCTTTTTTGTTATTTGTTGCGTTTACTTCATCTATGCGTAGCTACACTCGTTTAGATCGTTGGATTGGGTTTATATCTTGATTCTAAATAATATTGGCTGAGTTTTTTGGTTCTTACCTTCTGTTCTTGCTGTATTTACATTGAGTTTTTCATGTCATCCCATTTAAACCAATACATGAGGCTAGTCTATTAGGATTGACGCCCCTATGCGATTACCACTTGTGTATTCTATCAAATATATTTAGATAGCCACTAGGTTGAGGCAAGCCACTCTCAACGCAAGACAACCCTTGATAGGCCTAGGATGCATGTTAAAGGTTGTAGGAATTAGATTTAAATTGCATTTGAATTTAGTTCTTACGATTCCGGACCCACGATCCCAAAGCGACTAGTTTTAATAGGTGGTTGAAAAATTGCTTGTTAATAAATTAGTTAGATATAAGTAGTAAACGTTGCAGAGGTCTCAGATGGTTGCTACATTATGCATAATGAGTGGCGAGCGATATAGTTTAATTAATTAATCTTGTTAATTGCCGAATTCACAATTAGCGAGTTAATTAGCATAGGTTAGTGTAGGGGGTCCTCTGAGTAACCCAAAAGCCGACCGGACTAATGAAATTAGTTTAGAACAAATATTAGAGAAAACTAGGAAGCCAATGAATTAGAATCAAGCATAATAAATCCCAATCCAACGATCCCTTTTTATCTTATCTATCCTGTCTACTTTCCCTTCTGCATGCTTATTTCCCATGTTTTAAAATTCAGCATTTAATTATATTATTTTATTTTATTTTTGCTTGTCCTTCATCATAAAAAATCGCCCCTATTTTCACAAGCACGAAATTCTACACTTACTAGATCCCCCCTCCCTGTGTTCAACCCCGACCACTATTGCTACATAAATAGTAGTAATGTCGTGGATTGTAAATTTTGTTTGATGACCTAAGGAGAATTCGACACCCTTCGATGGTCCCGTCAAGTTGGCGTCGTTGCTGGGGAAGGGCGTTTTCTAGTGTTTATAGGATTTTGTGTTTTTTGTGTCTTCTGAGTTTTTGTGGGTTTTCCTTTTTCTTTTTATAGGGCTTAACGATGAAATCAGCATAACCCCAGCGTGCTAAGCTAAGATTATGGCCGACTGTATGATGCAAGGTCTATCAGCTTCAGAATTGAGTCACCTTCTTTCTCTTGGAGACCTTGACGTCACTAGGGAGATCATATACATCACCCAAGCATCAGAGGATGCGTTTCACGAGTATTGGGATCGCTTCAATGGTCTATGTGCATGTCCTCATTTTCCAATAACGGAGTTTTCCTTGATCGAGAGCTTCTATGACGGTTCGACATTGGAGAATAGAGGTTTAATCGATGCAGCGTGTGGTGGTGGTCTGTTTGACAAAACACCTTGTGAAGTAAGAGAGATAATTTCAAATATGGCAGAGAGACTTCGGTTCCTCGCAATAAGAGCCCGTGACAAGGCCTTGAGTCAGATTCAGGAGCAGGAGAACACTCAAATGGCCACCTCTCTCCATGAGCTAGAAATTCAGCTTCCAAGGCAACACGAAGGTAAATCAAAAGAAAATCACCATAAGGTCAATGAAGTTGAGCTTGAATTTTCTTTAGATTCTGAGCTTGATGCGTGTGATTCACCGTGAATGCTAATAGAGGCAGGAGTTGAGCATGTTGAAGTAGCTTCGACTATTATTATACAATTTTCTGTTCCTCCAAAGTTTTACAATGATTCACATGATTTAGGCTTAGTAATTCAAATCACTGATCATTATGTTGTTGAGAATAAAGTAGTTCTGATTAGCATGATGAGGTTGTCTAATGATTCATTTGAATTTTCTTATGTTGTGCACGTCGAGTGCAAGATTAATTTATCTACGTAGGAGCAAATAAAAAAGAAGAGAAATAAAAAGGATGTAATGAAAATCAAAGAGGTTGATTTTGGATGTGAAGCGAGAAGAATGTGGTCGCACAAACGCCCTTAAACATTTGTACCCTATAATTTTCCTGCTTTTTGTCTTTTAAATTCGTAGATAGGTTTATCTTTTTTATTAGATGCTTTTATGCTAGTTTTCTTGTTTCTGTCTTTTAGGATTGGCGGTACCAAAGCGAAGTTTCTACATTTATAAGAAAGCGTGATTCACCACCCATGAGCTCGATATTCAAGGAAGTTCTACTCTTTCCCTATGCATTGTCTTAATTGTTCATGATTTATTACATTGAGGGCAATGTAAATTTTAAGTTGGGGGTGGGGAATTTACTTTACATTCCTGTTGGGCCTTGAGCATCTGAGCATCAGGCCAGCGTTTGTGCTTAATGAATGTCTTGCATGCTTGTTGTGTATATGCTTGTTTAAGTGACGATGATTTCCTATGATTGACTCAAATGTTTTTGAAAATTTATTGCTTTCGATGAGTTGTGACCGGGAGTGTTCAAAAAATGAGTCTTTTTAAAACTTTTGTTGGATATGTCTTGCACATGTTGGGTGTCTATCTTGCTTTAAAGTAGGACTTGAATGCTTAGAAGCGAGTTACTTAGCTCATATTCCTGTTGTCACCCCGATAGGTGTAATGTTAAGCGAGAAAGTTTAAACTTTTTGCAAAATAGTGTGTGGAGTCTTGCCTAGGAGAGAAAAAGAGTATATGCCTGCAATAAAAAAAAAAAGAGTGGAAAAATAAGTCAGGGGTGGCGAGCCAAAAGAAAAGAAAGATCATATGCTCGCCATCTTTACTTTGAGAGAAAAGAAAAAGAGAGCATGCTTGCATTGGGCCTAAACGCTTAGGGGTAAAAAGAGCTACCTGCGGTGTGATCACTTAGGCTAACCAAGAGTAAAACTCGGGTTATGGGTCCCTGCTCTGTAGTGTGAAAGCTAGTGCCCTATCCAAAAGAAATGCAAAAAGAAAAAAAAAAGAGAGAGCAAAAGCAAAAAGAAAAAAGAAAAAAAAAGGAATTCCTTAATCAAGCACCTAACCAAGAGGAAGCAACCTAGTTTGTTCCATTTGGGCCTTTTAGCAAGACCTTAGTGCCAGTGTAGGAGGTTTGTAGGATGAGAGTTGAGTAAACTAATCCCGGGCTAGTAAAGTCTTCTTTAGGTGGGATGGAGCTCACTTGTGCAAGATAATCTTTGAAAAATTTTGATTTGTCTCCTCATTTGTCTCTCTTGCGAATGTCTCTTGATTGCTTTAGTTTTTGGAATGTTTGAGTCTTCAGGATTAAATCACTTTTCAATTATATGCACAACGTCTTTCTCTTTGGTTTGTGTGTGCCTTGCTCGAGGACTAGAAGATTTAGGTTGGGGGTATTTGATAGGACCTAAATAGTCCTATTTTACTGCCTCTAATCTAAGTTTGTTAGAATCATTTTATGCTTTACTTGTCTTATTTACAGGTTAATTGAGCATAGGCTGTGTCGAGAGTCGATCACGCTAATTGGTGTTAATTCGGGCTTATTACGGAGTTTTGGAGCCATCTCGATGTCTTGGACAACGAGGAGGTGAAGAGACCCAATTGTGTTGAAGCGGGCCTGAATTGTGACACCAAAAGCCGAAGATTGAAGCCTCAAATCGAGAAGAAAGCGAGACAAAGCTGAGAAATAATCCAGGAAGACGAGACATGAGGCTAGCGTCAAGACGACATCGAGACGCCCACGCGAGTTTTTTCCAGAGTGTATTGTTCGCAGCGTCTCGACGTTGCCGTATTTTCTATATATATGTGGCCTCGATTAGTCCGCCGTTAGATTAGAATTTGGGTCTCTTTTACGATTTCTTTGTCTCGTTTACATTCCAACACTCTAGTAGACCATTCTTGGTCATATTCTATGGATTCTTTTATGTTATTTGTTGTTTTTACTTCATCTATGAGTAGCTAAACTCGTTTAGATTGTTGGATTGGGTTTATGTATTGATTCTAAATAATATTGGCTGAGTTTTCTGGTTCTTACCTTATGTTCTTGTTGCATTTACATTGAGTTTTGCATGTCATCTCGTTTAAACCAATACATGAGGCTAGTCTATTAGGATTGACGCCCTATGCGATTACCACTTGTGTATTCTATCAGTTATTTTTAGATAGCCACTAGGTTGAGGTACGCCACTGTCTTCGCGAGACGACCCTTGATTGGCCTAGGGTGCATGTAAAGGTTGTAGGAATTAGATTTAAATTGCATTTGAATTTAGTTCTTACGATTCCAGATCCACGATCCCAAAGTGGCTAGTTTTAATAGGTGGTTGCAAAATTGCTTGATAATAAACTAGTTAGATATAAGTAGTAACCGTTGCAGAGGTCTTGGATGGTTGCTACATTATGCATAAGGGGTGGCAAGCGATAGAGTTTATATTAATTAATCTTGTTAATTGCCAAATTCACGATTAGCGAGTTAATTAGCACAGGTTAATGTAGGGGGGTCCTCCGAGTAACCCAGAAGCCGACCGTACTAATGAAATCAGTTTAGAATAAATATTAAAGAAAACTAGGATGCCAATGAATTAGAATCAAGCATAATAAATCTCAATCCAACGATCCCTTTTTATGTTATTGATCCCGTCTACTTTCTCTTCTGCATGCTTATTTCCCGTCTTTTAAAATTCAGCATTTAATTATTTTATTTTATTTTATTTTTGCTTGTTCTTCATCATAAAACATCCCCCATGTTTTCACAAGCACGAAATTCTACACTTACTAGATCCCCCTTCCTTGTGTTCGACCCCGACCACTATTGCTACAAAAATAGTAGTAGTGCCCTGGATTATAAATTTTATTTGACGACTTAAGGAGAATTTGACTCCCTCCGACGATCCCGTCAAGAAGATTAACAGCAAATGGAGCAGGCTTTTAAATCATATTTCCCCCAACTGTTTTTTTCGTCTAACCCTCAAATGGATCTCATTTATAATGCTTTACAGGATCTAAAAGTAAAGGTGACGCCAAGCATGAATGAAAGACTGTTAGCTCTGTTTACAAGGGGTGAGATTGAAAGGTCCATAAGTCAAATGCATCCATCCAAGGCACCTGGTCCCGAATAGAATATCTAATTTTATCACTCCGACAATCAGATGGAATTTGAATAGATTGAGGGATGTGGTGATACAGGAGGATGTGAGTATTATTGAGACCATTCCAATTAGTGCATCTAATTAGGATGATAAATGGATATAGCATTATTGCCCCAATGGGATGTATTCTGTTAGGTGCGGATACAAACTCGCCAGGAATCTTTCAGTTGGCCAGGTATCTGCAAGTAACGATGATCTGCGGAAATGGTGGGCTACATTATGGAAATCGAAAATCCCACCAAAAATCAAACTATTTATTTGGAAAGCTTACCATGAGTGTTTACCAACTAATTTTTTACTTTGGAAACGAGGCATAGAATTATCGCCTATGTGCATAATTTGCAGATCGAAAATGGAGACTATTGACATGCTTTATGTAAACCCGAGACTTTCCTTGGATCATTTCCTCTTGTCATCTATTGTGGTTTCATGGTTGGATTAAAATTGGTTGGAAGTTATTAATTTAAAAAGAAAAATAAATGGGAAAGGAAAGAAAACCAAAAAAAAAAAAAAAAAGAAAGGAGATGGGAAAAGACAGCAAGCGGTGGTTTAAAACCCACCACCGACAGCCTTCTTTACCAGCCCATTACCAGCCATTTTTCCATCATTTTCCATCCAAATTTCAGAGCACTTAAGGGAGAGAGTGAGGGAAGAAGAAGAAGAAGAATTTCGTGGTTTTGAGGTTGAAGAAGATAGCAAAAAGCTCATGCAAAGCCAGCCATACCAGAATCTGAGTTCAACCTGTCAACCTCTGGTTTTGTATTCGGTTTGAGCTACACAGAAGGAAATAAGAGGTGAGGTTTGCTTTTCTTGAAATTTAGTTCATTTTCTAACAAATTTCATGAAGGAAGCTTAAGCTAAATCGTATGAGAAGTTAATGGTTTTTGGAATGGAAAACAGAGCACAGGATTTTCTAGCAAAGCAGGAGGATCTCTGGTTTCCTCTGGTGTTTCGAGCATTCTGGGTTGTACAAGTTGAATCAGAAGCTCTATTTGGTATGGTTGGAAGGCTTATTCAATTTCCTACAACTTTCATGAAGAGTTTGTGATCCAAAAATGACTTGAAGTAGGTTTAACTTTAGGCGAAAGATAAAGGGTAGCAGAGAACCTCGAATCTGTGTTGTCTGTGTTCAGGGCGTTTCTGGACAAATTGGTTGAGAATCTAGTTTTCATTTCTTCAGGAACGTTGTAGAGTGTTCGAAAATGAAGAGTTTGATGTGTATTACATTAATTTTGGTTAAGTATTGAGGAAGTTATGAGTGTTGGAAGTTGTGGTGTAGAATCTGGAAAATCTGGAAAGTAGAATGTGAATGTGATTCTTAATCCAATTGTTTAGAAATTCATGAGCATGGAAAGAAAAAGCTATCTATGGTTCTAATGCTCGGTTTTGGTTGTTTGACAGGCCAAGAGGAAATAGGTCGAGTCTACAGACCAGGAAACTAGCTAAGACTGTGAGTGACAAAATGAATTTCGAAAATTGTTTCCAACGGTTGTTCATGTTTAGATGTTTTACATGCTTTCCTATGAATGATTCATGATTTCTATTAACGGTTTCAAGCATGAGTCTTGAGCTTAGATTTTCTAATGAGGTTTATATACGAGCACGTGGCTAATGACTTTATGAAAAGTAGTTGAAACGATATCTTTTAAAGTAAAGTATGTGTTAGCAAGTATTGTTTAATGATTTAAAGTTTTTCACGAGGCCGAGTAAGCTTGAGTTTTACGAAAGATAACGATAAGCAGGCATGTTTTAATGTTTTCATGTGATTTTCTGAGATTTCTATTGACTACATGATTGAGATATTGAGCCCGAGGCTATATGGTACCGTGTGCACACAGGTTATCTTCCGTTGTTGACGTTGAGTGTACTCCGTGACAATGATGCTGTCATGAGTGCTGGGCGGGCCCCACTACGACAAAGACGATGGGGTGCTGGGCGGGTCCCACTACATCGTAGGACTAGTAAACGTTTGTTGTACTGGGCGTGCCCTACACAACGTAGATCGGTCATGTTAGTTAAAACGTTTGATGTACTTGATATGCCTTGCTAGATTTTTAATGACGAACTTGCGAGATATTTTAGAAAGCCTTTATGATTACACGTTTATGTTAAACGCTTTGATTGAGCATATTTATACGTTTAAAGGTTTATCACGTGTTTTGACTTTCGGATTTAGAGTTTTAAAGTTAGTCACTCACTGGGCTTCGTAGCTCATTCTTTCAAAATGTTTTTCCACTTTTCAGGTAGAGATCGAGCTCCCGGTGCCTGATACACTGCCAACGTCTGCTGAAAGTTCCAGAACAAGCTCCAGTACGTGGGTGGAGTTGTATATTGAGTCTGTTCATATTGTAAATGTTTTGTAAGGATTGGATAATATAGTCCTAGAGGTCGTGGATGTATAAACCCTAGTTGTATATGTTTTTGGTTGTGATATCTATATCAGGTTATTATTCGAACCAAGTTATGTCAGGGCGGCACCTCGTGTTTGTTAAAAGTGTTTTCAGGGATTCCGCTGTGTTGTGTTTCATGTAGAATGTTTCATATCTGGGATTAGTATTTTATCAGGTTCAACGTTCTAGGAGGGTCAACGGGTATCGTTAGAGGAGGGCGATGTTCGTTCGCTTCACGCCATCTTCCGGACTAAGCTAGCAGGTGGTCCGGGAGGGGGTGTGACAACTTGGAATCAGAGCAGTTAGCTCCATGGGAAAGTTACATGGTAGTTAGTGCTAAGAAAAATCCAGGAAGTAAATAGTTAGACGTTGGGTCAGTTCAGATAGAACTAGCGGAGAATGGTCCGAGTGTTGTTGAGAATGAGTCCAGTCAGGACTAGAATGTGCATAGAAGTTTAGTATCATGCATCTGAGTTAAGTATCTATAGCATGTCTGATGTGTTGATATGTTATAGGAGTCATGCCACCACGTACCAGCAGTCGACGCAGGCAGAATCAGGACGGGACGCAGGATCCTACCCAGTGTCAGTCTGAAACGGGATCCAGTATCCCGAGAGGTCAGAATGAGGCAGGGAGTGAGCGATTTGCCAGATCTGCACAGGAGATCGGTAGGCCAGAGAGAGCAGAGCCTAGTGATCTGGAAAAGATGTATGGGATTGAACGGTTGAAGAAGTTAGGAGCCACAGTGTTTGAGGGTTCCACGGATACAGCTGACGCCGAGGTCTGGTTAAATATGCTGGAGAAATGCTTCGACGTGATGAGTTGTCCAGAGGAGCGAAAAGTCAGATTAGCCACATTTCTTTTGCAGAAGGAGGCGGAGGGGTAATGGAAATCCATTTTAGCCAGGCGCAGTGATGCACGTACGTTGGACTGGCAAACATTCAGAGGCATATTCGAGGAAAAGTACTATCCCACCACATATTGTGAGGCAAAGAGAGATGAGTTTCTGGAGCTGAAACAAGGGTTACTTTCAGTGGCCGAGTACGAGAGAAAGTATACCGAGCTTTCACGGTATGTCGATGTGATTGTGGCATCTGAGAGTGACAGGTGTCGTAGGTTTGAGAGAGGGCTGCGTTTCGAGATACGTACCCCAGTTACTGTTATTGCCAAGTGGACGGATTTTTCCCAGCTAGTAGAGACTGCCTTACGTGTGGAGCAGAGTATTATAGAGGAAAAGTCGGCTGCGGAGTCTAGTCGTGGAGCTCCAACAGCTAGTGGTTTCCGAGGTCGTGAGCAACGGAGGTTCACACTTGGAGTGAATGTTTCAGGCCGTCAAGACTTCAAGCGTCGATCTGGTGGCCAATCATCGAAGCAGATGAGTTCGGGTAGTGCCTATCAGAGGCAGAGTCAGAGAGCCCCCAGTTAGTCTGCGAGTTCAGTAGCAAGACCGCGGACGGGTCAGGAGTCCGTTGCTAGTGAATTCAGGAGAACCCCATGTGTAAGTTGTGGCAAGAATCATCGGGGTCAGTGTCTTGTTGGCGCCGGTGTGTGTTACCAGTATGGACAACCAGGGCATTTTAAGAGGGATTGTCCACAGCTGAGAGCAGCAGTTCTGAGGGACCAAGGAGTTGAGTCCCATACAGTTGAGCAGCCAAGAATCTCAGCAGCCGCAGGAGAGGGAACCAGTGGTGCAAGGCAAAAGGGAGTTGTGGGGAGACCCAGACAGCAGGGAAAAGTCTACGCCATGACTCAACAGGAAGCAGAGGATGCACCAGACGTGATTACTGGTACGATTTTGATTTGTAATGTACCTGCACGTGTTTTATTAGATCCAGGCGCTACACATTCCTTTGTTTCTAGTATGTTCTTAACTAAGCTGAATATGATGCTAGAGCCTTTATCTGAGGAGTTAGTCATATGCACTCCACTTGGTGATGTTTTATTAGTCAATGAAGTGTTGTGTGATTGTGAGGTTGTAGTAGAAGGTCTCTGTATGTTAATGGATCTTCTTCCCCAAGAGTTGCAGGCGTTGGATGTGATTTTTGGAATGGATTTCCTATTCACTCACTATGCTACTATGGATTGCCATAGGAAAGAAGTGACTTTTAGGAAACCAGGTTTGACTGAAGTAGTTTTCAGAGGTAAGAGGAAGATTATTCCTACGAGTTTGATTTCAGCTCTGAAAGCTGAGAAGTTGTTGAGGAAGGGTTGCACAACGTTTCTTGCACACATAGTAGAGGTGCAAGAAGAAAAGCTGAAACCATAAGATGTTCCTGTGGTGAACGAATTTCTTGATGTTTTTCCAGCTGATTTATCGGGTTTGCCACCTGATAGAGAGGTGGAGTTCACTATTGAATTGATACCAGGAACAACACCTATTTCACAAGCACATTACAGAATGGCTCCGAGCGAGCTTAAGGAGCTGAAGGTGCAGTTGCAAGAACTAGTTGACAAGGGATACATCAGGCCTAGTGTATCACCTTGGGGAGCTCCAGTGTTATTCGTGAAGAAGAAAGATGGTACCCTGAGATTATGCATTGATTACAGGCAGTTAAACAAAGTCACGATACGTAAGAAGTATCCTCTACCACGTATCGATGACTTGTTTGACCAGTTAAGGGGAGCAGCAGTGTTCTCTAAGATTGATTTGAGGTGAGGATATCACCAGTTAAAGGTTAGGGAATCAGATATTCCCAAGACAGCATTCAGGACGAGGTATGGGCACTATGAGTTTTTAGTGATGTCATTCGGTTTAACGAATGCTCCAACAGTTTTCATGGACCTCATGAGCAGGATCTTCCATCAGTATTTAGATCAGTTTGTGATAGTGTTCATTGATGACATACTAGTTTACTCAATTGACAGGAAAGCCCATGAGGAGCATCTAAGGATTGTTCTACAGACACTACGTGATAAACAGTTGTACGCTAAGTTTAGCAAATGTGAGTTCTGGTTGAATCAAGTGGTGTTCTTAGGGCATGTAGTTTCAGCGGACGGAGTTAGTGTTGATCCGTAGAAAGTGGAAGCTGTTGTCAACTGGGAGAGACCAGCTAGTGCAACAGAGGTACGTAGTTTCCTCGGCTTGGCCGGATACTACAGACGTTTTGTTGGGGATTTCTCACAATTAGCATTACCCTTGACAGCTTTGACAAGGAAGAATGCTAAGTTTGAGTGGTCGGATAAATGCGAACAAAGTTTCCAGGAGTTGAAAAAGAGATTGATGACAACACCTATTCTGACACTTCCTGTAACAGGGAAGGAGTATGTGATCTATTGTGATGCTTCGAGGCAAGGATTAGGTTGTGTGCTTGTGCAGGAAGGAAAGGTGATAGCTTATGCTTCAAGGCAGTTGAAGAAGCATGAGTGTAATTACCTTACCCATGATCTTGAGCTAGTGATGTGGACTTTTCCTTACCGCAAGCGCACGAGTCAAGTAATAATAAAGTGTTCGTATAAACGAGTGTCGTCATCTGGATTGGATTTTTAAGCAAATCAAGTATTGTGAATTATCTTGCTCAATTTTATTTAGGGATCAAAAAGTAGTGAGTGAATGATACGAAAACTAAATCAAAGCAAGTAAAAAGGTGTGGAAATTCAATTGGGAAAACACTTAGGGAATTGATTTCGCCGATTTAGTCTAGGATTGATTTTAAGGAGTAAGTTATTATGCACAATGAAATTATGAGCCAAAGACCCTTTAATCACAACTACCTCTCCCGAGTATAATTGATTCTCATGCAAATTAACCAACTTGATATCCCTATCTAAGTTTATTAATATGCAAGGCAATGAGATCTTTTGACCAATTCTAAAGCTAATCTAAAACCGTCACGAATTAGAAAATAAACTTTAGTCATGCAATCTTGAGTATGTCTATATCAAATCCCCTCTCCCGAGCTAGATTCAAAACATAAATCATCCAACTAATGACCAATCAATTGAAAGCATTAAATCAAGATTACAAACATAATAAACATTGCACAACTTAAACCATAAATCAATCCATAAACTCAATCAACTACATCAATCCCTAAGCTACAAGTTTAGCTACTCATGATTTGTATTACAAGCTCAACTAAACATAATAAAGCCATAAGTCTAACTAGAGAAAAGGAAAGGGAAGAGAAAACTCAATGTAGGCCGAGACCGAACGTCCCCGTCACGATCCCCACGAACGATGGGTTGATTTCCGCTTTTCTCCCTCTTGTTCAGCCTTAATCCTCTGTTTTCTCCTCTGTTTTACGGCTCCAAAAGTATCCCCCCAAAAGAGTCCCCCAAAAACCTAGCCGAAAAGAATGATTTATACTGATTTTTCGTCGTAGCATCGAGACGCTATCCAGACAGCGTCTCGACGCTGCCTCTAAAACACGCGCGTCTGGAATGGAAATAACGGTAGCGTCGAGACGTTATTGTCACAGCGTCTCGACGCTGTGACGCTGCCGCCTCTTCTAATTAAGGAAAACCAGCGTCGAGACCCTCCAAGAGTGGCGTCTCGACGCTGATGGGCAGAATGCCCTCTTTTGGCTCCTTGTTGCTTGAACTTTCCGGTTCTTTGGCATATTTTCACGTCCCGAACACCCGATTAACTCCAATTCCACGTTTTAGCTCTAATCATCGCTTTCCTACAAAATAAACAATAAAGCACAATAAAATGGCCCAAAAATCATAAAAGACTAGCTAAATTAAATAAGTAAAAGTAGCTAGCTATGCTCGCTATCAGCTAGCAGCAGTTGTTCTAGCACTGAAGATCTGGAGACATTATTTATTCGGTGAGAAGTGTCACATTTTCACAGATCATAAGAGTTTGAAGTACATCTTTGATCAAAAGAGCTGAATCTGAGGCAGAGGCGATGGCTAGAACTGATCAAAGACTATGACTGTACCATAGAATATCATCCAGGTAAGGCTAACGTGGTAGCAGATGCGTTAAGTAGGAAGTCGAGACTTCCGAAGAGTGCCTTGTGTGGTATTCGAGCAAGCTTGCTATGTGAGTTAAGAGGTTTCAAGGCGGTTATGACTGTAGAAAGCTCAGGGAGTCTTTTAGCTCAATTTCAGGTTAGGTCTTCTCTAGTAGCAGAGATTGTGAGAAGGCAGCGAGATGATAGTAACTTACAGAAGATGCTTGCAAAGTCCGAGCAAGGCCCAGAGACAGAATTTGAGTTGAGAGCAGACGGAGCCATAGTTAAGCAAGGAAGACTTTGCGTTCCGAGTATTAGTGAGCTTAAGAGTGCTATACTAGAGGAAGCTCACAGTTCAGCTTACGCTATGCATCCAGGAAGCACCAAGATGTATAGAACTCTGAAGAAAACTTATTGGTGGCCTGGTATGAAGCGGGAGATAGCCGAATATGTTGATAGATGTTTGATCTGCCAACAGGTTAAACCAGTGAGACAGAGGCTAGGAGGACTCCTTAATCCACTGCCAGTGCCAGAGTGGAAGTGGGAGCATATTACCATGGATTTTCTGTTTGGATTACCTCGTACTTCTAGTGGACATGATGGTATATGGGTAATAGTGGACAGACTCACCAAGATAGCACGGTTTATATCGATTAAAGTGACGTCTACACTAGATCAGCTAGCTAAGTTATACGTCGACAAGATTGTGAGTCAACATGGAGTTCCAGTGTCCATAGTTTCAGATAGGGATCCGAGGTTTACTTCTAAGTTTTGGCCTAGTGTGCAGAAAGCTATGGGAACAAAGTTGAAGTTCAGTACAGCGTTCCATCCCCAGAAAGATGGTCAGTCAGAGAGGACCATCCAGACCTTAGAGGACATGTTGAGAGCATGTGTCCTTCAGTTTAAGGGAAGTTGGGATACCCACTTATCACTTATGGAGTTCGCTTATAATAATAGCTACCAGTCTAGTATCGGCATGGCACCATTCAAGGCTTTGTATGGCAGACCATGCAGGACTTCTGTGTGCTGGAATTAAGTGGGAGAGCGAAAGCTAGTTGGTCCTGAGTTGGTACAAGTTACGTCAGACAATATTAAGCTGATTAGGGAGAATCTGAAAATAGCTCAGGATCGACAAAAGAGCTATGCAGATAAGCGACGAAGAGACTTAGAGTTCCAGGTTGGAGATCAAATTTTCTTAAAGTTATCTCCGTAGAGAGGTGTTCTTCGCTTTGGGAGGAAAGGTAAGCTGAGTCCTAGATATATTGGTCCTTACCAGATAATAGAACGAGTTGGACCAGCAGCCTATAGACTTGAGTTGCCAGCGGAACTCGCTCGAATACATGATGTTTTTCATGTGTCCATGATGAGGAAATATATTCCAGATCCATCCCATGTGTTGCAAGAGCAACCGATTGAGCTGAAAGAAGACTTGAGTTATAAAGAGGAAGCGGTTCAGATCCTCGACAGAAAGGAACAAGTTTTGAGGAACAAAACAATCCCACTTGTGAAAGTTCTTTGGAGACATCATGGGGTAGAGGAGGCAACCTGGGAGTCAGAAGATCGGATGAGGAGGAGTTACCCGACACTCTTCACCTAAGGACTTCTAAATTTCGAGGACGAAATTTCAAAAGGGGGAGGTAAGTTGTAAACCCGAGACTTTCCTTGGATCATTTCCTCTTGTCATCTATTGTGGTTTCATGGTTGGATTAAAATTGGTTGGAAGTTATTAATTTAAAAAGAAAAAGAAATGGGAAAGGAAAGAAAACCAAAAAAAAAAAAAGAAAGGAGATGGGAAAAGACAGCATGCGGTGGTTTAAAACCCACCACCGACAACCTTCCTTACCAGCCCATTACCAGCAATTTTTCCATCATTTTCCATCCAAATTTCAGAGCACTTGAGGGAGAGAGTGAGGGAAGAAGAAGAAGAAGAATTTCGTGGTTTTGAGGTTGAAGAAGATAGCAAAAAGCTCATGCAAAGCCAGCCATAGCAGAATCTGAGTTCAACCTGTCAACCTCTGGTTTTTGATTCAGTTTGAGCTACACAGAAGGAAATAAGAGGTGAGGTTTGCTTTTCTTGAAATTTAGTTCATTTTCTAACAAATTTCATGAAGGCAGCTTGAGCTAAATCGTATGAGAAGTTAATGGTTTTTGGAATGGAAAACAAAGCACAGGATTTTCGAGCAAAGCAGGAGGATCTTTGGTTTCCTCTGGTGTTTCGAGCATTCTGGGTTGTACAAGTTGAATCAGAAGCTCTATTTGGTATGGTTGGAAAGCTTATTCAATTTCCTAAAACTTTCATGAAGAATTTGTGATTCAAAAATGACTTGAAGTAGGTTTAATTTCAGGCGAAAGATAAAGGGTAGCAGAGAACCTCGAATCTGTGTTGTCTATGTTCGGGGCGTTTCTGGACAAATTGGTTGAGAATCTCGTTTTCATTTCTTCCGGAACGTTGTAGAGTGTTCGAAAATGAAGAGTTTGATGTGTATTAGATTAATTTTGGTTAAGTATTGAGGAAGTTATGAGTGTTGGAAGTTGTGGTGTAGAATCTGGAAAATCTGGAAAGTAGAATGTGAATGTGATTCTTAATCCAATTGTTTAGAAATTCATGAGCATGGAAAGACTAAGCTATCTATGGTTCTAATGCTCGGTTTTGGTTGTTTGACAGGCCAAGAGGAAATAGGTCGAGTCTACAGACCAGGAAACTAGCTAAGACTGTGAGTGACAAAATGAATTTCGAAAATTGTTTCCAACGGTTGTTCATGTTTAGATGTTTTACATGCTTTCCTATGAATGGTTCATGATTTCTATTAACGGATTCAAGCATGAGTCTTGAGCTTAGATTTTCTAATGAGGTTTATATACGAGCACGTGGCTAATGACTTTATGAAAAGTAGTTGAAACGATATCTTATTAAAGTAAAGTATGTGTCAGCAAGTATTGTTTAATGATTTAAAGTTTTTCACGAGCAAGCCGAGTAAGCTTGAGTTTTACGAAAGATAACGATAAGTAGGCATGTTTTAATGTTTTCATGTGATTTTCTGAGATTTCTATTGACAACATGACTGAGATATTGAGCTCAAGGCTATATGGTACCGTGTGCACACAAGTTATATTCCGTTATTGACGTTGAGTGTACTCCGTGACATCGATGCTGTCGTGAGTGCTGGGCGGGCCCCACTACGACAAAGACGATGGGAGTGCTGGGTGGGCCCCACTACATCGTAGGACTAGTAAGCGTTGGTTGTACTGGGCGTGCCCTACACAACGTAGATCGGTCATGTTAGTTAAAACGTTTGATATACTTGATATGCCTTGCTAGATTTTTAATGACGAACTTGCGAGATATTTTAGAAAGCCTTTATCATTACACGTTTATGTTAAACGCTTTGATTGAGCATATTTATACGTTTAAAGGTTTATCACGTGTTTTGACTTTCGGATTTAGAGTTTTAAAGTTAGTCACTCACTTGGCTTCGTAGCTCATTCTTTCAAAATGTTTTTCCACTTTTCAGGTAGAGATCGAGCTCCCGGTGCCTGATACACTGCCAACATCTGCTAAAAGTTCCAGAACAAGCTCCAATACGTGGGTGGAGTTGTATATTGAGTCTGTTCATATTGTAAATGTTTTGTAAGGATTGGATAATATAGTCCTAGAGGTCGTGGTTGTATAAACCCTAGTTGTATATGTTTTTGGTTGTGATATCTATATCAGGTTATTATTCGAACCAAGTTATGTCAGGGCGGCACCTCGTGTTTGTTAAAAGTGTTTTCAGGGATTCCGCTGTGTTGTGTTTCATGTAGAATGTTTCATATCTGGGATTAGTATGTTTATCAGGTTCAATGTTCTAGGAGGGTCAACAGGTATCATTAGAGGAGGACGATGTTCGTTGGCTTCACGCCATCTTCCGGACTAAACTAGCAGGTTGTCCGGGAGGGGGTGTGACACTTTATGTGGATGTAAACGATCCAAACTGATATGTGATACTGCATTCCAAAGGGTGGATAACGGGATCCAATTAGCAAACAATTTTGCTGAACGAATTGTATGGTAAGCAAGCCATCTTAACGGTGAGGAGTTTGAAAGAGCATGCATTACGTTATGGACTAATTGGAATGACAAAAATAGTTTAACAAAAACATGGATCTTATGGACTGGACAAAACGCTACGAATGGATCCACAAATATTGGGAAGAAACAAGAAACAAAGTGCAGACTAATACTCATCCTATGGTGCGTCGGGAAGGGAACCACGTGGAGCAGATGGATAGAGTCAAGATAGTCACGGATGCAGCGGTCAATCCACACGTTGCAGGATCTGGTTACGAGGCAGTCATCATTGGAATGGATGGCAACATATGCAGAGCTATGGAACTTATTGACTCGACGTCACACACGCCGCTGGCTGCTAAGGTAAACACTCTCATTCATTGTATTCGTCTTCTGCAACGTATGCACATTACTACTGCATGTGTCTATTCATACTCCATCAATGCTATTAAGATTATCAGATGAGAACAACAAATTACGTCTGATGTGTATCATTGGATTGAACAAATCTAAGTGATGGCCAACTCTTTTGATGAATTATCTTTCATTCATGTTTCTAGGCAATGTAATAGGAGAGCAAATTATCTAGCTAGGGATGCTCTAGCTCCTCGGCGCTCTATGCTTTGGATAGAAAATTTTCCATAATGTGGCTTATGTCTATGAGTAACTCTGCTCATTGCAAATGTACTAACCCATGTAATTGTTTGAAGTAATGAAGTGATACAAGTTTATCTACAAAAAAAGCAAAGAATTACTAAATTAAATATCTCATATTTAATTTAAGCCTACAATTAAATCGTATTTAATTGTATTTCTCTCGATTAATGAAGTTTAATCTTAAATTAAAGTTTATATTATAATATATCACATATATTATATTGATTGTATCTCATACAATTAACTTGATTTCCCATAATGGATTTTGAACTATTCAAATTCCTTTCAAGACTAATTGCTCCTAATCACTCTTTCAGAAATAGCAGGGGGACCTAATGGACCTACAGATCAGAAGCTCCAATGATATGAGGTTAACTGACTAAACTCATTAATCGAGTTAACCAATATTCATTAACAATGGGTCATTCCACTAAAAACTGTTTTGTGTAGAACAGTTTTGTGTCCGTGGATATATAGACCTATACCGATAAGTCAATCCTTAACGAGTCTTCGTAACCACAACTGGGTCAAATTACCGTTTTACCCCTATGTTACATATGTTTCCTTAAGTACGAGCGCTCCTCTAATGAACAACATGTTTATGGTCCAACCATTAAACAGAAAGTCCTTCTCGGGCCAGTGAGAGCATGGGATCCCTTTCTTCAAGTCCCGAAGTCATCAATTAAGGAAACACTCATCTACTTCTCCTATAAGTGAGAAGGGGTCAATTCCTTCTTGTGTTGTCATGTCCCCAACCTCTCACTCGGTCTTGTCCCCAAAAAGGAAGGCATATTGAGTCGGCGTATAGGCCACTATATCCCATGCTAATAAAAAGGACAATCCCTCGTGAGAAGGAGTTCATGACACACTCAGGATTAAGACTAAGTTACCTAGGTCATCATATTGAAACAGTAACCTTACTTGTTAACGGTGTTACAACTAGTGGTTGACTATTTCGTGGTCCAGTCTTATGCAAACTCATTGCATAGGATACCCCTGATGAGTGTTGGGCTGGATGATGGATTTGAGAAAAGATGATAAATGATGATTAAGATAAATTCAGTCAACCTAGTGAAAGTATACACTATCGCATGCAGTAATAAAAACCTTAGAAGTATTCGAAGGGTATCGATCCCATGAGGACTAAATTGGAAACACAGATTTGAAGAAGAAACTGCTCAAAGATTGCTTGTATAAATTAACAAAACAAATAGTTGATGATGATTTTTGAAAAGTAGATAAAATAAACAAGTAAGAAAAACAATAATAAATAAACGAGGTGTCCAATATAGTTTCAACCCTAAGGTAAAATAACTCTAATCCTTGCTTATTAAACCTAAGTCTATTCATGCATTGGGTCAGATTTAACTTCTATTTGGCCTTGCTCCCAAGAACCATAAGAAGGCTAAGCGAGTACCGTTATGCACATGTCTGTGACTCGATTCCGACATAGATAAATCAAGCATGCAATCTATAACCCTATAGTTGTTATAGGGTGCCTTAGGCAGCCTCGTCCTATAACATCGAATACACTCTTTCAAGCCATTTCTCCTATATCACCTTTATGAGAACCAATATCATTTGTCTCTTTCGAGTTTCAAACTCACATAACATGCAAAGTCTAAGTGATCAATTTAAACTCAACAAGATTCAGAATGATATTCAATAAAGAATGACATGGAATGAATAGAACTTAAGTAAATAAACACTTTTAAGCTATTTTAACCATAAGGAAATTCACTATATTGAACACCTCAACGGGATTTAGCTACACATGATGGGATAAGATGAAAATAAACAACTTTTTATTGAAATAAATGAATAAAGAATATAAGGAAATGAAAAGTAGCAAATGTTGGAAATAAGGTGCTGTACTTAAGACTAGGGTGTTTTTTTTTATCCAATCCTTCTAGAGTTCGCTCGACACTCTACTCTCCTTTACAAATGAGAATAGGGTGAAAATCTCTACAAACACTTAGGTTTGATGTCTAACTAAAGGTTAGAATTCAGTCATCTAAGAAGGACCACATGCATCCTTACTCATGGGCGTCTACTAGGGTTCTGTCACCACTCTCTTCTTCCTAGTGAGTTCTGCTTGGATTTCTCTATGAATCACAGATTTATATAGTGTGGGGAGTAGTTGAGGAGCCACGAAATAGGTGCTGGTAGGTAGCCCAGTCGATTTCGGGGTCAAAAATGTCGGTTAGGTGAGCAAAACTCTCGTTAAAAACGAACTGCGACGGACTCGAAACTGCCTCTGTCTGCCCAGAAATGCGGTCGCATTCCAATTTTGCCTTCCCAGAAATGCGGTCGCATTTCTGGGAATTTCCAGTTCTCCTATGTTTTTCTGCACAACACCAAATTAAGTCAAATTCATGTAAAAATAGATATTTTTAAGCACTTTTAAGCATAATTTGACATAAGTGACTCTCAACTCCCTAATTCATCAACTTTAACACTTTTAGAGCTCGAGAATAGTAAATTTGATCTAAAACTAAAAAACATCAACTGTCTATACACAGAAAACAGCAAAATATGCACAAAAACAGCAGATAAAAGGGGATAAGAAAACTCCCCTATTCCTCATCCAAGGAACTCTCTCTTTCATCTTCATCTTCATCAGATTCTTTCTCTTCTTGAGGCAGAAGCGATCGAGGGAAGTCAGGAAATACAAGGGCGATGCTGGGGGCGATAGAGAGGTAAAACTTTCTAATAGCTTCATCTCTCTCCTTGGCATAGACCCTGTAAGCCTTCAACTTGTCTTCAATTTTGTCTAGCTGTCGAAAGGCGAATGCAAGGGCCTCAGATGATGGTGTGGGCCCTAAAATAGGAGTGTGCTGAGGAGGTGAAGCAAGTGTCAGCCCCGGTGGTGGAGTGGCTTGAGAAGTGGAAGCCTTGTCTTTTCTTTGGGCGTTGTTCTGTTGAAGCTTCCCAATCAGAGGTAGATCAATGGTTGGCTTGGAGAAGTGACGTTCCTCATCCTTTCCAGGAACTATCTTCACCCTCTGACACAATTGGGTAATTAGTGACCCAAAAAAAAAAAAAGCTTCCCTGCTTTCTTCCTTCCACATGAAAGGATCTCTTCTCTGATGATGCTCCCAATGTTTATCTCCAACCCCTTCATGATGTTGTAGAGGAGCATAACTCTCTCTATTGAAATGGTGCCATCGTGGGTTGTTGGCATCAACCTGTTCTTGATAAAGTGAAGCCACACTGCCGATTCTAGCTTGAGATCGCTTGGCACTAATGTCTTCACTTTTGTCTGGGACTCCTTCGATTGAACTCCCTTGTTTGCCATTAATTTCAGTGCTTCTTTCATCTGCATGGCCGAGGGGTTCTTGATGGCATCATTCCATCTTGGATGTAAGGGTGCTTTGATCCTGTAGACCCTGTTGATGTCGACAGAAGAAAAACTGACCATCTTACCTCTCACCACTGCCATGCTCATGCTCTCCTCCCTCAGACCAGCATAAAATTCTCGAACTAAAGGCACCACGACCTCCTGAGGGTGAGCACAGAACTGCTGCCACTTGTACTGGGTAATTACTTTTGTCACAAAGTTTGATAAGGTCCCTGCTTTGTTGGAGAATCCCTTCTCGTTCAGGAAGTCTTTTTTTCTCATAATTTCCATCTTCTCCTAGAAATTAACATCCTTTAAGACTTCAGGAAACAAATTCTTTGGAGCTTTAGGTGATTTGACTTTCGGTTTGACAGGTGTGGAGGTAGGAGGAGCTGTAGGAGAGGCATCCATGGACCTTGTCCTCGGCCAGTTGGCAAAAATAGGGTCATTTTTGTTCTTGGTCCTCCTCTCGGCTCTCAGTTCTCTTATTCTTTTCTTCCTCAAAACTGCAGAGATAGAAATTTGGTCATCATCCAATTCCTTTATCTCTGAATCTGATTCTGTCTCTGAATCACTGGAGGTCTCGACCTCCTCTTTTTCAATTTCCTCTTCCTTTTTCTTCTCTCCTGAAGAGGTGTTATCAGCAGCTGGTGGAGGTCCTCTAACATCATATTCAAACAGAGGATCCAAGGCCTCATCAGCTTGCTCTCCTTCGGTGGCCTTTTATTGGCCTTCTTCAAAATGCGGCCCGAATGCGGTCACATTTTGGCCTGTGATTTCTTCATCCTTTTCTTTTTCTGATTTTTCTTCACTTGGCCCTTCAAAGGCCTCTTCATCCACTTCTTGCAGCTGTTCCACCTCACTTTGAGCCTTGTGCAGTGGCTCAAAAGCTGCAAGAAAGTCCTCAGCTTCTTTTCTTCTTGCTTCTTTTTCTTTCAAAGTTTCTCTTCTTTCTTTTTCTTGCTCAAGATGGTGGAGTTCAGCAGCCACTCTCCCGAGTTCTTCTTCTTGTTTTCTCTCATTTTCAGCTTGAATGGCCCTCTTGGCCTCTTGTCTTTCTTCTTCCTTCTTTTTTTCAACTTCCCTTTTCTCTTCCAAGTCTCTCTTTCTTGCAAACGCATCATCTTCCCTCATACTCTGATTTGCTGAAAAACACTAAAGTCATCTATTTATAGGTTTCTCAAATTAGGTCACGTGATAGTCATTAAATGACGTCACTGCCCTTGTGAATTTGGGAAATGCAGTCGCATTTCCGAATACACTGGGGAGAAATGCGATCACATTTTCCCCATTTTTCTGCCTTCTTTATTTTTTTTTAACTTCTTTCATTTTGCTTTGGTTTTTCTTTCTTCTTTTATTTGTTGAAACAATCATAAACTTGTTAGAAAGTTCACATACTAAAAACATGATTACTCATTTCTTTTTCTTTAGATAGATACAAAATAACTTGGACTTTTCAAACTCCCAGGTAAATCCCCAGGAAAAGGTGTTCCCTACGGTCAACTTAAGTGCCTTTTCCTAGACAGGATTTTCCTAGATAGAGTTTTACTCTTGTCCTTATATTTTGTTATCCCATCTATTTTATTTTTTCCATTTATTATTTTATTTATGAAAAATCCACATAATATACAAAAGTAAATTTTCAGAGATAGAAGTCATACCAGATAAATCACAACTACAGGGGCTTCTTCGGCCCCAAAATTCTTCCCCCTATAGGGTTTAATTCTTTGTCCATTCACCTTGAAATGCATGCCTTGATTATCCATTTGCTCTAAGATTCCATAGTCAAAGATTCTCACGATCTCAAATGGTCCCGACCATCTTGATTTTAGTTTTCCCATAAATAACTTAAGTCTGGAATTAAAGAGTACCACTTTATGGCCCTTGTAGAACTCATTATGATGAATTCTTCTATCATGCCATTGTTTGACCTTCTCCTTGTACAGCTTTGTATTCTCATAGGAGAAGTGTCGGAGTTCTTCTAGTTCATTCAGTTGTATCCTTCTCTTGATTCTGGCTTTGTCCATGTTGAAATTGAACTTCTTTAATGTCCAGTAAGCTTTGTTTTCTAACTCGAGAGATAAGTGACAGGCCTTTCCAAATATGAGTCGATACGGAGACATACCTAAGGGCACTTTGTATGCAGTTCTGTGAGCCCATAATGCCTCGTCAAGCCGTAATGACCAATCCTTTCGGGAAGGGTCCATTTTCTTTTCCAAAATTGCTTTGATCTCCTTGTTAGAGAGCTCTACTTGACCATTTGTTTGAGGATGATAAGCACTAGCTACTCTATGTCTGATATTGTATTTGGAAAATAAGCTGGCTATCATCTTGTTTAGAAAGTGAGATCCTTCATCGCTTATGATGAAACGAGGGGTTCCATATCTTGTGAAAATATTCTTCAGGAAAAATTTCATCACCACCTTTGCATCATTTGTTGTTGTAGTTATGGCCTCGATCCATTTCGATACGTAGTCAACTGCAAGCAAAATGTAAATGTTTCCAAAGGACGACGGGAATGGACCCATAAAGTCTATCCCCAATACGTCGAAGATTTCCACTTCGAGTATGAAATTTAGAGGCATTTCGGTTTTGGCTGTCAGATTCCCTGTCCTTTGACATTGATCGCGGTTCTTTGTGAAGAGGTGTGCATCTTTGAAGAGACTTGGCCAAAAGTATCTGGATTGGAGGACTTTGGCTGCGGTCTTTAGTCCGGCAAAGTGTCCTCCATATGGAGCTGCATGACAGGCTTCCAATATGAGTGCTATCTCTTCTTCTGTTATGCACCGTCTTAGTCTTTGATCTGGCCCTAGCTTGTACAAGTAGGGCTCATCCCAGTAGTAGTTCTTGACGTCTTTCATAAACTTCTTAAGTTGTTGAGCGGTTGCTTCCGGTGGTTTTAGTCCACTAACTGAATAATTTATATAATCTTCGAACCATGGAAGTTCAACTGTCCTTATTTCAAGAATTTGCTCATTTGCAAACGATTCTTGAATATCCAGCCTTTTCTCCACTTGTGCTTCCTCTCCAAGTCTTGATAGGTGGTATGCTACCTGATTCTTGGTTCCCTTTCTGTCCTGAATTTCAATGTCAAACTCCTGCAAAAGTAAAATCCAACGTATTAATTGGGGCTTGGCATCCTTTTTAGAAAGCAAATGATTGAGAGTTGAATGGTTAGCATGAACTATGACTTTAGTTCCCACTAGGTAGGATCTAAATTTGTCAAAACCAAATACTACAACAAGTAATTCCTTCTCTGTGACAGTATAGTTCAACTGAGCGTCGTTGAGCGTTTTGCTTGCAAAGTAAATAGGTTGCACTATTTTTACTCTTTTGTGACATAGGACTGGTCCAACTGCAAAATAGCTAGCATCGCACATCAACTCGAATGGTTGGGTCCAATCAGGTTCAATCATGATCGACGATGTGCTGAGTGCATTCTTTAAAGTCTCGAAAGCTTGCTTACAATCTTCATTGAATTCGAACGATCTATCTACTTCAAGTTGGGTTTTATGCACTAAAACTCGTAGATAGTAAATGTATTTTTTGACCGAACATTAATAAAATGATGTATTATTCATTTATCTATGTTTGTATTATGCAATCTTGTCTTATTAACCCTAATCCAATAAACTAAACATCCTAGGCTAATAGAATGAGGCTTGAACTAGTGTGTAGGGACATACGGGGATCAATCTTCAAGATTTAGCCTAAAGGGCCTACAGTATAGGGATAAGGCTGGGTACCTGATAACTCTCCAAAAGGGAGTTATTTAGGCCTTAGTTGTATAGTGATTTGTGTGTCATTTGTGCTAAATAGGGTTACTTTTAGATGAATATTATATGTTTTAACCCATTTAGAAGAATGGATGCTTTGGAAGTTATTTTATGCAGAATATATTGTTGAGCGACTTGAGGAAGCAAAATCTGTGATCCAGCAAAGCAGAGAGCAAAACTGCCACGTCACAGCTCGTTATCCATTTTAATGAACTAAAGTTAGTTGAGCTATTTTCGGATTTAAGAAGCAAGGAGAGCCATCCACGTGTACAAATTGACCTAATTTGGGTTTGCCTTCATTCTCTAAAAGGGAACAGTCGTCCAAGTAAAAAACATTCCACTTTTGGGGAAGAGATCATTTCTCATTTCTCATTTCCATCAGTGGGAGCCGAATAAAGGAGGAAAGATTGGAGACTTCAAGAAGACCATCAATTATGGATTTGACCAAGGGAATTAGTATTTTCATGTAATTTCTTGTAATTATGGATGCAAATACTCAGATTGTAGTGTGTGTTGACTTTATTATCTTAGATTATGAGGCAGATAAAGATGTCCCAATTATTCTTGGTCGTCCATTTTTGGCTACTGGTAGGCCATTGATAGATGTTCAAAAATGGGAATTAACAATGAGGGTTTATAATGAGGAAGTGAAGTTTAATGTTTTTAAGGCCATGAAGTATCCAGACGAAGTGGAAGATTGCTCTTTCATTAGGATTCTCGAGAACACAATTGTTGAGACACCAATGCAGGATTTGGCAAACAAGCATTTGGAAGGTCATGGAGAGGTTGGTATAGAGGATTTAGAAGTTTGTTCTTTAGAAAGAAAAGGTGAAAAAGAAGTGTCTAGGAGTGAGGATGTTTTTGAATCTTTAGATTTGGCTGAGAGGAAGGCTCCTCCTATTAAGCCATCCCTGATTGAGGCACTCACTTTAGATTTGAAGCCTTTGTCGGATCATCTAAAGTATGTGTATCTTGGGGAGGGTGAGACGTTGCCCATTATTGTTGCATCAGATTTAATGCCGAAGGATGAAGAGGCCTTAATAAAGTTGCTACAGCAATTTCGTAAAGCAATAGGTTGGACATTGGTTGACATTTAGGGAATTAGTCCATCTTTCTGTATGCACAAAATCACTCTAGAGGAGGGATCCTTTAGAAGTATAGAGCAACAGAGAAGGCTTAACCCTGCAATGAAAGAGGTTGCTAAAAAGGAGGTGATTAAATGGTTCGATGCTGCGATTATTTATCCAACTGCAGATAGCAATTGGGTAAGCCATGTCCAATGTATTCCTAAGAAAGGAGATGTCATAGTGGTGACCAACAAAGATAATGAGTTGATCCCAACCAGGACAGTAACTGGCTGGAGGGTTTGCATGGATTACAGGAGGCTTAACAAACCCACCCGTAAGGACCATTTCCCTCTACCATTTATTGACCAAATGTTGGATAGATTGGCTGGTCAGACCTGCTACTATTTCTTAGATGGTTATTCTGGGTATAACCAGATTACCATTACACCTGAGGATTAGGAAAAAACCACTTTCACCTGCCCTTATGGGACGTTTCCTTTTAGGCAAATGCCTTTTGGCCTTTGCAATGCTCCAACAACATTTCAGAGGTGTATGTTAGCAATTTTTTCTGATATGATTGAGTCCACTGTTGAGGTATTTATGGATGATTTTTCAGTTTTTGGAGGGTCTTTTCAGAGTTGTTTGGATAATTTAGGTAAGGTATTAAAAAGATGTGAGGATACCCATCCAGTTCTTAATTGGGAGAAATTCCACTTCATGGTGAAGGAGGGCATATTGTTAGGTCATAAGATTTCAAAAAAAGGTCTAGAAGTTGATCGAGCAAAAATAGAGGTTATTGATAGATTAGAACCACCGAATTCAGTTAAAGGGATTCGAAGTTTTTTAGGTCATGTTGGCTTTTATAGAAGGTTCATAAAGGATTTTTCCAAAATCATTAAACCTCTTTGTAACTTGTTGTGCACTGATCAAGTTTTTTACTTTAATGAAGATTGTAGGAAGGCTTTGGAGACTTTAAAGGTTGCTTTAATCTCAGCCCCCATTCTTTGTGCACCTAATTGGAGTTTACCATTTGAGGTGATGTGTGATGCGAGTGATATTGCAGTAGGTGCCATGCTGGGGCAAAAGTAGGGAAAATTTATCCATCTTATATATTATGCAAGCAGGGTTTTGAATGAGGCACAAATCAACTATACAACTACTGAAAAGGAGTTGTTAGCAATTGTGTTTGCCTTTGAGAAATTCCGCCCATATTTGGTTGGAACCAAAGTCACGGTTTTCACAGATCATGCAGCAATAAGGTACTTAATGTCTAAGAAAGATGCAAAACCTAGACTAATTCGTTGGATTTTATTATTACAGGAATTGGACTTGGAGATAAAGGACAAGAAGGGATCGGAGAATGTCATTGCAGATCATTTGTCTTGTCTTGATCCAACATCATCTTTGTTGAAGCAATTTGCCATTTCAGACTCATTCCCAGATGAACAACTATTCGCTGTTGAGGTAAAAGTGATCAAGGATATTGATAGCGAGCAAAAATGTCGCTATTTTAGCCCTAAGAAATTAAGCTTTTTAGTGCTTTAACTGTGTTTTTATTGAAGATATTTAATATATTTTGTTATTTGGTCCATAGGAGCAAATTATGGATTTTGGTGGACAAAAATGCCCAAAAAGGAGCCATTCAAGCCCAAATTCCATACATGGGTCAAGGGGGAATCCACGAAAGTCAACCATGAAGAAGAGGACCAAACAGAATTGAAGTTGGCCCAAATTCAAGCCCAAAATCGCGGCTGAAAGTTCTGGAATTCGCCTAGCATCGAGACGCTGTCCCATTTCTTGGCCGGCAAGTCGATGACGTCACAGCGTCGCGACGCTGTCCATTTTTCAGGCCTATAAAACACGCCCCTTGGTGCCCATTTTATGCATTAATCATCAATCAATTAATTCATTCCTTTCTCTCTTTGGCTCCTTTGGAGCCTTCTCTCAAGGCTTTTTAGCCTTTTTGAGAGTTCTTTAGTGGGAAAATTTTGGGGAATTTTGGGGAGCACTCTAGGAGGCTCAAGGTTTGCTCGGAGGGACTCCAAGCGCCAACGACGGGGTCTTCGACGGTCAATTCCTTTCCTTTTATTTTGCTCTCATTTATGCTTTCCATTGTATATTTTGTGAATACTTTAGCTATGTATAGCTAAACCCCAATTTGGGGTCTTGAAATGAGATTATAGTTAAATGTTGTTATAATTGTCTATCTCTTGCCCTGTTTACTAATTATTTGTATGAATGCTCGTAATGCTGTATGCAATATGGCCAATTGTATATTGATTTTATTCTTAATGGAAACTCGACTGAGAGAAATTAGGATAGATCATAAACCACGCAACTAGTTTAATTGCCCGTCGTGACAACAGGATTAGTTGATTAAACTTAGATTCATAAAATGAATCAGAGCGTAATAATTAACGATTTTTAATGGCGCTAAGGACACTTAGGTTGTTAAAATGGATTAATTATAATTAGGGGAAACCGACAGGAGATCCTATGTGGCTAACGGAGATTCTAGGAATATGATTAGTTGGGCAACGAGATGGGTTAATTGTAATAATTATTTAGCTATTAATTAAGTTTCAAGACCCCACTTCCCATTTTAAAACTCTTTCTCCATTTTTTTTCTTGATTGATCACTTTACTTTCCTTAATCGCGTTAATTTTAAAATCATTTTTAATTTCTTTTTTTGGTCCCTGAATATTATTTCTCCTAAGTATCTTTGGTGTTCAAGGAATTTTTGCTTTGCTTAATTTTCGCTTCGCCTCCCTGTGGATTTGATACTCGGAATATTTCCGTTTTATATTACTAGCGGCCCGTGCACTTGCGGTATTAGTAGCGGTGTAACACGCATCCAACAAGTTTTTGGCGCCGTTGCCGGGGAGGCTTGATTTTTAAGCAAAACAATTTTTTCTTGACATTAAAAAGAAAGGGATAAATATTAATTTAGGTTGTGAATATTTTTGTTTGTAAATATTTATTTTTTTGTTTGGTTCTTTTGATTGTTTGGGTGTTGCATGCGAAGACATAAGGTGGTTGAATTGTTTCCCTTAGATCTTGAAATTACCAGGACACTCAGATCTATTCGTAGAAAGAAAAGACTAACGGAAGCAATGGCCCATCAAGATGAAGCTCCCAAGGCAATTAGAGATTTTTTGCACTGAGTCCTCCCAACCGAGAATTCAGGCATCGTTTACGCCCCAATCCAAGCAAATAATTTCGAGTTAAAGACAGGACTGATTCAGATGGCGCGAGACAATTCGTTTAAGGGACATCCTTCGAAGGACCCACACTAACATCTGCGATCATTCTTGGAGATATGCGGGACGGTAAAGATGAATGGAGTTCCGGCCGACGCTATAAGATTGGGGTTATTCCCACTTTCTCTTCAAGATAAGGCTAAAGATTGGCTTGAATCAGTCGAGATGGGTAGTATCAGCACATGGGACGAGCTTGCCCAGGCATTCCTGACAAAATTTTTCTCGCCTGCCAAGACTACGAAGCTCCAGACATAGATCGTAACATTCAGGTAGTTAGACGAGGAGCAACTGTACGAGGCATGGGAGAGGTATAAGGAGATGCTTAGGCGGTGCCCGCAACATGGCTACCCAGATTGGCTCCATGTGCAGTTATTTTACAATGGACTGAATCCTTCTACCAAGACAGTTTTAGACACATCACCGAGTGGGAGTTATCTTTCCAAGACAGTGACGGAAGCCAAGGATCTTCTAGAGGAAATGACAGCAACCAGTTACCAGTGTCCGACTGAAAGGGGGAAAATTTTTAAGAAGGCTGGAATTTATGAAATTGATGAATCAAGTTCGTTGAAGGCACAGATGGCATCGTTGATGAACGCTCTGAACAAGATGACTTCCTCTGAGGTGGTCAAGTCCATTTCCACCTTAGCTGAAGGATATTCAAAGAAGGATAGTCAAGATGTGGAAGAAGTTCAGTATGTGGGAAACAGACCATTCACTCAAGGTGTACCGAACTTCTACCACCCAGTCTGCGCAATCATGAGAACTTTTCGTACTCGAACACGAAGAATGTATTACAGCCACCGCCAGGATTTGCTTCAACCAATACTCCAGAAAAGAAGAGTAACTTGGAGGAGATGGTGGCCATGTTTATCATAGAACAAAAGGTGTTAAATGTGAATCTCCAGACGGTAGTAAATAACCACGACACAGCTCTGAAGAATATGGAAGTTCAGATAGGTCAGATAGCTTCAGCAGTGAATGTCCTTCAGAAAGGGAAGTTTCCAAGCGACACTGAACCCAATCCAAGAGAGCAGTGCAAAATGGTGAAACTGAGAAGTGGTAGACAGTTGGAGATCAGTTTAGAGAAGCAGAAAGAAGAGAAGAGCAAGGATGAAGATGGAAGTGCTGAGGCACAAAAAGCCTCCTCTGAAAGGTCCCAACATCCTCCTAACTCTGTTAATTTTAATGTTTCTAACTTTTTTGCAGGAAAAAAAAAAGATGAAAAGCGGAATGAAGAGAAGCTGAACGAGGAAGAAGTGGTTCCACGCAACCATCATGACAGAGGCTCGCACATTAACCCGCCCAAGCAAAGGGGCGAATGTCCAACCTTTGACTATAGGGAGTTACCTTTTCCTCAACGGTTTAAAAATGTTAAATTAGATGAGTAGTTTCAGAAATTCCTAGAGATGTTTAGAAATTTGTCTGTGAACATTCCCTTGGTAGATGCTTTATATAATAAGCCTAATTATGGGAAGTTCATGAAAGATGCTTTGTAGGAAGAAAAGCTTGAAAAAATAAGTTTTTAAATTATCTGAGAGCAGTAGTACCATAGTTTCTGGAAAGATGCCTTCTAAACAAAAAGACCTAGGGAGTTTTACTGTTCCCTGTACTATAGGAGAAGTATCTTTCAATAGGGCTTTGTGTGATCTAGGTGCTAGTATAAATTTGATGCCCTATTCATTATACAGGAAGATTGGTTTGACAGGTCTAAAAGACACCGACGTAACCCTTAAGCTTGCTGACAGATTGATCACCCAACCGATGGGTATTGTGGAGGACGTGGTGGTGAAGGTCAACAAATTCATCTTCCCTGTAGTTTTTGTGGTGCTCGACATGCAGGAAGACAAAGAGGTACCTATCATTTTAGGCAAACCTTTCTTAGCCACAGGAAAGGCTGAGATTAGTGTGCATACTGGTAAGCTTACCTTGAACGGAGATGATGAAAAAGTCATTTTTAATATTTTTGGGCAGGATGGATCTGTATGTAGTTTGCATACTTGTTTTTCTATAGGTCCAGAATATTTGACTGACGATGATGAGGAAGTAGAGTATAATCTTGGCTTAGGATTAGGAGAAGCTCCTATGGATGATAATTTTAATCCGAATGCATTTTTTGATGATCCTATGTTTGAGAATGAGCTGATTGATATAGATTTGCCTGATTTTGAAAATGAATTAGAATTGCCTGCTTTTGAGAATGAAATGTCTGCAATTGATGATTTGCCTAATTTTGAGAATGAGATAGAAATGCCTGGAATAGATGATTTATCTTGACTTTGAGAATGAGCATGATTTTTCTGACAATGTGCATGATTTGCATGGAGATGATTACTTGATAGATGATAATTTTGAGTCTGATCATGATAATGCTGAATCTATTGAGTCTGATCCTGATGAGTATATAGAATCGGACCCTGAAAGTGTGAATAATTTTGATTCGGGTCCTGATGATGTGGATAATAGTATAGAATCTGACCTAGAGGAGCTTATATTCTTTAATTCTTCTGATAGCGAGTCATGTGATAGCTTAGTTGAATCATTTTTTAATACTGAGTCTGAGGAATCTTCAGAGCATATAGATATTGAATCTGATGAATGGATAGGCATAGTTGATAGGCCATCCTTAGATCCTAGACCAGTAGATATCATAACGCTGGATGACTCTGTGAATAACTGTTTTGCGAATAGAGATCTAGAAAAGAGATTTGATGCTGCAACATATTTTTTAAAATGTTATTATAACAATCTCTTTAGTGATGATGGGCCAGGGGAAAGTTTTTTTTCTCCCCTGTTTGCAGTGTGCAATTCGGTGCAAAATGAAAACTTTTATTTCGAGCCTCCGTGATCGTGCCGAGCCTCGTCTAGCTAAAGACGTTAAAGAAAGCGCTTCTTGGGAGGCAACCCAAGGATTAAAGTTTAGGTAGTTGTTTTTGCAGTAAATAATTTTCTTTGCTCCGTGATCCAATTTTGTTTTGTAGGATCACCTTAGCAAATCCCAAAGCTCCAAGAATTCCATTTTTCTGGAACCAAAGGAAGAAGATGAACTGCTCCTAACTCAGGGAAGTCTCAGTATCCCTCTTTATGCTTTATTAGGGACAATGTTTAATTTAAGTTTGGGGGGAGGCTTTCGCTGTGTTGAGTATATTTAAATTCCGTTGGATTCATGAGTAGATAGCTATGATAGCCGAGGATGTGATTTTAGAAGTTTTGGAAGAAAATGGTTTATATGTTGTGGAATCTGGGAGCATAGCAGAAATTGTGAAATTTTAAAATTTTTTGATACTTAGTTTTGATATCTAAAGCATGCAATAGACTTATCTAATGACGTCTTTGAAAATCTAGGTTCTTATTATGATTTTTAAAGTTTGTTGTCACCCCGATAGGCTTAGTTTCTAATACTAGGAAGTTCATGCTTGATTATTCTAAAGAACTAGGTAGAAAAAAATGTTATGCCTACTGAGAGAAAAACAAAAGCAACAAAAGAAAATGAGAGAAAAGAAAAATCCGTTGAAAAAGAAAAGAAAATATTTTTGCTTGCACAAAAGAAAAAGCCTAGGGGTAAAAAGAGCTACCTGCGGTGTGATCAGTTAGGCCAACCAGAGAATAAAATTCGGGTTAAGGGTCCCTGCACCGTAGTGTGAAAGTAGTACCATTAGATATCAAAATGCAAGTTTGGGGGAGTAGCAAAAGAAAAAGAAAGTGAAAATATATTTGTGAGTTTTGCTCCCCCATGAAAAATAAAATGTCAGGCGCCCTAGTTTCTTTTTTTTTTGCATGATAGAAGAACTCCGACCTATTAGGGGCTCTTAACCAGTGTAGAGGGAAAACAAATGGAGAAAGTCATAAGACTGATCTAGGTTAGTAAAAGAATCATTAGAAAAGTCTTGAGCATGCTATTCATTAATCTTAAGTTCAAACTATTTTAAGATTTCTTCATAAGTATGCGGTGCTTGCTTATTCCACTCGCATGTTTTCTATTCTATCTTAAAAGTTCCAAAATCACTAAGGCTTGAGTGATTCTATTTCATGCATCTTTCGAATTTATTTTGCTCGGGACTGGTTTGGGGGTGTGATAGCGAGCAGAAATGTCGCTATTTTAGCCCTAAAAAATTAAGCTTTTTAGTGCTTTAATTGTGTTTTTATTGAAGATATTTAATATATTTTGTTATTTGGTCCTTAGGAGCAAATTTTGGATTTTGGTGGAAAAAAAACCCAAAAAGGAGCCATTCAAGCCCAAATTCCATAAATAGGTCAAGGGGGAATCCAAGAAAGTCAACCATGAAGAAGAGGCCCAAAAAGAATTGGAGTTGGCCCAAATTCAAGCCCAAAATCGCGCCTGAAAGTTATGGAATTCGCCTAGCGTCGCGACGCTGTCCCATTTCTTGGCCGGCAAGTCGATGACGTCACAGCGTCGCGACGCTGTCCATTTTTCAGGCCTATAAAAGGCGCCCATTGGTGCCCATTTTATGCATCAATCATCATTCCATTCCCTCATTCCCCTCTCTTTGGCTCCTTTGGAGCCTCCTCTCAAGGCGTTTTATCCTTTTTGAGAGTTCTTTAGTGGGAAAATTTTGGGGAATTTTGGGGAGCACTCTAGGAGGCTCAAGGTTTGCTCGGAGGGCCTCCAAGTGCCAGCAATGGGGTCTTCGACGGTCAATTCCTTTCCTTTTATTTTGCTCTCATTTATGCTTTCCATTGTATATTTTGTGAATACTTTAGCTATGCCCAATTTGGGGTCTTGAAATGAGATTATATCTAAATGTTGTTATAATTGCCTATCTCTTGCCCTGTTTACTAATTATTTGTATGGATGCTCGTAATGTTGTATGCAATCTGGCCAATTGTATATTGATCTGATTCTTAATGGAAACTCGACGGAGAGAAATTAGGAGAGATCATAAGCCACGCAACTAGTTTAATTGCCCGTCGTGACAACGAGATTAGTTGATTAAACTTAGATTCCTAAAATGAATAAGAGCGTAATAATTAACGATTTTTAATAGCGCTAAGGACACTTAGGTTGTTAAAATGGATTAATTATAATTAGGGGAAACGGACAGGAGATCCTATGTGACTAACGGAGATTCTAGGAATATGATTAGTTGGGCAACGAGATGGGTTAATTGTAATAATTATTTAGCTATTAATTAAGTTTCAAGATCCCACTTCCCATTTTAAAACTTTTTCTCCGTATTTTTTTTTTTCTTGATTGATCACTTTACTTTCCTTAATCGCGTTAATTTTTAAATCATTTTTAATTTCATGTTTTGGTCCCTGAATATTATTTCTCCTAAGTATCTTTAGTTTTCAAGGAATTTTTGTTTTGCTTAATTTTCGCTTCGCCTCCCTATGGATTCGATACTCGAAATATTAACGTTTTATATTACTTGCGGCCCATGCACTTGCGGTATTAGTAGCGGTGTAACACGTGCCCAACAGATATCCCTTGGTATGCTGATATTGCCAACTTTTCGGTAAAGGGAGTCACTCCTATTGATATGGATTGGAGGCAGATGAAAAAGTTTAAACATGATGCAAATTTTTTCTATTGGGATGAGGATGACATGCAAAAATGTCATCATTTTCCTATTAATTTTAGCTAGTTTTGTGCATGAATTGTGAGCTTTAATGCATTTTTATGTTGATTTTGTAGAAAATCGAGTTCGGGAAGAAAAACCAAGAATTTTACCAATTTTGGGTATAAAAAGAAGACTTTGGGCCATAAAAGAAGAAAAGAAAAGAAGATACTTGAAGTGGAGGCCCAAAAAGCCCAAAAGAATGAAGAAAAGAGGCCAAAATCCGTGAAGAAAGCTTCTAGAAGGTCTAGCGTCTCGACGCTAGGACCAGAGCGTCTCGACGCTAGGTGATCAGTGAAGAAAGCTCCAGAATCGCAGTAGCGTCGTGACGCTGTCCGCGTAGCGTCGCGACGTTGCGACAACTTCTGCTCCAAGAAAACCTGACATCACAGCGTCTCGACGCTGTGCGTCTTGGGTAGCAAGAAAGGTCCGGATTATGCACTATAAAAAGGCCCCTTCCCTTTGGTTCAAATCATCCCATTTTGGGGAGCTCTCCCCTAGCTCAATAGAGAGAAAAAGTGAGAAGAATTGTGAGGAAAAAGGAGGAATTGAGCGAGATTCCAAGGCTCGGGATTCGAGATGCTCGTGACGGGAGCTTGGGATCAACTTATCGGTTATTTCTTCCTTACTTATTTGTAATTTCTTATTTTAATTTGAGTTAGGCCTATGGATCAAGATCATTTTGGCAAAATTATTTCCAATTGGGAGTAGATCTTGAGACCTAGGGTCGTTATTCTAGTTAATTGGATATTGTAGCGCAATTACTTGGATTATGTAATGAAATTCTTCATATTTCATCTATGCAATTTATGCTTAATGCCTTTAATCTCTTGATCACGGATTAATTGATTTGTTGGTCTAAATTGATACTCGACAGAGAGAATTTAGATTAGATCTAAATTGCATGACTAATAATTGCTTGGAACACGAGAGTGAAAAAGAATTGTTAGAAATTGATAATGAAGTTGCTTAATGCCATACTATGATTAACTAAGGAGATGGACACATAAATTAGTTATGTTAGTATGAGATGTGGAGGAACTTGAGAGAGAAATCCGCTTATAATCACTTCTAGATTTATGAAATTGAAGATTATTAATTACATATATCCATGTAATTGAGCTACAAATCCAAGAAAGCTAGTTAACACCCTAGGTCAAGCCCCCTTTGATAGGAAAATTCCCTTTTACTTGCATGTTTCTTTTTATTAGTTTCTCTAATTTTCGCTCTATCATTCGAGATTGGACTTCTAAATACAATTGAACATGATGGTTCTTGGTACTTAATGGATATTATTCAAATTCCCTGAGGATTCGATACTCGGAATACTTTCCGTTTTATATTACTTGCGGCCCGTGCACTTTGCGGTCACCAGATGAGCCATTTATGTATAAGCAATGCTCTGATGGTATTATTCATAGAAGTGTTTCAGGTGATGAAGCAAAAGAAATCGTGGAGCAATGTCACTCTTCGCCATATGGAGGCCATTTCAGCGGCCAGAGGACAGCTATGAGGATTTTGCAATGTGGATTCTTCTGGCCTTCCTTATTTAAGGATGCCCATTGGTTCTACAAGCAATGTGATTCTTGCCAACGGAGAGGAAATTTAGGACCTAGAGATGAAATGCCTCTTACTTATATTTTAGAATAGGAATTATTTGATGTATGTGGTATTGATTTTGTGGTGCCATTTCCCCCTTCTAATGGTAATTTTTTTTTTATCTTATTGGCAGTTGATTACGTGTCCAAATGGGTGGAGGCCATTGCATCCCATCAGAATGATGCTAAAACGGTATCGAGGTTTCTTCAATCGCACATTTTTGCGCAGTTTGGGACACCTAGAGCTCTAGTGAGTGATGAGGGTACACATTTTGTTAATAATGTTTTGGCTAAGCTTTTAGCTAAGTATGAAATTAAGCATAGGATATCTACCCCTTATCACCCACAAGCAAATGGTCAAGCTGAAATTAGTAATAGGGAAATCAAATCTATTCTAGAAAAAGTAGTCCATCCATTTAGGAAAGATTGGTCTTTTCGGTTAGATGAGGCTCTTTGGGCTTAAAGGACAGCCTATAAGACTCCTCTAGGTATGTCTCTTTATAGGTTAGTATATGGAAAAGCTTGCCATCTACCATTAGAGTTTGAGAATAAAACATTTTGGGCTTTGAAAAAATTGAATTTTGATCTGAGTCGTGCAGGGGCTATAAGAATGCTGCAACTTAACGAGTTAGAGGAGTTTCGCCAATTTTCTTATGAAAATGCGAAAATGTATAAAGAAAAAACTAAGTTGTGGCATGATAAGAAGATAAAACCTAAAGAATTTGTCGAAGGTCAGAGAGTTTTGCTTTATAACTCTAGATTAAAATTGTTTCCGGGAAAACTAAAATCTAAATGGTCAGGGCCATTTATTGTGATTGAAGTTTTTCCTCATGGAGCAATTACTTTGAGAGATGAGAAGGATGGGAGAGTGTTCAAAGTTAATGGACAGCGTGTGAAACATTATTGGGGTGAGGAATTCACGTCAAAATATCCTTCCCTAAAGTTGGTTGAGGAATAAGCGAGCGAGAATTTTGCGGGAGCATTTTGTATAACAATATTTTTAAGCTCCCAAGATTTGTTGCGATCTTATTTTGGTTTGATTTTAATTTGAACTATTTTGGATAAGATTTGGTTTGTTTGAATTTTTACTTGATTTATTCCGATCTTATCTAATTTATTTTAATTCGTTGATATTTTTAATTTTGTGGATTTTATTTTCAGTATATTCATCAGTTCAATTTATTTAATCTGATTAGTTTAGTTTAGATTTTATTTTGTATTTTTCATTATTATTTCTGTTTAGGTTTAGGTTTTAATAAATATTTTTCTGATCTATTCGGCTTTAAATAAAAAGAGATTTGATTTAAGTGGTTTTAGTTTAAATTTGAAATCTCCCGTATCAAAGATTCTCTAGAAGAAAATCTTTGCTCAGTGGTTTGTTGCGGCAATTTTATGGAAAGATCAAATATTTCGTCCGAATAGAAAGGGGTTTGTTGTAAATTAAATATTTTTACCGTTTGGATTTGAATTTCCCGTGGGTAGGTAAATTGCATGGGAGATCTGATGCTGCCACGTGTCACGCATGGGAAATTCGATAGTCTAACCGTTGGACAGCACATCAGCATTTACCATGGGCCGATTGAACTTCAATCTGTTACCGTTTGATGGATTTAATTTTTCTGATTGCATGGGGCCTAAACGGTAAGTTTATTTAATTAGGGGTAAAATCTTTCGGTTACGATTTTTGATTGCTGAAGCCCTATTTATTTGAAAACCCTTGCTCGTTTCTTTTCACTTCATTTTATTGTTTTCATCTCTTGTCGTTTTCGTTCTTTTTCTTTGCCTTCGATTACTTAAAAAAAAACCTTTGAGTTTGAGATGGCGAAAACGAGAGGACGAAAGGAAACTGATGCTGAGGAAGAAGAGGTGCAGGTTACACTTGAAGCACCGAAAACTAAGATAAAGAAGAAGAAGACGCCGGAGGAAAAAGAAGCTAAGAGAAGGAGACGACAACAGAGGGCTGAAGTTGAAGAGGTAGTGCAAAAAGTAGTGGAAGACGTTGTTGCTGAGGTGGTTGAGGAGGAAAATCCGAAGGAACCTCAGAAACAAAATCCTGGACAGAATGATCCGGTAGTCGAAAATCCGCAAGAAGTTCAAGAAAAACAAGCAGAGGAGGCTCAATAGTAGGAGGCTCAGGTTGAGGTCATTATGCCGAGGTTCCCCTTCGTCGCCGTCGGAAGCAGAAAGCTGGCCGCGTCAAGGTGATCTGGACGGATACTCCTTCGCCGCCGACAACTTATTCTGAGAAAGAGAATACAGAAAAAGAAGAGCAGGAGAAAAATGAGGCAGAGGACCAAGCGAGAGAAGAAACAGAAAAGAAAGCATAGGAGGAAATTTTGCCCAGGCAGAGAGAGGACAAGGGCAAAGGTATTGCTGAAGCGCCGGTAGAAGCTGAGGATGTTGATGCTGAGGAATCACAGTTGTCGTACCATCGCTTCATCAATAATCTTGCCCGAGCAAAGTTTATAGAAATGTTGAAACGAGAATTTTTGTTTGAGCGGGGATTTGGTGATGATATGCCATATTTCTTAAGGACTTGAATAGCAAATCACGGGTGGAGTCAGTTTTGCGCAAAGCCGGAGCCGGTCAATTCCAATATTGTTCGCGAATTTTATGCAAATATAGATGATCAAGAAGGATTCCAGGTAATAGTTCGAGGGGTGGCCGTTAATTGGAGCCCAGGAGTAATCAATTCTCTCTTCAACCTCCAAGACTTTTCGCACGCAGGATTCAATGAGATGGTGGTAGGACCATCTAATGATCAGTTAAACGCGGCTATTAGGGAGGTTGGTATAGAAGGGGCTCAATGGAGACTGTGGAAGAAAGAAAACCGCACGTTCCAAGCGACTTATCTGAAAAGCGAAGCCAATACATGGATGGGCTTCATCTACTTGCGCTTGCTTTCTAAACCATATTCGCCCTTCCCAGTATTCCCTGATGACCTACTGAACCCTTGGATTCCGCCACTGCCAGTAGAGAGAGGAGATGAAGAAGAAGATCCTGGTCAGGAGGATTGAAGGAGAAAAAGTTGGGCGAGCATTATTTTCGTTGAAATATTTTTGTTGCTCGCGTATTTCTAACCACAATCTTTTGTCTGTTCTGTTTTTCTTATTTTAATTTTCTTTTTCTAGGCCACCAAAAAATATATTTGCTGATGTAACTTTCTTTTTCTTATGTTTTTACTGAAATTTCCAATAGTTGTTTCTGTTCTATGGCACTGAGCATTTCTAACTTAACTAATTTTCTTCTGAATTTTTGAAGCTTGGACTAGTTAGCTTAATTAGATCAAGGTATTATGATCTCCAGAAACCTTTTGCTTGAGCATTTCTTCTAGCCTGGTCGTTGATGCGGCAAGAAGATTCTGAGGTAGTGTTGACTTATGTGATCCACTTTAAGCTTAATTGTAGTCCCACGCTTAGTTTAAAATTCAGATAGAAATATTTAAGTTTGGGGGTATAGTTCATAATGTTAATAATTCACTGGGGACAATGAATAATTCAAGTTTGGGTGACTTTTTTCTTCTCCAATTGTTTTGCTCGAGCATTCCTCTCCTTCATTAAATAATTTGCTAGGTTATTGAGTAACTAGGGACATTTGTGATACTCACAGTTTGTCTTTGTGTCAAAAGATAACCTAGGAAATGTGAAAAATGATGAAAAAAATTATTTGCTGAAAAAAACTGATTGTGAAAATTTTGCTGAGAAAATTCATGGAGCAAAAGTTTTGAAGGATGAATGATAATCTAGCAGTTTTCTGTCTCTCAGGGCTTGGGTGAGCTTCATCATAAAATGTCGCCATTTTGAGAAGTAAGTGATAGAATAACTAAGGGTTTTTTAGCTTAGGAATGAGTATTTTGCCTACTTGGTGATGAGTTTGAGGCAAGGGTATACTGCACCATAAAGTGGGTCATCCCATGCTTAAGAGCTCATGACTGTAGAGCTGCTTTAAGTCTGAAAAAACAAAAATGTAAACCCCTTGAAAATGTGTTTTCATATGTCTGATAATAGAGCTAGGCTGTGGCAAGTTCTTAGGATTGAGTTAAAAGTGGTGATTATTTGTCCATGCTGGAAGAATTATTTTGCTGCAGCAGAGCTTGGTTTTGCATAATGCTCAGGTAAAGGTTGAAGGTAGTGTTGGATTATCTGTTTTGATTGAGTTGTGCTTTGTCTGATGTTTTGAATTCTTAAGGGAAGGTTGGTTAGTATTGCTCGGGACGCGCAATAGTTCAAGTTTGGGGGTATGATAACTCTCCAAAAGGGAGTTATCTAGGCCTTAGTTGTATAGTGATTTGTGTGTCATTTGTGCTAAATAAGGTTACTTTTAAATGAATATTATATGTTTTAACCCGTTTAGAAGAATGGATGCTTTGGAAGTTATTTTGTGCAGAATATATATTGTTGAGCGACTTGAGGAAGCAAAATCTGTGATACAGCAAAGCAGATAGCAAAATTTCCACATCACAACTTGTTATCCATTTTAATGAACTGAAGTTAGTTGAGCTATTTTCGGATTTAAGAAGCAAGGAGAGCCATCCACGTGTACAGATTGACCTAATTTGGGTTTGCCTTCATTCTCTAAAAGGGAAGAGCTGTCCAATTCAAAAACATTCCACTTTTGGGGAAGAGATAATTTCTCATTTCCATCACTGGGAGACGAATAGAGAAGGAAAGATTGGAGACCATCAATTACGGATTTGACCAAGGGAATTAGTATTTTCTTGTAATTTCTTGTAATTATGGATGCACAGACTCAGATTGTAGCGTGTGTTATCATGAGCTTTATGAACTAAACTTGCTTAGGTGTTGGTTAGGAGTCATGTAATTGTCGTGCTTACTCTCTATGCAATATATGTTGATTTGAGCATCTTGATTATTTGTTATGCATATTTATATTTTGTGCCCGCCTGGCCAGCCGGTATGAATACCACTTCTTAGTTTCAGGGATGATTTAGGAAGTGTGTGGCATTTAATCACACTAGATCATTGTGTATTGGTGAACGCCAGTGATTGAGTTAGGGATAGCCAGTTGCCTAGTGCTTGATCGGTAGAGCGTCGTTGGAGTTGAAACACATTCCAAAAAATCCAGAGTTCCGGGAGGATCCTGCTAATAAGACTGCAAGAGTTTTGCCTAATCAATAATATTGCTAGAACATGTTTTAAAACAATTACTAAATCCTGACCAACGCCTGTTTCTAATTTGTCAGCTTTATTTGTTTACTTTTTGTTCGGTCATTTCTTTTGCTTCAACAATATTTCAAAATCAATCATTTTAACCACTTTTGAAACCATTAAAGAGTTATACAAAATAAATAAAGTGAGAGCTATTCAGGCCCGTGGATTCGATAAATACTTATTACTTGCTGCAGATTGTGTATGCTTGCACAGTGTTCTAGAGTCTATTTTTACTATATTTTTACCCACTCTGGAAACCCAACAAGTTTTTGGTGTCGTTGCCGGGGACTTGAATAAGTTTTATCTTATCTGTTTTGTGTATGTGTTTTAGTGGTTTGGTGCTAGAACTTTTTGATTGTTTCTTTTGTTTTTGCATGTGTGAGTTTGGTGCATGAGCGATCCGCCTGAGGTAAGGTTCGAGCTTGATCCATAAATTGAGAGAACATTCAGGAGAAGAAGGAGAGAGCAGCGTAGAAATAAAAATCCAATGGCGACGTGTCGCATCTCCCACAGGTTCCAGAAGATCCACTTGATCCCCAGAATTGTGTGCTGCAGCAAAATCCACCGCTAGAGCAAAATGGACAGCAAAATAATTAGGCTGAGAATCCTATCTTGGTAGCAAACGATAGGGCCAGAGCCATTCGAGCGTATGCTTTTCCAATGTTTGATGAGCTAAATCCAGGAATTGCACGTCCTCAAATTGAGGCAGCAAATTTTAAAATGAAACCGATAATGTTTCAGATGTTGCAAACCGTGGGTCAATTTCATGGTTTGTCATCTGAAGACCCTCATTTACATCTTAAGTCTTTTCTAGGAGTTAATGATTCGTTTGTAATTCAGGGAGTGTCTAGAGATGCCCTTAGATTAACTTTGTTCCCGTATTCTCTTAAAGATGGAGCAAAGGCGTGGTTAAATTCTTTTGCTCAAGGATCAATTAGGACATGGAATGAGTTAGCGGAAAAAATTCTTAGTAAGTATTTTCCACCAACTAGGAATGCCAAATTGAGGAGTGAGATAGTAGGGTTTAGACAACTTGAGGATGAAACTTTTAGTGAGGCTTGGGAGAGGTTTAAGGAGCTTTTGCGAAAGTGTCCCCACCATGGTTTACCACATTGTATCGAAATGGAAACATTTTACAATGGGTTAAATGGAGCAACCCAAGGTATGGTTGATGCTTCGGCTGGAGGGGCCCTTTTGACAAAAACTTTTAATGAAGGTGTTCAAATATTAAGTTTAAAATATGAATTGGATTCATATTATAACTATCTAATTAAATATATGGTATTTATGAATTAATTAATTATTCAATTTAGTTTACATTAAATGAGATTTAATTAAACTATAATCTATGAGGGAATTATTAGAATATGATTCTAATATGTAATTAATTGAATATGGGAGATATTTAATTAATTGTATCACTTAAGCTTGCAAACCCTTTTGCTTTTGATCATGATAAATGAATCATTCTGGTTGAGACATGTAGATACTTTTAACGTCTCGTTTTCTCTTGTAGATCCATTTACAATCTATAGGTTTTACCCCATAAGGTTGATCTACGAGAAACACATATTTTAATTCCGGGTCCATTGCTTTGATCCATTGGTCGTTATTAACATGATTCATTGTCTTGCTTTAAGACAATGGAACTTCGATGTCATCATCAGGTATGATGATACGGGCTTCAATTAAGCCCATGTAACGGTCAAGTTGTAGAACAACCCTCCCACTACATCGAGACACTCTCAACTCTTGAGATAGATGTAACTAACCAGTTGTATCAACCCTATCAATAACTCTTATTAAAGGTCCAGCATCATCAACAACCCTTGTTGACTTATCAACAACTCTTGTTGATATTTCTGTAGCTTCATCAGTTAATTTAATTAAAACGACCTTACTTTGTGGCTTATCATTTCTCATGTGGTCTTCTTCTGAGAATGTAGCATTTGTTGGTACAAATTCTTTATTCTCTTGTGGATTGAAGAAGTATCCACATCTCTCGTTTCCATGGGGCAGCCTACGAATAGGTATACTTTTGAACAGTGTCCCCAAAAATAACGTAAACCACTTTTATGCATTATCCACAAATCAAAAGATGTTTCAGAAACATTTTTGATGGAACGTTGTTCAAAATACACACTACAGTTAACATTGCATGACCCAAAACGAGTCAGGCAAATGAGCATAGCTCATAATTGAGATTAATACGGTATAACCTTAAGTACCAAAGACAGGTATTTTCCTTTAGGAGAAATCCTTTGCTTCTTTTCACATTGAGTAGTAGCAATCTTAAATAACCCAGTGTTCATGACTGCTATACTATTGATTAGTCTTAAAACATTTAGGTTACTATCTAATAATATGTATTTTCTCCCACTGAGAAAAATAACTTAATGTTCCCCACTGATATAGCCAAAATAACCTCTCTAATTCTAACTTTGAGAGTTATTACACAAGCAGCAAGCTCTTGCCAAGAACTTATTCATTTTAAAAGAAGAACACACGTGATTTGTGGCCCCTGAATCAAGTATTCAGGGAGAATCACTATTTTTCACTAATCACGTTTTCAAGACAGGTAAACGAAAATTACTGTCTTGAACAAGTTCTCTTTTTGCTAAGCAAGGTTCTATGTCATATTCACCAAGAACAATTCTTAATGAATTAAACATATGGGGCATGAGGACATTCCTCAGTTAAGAATAATCCTAGACTTATTTACCACAATTTGTCGTTTAAGATTGTTGTATTACCGTTATTTATAAAATGACGCAAGGCAATACACATAAAATTATTATATAATTGTTGAAGTAACAAATTACTTGTATTATTAATTGCACTAGCCCATTACAAATAATCCAATCAAATTCTGCAAAAACAAATAAGCAATCAAAGAAACCCTATAAAACTATCGATTTAGTTTTTGCAACGATACTTCAAAGGTTTAGAACAAAAGCCACCGAAGGGTGGTCAGCTACTCCTCCTTAAGCAATCAAAGAAACCCTATAAAACTATCGATTTAGTTTTTGCAACAATACTTCAAAGGTTTAGAACAACAGCCACCGTGGTCAGCTACTCCTCCTCTGAATTGAGACAATCTCAACCAAACTCTAACACCAGAATAACTCATATTCCGTTAGCGTTTAGTTTCCGTTTTCGGTCAAGGATTAGTTAACACATTTAATTCATCCCCGTAAGTGTAACCCTCCCACTTTCAGATCTCAGAGGCACGCACGAACAGGCTACCGAAGGGAAAGACAATTGTTAGTAATTAGCCTAAGAGTTCCTATCCTATTCAGGAGTTCACGATGTTCGAATCCTATGATCAGGCCCTCCGAAGGGATGGTTGCTCCAGGACAACCTGCAGGCGGATCATAGGACTCTCACGGTGTGAACTAGGGGCGGAGACCGAGGGATACGTTGACACGTGTCCCGCTCCCACTTACTCTAGACATTTTTCCCATTCACCTTGTTATTGATTCATGCAAACACTTTCCGAAGGGAGGCCACTCCTAAGGCGACTCGAAGCCGAGCATGAACCTCACGTTGTTAATATAGGGACGTTGGAGCAAAACTTGATTTAAATCTCGTTTTGTAATTTTCCTCCCACTGAAAATGTCCTAAGGTTAATTTAGGGTTGTTTAACTTAGATAAAATTCGGCTAAGTCAATCTATCTAAGTTTGATCCTATTATAACAATTATGGAAAGGATTCAACCACAATGTTTTAGGTGAATTAATCTTCTTCTAATAAACCCAACATTGCAAGTCAACATTACTATGGTTAATTCAACTCAAGGTTCGGGTCAGTTCTCAGGTAGGAGGTGTTCCGTAAACCGTCATCTTAAGTACCCCCAGCCTTAGACAGAACTTTACCGAGAGAGTTCCCTTATAACCACAGTAATGTAAGGTCTTTACCCTAAAGATCTAGGTGTATTAAACTCTTTTAATAAACCTAGTGACATTGCATGCTAACAATTAGCTATGACTAATTCAACTCCGGTATTCCGGGTCAATTCCCAGGTAGGAGGTGTTCCGTAAACCGTCAGCTTAAATACCCCCAGCCTTAGACAGAACTTAACCGATGGAGTTCCCTTATAATCATAGTAATGTTTTTCCTACTTAGTCAATTAAAACTAATTTTAATTCTAAGTAAGAATAATTCTAATCCTCTTAGAAATGTGATCTTAGGTCTAATTAATTTTAAACATTTTAAAATTAATTCATTTATCCTAATATCCTATGTTTGCATGCAATTCTTTGTTATAGGTTAACGGTTTCTATTCATTAATTTTATAACTATTATAAATTTTAATGAATTAACCCTATAACATGCTACTATGGTGAATAAATTATTATCAATCAAATTCTAATTAATTTATAAAACCATACATTAGCATACATGACATACCAAAAATATAACAATTATATTAACCTAAGGTAATGTCATGCTCAATGCAATTTAATTTCCTTTTAATTAACATAACTCTTAAATTAATTATACAAGAAGATTAAAATTAAGCATTACCATTTTCATACATTAACATAACATTTATATTAATATATCATGAAAATTAATTAAGCATGTTAATTACTTATATAAATATAACTCTTATATTTTTTAAACTAAAGTAATTTCATGCTCAATTCAAATTAATTTTCTTCAATTTAATCTAACTCTTAAATTAATTACCCAAGAAAATTAAAATAACCATTCACATTTTCATACATTAACATAACACTTTATATTAATTACTCATGAAAATAAATAAGCATATAAATTACTTTCATAAATATAACTTTTTATATTTTTACTAAAGTAATTTCATGCTCAATGCTTTTCAATTTTCATCCATTTAATCATAACAATTTATATTAAATACCCATGAAAATTAAATTCATGCATAATACTTATATTATAACAATTATAATTAAAAATGTATGAATATGCTTAACCTATGGTGGGATTTTAAGCTATATGACATCGATAAAGCAAAATAAATAGCTAAGTAGATAGGTTTTGGCATCCTAGGACAAAATAAATTAGAAAAATTACAATAATTAATCTAAAAATGCCTTATCTAGCCGTGAACCGCCTTGAAAAAACTCGAACCAGGTCTGTAATGCATGAATCGGCCCAAAACAGCTGAAAACGGTCAAAAACCACTCGAACCGGTCAAAAACCAGTCAAAACTCGCCTGAACCGCATCAAACCGTCAAGACCGGGTCAAAAACCGTCGTCGAACCGCGTCTTCTCCTCATGCACGAAAGCAACAAGATTCAAAAACGCGCTAAGAAGTAACAAAATTGCTCGTGCTTTAGTGGTTAACGCATCCAAGTTGCACGCGCGATTACCCTTTATGCTCAAGGTCGAGCCCTAGTTGACGCAAAACACACTTTTTTTTTCCGCGATTGCAGCCTTTGTTTTTCCAGTTTTTCCCTTCTTCCAACCTCTGTTTTCTTCGTTTTTGGCCCCAAATTCTTTAGTTTTTCATGGAATTTCACCAAAAATAATTGACACGAACTTACAGACTCGGTTGCAATTAAAATACCCAAAACAAAGGGCCCTTACATTGATCAAATCAACTTAAAATTGCAAATCTATATGTCAAAACCTTAAACATCTACAAGCAAAATCACATACATCAAATGCATAATTAAATCCCACCAATAGCCAATGCAAATTTTGGAGAAACAAAATTAGATCTACGATCGGCTCTGATATCAATTGAAGGATTGGAATTCCCAATTCCGTTACAGCGGAAGCAATTGGACCGTTCGTAAATTAATTTTGTTCTACAAAATACCAATACATTGGCAAAAGGTTAAGCGGTGAAAAACATACCTTCGTTGACGAATCTGAATACTTCAACGGACACCACCATTTGATCTTCCCCGCTATAACTCTGAGATTAGGAACGTAGTTGTGGGACTACCTAATCTTGAATGGAAAAAACTCTAGAGAGAAAATTCTTCCTAGAGTTATTGAGTTGAGAGAATATGAGAGAGCCTTATGGTGGCCATATCTTGTAGTACCTAAATCCTAGGTTTAGTGTTCTATTTATAGGAGAAAGGTCATGAATAAAATATTCATTTAAAATCAATTATTTCCATATCTGATTTAATCTTTTCCATAATTAATCAATTTCATAACCAATCAATTCCATAATTGATTAATCCTTTCCATAAATGATTGATTACTTCCATAAGTGATTAATCATTTCCATAAATGATTAATTACTTCCATAAGTGATTAATCATTTCCATAATTGATTAATTTTCAATTAATTAATTCTTTAATTAATTAATCACCAATTAAATATCATATATTTAATTTCAGACCTTCTATTAGTTAATTAATTAATTACCCAATTAAATATCATATATTTAATTTCAGGCCTTCAATTAATTAATTCTATAATATGAATCAAAATCATATTAAAATTTGAACTCATTCAAATTCTCTTATATCCTATAAATTTAATATGAATCAAATTCATATTAATATTTGAACTTCTTCAAATATTTATTTCTCTCATAATAATAAAGTTTAATTTCAAATTACTTTATATTTTAATGTATCACTATAGATTATATATATATATTTATTTTTTTATTTTTTTTGAAAAACACTATACATTATATTAATTTGTATCTCATACAATTAACTTAATTCCCAATATGAATTTGAACTATTCAATTTCTCTCAAGATATAATTGTTCCTAATTACTCTTTACGAGCTAGCAGGTGGACCTAATGGACCTACAGATCAGAAGCTCCAATGATATGAGGTTAACCAATTAAACTCATTAATTAGGTTAACCAATATTCATTAACTGTGGGTCATTCCACTAAAGACCCACAGCTGAACTCTTCTCACTGTAGAACATTTTTGTGTCCACAGATATAGATCTATACAGGTAAGTCAATCCTTCACGAGTGTCCGTAATCACAGCTGGGTCAAATTACCGTTTTACCCCTGTGTTACATCTGTTTCCTTAAGTACCAGTGCTCCTCTAATGAACAACCTATTTATGGTCCAACCAATAAACATAAAGTCCCTCTCGGGCCACTGAGAGGGCGGGATCCCTTTGTTCAAGTCCCGGAGTCACCACTTAAGGGAACACTCATCTACTTCTCCTAGAAGTGGGAAGGAGTGAGTTCCTTCTTGTGTTGTCATGTCCCCAGCCTCCCACTCGATCTTGTCCCCAAAAAGGAAGGCATATTGAGTCGACGTATTGGCCACTCTCACCCATGCTAATCAAAGGACAATCCCTCATGAGAAGGAGTTCATGACACACTCAGGATTAAGACTGAGTTACCTACGTCATCCTATTGAAACAGTAACCTAACTAGTTAACGGTGTTATATCGAGTGGTTTACCATTTCATGGTCCGGTCTTATGCAAACTCATTGCATAGTATACCCCCGCTCGCATGTCTACTACATGGACGCTTTGGATCAATACGTCTGTATCAAATACAAAGCGAGGCGTATCACATAGTGTTACCAGGATAAGGTACCCAACCTTATCCTTGTACTATAGACCTTTTAGGTTGTTACTTGAACATCGATCCCCGTATGTCCCCACATACTAGTTCAAGTTACATACAAACAACCTTGGATCTTAGTTTATTGGATTTGGGTCAAATTGTGCAATATTTAATAATAACACTTTATTGTAGAAACTCAATAACACTTTATTGAAATAAGTATACAATTTGTTTACATTCACTATCTACGAGTTTTAGGGCATAAAACCCAACAATGAAAGGGTTGGAGATAAACATAGGGAGCATCATTCGAGAGGAGATCCTTTCATGTGGAAGGAAGAAAGCAGAGAAGTTGTTCTTTGGGTCACTTATAACCCAATTGTGTCAGAGGGTGAAGATAGTTCCTGAAAAAGATGAGGAACGTCACTTTTTCAGGCCCACCATTGACTTGCCTCTGGTAGGGAAGCTTCAACAGAACAACGCTCAAAGGAAGGACAAGGCTTCCACTTCCCACACTACTTCATCCTCGAGGCTGAATCCTACTTCACCTCCTCAGCACACTCATGTTTCAGGGCCTACACCATCATCAGAGGCCCTTGCATTTGCCTTCCGACAGCTAGACCAGATTGAAAATAAGTTGAAAACTTACTGGGTCTATGCGAAGGAAAGAGATGAAGCAATTAGAGAGTTCTGCCTCTCTATCGCCCTCAGCATTGCCCCTGTGTTCCCTGACATCCCTCAATCCCTGCTGCCTTAAGAAGAAAAAGAATCTAAAGATGAAGATGAAGATGAAGATGAAAGAGATGAAGGGAGTTCCTCGAATGAGGAATAGGGGAGTTTTTTTATCCCCTCTATCTGCTGTTTTGTGAATATTTAAATTGTTTCTGTTAATAGTTAGTTGTTGTTTTTTAGTTTTTAGCATGCTTAGTTTCTATTTTTACTTGTGTTAGTTGTTGTTTTTATGTTTTTTGTTTAGTTAGTTGTTGATTATGTTTATAGTTTAGTTTTAAGATAGCTTGCTGTTAGATTAGTTTAGAATGACTTGGGTTTTTTAAACATTTCTGAAAAATTTTCTTTTTGTTTTTGTGCCAAATCTATGAAACTTTTTGGAAAATAATCAACTTTATGGAAAATGATTGCTTGAAAAAATGTTTTAGAAAAACATGTTATCATTTGAGTTTCTTTTAAGCCCTTGATGATGATAACTAGAGCTTATTTCTATCTCATAAAGTGTCGCCGTCACAATCCATTTGTTTTCTAGTCATAGGCTTTCCATTAGTCTTTTTCTTTACAAAATTTTCTTAAGTCTAAACTTCCTCATGTTTAACCTTTCTAGCACAGTAGAAGAGTTTAGCCTTGATGTTATGAAAAACAAAAAGCCTCATGTTAAGCCCATGCCTCAAGAACAAAAGTCAATGAGGGCATTGCCTATCTTAAGTTTGGGGGGATGCTTTACTTTGTAAATATATTTTTTGTAAGTTTGTACTGCTGGAAAAAAAAGTATATGCTCAGTATACATCATCCAAAAAAAATGAAAATAACCGAGAGTTACTCCTCCTTCCTAGAGTTTACTGAGTAACCAGGGGCATTCATGACACCCATGGTTTCCCACTGCGTGAAAGGTTTACTTAGGGAAGTGAGTATTAGTCGGAGTTCGTGATCTTTGCTCGTAGCTAGATATCTTCACCACAAAGTGTCGATAAGCTAGAATGAAGGTAAAGGTGACAATAAGGATTCTCTTGGGAGAAAAAGAAGTTGAATAAAAAGAGCACCAGTAGTAAAATAAGTTTGGAGGAGATAGAAAAGGTCTAGTGAACTCATGTATGCTCAAGAAACCTCAAAGGTTAGTTTTTCTTAACTAAAAGGACTACACTAGGCTCAATGAGTAGTAGATAGGTAGTTTAAACATATTGGTTAGGATGGACTAGGGAGAGTTTTGCTTTGAAAAAGAACAGTAGAAATCTTCATGCCTAGGAAACTTAGAAGTTGTGACTGGCACTAAAGTAGAAATCTCTCCTGAAAGGAAACTTTTTGGAAAACGCTCTTCAGAAACATGTTTACTTGAATCCATATGGTTTATTCATGACATTTTGATTTGCAATTAAGTTAGATGCTAGTACCAAGATTGGCAATTACATATGATCCATAACTGTTGGCTTTTTGGCCCTTAATCTCAAATTAATTAATTTTAATTAATTAATTAACCAACGTTTTGATGATAACAAACCCAATTTTTAATTACTGAAAATTTTAGTTTTTAATGTGCTAATAGCGTAGAGCTCGAAACAACGATTCCAACGCCTCTTGAATCACTCAAATCGGAGCTAAAACGAAGAAGTTATAGCCGAAACAAGCTTTAACGAAATATACCCGTGGCGATGACGTGGCGGCTGAGTCAGCATCTTGGACCATCCCGAAGCTGACACGTGGAAGGCTAGAGAGTGTGACACATGGGGCCTTTTTGGTTATCCAAATCTAAATATAATTATATATATATATATTATTTTTATTAAAAATAATCTTGTGTCTAACGGTTTCTTTATTTAAAATTAAGGTTAATATATATATATATTATTTTCAAATTTCTTTTTATACCGTTAACTTATATATATATATATATTATTATTATTATTATTATTATTATTATTATTATATATTTATAAAAAAAAGGTTTACCATTAGTTTGTTTTTGAATTGTTAAAATGTTTTATTTTAATTTTATTTATATTATTATTAATTTCTTTTTAATTTTAATTTCTTGTAATCTCCACCCTTAATTTCTCTTCTATTCAAATCCAATGGTCCAAATTAAATTTACTTTTTACCCCATTTCCCTCTCTTTTTAAACTCATCTTCCTCTCCAAATTTTTTACCAACACATTTTACATTTTACAATCCTCCAAATCAAAAAGTTTCCATTGTTGCTCTCTCCAAGCTCCCAAATTTTTTCTTTTCATCTTATTCTTGAGAGAGTGTTATTGTATTGTGAGGATACATTTGTTGAGTGCTCAAATTTGTAAATCTACTCTATTGAGAGTTGTATTGTATTCTTAAAAAATTCCAACACTTGTAACGGTTTGATCCTCACCCGTGGAAAGGATCGGGTTTGCTCTTGAACCCGTAAAAGGAGCGGTGGTGTAACGGTTGGGCTCTAATCCGTGGAAAAAGTCGAAAGGTTTTTATTCAAATTTCCAAGAGGCGCTTGGGGAGTGGAGTAGGTCGAGTTTGACCGAACCACTATAAAAATTACGGTGTCTTCTTCTCTAACTCTTTCCTTTTTATTTTTGCAATTAATTTAAGCAATTTATTGCATGTTTTAGCTTGTTCTTATTTGTTGCATAAATTGAAATTTTCTTATTGTTTATAAAAAGTGTATTAATTAGTTTTAGGAAAAAGTTTAATTAAACCCTATTCACCCCCCTCTAGGGTTGCCATACCGATCCAACAATTGGTATTAGAGCGGGTTGCTCATCTTGAAATAATTTTTCTTGATAAACTTAATTGTTTTTGAGCTATGGCAACTTTAGGTTTTATCCCTTTTACCGATAGTCAATCTATTACAAAACCTTCGTTCTTTAATGGTACTAATTATAGTTATTGGAAAAATAGAATGAGATTTTTCTTGCTTTCTATTGATTATGATTTATGGGATATTGTTGAAGAAGGTTTTAAAATTCCAACAAAAGATGTTGATGGTGTTAGCTCTATAAAACCTAAGGAAGAATGGTCAATAAATGAAAAGAAAGCATGCTCTTTAATGCCAAAGCTATTAATTGCTTATTTTGTGCTTTGAATGAAATTGAGTATAATAGAGTGTCTATTTGCAAAACCGCTAAAGAGATATGGGATAAATTAGAAATTACTCATGAAGGAACTAGTCAAGTCAAAGAAACAAAGATTGACATGTTAGTTCATCAATATGAAATGTTTAAAATTGATGAAAATGAAGCTATTTCTGATATGTTTATTAGATTTACTAACATTGTCAATGCTGTAGAATGACTTGGGAAAAAGTACTCAAATCTTGAGAAGGTAAAGAAGCTATTGTGGTCTTTGCCTAAACAATGGGAGCATAAAGTCACCGCCATACAAGAGGCAAAAGATCTCAAATCCCTCTCCATTGATGAACTCATGGGTTCGTTGTTGACACATGAGATGAAGATCAAGAAAAACATGGAGGATGAGAAGAAAAAGAAAGAGAAGAGTATAGCCTTAAAGACCATCTCCTTGGATGTTGACTCCGAAGATGAGGATGCTCTTGATGAAGAAGACGTTGCCTTTCTTTCACGTAAGTATAAGAACTTCATCAAGAGAAAGAAACAATTCAAGAAGCATCTCTCCAACCAAAAAGAGTCAAAAGGTGAAACGAGCAAAAAGGATGAGGTAATATGCTATGAATGCAAGAAATCGGGTCACATTACAACCGATTGTCCTCTTCTCAAATCATCCAAGAAATCCAAGAAGAAAGCAATGAAGGCTACTTGGGATAATAGCGATGAAAGCGAAAGTGGGAGTGATAATGAAGAAGTGGCCAACTTTTGCTTCATGGCTCATAGTGACAAAGAGGACGAACAAGATGATGAGGTAACTCTAGAACCTCTTTCTTATGATGAGTTATTTGAAGCTTTTGAAAATATGCAAAATGATTTAGAAAAGCTTAGTTCTAAGTATGTTGTGCTTAAAAAGAAATACGATGTTTTATCTAGTAAAAATACGTCTTTACTTGAAGAAATTGCTTGCTTAAAAGAGAATGAGCATGATGTTATGCATATTGATGAAATGAATATCTCTTGTGACAAGCATGTTTTTGATTGTGATGAGAAAAATGCCTTGCTTGACAAAGTTAAATTTCTTGAGCATGATAGTTGTGAAAAAGATAATTTGATTAAATTACTCAAAGAAAAGGAATTTAGTGCTTTGCAAGAACTTGATAAGGCTAAAGAATCTATTAAAAAGTTGACAATAGGTGCTCAAAGATTAGACAAGATAATTGAAGTAGGCAAGCCTTTTGGTGATAAAAGAGGTTTAGGCTATATTGATGAATGTTCAACTTCTTCAAGTTCTAAAACTATCTTTGTTAAAGCATCTCATAATATGCCTAAGGTTGTGTCTAAGCATGTTAAATCTAACTTTGTGCCTATATGTCATTATTGTGGTGTTGAAGGTCATATTAGACCTAAGTGCTTTAAATTGAAATATGCTCATACTACTTCTCCAAGAAGAAATTTTTCTCAAAGGGCAAAGTTTCATAATGCTCCAAGGAATAATTTCTCCAAGAAAAGTAGAGTGCATAAATTTGTTGTAAGAGATAAATCTTTGCATAATGTTGTTTGTTTCTCATGTGGCAAGTATGGACATACAACTTATTCTTGTTGCTTGTCTAAATCCAATGCCTTAAATGTTTATACAAAAATGAAATGGATTCCCAAGTTTGTTCATGCTAACCATCTAGGACCCAAACAAGTGTGGGTACCAAAGAATCAAACTTGAACATTTGTGTTTGTAGGTTTGTTTGAAAGCCTCCAAGAAAAACAAGTGGTATTTGGATAGTGGTTGCTCGAGGCACATGACGGGAGACCCATCCAAGTTTGTCTCTCTCTCCAAAAAGGATGGAGGTTTTGTAACTTTTGGTGACAACAAGAAAGGTAAAATAATTGGTAAGGGTAGTATAGGTAATGAATCTTCTATTTTAATTGAAAATGTACTTTTAGTTGATGGTTTGAAGCATGATTTACTTAGTATTAGTCAATTGTGTGATAAAGGCTTTAGAGTTGTGTTTGATAAAAAGAATTGCATCATTGAAAATGCTAGTGATAGAAAAGTTATATTTGTTGGAAATAGAGATGAAAATGTTTATACTATTGATTTGAATGATTGTCCTATTAATGATAAATGTTTATCGGCTTTGCATGATGATTCTTGGTTATGGCATAGAAGACTAGGGCATGCTAGCATGCACTTAATTTCAAATATTTCCAAGAATTCTTTGGTTAGAGGTCTTCCCAAATTTAAATTTGAAAAAGACAAAGTTTGTGATGCTTGTCGAATGGGTAAGCAAACTAAGTCCTCTTTCAAATCTAAAAATGTGATCTCTACAACTAGACCCCTTCAACTATTACACATGGACTTATTTGGCCCTTCTAGAATTGCTAGTTTTGGAGGGAACTATTATGCCTTTGTGATAGTTGATGATTTTTCAAGATTTACTTGGGTTTTGATGCTAAAACATAAGGATGATGCTTTGAAAAATTTTGCTAGTTTTGCAAAAAGAGTTCAAAATGAAAAAGGTTTTTTGATTTCTAAAATTAGGAGTGATCATGGAGGAGAATTTGATAGCAATGCTTTTGAAACTTTTTGTGAAGAAAATGGTTTTTCTCATAATTTCTCCACTCCAAGAACTCCTCAACAAAACGGTGTAGTTGAAAGGAAAAATCGTACTTTGCAAGAATTTGCTAGATCAATGTTGCATGAGTATGGTTTACCTACATATTTTTTGGCGGAAGCCGTTAACACCGCTTGTTATGTTTTAAATAGAGTTTTAATTAGACCCTCTTTGGATAAAACTCCTTATGAACTTTGGCATAAAAAAATTCCAAATATTGGGTATTTCAAAGTTTTTGGTTGCAAATGTTTTATTTTGAATAACAAAGAAAAACTTGGAAATTTTGATTCTAAGACGGATGTTGGTATTTTCCTTGGTTATTCCTCTACTAGTAAAGCTTATAGAGTTTTCAATAAAAGAACTTTAGTAGTTAAGGAATCTATGCATGTAGTATTTGATGAATCTTGCAATGTTATTTCTAATGAGCCTATTTGTAGTGATGTTTTAGAAGGAAATTTTGGAGATTTACTTGTTAGTGACAAAGGCAAGGAAATTGTTTCAAGTAAGCAAGAGGTGACCTTAATTGAAAAGAATGAAGTTGGTTCTTCATCCATGCCTAAAGAGTGGAGGTATGCTCCTTCCCATCCCAAGGAATTAATTCTTGGTGATCCCGAACAAGGTGTGAAAACTCGTTCTTCTCTTAATATGTTTAATAATCTTGCTTTTATTTCTCAAATTGAACCAAAAAGTTTTAAAGATGCCGAAAATGATGAATTTTGGATTTTAGCTATGCAAGAAAAATTAAATCAATTTGAAAGGAATAAAGTGTGGGAGTTAGTCCCTAGGCCCTCTAATGTTTCTATAATTGGGACTAAATGGGTCTTTAGAAATAAAATGGATGAAAATGGAAACATCATTAGAAATAAAGCTAGACTTGTAGCTCAAGGTTATTGTCAAGAGGAAGGAATAGATTACGAAGAAACTTTTGCACCCGTTGCTAGATTAGAAGCTATTAGAATGTTGCTTGCTTTTGCTTCATATAAGAATTTCATTTTGTACCAAATGGATGTGAAAAGTGCCTTTTTAAATGGTTATATCGTGGAGGAAGTTTATGTAGAACAACCTCCGGGCTTTGAAAGTTTTGATTTTCCTAATCATGTCTATAAGTTGAAAAAGGTTCTTTATGGTTTAAAACAAGCTCCAAGAGCTTGGTATGATAGACTTAGTAATTTCTTGCTTGAGAATGGTTTTAAAATGGGTAAAATTGATACTACTCTTTTTATTAAGATTAAGGATAATGATATGTTTTTAGTTCAAATATATTTGGATGATATTATTTTTTGTTCTACTAATCCATCTTTGTGTGAAGAATTTTCTAGGTGTATGCATAGTGAATTTGAGATGAGTATGATGGGAGAACTTAGTTTCTTCCTTGGACTTCAAATCAAACAACTCAAGGATGGCACCTTCATAAGTCAAGAGAAATACACAAGGGATTTGCTCAAGAGGTTCAAATTCAATGAAGGTAAAATTGCAAAAACTCCTATGAGCACATCCACTAAGCTTGACAAGGATGACAAAGGTAAGTGTGTGGATATAAAAACTTATAGAGGTATGATTGGATCTTTGCTTTATTTAACTGCTAGTAGACCCGATATCATGTTTAGTGTATGTCTTTGTGCTAGATTTTAAACTTGTCCTAAGGAATCACATTTGCATGCCGTTAAAAGAATTTTTAAATATTTGCTTGGTACTATTGATTTAGGCTTATGGTATACTAGAAATGTTGAATTTAATTTGGTAGGATATTCTGATGCGGATTTTGCAGGTAGTTTACTTGACCGTAAGAGTACTAGTGGGACTTGTCAATTCCTTGGTAGTTCCTTAGTTTCTTGGTTTAGTAAAAAGCAAAATTTGGTTGCCTTATCTACTACGGAAGCGGAATATATTGCGGTTGCTAGTTGTTGTGCTCAAATTCTTTGGATGAAACAAACTCTTTGTGATTTTGGATTAAAGTTTGATAATGTGCCTATATTTTGTGATAATACTAGTGCTATTAATTTGACTAAAAATCCTATACATCATTCTAGGACTAAGCATATTGATATTAGACATCACTTTATTAGAGAGCATGTGCAAAATGGTAATATTATTGTTGAATTTGTAGGCTCTAATAATCAATTAGCGGATATTTTTACCAAGCCTTTAAATGATGAAAGTTTTTGTAAAAATAGGCTTGAGCTCAGTATTATTCGTTGTGATGCCTCTTGATTTTATAATCTTTCTTGTTAAATCTTTTAGAAGGCATTTTGATAGGGGGAGATATGAAAAGCATGTGTTAATATTCTTAGGGGGAGTTGTGCTAAATTTTGAGTTCATGTTTTTAAGGGAATCATTTATGTAGTTCTAAATGTTTCTTAATTATTCTTTTTTGATGGTTCCAAAGGGGGAGAAGTTTAAGAAAAATAAGTTATAAATTTGTTATGATTTTTATTCTATTTATTAGGGGAAGAATTTATTTTTGAGTGAATATTCAAGAATGATCTTTATGGTGATGTGATGAAATTATCACTTGATATATATGGTTTATATGTTATTTTTTTTCTTGAATGGTTTGTCGTCATCAAAAAGGGGGAGATTGTTGGCTTTTTGGCCCTTAATCTCAAATTAATTAATTTTAATTAATTAATTAACCAATGTCTTGATGATAACAAACCCAATTTTTAATTACTAAAAATTTTAGTGTTTTAATGTGCCCATAGCGTAGAGCTCGGAACAACGATTCCAACGCCTCTTGAATCACTCAAATCGGAGCTAAAACGAAGAAGTTATAGCCGAAACAAGCTTTAACGAAATATACTCGTGGCGATGACGTGGCGGCTGAGTCAGCATCTTGGACCATCCCGAAGCTGACACGTGGAAGGCTAGAGAGTGTGACACATGGGGCCTTTTTGGTTATCCAAATCTAAATATAATTATATATATATATTATTTTTATTAAAAATAATCTTGTGTCTCACGGTTTCTTTATTTAAAATTTAAAAAAAAAAATCAGAATTGCATTTAATGCAGATGGCCGTTTAAAAGAAAAAAAAAAGGTTAATATATATATATATATATTATTTTCAAATTTATTTTTTTACCGTTAACTTATATATATTATTATTATATATTTTAAAGAAAAAAAAAGGTCTACCGTTAGTTTGTTTTTGAATTGTTAAAATGTTTTATTTTAATTTTATTTATATTATTATTAACTTCTTTTTAATTTTAATTTCTTGTAATCTCCACCCTTAATTTCTCTTTTATTCAAATCCAATGGTCCAAATTAAATTTAACTTTTTACCTCATTTCCCTCTCTTTTTAAACTCATCTTCCTCTCCAAATTTTTACCAACACATTTTACATTTTACAATCCTCCAAATCAAAAAGTTTCCATTGTTGCTCTCTCCAAGCTCCCAAATTTTTTCTTTTCATCTTATTCTTGAGAGAGTGTTATTGTATTGTGAGGATACATTTGTTGAGTGCTCAAATCTGTAAATCTACTCTATTGAGAATTGTATTGTATTCTTCAAAAATTCCAACACTTGTAACGGTTTGATCCTCCCCCGTGGAAAGGATCGGGTTTGCTCTTGAACCCGTAAAAGGAGCGGTGGTGTAACGGTTGGGCTCTAATCCGTGGAAAGAGTCGAAAGGTTTTTATTCAAATCCCCAAGAGGCGCTTGGGGAGTGGAGTAGGTTGAGTTTGACCGAACCACTATAAAAATTACGGTGTCTTCGTCTCTAACTCTTTCCTTTTTATTTTTTGCAATTAATTTAAGCAATTTATTGCATGTTTTAGTTTGTTCTTATTTGTTGCATAAATTGAAATTTTCTTATTGTTTATAAAAAGTGTATTAATTAGTTTAATTGGGTTAATTTAGGAAAAAGTTTAATTAAACCCTATTCACCCCCCTCTAGGGTTGCCATACCGATCCAACAATAACATTTTGGTTTGCAATTATTATTGAGCTCTCACATTCTGATTGGCAATTACAAAATTGATCTGTAACGTTCTGATTGGCTATTGCTTGAGGACAAGCAATGAGTTAAGTTTGGGGGTATGATAAGGGTTAAGAATATACTTATTTTACCCTTAGTTAAGTTTAGCTCAGTATCTTGTCAAAGTTGTATGTTTTAGATCAAATTTACGATTCCCGAGCTCAAAATGTGTTGAAGTTGATGAGTTAGGGAGTTGAGAGTCATGTATGTCAAATTAGGCTTATTTGTGTTTAAAAAGACTTAGTTTGATGTTTTGCAGAAAAACAGAGGAAATCTAGAAAAACCCAGAAACGCGACCGCATTTCTAGGAAGGCATAATCCAAATGCGACCGCATTTCTGGGCAGATGAAGGCAGTTCCGAGTCTGTCGCGGGTCGTTTTGAACGAGTGTTTTGCGCACCTAACCGGTTGTTTTGACTCCGAAACTGACTAGGCTACCTACCAGCACCATTTCGTGGCTTCTCAACTACTCCCCACACTATATAAAGCCTTGATTCGAAGGAACAGAACCCTAGTAGACGCCCATGAGTAGGGATGCCCGAGGTCCTTCTTAGAAGACTGATTGCTAACCTTTAGTTAGACATCAAACCCGAGTGTTTGTAGATATTTTCACCCTATTCCCACTTGTAAAAGAGAGTAGAGTGTCGAGCGAACTCTGGAATGATTGGATCAAAGAAAAAACCCAAGTTTTAGCTACTGCACCTTATTTTCCAACACATGTTACTTTTCATTTCTTTGTATTCTTTATTTATTATTTCAATGAAAAGTTGTTCATTTGCATCTTATTCCATCATGTGTAGCTAAATTCCATTGAGGGGTTGATCAGTTGTCGGTATGCCAATAAATTAATACAGAATTTATCGCATATATGTATTAATCCAAGTATAGATTAACACAATCAAGTAGTACCTAGTGAGTTCTAGGGTCGAATCCACAAGGAAAGGCTATTTGAAAAATATTTAATAACTTTGCTGATTTGAACTCAAAGATGTGTGATATTATGAAAGTTCAAAGAAGAGATTTGATGGGAATAAAAATTAAATAAATATGCAGACAAGTAAAACATGTGCTGAGAGTTAAAGGAAATTCTTGATGAGAGTGTTATCAAGGTTGTTGAGGTAGCAACCTCATGCGTTTATAAGTAACTTTGTAGCGCATACCATGACTAATTGATCCATTAATGCCTAAGTGAGAAAAAATCATAAGAGTCCCTTCCGGTACTACTTCTGCGTTTGGCAAAGAACTAACAACTATGTGGTTGGCTAGTTCATGCGTAGGCTTAGTTCTCTAGCAACTTACAAGAGACTGTGTTAGTCTTAACACAATCAAAGCTCATTCATGCACTATCTTATAGCGGTAGTATTTATCTAATGCTACCAAGACTACATGTAATGTGCTAGCTTGTTCCACTTAGATATTTCCACACGCATTACCTGTCAGGGATTTATCATGTTGCTACCGCATCCGGCTGGCCATGCGGGAGTTAGTAATGAAAATAGTATCGCATCTAAGTAGAAGGCAATAATGTTTCATTAAATCAAAGTATGCACTTACAAAATAAACTTATCACCACATGGGTGCTTGCACTAAGCCTTGATGAAGAAAATCAGCTCATGCGAGCAAAACAATACACTATGTAATACATAGCTAGCACAAATGCAAGTCTACCCTCCGCCACAACTTTCTGTGATTTCTCTTTCTTCTTGCTTCCTTGATCCTCGTCTCCTCTCCTCCTTTCTTCTAGAGCAGGTGGATGCATTATATAGGCAAGGGAAACTGACTTCACCAAGGAACTAGAAAACGTGCCCCAGTTATCTTCTGCCCACTTGTGTGTCAGTTATGTGTCAGCACGGTCTTTTCATCCATCTTTTCCTTTTACGATCGTTTTAGGATGTGTGCCTACGTTGAAGAAAACTTGGGCAACAAACAACTACATTTTTAATGCGTTAGCGCCTTATATTTTTATAATTTCGTACCGCATCCATGAATATAGCCTTCCGCAGATAACCATCGCATTTTCCTTCCTACTCCGTTGAAATAACGCATCAATATATCTTTTAGCCTTATTTTAGCTTAAGTTTAAAGGATAAATAACTTGCTTTTGCAAGTTATCAGGAGTTCAATATAGTGAATTCCCTTATGGTTTAAATGGCTTGAAAGTGTTTATTTGTCTAAGGTTTATTCATTGCATGTCACTCTTTACTGAATATCATTCTAAATCTTGTTGATTTTAAATTGATCACTTAGACTTTGCATGCTATGTGAGTTTGATCTCGAAAGGGACAAGCAATATTGGTTTTCGTAAAGGTGATATAGGAGAAAGGGCTCGAAAGAGTGTATTCGGTGTTATAGGGGAAGGTCGCCTTATAACAACTATAGGGTTATAGGTTGCATGCATGAACTATCTATGTCGGAGTCGAGTCACAAAAATGTGCATAACGGTACTTGCTTAGCCTTGATAGCGGGCAGAAATGTCGTTATTTTAGTCCTAAAATATTAAGCTTTTTAGTGCTTTAATTGTGTTTTTATTGAAGATATTTAATATATTTTGTTATTTGGTCTTTAGGAGCAAAATATGGATTTTGGTAGAAAAAATGCCCAAAAAAAATCCATTCAAGCCCAAATTCCATACATGGGTCAAGGGGGAGTCTAAAGAAGTCAACCATGAGAAAGAGGCCCAAAAGAAATGAAGAGAGGCCCAAATTCAAGCCCAAAATCGCGCCTGAAAGTTCTGGAATTCGCCTAGCGTCGAGACGCTGTAGGGACAGCGTCGCGACGCTATCCCATTTCTGTGCCAATAGCGTCGCGACGCTGTCCAATTTCCGAGCCTATAAATAGCGCCCCTTGGTGCCCATTTTTACCATCAATCATCATTTCCTTCATTCATTCCCTTCCTTCCTTGGCTCCTTTGGAGCCTCTCTCAAGACTTTCTAGCCTTTTTTAGAGTTCTTTTGGTGGGAAAATTTTGGGGAGTTTTGGGGAGCGCTCTAGGATGCTCAAGGTGTGCTCGGAGGGACTCCAAGCGCCAGCGACGGGGTCTTCAACGGTCAATTCCTTCCCTTTTATTCAGCTCATATTTATGCTTTCCATTGTAAATTTTGTGAATATTTTAGCTATGTATAGCTAAACCCCAATTTGGGGTCTTGAAATGAAATTATAGTTAAATGTTGTTATAATTGCCTATCTCTTGCCCTTTTTACTAATTATTTGTATGGATGCTCGTAATGCTGTATGCAATCTGGTCAGTTGTGTATTGATTCGATTCTTAATGGAGACTCGACAGAGAGAAGTTAGGATAGATCATAATCCATGCAACTAGTTTAATTGCCCGTAGTGACAACGGGATTAGTTGATTAAACTTATATTCCTAAAATGAATTAGAGCGTAATAATTAATGAATTTTAATTGCGCTAAGGACACTTAGGTTGTTAAAATGGATTAATTACAATTAGGGGAGACCGACAGGAGAACCTATGTGATTAACGGAGATTCTAGGAGTATAATTAGTTGGGCAATGAGATAGGATAATTGTAACAATTGTTTAGCTATTAATTGAGTTTCAAGACCCCACTTCCCATTTAAAAAGCTCTTTCTCCATATTTTGATTTCTTTAATTGCTTTAAGTTTGAAATTCATTTTAATTGCATGCTTTGGTCCCTAAATATTATTTTTCCCAAGTACCTTTAGTGTTCAAGAAATTTTTGTTTTGCTTAATTTTCGCTTCGCCTCCCTGTGGATTCGATACTCGGAATATTTTCGTTTTATATTACTTGCGGCCCGTGCACTTGTGGTGTGGTCGGCAACAAGTTTTTGGCGCCGTTGCCGGGGAGGCTTGATTTTTAAGCAAAAAAATTTTTTCTTGACATTAAAAAGAAAGGGATAAATAGTAATTTAGGTTGTGAATATTTTTTTTTTTTTGTGAATATTTTCTTTTTGTTTTTGTTTGGTTCTTTTGATTGTTTGAGAGTGTTGCATGCGAAGACATAAGGTGGTTGAATTGTTTCCTTTAGATCTTGAAATTACCAGGACACTCAGATCTATTCGTAGAGAGAAAAGACTAACGGAAGCAATGGCCCATCAAGATGAAGCTCCCAAGGCAATCAGAGACTTTTTACAGCCAGTTCTCCCAACCGAGAATTCAGGAGTCGTTTACGCCCCAATCCAAGCTAACAATTTTGAGTTGAAGACAGGACTGATTCAGATGGCGCGCGATAATTCTTTTAAGGGACATCCTTCTGAGGATCCACACTCACATCTGCGATCATTCTTGGGGATATGCGGGACGGTAAAGATGAATGGAGTTCCGGCCGACGCGATAAGATTGAGGTTATTCCCATTTTCTCTGCAAGATAAGGCAAAAGATTGGCTCGAATCAGTCGAGACGAGCAGTATCAGCACATGGGACGAGCTTGCCTAGGCTTTCCTGACGAAATTTTTCCCGCCTACCAAGACTACGAAGCTCCGGACTGAGATCGGAACATTCAGGCAGTTAGACGAGGAGTAGTTGTACGAAGCATGGGAAGATATAAGGAGATGCTTAGGCGATGCCCGCAGCATGGATACCCAAATTGGCTCCAGGTGCAATTATTTTACAATGGACTGAATCCATCCACCAAGATAGTTTTAGATACATCAGCGGGTGGGAGTTTTCTATCCAAGATAGTGACGGAAGCCAATGATCTTCTAGAGGAAATGGCAGCAACCAGCTACCAGTGGCCGACAGAACGGGTGACAATTTCCAAGAAGGCTGGCATTTATGAATTAGATGAGTCAAGTTCGTTGAAGGCACAGATGACATCGTTGACAAACGCCCTGAACAAGCTGACTTCATCTGAGGCGGTCAAGTCCATTTCCACCTTAGCTAAAGGATATTCAAAGAAAGAGAATCAAGATGTGGAAGAAGTTCAGTATGTGGGAAACAGACCATTCACTCAAGGAGTACCGAACTTATATCATCCCAGTCTGTGCAATCATGAGAACTTTTCATATTCCAACACGAAGAATGTTTTACAGCCACCGCCAGGATTTGCTTCAACCAGTACGCCAGAAAAGAAGAGCAACCTGGAGGAGATGGTGGCCATGTTTATCAAAGAAGAGAAAGTGTTAAATGTGAATCTCCAGACAGCAGTAAATAACCACGACACAGTTCTGAAGAATATGAAAGTTCAGATAGGTCAGATAGCTTCAACGATGAATGCCCTTCAGAAAGGGAAGTTTCCAAGTGACACTGAACCCAATCCTCGGGAGCAGTGCAAAATGGTGACACTGAGAAGTGGTAGACAACTGGAGATCAGTTCAAGAAGAGAAGAGCATGGATGAAGATGGAAGGGCTGAGGCACAAAAAGCCTCCTCTGAAAGGTCCCAACATCCTCCTAACTCTGTTGATTTTAATTATGATGTTTCTAACTCTTTTGCAGGAAAGAAAAAAGATGAAAGGCAGAATGAAGAGAAGCTGAACGAGGAAGAAGTGGTTCCATGCAACCATCATGATAAAGGCTCGCACATTAGCCCGCCCAAGCGGAGGGGCGAATGTCCTACCTTTGACTACAGGGAGTTACCTTTTCCTCAACGCTTTAAAAATGTTAAATTAAATGAGCAGTTTCAGAAATTCCTAGAGATGTTTAGAAAATTGTCAGTGAACATTCCCTTAGTGGATGTTTTGTATAATATGCCTAATTATGGGAAGTTTATGAAAGAAATGTTATCTAGGAAGAAAAGCTTGAAAAAAGAGGTTTTTAAATTATCTGAGAGCAGTAGTACCATAGTATCAGGAAAGATGCCTTCTAAACAAAAAAAACCCAGGGGGTTTTACTGTTCCCTGCATTATAGGAGAAGTATCTTTCAATAGGGCTTTGTGTGATCTAGGTGCTAGTATAAATTTGATGCCCTATTCTGTGGACAGGAAGATTGGTTTGACAGGAATGAAGGACACCAACGTCACCCTCCAGCTTGCTGATAGATTGATTACCCACCCGATGGGTGTTGTGGAGGACGTGCTGGTGAAGGTCAACAAATTTATCTTCCCTGTAGATTTTGTGGTGCTCGACATGCAGGAAGACAGAGAGGTACCCATTATTCTAGGCAGACCTTTCTTAGCAACTGGTAAGGCTGAGATTAGTGTGCATACTGGTAAGCTTACCTTGAATGTGGATGATGAAAAAGTCGTTTTTAATAATTTCGGACAGGATGAACCTGTATGTAGTTTGCAAACTTGTTTTTCTATAGGTCCATAATATTTGACTGACGATGATGAATAGGTAGAGTATAATCTTGGCCTAGGATTAGCAGAGGCGCCTATGGATGATGAGAATTTTAATCATAATGCATTTTTCGATGACACTCTGTTTGAGAATGAGCTAATTGATATAGATCTGCCTGATTTTGAAAATGAATTAGATTTGCCTGATTTTGAAAATGAATTAGATCTGCCTGATTTTGAAAATGAATTAGACCTGCCTGCTTTTGAGAATGAAATGTCTGCAATTGATGACTTACCTTCTTTTGAGAATGAATTGGAATTACCTGAAATTGATAATTTTGATAATGAGATTGAATTGCCTGATTATGAAGATGAGCTTGATATGTCTGCGTTAGATAATGAAGATGAATTGCATGGAGATGAATACTTGATAGATGACAATTTTGAGTCTGATCATGATAATGTTGAATCTATTGAGTCTGATCCAGATGAGTACATAGAGTCAACCCCTGAAAGTGTGAATAGTGTTGATTCGGGTACTGATTATGTAGATAGTATAGAATCTGACCCAGAGGAGCTTGAATTCTTTAATTCTTCTGATAGTGAGTCATATGATAGCTTAGTTGAATCATTTTTTAATTTTGAGTCTGAGGAATCTTCTGAGCATGTAGATACTATATCTGATGAGTGGATTGGCATGGTTGATAGGCCACCTTTAGATCCTAGACCGGTAGATATCATAACGCTGGATGACTCAGTAAACAATTGTTTTATGAATAGAGACTTAGAAAAGAGATTTGATGCTACTACATATTTTCTGAAATGTTATTATAACAATCTCTTTAGTGATGATGGGCCAGGGGAAAGTTTTTTTCCTCCTTGTTTGCAGTGTGCAATTCGGTGCGAGATTTTCTGCAGAGCTCGGAGGAAGATGAAAACTTTTATTTCGAGCCTCCGTGATCGTGTCGAGCCTCGTTTAGCTAAAGACATTAAAGAAAGCGCTGCTTGGGAGGCAACCCAAGGATTAAAGTTTAGGTAGTTGTTTTTGCGGTAAATAATTTTCTTTGCTTCGTGATCCAATTTTGTTTTTCAGGATCACCTTAGCAAATTCCAAAACTCCAAGAATCCCATTTTTCTGGAACCGAAGGAAGAGGATGAATTGCTCCTAGCTCAGGGAAGTCTCAGTATCCCTCTTTATGCTTTATTGTTTATAAACATTAGGGACAATGTTTAATTTAAGTTTGGGGGGGAGGCTTTCGCTTTGTTGAGCATATTTAAATTCTATAGGATGCATGAGTAGATAGCCATGATAGCCAAGGATGTGATTTTAGAAGTTTTGGGAGAAAATGGTTTATATGTTGTGGAATCTGGGAGCATAACAGAAATTGAGAAATTTTAAAATTTTTTTATACTTAGTTTTGATGTCTAAAGCATGCAATAGACTTATCTAATGACATCTTTGAAAATCTAGATTCTTATTATGATTTTTAAAGTTTGTTGTCACCTCGATAGGCTTAGTTTCTAATACTAGGAAGTTCATGCTTGATTGTTCTAAAGAGCTAGGTAGAAAAAAATGCTATGCCTGCTGAGAGAAAAGCAAAAGCAACAAAAGAAAAGTGAGAAAAGAAAAATCTGTTGAAAAAAGAAAAATTTTTGCTTGCACAAAGGAAAAAGCCTAGGGGTAAAAAGAGCTACCTGCGGTGTGATCAGTTAGGCCAACCAGAGAATAAAATTCGGGTTAAGGGTCCCTGCACCGTAGTGTGAAATCTAGTACTAGTAGATATAAAAATGCAAGTTTGGGGGAGTAGCAAAAGAAAAAGAAAGTGAAAAATATTTGTGAGTTTAGCTCCCCCGTGAAAAAGAAAAATATCAGGCGCCCTAGTTTCTTTTTTTTGCATGATAGTAGAACTCCGACCTATTAGGGGCTCTTAGCCAGTGTAGGGGGAAAACAAATGGAGAAAGCCATAAGACTAATCTAGGTTAGTAAAAGAATCAGTAGATAAGTCTTGAGCATGCTATTCATTAATCTTAAGTTCAAACTATTTTAAGATTTCTTCATGAGTATGCAGTGCTTGCTTATTCCACTTGCATGTTTTCCATTTTATCTTAAAAGTTCCAAAATCATTGAGGATTGAGTGATTCTATTTCATGCATCTTTCGAATTTATTTTGCTCGAGACTAGCAAAAGCTTAAGTTTGGGGGGGGGGTGGTGATAGCGGGCAATGTCGCTATTTTAGTCCTAAAATATTAAGCTTTTTAGTGCTTCAATTGTGTTTTTACTGAAGATATTTAATATATTTTGTTATTTGGTCTTTAGGAGCAAAATATGGATTTTGGTAGAAAAAATGCCCAAAAAAAAGCCATTAAAGCCCAAATTCCATACATGGGTCAAGGGGGAGTCCAAAGAAGTCAACCATGAGAAAGAGGCCCAAAAGAAATGAAGAAAGATCCAAATTCAAGCCCAAAATCGCGCCTCAAAGTTTTGCAATTTGCCTAGCGTCGAGACGCTGTAGGGACAGCGTTGCGACGCTGTCCTATTTCTTGGCCGGCAAGTCGATGACGCCACAGCGTCGCGACGCTGTGCCAATAGCGTCGCGACACTGTCCAATTTCCGGGCCAATAAATAGCACCCCTTGGTGCCAATTTTTACCATCAATCATCATTTCCTTCATTCATTCCCTTCCTTCCTTGGCTCCTTTGGAGCCTCTCTCAAGGCTTTCTAGCCTTTTTTAGAGTTCTTTTAGTGGGAAAATTTTGGGGAGTTTTGGGGAGCGCTCTAAGAGGCTCGAGGTGTGCTCGGAGGGACTCCAAGCGCCAGCGACGGGGTCTTCGACGGTCAATTCCTTCCCTTTTATTCTGCTCATATTTATGCTTTCCATTGTAAATTTTGTGAATATTTTAGCTATGTATAGCTAAACCCCAATTTGGGTCTTGAAATGAAATTATAGTTAAATGTTGTTATAATTGCCTATTTCTTGCCCTTTTTACTAATTATTTGTATGGATGCTCGTAATGCTGTATGCAATCTGGTCAGTTGTGTATTGATTCGATTCTTAATGGAGACTCGACGGAGAGAAGTTAGGATAGATCATAATCTATGCAACTAGTTTAATTGCTCGTAGTGACAACGGGATTAGTTGATTAAACTTAGATTCCTAAAATGAATCAGAACGTAATAATTAATGAATTTTAATGGCGCTAAGGACACTTAGGTTGTTAAAATGGACTAATTACAATTAGGGGAGACCGACAGGAGAACCTATGTGATTAACGGAGATTCTAGGAGTATAATTAGTTGGGCAACAAGATAGGATAATTGTAACAATTGTTTAGCTATTAATTGAGTTTCAAGACACCACTTCCCATTTAAAAAGCTCTTTCTCCATATTTTTATTTCTTGATTGATCAATTTGATTTCTTTAATTGCTTTAAGTTTGAAATTCATTTTAATTGCGTGCTTTGGTCCCTAAATATTATTTTTCCCAAGTACCTTTAGTGTTCAAGAATTTTTTTGCTTTGCTTAATTTTCGCTTCGCCTCCCTGTGGATTCGATACTCGGAATATTTCCGTTTTATATTACTTGCGGCCCGTGCACTTGCGATGTGGTCGGCAACAAGCCTTCTAACGGTTCTTGGGAGCAAGGCCAAATAGGAGTTAAATCTGACTCAATGCATGAATAAACTTAGGTTAAATAAGCCATGATTCGAGTTATTTGTCTTAGGGTTGAAACTATATTGAATACCTCACTTATTTATCATTGTTATTCTTTACTTGTTTATTTTGTTTGTTTTTCAAAAAACATCATCAACTGTTTCTTTGGTTACCTTGTTTAAGCAATCTTTGAACAATTTCTTCTTCAAATCTGTGTTTCCAATTTAGTCCTTGTGGGATCGATACCTTTGGAATACTTCTAGAGATTTTTATTACTACATGTGATAGTGTATACTTGCACTAGGTTGGTTGAATTATTCTTAATCTTTATTTACCATCTTTTCCTACATCCATATTCAGTCCAAACACACATCAATGACATTGGCTTCAATTAAGCCCATGTAACAGTCAGGTTGTAAAACAACCCTCCCACTACATCGAGGCACTCTCAACTATTGAGATGGATGTGATTAACCAGATGCACTGCCCCATCAACAACTCTTGATAAACAGCCTGCCTCATCAACAACTCTTGTTGATGTTTCTGTAGCTTCATTAGTTTTCCACTTAAACCGACCTTACTTTGTGGCTTATGATTTCTCATGTGGTCTTCTTCTGAGAATGTAGCATTTGTCGATACAAATTCTTTATTTTCTTGTGGATTGAAGAAGTATCCACTTCTCGTTTCCTTTGAGGTTGCCTACAAATAGGCATAACTTTGAACGATGTTCCAATCTCCTTTGGGTTAGTCACATGCACATATGCTGGACACCTTCAAAAACTGAAATAACGTAAACTACCTTCACGCCTTATTAACAAATCAAAAGATGTTTCAGAAACATTTTTGAAGGAACGTTGTTCAAAATATACACTACAGTCAACACTGCATGACTCCAAACCAAGTCATGCAATTAAGCATAGCTTAACATGGATTGAACCATATCCAATAGGGTTCAATTTCTCCTAACTGAGATTTAGGATGTGATCCCATGTACTATCAAATAGTCCTGGAATCTCAAGCCCCTATACTCAACACTTTGATCAGATCGAAGTGTTTTTATCATTTCACCTAAGAAGTTTTCAACTTCAGTCCTAAGCCCCTTCGAATATCTCAAGAGCTTCAGACTTAAGTTGCATTAGGTAAAGATACTCATACCTTTGAATAATCATGTATAAAAGAGATGAATTATTCATGCCCTCCCACTGCTTTAACATATTGGACCACAAAGATCCAAATGCACAAGCTCCAAGGGCTCTTTGGCTCTTTAGTTCTTTTCCAGTAAAAGACCTATCAGTCATAATGCTCTCATGGCATGACTTACAAGGTAGTAGAGAGTCATCTTCTAACTCACTTAGAAGTTCACTCTCGACCAATCTCCCAATCAAATTGAGATTAATATGGTCGAACCTTAAGTGCCAAAGAAAGGTATTGTCCTTTAGGAGAAATCCTTGCCTCTTATCACTTCAAGTAGTAGCAGTTTTAAACAGTTCAGTGTTCATGACTGCTTTACTCTTGATTAGTCTTAAAACATATAGGTTATTTTCCAATATGGCTGAAAAATTGTTAACTCCCTTTCTAGAAATGAAAATTGCGTTAGCATAGAAAGGTATAAAGTAACATTGTTCCAGCATATAAGATACAGAAATCAAATTTCTTTTAATCTTAGGAAATACATACACATTATCTAATAATATGTATTTTCTCCCACTGGAAAAAATAACTTAATGTTCTCACTGCTACAGCCGAGATAATCTCTAGTTATAACTTTGAGAGTTATTTCATCAACAGCAAGCTGTTGTCAGGAACTTATTCCTTCAAAAGAAAAACACACGTGATTTGTGACCCCTCAATCAAGTATTCAGGGAGAAACACTATTCTTTGCTAATCACGTTTTCAAGACAAGTAAATAAAAATTACAGTCTTGGACAAGTTCTCTTTTGCTAAGCAGGGTCCTATGTCATATTCACTAAGAACAATTCTTAATGAATTAAACATATGGGGCATGAGGACATTCCTCAGTTAAGACTAATCCTGGTCTTATTTACCACAATTTGTCGTTTAAGCTTGTTGTATTATTACCATTATTGATAACATGACGAAAGACAATGCACATAATTGATTATACATATTACTGAATTACAAATTACTTGTAATATATCGCACTAACCCATTACATCTAATCCAATCAAATTCTGCAAAAACAAACAAGCAATCAAAGAAACCCTGGAAAACTATTGATTTAGTTTTTTGCAACAATACTTCAGAGGTTTAGAGCAACAGCCACCGAATGGTGGTCAGCTACTCCTTCTCTAAATTGAGACAATCTCAATCAAACTCTAACATCAGAATAGCTCATATTCCATTAGTGTTTAGTTACCGTTGTTCTGTCAAGGATTCGTTAACTCACTTAACTCATTCCTGTAAGTGTAACCCTCCCATTTCAGATCCTAGAGGTACGCACCAACAGGCTACCAAAAGGAAAGACAACATTGGTTAATTCAACTCAGATATCAGGTCAGTTCCCAGGTAGGAGATAACTCCAGCCTAGACAGAACCTCACCGTGAGAGTTCCCTTATAACCAAAATTCTATTTGTCCTACTTACCATATTTTAAATCTATTAAAATACTAAGCAAGACATAATTTCTAATCCTATTAAAAGTATCGATCTTAGGTCTAATTAATTTCAAACAATTTTAAAATTAATACATTTTTCCTAAGATTCTATGTTTGCATACAACTCTTTGTTATAGGTTAAACAGTGTCTATTCATTAATTTTATAACTATTATAAATTTTAATGAATTAAACCTATAACATGCTACTATGGTCAAATAAATTAACAATCAAATTCTAATTAATTTATTAACCAGATAATAGCATACATGACATACAATAATATAACAATTATATTAAACTAAGGTAATGTCATGCAGAATGCAATTTTAATTTCCTTTAATTAATTTAACTCTTAAAATAATTATCTAAGAAAATTAATTACATGCATTGACTAATTTCATACATTAATATAACTCTTTATATTAATTGATCATGAAAATTAATAAAGCATATAAATTACTTATATAAATATAACTCTTATATTTTAACTAAAGTAATTTCATGCCTAATGCATTTTAATTTTCATTTAATTAATCTAACTCTTAAATTAATTAAGCACGAAAAATTAATAACATGCATTAACATTTTCATACATTAATATAACTCTTTATATTAATCGCTTATGAAAATAAATTAAGCATATAAATTACTTATAGAAATATAACTCTTATATTTTTTAAACTAAAGTAATTTCATGCTCGATGCTTATCAATTTTCATCCATTTAATATAACATTTCACATTAAATACTCATGAAAATACATTCATACATATTACTTACATTATAACAATTATAATTTAAATATGCATGAATATGCTTAACCTATGGTGGGATTTAAATACTATATGACATTCATAAAGCAATTTAAATAGCTAAGTATACAGGTTTTGGCATCCTAAGACTCAAAAAAATAGAAAAAATACAATAATTAATCTATTAAAGGTCCTATCTTGCCGTGAACCAGCTCAAATCAGCTTGAACCGGCCTAAAATAGCTTTAGACCACACGAACCAGCTCCAAAATGGCTTGAACCAAGCTGAACCACGCTGAACCGGATCAAAAACCCCTTGAACCGGTCAACATGAAGCTGAACTGAGCCAAAATCTGTGCGAACCACGCTGAACCTCCGTGAATCGCTCGAATTTCAATAACTAAACAACCCACAAACTCAAGCAACGACCCACGAAAGCATGAAGATGCATGACGACCCACGAAGCGCGTAACTGAACGAAAGACGCACGCTCCCCGACGCCTTGCTTCGAGCCCCACTGAACTCAAATCGTTCTCCCTTTTTTTGTAATTAATTCCACTAGCGTCGAGACGTCGTTGAGCAGCGTCGAGACGCTGGCTCTCGACCTTCCCCAGAAATATCGATTTCTAGCGTCAAACTACTTCGATTTGGCCCCAAATTTAACCGATTTCCTCAGCAATTCATCAAAAACTCAATGGACATGGACTTACAGACACATTTGCAACAAATCGCCCAAAACAACGGGCCTTTACATCAATCAAATCAATCAAAAACTCTTGAGCCTTGTTGCCTTTTCCACTTTCGGTTCCTAGAGTTCTTGGACCAGTCCGGTTCGACTTGGTTCAACCCCGAATCGTCCTTAAATGGGTGAAAATTCTAAAACGAACCAAGGTATATAAACTCATCTTCAACCTTAAACAAGGGATCTGAAACCCTAACTTCTGAACTCTATTCTCTATCTCTTAATCTATCTATCTCCTTCTGACTTAAGCATCGGAGTCGGTGTGGCTGAGCACCACACTTGTCTGCAGTTTTTTTTCTTGTTTTGTAGGTCACATATTTCCCCTTCAAACAAATTTACGATTGTTGTTACATGAAAATCAAGAAAGTTTTTCCTGCCAGAAATTTGACATTAACATTTGGATTAAAGTATTGATGTCCGTATTATCATCTAGGTCCAAACGAAGCATTATTATTTAAACTTGAACGTAAGGAAGAGATCATAAAACCAATCCCAAATTTCAGTCTTCAAAAAATATTCATCTCTTAAACTTGATTTGGCAATCAATCATTTGATAACTCCCACTCATTTAATAAAATTTCATCTTTTAAAAAAAACAAAACCATTCTACCTAATGATATTATAATGCTGGCCATTAATCAATTAATTAACGAAATCATATATACTTATTCCCAAGAAAATCAAAAGATTGTATTATAAGACACGAACTAAGCTTTTCCTTGTCTTTTCAAAAAGATAAAAAAAAAATTTGCCCTCCTCGCGAATCTTTGTCCTGTTATACATAAATTAGCCGATCCTTTCCAGTTTCCACGTGATTGTACTGCAGACAGTAGGCCACGTGTTTCTGTTTTTTCTGTCGCGTAGGCCATTGTGTCAATTAATTTTTTTCGGATCTTTCTCTCTGCCTCACTGTCGGGTGGCAAATCTTTCCATCTTTCTTTTTCCCATTTCAACTTGAGGATGCCGTTGTCTTTCGTTCTTTAATTAAATTTGTGTTCTTTTCAAAAAAAAAAAAAAAAAAAAAAATTAAAAATTAAAATTTTGTCAAATTATAGGTATATTCATCCAATTTGGTCTATAAACTTTCAAAAGTAACTAATAGATACATGAACTTTAAAAATGTCTTATAACTTTTTGAAGTTTTTTAATACATCCCTCCCATATTCAAAATTTAAAAAACTAATCAACCTATTAGTTAAAATTTATTTTTATGCCCATTGTAACCTTAAATTTCTTATTTTGTATATAGTATGCCTGTAAATTTTTTATTTTTTTTTTAAATAATGTCAAATAAATTATGAATTTAGATATAAATGAAACTTGAGTAAATATATAAGTAAAAGTTTAATAACCTACTTGATACCTTTCAAAATTCATAAACTTATTGGACCCAAATTGAAAATTCAAAGATCTATTTTGACACTTTTTAAAGTTCGTAGACCAAATTTACACAACCTTCAATTTTCAACGTCTAAACTAGTAATTTAACCTTAAAATTAATGGGTTTTTCTCCACCCTTCTCGTTCCCATCTTATTCAATCATTCATATGCTCTTCAGATTAAAATATATATTTTCAGGAGCATATGGCTCTCGAGATATTCATTTGAAATATTGTTGGGAGTGCGACCAAAGTCCAGTGTCCTATAATCCCTTACAAGTGGTATCAGAGCGGGTGTCGAACAAAAAAGTTGTGAGCCTTAATAGTCATGGGGAGATCCGTGGTTGAGCTCTGGGTAGGCGGGTATACTCCGGAGAAGAGGAGTCATCCCTTATATACCCATGATCATCCCCTTATTTAGCCAATGTGGGACTTTGGTCGCACTTCCAACAATATTCAACCATGTTGTTTATTATTTTATACAATAAATTTCAAACCACGTTTAGATTATTTTATTATTGGTCACCACTTTCGAAATGGTGTAATTTAATCTATAAACTTTTTAATTCATTTTTTTTGATGTATCATATAACAAAATCTTTTATTCCTAAATTACACATGTCTGATTATGACGTATCGAAGTTTGGTTACGATTGATTTTCTTTTTAGAATATTATATTATTGTCGGTAGGATGGACAGAATGGAGCTTGTGATCTCTTAAAAAGAAATAGAGATGTCTTAATCACTTAGCTAAGCTCATGTTAGGGTGTGTCTGGTTTAATTTTTCAAGTGTTTAATTTTGGATAAAAAAAAATCATTTTGAAAAAATTTTTAGTGTTTGGCAACCACTAAAAATGACTTATTAGAATATGAGATTTATGAATAAACCATTTTGAGAGAAACACTTGAACCCAACTTTTTAAAAAAAAGTTTTTAAGTATACAATATTTTAAACAATGCAACCAAACATGTGTATGTTTAAATTTTAAACAATTTTTATACAAAATGTTTTTTTTAAAAAAAATTCATTCTTGAAAAACATTTAAATCAAAATGTATTCCAAACGGATCCTTAGTATTAAGATAGATATTTGATTAACCTATTTATTTGTTTCTCACATATTTCTTGTTTTTATTTATTTATTCAAGTTCAACCAAATGTGGAATGGAAGGATTGAACCTTTGACAAAAGTCTTTTGGTTTTTTTTTTTTTTTAAACAATACTTCTGACCTATTGATATATAGTTATAAGTTAAGATATTTCCATTTTCTTTCTATTTTAAGGTTTCAACTTGTTGTTCTTTAATTAAATTAATGGTTTTTGCCTCCACCAACCACCTTTGGTAGGAATTAAAATTAATGGCTTTTGCCCCCAACAACTACTTTTCATTCACGTTTCCTACAAATTATATATTCCCATCTTTGTTTTTTTCCAAAGAATATATTCCCATATATTTTTTTTTGGAAGGAAAAATTTGGGTAGTTACCATGAATATATTCCCATCTTATTCAATCATTCATATGCTCTTCAAATTAAAATATATATTTTCAAAATCATATGTATTAGATTAACATGGGTTCTATCTCAATGTCCTCTCGGATCCCAATTTTTATTTCTTGGACCGAATATCCGTTTGGGTTTTATGGACTCTGATACCATATTATATAACATGAAGTTCAATCTCAAAATCAATTGACAATGAGTGGAGTAACCCATACATCTTATAAATTATGAGGTCTCCACTTATCTTTTCAACGTGGAATCCTCGACAATATGACTTTCGATATTCAATTGTGTATGTGTGTTGTATACCTATTATGTTTTATTTATTTAAACCATTCCCATGCTCTTCAATAAATATGCATGTATGTATATTCAATCATTTTTATTATTTTATTCAACAAATTTCAAATATATTTATGATTGAGTTACCAGATTTATGTTATTTACAGTTGTTCTCTAACTTTGAAAATATTTACTTTATTCTATAAAATTTTGGATTCAATTTTATGATGTACCACACAATAAAATATTTTATTGATCAATTAGAGATGTGTCGACTTGAATTGAAGTATAAACTAATTTCTTGATTTGATTTGATTTCATGATTGATAATAATACAATAGGTTTATAAGAGTAAAAATTTTACTTTGGCATGTTTATAATGTTATTTTGCTTCATATTTTTTGGATTATGGATTATTCTAACACTTATTTCAACCATCATATCGCATTCTCTTATTTAAAATGATAAACCAGATCTTTTTTTGAAAAAAAATGAGAAACTAGATATCATAATATCATATCAATTGTTTTTCAAAAAAAAAAAAAAAAATATCATATCAAGTGATCGTAAGGTCAAACCTTGACTGGAAATATTATTTTATGATTAAATTTTACTAGATCAATAACGTAGGTAGGAAAATGGATAGATTGATGGCTGGCTTTGATCCGTCCAAGAAAAAGTTCTAACAGTTTCTTAAAAAAAAAAAAAAATTAAAAAATCTAATAGTGGCAAATACAGATCTATCTATAGCTATATTTAGAAGGAGCTCTGGCAAGAAACTTTCTCTTCCATTGTTTTTTTTTTTTTTAATTTTTTTTTTTATAAGAAACGAGATCTTTATTAGGAATTGCAAGAACAAACATTAATACATTTACAATGGACATTTGGTCCCATTGACACTAGCCAAATAGGGAAATTAGATAGCCACAACATAGATTGTGTGCTTTGGAGAGCATATTTTGCTAAAGCATCCGCCCTTCCATTACTCGATCTTCCAACATGGACATATATCAGAGAAGTAAACGTTTTACTCAATTCCTTAATTTGCAGGATCCAAAAATGTACCTCTGAATTTGGCTCCTGCTCCCCATTAATCATCCTAAGGGCACTTAAAGAATCTGAGTGCAACACAACCTCAGCAATATGCATGCGCATCAATAACGTTACAGCTTGCAGAATGGCTTGCACTTCTACAGCCAATGGCGACAAAGACCTGTTCTCAAACATATGCAAGGCGCTCTGCAAGGTATCGTCCTCGTTAACAATGACCATCCCATACCCAACACCTACTTTATACTGCCGAACAGCTGCATCTGTAAACACCCTTGTTCAAGCATGCATCGCAACGTGGTAGACCCGAGACTCGTCTAGATGAGTTGCAATCAGTGCTGATCGTTGTCGAGTATCCTCTCAGTACTTATGAATCCAATCACACCGAGCAGACAATTCCATAAGAGGCTGTTGAAAAATGAAATTATTCCTATCATTCCATATTGCCCAGAAAGTAATACATGTTTTTTCAAAAACCTCCATGCTAAGATGGTCCGCCAGTCTTAGGATTCTGTTTGCAAAATTGTCAGCCACAAATATATCAACATCAACACGTGGAAACATCATATCACAAATTTCTTTAGCACGCTTGCAACCACAAAGAGCATGATCTATACTTTCCATCTCACTCCCACAAACACTGTAGAGACTTAACACATCCATACCACACTTCCAGAGACAATAATTCGTTGGCAAGCACCCATGATAGGCTTTCCATATAAATAATTTTATTTTTGACGGTATCTTCATTTTCCACACTTTCCTCCACCAAACATTATGAGCATTGACACTTGTAGAGGCTTGATGCACATTACGATTCATCTCTAACTTGTATCCACTCTTGGTAGAATACTCACCATTCCGTGAGTAGTGCCATATCCATGCATCCATCTCATTTGGCCCTCCTATCAGGATAGATTGGATCACCGGTGCATCTCTTCTGTAACCACATTTCGGATCTTCTCCATGTCCCACCTATAAGATGTAGTAAGAAAATCAGCAACCGTAAGCACGCCTTGCATCACCTGATTATGGTTCCGCATCGGTTTAAAAGTGACTTCCTTTGGGATCCATGGGTCTTCAAAAAATCTGATGGAATTACCATTTCCAACCCGTTTTCGAATACCCCTCAAGATCAACTCACGGGCCCAAACAAAACCTCTCCAGAAAATGGAACTATTAGATTTAAGAGGGGTCGTTAATATCGATGCTTAGTATGCATATCTCCCTAAGATAACTCTAGAAGCTAATAAATGTGGATTTTTGAGAAAACGCCAAACCTGTTTTGCCAATAATGAGCGATTAAAGGAGATCAAGTCTCTAAAGTTCAAACCTCCCATCTCCTTCGGAAGACACATAAACTCCCATTTCTTCCAGTGTAATTTCTTCCGTGCATCTGTGGTACCCCACCAAAACGTGGCCATCATCCTTTGAATATCGTCACACACAGATTGTGGCAATTTAAATCAACTCATGAAATATGTAGGGATTGCTTGAGCAACACTTTTAATGAGCACCTCCTTGCCCCCGACTGAGAATAGTTTGCCTTTCCACCCTTGAAGGACCTGCCACACTCTCTGCTTAATGGCTCTGAAATCATCACATCTTTTACGGGAGAGAGATGAAGGAACCCCCAGATACATACCCAAATTATCCACCACAGACACCTTTAAAATATCAGCCAGAACACAACGAAACTCATTGGACACATTAGGAGAAACAAACATCGAAGACTTATTATAATTCACCTTTTGTCCTGATGCTTTCTCATATCTCTCTAGAACTTTCCTGAAAGCCCATACCTCCACAGTCTTTTCCCTACACAAAATTAAGCTATCGTCAGCAAAGAAAAGGTGAGATATATCAGGACAGCGTCTGCCTGGGCGTAATCCTGTCAACCTTCCAGTCCTCATAGCCCCTGTGATCAATGAAGATAATCATTCCGAATAGAGCAAAAATAAATAGGGAGATAGAGGATCACCCTGTCTTAATCCACGTTGACGAACAATCCGCCCTATAGGACTACCATTAACTAGAACAGAAAAAGTTGCAGTTCGGACGCAATCCATTATTATATTCACCCATGTCTGATGAAAACCAAGTTTGATCATTAATTTTTCCAAGAAGCACCATTCAACTCGGTCATACGCCTTACTCATATCAAGCTTCAACGCCACCCAACCCTTCCCGCCCTTTCTTCTAGATTTAATTGTATGGATACATTCATGGCCCACTATGACATTATCGAAGATAGATCTGTTGGGTTTTATGCCCTAAAACTCGTAGATAGTGAATGTAACCGTTGACCGGATATTAATGAAATAATATTGATATATTTTTTCATTAATTGTTATTAGTTATTTTATATTTGTCTTTGCCTAATAATAACCCTAATCCAATAAACTAGACATCCAATGCTGTAATATGAGTCTTGAACTATATGTAGCGACATATGGGATCATTGTTCAAGAAACAGCCTAAAGGGTCTATAGTATAGGGATAAGACTGGGTGCCTTATCCTGGTGACACTATGGATACGGCCCACTTTGTATTTGATACAAACGCTGCGATCCAATGCGTTCGTGTAGGAGACATGCGAGTGGGGGTATCCTATGCAATGAGTTTGCATAAGACCGGACCGCGAAATAGTAACCACTGGTTATAACACCGTTAAGTAGTTGGTTTTCTATTTCACTAGGACGACCTAGACAACTTAGTCTTAATCCTGAGTTGATTATGGACTCCTGCTCATGAGAGATTGTCCTTTGATTTGTATGGGTGAGAGTGGCCAATACGCCGACTCAATAAGCCTACCACTTTGGGGACAAGACCGAATGGGGAGCTGGGAACATAATCGTACAATGTGGAATTCACTCCTTCCCGACTTTAGGGAAGCAGATGAGTGTTCCCTTAAGTGGTTACTCCGAGTCTTGAACAAAGGGTCCTACCCTCTCAATGGCACGAGAGGGTTTTCTGTTTGATGGTTGGACCACAGACAGGTTGTTCATTAGAGGAGAATTGGTACTTAAGGAAATAGAGGTAACCCAGGGGTAAAACGGTAATTTGACCCAGCTGGTGTTATGGACACTCGTGAAGGACTAACTAGTCGATATTGGTCTATATCCATGGACACAGAAAATATGTCTGCAGTGAGAAGAGTGCAACTGTGAGTCTATAGTGGAATGAACACACAGTTAACGAATATTGATTAATGTGGTTAATGAGTTTGACCAATTAATCTCACATCGTTGGAGCTTCTGATCTGCAGGTCCATTAGGTCCCACTGGTAGCTCATAAAGTAATTTGAGGCAACTAAGTAATAAATGTAAATTGAAAATGTTCAATTTACTAAGGGAAACAAATATAATATATATTGATATATTATTATGAGAGAAATTAATATTTGAAGAAATTCAAATATAAATTTATGGAAGTTTGAAAGAGTTCAAATAATGAATTAATTAATTTAAGGCCTAAAATGTGTTTGGGCAAATTAATTAATTCTAGGCCGGAAATTAAATATGTGATATTTAATTGGTGGTTAATTAATTAAAGAATTCATTAACCGGGAATTAATCAATTATGGAAATAATTAATCACTTAAGGAAGTGATTAATCATTTATGGAAATGATCTAATCACTTATGGAAGTAATTAGTCATTTGTGGAAAAGATTAATCAATTATGGAATTGATTGATCATGATTGATTAATTAAGGAATAAGATTGAATCAATTTTGGAAAAGATTGATTTAATTGAATATTTTATTCATGGCCTCTCTTCTATAAATAGAACACTAGACCTAATTGGTCAAAAGAGACTTGACACTTTGCTCTTGCTCTTAGACTCTCAAGACAAGACCTAGAATTCTCTCTAGCCTCCCTCTTAGAGAAAGACTCCCACAAGTCTTTTGCCTCCTAGACCTAGAGTCATACCGGTGTAACCTCTGTGGTTATTGTGTCATTCAAGAAGAATTTTCCAGCGATCACAAGACAAAGGAGGCTGCTGCGTTTTGTTCGTTGGAGAATCGTTGGCGACGAACGGTCAAGTCTACAACGGAGGTTTGTAACGGTTCTTCCCCTTTTCTTTAGAAAAGCATGAAAATAAATTTAGATTTATTTTTAAGCATGTTTAAACTGATTTTCTAGCAACTTTAAAGAGTGTTTAAAGTTTGTTTGAGTTTTCGTAACGGTATTTTAATGTTAATTAATATACGGCGTAAGGTCCAATCGATGCGCTTCCGCTGCGTGGGGACTTTTATTCCCTTCAAGATCGACCCGGTACAAAAGCAAATTGGTTTTCAGATATAATGTCTTGTAGTATCCATTTCATTCTGTTTACCAACACTTTAGAGACTATCTTATAGGCCACCTTGCATAGAATAATTGGTTTATAACCAGACACTAATTTAGGTTGAGAAACTTTTGGGATTAGAGCAATATATGTTTCATTCCATTTCCTGACAGATGCTCTATTATTTAAAACATCAAGACAATTCTGAACAGTAGTTTCACCAACCTCTTACCAATATTTTTTTATAGAAAAGGGCAGAGAATCCATCTGGTCCAGGCGATTTTGTGGGATGCATTTGCTTAATAGCTCTTTCCACTTCACATCTTGTAAAAGTTGCAATAAGCCTTGAATTCATTTGATCCATGACCTTACTCTGTAGATCCTGTAAAACATCATCAATATCTTCCAAAGAAGGATTAGTAGATCGAAACATATCAGTAAAATAAGAATCAAAGGCTCCTTCAATCTGGTTTCTCTCAGATACCCAAGTCCCATCCACAGTTGTAATTCCACAGATGTCATTACGTCTCTTCCTCATTGATGCATGCTTATGGAACCATTTTGTGTTACGATCCCCCCACTACAACCAATGTTCCCTCGATCATTGCTTCCAATAGATTTCTTCGTCCTCCAAGGCTTTATCTAACCGAGACTCTATCGATCTAATGGCATCAAAATCCCAAGGACCAGGTCCCTTATATGCCTCCTGTAACTCCGCCTGTAGTTTTGCAATATTTTTTCGGATCGTCGAAAAAGTGCCCTTTCCCCATTTCTGCAACTGGTTTTTACAGCGTCATAGACAAACCCCCAAGCGTGGCGGCCCCGCCGCATGATTATTCCATCCTCCAACTTCGAAAATAATTTTTTTACAATCACTTTGTTGCGTCCAAACCTCCTCGAAACGAAAGATTCTCCTCCTCCTACACCTCCCCTCCATTTGACTCTGGACTGCCCTCAAATGAAGCATAATAGGATGGTGATCGGATCGTGCTCAATCTAAATGAGATACATGACATTGAGGAAACAGTTGTAAGAAATTCTCATTAGCAATGAATCTGTCAAGTCTTTCGTTTATCTGAGTTGATGACTCTTGCCGATTTGTCCAAGTGAACATCTCACCTGCGAAATCCAAGTCCTGCAACCCACAATCATCCAAAGTACTTCTGAACATATCAATCTGAGAATCACAAACAGGAGCTCCTCCTATTTTCTCCTCACATAATAACGTGGCATTAAAATCTCCACCAATGAGCCAAGCTGAGTCATCATTATTATGCAAACGTCTTAGAAGTTCCCATGTATAAAACCTTTGGCTTGCTATTGGATGACCATACACTCCAGAAAAAGGCCATATTAGATTCTCCCATTTAACTGATGAATCAATATGTGTGGTTGAAAAAGAACGAATCGTTATATCGACATCATCTTTCCAAAAACGACATAAGCCACCGCTACGCCCCACACAGTCAACAACAAAACACCCAGAATAGTTCAACGACAGCTTTATTTTATTAATATTTTTTGCCGAAGTGTTACATTTTGTTTCATGAAGGAATAATAGATGGGGATTATAGTGACGTACCCCGTCACGAACAGCACGGAATGTCGTAGGATTCCCCAATCCACGGACATTCCAACACAGTGTTTTCATGGCTCTCGGCGGCCGCCGATATATCAGGTCCATCATTACCATCCTCATCATCAATTCGGGTCCGCTTTCTAGTACCATTATGCAGCATGTCTCTGTGCCTTTTCTTCACATTGTCAAGCTCCTGCCCATCCAGAAGGCCCATTGCCCCAGCCCGAGCTCGACGCTTCCAAGATTTGAAACTTGGACAACCCACTTCTGCATTGGGCCCATCAGCATTGGGTAACACCAGCGCCGCAGGCCCATCGTTTTCAGATCCACCATTCAGGTTGGAGGCGTCAGTCCGAATGTGCGATTCGAATGGGCCCAAATTATCAGTAAGACTCGTCTGTTTTATGAACCCAGATCCACCGCCCTCCTGCTGCAATAAAGTCTCAAATGAGTAAGCATAACTAACAAATTGCTTATTCTGAGGTCCAAAATTAAAAATTCCCAATTGACTTGGGTTTGAGTTAGGCGCCACATTCATCGCATCTGGGGCCCACAGCTTCCCGTCCACTTCAGAATAATCAAGTCGTTTCTTTGCTTTAATAGATTCCATTTCTTTCAATAAAGGCGCCTCTGTATTAACTCCCAAATTTATTGGTGGCGTAATATCAGGAAGGGAAACCGAAACTGTAGCAACCGGAGAAATATCCATCGATTTTGTATCGGAAAGATCCGCCGGAGACGCTGCACCGTCGCCGATCTTCCTGATAGACGGTCCCTCTGTGTTGTCAGGTTTCGGAGATAGACCTTCCCCCTGCCTCCATGATTCCCGATCGATCATCATACGATTCTGACTCATTGGGTTGTTACTTGGAGATCTAAATGGCATTGATGACCGGCCAGTAAACTGCATCCACATGCCATATTGGTGTCGTTGTTCCGACGATCCTTCTCTTCCATTGTTCCACTTCATTTTGTTATACATTTTTAATTATTTTTCTTTTTTTTCATTTATTATTTTGATTTCCTCAAAATAAAAAATTAGATCTGGATGAAAAGAGATTAATGCATTAATTTCATTAAACATTTTAGTGATTCGAATTCCAAAGCGAGCTTAGCTCAGCGGTAATTGGCATGTACTCTCGACCAAAAGATCAAAGGTTTGAATCCCCCCACCCCCAAATGTTGATGTACTATAAAAAAAAAAAAATCCAATAAAATCCCTAAATTTTAGTACAAATTTTTAAATGGTGATTAACAACATTGATTCCCACAAAATAGCCCATCAACTTCTTCATCATACAAAATTGACTAAATCTTTAATTTTTCATTTTTTTTCTTTTTTCTTTTTCATCCTTTATTTTATTTTGTAGTTTACAAATGTGGCGTGAGGAATCTAACAAATTGATTATAGTCCTTTAATCCGTTAAGTCTGCTAAAAATGACAATGTACCCTTTGTCATTTTTAATATATATTATTTTTATTATTAATGATTAAAACAATAATATAATTAATTATAAATTTTGGTATGTGTAAAAGAAAATTGATATATTTAAACATTTAGAAAGATGAAAGGCCAAGCATTAGAGCTATATAAAGACATGAGTATGCACAATGCAAACAATTTGAAATATATTGAGAAGAACTCCAATTTTCAATTTAATTCGTTCTTTTATGTAATGTATTTCATATTTAATTTATATAATTAACATTTTTATTAACATTTATTTTAAAAAAGTATTTAATTTAACATAGTTAAATGGATGAAATTAATAAGTTTTTTTTTTATAAGTCACATTCCAAATGAAATATAAAACTAAATTATATTAAATATTACAAACTACATGTACAACTATTTTAAACATTAATTACAAATCATGTGCTAACACACGTGTTATCAAACTATAACGACCCAATTAGAAGGAAGCGAAAAACATGCTGAAGGTCGCTACCAAATCATACGACATAATTTTTTTTTTAACTAACACAAAGCAGAAGAAGAAATAACTTTCATTTTCTAAAAGAGCCCAAAACATAAGTTATATTCATAAATCATAAAATGGAACATCAAAAACATAACTCCGAAAACTCATAGTTTTAAAACATCGTATCTAAAACAAGAGTTCAATCCCAACAGAGACTTGAAATAATAAAAGAAAAGGAGACATAAACTGCAGCTGCAATCCCATAGCCAACGAAGTCACATCCCTCGCCAAGCACCAGACATCCTCAAGTACCACGTGAAAAGGAAAGTCACGTAACATGGGTGTGTATATAAGAATATAATCAATAAGTAGCCCACTTAAGACACTACAAGAAAATACGTTTTCAGTGACAAGTTTTTAGTGACGCAGCAAAAATAATCTGCTAAAGATAACTTTCAGCGGCACCGTAAACCAAATGTCGCAATTACATATTTTAAGTGACGTGATAAAATTAGATGTCACTAATAGTTTCAGAGACGCGTAAATGCGCGCCACAAAAAGTTTTATTTTTAGCAACATATTTATCACATTGCTGAAGGTTATGTTCGGTGTCACTAAATATTAGATTTTTTTTAAAATAAAATATTAGAAAATTAAAATAAGCTAGGGTTTGGCGTTTTCCCCCCTTTTCCCTCTTCTATTTTCACTTCCCTCTCCTTAAACATGTATACAACCACCTTTTTTTTCCCCTTCAGTTTTCTCCTTTTTCTTTTTCCTAAAGCCATGCGCCTCCCTCCCCCTTGCTGCTGTGAACACCAGCCAGACGCCTCCATCTTTCCCTTCCTCTCCGACCGCAGCAGCACGCCACGACGCCGGCGCCGACCTCCTCTGGTGACGCGCGATACCCATGGCGGCGACAACGGCTTCACTGCTCGGTTTAGGTGAGTTTTTCGTTGTCTCTCGCGAAATCTCTTCTCACTCACAGATCTCTCACTTCCGGCCTTTCTCTCCTCTGCTTTTGCGTGTTGTAGTAGCATGGGTGGCCGTGATTAGCATCGTTTTTTCGGCAGCAGTACCGTAGGCGCGAACAACAATGTTGGTAGCCGTTTTCTGCATTTTCCCAGTGTTTTTAGCTGTTTTCTGCACTTAGTTCTTTTAATGAGTTATTGTGTTTTTTAAAGTTTAGTTTCACTTACTTTCCATTTAGTTTTTGTGTTTAGGAAGGTCGATACCTATTTGCACTTGAGTATTTTAACTAGTGTAGTTGTCGTGATGTTGATAAGTTTAGTTTAGTTTAGTTGTTGAGATTTTGAATAGAGGTGGTTTCTTATGTTTTTAAGTTTCTATTCATTATTTATCATAAGTGTAGTTGTGTGTTCATGTTTGATATTTTTCATTAGTTGTTTAATTAAAAAGTTTTGATGATATAAGATAAGTTTTCAAGTTTTTGTTGTAGTAAGTTTAGTTACATATTTTATTTTCTTTTATTTTTCAGCTTGGATGCATGAATGGTTTCGACAAGGCTCCCTTTTTTGTTTGGAAATGTGAAGAACGTAGGTTGGTTTTTTTGTTTGTGATCTTTTGTTAGTTATTTTGATGTGTTGTGAATCATTTTGTTAAGCAAACTTCTTCACCTAGACTTGAGATCATTTTAGAAAATGATCAATTTTTATTACATTCTAGACATGTTTCTTGATTATGGTTAATATGAAGTAGTGCAATTTCACTTTAAATTGGAATTACATTTTTTATTTGATTAATTGTAGAATTGTTAATTAGTTTGAAGATGGTAATATTATTTTATTTACAGGTTTACTAATTGAATTAACTATTTTTTTTAAATCATAAACAATTTTCTGTGACGTGTGTACTGCGTCACTGGACACAAGATTTTAGTGACGTGCTGACAATGTCACTGAATATCCTTTTCAGCGACAACGAGTCAGATGTTGCTGAAAGTATATGGTTTTAGTGACGTGCTAATAGTGTCATTGAACATCTTTTTCAGCGACAACGGGTCAGACATTGCTGAAAGTGATCTTCAGTGACGTGTCCCCACGTCCCTACCTATCGCTTACACCGACGTGTAGACGTCACTGAAGATCACTTTCAGCAACGTCTACAGTAGATGTTGCAAATACTTATGACTACGTAGAAACAGCGACGGATGCAGCGACAAAGTCATGCACGTCGGTGAAAGTTTTACCGATGCGTTTTTTGTTTCAGCGACGTGTTTTATACGCCACTGAAAGTGTTTTTTCTTGTAGTGAGAGCTAAATTTGATAATCATAAATTAAAATCAGGTAACATGAAACTTAGCTTCTGGGTCTTAACATCATAGGAACCTAATTGGAAACATAAATTCGAGTTTCTAACCCCAGGGCCATACTTGGGTACATGTAATGTTCTCCCTAGGGTGGCTTCCTATCCCCAACCTGTGCCAACTAGAGTGTTGTGTGGGTCAGTCGAGTAAGGCAAGTAAACTAGGGGCTAGCTAGCAACCTCTAGCAGAACTACACCTATCCCAACACAATACCCCTGAATCATGAACTCAAAGTACGGTGGAGCAATCTGGGCATGAAACATGCCCGAGTGCCATCTGGCGCACGATCCCGTGCCTAGCTCAACACTGTCCTGATGGAATGCACGATCCCGTGCCTGAAAAGTAAGCTCTACCAGTCGTTGATAGAATGGACAATCCCGTGCCTGAAAACTAGGTTCTATCAGTCCTGAAATGGGGAAGGAAACGACCCTAGCTTGACATAAGGCTTAACGATCTGTTAAGTCTACCTGAGGCCCTGAATCATGACTAAGGCTCATATTCTTGGTCTTGTCCCCTTCATACGTACGACTATCGAGCGTAACGTATCGAGGGATTTTACTAAGCTTAGCCTAATCGAGGGGTTTTACTAGGGGTGATCACGGTTTGGTTTTATCCGGTTTTGGACAAAACCAAAGACCGAACTGAATATCTCGGTTCTGAAGCATCATAAACCGACATTTTTTTCGGTTTCGGTTCTAACCGGTTCGGTTCGATTTTTAACCGGTGCTTTTCCTTTTTTTTCCCATTTTTGCCCAACGTCAACACAGATCTAGCTTCTCAAACAAGAACTCAAAAAAAAAAAAAATCTCAAACAAAAAAAAAACACACACAGATCTAGAGTGAGAGAAATAGAGAGAGAGTTTGGCGTCGAGGTCCTCGGTTAGGTGGTGAAATCTAAGGAGGAGGAGAAGCACGATAAGATTTTGGGTTTTACAAGATCGGCGATGGCGACGGTGGTTGCGAGAGAGACGACGACGGTGGTGAAAACGATAACGAGAAAGTGAGGATGAGAGTGAACCATGCCCAAAAACTTGAAAGAAAGGAGGAGAGTAAAAGATGAGAACAAGATGAGAGAAAGAGATGAGAAGAGAGAGAGGGATTGAGGGTGATGGATGTTGGGGTCTTTTCGGCTGATTGGGATAAAGAGATTGAGAGAGAGAAAATGATGTTGACCTTTAGGGTTTGCATGTAGAATTGGGTTTTCGGCTTTTGGAATGGGCTTTGGGTACTATTAAAGTATATGAAGGTGGGTGGGCTATAATCATTTTTTTTTATTAATTCGGTTCGGTTCAGTTTCTTCAGTTTTTTTTAATAGGTTGAACCGCAGACCGAACCAAAAATCTTGATTTTTTATATGGCTAAACCGAGGGAACCAATTTTTTCATAAAAATCGGACCGAACCATTCGGTTCGGCTCGGTTTGGTTCAGTTTGTCGGTTCGGTTTGGTTTTTGCACACCCCTAGGTTTTACTAAGTTTAGCCTCACTTTCACTGTAGTGCTATCGAAAATTCGGCAGCATAATGACATACATAAGGCGAACCCCAAATTTTCTCATCATCTAAAAACAAGATAAAACACTTCTATATTCAACACTGTCCAACTACAAACATCAATGTACTCCGAACTACTACAACCAAAGCGAGTCAGACCTCGCATCCATAACTCAACCACAATTCAACAGACATTTAGAGCAAACCAAGTCATTCATTCCAACATGCTTCCAAACAACAAAAAGATGCTAACCCAATTAAAAGCAGTCTCAACATGCGACAATTAACAAACAACTTCTCATGTCCTCACTATTCTTCACAGTGTAACTCGTTATGTGCATTTAAATCCAAAAGCAAAACACAAGTCTTTAAACTAACTCATGCTAGCAGAAATTAGTCTAAAGCATAGAACTTGATTTTGTTGAATCCAACCATCATGCATTGGGTCTAAAGCACGAAAAATGAGTCCAATAGCCACTTACCTTAGCTAAGTAATTTTCTTGACAAAACTGAAGGATTGGAATTCCCAATTCCATTACAGCGGAAGCAATTGGACCGTTCGTAAATTAATTTTGTTCTACAAAATACCAATACATTGGCAAAAGGTTAAGCGGTGAAAAACATACCTCCGTTGACGACTCTGAATATTTCAACGGACACCACCACGAGGCTACCCTGCTATTCTCTGAGATTAGGAACGTAGTTGTGGGACTACTAATCTTGATTGGGAAAAACTCGTAGAGAGAAAATTTCTCTCTAGAGTTCTTGAGAGAATATGTGAGGGAGGCTAGAATGAGACCTTAGGGCTAGGGTTCTCATAACCTTTCCTTTTATAAGAGAGGAAACCCTAATGTGAGGTTAGGAAACAATCTTGACCGTTAGATCAAGATCAATTAATTAATTGATTAAATCAATTAATTAAATGGTAATTAACTAATCATATTAATTAATTAATTTCATGCACATTTAAATCTTATTTAAATGTAATTTCCTCACATAATATATTTTAATTAAACTTAATTTAATCTCATTTAATTAATTCAATTAAACTAATCAATTAATTAATTTCAATAATTAATTAATTTTACAATTAATTAAATATCTCCCATATTCAATTAATTACATATTAGAATCATATTCTAATAATTCCCTCATAGACTATAGTTTAATTCAATCTCATTTAATTTAAACTAAATTGAATAATTAATTAATTCATCTTCTAATTAAATACCATATATTCAATTAGACATATATTTGAACTCTTTCAAATATATCAATATCTCAATATAATAAAGTTTAATCTCAAATTAGACTTTATATTTTAATGCATCACTATACATTATATTAATTTGTATCTCATACAATTAACTTAATTTCCAATATGAATTTGAACTATTCAAATTCTCTCAAGATATATTTGTTCCTAATTACTCTTTACGAGCTAGCAGGGGGACCTAATGGACCTAAAATCAGCAACTCCAATGATATGAGGTTAACTGATTAAACTCATTAATCAAGTTAACCAATATTCATTAACTATGGGTCATTCCACTAAAGACCCACAGCTGAACTCTTCTCACTGTAGAACATTTTTGTGTCCATGGATGTAGACCTATGCTGGTAAGTCAATCCTTCACGAGTATCCGTAATCACAGCTGGGTCAAATTACCGTTTTACCCCTGTGTTACATCTGTCTCCTTAAGCACCAGCGCTCCTCTAATGAACAACCTGTTTATGGTCCAACCATTAAACAGAAAGTCCCTCTCGGGCTAGTGAGAGGGTGGGATCCTTTTGTTCAAGTCCCGTTGTCACCACTTAAGGGAGCACTCATCTACTTCTCCTAGAAGCGGGAAGGAGTGAATTCCTTCTTGTGTTGTCATGTCCCCAACCTCCCACTCGGTCTTGTCCCCAAAAAGGAAGGCATATTGAGTCGGCGTATTGGCCACTCTCACCCATGCTAATCAAAGGACAATCCCTCATGAGAAGGAGTTCATGACACACTCAGAATTAAGACTGAGTTACCTAGGTCATCCTATTGAAACAGTAACCTAACTAGTTAACGATGTTATAACTAATGGTTGACTATTTCGTGGTCCGGTCTTATGCAAACTCATTGCATAGGATACCCCCGCTTGCATGTCTACTACATAGACGTTTTGGATCAATACGTCTGTATTAAATACAAAGCGGACCGTATCTCATAGTGGTACCAGGATAAGGTACCCAACCTTATCCTTGTACTATAGACCTTTTAGGTTGTTACTTGAACATCGATCCCCGTATGTCCCCACATACTAGTTCAAGTTACATACAAAAAACCTTGGATCTTAGTTTATTGGATTTGAGTTAAATTGTGCAATATTTAACAATAACACTTTATTGTAGAAACTCAATAACACTTTATTGAAACAAGTATGCAATTTGTTTACATTCACTATCTACGAGTTTTAGGGCATTAAAACCCAACAAACTCCCACTTGAACTAAAACTCTAGTTTAGTGGAATGTACAATAATTTATACAGCAACAGGTGTATAAATATATGTATAAAACATATACAATGTACAAATACAATAAACTAGGGCATCATTATATCCATTACATAATGGTATCACTATACTCATTACACTTCTCCCACTTGCCCTAGATTACATCTTTGTACATAACTCGTAGACCTAGACCTTCTAGATGACCCTCATACACTTTAGCCGAGAGAGCCTTCGTGAATGAATCAACAATATATCTTTAGATTTAATGTGCTTGCTTGTCTTGCAATAGGCAAGTTCATATTTGGAACACCTTCCAAAATAGGCTTGAATTTCCTAGGTCATACAGTCTCTATCGCTGCTTCATAAGCAACTGCTTATCGGCCTATATCGTTGAGGCTGCAACTATGTCATACTATATCTCCTCTGTTAAGAGTGAACACAGATACTAATGTAGATTTCCTCAAATCTTTATCAGTTTGAAAATCTGTGTCAGTGTATCATGTAAGGATCCAATCCTCAGTGCCATAGACGAGCATATAGACCCTCGTTCTCCTAAGATACTGGAGGATGTACTTAACGACCCTCCAGCGATCAATTCTTGGATTTGATTGATACTTACTGACAATCCCTACTGCATAGGGCTTATAAGTCCTCAACATCTTGAGGTGTCTTAGGACACAGTTCCTTAGACAAAAGAATTCTATGCCTAAAAGGTAGTGAATCCTTCTTGGAATTCTGCATCTTATATCTAACTAACATCTTGTAGATATAAGACACTTGAGACAAGGCTAGCTCAGTTTCTCCCAGATTTTTATTTGGAAATGAGCTACTAGCCTCTTTTAATGTCAGTAAGATAACCTACATCATTCCCAATAATTAGGATATCAATCATATACAACACTAAGTAAGCTACTGAACTATTGATGATCACTTGTAAACACAAGACTCGTCAATGTTCTGATTAAAGCCAAAAGATTTGGTCACTATATCAAATCTTATATTTCAAGATCGAAATGCTTAGTTCAATCCATGAATGGATCACTTAAGCTTGCAAACCCTTTTGCTTTTGATCTTGTTGTATGAACCCTTCTGGTTAAGACATGAATGCCTTGTTTCCTCTTGTAAATCCACTTGTAACTAATAGGTGTTACCCATCAAGCAGATCTACAAGATCCCAGATGAAAGTGAAATACAAAAGACTTCATTTCTAGGTCCATGGCTTTAATCCTCTGATCGCTGTCAACATCATTCAATTTATTTCTAAAAGATAATGAATCCTCTATGCCATCATCAAGTATGATGACCTAGGCTTCAATCAAGCCCATGTAACGTTCAGGTTATAAAACAACCCTCCCACTACATCGAGGCACTCTCAACTATTGAGATGGATGTGTCTGACCAGATGCACTTGTCCATCAACAACTTTTGTTGAACAGCCAACCTCATCAGCAACTCTTGTGGATGTTACTATAGCTTCATTAGTTAACTTACTTAAACCGACTTACTCTGTCATTTATGATTTTTGATGTGGACTTCTTCTGAGAATTTAGCATTTGTCGATACAAATTCTTTATTCTCTTGTGAATTGAAGAAGTATCCACTTCTCGTTTCCTTTGGGGTTTCCTACTGTAGTATGCAATGCAGTCAACACTGCATGACCCCAAAACGAGCCAGACAATTGAGCAAAGCTCAACATGGAATGAACCATATCCATTAGGGTTTTATTTCTCCTATATGAGATTTAGGGTGTGATCCCATGTACTATCAAATAGTCCTGGAATCTCAAATCCCTATACTCAACACTTTGATCAGATCGAAGTGTTTTTATCATCTCATCTAACAAGTTTTCAACTTCAGTCCTAAGCCCCTTCGAATATCTGAAGAGCTTCAGACTTAAGTTGCATTAGGTAAAGATACTCATACCTTTGAATAATCATCCAAAAGAGATGAATTATTCATGCCCTCCCACTGCTTTAACATATTGAACCACAAGCATCCAAATGTACAAGCTCCAAGGGCTCTTTGGCTCTTAGATCTTTTCCAGTAAAAGATCTATCAGTCATATTGCCCACAAGGTATGACTTACAAGGTAGTCGAGAGTCATCTTCGCTTAGAAGTTCACTCTCGACCAATCTCCCAATCAAATTGAGATTAATATGGTCTACCTTAGAACCAAAGAAACATATTTTCCTTTAGGAGAAATCCTTTGCCTCTTTTCACATTGAGTAGCAGCAGTCTTAAACAACCCAGTGTTCATGACTGCTTTACTCTTGATTAGTCTTAAAACATTTAGGTTACTTTCCAGTAAAGCTAAACAAATGTCAACTCCCTTTCTTGAAACAAAACTGCGTTAGCAGAGAAAGGTAAAGAACAACATTGTTCCAGCAAATAAAAGACAGAAATCAAATTTCTTTTGATCTTAGGAATTACATACACATTATCTAATAATATGTATTTTCTCCCACTGAGAAAAATAACTTAATGTTCCCCAATGCTATAGCCAAAATAACCTCTCCAATTCTAACTTTGAGAGTTATTACACAAGCAGCATGTTGTTGCCACGAACTTATTCCTTTAAAAGAAGAACACACGTGATTTGTGGCCCCTGAATCAAGTATTCAGGGAGAATCACTATTCTTCACTAATCACGTTTTCAAGACAAGTAAATGAAAATAAAGGTCTTGAACAAGTTCACTTTTTGCTAAGCAGGGTTCTATGTCATATTCACCAAGAAACAATTCTTAATGAATTAAACATATGGGGCATGACGACATTCCTCAGTTAAGAATAATCCTAGACTTATTTACCACAATTTGTCGTTTAAGCTTGTTGTATTACCGTTATTTATAAAATGACGTAAGACAATACACATAAAATTATTATATAATTGGTGAAGTAACAAATTACTTGTACTATTAATTGGACTAACCCATCACAAATAATCCAATCAAATTCTGCAAAAACAAATAAGCAATCAAAGAAACCCTATAAAACTATTGATTTAGTTTTTGCAACGATACTTCAAAGGTTTAGAACAACAGCCACCGAAGGGTGGTCAACTACTCCTCCTCTGAATTGAGACAATCTCAACCAAACTCTAACACCAGAATAACTCATATTCCGTTAGCGTTTAGTTACCGTTGTTCGGTCAAGGATTAGTTAACACATTTAACTCAGCCCCGTAAGTGTAACCCTCCCGTTTTCAGATCTCAGAGGCACGCACCAACAGGCTACCGAAGGGAAAGACAACTGTTGGTGATTAGCCTAAGTGACCTTATCCTATTCAGGAGTTCACGATGTTCCGAATCCTATGATTAGGCCCTCCGAAGGGATGGTTGCGCCAGGACAACCTGTAGGCAGATCATAGGACTCTCACGGTGTGAACTAGGGGCGGAGACCGAAGGATACGTTGACACGTGTCCCTCTCCCACTTACTCTAGACATTTTTCCCATTCACCTTGTTAATTATTTATGCAAACACTTTCCGAAGGGAGGCCGCTCCTAGGGTGACTCGAAGCCGAGCATGAACCTCACGTTGTGAATATAGGACGTAGGAGCAAAACTTGATTTAAATCTCGTTTTGTAATTTTCCTCCCACTGAAAATGTCATAAGGTTAATTTAGGGTTGTTTAACTTAGATAAAATTCGGCTAAGTCATTCTATCTAAGTCTGATCCTATTATAACAATTATGGAAAGGATTCAACCACAATGTTTTAGGTGAATTAAACTTCATTTAATAAACCCAACATTGCAAGTCAACATTACTATGGTTAATTCAACTCAAGGTTCGGGTCAGTTCCTAAGTAGGAGGTGTTCCGTAAACCGTCAACTTAAATACCTCCAACCTTAGACAGAACTTTACCGAGAGAGTTCCCTTATAACCACAGTAATGTAAGGTCTTTACTCTAAAGATCTAGGTGCATTAAACACTTTCAACAAACCTAGTGACATTGCATGCTAACATTTAGCTATGATTAATTCAACTCCGGTATTCCAGGTCTGTTCCCAAGTAGGAGGTGTTCCGTAAACCGTCAGTTTATATACCCCCAGCCTTAGACAGAACTTAACCGGTGGAGTTCCCTTATAATCATAGTAATGTTTTTCCTACTTAGTCAATTAAAACTAATTTTAATTCTAAGTAAGAATAATTCTAATCCTATTAGAAATGTGATCTTAGGTCTAATTAATTTTAAACATTTTAAAATTAATTCATTTATCCCAAGATCCTATGTTTGCATGCAATTCTTTGTTATATAGGTTAACGGTTTCTATACATTAATTTTATAACTATTATAAATTTTAATGAATTAACCCTATAACATGCTACTATGGTGAATAAATTAACAATCAAATTCTAATTCATTTATAAAACCATACATTAGCATACATGACATACCAAAAATATAACAATTATATTAATCTAAGGTAATGTCATGCTCAATGCAATTTAATTTCCTTTTAATTAACCTAACTCTTAAATTAATTATTCATGAAAATTAAAATTAAGCATTACCATTTTCATACATTAACATAACATTTATATTAATATATCATGAAAATTAATTAAGCATGTTGATTACTTATATAAATATAACTCTTATATTTTTTTTAAAACTAAAGTAATTTCATGCTCAATTCAAATTAATTTTCTTCAATTAATCTAACTCTTAAATTAATTACCCAAGAAAATTAAAATTAGCATTCACATTTTCATACATTAACATAACACTTTATATTAATAGTTCATGAAAATAAATAAGCATATAAATTACTTTCATAAATATAACTTTTTATATTTTTACTAAAGTAATTTCATGCTCAATGCTTCTCAATTTTCATCCATTTAATCATAACAATTTATATTAAACATTCATGAAAATTAAATCCATACATATTACATAATTATAACATTTATAATAATAAATATGCATGAACATGCTTAACCTATGGTGAGATTTATACTATATGAGATTTATAAAGCAATTTAAATAGCTAAGTAGACGGGTTTTGACATCCTAGGACTCAAAACAATAGATAAATTACATTAATTAATCTATAAAAGCCCTATCCTGCCATGAATTAGCACAAAACAGCCTCGAAACGCGTCTAAACCTATCGGCAAAAATTTGGGTTGAACCATGCAAAACCAGCTCAAAATTCCCTTGAACCGCTCTAAACCGGTCCCAAAAATGTTCAGACCGCACAAACCAGCTCAAAATTGACTCGAACTGCGCTGAACCGCCAAGACCAGTCAAGAACCGGTCAAAGTCTCCATGAACCGAGTGAACCGCGCCTAGAAACCAACGGACCGGACCGCACGGAAGAGTTACCGCTCAAAAATTGATGAGCTCAAAAACACTACACATTCCCAGGCTCGAACCTCTGACCTTGTGTTTTTCAGAACGATGCTCCAACCAACGTCGCAGACGCGTCCTTATATTAATTTGTATCTCATACAATTAACTTAATTCCCAATATGAATTTGAACTATTCAAATTCTCTCAAGATATATTTGTTCCTAATTACTCTTTACGAGCTAGCAGGGGGACCTAATGGACCTACAGATCAGAAGCTCCAGTGATATGAGGTTAACTGATTGAACTCATTAATCAAGTTAACCAATATTCATTAACTGTGGGTCATTCCACTAAAGACTCACAGCTGAACTCTTCTCACTGTAGAACATTTTTGTGTCCATGGATGTAGACCTATGTCGTAATCACAGCTGGGTCAAATTACCGTTTTACCCATGTGTTACATCTATCTCCTTAAGTACCAGCGCTCCTCTAATGAACAACCTGTTTATGGTCCAACCATTAAACAGAAAGTCCCTCTCGGGCTAGTGAGAGGGTGGGATCCCTTTGTTCAAGTCCCGGAGTCACCACTTAAGGGAACACTCATCTACTTCTCCTAGAAGCGGGAATGAGTGAATTCCTTCTTGTGTTGTCATGTCCCCAGCCTCCCACTCGGTCTTGTCCCCAAAAAGGAAGGCATATTGAGTCGGCGTATTGGCCACTCTCACCCATGCTAATCAAAGGACAATCCCTCATGAGAAGGAGTTCATGACACATTCAGAATTAAGACTGAGTTACCTAGGTCATCCTATTGAAACAATAACCTAACTAGTTAACGGTGTTATAACTAATGGTTGACTATTTCGTGGTCCGGTCTTATGCAAACTCATTGCATAGGATACCCCCGCTTGCATGTCTACTACATGGACGTTTTGGATCAATACGTCTGTATTAAATACAAAGCGGACTGTATCTCATAGTGTTACCAGGATAAGGTACCCAACCTTATCCTTGTACTATAGACCTTTTAGGTTGTTACTTGAACATCGATCCCCGTATGTCCCCACATACTAGTTCAAGTTACATACAAACAACCTTGGATCTTAGTTTATTGGATTTGAGTCAAATTGTGCAATATTTAACAATAACACTTTATTGTAGAAACTCAATAACACTTTATTGAAACAAGTATACAATTTGTTTACATTCACTATCTACGAGTTTTAGGGCATTAAAACCCAACAAAAACAATAAACTCCCTTAGCTTTCAAGCCCTTAACCAACTACACAAAAAGGAAAAAACAGACTCAAAACTCATAGACTTTTCTAAATCAAATGGGCATAAGGAGTCAATTAAATTTGGGAATGATTTAACTCCCAAAAACTCACCTAAAACAACAACAATGCTTGCTATCCAAGCTCCCAAGTCCACCTAAATTAGACAATTTAATCGCCAAACGCTATGGGCACCTTGAAAACAATAGCCAATATTAATGGGTATCCTTCTAACACAAACAAATCACCCAAAACTTGACTTAATTCACTTAACCAATGACGAAAACGTTCAAAGATGCTGAAACTAGAAGATCTACTGCTCGAAACACCAAAATTGATGGGAAACGCTTGCTGAACGAAAGTAAAAACGAGTGGGTATTCGATTAAACATAATAATCAACCAAGAAACAACTCCTACCCACTTACCCACTACAAGATACGTCGAAAAAACAGAGAAATTGACCCCAACATGCTGTTGTCCGCACGCGTAAACAACACAACAACATGTACTTAAGAAAACAACCGTTGCAACTCCAAAAACTCACCAGAAGATCAAAAAATCTGAGCCTGCAGACCAGTTGACGGTGAGAGGAACAAAAATTTAGAGAAACACTTGCGAAAAAGGAAGGAAAACGGAAGAAGTCGAGACCCACCTGAACCCGCGGTTGCCGACAACGCTGATAGGTTGCACCGGTGACGCCGCCGCTGCTTACTATTGCCGGAGGAGAATGCTGTCGGCTGGCTGGTGACTAGGAGCTCAAGGACCCAAGGAAAATTGGCTGAAACGTGAAGGGGAAGGAAACTTGGGACTGAATCGTGAAGGAGAAGGAAATTTTGGGGATGAATCGTGAAGGAGAAGGAGATTGGTGGCTGAAGTTGGTGATAGCGGGCAGAAATGCAGCTATTTTAGTCCTAAATTAATAGGCTTTTGTATGCTTTTATAGTGTTTTTATATAGAATATTTAATTAAATTCATTATTTTGTCCCTAGGAGCAATTTGTGGAATTATGGAGAAAAAAGAGCCCAAAATGGAGTAATCAAAGCCTTAAATCTCAAGTTGGGTCAAGAAGGAAGCCCAAAATCATCATGAAAAGAGTTGACCCAAAAGGCATGGAGAAAGCCCAAGAGATCGGCCCATTTCTGCGCATGAAGCTTCTGGAATCGGCCTAGCGTCGCGACGCTGTCCCATTTCTTGCTGAGCAAGTCGATATGACCGACGTTGTGACGTCAGCGTCGCGACGCTACCCCATTTCTAGGCCTATAAAAGGTGCCCCTTGCTCCCCATTTTGGCATCATCCAACAATCCATCATTCCTTCCATTTCCTCTCCTTTAGTCTCCTTTCAAGGCTCTTAAAGCCTTTTTGAGGGTTGAGTGTGAGATTTTTGTGGGAAATTTTGTAACGAGCAATTTAGGAGGCTCGGGAGCGTGGTTTGAAGGGACTCCAAGCGCAAGCAACGAGGTTCTCGACAGTCACTTTCCTTACTCTTATTTGCTCTATTTTATGCTTTATATTATGTACATATGGGAATTTTTGACCATATATAGCTAATCCCATTTGGGGGTCTTGGAATGAAAGTATATAGATAATTGTTATTCTTAATTGCCTATCTCTTGTCCATTTACTAGTTATTTGTATCGATGTTCGTAATGCTTTATATGGTATGGCTAATTATATAATGAATTGATTCCTAATGGAAACTCGACGGAGAGAAATTAGGATAGATCATAATCCATGCAACTGAGTTATCTTCACTTGTAAAGCTTGAATCTCACCTTGCTTTCTCTTATCAGCTAGTCGATCCTTGTAAGGGCCATAAAAGCTGACCCCACTTGGTATCAGAGCCATTCAATAAAATTTTTCAATTTCTCAATCTTGTTGATTTCAAATTTTTTCTTGGGGAGAGAAGGGTATCGATTCCAGAAAACCTATTCTCTTAATTTCATTCAATAAATTTTGAAGTTTAAATCTATCTTCGACGAAGAGATCGTCAGAAGCTATTTACGTTCATCTACTCCAAAGGACTGTTGCGAAGGACTGTTGCGGTTGGTGGTCCCGGTCGTAAGACGCAAAGAAGAGCGCAGTGAATCCGTTGGTCAGCCTACCTTGCCTTCTTGCCAAAAGAGTAAGTGAAGGTACATATCTTTTGATTTTCAATTCGGAGAAAATAGTTTTTAATTTTAAAATTTATCGTTTGAAGTTTTGAAAAATGTTTTTCTTTAATTGATCCATGTCTCTCTTAAGGAAAATTCTGTTTAAGACACTTCCTTCAAAACCAGCTCCCTCAAAGGAGCTAACCCAAAATGAAATAGAGGACCAGCATATGGCCTCTTCTGGCTCAGATATCTCCAATGAAGCTTTGCATATAGCAAAGATCGAAAACAACCTTCAAGCCTGGGGTCTACCCAAACTTGACAACAAAACAATCTACATGCATAATACGTTCAATTTCAAAGAACAACACTGCATCAAGATTGTTGAACGCAAAATTCCAGTCTATGGGAATATTGATTCAATTCAATTATTTCCAAAAGACGATATTCTCAAACATCGTAAAGATTTTCAGTTCCTTCATATAGGAGCAGTTCAAGTCGCCCTCCGGCCAATGTTCAGAACGGGTCTTGACACTCCTGTTCTCGCAATCTTGAGAGATAGACGTCACAAAGACTTCTCTAACTCTCTTCTTGGAATCATCGAGTCCAATCTTGCCGATGGTCCAGTCTATTTCAATTGTTTCCCAAATTTTATGGTGGCTCTTGATGACCCCCATATTCTCAAGACCTTAACCCTTGAAGTTACAGGTCAAGGTTTGAATCTGGAATAAGGGGTCAAAAAGATGACGCTTCTATACAAGATCACCTACAAAACTCTTACCTCCTCAATGGAACCAAAAGCACTGGTACAATCCCCTAAAGGGAAAACCATGCTTATTGAAACCAACATCAATAAATCCTCTATAAGTGCCCCAAAGATGCTTTCATGGGATAACCTCACAAGAAATCCTTCTTGGACAATCGAAAATGCCTTTGTTCCTAAAAAGAAGGAGAAAGAACTTTCCCATATCATTGAACATCCAGACGGGAGAGTAGAAATCAAATTTGAGGATGAAGAACCTCGCTTACCAGTCGTAAAAGAAAACATGAACAAAAAGGAGTTCATGAGCTCAAGACCAAGCACCTCTGGCAATAGGCCAGAATCTCTTCAAAGTATTGGCAGAACTAACTCACTAAGAGTAAAGTCTGTAAGATTGGAACACGGAGTTCCAAATTTCCAATATGAAGAAGAAAAACCTCCTTCTCCGACCCAAACCGATATGGAAACCGAATCGGTTTTCAAAAGCCAATTGAATGTTATCATTGCAGATAACGATTTCAAAGTTGATAGAGAAGCTCTGCAAAAGGAGTTTATGGCCAAAGAAAATAGAGAAGAAAGAAAACGATTCTTTAAGACTCACTCTGAAGAACAGAGAAAAGTCATTAAAGAAGAGTACTTTCAAACTCTAGAAAAGCTTCAAGAACATGTTTCCTTTTTCAGATGGTTCAATCAGAGAAAAGAATATTCTCACATATGTGCCATAAGGGAAAAGGAAAGGTGGAAAACAATGAGACGAGGAGAAGTTCAAGGAAACTATCCTCCAATGGAAGATGTTGAGTTCGACAGTTTTTATCATGAAAAAATTGTCGCAAAACCCTTTCAGCTCATTAGAGACGCTGAAGAGGCTCAACCTCCTACCAACAAAGAAATCAAAAGCATTCAGCTCCAAAACAATTTCTCCAACCGAATGCTAACCTCCATAGCTGAACAAGTTTATCGGCTAGAGGAATTAATTGATCCTCCTCCAGCACCAATCAAACCCATGTTCAGCCCTCTTGAACAGGTCAATCTTAAAACTCCAAAGACTAAACTCTTGGAGGAGATTGATAGAAAGCTTGCTGCCATATCTAGGGGAGAAAGCTCAAGCCAGATAAATGTTTTAAATGATAGTGACAGTGATGACATTGATTCTATCATTGAACAATTTTCTGACTTGAAAATTGATGAAACTCAATCCCTTAATAAACTGGGTTATCTAAATCCAGGAGATCGTGTGAACTGGTATCAAAGACCTTCGATGCCAGATCTCAATTACGAACAAAGACACAAGTTCGTCAAAACCAAAAAATTTGATGGAAATTCTATTATTGTTTGGAACATTGATGGAAAGTCGGATAGACAAATTCAAGATACGCTGTCAGAAATGCTCATAGCTTCTACAGCATACCAAGAAAATGGGAATTCTAATCATGCAGCCTGTATAACTTTAATCAATGGTTTTACAGGTATCCTTAAGGCATGGTGGGATTGTCTCAATACCGCCATCAAATTAGAAATCAAACTTCATTCCACAAAGGTCAGAAGGAAAAGAGAGATTCCTGATCCAAAAGCCGATTCAGGTATAAGGATAGGAGGAGAACCTATTTCTAAACCTGAAACTTCAAAAACCCCTCCAAAGGTTGTCATCATTGAAGAAGAGGTAGAGCAGCAAGATGCCGTAGAGGCATTAATTTATGCTATCTCTTGGAATTTCACAACTGCACATAGTGTGAAGCATGATGACACTCAAAGAACCATTCTCAAAAATCTCAGATGCAAAAATCTTGCCAATTTCAATTGGTACAAGGATATGTTTATATCCAGGGTCTTTTACATGAAAGATCCAGAATGGACCCATTGGAAAGAAAAGTTCTTAGATGGACTTCCAAGTTACGTATCTGAAAGAGTCTACATGACCCTTCATGAGCGCTATAATGGAAAAATCAATTGGGACAATTTGACCTATGGTGATCTAACAGCATATGTCATTAATTGTGGCCTTCAAATCTGTAACGAGATCAAAGTTCAGCGAAAGGTTCAAAAGAGCGAAAAGAGCAGATTAAGAGATATGAAAGCCTTTTGCTCTCAATATGGGTGCGAACGTATAGAAGAACCAGGTCACCCCACGAACAAAATCATTCGACGGCGTAATAGCCGAAGGTATTTCAAAAACCAATACAATGATAGACCTCAGTTCTATCAAAGACAGTCAAGGAAGTATATTCCCAGAAAGCAATTCACCCCAAATCCTCGCTATAAGAGAAGACAATCTAGACACACATCCAAACCAAAGCAAGCTGCTTTCAAAGACAAAGGAAAAATCTTTTGTTTTAAATGTCAAAAGGAGGGACACTATGCAAATAGATGCCCTAACAGAAGAATCAATGAGCTAGAATTAGAAGAAGAATATTCTTCTGTTTACGATAGCTCTGATCAAGAATTGAACGAGTTTCAATTCGATGACACTGACTCTGAGGCCTCTAGCCATAGCCAGAGCGATCAATCCAAAGGTGTCAAAGTCTGTAAAAAATATTGTGAAGGACATTGCATAAATGTTCTTACTACAGAGCAAGAGGTTCTCTTCAACTCTATAGACCATATAGAGGACAAAGAGATGAAGAAAACGATTCTTAAGGTCCTTAAGCAATCTTTATCTTCTCCAAGTACCTCTGCTTATGCCAATGAAAAGACCGAGATTAAACAACCCTCTCTTTCCGAAATTCTTCAAAGAAAAGATTTTTTCAAAGAAAAATCTGAAACACAACCCACTTCTATTAAAGACTTACAATTTGAAATCAACAATCTTAAAAAAGAGATTAGAGAAAACAAAGCGGAGATCGATCTGATAAAAATCGAGCTCCATAATCTCAAAACAAATACCATCAACTCTGATAATGAAGGAGAAGATTTCCTTCTAAATCAAATCACCAGAACCCAATTTCAAAAATGGTATTCTTTAATCACTCTTAAAATAGAAGATTTTCAAATCACCCTCAAAGCCTTAATTGACTCTGGGGTTGATCAAAATTGTGTCCAACAAGGCCTCATCCCTACTAAATATTTTGAAAAAACTACTCAAAAGCTGAGTAGCGCAAATGGTCAAGGGTTAAATGTTCAATACAAATTGTCAAATGCTCATATCTGCAATAATGAAATTTGCATTATTTGCTCATTTCTTTTGGTCAAAGATTTAAAACAAGAGTTGATCTTAGGAACCCCATTCCTAACCCAACTCTATCCTTTGAAAATAACCGAAAAAGGTTTAGTTTCCAATTTCGACGAAACCGATATTATTTTCGAGTTCATCACTCCAATCCTTCCATATGATATTATGGAAGTTAGCGAGTTAAAATTGGAAGAAATCCAAAGAAAGCAAAAACAAATTTCCTTTTTAAAAGAAGAAATTAGCTACAAAAAGATTGAAGAAAATCTTCAAAACCCTTCTGTAAAAATCAGAATAAAGGAACTAGAAAACAAAATTGAAAAAGAAATTTGTTCAAATCTTCCAAATGCTTTTTGGGATAGGAAGAAACACATTGTCAATCTTCCCTATTCAAAAGATTTTGATGAATCAAAAATCCCTACAAAGGCAAGACCGATTCAAATGAATGCAGAGCTACTAACGTTTTGTAAATCAGAAATACAGGATTTACTCAAAAAGAAGCTGATCAGACCATCCAAAAAGCCCATGGTCATGTGCAGCATTCTATGTGAACAACGCAGCCGAACAGGAGCGTGGTGTGCCAAGGTTAGTAATCAATTACAAACCTTTAAACAAAGTTTTGGAATGGATAAGATATCCAATTCCCAATAAACAAGATTTACTAAAACGTATTTCTGGTGCAAAAGTATTTTCAAAATTTGACATGAAGTCAGGTTTTTGGCAAATTCAAATTTCAGAAAAAGATAAGTACAAAACTGCTTTCAATGTACCATTCGGCCAATACGAATGGAATGTTATGCCATTTGGGCTTAAAAATGCCCCTTCAGAATTTCAAAAAATCATGAATGACATTTTCAATGATTTTCAAGATTTTACAATTGTTTATATTGACGATGTTTTGGTTTTCTCTTCAAGCATCGATCAACACTTTAAACATTTAAATATGTTTATCAATATCATCAAACAAAATGGTTTGGCAGTCTCTCTGTCAAAAGTCAAACTTTTTCAAACCCAGATTAAATTTTTGGGCTTCCATATCTATATGGGCCTGATTAAACCTATTCAAAGGTCCATAAACTTTGCTACAAATTTTCCGGACCAACTTACAGACAAAACCCAACTTCAAAGGTTTTTGGGTTGTCTCAATTATGTGTCTGATTTCATTCAAAATCTCAGACCCATTTGTAAGCCACTTTTTCAAAGGCTAAAGAAAAATCCAAAACCATGGAATGATGAGCATACTAAAGCTGTTCAAAAGATAAAAGCTTTAGTCAAATCAATTCCCTGTTTAAGTCTCATCAATCCAAAAGCAAATCTGATCGTAGAGACAGATGCATCAGACATTGGATATGGAGGAATCCTTAAACAGTGTCTTGATAAGGAAGAATCAATTATCCGATTCCATTCAGGAATTTGGAATGACACTCAAAAGAATTACTCCACAGTCAAAAAAGAGTTACTTGCTATAGTTCTCTGTGTCCAAAAATTCCAAGGTGATTTGATAAACAAAAAATTCACCATCAAAACTGATTCTAGAGCATCAAAATTTGTTTTAGAAAAAGATGTTAAAAATCTGGTTTCAAAAAAAATTTTTGCCAGATGGCAAGCAATTTTATCATGCTTTGATTTCGAGATTTTGCCTATAAAAGGCACTCAAAACCCTCTTGCAGATTATCTCTCAAGAGAGTTTCTAACTCAAAAACTCTCTCCTCTCTCTCTCTCCCCCTCTCTTGCTAAAGAAAAGAAAAGAGTGAATGAGTGAAAATAGAGGCAGAGCCTCCTCTTCAAGGGGCAGTCGCCCATCTTCTTCCTCTTCTCCAGCACCTCCTCCTATGAGTGCTGATCAATATGCAATGGATTTAGGGTTTACTCCGGTAACCCGATCCAGGTCAAGGCAAGGCGGTATACGCCCTATGCCTCCAATAGAGTCTTCTACTCCACCTCCACGGCCTTCGGCCAACCTTGTCCGTCCTTCTGGCGGAATTGTTCAATTGAGACCTCCTGTCTCTCCTTCTTCAGCAGTCGGATCATCGATCCCGACCTCTTCAACATACTCTGCGGCTGTAACACCTGAAAAGAGGTTTGTACCTCGCCCAGAGATCAAAGGTTACTTTCAAAAGACTCAGGTCATCTATGAACCTATCATAGAACCTGAATTTCAAGGTCTTAACCTAGAAGAGACCGTTTCAAATATGTATCCTACAGGCTTCAATTTCATGCCTGAGGATCTTAACAAAACTCGTACCTTCTATGAGTTTATCCTGGTTGACACCAAGTCAGCTGAGATTACTCATATTCCAGACAAAAACGATCCCTCAAAGATCGCTTATTCAAAATTCAAAATATTCAAAGCCTTGAATCCAACCCACTGGAATCAAGGTTTATACACTGATAAATCCTTCTCAAAACCGTTTGTACCACAAACGTATTCATATCGGGATTACATCAGAGCCTGGTATAACGTTATGTGGTATTCACACTTCAAACATTCTTGGTTCATATCCTTTTGTCAAAATGCATACAAAATCACATTTCCTCTGTGGTTTATTCAATGGTGGAATACATTCGGTCTTACGGATGATATTTTACCAACTCCCTTGCAAGAATCATACTATCATTTTGCAAGGAATATTCAAAAAACAGCTTTTCATAATTCAATGAGATTCTGTTTATACTTTCAAGTTCCTTGGATATTTTGCTGGAACTTCTCAACCAGCAATCAACCTCAATACAAAACCATCACAAAAATCTTAAAGATTAAATGGTGGGACAAGTTCAATTTTCAAAACGCTACCCTAAACAAAGTAAAAGAATGGTTCGCTGCAAATGGATATCTTCAAGATATCGATATTAGAAGAAATGCCGAATTTCTGAACGACAAATCCAAGCTTCTGGCAGCTCTGGCTCAGACAACATCTGATGCAGATTTCCAAAGAATTCTACAGATGGCGGCTTCAGACAGAAGCGCGTCTCCAGCTTCTTCTGCACAAGAAGGAGAAGAAAGCGATCCGGATTACGATCTGGACGATCCATTCCTCGACTCACAACCTATGTGAGCTCCGAGTCAATATGACCTGTTTCACAAAGAGACAGTCAGTATGTGTAAGGAATCCTTCAAAAGGAAGTAATTCCGTCAAATTAAAAAAAAAAAAAAAAAAAAATTAAAAAAAAAAAAATTAAGTGTTGTAAATTCCCCACTTTAGTGTTAAAAGGTGTAAACTCTGTAAGTAATCTGGTTTACACTGTAAATACATTTCTGCTAAAACACAGCTTTAGAAGAAGAAGCAGCAGTACGATCAAGGTCAAAGATCCTATATTTTGAAGACGAAGATAGTTGGCAATTCTCCTGAAAATCGTGAGGACCTAGTTTGGTGTTCCCGGCCGTAAGTCTCGCAAATGTTTAAGAGCAGTGAGTCCGTTGGTAAGCCTGTAATTCGCCTAGGGTGATCGAAGTTTAGGAAAGAAGCCAATTATTCAGCCGACAAGATAAAGAATCTTATCTTCTGACAAGAGATAAAGCTGAAGCATCTTCAACAGCTGTAAAGTAGCAGTCATGAAATCTTATCTTATCCTTTCTTTTGTCATTTTGTAATTATTTATCTTTATGTCTAGTCTATCCGGTCAGGGGTCCTGTCCTGTCGGAATAATAATTTAGTTTTCCTTTTTCAATTTTGTCGTTTTTACTTTTCAAAAGACGAATCTATCAGGGGTCCTGTCCTGACGATTCGATCTTATCTTTTATTTTTCCGCATGCAATTTTCGTTTGAATTCCGAAGTCTATAAAAGACTTCTATCTTGTATTTCAAAGGCATGCGCTGAGAACTCTCAAGCTATCTTCACTTGTAAAGCTTGAATCTCACCTTGCTTTCTGTTATCAGCTAGTCGATCCTTGTAAGGGCCATAAAAGCTGACCCCACTTGGTAAGTGTAACTTAACCCAAACCTCAGAGACCAAAAGTGTATTTTTTTCCTATTTTCTTTTTCTAATTAGACTTTATTCGTATGATTTATGTCTATATTTTATTTATTTAAATTTTTAGATCTTGTTCAATTTATTTATTCTTTTAAAAAAAGCTTTTGAAAATTATTTTCTTCAGTTTTCGTAACTTATATGGATAATTCCAACGATAGATTATAAGTCAATATGAACAAGGAACAACGTAATTGACCCATCTACCCCTTAAATCAAAGATTCAAATCTCAATACCCCATATTTATGGTGCTAAGAAAACCAATAGATTATAGAATAAATGCTTGAATACTATTTTGGTCCCTGTACTTTCAAAATGATACTTTTGGCTTTGGTTCACTTTGGTTCATGTACTTTCAAAATGTTCATTTTGGTCCATGTACTTTGATTTTGATTCATTTTGGTCCTCATATTTTCAAAATATTCATTTTAGTCCCTATACTTGTAAGAATAACCAATTTGGTCCCTTCATTTTCAATATTTTCTCATTTTTTTCGATCATAATTTTAGTATGTCATTACTAGATTTTCTTGAAAAATGTAGTCATAAACTTGATCAAAAAGTTTCCATTGTATTTATAAACTTTACACTTGAATTTTGTAAATATGAACTATTTTTTTTTATTATATTTATTTTTTTTTTTTTTATTTTAATGAGGACTCTCTATATGCCTCTTTGGGAAAAGAGGATCTAGGTCATGTGATTGGTATGCTCTTTACTTAATTTGAATGATTAATTTATGAAATTGTGGTCCATACATAACTCTCAGGTTGAAAAATTACACCACAAATTTAAAAATTGTCTCGGTCCGCTGCCCCAAATGGTTGTAGCATAGCATCTAGAGGTAGGCGATCACCTTAAATAAGATAAAAAAATTTATGTATCATAAAATCCCTTGGAATTTTTAAAAAAGATCTTATTTAATGTGTGGTCACCTCTAATGCCACGACAAAATAAATTATGGTTGATTGAATTCTTATTTTCGTTAAGGATTATTCTACTTTTTTCCTTTTTTTTTTTTTTATCGTAAGCTATTGAAATTTCGATTTCAATCAATAAAGTCTCGTTTGATAACCATTTGATTTTTAGTTTTTTTTTTTTTTAAATTAAACTTATAAGACTACTTCCGCTTATAAGTTTCTTTGTTTTTTATCCACCATTATTCAGATGTTTTCAAAAACCAAGTCATTTTTTTAAAACTACAAAAAAAAATATTTTTTTAAAAAACTTGTGTGTTTGTTTTTGGAATTTGCCTAGGAATTCAAATGTGTCATTAATATAGATGAAAATCATAGTAAGGAAATTGGGAGAAAACAAACATAATTTTAAAAAACCAAAAACTAAAAACCAAATGCTTATCAAACGGGACTAAGTTTTTAGATTTCTTCTACTTTGGGTCCGTGAATGAGGGCTTATTTTAATTTTTAAACTTTTAAAAATAATAATTTTTGTTATTATGGTTAGTTTTATGATGACGTAAATTGTTTAATAGATGAATGTTGGCACCCTTTGCATAAACACTTAAGGAAACACGAAAAAAAAAATCAATCTGAACCCAACGATAGCGTTGTTTCCTTCAGACAATTTTGTTCCCTCTATGGTGATTAAGGTATCACGAACAATTGTCTCCCAGGATAGGACGAATTACCCACCTATGAATGTAGCACTCCAATCATAGGACTCTCAGACACTGGTATTTAAGTAATCGTACAAAGAAGTAGGAGAAGAGTTTTTGAAAGAAGAGTTTTCTGTATCTTGTGTTTAAAACTCAAAATGAATCACATATTCATATACTATTTGTGGTCATTCAAATAGTCACATCTTTTCGTGTAAGGGTTGTGTCTTTGACGTGATTTCAAATATGTGTATTAAAGTATTGAATTGGACAAAGATAATGAGAACCACATTGTTGAATATAGTAGGTATATGTAATATAGGATAATAGAAATGACCAAAATAGTTATATAATAGACATTTTGATAGTGTATTTTTTCAAGGACTATAGTAGAAAATTTATACACCAAAAATAAAGCAACGAAAATCTGTAATATAGGGAGAAACTTTTGTTGTCTTTTTAATTTGTATTATTTTTAAATTCGATTATTAATCCTTAATTTTGAGTAATAACTACTCTAAATTAAAAATAAAAAATTAATATACAATGGCCATTGTAATTTTCAAGGTTTATGACTGCTTTTTGTCATATTTAATTTATAGGAAAAAATAAACTTATGGTCCCTGAGGTTTGGATTAGATTTCATTTTGGTCACTGAGTTTTCAAACTAACAGTTTAGTCTTTAAGGTTTGGATTTTGTTTCATTTTGGTCCCTCCATCCATCTTTCCGTTAATAACTTACTGATTGCTGACGTGACACCTATTTTTTGTTTTAAATATATATTTTTTAATTTTTAAAATAAAAATAATATTAAATTAATAAAAAAAAATTATTTTTTAATTGTTTATTATTATTATTATTATTCTTTTTCCTGCTGTTCGGCTCTTTTCTCTCTTTTTCTTCTACTTCCTTCTCCCTTGTTTTATTTCTGTTTTTTATTTTTTTTAAAAAAAAGAAAATTGAAACAAAGGAGAAAACCCTTCGTTCTAGATCTAAAACGAAGGGGCTTTCCCCTTCGTTTCAGACTGCCGTTCGATTGCACCATGTTTCAGAATGTTCAATTGCTCTATTCATCAGACCATCCAGATCTAAAACGAACGAACCCAACTACGGGAGTATGAGGCACTCCTTCCATTTCTTGCTTGCCATGTTAATAAATATCTTTTGTGTGAGATCCACAATATTAAATATATATTTATGAAGGCAAAATTATAATGTGAATAAATGGAATATAGTACTTCCACACTACTAAAATTATTTTCGAATTTTATTTTCTTTGAAAAATGAATAGAGATAAATTATTCATTAATTAGGTGCAAATTAATTTTAATTCTTTCGAATAATTATTTATTTATTCCTATATAAAAAGTTTACTTAATTAAAATACTTTTCATTTAAATCTAATAATTTAAAATATTTTTTCTAACCCATAGAAACAACTATAGACATTTAACTCTCAAATATTAATTATCTAATTAAAAATTAAAACTAAAGCATATTGTCTCAAACCAAACAAATATAAGCATATACAACGAGATTAAAAATAAAATGGTTAAACTATATAAAATACTTTAAGTTTCGTTTGAATTTTGAAACTGTTCTAAAAAATATCTTTTCCATTAAAATAAGTTACAGAAATTGGCATGACAATTGATATGTTATAATTAGAAGACATATTTGATATTATTTACAAATTTATAGAAGACTATGATTGTTATTTTCATTTATTTCATCTCAAAACATATTGGTAAATTCATTTACACATAATCAAATTTTACACATAAATTTACAATAATGATGTTGTAAATAAGGTCATATATGTTTTCCAATTTCTACACATTAGTAGTCTCATGTCAATTTTCATCTTATTTTAATGAAAACAAATTCTCAAAGGGTTGTTTTTTTTTTTTTTAACAAATTTCAGTGTACACGGGTGAAAATGAAACTTTTCAAAATTTAGAGATATATAATTGAAATTTACTCTGAATTATAACCAAAATAAACTTTATCATTATTTTTTCATATTTTAAAATATTTATCAATATGTTTAAATTTATAACAGGAGATGGAACACTAAGGTTCGCCTTCATTTTTATTTTTATTTTTTTTTATTATTATTATTTTTTTAATAAATCACTGACTTAAATGCAAAATTAATTTTATCTATGATGTTTTAAAGGAGTTATTGAAATGAAAAATGTTAAATAATAAAAAAGTTTTCTCTGAACAACAATTAAGAAGAGGCTAGATCTAAAAAAGTTAAATTAAAATATTAAAAATATGGAAAATTAAAATAATTAAAAAGAGGGTAGGGGTACAACGCAGGTGCCTCGTTGCTGAGAAATTTTTAAGTGTACTGGGTGCAATGAGGCCGGTAGGTTTACACCGTTGGATATAAGAGAGAGAAATGGTAAAAGTACCTCGATTTTGTATCCAACAATTATTAGTGGCACACAAATTTGAAGATTTACATATGAAAGTTTTAAAGAGAGAGCCTCATTGCACTAGGAACACCTAATAATTTTCCCTCGTTGCCCTATGTAGATCTTCCCATTATTTGAACTATTACAATAATTAGTATGATAGCTTCAATTTATGGCATGTTTGGGAGTGACTTTAAAATGATTAAATTTACTTTTATCATTTTCAAAATCACTCCGAAACATGTCTTTAATGATTCCAAATCTATTTTGATTGTATGAAAATCACGTTTAAAAGTATAAAATCAAACCTCAAATATATTGGTTTTGAATAATTAAAGGTATGTTTCGGGATGGTTTTGAACATTACAAGATTGATTTTAGTCATTTCGAAATCACTCCCAAATATGCACTCCTCAAGTATGTTTTCTCTTGGTTGGCCTAACTGATCACAACAGGGGTAGCTCTTTTTGACCTTAATTCAATTTCATTTATTCAGCTCATCATTTTTTTTTCTTTTCTTTCATTCATTCTTCGTTTTTTTCTTTTTTTTCACTAACATGCACGTTATGGCATAATTTTCTCCTAAGTGTTACATTAATAACTATCATGCAAATTAACCATCAAACCAGTCCCTAAAACCTTTCGAGGTGACAACAAGGCCTAGATCACATAACCCTATTCTAAGCTCGCAAAACTAAAGACAGGAGACTACGTGCTCAAGTGGTGCAAGAGAATCATAAAATAAAATCGACAAATCATGAGTCCTGTCTTTAATTATTACTGAACAAAATAACTCACCTGCTTTCTGAAATTAGATATCCTCATCGGCTGTCATAACCATAACAACAACCCTCACAGAAAAACAACTCAGACAGATATACATTCAGCCCAAATCTCAATGGAACTCAGATAATCCAAACTGATATAACAAGATAAGCATAATAATAAACCAGATACATCTAAAAAATGGTAAAAAAAATATAGCAATTAATTACAGGCCAAAAATAAATACTCCACCCCCAAACTTAAAAATTAGATTGTCCTCAATGTAAAATAAATAAGAAATACATACAAAAATGAGAACAAATACAATGAAAAATAAGAATGAGGGGGAAAGAAACAACTGTGTACAAAGGAGGGTAGCAGGGCATCACTCGTCCTCGTCCTTAGGTGACTCGTACGGTGGTAAAGGTGGCGGCAAAGGCTGACCTGTACTAGAAGCCACCTGACACTGATATGAATGTGAATATATGCTCGTGGTGTAGAGAATGTGACGTCGCTCCCTGCGCTGCTGACTCTGGAACTCACGATGCTGATCCGCCGAAATACTCTGCTGCTCTGCTGCAAGATGCTGCTGCCCCGTTGCAAGATGATGCATGGTGAGCTGCATGTGCTGCATCTGAAGGTGTTCATATAACACATGCATAAGAAATTTTAGGATCGGAGCCACTTAACTACATCAATTTTAGAAATGAAAACATGTTGTCCAAATACCGTAAATAGAGAGTAGAATTTGTACCAACCTTTTTGGAGACTGATTCAACAACTCCCTTTGATTCCTTTGATCACGAGCGGTGTGTGGACCACCTCTAGTGTCTTCCCTACTATTCTCCGGGCCAAGAACGACTTGTGGGAGTCTATAGAGATAGGGAATGGGAAGGGAATGCTTGAAGGTTCAAGCACTAGAGAGATATATGGAGATGAGTGAGTTTGAGACCAAAATCCAGCAGCATAACAATATGGAAATGGCTCTCTCAACTCTTAATCTGATTTTGCATCTACTTATAGAGATATTCCATGCAAGGAAATGCCTCAAGATGCAAGACACATGGTGGTAATGCAAGCCAAAGTGGATTCTAGATGTTGAAGTCACAACACATGCAACAAGTGCATGGATGTGTTGTATTCCACTTTGTATCAACATGCAAGAGTGGAAATCCATCTAAATCCACTAAGTTTGATCCTCAATCAGATTTTGCTAGCATTCTAATTCAAATTCCAATTCCAAATTGAAATTGATTTCATGGATTAATTAGAAACATTTCCAATTAATTTGTTATGATTAATCCTATTAATCATTGTCACCTTTTGCAATCTATTTATATATGATTCCTAATTCATATATAGTATTTAAAACACTTTTAAATACATAATCTCTCATTTTCCAATTTAATTCATAATTAAATATTGTGTCAAACACAATTTACGAAAATGCCCTTTTTTCCGATTTTGAACAATTAAAAGAATCCTATCTTATTGTTCTAGGCTTTATTCCGATATGAGCTAGTAGGGAGACCTAATGGACCTATAGATCATGGGCTCCAACGATTCGAGGCTAACCGACTTAATCTTATTAACCAAGCTTAACCAACATTCGTTAACTACTGGGACACTCCACTATACCCGGTAGTTGCACTCCCCTCACTATTGATATATTTCCGTCCACTTGATTTAACCATGTTCAGTAAGTCGATCTTTCACAGGTTGTTCGTAGCTATAGCTAGGTTAAATAACCGTTTTACCCCTATAGTACTTCTAGTTCCTTAAGTCCCACTGATCCTCTAATGAACAATTGGTTTATGGTCCAACCAATAAACCGAGTCCCTCTCGGGCCAATGAGAGGGCGGGATCCCTTTGTTCAAGCCCCGGAGTTAGCACTTAAAGGAACAACCTCTCTACTATCCCTAATTTGGGTAGGAGTGAATTCCTTCGTGCATGACTATGTCCCCAACTATCTACCCGTTCCTATCCCTGAAATGGGAGGCTTATTGAGTCGGCGATACTGAGCCACTCTCACCTATGCAGATCTAAGGATAAGCCCGAATAAACAGGAGTTCATAGTTAGGATTAAGATCGAGTTACCTAGGTCATCATATGAAATAGTCAGTCTCGTCAGTAAACGGTGTTATAAAGCGAGAGCGACTTATTTCTCGGTCATAGTCTTATGCAAACTCATTGCATAGGACGCCCCCACTCGCATGTCTCTACATGGACGATTTAGGATCACATCGTCTATACTATCTATAAAGTGGGTCGTGTCTCATAGTGTCCCCAGAATAAGGTACCTAGCCCTATCCCTATACTATAGACCGTTTTGGCTATTACTCGAGCTTGATCCACTTTTATGTCTCTACATAAAGCTCAAGTGTTCATCCTATAGCCATGGATCTTAGTTTATTGGATTTGGGTTATTAAATGTGCAATTTACTTTATTCAGTAATCACTTTACTGAATTAATCTCGATAACGACGTTATTGGACAAGTATTTAATTTTGTTTAACATTCACTATCTACGAGTTTTAGGACACCAATCCCAACAATCTCCCACTTGAAGTTAAACTCTAGTTCAGTGGGATGTACTATAATCCATAACAGCAGTGGGTGTATAAAATACATGTATATCACATAAAACGTATTACAATGTACAAATACAATAAACCAGGGCATTAGATACCGGTTACAATTCTCCCACTTGCCCAAGATTATTTTCCATACATATCTCGCAGACCTAGACCTTCTAGATGACTCTCAAACACTTTAGCCGTGAGAGCCTTCGTCAATGGATCAACTATGTTGTGCTCCGACGCTATCTTTGTGACGATCACGTCTCCTCGGTGCACAATCTCCCTAATGAGATGATATTTCCTTTCGATGTGCTTGCTCCTCTTATGGCTGCGAGGTTCCTTTGAGTTTGCAACTGCGCCGCTATTATCACAGTACAAGGTGATAGGCAGATGCATATTTGGAATGACTTCCAAGTCAATCAGGAACTTCCTGAGCCATACTGCCTCTTTTACTGCTTCGCAAGCGGCTACATATTCGGCCTCCATGGTCGAGTCTGCAATGCATCCTTGCTTGATGCTACACCATACTATTGCTCCTCCATTCAGAGTGAATTCTGACCCCGATGTAGATTTCCTCGAATCTTGATCGGTTTGAAAGTCAGAATCAGTGTATCCTGTAAGGATCAAATTCTTGGAACCATACACAAGCACATAGTCCCTCGTTCTTCTTAGATACTTGAGGATATTTTTAACGGCTGTCCAGTGATCAAATCCTGAATTGGATTGATATATACTGACAATCCCAACTACATAACAAATGTCAGGCCTTGTACACAACATGCCATACATTAGGTTGCCTACTGCAGAGGCATAGAGAATTCGTCTCATGTCCTCAACTTCTTGAGGTGTCTGAGGACACTATTCCTTAGACAAATTAATTCCGTGCCTGAAAGGTAATAGTCCCTTCTTGGAATGTTGCATTTTATATCTAACCAACAATTTGTCGATATAAGACGCTTGAGATAGAGCTAGCGTTTTGTTCTTTCGGTCTCGAACAATTTGGATCCCTAGAACATATTGTGCCTCACCCAAATCTTTCATTTGGAATTGAGTTGCTAGCCATAGTTTAATGTCAATGAGATAACCTACATCATTCCCGATGAGTAGGATATCATCCACATACAGTACTAAGAAAGCTACGGAGTTGTTGATGATCCTTTTGTAAACACAAGGCTCGTCAACGTTTTCTTCAAATGCATAAGATTTGATTGCAGTATCAAATCTCATGTTCCAGGATCTAGACGCTTATTTTAACCCATAAACGGATCGTTTAAGCTTGCAAACTTTTTGCTCTTGATCCTGAGCAATGAACCCCTCTGGCTGAGACATGTAGATACTTTCTTCAAGATTGTCGTTCAGAAAGGCAGTCTTGACATCCATTTGCAATATTTCATAATCATAAAACGTGGCAATGGATAAAAGTATCCGGATCGACTTCAACATGGCAACAGGGGAGAAGGTTTCCTCATAGTCAATCCCCTCCCGCTGGGTAAAACCCTTTGCCACAAGTCGTGCCTTAAAGGTCTGTACCTTTTCAGCAGCGTCTCGTTTTCTCTTGTAGATCCATTTACACCATATGGGTCTAACCCCTTCAGGTTGATCTACAAGATCCCATACTGAATTAAAAGGCATGGACTCAATTTCCAAGTCCATGGCTTTAATCCACTCGTTCTTGTCAACGTCATCCATTGCCTGTTTAAAGGTTAATGGATCCTCGATCTCGTCATCAGGTATGACGACTGGAGTTTCAATTAAACCCAAATAGCGATCAGGCTGTCTAACAACCCTCCGACTACCTCGAGGTTCTCTTATTTCTTGAGAAGGATGCGATTGACTCGAGGGGCCAACATTATCAAAAACTCTTATTGATGTTTCTGTAGCTTCGTTAGAAAGTTCACTTAAAACGACTTTACTTCGTGGCTTGTGGTCTCTGAGGTGGTCTTCTTCTAGGAATGTAGCATTTGTCGATATAAGTACTTTATTTTCCTCTGGATCGAAGAAGTATCCACCTCTTGTTTCTTTGGGATAGCCTATAAATAGGCAAAATTTAGAACGAGGCTCTAATTTCTTTGGGTTTGCCTCTAGCACGTAAGCAGGACATCCCCAAATTCTGAAATGTCGTAAACTAGTTTTATGTCCTTTCCAGAACTCAAACGGTGTTTCAGAAACACTCTTTGAGGGAACTACGTTCAAAATATAAATTGCAGTCTCTACTGCATAACCCCAAAACGAGTTAGGCAACTGAGCATAACTCATCATCGAATGAACCATGTCCAACAAGGTTCTGTTTCTCCTTTCTGATACACCGTTTTGCTGAGGTGTACCAGGGGCTGAGAGTTGGGACGTTATTCCATGCTCTATCAAATAGTCTTGAAACCTCGAGTCCATATACTCTCCACCTCGATCGGATCGAAGTGTTTTTATCGTCTTACCTAATAGGTTCTCAACCTTGGCCTTGTACTCTTTGAACTTTTCAAGAGCTTCAGACTTATGATGCATCAGGTAGAGATAGGCATACCTTGAATAATCATCAATGAAACTGATGAAATATTCGTACCCTCCTCGAGCTTTAATGTTCATTGGTCCACAGAGGTCCGAATGTATAAGCTCTAGGGGCTTTTTGGCACGATAACCTTTTCTGGTAAAAGGTCGTTTTGTCATCTTGCCCTCAAGGCATGACTCATAAGGAGGTAACGTGTCGTCTTTTAACTTGTTTAGAAGTCCACTTTTGACCAATCTCCCAATCCTATTGAGGTTGATATGGCCTAACCTCAAGTGCCAGAGATAGGTATTTTGAGAAACTCTTCGCTTTTTAGGTTGAGTCTTAGCAGTTTTAAACATCTCATGATTTAAAATGGCTTTAGACTCAATTGGTCTTAAAACATACAATTAATTTATTCTCCATGTTTGCAGAGCAAACATCAATACCTCTTTTAGTTATGAATGCTTCATTAACAGAAAAAGAAATTGAATAACCTTGTTCAATTAAACAAGATAAAGAAATCAAATTTCTTTTAATTTTCGGAACTATGTACACATTATCTAATATCATGTAACGTTCCTTGGTGAAGAATAATTTTATGTCTCCCACTGCAATAGTTGAGATGACTTCTCCTGTTCCGACTTTAAGAGTCATCTCTCCAGCTTTTAGCCGTTGCCAGGAACACATTCCTTGAAATGAAGAACATACGTGATTAGTGGCACCTGAATCGAGTATCCAGACAGAATCGTCGTTTTCCACTAAACACGTTTCCAAGACTAATAAATCGTATTTAGAGTCGTGGATCATGTTTTTCTTGGCTAAGCAGTTAGTATGATGACATTCCTTAGTGGAGACCAAACCTAAATTGTTTGCCACGTGTTTAGCATTCAAGTTAGTATTCTTAGTCGTATGTTCTAAACCGTTTATTTTTGCATTCGACAAAGCACATACGTTTTTCGACATATTGCTGAAACAACCAAATTAATCCGTATTAGAAACTTGTACTAAAACCCATTATACATATAATCCAATCAGATTTAGCAAAAGCAATCATCGACCCATATATACTTTTGATTCATTTTGCAACGGTACTTCAGGGTTTAGAATAACTGCTACCGTAGGGCAGTCAGCTACTCCTCTGAATCGAGACAATCTCGGCCAAATACTATTGCCAGAATAACTCTTACTCCAATAGTTATTAGCTAACGTTAATTTGGTCAAGACAATCTTGTAAGTGTTACCCATCATTTTCAGATCGTAGAAGACGGCCCCAACAATGCCACCGTAGGGAAGAGCTAATGTTGGGAATGACGCTAGGAAACCCTATCCATTTCTGGAGTTTGCATTGTTCCGAATCCCATGCGCAAGCCCTCCGTAGGGTGATCGCTCCTAGGGCGACTCGCAGGCAGTGCATGGGAATCTCACGATGCAACCTAATGGTGGAGACCGCAGGATACGTTTGACACGTGTCCTTTACCCACTTACTATGAACACTTTCCCCATTCACCTTGATATTAACCCATGCAATCACCATCCGTAAGGGACGCTCCCAGGGCGCCTTGAGGCCAAGCATGGATCTCACGGTGTGAACACAAGGGGAAGTGAGAGTAGAAACTTAATATGAATATTTCATTTCTATACTTTTCCTCCCACTAAAGTGTCCTAAGGTTTTAAGGTCTATTACTTAGGTAAATTCCGGCTAAATGAATCTATCTAAGTCTATGCCTTATTAAATAAGGTCTTTACACTAAATGTCTAGGTGAATTAAATTTTTTTAATAACCTAGTGACATTGCATGCTAGTAAGACTATGGTTAATTCAACTCAGGTTCCGGACCATTTGCCGGGAGAGTTCCCTTATAACCAAGGCCTTCTGTCCTACTTAACCATATTTTAAATCTATTAAAATACTAAGTAAGACATTTTCTAATCCTATTAGAAACGTTGATCTTAGGTCTATTTAATTTTAAATCGTTTAAAATTATGTCATGATCCTAAGATCCTATGTTAGCATGCAACTCTTTGTTATAGGTTGAACGGTTTCTATTCATTAACTTTTATAACTCTTATAACTTTTAATGAATCAGCCCTATAACATGTTTTCTAATGGTGATTTAAAACATATAACAATCAAACATTCAAGTTATATAAAGCACCATTTAGAAACATCCTATGTCTAGGTGTGTATAACTCTTTATACTACGATGTCTAGATGATAACTCTTTAAAACCTCACATCGCTCACGCATGCTCATAAAACTTGGGTTAACCTAACTCAAGTACCGATTCGATGCCCAGGTAGGAGGTGTTCCGTAAACCGTCAACTTAAATACCTCCAGCCTTATCCAGCATCCTACCGGGTGAGTTCTCTTGTAACCTTAGCTTTACAAGATATCGACCTAATCTATGCAAGTTGATCGATTTGGAGGTTCGTTAACCTAAGTGAGCATGCATTTATCTTGTTATAGATTTTAAGTCTATCTCGGTTTATAACGCTTATAACGAACGAAAAATTCATAACTAGCTTTATTTGAATATAACCATTATAAAAAAGCTAAGGAAGTTTCATGCTACATGCTTGGTTCATTTTCATTTTATTAATATAACATTTATATTAACTAATCATAAATGAAATTAAACCATCCAACATGCATCTCCTAAATTAATATAACTATTATACTAATTTCATGAAACTTTATTCATGCATTCAATTAATATCATAACTCTTATAACATATTAATTAATGCATGATTCATGCTTTCCTATGGTGGGATTTTAAATCTAAATGGCATACATTATGCACATAAAATACTATTTAATTAAAACATACACTCAATAATGCATAATTAATTAAATTAACTAAAGTGAATTGGTTTTGGGATTTTTAATCAAGCAAAAACAAAAACAAAAATTATTACAATAATAATTTCAAATAGGGCTTGGACCGCTCCCGAACCGACCCGAACCGCCCTTGGATTGCTTGAACCGGACCATTTTGCCTTTAAGTGAAGAACATACTTGGGCTGGAACTAAAAAACAGCATGCTGGAATTTTCGGCCAGCAGGGAACAGTCTCCGAAGTTCTTCAAATTGACGGCCTAAATGGACTCTATTGACTCTCAAATTTTACAGACTTCCATATGAACACATTAATGCCCATAAACATGTAGGCAATTACAATTAAATACATAATCTCTCATTTTCCAATTTAATTCATAATTAAATATTGTGTCAAACACAATTTACGAAAATGCCCTTGTTCCCGATTTTGAACAATTCAAAGAATCCTATCTTATTGTTCTAGGATTTATTCCTATATGAGCTAGTAGGGGGACCTAATGGAACTATAGATCATGGGCTCCAACGATTCGAGGCTAACCGACTTAATCTCATTAACCAAGCTTAACCAACATTCGTTAACTACCGGGACACTCCACTATAGCAAAGTAGTTGCGCTCCCCTCACTATAGATATATTTCCGTCCACTTGATTTAACCATGTTCAGTAAGTCGATCATTCACAGGTTGTTCGTAGCTATAGCTAGGTTAAATGACCGTTTTACCCCTATAGTAATTCTAGTTCCTTAAGTCCCACTGATCCTCTAATGAACAATTGGTTTACGGTCCAACCAATAAACCGAGTCCCTCTCGGGCACATGAGAGGGCAGGATCCCTTTGTTCAAGCCCCGGAGTCAGCACTTAAGGGAACAACCTCTCTACTATCCCTAATTTGGGTAGGAGTGAATTCCTTCACGCACGACTATGTCCCCAGCTATCTACCCGTTCCTATCCCTGAAATGGGAGGCTTATTGAGTTGGCGATACTGAGCCACTCTCACCTATGCAGATCTAAGGATAATCCCTAATAAACAGGAGTTCATAGTTAGCTCAGGATTAAGATCGAGTTACCTAGGTCATCACATGAAATAGTCAGTCTCGTGTTGTAAAGCGAGGGCGACTTATTTCTCGGTCCTGGTCTTATGCAAACTCATTGCATAGGATGCCCCCACTCGCATGTCTCTACATGGACGATTTAAGATCACATCGTCTATACTATCTATAAAGTGGGTCGCGTCTCATAGTGTCCCCAGAATAAGGTACCCAGCCCTATCCCTATACTATAGACTGTTTTGGCTATTACTCGAGCTTGATCCACTTTTATGTCTCTACATAAAGCTCAAGTGTTCATCCTATAGCGATGGATCTTAGTTTATTGGATTTGGGTTATTAAATGTACAATTTACTTTATTCAGTAATGACTTTACTGAATTAATCTCGATAACGACTTTATCGGACAAGTATATAATTTTGTTTAATATTCACTATCTACGAGTTTTAGGGCACCAATCCCAACAACATTCGCTCCTCAATGGATGGAGGCGGGACCTCCTCCTCATGATGCTCGGGCGGCACAGGCTGCTCAGGATGCTCTGGCGGCTCAGGAATGGGGAGAGCAGGCTGTGCACCCTGTGGTCTAGGCCCTCGGTATCGCCTGATGAAATTTTTATCGATAATCGCTTCGGGGTGGACCAACTCCTTTTGGGCGTCCCATACGACACCAGTGGCTCGACAAAGGGCAATGATCAATGACGGATGGCCGAGCCCTACTGTTGTGCTACGCCGGCGAATGTGGCGCATGGAGTGATGAATGACCTGACCGACGTTCACGGAGCGGCCTGTGGCGATGGCAAATAAAAGGATGGCTCGACTCTTCATAATGTCGCTGAGGTGAGCCACAGGCATCAACTTGGCACATAGAAAAGTGTGCCAAGCCCTGTAATCTACAAATAAGTCGGTGGTCTTAAATCGCACAACCTCCCCTCCGGTCAGAACCCACTCAGCCCCTGGCCTACATACCGTCTGGATGACCTCATTAACGTCTAAATGGCCACTAAGGTATATGTTGTAGCCATCCCTATCAATGTTGGGTAGTCCATAGAAACGGTTGATGGTTTGGGAGTCAAAAGGGATAGAGTGTCCACGAACAAACGAAGAAGCAGAGCTTTCTTCCATATTGGCATAGAACTCCCTAACCACTAGTGCTACCCCAGGCTTAGGATGACGAACAAAAATACCCCAACCCCGCTCAATGATGTTATTTACTAAATTTGGCTGCACCTCAGGGTCGGGACTTAGGCCTCTTTCAGGGATAATGTTCCTACCCTCTACATAGGCTTCAAATCGTCGTTCTGCATCGCTACTAATGAACCTATGAGGGTCAAAAGGAGTGGAGGAAGAGGATGAGGCAGTATTTCTCCTAGATCTTTTACTCATGGTGTCTAAAGGGAAGGTACGAAAAATCTAGGAATAGAGGATTGGTTAAAACAGCCTCCAACAAACAACACAGCCACACAACTACAATAATAGCCCGTCCGCCACAATTATAATGCAAAATCAGCCAAACCAGTTCAAGATAAGCACTCTATACAGCCCTACAAGCACCAAACAGTGTAGAGAAACCAACTATATCTCACAAAGAGCTCACACAATGATGCTAAAATGAAACTTAACACCCAACACTAGCCAATGTACCAAAATCAGCAGTAAAGTAGTGAAACAGTGACCAAACAATTGTGAAAATCCGCAGCCAAATGATTCAATAGGGCGCAATCTCGAAGCAAAACAGCACACAACTCTCTAAATCCAAGGTATATGCACTAAAATCTCAAGATTTCAGCAGAAAAATACTGACAATGATGACCCACGGCGAAAACTGAAGAATGGCTGAAATGCACCAAAACCCACGGCCAAAATTGGAAACCCACGAGCTTAAACCACTGCAAATCTGAAAAATCGAGAGTAGGAAGGAGAAACCCGAGAGTTAGGTGAGAAATTTGAAGAAAATCAGTGAAGAATGAAGCTAAATTTGAGGGAGACGAAGAGGAGAGAGCTGAGGCGGCTAGGGCTTCGAAATAAAGATAACCAGTGATTTGTGATTCTGGAATTTTTTAGTTCCAGAATCGCGAAAGCGTTGCGACGCTGTCGCGATTCCAGCCCAAAACACGCGCGATTTCGCTTTTTTTTTTTTTTCCTTTCTTTCTTTCTTTTCAGCTTTCTTTCTTCAATTCAAATAAAATTTCACCTACAAGACCAAGGAAGAAAGCGTAAGATAATAGAAAAGAACGAAAATTGATCAAATAAGGAAATAAAATAAAAAATTAAAAACAATTGGGTTGCCTCCCAAAAGCGCTTGTTTAACGTCTTTAGCTTGACGTGATGACCGTGTATGCTTCAAGGAGGTCTGCTGTCACGGGATCCACCAGAGGTGCTCTTGCTTGCACCTTTTCTGTAACCGACCATCATTACTTCAGTGTGGTCCGTAGAAGTTCCAACTGCTTTGAAAACTTCTTTTTCATATAAGACTCGCACAGTCAGCTCTCTACGCTCGATGTCAATGATAACTTGCCCAATTGCGAGGAATGGTCTCCCTAAAATGACAGGCACTAAAGGGTTTTCCTTTACATCCATCACAAAGAAGTCAACAGGCAGAAAAAATTTCCCTACTTGGATTAAAACATTCTCTACTACACCATATGGACTAACTACAGATTGGTCAGCTAACTGGAGTTTCACTGCAGTAGGTTTAATCTCTCCTATGTTCAACTTTTTACATACGGATAAAGGAATTATGTTAGTACTAGCGCCTAAATCACATAAGGCACGAAAAGAATGAGTACCAAAGTTGCAAGGAAAAGAAAAACTCCCTGGATCAGCAAGTTTGTCAGGTACAATCTTTTGAAGTCGGGCACTGCATGTAAAGGTGAGGAATATTGTCTCCACTTTCTTTTCCTTCTTCTTCCTCAAAAGCCATTCCTTCATGAATTTTACATATCTGGACATCTGCTCCAAAGCCTCTGCAAACGGTACATTAATATTTAAACTCATAAAGATATCAAGAAACTTCTTAAATGGAGTTGAGTAATTCTTTTTCTTTTTTTTCTTAAGCTTTGGAACCAGAACAGTAGAAGAAGGTATAAGAGGGTCAGAATTAAGCTTTTCAGCTTCGTTTGAGGATGAGCCCTCTTCAACTTCTTCCTTAGTGACTTCAGGTTGATGAATATCTTGTGCCTCAGCTACTTGAACTTCCTCCACTTGATGCACGGTGATGGCCTTGCAATACTCCATTTGGGTTTTCTCTGGCTCAGCTGTGGCTTTACCTTTCTTCATAGTGTTTACAACATTCATCAACTGTCCCAACTGAGTTTCTATGTTTTTAATTGCTGCACTCTGGCCTGTCACGGTGGTATTTATAACTATCACTGCTTCCTCCAGCTTGTTGGTTCTTTTGCTAGACTCTGCAATAAAAGCTCCAACCATATCTTCAAGAGAATGTTTATTTTCAGCCTTTTGAGATGTATATCAAGGAGAGTTCAAGATATTCTTATTGTTAGCATATGAGAAATTTTCATGATTTATAATGTTAGGGTGGTAGTGTGTGTGTGCAGAATTATGGTGTCCCCTATAGTTAGAATTTCTATCAACATAATGAACCTGTTTTGTAGTGGTCTCCTCCTGAGACTGAGATGGAAGAGCAGCTGACTCAATAGATTGTGCACCCCCTGTACCTGAGAATTTCAAGAAAGCATTAGCAAGGGAGGTCATCTGGGCTTGAAGAGCACTTACATTGTCAATCTCATAGATCCCAGCTGCAATTTTCTTAGGTGTAGACCGCTCATTTGGCCACTGGTAGCTGTTTGTGGCCATATCCTCCAATAGTGTACGTGGATTCTCTACATTCTTGGACAACAGAGTCCCACCTTCAGCTGCATCAACAATGGTTTTAGTATTTGGATTTAAACCATTGTAAAACAACTGGATCTGCAGCCAATCAGGGTATCCATGCTGAGGGCACTTCCTCAGTAACTTCTTATAGCGCTCCCAGGCCTCGAATAGTTGTTCATCGCCTTGCTGCTGGAATGTTCCAATCTCAGTCCTCAGCTTGACTGTCTTTGCAGGTGGGAAATATTTGGCAAGGAAAGCCTAAACTAACGCGTCCCACGTAGTGATACTTCAAGGTGGAAGTGATTGGAGCCAGTCCCTAGCTTTGTCCTGCAAAGAAAAGGGAAACAATCTTAAGCGTATAACATCTTCAGTAACACCTTTTAACTTCACAATTCCACAAATATCAAGAAAATATTTTAAATGGGAGTTAGGATCCTCAGAGGGGAATCCTCTAAATGCACTATCTCTAGCCATCTTGATGAGGCAAGTTTTGAGCTCGAAATTGACTATCCCAGATTGGCGCGTAGACTATCCCAGATTGTTGTTTAGGAAAAGTAGGCTGGAAATAGCCCCGTATCGGTTTCTGCTCATCTTGTGAATTTGGATTGGCCATCGTTGCAAGTCTTTCCCTTTTCTCCTTCCTGTTCTTTTTGCAAGTCAATTTCAAAATCAAACGGAACTAACAGAGCGTCCTTATCTTTTCGCATACAAAATCACAACCTAAAATAAACCAAAAACAAAACCAAAAGGGAAAAATACACTTTTGGTCCCTGAGGTTTGGTAGTTACACTTTGGTCCCTGAGTTTTCAAACTCAACAAAAATACCCCCGAGATTTGAGATAAGGAGCAATTTAGTCCCTGCCGTCCAATTTGTCGTTAAATATTAATGGAATGCTGACGTGGCACTATTATTTTAATTAAAAAATCAATTTTTAATATGTTTAAATAAAAATATATTAAAAAAAATAAAAATATTATTATTTTATTAATTTTTTAATTCTTTTTCACCTCTTTCTTCTCCATCTTCTTTCTCTTCTCCCCTTTCTTCTTCAACTTCTTCTCAACTTCTTCTTCTCCAACTCCGGTGGCCGACGGCCATCGCCGTTCGCCGGCCGGCTGCCGATAAGATTGTGTTTTTTTTTTTTCTCTTTTTCTTCGTTCCTTTTCTTCTTCTTCTTCTCCTTCCTCGAAGCTTCAGCCTCTATTTTTTTTAAAACTGAAAGAGAAAGGAGGAGGGAGGAGATTACCTCCATTTTCTGGCGCCGGAACGGAGGGAGAACAAGACCGTTGATAACAAGACCGCCACCGCCACCGTGCACTACACCGACACATTGGCCACATCCCCCACAACAAGTACCAACCTTCCTCCCCAAAACGCAACACAAATCGCCAATACCTTCACAAACTCCCTCAAAAGCTTGAACTCCAAAAAGTACCCTGCCAAAGTCCCATTGTCAATCGACCTCCAGCTCTTCTTCACTGTAGGGCTTGGAATCAACCCATGCCCAACTTGCAAGGCCGCCAATGGAAGCAGGGTAGTGGCCAGTATCAACAATGTCACTTTTGCAATGCCCACAACCGCTCTTCTACAAGCACATTTCTTCAAAATCAATGGCGTTTTCACCACAGATTTTCCAGGAAACCCCTTCACAAATTCAACTACACAGGCCCTGAACCTAAAAATTTGAAGACGACAAGTGGAACCAAGGTCTACAAATTATAATACAACTCCACAGTGGAATTAGTTCTACAAGATACAGGAATCATAACCCCTGAAAACCATCCCATTCATCTCCAAGGATTCAATTTCTTCGAAGTCAGGCGAGGAATCGGCAATTTCAACCCTAAAACCGACCCCAAGAAATTCAATCTGTGGATCTAGTGGAGAGAAACACAATCGGAGTTCCCTCCGATGGATGGACGGCGATAAGGTTTCGTGCGGACAATCCAGGTAAAAGAATTCGAATCCTCTTTCGATTTCTCGTTCAAATCTTAAACTATCGAACTGAACTTAAACGATTGAATTGAAAATGAAACTGAAATTGAAGGGTTTTGATTTCGTTTCACCTTGCAGGAGTTTGGTTTATGCATTGCCATTTTGAAATTCATGCACCTCCCTTCACGCCGGCGCTGGAAAACGGAGCTTTCTCTTTCAGTTAAAAAAAAAAAATAGAGGCTGAAGCTTCGAGGAAGGAGAAGAAGAAGAAGAAAAGGAACAAAGAAAAGGAGAAAAAAAAAATCTTGCCGGCGGCCGACGATGGTCGGCCGACGAACGACGGTGGCCGCCGGCCACCGGAGTTGGAGAAGGAGAAGTTGAAGAAGAAGTTGAAGAAGAAAGGGGAGAAGAAAGGGGAGAAGAGAAAGAAGATGGAGAAGAAAGAGGGGGAAAAGAATTAAAAAATTAATAAAATAATAATATTTTTATTTTTTAATATATTTTTATTTAAAAATATTAAAAATTAATTTTTTAATTAAAATAATAGTGCCACGTCAGCATTTCGTTAGTATTTAACGGCAAATTGGACGGCAGGGACTAAATTGCTCCTTATCTCAAACCTCGGGGGTATTTTTGTTGAGTTTGAAAACTCAGGGACCAAAGTGTAACTTAACCCAAACCTCAGGTACCAAAAGTGTATTTTTCCCAAACCAAAAAATAAAACAAAAACAATAAAAATAAAGAATAATAGGAAAAATAAGAAAAACACAATAAAATACACTCTAAAGTAAGACCAAGCAAGTTCCCCAAAATATTAAGTGAACTAAATAATTGTCAATCCCCGGCAACGACGCCAAAAACTTGATACGCAAATTGCTAACCTCAAGTGTACGTGCCCAAGTTATAATATAGTGATTTAAAATCGAATGTCGTCCTCTAGATTGGTTTTCTAGTTCCCCTAATTACTAAAGGTATATTCGCCCAATTTTATTTAGAGAAAATAATCGAGAAAGATGCAAATTAATGAAAAACTACTCAAAACAATGAAAAAGGGTGGAAACTCAATGGAGAAAAACCTTAGGGAATTGATTTCACCTATTAGATGCATGAATTAATTCAGAGAATAAATATGAACGAACACGTAGCAATTTCATAAACCAAGGATTATTGATTATTAAAAGCCTCTCCCAAGTACAATTAATTCTTTATGCAAATTAAGAAATTGATATCCCTGTCTAATTTCAATAACAAGCATAAGCATTAAAGAACAATCCTTCTAACGGTTTCTCAAGCAATCCCAAATCTCCCGATTATAGAATCACCTAAGTCATGCAATTGATAATCTAATCTAAACTACCCTCTCTCGAGCAATTAGTTCAGAATAAACAACATACAATCCGTGATCAAGAGATTATAAACATTAAGCATACAATTGCATAAATGAAACGCGTTACGAAACGTCCTAAAAATCCCTAAATTAATCCATACAATCTAATGGCTACATCAAGCCCTTAAGAAACAAAATTTAGCAACTCATGGTCTCTAAACTACAAGCAAAATCAGTCCAATACATGCTAAAATCAGTACAAGAAACAAGGGAGAAAGGTTAAACTCGCTAGCCGTGATTCCCTCGCGTTCCCGTCATGATCCTCACGAACCAAGCTCCCAAAATCAACTCCTCGTGGTCTCCTCAGTGTTCTGCTCGTTTTCTGCTCTCAAAAGTCGTATTTTTCTCCCCAAAAAAGCTCCCCCTAAAAGACTGCATCGCTACGAATTTATATTTCCCATTCTGCGTGACAGCGTCACGACGCTAAGGACATAGCGTCGTGACGCTGTGTCGATGAGTGCCCTAATTTTTCCGGAAGTGTCGCAGTGTCGAGACGCTGTGGAGGTAGCGTCTCGACGCTGCCTCGAATACGCGCCTTCTGAAGATGGGGCCAGTGTTGAGACGCTATCTATGGGGCGTCTCAACGCTGCCCTGTTGTATGAGGGCTTTGAACCTTATCTTTCTTTGCTCCTTTCTTCACTCAAATTAATTCTTTTGCTCCTAATTGGTCGGTATTCTTCAGAAACATGAATCTCCTTCGAAATGTTTGATTCCTACAAAATCAAACCAAATAGACATAAAATTGGCCAAATAATACCCAAGACTAACACTAATTAAAATAGTCTAAAATACAGCTCAATAAATTGCGCTATCAATAAAACCTAACAGATTCATTACCCCCTTGTGAATCTTGTCTCAAGGGAAAGATGACAAGATGGCATTTTACTGGAAAAGGCTATAGAGCCAAAGAGCCCTTAGAGCTCATACATTAGGATCTCTGTGGTCCAATGAATGTAAAAGCCAGAGGAGGGTATGAATATTTCACCTCTTTCATTGATGACTATTCAAGGTCTGGTTATTTATACCTTATGCAACATAAGTTTGAAGCCTTAGAAAAGTTCAAGGAATATAAGCCTGAAGTTGAAAAAGTATTAGGTAAAACCTTTAAACCACTTCGATCCGACCAATGTGGAAAGTACATGGACTTAAGATTCTAAGACTATTTGATAGAACATGAAATCCAGTCTCAACTCTCAGCACTTGGTACACATCAACAGAGCAGTGTATTTGAAAGGAGAAATAGAACTCTTTTAGACATGGTTCATTCGATGATGAGTTATGCTCAGTTGCCTGACTTGTTTTGGGGATATGCAGTAGAGACTGTAGTATACATCCTCAACGTGGTTCCCTCAAGGAGTGTTACTGAAACACCATTTGAGTTATGGAAAGGACGTAAACCAAGATCACATCATTCCAGGATTTGGGGGCATGTGCTAGTCAAAAACCCAAAGTGTTGGGTTTTATGCCCTAAAACTCGTGGATAGTAAATGTAACAAATTAATTAATAATCAACAACGTGATATTGGTATTATTTAGTAAAGTGTTATTGAATTTGTTGTCTTAAGTTTTGCATTAATTAACCCTAAATCCAATAAACTAAGATCCAAGGTTGTGTTTAAATGAAACTTGAACAAGTATGTGGGGACATAGGGGGACCAGTGTTCAAGTAACAACCTAAAAGGTCTATAATATAGGGATAAGGCTGGGTACCTTATCCTGGTGACACTATGTGATACGATCTGCTTTGTATTCAATACAGACGCAGTGATCCAAAGTTTCCATGTAATAGACATGCTGTAGGGGTAAATCCCTAGCATAGCGGAAGATTATTAAAGGACCTTACCCTATTTTTTAATCAAAATTTAAATACCAATACGAAAGGCAAATCTAACAACATTCATCATACATAAAGGTTGTAAATGCAGCTATAGCCTGCTGGACAGAATATGAAACTCAACATTCATAATCGTAAATATGTAGAGAAAAACGATCTTATTATCGTTGTGACTCAGGATGATATTCGCCAACGCCTTGCGAAGATCATGATCTCTACTTCGGAAAACGCAACAACTTCTCTTCAATGGGACACCACCACCAAAGCTACACCGGTATGACTCTAGGATTTCTGGAGGCAGAAAACTGGTGGGAGTTTGGGAAGCCTTCAAGGGAATTCTCTGAGAGCAGAATGAGTGAGTGCCTTCAACTTTAGGCCTAGGGGTCCAATTTATAATAAAAGACCATGAATAAAATAATATAAAATATCATATTAAATTCATATTTAATTTAATAAATAATTAATTAATTCTATAATTAATTAATTACCCAATTAAATATCATATATTTAATTTTAGGCATTCTATTAAATTATTGGGAAAAATACACTTTTGGTCCCTGAGATTTGGGTTAAGTGACACTTTGGTCCCTGAGTTTCCAAACTCAACAAAAATACCCTTGAGGTTTGAGTTAAGGAGCACTTTGGTCCCTAACTTTTCTGTTAAATTTTAACGGTTGCGTACGTGGCACTATTATTTTAATAAAAAAAATTATTTTTTAAAATTTTTAAATAAAAAAACATTAAAATAAAAAAATATTATTATTATTTTTTAATTATTTAATTATTTCTCATTCTTTCTCTTTACTTCCCTTCTTCTTCTCCATCTCGTTCCTCTTCATCCTTTCCTTCTTTTTCTTCTTCATATCTCCGGCGGCCGGCGGTCACAACTCGTCGCCGCCGGCTACCGGCGACAGGATTTTTTTTTCCTCTTTCTCCTCCTCTTCTTTTCTTCTTCTTCTCTTCTCTCTTTTTCTCCAACTTTCATTATTAATTTTTTTTCTTTTTTTAGAAAATCCTAGCTTTTCCTCTTTCTAGCAGCTGCCAATCCGTCCCCCGTGTTTCTCTCGTCGCCGGCATGAAGTCTGTCCCTCGTCCCTGCGGTTTCCGGCGAGCATCCTCCAGCAGTGCTCTTCTTCAGCGAGTAGCAGTACGCACGCACGATCGACACCTCCGCAAATAGTGAGTCTCGGTGTTTTCCAAATCCGGAGCAGATTGCGTGGGTTTCGATGTTTTCAAGCAAGCTGAGAGACGGAGAGAGATCTGAGAGAGTGAGAGAGAAAGAAAGGAGGGAGAGAAGAGATGAAGACCAGCCAGCGAGTGGGCGGAGCGAACGGATGGCGAGATCTGGGCATGAATGGCCATGGTGCTTTGAAGAAGAAGAAGAAGATCTGGGAGATCTGGGCGGCGGCGAGATCAGGGCGGAGCGAACGACGAAAACGAAGGAGGAGGACCGGCGAGATCTGGGCATGAACGGATGGCGAGATCTGGGCATGAACGGCGGAACGGAAACGTCTATTTTTTTTTAAAAAAAAAGGAAGAAAAATGGGGTGAGAGAAGAAGAAAAATGAAATGAAATTAATTGGCTAAACTCATTAACCAATTAATCAATATTCGTTAACTGTGGCTACACTCCACTATAGACCTACAACTACACTATTCTCACTAAGGACATATTTTGTGTCCACGGATATAGATCAGTAATGGCAAGTTAGTCCTTCACGAATGTTCGTAATACAAACTGGGTCAAATTACCATTTTACCCTTAGGTTACCTCTACATCCTTAAGTACCAGTGCTCCTCTAATGAACAACCTGTTTGTGGTCCGATCACCAAACAGAAACCCCTTTCGGGCTAGTAAGAGGGTAAGGCCCTTTGTTCAAGACCCGAAGACACCACTGAAGGGAACACTCATCTACTTCCCTAAAGTCGAGAAGGAGTGAATTCCTTCTTGTGTGATTATGTTCCCAGCTCCCCACTCGGTCTTGTACCCAAAATGATAGGCTTATTGAGTCGACGTACTGGCCACTCTTACCCATATAAATCAAAGGACAATCCCTCATGAACAAGAGTCCATAACCCACTCAGGATTGAGACTAAGCTGCCTAGGTCATTCTAGTGAAATAGAAACGTAACTAGTTAACGATGTTATAGCTAGTGGTTACTATTTCACGGTCTGGTCTTATGCAAACTCATTGCATAGGATACCCCCACTCGCATGTCCCCTACATGAATGCGTTGGATCATTTCGTTTTTATCAAATACAAAGTGGGTCATATCCATAGTGTCACCAGGATAAGGTACCTAGCCTTATCCCTATACTAGACCTTTTAGGCTGTATCTTGCACAGTGATCCTCATATGTCTCCACATAAAGTTCAAGACTCATCCAACAGCCTACGATGTTTAGTTTGTTGGATTAGGGTTATTTAGGCAAGATAAACATAATATAGACAACAACTCTTTATTGAAAAAACATCAAATAATATTTTATTAATGCTTGGTCAATTGTTACATTTACTATCTACGAGTTTTAGGGCAGAAAACCCAACAAACTCCCACTTGAACTAAAACTCTAGTCAGTGGAATGTAAATGTAATAAATAATCTAAAGCTGGAAGTGTCATGTATACTGCATATTACATGAAAGGTAAATATACGAATAATACAATAAACTAGGGCATCCTTATACCCATTACACATCTCCCACTTGCACTAAATTATACAACTTACATGTCTCGTAGAAGTAGACTCTCTAAATGACCCTCGAACACTTTAGCTGAGAGAGCCTTCGTAAACAGATTTACGATGTTGTGCTCCGAAGCGATCTTGGTGACGATCACATCCCCTCATTGCACAATCTCCCGTATCAGGTGATACTTCCTTTCTATGTGCTTTCCTCGTTTGTGGTTGCGAGGTTCTCTCAAGTTGGCTATAGCCTCGCTGTTGTCACAGTATAATGTTATGGGCAAGTCCATATTTGGAACAACTTACAAATCTGTCAGGAACTTCCTGAGCCAGACTGCTTCCTTAGTTGCTTCACAAGCAACTACATACTCAGCCTCCATGGTCGAGTCTGCTATGCATCCCTGTTTGATGCTTCTCCAAACTACAGTTCCCCCGTTATGAGTGAACACTGACCCTAACGTGGATTTCCTAGAATCCTTGTCAGTCTGAAAGTCAGAGTCGGTGTATCCTGTATGGATAAAATCCTTAGCCCCATACACCAACATGTAGTCCCTTGTTCTTCGAAGATACTTGAGGATGTTCTTAACTGCTGCCCAGTGGTTTAACCCTGGATTGGACTAATACTTACTGACTATTCCCATTGCATAACACATGTCAGGCCTAGTGTAGAGCATAACATACATTAAGTTGCCCATAGTTGAGGCGTAGGGAATGCATGTTGACGGAACGACTTGTCGAGGGTCGTGTCAAATAAATTTATAATCCTCAACCTCTAAAGCTAACTTGTAGCAGTAGCGGCCGGGGTCGATCACAAGGAGTCTATGCAAACAAATCTTTATTTCCTTAATTGTTTTAGGTAACCAAAAAAGGGGGGTTTTGTAATTCGAGGGAAAATAGTTATGAAAGAAAACTAAAAATGAAAAATATTAAAAGAGGAAAGTAAGGGAATCAAGTAAAGGAAAGAAATCAATACCTCAAAGATCATGCAACCAGGATTGACATAGTAAGTTCAATTCAATTAAATCATTAATCTCACTAATAAGTCAGAAGAAGTTTAAGTTCGGCGCATTCCGTCAACAAACCGAGAACCATGATCCAACTATCACAAACATGCAAACGCTAAGTTTGATTCTAGTTTAAACTAATTAATTGGTCGATTAATTAATCTAAACTGCTATGGGATCTAGTCGAATTAATTCACATGCAACGGGCAACAAACCACAATTACAATTGATTAAATCATTTAGTTCTAGGGACGCATTCGAAATAACATAACGTTAACTTATTTGCTACTTAGATTTAGGAAGTAAATTTAGAGAGGGTGTGGTCAAGGTCATCTTTCCTACCACAATCTAAACTTATAGAAAAAGAACTAAAATCACATAAACATGCTTTGAGAATTCAAACAAGAGATTTCATTAAAAGAACTTGAACTTACACTTCGACGCCCCGATTACATGAATGAAGAGTTTAGCCTCTCATGGAGCAAGAGCAAGCTGAATTCTCATGGAATACATCAAGGAAAGCAATAAAGCCTAAAAACTAAAAGAATGGTGGAGAAAGGGGAGAGAGATGGACTACAATGTTGTAGTGAATTGTGTATTGAGGGATGATTCTAAACCTACACCAAAGACCTCTATTTATAGGAGTTCTTGGCCTTCAATTCGTGGTAATTTGATGCTGAAAGGATCCTCCAGAAATGGTACAAATGCCAGCCAAATTAGGAAAATTTCAAATCTGGAAAACTGCCTAGCGTCGAGACGCTAGGACACAGTGTCGCGACGCTAGGCCTTCATATAAGGAAATAATCTCTCGGATTTGCATAGCGTCGAGACGCTATGGTTGCAGCGTCTCGACATTGTTACTTCAACTTCATGCCCAAGTTCTTTCCTTATTTGCATGGCGTCTCAACGCTGATGAGGGAGGGTCTCGACGCTGATGAAGCTCCAAGGGCAGAATTGTCATTTTGCACTCCTGTTTTGCTCGTTTAGGCCCCGAATTGCTTCCAAAGCTCCGGTGAGGACCTATAGACATATTATACTCATTTTAAAGCATTTTTTTGCAAGGAATTCAACTAAGATAAGCAAATTGGGAGATTCTAAGTGTATAATAAATTAGACCGATCAAAATACCCCTAACCTAAACCTTGCTAGTCCTCGAGCGAGCTAAGATTATTATGAGAGAGATTATTATGCAATGCAATATTCATGACTCAATTTCTCAAAGATAAGCAAGATCAACATTTTACTCAAGAGAATTAGATGCAAGCCTAGCATAGTTAGAGACAAATTAAAATTGATCAAATTCTTTCTTATACATAAATGTGAGCTAAGTCTTCCCTAAAGATGTTTTGAAAAGTTCGAGAAGGACTTATAAAATTCCCATTCCATCTTCCCTCTACAATGGACAAAGGCATAATGCATTAAAGGAAAGGAACAAACTAACTTGTTTAAGGATGCAGAAGGGGTGCCTTAATTTTTTTCTTTCTTTCTTTTAACTAAAGGGCCCTAAGCTTGCATGTATATAATTTTTTTAAGGGGCACTAGCTTTCACACAACTAATGCAGGACAACATTTCCCAAGTTTAACCCTTGGACGACCTAACTGATCACACTAGAGGCAGCTCTTTTTACCCCGACAAGCTAGGAATATTTTCTTCTTTTTCTCACATTCTTTTTTTTTTCTTGATAAAGTAAATGTTTTTTCTTTGAAGCTCACAAGACAAATATTCTTTTTCTCACTCCCCAAGGCATAAAACAAGCTATTTTGAAAAAAAATCCTCTAAACATGCTACCTATCCTATTGAGGTGACAACGGAGGCGCGAATCCTATAAGGCCATCTAAAACCAACAAAACTAAGGACTCATGCTCGATTAAGACAAGAAAAATTTTGAAAAATTTTAATGAAGTCTCCTATAAGCGCAATTTTTTAACGTCGTTATGCTCGACGAGTTTGAACCAATCAACCCGGGCTGTCATCTTCACTGTGGTAGACAAATGGTGCAAAGCCTCCAAAGGATTCATCATCAGAAGAAACATAATCAACATAGTCAGAAACAACAGTGCTAAGATTTGTAGAGGAACGAGGGTTATTACTAACTACCCTAAATGTCATTGTTTTTCCTTTAAACCCTACTGTAACAACGCCTGAATCAACATCAATGTTTACTTTGGCCGTTTTCATGAAAGGGCGGCCCAAAATAATAGAGGCAGAAGTAGAGTTACATGGTGTACGCATATCAAGAATATAGAAATCAGCAAGAAAGACAAAATCCTCTACCTTAACAAGGACATTCTCACAGATACCTAAAGGGGTAATGCTAGATCTATGAGCTAATTGAATTATTACACTAGTCTCATGCAAATTAGACAATCATAACTCATGATATAGAGACATAGGCATAACATTGATTGAAGCTCCTAAGTCTAGCATGGCATGTTTAACATGGTCATGTCCTATCATGCAAGGTAAGGAAAACATACCTGGATCTTAGCATTTTTCAGGCAAAGATTTAAAAGCAAACATGGAAAGATTTTCACTAACCTTTTTATTATTGGAGGTTTTCATTTTGGTACACCATCTTTTCAAAAATTTGGCATACCTTGGAAATTGTTGAATGGCTTCCAAGAGTGGAATGTTGACTGAAACTTTCCTGAATACTTCTAAGGCATCCTTATCATCTTCCTCCTTTTTCTTAGTATGCTAGATTAATCTAGAAGGAAAGGGAGCAGGCTCAATACAATAAAAAACAACAGGGAGTTCATAGCTTACCTTATTAGTCTTTTCTTCGATATTTTTGGAAGGTACTGGAGGTGGCTTCAAAGTTGCTCCACTCCTAAGTGTGATTGCATTAAGGCCTTCCTTCTTTGGTATCTCTGGTTTGGCAGGTGATGACCGCAAAGTGCACCCGTCACAAGTAATAATAAAACGGTAAAGTATACCGAGTATCGATTCCACAGGGAGGACGATGATTAGGCAAGATAAGGAACTAAACAATAAAATTACTAGGACAAAATATTATCTAGGGATCCTAACATGATGAAATAAAGCAATCAAAGATTAAAACAATAAAATAATCAAAGAGATCAATCAAAATAAAAAGGTGGAGAAAGAATCGAATGTGAGACGGGGTCTTGGAAGTTGGATTATAGCTAATTAATCATTCTAATTGTCTTATCTCGTGCTCGACTAATTATAAACCTAGAATCTCCGTTCAGCACATAGGTTCTTCTTTCGGTTTCCCCTAATTGTAATTAACTCATATTAATAACCTAAGTGTCATTAGCGCTATTAAATTCATTAATTAATTAGCCCTGATTCATTTTTCTTTAAGCCTAACCAACTACTCTCGCTGTCACTATGAGCAGTTAAGCCTAGTTGAGTGGATTATGATCTATCCTAACTTCTCTCCGTCGAATTTCCACTAGGAATCTAATCATTATACAATTGGCCAGATTATATAAAGCATTAAGACCATCCACACAAATAATTAGTATTTGGACAAGAGATAGGCAATAAAGAATAATAATCAACTATAACCTTTCATTTCAAGACCCACAATTGGGATTTAGCTATACATGATGATCAAAATTTCCCAAATGTACAAACTAGTAAGCATAAAAATGAGCAAAGTAAGAGTTAGGAGAATGAACCGTTGAGAACCCCTCGCTTGAGCTATAGATCCTCTTCAAAACAAGCTCCCAAGCCCTCCAAAAAATGCTCGATACAATGATTTCGCACGAATTCTCACACTCGACCCTCAAAGAGGCTTTCAGAGGCTTTAGAAAGACTAAAGAAAGGAACTGGAATGGTGATTGATGCACCAATGAGGGAGTGAGGTGCGCCTTATATAGGCCTGAAAATGGGGCAGCGTCACGACACTAGGGTACGCTGTGACGTCATCTTGGCTTGTGCGGCAAGAATAGGACAGTGTCGAGACTCTTAGGGGACAGTGTGCGACGCTGTCCCAGTTCTAGAACCTTCTAGAAGCGGATTTGCATGGAATTTTGGGCCTCCCACTACTTCGTTGGCCCAAACACTTCATGTAATGGATATTGGGCTCTTTCTCTTGTCCCAACTTGATAATCAAGGCTTGGAATCCATGAATTTGGGATCTTTTTCTCCAATCTTTTAGAAATTTCTCCTAGGAACAAAATAATGAAATTAAATAGATATGCAACATAAAAATACCATAAAAGCACACAAAAGCTCATAAATTTAGGGATAAAATAGCAGCATTTATGCATGCTATCAGCAGGCAACTTTCCATGTTGGGCCTCTGATAACTTTCCAAAAGGGAGTTATTTAGGCCTTATTTCTATAGTGAATTGTGTGTCATTTGTGTTAAATAGGGTTGCTTTTAGATGAATATTATATGTTTTAACCTATTTGGAGGAATAGATTCTTTGGAAGTTATTTTGTGCAGAAAAGAATGCTGAGCGACTTGAGGGAGCAAAATCTGTGATACAGCAAAGCAGGGAGCAAAACTGCCACATGAGCCGCTCCTGATTCATTAAATTAGGTGGCGTTAGCTGAATTAATCTCGGATCTAGGAAGCTTGGAGAGCCCTCCATGTGTAAAATTTGACCTAATTAGGGTTGACTCCACTCTATAAGAGGAAGTAGTCGTCTCAAGTCCAAGAACATTCCAATTTCGAGAAAGGAAAGTCTAATTCCATTCTTGGAGGCTTACTTTTCATCTTTGGATGCCGAATAGAGGAGGAACGATTGGAGACCTCAAGAAGACCATTAGCTACGGATCTAATCAAGGGAATTAATCTTTTCTTGTAATTTCTTGTTGTTATGGATGCACATACTCAGATTGTAGCGTGTGTTACCTTGTACTCCATGAACTAAATTTACTTAGGTGTTGGTTAGGATCCATGTAATTGTCGTACTTCATTCTCTATGCAATATATGTTGATTTGAGCATCTTGATTATTTGTTGTGTCTATTTTTATTTTGTGCCCGCCTGGCCAGCCGATATGAATATCACTTCTTAGTTTCATAGATGATTTGAGAAGTGTGTGGCATTTAATCACACTAGACCATTATGTGTTGGTGGACGCCAGTGACTGAGTTAGGGATAACAAGTTGCCTAGTGCTTGAATGGTAGCACGTCATTGGAGTTGAAAAACATTCCCAAAAATCCAGAGTTCCGGGAGGATCCTGCTGATAAGACTGCAAGAGAATTGCCTAATCAATATTATTGCTAGAGCATCTTCTAAAACAATTACTGAAATCCTGACCAACGCCTGTTTCCAATCTGCCTGCTTCATCTGTTTACTTTCTGTTCTGTCATTTCTTTTGCTTCAGCATTTTAACAACCTTGATTAAAAAGTTACATAGGTAGGTAAAGTGAGAGCTATTCAAAACCTCGTGGATACGATAAATTACTTATCACTTGCTGCAGATTGTGTATACTTGCACAGTATTCTAGAGCTTATTTTACCATATTTTGACCCCACTCTAGAAGGCAACAACCTCCAATCTACTTATGGAAGTGGCTAGTTGTGTGATTTGATTTCCCATATTTTGCATACCGGCCTTAGTCTCCTGTTGAAACTTAGAAGTAGGTTCTGCTAAAGACTTAACCATATCTTCGAGAGACGTACCTGATTGGGAAGATTGGCCTCCAATGTTTTGTTTCTGATTGTTGTTTTGGTTATAGCTAAAGTTCGGGTGATGCTTCCATCCCGGATTATAAGTATTGGAATATGGATCATACCTTCTACCTTGGCCATTTTGATTTGCATACCTTCTAATTGCATTGATGATTGCTGGATAGAATGTCGATTAATTAATACAGAAATCGCCGCACATATACGTTAACCCAAGTATAAATTAACACAATCAAGTATTACCTAGGGATTTCTAGGGTCGATTCCACAGGGAAGGACTATTAGCAATGTTTATCAACTAAACTCGTGTACGCATGGTATCATATCAATTTAAAAAGAGGGTGATTAAGATTTGTAAAGAAAATAATGCAATGAGCATGGATTATGCGAAAAGAATTTAGGAGAGTATCAAATGACAAAGCTATCAAGGCTTTTGCTTCGGCGACCGCATGCGTTTACAAGTACTCTTGTAGCGCATACTTTGACTAATTGATCCATTAATGCCTAAGTGAGAAATAAACATAAGGTCCCCTTCCGGTATTACCTATGCGTTTGGCGTAGAACTAATAACTGTTTTGTTCAATTAGTTCATGCTTGGTCCAGTTCTCTAATGACTTGCAAGTGACTGCGTTAGTCTTAAAGTAGTCTAAGTTCATTCATGCATGATCTTATTGCGGTGGTATTAATTTAACACAACCAAGACTACATATAATGAGCTAGCTTGCTCTACTTAGATATTTCCACATGTGTTACCTGTCAGGGATTTATCATGCTGCTACCGCATCCGGTTGGCCAGACGGGAATTAGTAATGAAAGTATTATCGCATCTAAGTAGAAGGCATTAATTTTTCATTCAATCAAAGTGTACGCATACAACAATAACTTGTCACCGCATGGGTGCCTATGCTAAGCCTTGATAAAAGAGAGTTAGCTCATGTTGGAATAAAAATACATCACGCAATGAATTCTAACGCAATACAAGTCTACCCTACGACAATATCCTTTCTTCTACGCGCTGGCTTCTCGCCTTCCCTTATCTTTATGCGCTGGATTAGCGCATTTATGCTTTTCTTTGCCTTATTTAGTTTGAATTTAAAGGAGAAATAACTTGCTTATTGCAAGTTATCAATTGACTTCTACGGTTTGGCCTTCTTGGAACTGTGGACAAGAGTCAGTGGGGTGGCCTTGGATTGAACAAACTCCACAGACCTTTTCTTTAGCAATTTGTCCTGTCACAAGTTGTTTAACAGGATCAGTTACTTCAGACATTTTTGAATCAAGATTACTTACCTCATTAACAGTTGCTACTTTTGGTAATAGACCGGGAACTCGTGTTCCAAATTGTTGAGAATTTTCAACAACGGAAGATATGAGGTTCGGGCCTCTGCTGCAGTTTTGTTCACCAGGGCCCCTCCGCTAGCTGCATCGATCATGCCCCGATCTTTGGGAAGTAATCCTTCATAGAAATATTGAATTAGCAATTGATCAGCTATTTGATGGTGAGGAAAACTAGCACATAATCTTTTAAAACGTTCCCAATATTCGTAAAGAGTTTCACCGGCGATCTTAGTGATGCCGTAAATTTCTTTACGAAGAGTGGCGGCCCTACTTGCAGGAAAAGTTTTTTCTAAAAATATATTTTTTTCATCTCAGCCCAAGTATCAATTGAACCACTAGGAAGAAAATACAACCAATCTTTTGCCATATCTTTTAAAGAAAAAGGAAAAGCACGTAAACTTATTTGTTCGTCAGTTACACCGTTGGGCTTCATTCCCGTGCAAACTGATAGCAGGTAGAAATGTCGCTATTTTAGCCCTAAAATATTAAGCTTTTTAGTGCTTTAAATGTGTTTTTATTGAAAATATCTAATTTAATTTAATATTTTGTCCTAGCAGCAAAATTATGGATTTTGGTGAGAAAAATGCCCAAAAAGAAGTCATTTTAGCCCAATTTCCATGCATGGGTCAAGGGGAAGCCCAAAGAGGTCAACCATGAAGATGAGGCCCAAAAGAAATGAAGAGAGGCCCAAATTCAAGCCCAAAATCGCGCCAGGAAATTCTGGAATTCGCTTAGCGTCGAGACGTTGTAGGGACAGCGTCGCGACGCTATCCCATTTCTTGGCCGACAAGTCGATGACGTCACAGCGTCGCGACGCTGTGCCAATAGCGTCGCGACGCTACCCCATTTTCGAGCCTTTAAATAGCCCCCCTTGGATCCAATTTTAAGCATCAACCATCATTTCATTCCTTCATTCTTTTCTTTCTAAGGCTCCTTGGGAGCCTTCTCTCAAAGGCTCTCTAGCCTTTTTGAGAGTTCTTTAGTGGGAAAATTTTGGGGAGTTTTTGGGAGCGCTCTAGGAGGCTCAAGGGTTGCTCGGAGGGACTCCAAGCGCCAGCGACAGGGTCTTCAACGGTCAATTCCTTCCCTTTTATTGTGCTTATATTTATGCTGTGCATTGTAAATTTTGTGAATATTTCAGCTATGTATAGCTAAACCCCAATTTGGGGTCTTGAAATGAAATTATAGTTAAATGTTGTTATAATTGCCTATCTCTTGCCCTGTTTACTATTTATTTGTATGGATGCTCGTAATGCTTTATGCAATCTGGCCAGTTGTGTATTGAGCTGATTCTTAATGGAGACTCGACGGAGAGAAGTTAGGATAGATCGTAATCCATGCAACTAGTTTAATTGCCCGTTGTGACAACGGGATCAGTTGATTAAACTTAGATTCCTAAAATGAATCAGAGCGAAATAATTAACGAATTTTAATGGCGCTAAGGACACTTAGGTTGTTAAAATGGATTAATTACAATTAGGGGAGACCGACAGGAGAACCTATGTGATTAACGAAGATTCTAGGTGTATAATTAGTTGGGCAATGAGATAGGATAATTATAATAATTATTTAGCTATTAATTGAGTTTCAAGACCCCACTTCCCATTAAAAGCTCTTTCTCCAAATTTTATTTTTCCTGTGGTTGATCAAATTTCCTCTGTAATTGTTTTTAATTTTTGAAATCATTTTAATTGCATGTTTTTGTCCCTAGATATTATTTCTCCCAAGTATTTTTAGTGTTCAAGAATCTTTTTGCTTGCTAAAATTTCGCTTCGCCTCCCTGTGGATTTGATACTCGGTATTACCTACCGTTTTATATTACTTGTGACGACCCGTGCGCTTGCGGATAATCGTTTGGCAAAGTCTTACAACACAAACGATGTAGAACTCCTTTAAGTGCTTGTGTGGGTCCTCCCCTGCACTTCCTCTGAAAATAGGCAACAGATGGATTAGTTCAGATTTCAATTCAAATGCACCTTCGGTCTTGGGATAAGTGATGCAAAGTGGTTGTTGGTTCAAATTCGGGGCTCCGAGTTGTTTCGATGTTTGCTCGGCCATAGCTTGTGGTTCGTTGACTTCCTCCCTTTTTGCCTCCCTTCGAAGTCTACGTTCTTCCCTCGTGATGTTAGGACAAAACATAAATTCTCTATCCTGTGAAGAATGGGTTTGCATAAACTGAAGACAAAAAGTAGAAAAGTCAAATGAAAACAAAAAAGGAAAGAAAAATTTGTCGAAGACTCCCCAGCAACGGCGCCAATTTGACAAAACGACTTGTCGAGGGTCGTGTCAAATTAATTTATAATCCTCAACCTCTAAAGCTAACTTGTAGCAGTAGCGGCCGGGGTCGATCACAGGGAGTCTATGCAAACAAGTCTTTATTTCCTTAATTGTTTTAGGTAACCAAAAAAGGGGGGTTTTGTAATTGGAGGGGAAATGGTTATGAAAGAAAACTAAAAATGAAATATATTAAAAGAGGAAAGTAAGGGAATCAAGTAAAGGAAAGAAATCAATACCTCAAAGATCATGCAACCGGGATTGACATAGTAAGTTCAATTCAATTAAATCATTAATCTCACTAATAAGTCAAAAGAAGTTTAAGTTCGGCGTATTCTAGCAACAAACCGAGAACCATGATCCAACTTTCACAAACATGCAAACGCTAAGGTTGTCAGTCTTTCCTACCACAATCTAAACTTATAGAAAAAGAACTAAAATCACATAAACATGCTTTGAGAATTCAAACAAGAGATTTCATTAAAAGAACTTGAACTTACACTTTGACGCCCCGATTACATGAATGAAGAGTTTAGCCTCTCATGGAGCAAGAGCAAGCTGAATTCTTCATGGAATACATCAAGGAAAGCAAGAAAGACTAAAAACTAAAAGAATGGTGGAGAAAGGGGAGAGAGATGGACTACAATGTTGTAGTGAATTGTGTATTAAGGGATGATTCTAAACCTACACCAAAGGCCTCTATTTATAGGAGTTCTTGACCTTCAATTCGTGGTAATTTGATGATAAAAGGATCCTCCAAAACTGGGACAAACGCCAACCAAATTAGGAAAATTTCAAATATGGAAAACTGCCTAGCGTCGAGACGCTAGGACACAGCGTCACGACGCTAGGCCTTCATATAAGGAAATAATCTCTCGGATCTACTTAGCGTCGAGACGCTATGGTTGCAGCGTCTCGACTCTGTTACTTCAACTTAACGCCTAAGTTCTTTCCTTATTTGTATGGCGTCTTGACGCTAATGAGGAAGGGTCTCAACGCTGATGAAGTTCCAAGGGCAGAATGGTCATTTTCCACTTCGATTTTGCTCGTTTAGGCCCCGAATTGCTTCCAAAGCTTCGGTGAGGACCTATAGACATATTATACTCATTTTTAAACATTTTTTTGCAAGGAACTCAACTAAGATAAGCAAATTGAGAGATTCTAAGTGTATAATAAATTAGACTGATCACGTCTCATATCCTCAATTTCTTGAGGTGTCTTAGGACACTGTTCCTTAGACAGATGAACCCCATGCCTGAAAGGTAACAAACCCTTCTTGGAGTTTTGCATCAAATACCGAGACAACATCTTGTCGATATACGTTGCTTGAGGCAACGCTAGTGTTTTGTTCTTACGATCCCTAACGATTTCGATCCCAAGAACATATTGAGTCTCTCCCAAATCTTTCATTTTGAATTGGGCTGCTAGCTAGTTCTTGATGTCAGTAAGGTATTCTACATCATTTCCAATGAGTAGGATATCGTCCACATAAAGTATTAGAAAAGCTACTTTATTTTTATTAAACTTCTTTTATACACAAGGCTCATCAACATTTTGGTCAAAACCAAAAGATTTGATTGCAGTATCAAACCTAATGTTCCAAGATCTAGACGCTTGTTTCAACCCATAAATGGATCGATTGAGCTTGCAAACCTTTTTCTCTTGATCTTGGGCTATGAACCCTTCGAGTTGAGACATGAAGATATTCTCTTCAAGATCACCATTAAAAAAGGCATTCTTGACGTTCATTTTCCATATCTCATAGTCATAATATGTGGCTATGGACAAGAGAATTCTAATGGACTTCAACATAGCAACAGGAGAAAAGGTTTCCTCATAGTCAACCCCTTCTCTCTGGGTATAACCCTTTGCTACGAGTCTAGCTTTGAATGTATGTACCTTCCCAGCTAATGCGTGAGTGCAAGTATATACTATCAAGTAATAAAGTGGAGAGTACTCCGTATATCGTACCCAAGGGAGATGGTGACTAGTTGAAAAACACTGGATTCTGCAAAACAAGAACCTCATCTAAATTTGCAACCGAGGATGGTAACTGATAACTCTCCAAAAAGGAGTTATTTTTAGTCAATTATCTATTGATTTATATCTTAATTGTGCCATTTGGATGAGGTTATTAGATGAATTTCTTATGTTTTAGTTTAATTATAAGAATTGATGCTTTGGAGTTTCTTTTGTAGAAAATTGAATGCTGACAAGTTTAAGAGAACAGAATTGATGATCCAGAAAAATATCAGCAAAACGGGCCACGTGAGCTACATGTGATTCATTAAATGAGGTGGCGTTTTAAGCATAGATCTCGGACTAATCTGGCTGGGAAGTCACTCCACGTGTCTAAATTAACCTAATTAGGTTAAACCTCATCTTATAAAAGGAGAAGCCGTCAGAGATAAATTCATTCACGATGGGGAGACCGAATCAATCGGCTGAAGGCCGAATTGACGGCAAAATGGAGATCTAAGAAGGCCAAGTGCGATTCCTCTCAAGAAGACGAAGTTCTTCCATGTTCTTGGTGGTTTGGAGCAGCCGTTTCATCTCCGCAATTACTAAAAGGATTAGTATTTCTTCTGTATTTCGCATTATCGATGTGCTTATCGAGATTTTAACGCATTTTATGTTTTCAATCATGAACTAATTGCTTTGTAGGCATGGGTTAAGAATTATGTGATTGTTATATTTATAAAATCTAGAAATTCTATTTGATTATGTCATCTTGAGTTATTGTTGTTCTTCAATTTCATTATGTGCCCGCCTAGCTAGCCGGTATGTATAGCTTCTCCTAGTTTCAGGGATGATTTAGGAGTTGTGTGGCGATAATTCACGTTAGACCATTATGAGTTGGTGGACGTTAGTAGTTAAACTAGGGATAGTCATGCCTAACGCTTGATCGGTAGTGCTTCATTGGAGTTGAAACATATTCCAAAAAATTCGGAGGTCCGGGAGGATCCCGCTGATAAGACTGCATGAGATTGACAGATCAAAAGAATTGTTGGATCATCTTTATAAACAATTACAAAAGTCTTAACCTGTGTCTGTTTCCATTATGTTTTCTCTAGTCTAATCATTTACTGCTTTCGTATTTCTTTTGTTTTAGCATTTTAAAAACTCAATCAATTTTACCAACCTTTTGAAATCACTAAAAAGGAAAATTAAATCAATAGAGGTAGGCAATTGAAGACCCAGTGGATACGATAAATACTTATCACTTGTTGCTAGATTGTGTATACTTGCACAATATTTTGAGGTGAATTCTATCTATAATTTTAACCACTTCAGAATTGCAACAAGTTTTTGGTGCCGTTGATGGGGACTTGAAATTGTTTTATTTGATTGATTTTTTTGTGTATTTTTGGTGATTTGGTGCGTGAACTTTTTTCATTGTTTCTTTTTGTTTTGTAGGTGTGACTTTGGTGTATGAACGATCCCCTTGGGATTAGATTTTCAAGAAGTTCAAGTGAATCTCGAAGAGGAATCGTGCGATGCAACAAAATCTGCCGAGAGAGCAAAATGGACAGCAAAATAATCAGGCTGAGAATCCTATCCTTGTAGCGAATGATAGGGGCAGAGCCATAATAGCGTATGCTTTTCCGATATTTGACGAGTTGAATCTAGTGATAGTGTGTCCAGTTATTGAGGCAGAAAACTTTGAAATGAAACCGGTCATGTTTCACATGTTAGAGATGGTTTGCCAATTCCATGGTTTATCATCTGAGGACCCCCATCTTCATCTTAAGTCTTTTCTAGGAGTTAGTGATTCGTTTGTGATCCAGGGAGTGTCGAGAGATGCCCTTAGATTAACCCTATTCCCTTATTCTCTTAGAGATGGAGTGAAGGAGTGGTTGAATTCTTTTGCTTCAGGATCAATAAGTAGTTGGAATGAGCTAGTAGAGAAATTTCTTAGTTAGTATTTTCCACCAACTAGGAGTGCCAAGTTGAGGAGTGAGATGGTGGGATTTAGGCAGAATGAGGAAGAAACTTTTAGTGTGGCTTGGGAAAGGTTTAAGGAGCTTTTGCGAAAGTCTCCCTACCACTGTTTACCATATTGTCTTCAAATAGAGATATTTTACAATGGGTTAAACTTAGCAACCCAGTGTATGGTTGATGCTTCTGCGGGAGGGGCCCTTTTGGCAAAAACCCTTAATGAGGCTTATGAGATTTTAGAGAGAATATCAACCTACAGTTGTCAGTGATCAAACGTGAGAGGCTCTAGTAAGAAAGTTAAAGAATAATGGAAGTTGATGATGATGTATCAATCATTAGGGATGATATTGCATCATTGGCTAATACTTTTAAAAGTATGGTACTTGTTAACACTGTTCAACAGCCGCCAGTGGTGGAGCCTGCTGCAGTTGTAAATCAAGTTACAGAAGAATCATGTGTATATTGTGGTGAAGAGCATAATTATGAGTTTTGCCCCAGCATCCAGCTTCTGTGGTTTTTGTTGGTAATCAAAGGAATAACCCATATTCTAATTTTTATAATCCAGGTTGGCGCAACCACCCCAACTTTGCGTAGGGAGGGTAAGGAAGCAATTCGCAAGTCCCCCAAGCACAACAAAAGGTGGTGAACCAGTCCAGATTTGCTAAATCACAAGCATTTCCCCAGCAAAATAAGTAGGCTTTGCCACAACAAAATTCAGAGAGTTTTCTTGAGGCAATGATGAAAGAATATATGGCTCGTACCGAACACCCTAGAAGGGAAGGTAAGAAGCAGGTGCAGACAGTAACTTTAAGAAGTGGTAAGTCACTAGAAGAGAGGAAAGAGCCGAGTATACCTCAGGAGGTAGAGAAGAATAATGTTGTTGAAAAAGAGTTGGAGTCTGGTAAAAATGATGGAGGGGGCATTAAAGTTGCTGAAGCATCTGGGTCTGTTCCAGAAGTAACCAGTAACCCCGCCACCATTTAGTCCACCCCTACCTTTTCCACAAAGGCAAAAACCTAAGAACCAGGATGTTCATTCTTAAGCAGCTTCGTATAAATATACCCCTAGTGGAGGTTTTAGATCAAATGCCAAATTATGCAAAATTTCTTAAGGACATTTTGACTAAAAAGAAGAGATTAGGAGAATTTGAAACTGTGGCTCTTACTGAGGAATGTAGTGTTATTCTTAAGAATGGGCTACCTTCCAAGGTTGAGGATCCAAGATCATCAACTATTCCTGTCTCCATAGGTGGAAAGGAGTTGGGAAGAGCACTTTGTGATTTAGGAGCGAGCATAAACCTTATGCCTCTTTCGGTTTATCGAAAGCTAGGTATTGGTGAAGCTAAGCCAACCACAGTCACACTCCAATTAGCAGATAGGTCTATCACATATCTTGAGGGTAAGATTGAGGATGTTTTGGTCCAGGTAGATAAATTTTTTTCTCCTGTCGATTTCATTATTCTAGATTATGAGGCAGATAAGAATGTCCCAATTATTCTTGGTCGTCCATTTTTGGCAATTGGTAGTTCATTGATATATGTCCAAAAAGGGGAGCGTACAATGAAGGTGCATGACCAAAAGGTGAAGTTCAATATGTTTGATGCAATGAAATATCCTAATGATCTTGAGGATTGCTCGTGCATTCAGGTGTTGGATGAGATTGTTGAGGACCATTTTGAGAAGGAATTGATCGAGTACCATACCCAAAAATTTGGAGAAATCCAAATTGAGGATTTAGAAATTGGTGGATTGGAGTATGAACATAAAGATGCAGGTAAGATTATGAAATCCTTCCTTGATGAGCAGTTATTTACTGTAGCTCATATTAAGGCTGTGAAAACACCTTGGTATGATGACTTTTCCAATTACCTTGATTTTGAAAATTTGCCTCTTGGTTTATCAAAAGAACAGATGAAAGAATTTTTCCATGGGGTGAAGTTTTATTTATCGAATGATGCATCTATGGTTAGACAATGTGTTGATGATGGCTGTGAGTTTAAAGTAAAAGGGCAGCGAATAAAGCATTATGGTGGGAGGAGTTTCGTTCGCAATATTCTTCTCTGAAGTTGCTGGCAGATTAAGGGAGTGCAGGTTTTGAGGGACCAAAATTTCAGCATTCTAATCAGAAGCTCCCATTATGTGATTTTGTTTTTTTTATGTTATTTTTTATTTATTTTCTGTTTTGATATTATTTTGATTTGATATGATTTTTATTCGCTTAGATTTTTATTATTTATTATTTTTTTTTTAATTTTTAATTTTTGTTGGTTAGTTTAGATTTGAATTTGAAGAATTTTATTTTCAGAAGATTTATCCAGATTTAAAATAATATATCTTGTGGATTTTATTTTAAAAATATTTGATTTCGTAATTTTGTTGAGAAGATCATAGATTTTATTCGGTTAAGATTTTTTTTTTTAGATAAGATTAATAATTTTACTGTTGAGATTTTATTGTGGTCAGCAAGATAATTAAGTGGGCATGCAGTTAATTACCAAAGATGTCATGTGTTGAGCAGAGGGAAGCTGGCATTATCGTCATTAGACACAGAGGGAGCGCAGTAGATGGAAGATCTTACCGTTTGACAGATAATAAAAATTTTCCATGAATCCATGTGGTTAACACGATAACTTAAATTAATTAGGAGATGATTAGGGGCTCTAATTATTCGTTGAAGATCTTTAAGTTAGTGCCCTATTTATACAAGCTCCTATCAGGTACGTTTTTCACTCTAATTTTATCTAACCTGCTGTGAATTTTTGTCTGTGTGTATATTATTGCGATGGTAAAAGCATGAGCAAGGAAAGAAAGAGAGACTGAGGACGAAGTGCACATGACACCTGAGCCACCTAATATAAGAGAACCTACAGAGGAAGAAGTCCAGACTCAAAAAGAAATTAAAGACCCCTAACGTAGTAGTCCCACAAGTTGAAGTTACCAACTTATCAGCATTTTGAAGCAGAAGAAGAAGTGCCTGTAGATGAGGATATGATTGAAGAGGCTTTGTAGAGACCAAAGAAAAAGAAGAAAATATCTACGAGAGAAAAAAAAAAAGTAAGAACCCCTACCCTAACCCCTTCTCCTGTCCATCTGTTTCTAAAAAAGAAAAGACAGTAGAGGAAAAAGAAGATGAGGGGAATGAAGTTGAGACTGAGATGAAATTGAGTGAAGAAGTTGAGCTTGATGAAAGGTTTTGGTATGGGAGATTTATCCAAGAAGAGGCAAGACAAAAATATCAAGTAGTCCTGAAGCGAGATGTTCTAATGGAGCGCGACTTCGATGGTGGCAAAGAGCTCCCACATTTTCTTTAAGCGGACATCACTAATCACGGTTGGAAACGGTTGTGCGCAAAGCCGGAGCCCACTGTTGATCAACTAGAACGAGAGTTCAACGCCCACATCGATGAAAATGAAGGATTCTTGGTTATTGTTCGTGGAGTTGTTGTCGACTGGAGCCTTGGAGTGATTGATTCTCTGTTTAATTTGCAAGACGTCACCCACGATGTTTTCAACGAAATATTAGTTCCTTCCTCAAACGAGCAACTGAATGCCCAGTGGAGGTTGTCTAGGACAAAGGCAAAAACATTCCAGTCAGCATACTTGAAGTGTGAGGCTAACACTTGGCTCAGCTTTGTCAAGAAGAGATTACTGCCTACAACGTACGACTCCATTGTCCCCCATGATATAAAGTTGTTTGACAAAGGGATTATTGACACTGCCAATATGGCTAGACTTCAGAGAGGTGAGTCGCATCAGGGTGGTTTGCTGTGAGGTGTCCATAGAGTGTTGGAGCAGCTTGAGATGGTTCTCAGTAGGCTAGAATTCACTGAGAGACAACTTCAAACCTACAAGAGCTATGATCTTAGAAGGGACACCACACTAAAGAAGGCTATGCAAGCAAATTTTTCTAAGTCATACCAAGCCTTCCTAATTTTCATTGATAATCTTATGAACCTATGCATTCTACCCCGCCCATCATTCGAGAGGAAGAAGAAAACCCAAAGCCTGAACATAAAGAAGAATTAAAGGGAAGTGTCAGTTTCTTTGAGCAAATATTTTGTTGAATGATTTCGTGTGCTCGTCTTGCATGTGTTGTGTTCTTTCTGCTTATGTTATGTTTTGCTTCTTTGTTTTTATCCGTTGCTTTAAAATCTATCTCTGTCATGATTACGTAAATTTGTGATCCTGATCTTTAAAGAAATCAAATATTGTTTTGTTTGGCACATCAGAGTATCTAACTTATTTTTCTTCTGAATTTTTTGAAGCTTGGACTAGTCAGCTTAGTTAGATCAAGGTATTCTGATCTCCAGAAACCTTTTGCGTTACCATTCCTTCTAGCCTAGTCATGACTGCAGCAAAAGTTCCGAGGTACCATTGTCTTATTTGATCCACCTTAAGCTTAGTCCTAGTCCCACACTTAGTTTAAAATTCAGAGTAAAAATTAAGTTTGGGGGAGTTAGTTATGTGTTACTAAATCGTTGAGGACAATGAATAATTTAAGTTTGGGGGACTTAGAGGCACACCTCTTGTTTTGCACCTAGCATTCCTCTCATTCTTAATTTTTCTAGGTTGTTGAGTAACCAGGGACGTTTGTGAAACCCACAGTTTGTCTTTGCGTCAAAAGATGGCCTAGGAGAATGCTGAAAAAAAAAATAATGAAAAAAGATTTGTGCTCAAAAGAAAAGAAAATAATTTTGCTGAAAAGATTAAAAGAGCAAAACTTTTGAAGAATGAATGATGGTCTAGCAGTTTTCTATCTCCCAGGGCTTAGGTGAGCTTCATCATAACATGTCGCCATTCGGAGAAGCAAAAGATAGATAACTAAGGATTTTTGGTGTTGAGCAATGAGTGTTTAGCCTAATTAGTGATAAGCTTGAGGGCAAGGGTATACCATATCATAAAATGGGTCATCCCATGCATAAGAGTTTATGACTAAAGGGCAACTCTAAGTCTGAAAAACAAAAGAAAAATTCCTCAAATTTATGATAAATCTTTTAATGTGCTAAGTTGTGGTAGTTCTTAGGATTGAGGTAAGGTGGTGATTATTTGTTCAGTGCTGAAAGAACTATTTTGTTGCAACAATGCGAGGTTTTGCAGGATGCTCAGGTAAAAGATAAGAATGTGAGTTGGTATTACTCGGGAGTAACCAAAGAATTAATTTGATTGGGATTTTGTGATTTGAAGACAAAAAGAAAAAGTAACACAAGCGAAGGAAAACGGTAAGATATATGAGATAAGCAGAGAAATTCAAATAGCATCAACTAAAAACTTTAGATTGCACCCACCTTTGCACTAGCTGATGCGTGTGTGAACAACAATGGACTGAATATGGATAAAGATTAAGAATAATTCAACCAACTTAGTGGAAGTATACACTATAGCATGCAGTAATAAAATCTTTATTACTGCTCAAAGATTGCTTTTAAGAGACTACTCAAATATTGCTTTCGATAAAGGTATCGGTCCCACAGGGACTAAATTGGAAACATAGGTTTGAAGAAGAAACTGCTCAAAGATTGCTTTCGAGAAAGGTAACCAAAGAAATAATTGATGATGGGTTTTGTAAAACAAAGAAATAAACAAGTAAAGAGAAACTCCTAAGGAAAATAACTCTAAACATGGCTTATTTAACCTAAGTCTATTCATGCATTGGGTCAGATTTAACTCCTATTTGGCCTTGCTCCCAAGAACCATTAGAAGGCTAAGCGAGTACCGTTATGCACATTTCTGTGACTCGACGCCGACATAGATAGTTCATGCATGCAACCTATAACCCTATAGTTGTTATAAGGCGACCTTCCCCTATAACAGAATACACTCTTTCGAGCATTTTCTCCTATATCACCTTTACGAAAACCAATATTGCTTGTCTCTTTCAGGATTAAACTCACATAGCATGCAAAGTCTAAGTGATCAAGTTAAACTCAGCAAGATTCAGAATGATATTAAGTAAAGAGTGACATAGAATGAATAAAATTTAGGCAAATAAACACTTTCTAGCTATTTAAACCATAAGGGAATTCACTATATTGAACCCCTCAATGGAATTTAGCCACACATGATGGAATATAGTGCAATGAACAACTTTTCATTGAAATAATGAATAAAGAATACAAAGAAATGAAAAGTAACAAGTGTTGGAAAATAAGGTGCAGTAGCTAAAACTAGGGTTTTTTCTTTTATCCAATCCTTCTAGAGTTCGCTCGACACTCTACTCTCCTTTATAAGTGGGAATAGGGTGAAAATCTCTATAAACACTCGGGTTTGATGTCTAACTAAAGGTTAGAATTCAGTCTTCTAAGAAGGACCTCGGGCATCCCTACTCATGGTCGTCTACTAGGGCTCTGTCACCACCATCGTCTTCCTAGTGAGTTCTGCTTGAATTTCCCTTCGAATCGAGGCCTTATATAGTGTAAGGAGTAGTTGAGGAGCCACAAAAATGGTGCTGCTAGGTAGCCCAGTCAGTTTCGGAGTCAAAACAGCCGGTTAGGTGCGCAAAACACTCGTTCAAAATGACCCGCGACGGACTCGGAACTGCCTTCATCTGCCCAGAGAAATGCGGTCGCATTTGGTTTTTACCTTGCCAGAAATGCGGCGCATTTCTGGGTTTTTTCCAGATATCCACTGTTTTTCTGCAAAACACCAAACTATGTCAAATTCTTATCAAAATGAGTCCTTTTAAGCACAAATAAGCATAATTTGACATACATGACTGTCAACTCCCTAATTTATCAACTTTAACACTTTTTGAGCTCGAGAATAGTAAATTTGATCTAAAACATACAACTTTGACAAGATAATGAGCTAAATATAAGTGTAAAATAGGTATATTTTTTTACGCTTATCATACCCCAAACTTAACTCATTGCTTGTCCTCAAGCAATAGCCAATCAAGACCTTAGAGATTAATTTTAATTGCTAATCAGAATGTGAGAGCTCAATAATAATTGCAAATCAAAATGTTATAGATCATATTGTAATTGCCAATCACGGTACTAGCATCCATCTTAATTGCAAATCAAAATGTCATGAATAAACCATATTGAATCAAGTAAACATGTTTCTCAAGATCGTTTTCTAAAAAGTTTCCTTTCAGGAGGGGTTTCTACTCTAGTGCCAGTCACAACTTCTAAGTTTCCTAAGCATGAAGATTTCTACTTTTCTTTTTCAAAGCAAAACTCTCCCTAGTCCATCCGAACCAAAACTCTACTTTTCTTTTTCAAAGCTTCTTCTCGAGGATTCAAATATGTGGATACCTTGAGTATAAGAAAGCCCCACCTATGCAAAAGAAACATTGCTTCCTCTTAGCATTGTTTGTTTTTGCTGAAGTTTAAGTTTTATTGTTAGCTTAAATTGATCACTTAAGTTAGCATAGATTGTGTTTAGCTGATGGCCGAAAGGTTGGAGTTAAATGTGCGGGTTCGTAAAAAAATAGTGGAAAAGATCCTAGAAATAGGACTTTGTCTTCTTGCATCCTATAAATAGGACTGGACACTAGAGTTTCAAGAGTCGTGAGCATTATTCTTCTAAGTTTCAGCTAGCCCTAGAAATAGATATCTAGTTGGCTTAGTCTTCTAAACGCACCTACAGAGGAGCTAGATAGAAGTAGGACTTAACTCACAATCTAGTTGTCAGAGCATTTGCGGGTGCAACTAGAGGATTCTATCTGCACCATGTTTATGTGGGCAACATAGATAGTGTTCTTCAGTCGACTCCAATGCCTGAGTAAGTTGCTGGCGCAAAGGTGGGCGCAATCTATTGCTTTAGGTTGATACTATTTGAATTTCTCTACTTATCTCATATGTTTTTACCGTTTTCATTTACTTGTATCATTTTTATTTCTGTCCTAAATCAAAACCCCATTCAAAATATTTCTTTGGTTACCATCCTCCGTTGAAAATTTAGAGGAGGTTCTTGGTTTGCTGAATCTTGTGTTTTATCAACTAGTCACCATCTCCCTTGGGTTCGAAAGCCAGAATACTTTCCACTTTATTACTTGATAATGTATACTTGCACTCACGTCATAAACCTGATAGTGCCTAATTTTTTGTTATCTTATTACCCCTAATCTAAGCTTGTTAGAAGAATTTTATGCCATAATTGTCTTATTTTCAGGTAATTCGAGCATAGGTAGCATTGGGAGCCAACCACACGAATTGGTGCTAATTCGGGCTAGTTAGAGTGTTTTTTAGCCATCTCGAAGTTCTTGGATGACGAGGAGGCGAAGAGACCCGAGCGGATCGAAGCGGGCCTGAAGAATAGTTCTAAGGCGTCAAGGTTGAAGCCCCAAGCACAGAAAAACTGAGATAAAATCGAGAAAAAAGGCAGCAAGCTGGAAAATGGGATCAGCATCGAGACGCTAACGCAATTTCACACAGAAGACATATCCGTAGCATTGAGATGTTGTTTCCTAGCGTCTCGATGCTACAATGATTAGTATAAATAATAGGGTTCGATTTAGTCCGCTGTTAGGTCAGATTTTATGATTTCCTATATTTTTAGCCTTTTTTTTCTTTCATATCATTTTGTTTCGTTGATTCCTAGACTAATTAGGATGTATTTCTTGATTATTTTTGGAGTGCACTCTTCTATTATGTTAGCTTAAACCATTTTTCATTGGATTCTTGAGATGTAGTTGGATTGAATTGATTTATCATTTTGTTGAGCTTGCTTGTACCTTTTCAATTCTGCATTATCTCTATGTTCACCCATGTTTTCCTATTTAAACCATTGTCTTTGAATGCTTTCTTAAGCAGTCTATTGGTTATTTAAGATAGCCAATAGGTTTGAATCATCCTTTGCATTTTTCTATATGAACTTGCATAGCTCGCTTGATAGAACCTATGATGTATGGAGAAATTGTTAGATTAATCTAGAAACACACTTTCTTGATTTAAATTTGCAATTTCGGACCCTTGATCGTAATGCAACTAATTCGGTATATAATTTTGCGGGCTAACGGGTTATTTATTCTATTAGTTAGATTAGATTCGTGGGCTAGCAGTTTAAAGCATGACGGGTTGCAAGCGTGATTTTATATTAACCAATTAATTAATCACGTGGGCTAACGAGTTAATTAGTTGATTAGCACAGGTAAGGAGGATGTAGAATCCGAATTACCAAGAAGCATGTCGAGTTCATAAAAATATTGTAGGATTCATCTTTTAGAGCAAGCAAGGAAACCAATTAATCAATCAACCCAACGAATTCCTACAATCCAATGATATTTTTCTCATCGATAGTTTCTTTCCATTTAGTGTTTTAATCTTTTTTGCCTGCATTTTATTTGAATTTCTTTATCTTTTTGGCTCCCTGATAACTCTCCAAAAGGGAGTTATTTAGGCCTTAGTTTCATAGTGATTTGTGTGTCTTTTGTGCTAAATAGGGTTGCTTTTAGATGTATATTATATGTTTTTACTCATTTGGAAGAATAGATGCTTTGGAAGTTGAGCGACTTGAGGGAGCAAAATCTGTGATCCAGCAAAGCTTAGAGAAAAACTGCCACGTCACAGCTCATTAGCCATTTTAATGAACTGAAGTTAGTTAAGCTATTTTCGGATATAAGAAGAAAGGAGAGCCATCCACGTGTCCAGATTAACCTAATTTGAGCTTGTCTTCATTCTATAAAAGGGAAGAGTCGTTCAAGTCAAATTCATTCCACTTTTGGGGAAGAGATCGTTTCTCATTTCCATCATTGGGAGCCGAATAGAGGAGAAAGATTCGAGACTTCAAGAAGTTATAGATTTGACCAAGGGAATTAATATTTTCTTGTAATTTCTTGTAATTATGGATGCACATACTCAGATTGTAGCGTGTGTTACCATGAGCTTTATGAACTAAATTTCCTTAGGTGTTGGTTAGGAGTCATGTAATTGTCATGCTTACTCTCTATGCAATATATGTTGATGTGAGCATCTTGATTAATTGTTGAGCATATTTATATTTTGTGCCCGCCTGGCCAGCCGGTATGAATACGACTTCTTAGTTTTAGGGATGATTTGAGAAGTGTGTGACATTTAATCACACTAGATCATTGTGTATTGGTGAACGCCAGTGACTGAGCTGGGGATAGCCAGTTGCCTAGTGCTTGATCAGTAGAGCGTCATTGGAGTTGAAACACATTCCAAAAAATCCAGAGTTCCAGGAGGATCCTGCTGATAAGACTGCAAGAGTTTTGCCTAATCAATAATATTGCTAGACATCTTTTAAAACAATTACTAAATCCTGACCAACGCCTGTTTCTAATCTGTCTGCTTTATTTGTTTACTTTCTGTTCTGTCATTTCTTTTGCTTCAACATTATATCAAAATCAATCATTTTAACTACTTTTGAAACCACTAAAGAATTATACAAAATAGATAAAGTGAGAGTGATGTGCAATTTGCAAACCGCAAGTGTACGGGTCAAGTAATAATATAGTGTTTTCGTGTAAAACGAGTGTCGTCCTCTGGATTGGTTTTCTAGCAAATTAAGTATCGTGAATACTTTTGTCCAATTTTATTTAGGGAGCAAAACTCAATGATAAAGATAAAAGTAAAGACTAAAAGCATAAAAATAAAAGTGGAGACTCAAATGGAAAGACTCTTAGGGAATTGATTTCATTGATTAAGATTGAGGATTGATTAATAGGAATGAATTGACCGTGCAATTATTCTACAAGCCAAGGAAACTTTTATCACGATTACCTCTCCCGAGTATAATTGATTCTCATGCATATAAACTAACTTGATATCCCTATCTGAGTTCATTAACATGCAAGGCATTATTCGGTTCGGTCCTTGTTACGCTTCTAAAGATATTCCAAATCCCGTCACAAACTTAGAATTTCTACTCTAGTCATGCAATTAAACAAAGTAAGTCTTAGGCCAAATCCTCCCTCCCGAGTTAGATTCAACACTTAAATCATTCAATTAGTGATCAAGTAATTGAAAGCATTAAACAAAATTGCATGCATAAAATAAAAACACATTCATACCTAAAATCAATCCAAAAACTAAAACAATTACATCAATCCCTAAGACAAACAACTAGCAATTCATAGTCTTTAAACCATAAACACTAATTGAAAGAAAAGCCATAAAAACTACAAGAGGTAAGGGAAAGAGAAAGGAAAACTCGAATCCGTCGAAACCGACACGTCCCCGTCACGATCTCCACGTCTTCTCGCTTGATTCCCGCTCCTTGGCCTTGCTTTAGCTCCCACCAAAGGTCTCTGGTCGAAATTAGGGCTAAAATCTAACCAATTGGACTCCCCCAATCCGTAGCACAAAATGATGAATTTATAGAAAATCTACCGATAGCGTCGAGACGCTATAGACAGCGTCGCGACGCTGTCGCGATACTCCGGATTTGGAAAATTAGCCGAGAGCGTCGCGACGCTCGTCCTAGCGTCGCGACGCTATGAATTTTTTTTTTTTTTTTTTTTTTTTATAAATCAGCTGGGCTGAATTTGACTTCTTCCAACTTGATCCTTTTTCGATCTTTTAGCCCTTATTCATGTCCCGACCACGCAATTAGCTCAAATATTTATTTCCTACAAAAACAACACAAAAACCGCATCATTTTGGCCAATAAATTATAAAAGACTAGCTAAATTAATTAGGGAAAACTAGATAGCTATGCTCGCTATCAGAGAGCTATTCAGCCCCGTGGATTCGATAAATACTTATTACTTGTTGTGGATTGTGTATGCTTGCACAGTGTTCTAGAGTCTATTTTTACCTCATTTTTATCCACTCTGTTATTTCTTGCAAAAGCATATATCCCATTAGAACTCTCTTCCCTACGTTCGACCTCGGCCACTACTACTGCAAATAGTTTAGTGTTGTGGACTATAAATTTCATTTGGCTCAGACCCTCGACAAGTCCCGTCAAAACCCACTACGTCGAGGCATTCTCAACTCCGGAGAAGGACAGAGCTGACCGGATGTACTGGACCCATCAACAACGCTTGTTAAAGGTCCAACCTTATCAACAACTCTTGTTGATGTTTCTGTAGCTTCACCGGAAAGCTCACTTAACACTATCTTACTGTGTGATTTATGATGTCTAACATGGTCTTCGTCTAAGAAAATAGCATTTGTCGATACAAATACTTTATTTTCTTGTGGATCGAAGAAGTATCCACCTCTCGTTTCCTTGGGGTAGCCTACAAATATGTATAATTTCGAACGAGGTTCCAGTTTCTTTCGATTTGTCTCCAGCAAGTGTGCAGGTGATAACGCTCCAAAAGGGAGTTATTTGTACCTTATTCTATGATGATTTATATGTTAATTGTGCCAAATGGGTGTGTTATTAGGAGAATATAATGTGTTTTAGCCTAATTATAAGAATTGATGTTTTGGAGTTCTTTTGCAGAGAAATTGATGTTGAACAGATTGAAAGAGCAAAGTCCGTTGATCCAGCAAATCTGTGAGCAAAACTCTGATCTTGGATTTAAGAGGCTTGGAGAGAGATCCACGTGTCATGTTTGACCTAATTAGGTTGGACTTCACCCTATTTAAGAGAGTAGCCTTCTAAGTCAAAAACATTCCATCTTTTAGAGGTCGAATAGAGTCAATAATCGATTGGAGACCTTAGAGGACCATTTCTACGGATTTCCTCAAGGAGGATTATTCTTTCTTGTAATGTTTGTAGTTATGGATGTGCTTAATCAAATCGTAATGTGTGTTGTTTCTATTTCCATGAACTAATATACTTTAGGCATTGGTTAAGAATTATGTAATTGTCTCTACTTATTAATCTAGCGATTCTTTGTGATCTTTTAGCATCTTAATTACTTGTTGTTCTTAATTTCATTTTGTGCCCGCCTGGCCAGCCGGTATGGGTATCTTCTCTTAGTTTTAGGGATGATTTAAGAGTTGTGTGGTCCGTAATCACATTAGACCTTTGTAGTTGGTGGACACCAGCAACTGAGCTAAGGATAGCCAATTGCCTAATGATTGATCGGTAGAACTTCATTGGAGTTGAAACCTATTTCAAAAAATCCAAAGTTCCGGGAGGTTCCTGCTAATAAGACTGCGAGAGATTGCCTAATCAATAGAATTATTGGACCATATTTTTAACAATTACAGAAGTCTTAACCAATGTCTGTTTCCAATTTGTTTCCTTTATTCGTTTACATTTCTTCTTTATCATTACTTTTGTTCCAACATTTTAAAAACCCCAATCAATTTACTAACCTTGAAATCACTAAAAGTCTAAAACAAAATAGGTAAAGTGAGACTATTCAAGACATCGTGGATATGATAAGATACTTATTACTTGTTGCAGATTATGTGCACTTGCATAGTGTTTTGGAGTTAATTTATATCATATTTTTAACCACTCCAAAAGGCAAAAAGTTTTTGGTGCCATTGCCGGAGACTTGAATTTGTTTTTATCTGTTCTGTTATGTGTATGTGTTTTAGTGATTTGGTGCGTGAACTTTTTGATTGTTTCTTTTTGTTTTGTAGGTGTGAGATTGGTGTATGAGTGATCTGTTCGGCTTTATGCCCTAAAACTTGTAGATAGTGAATGTAACTGTTGACCGGATATTAATGAAATAATATTGATATATTTTTCCATTAAATGTTATTAGTTATTTTATATTTGTCTTTGCCTAAAATAACCCTAATCCAATAAACTAGACATCCTAGGCTGTAATATGAGTCTTGAACTATATATGGTGACATATGGGGATCACTGTTCAAGAAACAGCCTAAAGGGTCTATAGTATAGCGATAAGACTGGGTGCCTTATCCTGGTGACACTATGGATACGACCCACTTTGTATTTGATACAAACGCTATGATCCAACACGTTCATGTAGGAGACATGCAAGTGGGGGTATCCTATGCAATGAGTTTGCATAAGACCGGACCGCGAAATAGTAACGACTGGTTATAACACCGTTAACTAGTTGGTTTTCTATTTCACTAGGACGACCTAGACAACTTAGTCTGAATCCTGAGTTGATTATGGACTCCTGCTCATGAAGGATTGTCCTTTGATTTGTATGGGTGAGAGTGGCCAATACGCCGACTCAATAAGCCTACCATTTTGGGGACAAGACCGAGTGGGGAGCTGAGAACATAATCGTACAAGATGGAATTCACTCCTTCCCGACTTTAGGGAAGCAAATGAATGTTCCCTACCCTCTCAATGGCACGAGAGGGTTTTCTGTTTGATGCTTGGACCACAAACAGGTTGTTCATTAGAGGAGAACTGGTACTTAAGAAAATAGAAGTAACCCAGGGGTAAAACGGTAATTTGACCTAGCTAGTGTTACGAACACTCGTGAAGGACTAACTAGTCGATATTGGTCTATATCCGTGGACACATAAAATATGTCTGCAGCGAGAAGAGTGCAACTGTGAGTCTATAGTGGAATGTACACACAGTTAACGAATATTGATTAATTTGGTTAATGAGTTTGACCAATTAATCTCACATCGTTGGAGCTTCTGATCTGCAGGTCCATTAGGTCCCACTGGTACCTCATAAAGTAATTTGAGGCAACTAAGTAATAAATGTAAATTGAAAATGTTCAATTTACTAAGGGAAGCAATATAATATATATTGATATATTATTATGAGAGAAATTAATATTTGAAGAAATTCAAATATTAATATAAATTTGAGTCACATTAAATTTATGGAAGTTTGAAAGAGTTCAAATAATGAATTAATTAATTTTAAGGCCTAAAATCTATTTGGGCGCAAATTAATTAATTCAAGGCCGAAAATTAAATATGTGATATTTAATTGGTGGTTAATTAATTAAAGAATTCATTAACTGGGAATTAGTCAATTATGGAAATAATTAATCACTTAAGGAAGTGATTAATCATTTATGGAAATGATCTAATCACTTATGGAAGTAATTAGTCATTTGTGGAAAAGATTAATCAATTATGAAATTGATTGATCTTGGATTGATTAAATGAGGAATAAGATTGAATCAATTTTGGAAAAGATTGATTTAATTGAATATTTTATTCATGGTCTCTCTTCTATAAATAGAACACTAGACCTAATTGGTTCAGTACACTCTCCTCTTACTCTTAGACTCACACGACAAGACCCTAGAATTCTCTCTAGCCTCCCTCTTAGAGAAAGACTCCCACAAGTCTTTTGCCTCCTAGACTTAGAGACATCCTGGTGTAACCTCTGTGGTTATTGTGTCTTTGAAGAAGAATTTTCCAGCGAAGAAACTACAAGGAGGCTGCTGCGTTTTCGTTCGTTGAACGTCGTTGGCGAAGAACGGTCAAGTCTACAACGAAGGTTTGTAACGGTTCTTTCCCGTTTCTTTAGAAAAGCATGAAAATCAATTAGATTTAATTTTCAAGCATGTTTATAGAAATTTCCAGCAACTTTAAAGCATGTTTAAAGTTTATTTTGCCTTTTCGTAACGGTATTTTAATGTTAATTAATATACGGCGTAAGGTCCAATCGATGCGCTTCCGCTGCGTGGGGGCTTTTATCCCCTTCATGATCCTCTTGGGGTAAAATTAGAGCTTGACCTAGAGATTGCGCGGACATTCAGAAGGAGGAGAGAGCAGCAAAGGAATATCAATCCGATAGTTGATCTTCCGCGTCTTCCAAATATTCCAGAAGATCAAGCTGAGCTCCAGCCAAACTGTGAGATTCAGCAAAATCCATCGAGGGAGCAAAATGGACAACAAAATAATCAGGCAAAGAACCCTATTCTTGTGGCGAATGATAGGGCCAGAGCAATTTCAGCGTATGCTTTTCTGATGTTTGATGAGTTGAACCCAGGGATTGTGCGTCCTCCAATTGAGGCAGCAAACTTTGAAATTAAACCGGTTATGTTCCAGATGTTGCAAACCGTGGGTCAATTCCATGGTTTACCATCTGAAGACCCCCATTTACATCTTACGTCTTTTCTAGGAGTTAGTGATTCGTTTGTTGTTCAAGGAGTGTGGAGAGATGCCCTAGGATTGATTTTGTTCCCGTATTCTCTTAGGGATGGAGCAAAGGCGTGGTTAAATTCTTTTGCTCCAGGATCAATTAGTTTTTGGAATGAGTTAAGGGAGAGATTTCTTAGTAAGTATTTTCCACCAACTTGGGGAGTGAAATAGTGGGATTTAGACAAAATGAGGATGAAACTTTTAGTGAGGCTTGAGAGAGGTTTAAGGAGCTTTCGCGAAAGTGTCCCCACCATGGTTTACCACATTATATCCAAATGGAAACATTTTACAATGGGCTAAACTTAGCAACCTAAGGAATGGTCGATGCTTCTACGGGAGGGGCCCTTTTGGCAAAAACCTTTAATGAAGCCCATGAGATTTTAGAGAGAATATCAACCAATAATTGTCAGTGGTCAGATGTTCGAGGCTCTAGTAAAAAAGTGAAGCGTGTGATAGAAGTTGATGATGTGTCTACCATTAGGGCTGATATTGCAACATTAGCCAATTCTCTTAAATGCATAACTGTGGTAAGCACGGTTCAACAGTCGCCAGTGGTGGAGCCTACTGCAGTTGTAAACCAAGCGGCAGCCAAATTTTGTGTCTATTGTGGTGAAGAGCATAATTATGAGTTTTGCCCCAGCAATCCAGCTTCTGTGTTTTTTGTAGGTAATCAAAGGAATAACCCAAATTAAAACTTTTACAATCCAGGTTGGCGTAACCACCCTAACTTTGCATGGGGAGGGCAAGGAAGTAATTCGCAAGCCCCCCAAGCACAGCAAAAGGTGGTGAACCAGTCAGGATTTGCTAAATAGCAGGCAATGCCCCCAGCAAAATCAGCAAGCTACCCAGCAAAATTCAGAGAGTTCTCTAGAGTCATTAATGAAAGAATATATGGCTCGCAGTGATGCCGGAGTTCAAAGTAATCGGGCTTCATTGAGAGCCCTGGAATTGCAAGTGGGTCAACTAGCTAATGAGCTGAAGGCACGACCTCAAGGGAAACTTCCTTCAGATATTAAACACCCTAGAAGGGAAGGTAAGGAGCAGTTGCAGGTGGTGACTTTAAGGAGTGGTAAGCCACTAGAAAAGATGAGAGAGCCTAGTAAACCCAGGAAGTAGAAAAAAGTAGTGATAAAAATATTGTTGTTGAAAAAGAGTTGGAGTCTGGTAAAAATGATGGAGGCAGCAGTAAAGATGCTGGAGCATCTAGTTATTTTCCAGATGTAGTGCCCCCACCTTTTAGGCCACCCCTACCTTTTCGACAAAGGCAGAAACCTAAGAACCAATATGGTCAATTTAAAAAGTTTTTAGAGATTCTCAAGCAGTTGCATATTAATGTACCTTTAGTAGGGCTATAGACCAACTGCCAAATTATGTAAAATTTCTTAAGGATATCTTGACTAAAAAGGAGAGATTGGGAGAAATTGAAATTGTGGCTCTTACTGAGGAATGTAGTGCTATTCTTAAGAATGGGCTACCAACCAAGGCTAAGGATCCGGGGTCATTCACTATTTCTTTCTCTATAGGTGGAAAGGAGTTGGGGAGAGCACTTTGCGACTTAGGCGCGAGCATTAACCTTATGCCTCTTTCGGTCTATCGGAAGCTAGGTATTAGTGAAGCTAGGCCTACCACGATCACACTCCAATTAGCTGATAGGTCTATCACATATCCTTAGGGTAAGATTGTGGATGTTTTAGTTAAAGTAGATAAATTTATATTTCTTGCCGATTTTATTATTTTAGATTATGAGGCAGATAAAGATGTCTCAATTATTCTTGGTCGTCCATTTTTTACTACTAGTAAGGCATTGATAGATGTTGAAAAGGGGGAATTAACTATGAGAGTTCATAATGAGGAAGTAAAGTTTAATGTTTTTAAAGCTATGAAGTATTCAGATGAGGTGGAAGACTGTTCTTTCATCCGGATTCTGGAGAACACAATTGTTGAGACAGCAATGGAGGATTTGACAGATCAACACTTTAAGGATTATGGAGAGATTAGTATAGAGGATTTAGCAGTTTGTACTTTAGAGAGGAAAAAGGAAAAAGAAGTGTCTAGGTATGAGAGTGTTTTTGAGTCATTAGATTTGAATGAGAGGAAGACTCCTCTTATTAAGTCTTCCATGATTGAGGCACTTACTGTTGGGTTTTATGTCCTAAAACTCGTGGATAGTAAATATAACAAAATTAATCAATAAAGAGTTATTGAGTTTATTCAATAAGTAGTTATTGAATGGTTGTTTAAATTGTGAACTAAATTAACCCAAATCCAATAAACTATAACCTATGACTATACAATGAACAATTGAACTTTATGTGTAGACATAAAAGCGGATCAAGTTCAGGTGATAGCCAAAACGGTCTATAGTATAGGCATAGAGGTTGGGTGCCTTATCTTGGGAACACTATGTGACACGGCCCACTTTGTATTTAATACAAACGATATGATTCTAAATCGTTCATGTAAAGACATGCGAGTGGAAGCGACCTATGCAATGAGATTGCATAAGACCAGAACCGAGAAATAAGTCACTTTCACCTTATAACACTGTTTACTGTGAAACTGACTATTTCATGCGATGACCTAGGTAACTCGATCTTAATCATGAGCTAACTATGAACTCCTATTTATTCGAGATTATCCTTTGATTTGCATGGGTGAGAGTGGCCCAACATCGCCGACTCAATAAGCCTACCATTTTGGGGATAAGACCAGGTAGATAGCTGGGAACATAGTCTTGCAAAATGGAATTCACTCATACCTGCCAATAGGGATAGTAGAGGTTGTTCCCTTAAGTGCTGACTCCGGGTCTTGAATAAAGGCACACCGATTCTCTCTTGGCATGAGATGATTTTATGTTTAATGGTTGGACCATAAACAATTGTTCATTATAAGATCAGTGGAACTTAAGGAACAAGATGCTACTTCAGGGGTAAAACGGACTTTTGGCCTGCTGCAGTTATGAACAACCTGTGAAGGGTCGACATACTAATTATGGTTGTATCTGGTGGACAGAAATATATCTACATTGAGGGGAGTGCAACTACGGGCTATAGTGGAGTGTCCCGTTAGTTAACGAATGTTGGTTAACTAAGCTAAAGAGTTTAGACTGGTTAATACTCGGATCGTTGGAGCCCATGATCTGTAGGTCCATTAGATCCCCCTGCTAGCTCATACGGAATTAACCTTAGAACATAGTGATGAAAGAATTTGAATCGTTCAAATTCGATTTAGGAAATATACGTTAATTATATGTGATATACTTAACCCATTATAATTTAATTATGAATTAAATTGTAAAGAGAGTTCAAATTATTTAAATATGATTTAAATATTGCAAATATGTACAAATACATATTTTGGTTTGTATATATGAATAGGGATTCATATTACGGGTTATTTGAGAGAGTTTGGAATTGGGCAATTATTTAAATTAGTATTTGATATTAAATTAAAAAATATAATTAATTATTTAAAATTAATTTTAAACTAATTATATGAATTAATTTTGTTTAAAATTAATTTTGAATTTAATTAATGAAATTAAGATCTTAATTTCATTTTAGTTGTCATGCAAAATTCTAGACAAAGACACCTATTCTCATGACAATACCAATTCCATTATGTCTTGCCTCCATATATATAGCTTGTTGCATGTCTTTTAAAGATGATGGAAGTGGAATTTGCTGAAAATTCTCCATGGACAGCAAGCTTAGAAATCTCTCTCATAAACACATGAACTCTCAAAAGCCCATTCTTTCTCCCTTTTATTTCATCATGCTCGGGTTCCCACAAGCCCGTTCTAAGGTCCGAGAATAGCGGGAAAGATCTTGATGGTATTCTACAACTTGTTCGTGTGAAGAATCGTTCATGAAAACGCAAGAAATCGAGCTTCAAAGATAAGTTTAATCTTCCTCTGTTTTTTTGGTTCAAGAGCATGCTTTTAATTAGAGAAATTAATGAAATTAAACGCCCAAGATCCGTAATCGCTTCCACACGAGTTATGTAAACTCCTTCACTTACTTTAGATTTGAAATCCTTTTCGGATCACCTAAAGTATGCGTATCTTGGGGAGGGTGAGACGTTGCCCATTATTGTTACATTTGATTTAGTGTCGGAGGATGAAGAGGCCTTAATTAAGTTGCTGCAACAATACCGCATAGCAATAAGTTGGACATTAGTTGATATTCATAGGATTAGCCCGTCTTTCTGTATGTATAAAATCACTCTACAGGAGGGATCCTTTAGGAGTATTGAGCAGCAGAGAAGGCTTAACCTTGCAATAAAAGAAGTTGTTAAGAAGGAGGTGATTAAATGGTTGGATGCTGGGATTGTTTATCCAATTGCAGATAACAATTGGGTAAGCCCTATCTAGTGTGTTCCTAAGAAAGAAGGTGTTACAGTGGTAACTAATAAGGACAATGAATTGATCCCCACTAGGACAATAACTGGTTGGAGGGTTTATATGGATTACATGAGGCTTAATAAAGCTACCCGTAAAGACCATTTCCCTTTACCATTTGTTGACCAGATGTATGATAGGTTAGCTGGTCAGGCTTACTACTGTTTCTTGGATGGTTATTCTGGGTATAACCATATTACCATAGCTCTTGAGGATCAGGAAAAAACAACTTTCACCTGTCCTTATGGGACATTTGATTTTAGGCGAATGCCTTTTGGCCTTTGCAATGCTCCGGCAACATTTCAGCAGTGTATGTTAGCTATTTTTCTAATATGATTGAGTCCATTGTTGAGGTATTTATGGACGATTTCTCAGTTTTTGGAGATTCTTTTCAAGGATGTTTGAATAATTTAGGGAAGGTGCTAAAACGTCTGAGGATACCCATCTAGTTCTTAATTGGGAGAAATGTCACTTCATGGTGAAGGAGGGGATAGTGTTAGGTCATAAAATTATAAAGAGAGGTCTAGAAGTTGATCGAGCAAAAATAGAGGTTAGAGGCACCAAATTTAGTCAAACGGATTTGTAGCTTTTAAGGTCATGCTGGATTTTATAGGAGGTTCATTAAAGATTTTTCTAACATTAGTAAACCTCTTTGTAAATTGCTATGTGTTGATAGTGTTTTTGATTTTGATGCAGATTGTAGGAAGACTTTTGAGACTTTAAAGGTTGTTTTGATTTCAGCACCCATTCTTTGTGCACCAAACTGGAGTTCGTCGTTCGAGGTGATGTGCGATGCCAGCGATGTGGTTGTAGGTGCAATGTTGGGGCAAAAGCAAGGCAAAGTTATCCATCCTATTTATTATGTAAGCAAGGTTCTGAATGAGGCACAAATCAACTATACAACTACTGAGAATGAGTTGTTAGCAATCGTGTTTGCTTTTGGGAAATTCTGCCCATATTTAGTAGGGTCCAAAGTCACGGTGTTTACGGATCATGCAACAATAAGGTACTTAATGTCAAAGAAAGATGCGAAGCCAAGACTAATTCGCTGGGTTTTGTTATTGCAGGAGTTCGACTTAGAGATTAAGGACAAGAAGGGATCGGAAAATGTTATTACAGATCATTTATCTCTCCTTGACCGATCATCATCTTTGCTCGAGCAACTTGTCATCTCAGATTCATTTCTAGATGAGCAGATCTTTGTTGTTGATGTAAAGGTAGTGCATAATACTCCTTAATACGTGGATATAACTAATTTTCTGGTAAGTGGAGTTACTCCTACGGATATGGATAGGAGGCAAATTCAAAAGTTTCAATATGATGCAAAGTTTTATTATTGGGATGAGCCATTTATGTATAAACAATGTTCTGATGGTATTATTCGGAGATGTGTTTCAGGTGAAGAAGCAAAGGAAATCCTGGAGCAATGTCATTCTTCACCGTATGGAGGTCATTTCAGCATTCAGAGGACGACTACTAAGATTTTACAATGTGGACTTTTCTAGCCTTCTTTATTTAAGGATGCCTACTGGTTCTATAAACAATGTGATACTTGCGAAAGGAGAGGAAATTTAGGACCTAGAGATGAGATGCCTCTTACTTATGTTTTAGAATTAGAATTATTCGATGTATGGGGTACCGATTTTATGGGGCCATTTCCCCCTTCTAACGGTAATGTGTTTATTTTGTTGGCAGTTGACTACGTGTCCAAGTGGGTGGAGACTATTGCGTGCCATCACAATGATGCTAAAACGGTGTCAAGGTTTCTTCAATCGCACATTTTTGCGCGGTTTGGGACACCTAGGGCTCTTGTGAGCGATGAGGGTACACATTTTGTGAATAATGTATTAGCTAAAATCTTAGCTAAATATGGAATTAAGCATAGGATAGCTACGCCTTATCACCCACAAGCAAATGGTCAGGCTGAAGTTAGCAATAGGGAAATTAAATCTATATTAGAAAAGGTAGTCCATCCATCTAGGAAAGATTGGTCTTTTCGGTTAGGTGAGGCTCTTTGGGCCTATAGGACAACCTATAAGACTCCTTTAGGTATGTCTCCCTATAGGTTAGTGTACAAAAATGGCTTGTCATTTACCGTTAGAGCTTGAGCATAAAACATTTTGGGCTCTGAAAAAGTTAAATTTTTATTTGCATAATGCAAGGGCAATTAGAAGGATGCAGCTTAATGAGTTAGAGGAGTTTCGTCAGTTTTTTTACGATAATGCGAAAATGTATAAGGAGAAAACAAAGAGGTGGCATGATAAGAAATTAAAACCTAAGGAATTTGAGAAGGGTCAGCAGGTCTTGTTGTAAAATTCTACATTAAAGTTGTTTCCAGGGAAAATTAAAGTCTAAATGGTCTGGACCATTTGTAGTGATTAAAGTTTTTCCTCATGGAGCGATTACTTTGAGAGATGAAAAGGATGGACGAGTGTTTAAAGTTAACGGGCAGCGAGTGAAGCATTATTGGGGAGAGGAATTTTGTCGAAACATCCTTCTCTAAGATTGGTTGAAGAATAAGTGAGCGAATATTTTGAGGGAGCATTTCGTTTTGCAATATCCTAAGAGCTCCCAGTGAGTGATTTTATTTTATTTTATTTTATTTTATCATATATGGTTTGATTTTATTTCGAATTAGATTTTTTTTATTTTATTTTTGTCTGATTTATTTTAATCCGTGGGTATTTTTGTTGGGTTTTATGCCCTAAAACTCGGAGATAGTAAATGTACTTTTGACCGAACATTAATAAAGTGATGTATTATTCATTTATCTATGTTTGTATTATGCTATCTTGTCTTATTAACCCTAATCCAATAAACTAAGCATCCTAGGCTAATAGAATGAGGCTTGAACTAAGTATGCAGAGACAAACAGGGATCAATGTTCAAGATTTATCCTGAAGGGTCTGTAGTATAGGGATAAGGCTAGGTACCTTATCCTGGTGACACTATGGATACGGCCCGCTTTGTATTTTGATACAAACGTAATGATCCAACGCGTTCATGTAGTTGAAATGCGAGTGGGGGTATCCTGTGCAATGAGTTTGCACAAAGACCGGACCGCGAAAGAGTTAACCACTAACTGTAACGTCGTTAGTTAGTTTGGTTTCTATTTCACTAGGATGACCTAGGCAACTTGGCCTTAATCCTGAGTGGACTCCTGTCCATGACGGATTGTCCTCTGATTTGTACAGGTGAGAGTGGCCTGCACGCCGACTCAATAAGCCTACCATTTTGGGGACACGACCGAGTGGGGAGTTGGGAATATAGTCACACAAGATGGAATTCACTTTTTCCCGACTCTAGGGTAAGTAGAGGTGTGTTCCCTTAAGTGGTGTCTCCGGGTCTTGAACAATGAGCCCTACCCTTTCTATGGCAGGAGAGGGACTTCTGTTTTTTGGTTGGACCTCAAACAAGTTGTTCATTAGAGGAGCACTGGTACTTAAGGATAACGAGGTAGTTCAGGGGTAAAACGGTAATTTGACCTAGCTGGGGTACGAAAACACGTGAAGGGCTGACTTGCTGTTGATGGTCGATATTCGTGGACACAGAAATATATCTGCAGTGAGAAGAGTGCAGTTGTGGTTCTATAGTGGAGTGAACCACAATTAACGAACATTGATTAACTTGGTTAATGTGTTTAGCCAATTAATCTCATATTGTTGGAGCTTCTGTTCTATAGGTCCATTAGGTCCCACCGGTAGCTCATTAGGGGAGTTGAGGTAAAATTCTAAAGGGGAATTGGATATTCAAAGGTGTTCGAATGTTAAGTTTAAAATATGACTTAGATTCATATTAAAACTATAGGTTATAATTAATGCACATTTGATGTACATTAATACTATAGTTTATATGAGAGATATATAGTTAAATATATGATATTTAATTATAGTATTAATTAATTGTTGAATTAATTAATATTGTAGTTTTAATTTAATTTAAGTTAATTTGATTTAATTATATTACATTAAAACTATAGGTTATGTGGGATGTTTACATAAATATGATTTATGTAAATAATATTAAGATTAATTAGTAATCTTATTATTATTTAATTAATTATTAATTATTTAATTTATTTAATAATTAATTAATAATCTTATCAGTTAATGGTAACTGATAAGACATTTTCTTCCCACTAACTTAGGGAGATGCACGATAGAGAGAAAGAATAGGAGGTTTTTGGTATTTTACCGTAACTGAGTTGTTCAGTTGGGTTTTTTATCTCCTTTTGGCCTCTCACACGCTAGTCTCTCTCTCACACAACTGCATTCTCTGGATTTCTTTCCTTCCTAGAATCACAAAGAACTTTGCTTGCTCTCTCTAGAATTCCCTAGGATTTTCTTTTTGGTTCCCACAACCACTCAACTCCATTCCCTAGGAGAGTATCGGTGCAATTGACTGGTGGTGTTCGTGGTGTTTTTCCAGCAAGAAAAAGGAAAGTTTTGCTGCTGGTTTTTGCGTGAATTCAAGGGATTTTTGGTGAAACGTTGAAGAACATCTTCAACAGTAAGTTTTTTCTTGATCTTGATTCATTAGGATCCTTTTAGATCTGATCTAGATTTAATTCCTATTGATCTAAGCATGTTTTATATCAGTTTACAACATGTTCTATTTAGATTTTTCTGCTGTAAATTTATTTGTCGTCATATTAGTATCCCAATTGGCGTTTAATTCGAAAAAGGTCTCTGACGTCTTCCGCTGCCTAGGGCTATATTATCCCTACAATTGGTATCATAGCCTTATCGATTTTTAAACGTTGTTTTTGAGATTTGCGATTGGCTTTGATCGGTGGGATTAATTTGCATAATGTATGTTTAATTTTGTGTTGAACTAGTTAGGTTTAATTGGCCGTAGATTTACATATTTTTCTGATTTGATCATGTAAGGCCCCTACATTTTTGGGCATTAATATGTAAATTAAGTCTGTAAAGTCAATCGCACCGTATGACCTAACAAACCACTTAATTGTTTGCAGCATGCTACTATGATTTACCATTTTTGGCAATAATTAATTGTTAATTTATTAAAAATGGAAATCAAAGAAGCATTGAGCATGTAACATCCATAGTTTAATATAAAAGTTATATTAAATTCATGCAATGCTATTATATAGTTTTAATTTCATTAACTAGAATATGATTGTTAATTGTTTTTAGAACTATAGTATGCATGATTATATGACTAATCATTAAAATTTTGAAATAGTTTAAAATTTATGATTAGAAACCGTCAATCTATAATCAAGATATGCATGCTCACATAGGATCTTAGGTTAAAATGAATTAATTTTAAATGAGTTAAAATTAATTAGACGTAAGGTCACTTTCTGATAGGATTAGAATATTCTTACTTAATTTAAAATAGTTTTAATGCACTAAGTAGGACCAACATTCCTGTGATTATAAGGGAACTCTACCAGTGATGTTCTGTCTAAGGATTGGAGGTATTTAAGTTGACGGTATATGGAACAGCTCCTACCTGGGAACTGATCTGGATCACCAGAGTTGAATTAATCATAAGTTAATGTTAGAATAATGTCGCTAGGTTAATTAAATGTGTTTAATGCACCTAGACATTAGGTCTTATTATAATAGTTATAATAGGACTAGACTTAGATAAATGTCTTAGCGGGATTTATCTAGGTTTAATCAAACCCTAAAACACTCGATAGGTTACTTTAGTGGGAGGAAAATTACAAAACTTAATTTAAATTGAGTTTTGCTCCTACGTCCCTATATTCACAACGTGAGATCCATGCTCGGCTTCGTGTCGTTTTAGCGCGGTCTCCCTTCGGAAAGTGTTTGCATGGATCAATAACAAGGTGAATGGGGAAAGTGACCATAGTAAGTGGGAGCGGGACGCGTATCAACGTATCCCTTGGTCTCCACCCCTAGGTCACAACGTGAGATTCCTATGATCCGCCTGCATGTTGCCCTGGAGCAACCATCTCTTCGGAGGGCCTAATCATAGGATTCAGAACACCGTGAACTCTTGAAAAGGATAGGATCGCTTAGGCTAATTACCAACAGTTGTCTTTCCTAATGGTAGCCTGTTGGTCCGTGCCTTTGAGATCTAAAAGAGGGAGGGTTACACTTACGGGGATGAGTTAATTGGTTAACAAATCCTTGACCGAACAACAGTGGTTAATATCTAATGGAATATGAGTTATTCTGGAATTAGAGTTAACGGAGAAGAGTCTAATTTTAGAGGAGGAACATCTGATCACCCTTCGGTCTGTTCTTCTAAACCTCTAAAACATTGTTGCTAAACACAATCAATAGTTTTATTAGGGTTCTTTGATTGTTTGTTTGCAAAATTGATTGGATGTATGCAATTGTTTGTATTGCTTGTGTGATGGGTTAAGGCAAAGATAACTAATAGGGTCATTTGTTTGTTTTTAAGCAATGTCTTCCTCTATTATTGCCTTGCTTAAAAACGAGAAATTAACTGGCAAGAATTTCCCTACATGGAAATCGAACTTAAACACAATACTCGTGGTTGAGGATTTAAGGTTTGTCTTGACGGAGGAATGTCCTCCTGCCCCTCCTCGTAACGCAGCACTAGCTGCAAAAGACACCCATGAATGCTGGACAAAGGCCAACGAGAAGGCCCGAGTCTATATATTGGCCAGCTTAAATGAAGTCTTGGCCAAGTGTTACGAAACTGTGGAAACTGCTAGGGAGATTATGAATTCCCTGCAGGAGATGTTTGGACTCCCGTCCTATCAACTCCACCACGACGCCTTGAAGAATGTCTTCAACGCCAGAATGCAAGAGGGACATCCTGTCCGGAAACATGTCCTTGACATGATGAACCAGTTTAACATTGCTAAGGCGAACGGCGGGGTAGTCTGCGAACGCAGTCAGGTTGCGTTCATTCTTCATTCGCTTCCTTCTAGCTTCATGCCATTCAGGACGAATGCAAGCATGAACAAGATACAGTTCAACTTGACCACCCTCCTGAACGAGTTATAGATTTATGAGTCCATGCTGAAAAGCAATGGCAAAAATGTGGTGAAAGGAGAGGCCAATGTGGCCCATTCTAAGAAAAAGTTCCTCAAGGGTTCATCCTCAGGAAGAAAATGTGTACCTCAGGCTTCTTCATCGAAGCAAATTCAGAAAAGGAAGGGTGATAAGGGAAAGGCTCCTGCGCAAGCTGTGCAAGGTAAGGGAAAGGCCAAGGTCGTGGTCGACAAGGACAGATGCTTCCACTACAATGTGGATGGTCACTGGAAGAGGAACTGCCCCCGTTACCTCGCTGAAAAGAAAAGAGAGAAATAAGGTAAATTCGATTTACTAGTTTTAGAAACTTGTCTCGTAGAACATGATGAGTTCGCTTGGATATTAGATCTGGGAGCCACTAATCATGTTTGCTCATCTTTTCAGGAAAATGATTTCCACCAGCTAGCTGATGGCGAAATGACTCTCAAGGTTGGAACGGGAGAGGTCATTTCAGCGCGAGCTGCTAAATTACTTTTTAGAAATGAGTATTTAATTTTAGAGGACTTGTATTTGGTTCCTAAAATTAAAAGGAACCTTATTTTTGTATCTGCTTTGTTGGAAAAATGTTATTCTATTTCATTTTTGCTTAATGAAGCTATTATTTCTCGAAATGGAATTTATATTTGTTCAGCTAAGCGTGAAAATAATTTATTTGTGTTAAGACCTACCGACGCTAAAGCTATTTTAAATCATGAGATGTTTAAAACGACCGAAACTTAAGATAAAAGGCAAAAGATTTCTCCGTTATATACAATACGTATCTTTGGCACCTTCGTCTCGGTCATATTAACATCGATCGGATCGATCGTTTGGATAAAAATGGACTTCTAATTGATTTAGAAGATACATCTTTACCACCTCGTGAATCGTGTCTCGAGGGTAAAATGACCAAGAGGCCTTTTACTGGAAAAGATTATAGGGCCAAAGAACCACTTGAACTGATACATTCGGATCTTTGTGGTCCAATGAATGTAAAGGCTAGAGGTGGTTATGAATATTTCATTTCTTTCATAGATGATTATTCACGATACGGTTACTTGTACCTAATGGGCCATAAGTCTGAAGCTCTTGAAAAGTTTAAAGAGTTTAAGACTGACGTAGAAAATCTGTTAGGTAAAACAATTAAAACACTTCGATTAGATCGAGGTGGAGAGTATCTGGATCAAAGATTCTAGGACTATATGATAGAACATGGAATCCAATCCCAACTCTCACCACCTGGTACACCTCAGCCGAATGGTGTATCGGAAAGGAGAAATAGAACCCTGTTAGACATGGTTCGTTCTATGATGAGCTATGCTCAATTGCCTAGCTCGTTTTGGGGGTATATAGTAGAGACTGCAGTACATATTCTTAACAACGTTCCCTCAAAAAGTGTTTCTAAAACTCCTTTTGAGCTATGGAGGGGACGTAAACCTAGTTTGCGTTACTTCCGTATCTGGGGTTGTCCTGCACACGTGCTAGTGACAAATCCTAAGAAATTGGAACCACGTTCTAGAGCATGCCAATTTGTTGGATACCCCAAAGAAACAAGAGTTGGTCTTTTCTACGACCCTCAAGAAAATAAAGTGTTTGTGTCGACAAATGCTACTTTCTTGGAGGAAGACCACATACGAGATCACAAACCATGAAGAGAGTTAGTATTAGGAGAAACTACAGAAGAGTCAACAAGAGTTGTTGATGAACCTTGTCCTTCAAGAAGAGTTGATGGAGGAACCAGTTCTTCACGTCAATCTCATCTTCCTCACATAGTGGGAGAGCTTCGACGCAGTAGGAGGGTTGTAATTCAACCTGACCGTTACTTGGGTTTAACAGAAACACAAGTAGTCATACCTGATGACGGCGTTAAGGATCCATTGTCTTATCGTCAGGCAATGAATGATGTAGATAAAGACGAATGGGCCAAAGCCATGGACCTTGAGATGGAGTCTACGTACTTCAATCAAGTTTGGGAACTTGTAGATCCACCTAAAGGGGTCAAACCCATAGGGTGTAAATGGATCTATAAGAGAAAGAGAGATGCTGCTGGGAAAGTACAGACTTTACAAGCAAGACTTGTAGTAAAGGGTTATACTCAAAGAGAAGGGGTAGACTATGAAGAAACTTTTTCTCCAGTTGCTATGCTTAAGTCCATAAGAATATTCTTATCCATTGCCACATTTTATGACTATGAAATTTGGCAAATGGATGTCAAGACTGCTTTTCTGAATGGCAATCTTGAAGAGAGTATTTTTATGTCTCAACCCGAAGGGTTCATAACCCAAGGTCAGGAGCAAAAGGTTTGCAAACTGAATCGATCCATTTATGGGTTGAAACAGGCATCCAAATCTTGGAATATTAGATTTGATACAGCGATCAAATCTTTTGGCTTTGACCAAAATGTTGATCAGCCTTGTGTATACAAGAAAATCAACAAGAATAAAGTAGCTTTCCTTGTACTTTATGTTGACGACGTCCTACTCATTGGGAATGATGTAGGATATCTGTCTGGCGTAAAAGAATGGCTAGCGGCCCAATTCCAAATGAAATATTTGGGTAAGGCCCAATATGTTCTTGGAATCCAAATTATTCGGGATCGAAAGAACAAAACGCTAGCTCTGTCTCAAGCAACATATATCGAGAAGATGTTGGCCGATATTCGATGCAGAACTCCAAGAAAGGCTTATTGCCTTTCAAACATGGGGTTCACCTGTCTAAGGAACAGTCTCCTAAGACACCTCAAGAGATTGAGGATATGAGACGGATTCCCTACGCCTCTGCAGTGGGTAGCTTAATGTATGTGATGCTTTGCACGAGGCCTGACATCTGTTATGTTGTAGGGATTGTCAGCAGATATCAGTCAAATCCAGGGTTAGACCACTGGACTGCCGTTAAAGGAATCCTCAAGTATCTTAGGAGAACGAGGGACTACATGCTGGTGTTTGGGGCTAAAGAGTTAGTTCTCACTGGATACACCGACTCTGACTTCAAATCTGACAAGGATTCTAGGAAATCCACGTCAGGGTCAGTGTTCACCCTTAACGGGGGAGCTATAGTTTGGAGAAGCATCAAGCAAGGATGCATAGTAGACTCAACCCTGGAGGCTGAGTATGTAGCTGCTTGAGCTGCTAAGGAAGCTGTTTGGCTAAGGAAGTTCTTGACTGATTTGGAAGTAGTTCCAAATATGAGCTTGCCCATTATGTTATACTGTGACAACAGTGGGGCTATAGCCAATTCAAAGGAACCTCACAGCCACAAACGAGGTAAGCATATAGAGAGGAAGTATCATCTGATTCGAGAGATTGTGCAAAGAGGAGATGTGGTCGTCACCAAGATCGCTTCGGAGCACATCATTGCTGATCCGTTTACGAAGGCCCTCTCGACTAAAGTGTTCGAAGGTCATCTAGAAAGTCTAGGTCTGCGAGATATGTATATAGTGTAATCTAGGGCAAGTGGGAGATGTGTAATGGGTGTAAGGATGCCCTAGTTTATTGTATTTTGTATATTTACCCTTTATGTAATGTACAATATACATTTACCATTTCCAGCTTTGGATTATTTTGTATATACTTTCCCCTTAACTTGAGTTTTAGTTCAAGTGGGAGTTTGTTGGGTTTTATGCCCTAAAACTCGTAGATAGTAAATGTACTTTTGACCGAACATTAATAAAGTAATGTATTATTCATTATCTATGTTTGTATTATGCTATCTTGTCTTATTATCCCTAATCCAATAAACTAAACATCCTAGGCTAACAGAATGAGGCTTGAACTAAGTATGTAGAGACATACGGGGATCAATGTTCAAGATTTAGCCTAAAGGGTCTGTAGTATAGGGATAAGGCTGGGTACCTTATCCTGGTGACACTATGGATACGACCCGCTTTGTATTTTGATACAAATGTAATGATCCAACGTATTCATGTAGTTGACATGCGAGTGGGGGTATCCTGTGCAATGAGTTTGCACAAAGACCGGACCGCGAAATAGTTAACCACTAACTGTAACGCCGTTGTTACTTTGGTTTCTATTTCACTAGGATGACCTAGACAACTTGGCCTTAATCCTGAGTGGATTATGGACTCCTTTGAAGGATTGGAATTTCGTACTTCCGTAAAGTGGAAGCGTGATTGGGACCGATTCGTAATTAATTTTGTTTAATCTAAAATACCAATACATTGACAATAATATTAGAACTATTCTAAATATATATTAAGGCTAAGCATACAAAAATATTAGATCTAAATCTAATTTATAAAGTAACAAATTACTTACTCTCGTTGACGACTCAGATTAAATTCACCAACTGCTTGTGAATTAATCACGAACTAGTGCGAAAATCACCACTATGGCTACACCGGTATGACTCTGAGACTTCTAGAGACAGAAGACTGGTGGGAGTCTAGAGGAAGCCTTGAGGGGAATTCTCTGAGAGTAGGAGAATGAATAGGATGCCTTTCACCCCACCCCAGGGGTCCTATATATAGTTAAGGCCAAGACCAATTTCCTAATAGGAAAAGGAAGACCTTTTCCTAATAGGAAAAGGTCTCTAATTTTAATAAATAATTAATTAATTCCTTAATTAATTAATTTTCCAATTAAATATCATATATTTAATCTTAGGGATTTTATTAAAATTAAAATTAATATGAATCCAATTCATATTAAATTTATTTGAACACTTTCAAATATTTTCTTTCCTAATAGGAAAAGGTCTCTAATTTTAATAAATAATTAATTAATTCCATAATTAATTAATTACCCAATTAATCTTAGGGATTTTATTAAAATTAATATGAATCCAATTCATATTAAATTTATTTGAACTCTTTCAAATATTATCTCAAGAATTAAGTTTTGAAATTAATTCAAAAATTATATTATAAAGTTGCATAAACTTTATATTATAATGCATCAATATACACTATACGATTCCCCAAATAAATTGAACACTTTCAATTTACAATTTATACTTAATTGCCTGAAGTCTCTTTACGAGCTACCAGTGGGACCTAATGGACCTACAGATCAGAAGCTCCAACGATACGAGACTAATTGGCCAAACTCATTAACCAAGTTAGTCAACATTCGTTAACTGTGGGTCACTCCACTAAAGACCCACAGCTGCACTCTTCTCACTGTAGAATATTTCTGTGTCCACGGATATTGACCAATGCAGTAAGTCAATCCTTCACGTGTGTTCCTAACACCATCAGGGTTAAATTACCGTTTTACCCCTGGTTTACTTCTGGTTCCTTAAGTACCGCTGATCCCTCTAATGAACAAGTTGTTTAGGGTCCAACCACTAAATAGGAGTTCCTCTCGGGCCAGGAGAGGACGGAGCACCTTTGTTCAAGTCCCAGATCCAGCCTTTAAGGGAACACACATCTACTTACCCCAATAGGGGAAGGAGTGAATTCCATCTTGTACTGTTATGTTCCCAGCCCCTATTCGGTCTTGCCCCTGAAATGGTAGGCTTATTGAGTCGGCGAACTGGCCACTCTCACCCATACAAATCTAAGGACAATCCCTCTTGAAAGGGGTTCATAACAGACTCAGGATTGAGATTGAGTTACCTAGGTCATCCTATTGAAATAGAAACCTAAACTAGTTAACGGCGTTACATCTAGTGGTTACTATTTCGCGGTCCAGTCTTTTGCAAACTCATTGCATAGGATACCCCCACCCGCATGTCTCCTACATGGATGCTTTGGATCATTGCATCTGTATCGAATACACGGTGGGTCGTATCACATAGTGTCACCAGGATAAGGTACCCAGCCTTATCCCTATACTATAGACCTTTTAGGTTGTTACTTGGACACCGATCCCCGTATGTCCCCACATACTAGTCCAAGTTTCATTTAAACAACCTTGGATCTTAGTTTATTGGATTTAGGGTTTATTAATGCAAACTCGATTATTCAATAACCAAATTACTGAATTACTCAAATAACGCTTTATTGAGATCGATTAATTTGTTTAATTTACTATCTACGAGTTTTAGGGCATAAAACCCAACAACTCCCACTTGAACTAAAACTCGAGTGGGCAATGTACATCAACAATCAAAATTGAATGAATAATCATTGAAGTAGGAATAGCAGTTTGTATTAATACTGTATAATACATGAAAAGTACAAATACAGATAAATACAATAAACTAGGGCATTCACAATACCCATTACACTTTTCCCACTTGCCCTAGATTATTCTATGTACATATCTCGCAGACCTAGACCGTCTAGATGACCCTCGAACACTTTAGCCGTGAGAGCCTTCGTAAATGGATCAGCAATATTGTGCGCAGAGGCTACCTTCGTGACGATCACGTCCCCTCATTGCACGATCTCTCTGATGAGATGATATTTGCACTCTATGTGCTTGCCTCTTTTGTGACTGCGAGGTTCTTTAGAATTTGCCACTGCACCACTATTATCACAGTAAAGGGTGATTAGCATGTTCATATTTGGAACAACTTCCAAATCTATCAAGAACTTCCGTTTCCATACAGCCTCCTTAGCTGCTTCACAAGCAGCGACATATTCGGCCTCCATGGTGGAGTCTGCAATGCATCCTTGCTTGATGCTACGCCAGACTACAGCTCCCCCGTTGAGGGTAAATACTGACCCTGATGTGGATTTCCTAGAATCCTTATCAGTCTGAAAGTCAGAGTCTGTGTATCCTGTAAGGATCAAATCCTTAGAGCCATACACAAGCTGATAGTCCCTCGTTCTCCGAAGATACTTGAGGATGTTTTTAACTGCAATCCAGTGGTCTAACCCTGGATTGGACTGGTACCTGCTACCTATCCCAACTGCATAGGAAATGTCAGGCCTAGTACACAACATGGCATACATAAGACTACCCACAACTGAAGCATAAGGGATCCGTCTCATATCCTCAATTTCTTGAGGTGTCTTAGGACACTGTTCCTTAGACAAATGAACTTCATGCCTGAAGGGTAGTAAACCCCTCTTGGAATTCTGCATCTTATATCTAGACAACATCTTGTCTATATATGATGCTTGAGACAGGGCTAACGTTCTGTTCTTACGATTCCTGATAATTTGAATCCCTAGAACATACTGAGCTTCACCCAAATCTTTCATTTGGAACTTAGTCGATAGCCATTTTTTAATGTCAACTAGATATTCTACATCATTCCCAATGAGTAAAATATCATCTACATACAACACTAGAAAAGCTACTGAATTGTTGATAATCCTTTTGTAAACACAAGGTTCATCAATGTTCTGGTCAAAGCCATAAGACTTGACAGCAGTGTCAAACCTTATATTCCAAGATCTGGAAGCTTGCTTCAACCCATAAATGGATCGTCTAAGCTTGCAAACTTTTTGCTCCTGATCTTGAGCAATGAACCCCTCTGGTTGAGACATATAGATGTTCTCATCAAGATTGTCATTCAGAAAAGCAGTCTTGACGTCCATTTGCCAAATCTCATAATCATAAAATGTGGGAATGGCCAAGAGAATCCTTATTGACTTTAACATGGCAACTGGGGAGAAGGTTTCCTCATAGTCCACCCCCTCCATTTGGGTATAACCCTTTGCCACCAGTCGAGCTTTGAAAGTCTGCACTTTCCCAGCTGCGTCTCGTTTTCTTTTGTAGATCCATTTGCACCCTATGGGTTTAACCCCTTCAGGTAGGTCTATAAGATCCCAGACTTGATTGAAGTACATAGACTCCATCTCTAGGTCCATAGCTTTGACCCACTGGTCATGGTCCACATCATTCATTGCCTGTCTAAAGGTCAATGGATCTTCAATTCCATCATCAGATATGACAACTAGAGTTTCTGCTAAACCCAGATAGCGTTCAGGTTGAGTAACAACCCTCCCACTACGTCGAGGCATTCTCAACTGTTGAAAAGGATGGGCTTGATCAGATGTACTGGGCTCATCTACAACTCTTGTTGAAGGTCCAGGCTGTGTACTGGGCTCATCAACAACCCTTGTTGAAGGTCCGGCCTTATCAACAACTCTTGTTGATTCATTCGTAGCTTCACCAGAAAGTTCACTTAACACCATTTTACTGCGTGGCTTGTGTTCTTGAACGTGGTCTTCTTCTAAGAAAGTAGCATTTGTCGAAACAAACACTTTATTTTCTTGTGGATCGAAGAAGTATCCACCCCTTGTTTCTTTTGGGTAGCCTACGAATAGGCATAATTTTGAACGTGAATCCAATTTCTTTGGGTTTGCCACTAGCACATGTGCAGGACAGCCCCAAATTCTGAAATGACATAAACTAGCTTTACGCCCTCTCCAGAGCTCAAATGGTGTTTCAGAAACACTCTTTGATGGAACTACATTCAAAATATAAACTGTAGTCTCTTCTGCATAACCCCAAAAAGAACTAGGCAGTTGAGCATAGCTCATCATAGATCAAACCATGCCCAACAAGGTTTTGTTTCTCCTTTCAGATACACCATTCTGTTGAGCTGTACCTGGTGCTGAGAGTTGAGACGAGATTCCATGTTCTATCAAATAGTTCTGGAATTTTACGTCCAAATACTCTCCACCTCGATCAGATCAAAGTGTTTTAATTGTCTTACCTAACAAGTTCTCAACTTCAGTCTTGTACTCCTTGAACTTTTTAAGGGCTTCAGACTTATGACTCATTAGGTATAAATAATCATACCTTGAATAATCATCTATGAAAGAGATGAAATATTCATACCCTCCTCGAGCTCTTACATTCATTGGACCACAGAGATCCGTATGTACGAGTTCTAAGGGCTCCTTGGCACGATAACCTTTTCCAGTAAAAGGTCGTTTGGTCATCTTACCTTCGAGACATGACTCACACGGAGGTAAAGTACCATCTTCTAACTGGCTTAGAAGTCCGTTCTTAACCAATCTCCCAATCCTATTGAGATTTATGTGGCCAAGTCTCAAGTGCGAAAGATAGGTACTTTGAGAAACTTTCTGCCTTTTTGGTTGAGTCTCGGCTGTTTTAAACATTTCATTGTTCAAAATAGCCCTAGACTCTATTGGTCTTAAAACATACAAATTGTTCTCCATTTTTGCAGAATAGATATCAGTACCCCTTTTACTAATGAAAGCTTCATTCACAGAAAAAGACACTGAATATCCTTGTTCTAGCAAACAGGAAACAGAAATCAAATTTCTTTTTATTTTGGGAACTATATATACATTATCTAATAACATATAGTGTTCCCTGGAGAAGAACATTTTAATATCTCCCACTGCTTTAGCTGAAATGAGCTCCCTAGTCCCAACTCTGAGAGTCATTTCCCCAGCATCCAACTGTTGCCAGGAGCTCACTCCCTCAAAGGAAGAGCATACGTGATGAGTGGCACCTGAATCAAGGATCCAAGCTGTATCATCATTTTCCACTATACACATTTCAATGACCAATAAATCAAATTTATTTTCATTGAGATGTGCTAAGCAGTCTATGTCATATTCATCATGAATAATTTCAGATGAATTAGACATGTGGGCTTCAGGATCGTCCTCAGTTAAGACCAATTTCACGCAATTAATGTTTAAGTTCATTTTCGTAGTTGTATTAGAAATATCAGTTTTGTAGTTGGCGTTATTCGAGGCATACAAAGAACGTTTCATTGCTGAGAACAAACAAATTAACTTAATAAGTATTATTGCATTAACCCATTACACAAAATAATATTATTATTTTAATCCAATCAATTTAGCAAAAGTAATGATCGACCCATAGAATAAACATTCATTTTGCAAAGATACTTCGGAGGTTTAGAACAACAGCTACCGTAGGGTAGTCAGCTACTCCTCCCTATTCCCGGAATAACTCACATTCCAATAATTCCTAGCTACCGTTTTTCCGGTCAGGAAATTATTAACACCTTAACAATTTCCCGTAAGTGTGACCCTCCATTTTTCAGATTTCAGAGGTCGGTCCCAACAATGCTACCATAGGGAAAGTCAAAGTTGGAAATGTACCTAAGAAACCCTATCCATTTTTGGAGTTTGCATTGTTCCGATTCCCATGATCAAGCCCTCCATAGGGTGATCGCTCCCAAGGCAACTCGCAGGCAGATCATGGGGATCTCACGGTGCAACCTAATGGAGGAGACCGTAGGATACGTTGACACGTGTCCTGCTCCCACTTACTATAAAATACTCCCTCATTCACCTTGATATTAACCCATGCAAACACCATCCGTAGGGGGTCACTCCCAGGGTGACTCGAGGCCAAGCATGGACCTCACATTGTGAACTTTTGAGGACATGAGAGCAAAACTTGATTTATGAATATCTTGTTTTGACATATTTCCTCCCACTAAGTATTTTTATAATTATAGGGTCTATTACTTAGGTAAATTTCGGCTAAGTGAATCTATCTAAGTCTATGCTTGTATATAACTTTTATATATATAGGTCTTTTCTCTAATGTCTAGGTGGATTAAACACTTTTAATTATCTAGAGACATTGCATGCTAATATAACTATGGTTAATTCAACTCAAGTTCCGACTCAGTTCCCAGGTAGCAGGTGTTCCGTAAACCGTCATCTTAAGTACCTCCAGCCTTAGATAGAACTTTTCCGGTAGATCTCCCTTATAACCAATAGTTATGATAAATCTTTACTCTAAAGATCTAGGTGAATTAAACTCTTTTAATAAACCTAGTGTCATTGCGTGCTAACATTTAACTATGATTAATTCAACTCCGGTATTCCGAGTTAGTTCCCAGGTAGGAGGTGTTCCGTAAACCGTCATCTTAAGTACGCCCAGCTTTAGACAGAACTTAACTGGTGGAGTTCCCTTATAATCATAGTAATGTTTTTCCTACTTAGTCAATTAAAACTATTTTTAATTCTAAGTAAGAAAATAATTCTAATCCTATTAGAATTATAATGAGCTTAGGTCTAATTAATTTTAAACATTTTAAAATTAATTCATTTTAACCTAAGGTCCTATGTTTGCATGCAACTCTTTGTTATAGGTTGACGGATTCTAATCAATTTTATAAAAAACGTTTTAATGATTAGCCCTATAACATGCTTCTATGGTGTTGGAAAAATAACAATCATATTCTAATTATTAAACACCATATTATTATGACGCCGATAGCGATAATATAACGATTATATTAATCTAAGGTGGTGTCATGTTTCATGCAATTTCAATTTTATTTAATAAATATCGATTATATTATTTAAACATCCGCGAAATTAAATTACATGAAATTTGACATTAATATAATATAACTCTTATATTAATCTAATTAATGTCATGCTCAATGCTATTCCATTTTCATTTAATTAATATAACATTTTATATTAAATCATACATGAAAACAAGCATTGATATATATTGATTATTTTCATTGATAATATAACTAATTATATTAATTCTCATGAAAATAATCCTAAGCATGCATGCTACATTAATAAAATATAACAATTATATTTAGATAAATTAATGTCATGCATCATGCTTCACCAATTTCATATATTTAATATAACGATTATATTAAATAACTCGTGAAATTAAATTCATGCATAATTACCATACATTATAACAATTATAACATAAATATGCATGAAAACTTGCTTAACCTATGGTGGGAATTTAAGCTATATGACATCCATAAAGCAAATAAATAGCAATTGAACCGGTTAATTTTGGCCCCTAGGATAAAATAAAGCATAAATTACAATAATTATAGCTAAATTCTATCCTAAAAATCCTTCTGCAGCTCCAAATACTGGTCTAGACCGCCCGAACCGACCCGAACCAACCACGGAAACCACGAACCGAGCCAAATTCCAGCTCAACAGGACCAAATCGGTCCCAACCCAGATGGACCATGCGAACCAGACCACCAGCTACCTTGAACCGCCTGAAACATGTATTCGTACCGCACATCGTGACAACGTCGCGATGCTGCAACTTCTTCTCGCCGTGAATTCAACGTTTTTTATCTCAGAAAAAACTTAATCTAGACCCGGACTTACAAATGACTCGATTTTACATAAAATACCCGAAACACCAGGCCCTTACATGATCAAATCACATAAAAAACAGTAAAATCTATGGCCATAAAATTAACCTAAACAGTTCAATGCAAACAACACATACATTATGCATTAATCAATCCCACCAATAGCCAATGTAAATTTTAGAGAAAGAAAATTAGATCTACGATCGGCTCTGATACCAATTGAAGGATTGGAATTTCGTAATTCCGTAAAGCGGAAGCGTGATTGGGACCGATTCGTAATTAATTTTGTTTAATCTAAAATACCAATACATTGGCAATAATATTAGAACTATTCTAAATATATATTAAGGCTAAGCATACAAAAATATTAGATCTACATCTAATTTATAAAGTAACAAATTACTTACTCTCGTTGACGACTCAGATTAAATTCACCAACTGCTTGTGAATTAATCACGAACTAGTGCGAACACAACCACTATGGCTACACCGGTATGACTCTGAGACTTCTAGAGGCAGGAGACTGGTGGGAGTCTAGAGGAAGCCTTGAGGGGAATTCTCTAAGAGTAGGAGAATGAATAGGATGCCTTTCACCCCACCCCAGGGGTCCTATACATAGTAAAGGCCAAGACCTTTTTCCTAATTAGGAAAAGGAACATTTTCCTAATAGGAAAAGGTCTCTAATTTTAATAAATAATTAATTAATTCCTTAATTAATTAATTTCCCTATTAAATATCATATATTTAATCTTAGGGATTTTATGAAAATTAAAATTAATATGAATCCAATTCATATTAAATTTATTTGAACTCGTTCAAATATTTTCTTTCCTAATAGGAAAAGGTCTCTAATTTTAATAAATAATTAATTAATTTCATAATTAATTAATTACCCAATTAATCTTAGGGATTTTATTAAAATTAATATGAATCCAATTCATATTAAATTTATGTGAACTCTTTCAAATATTTTCTCTCAAGAATTAATTTTTGAAATTAATTCAAAAATTATATTATAAAGTTTCATAAATTTTATATTATAATGCATCAATATACATTATACGATTCCCCAAATAAATTGAACACTTTCAATTTACAATTTATACTTAATTGCCTGAAGTCTCTTTACGAGCTACCAGTGGGACCTAATGGACCTACAGATCAGAAGCTCCAACGATACGAGACTAATTGGCCAAACTCATTAACCAAGTTAGTCAACATTCGTTAACTGTGGGTCACTCCACTAAAGACCCACAGCTGCACTCTTCTCACTGTAGAATATTTCTGTGTCCACGGATATTGACCAATGCAGTAACTCAATCCTTCATGTGTGTTCGTAACACCAGCTGGGTCAAATTACCGTTTTACCCCTAGTTTACCTCTGGTTCCTTAAGTACCGTTGATCCCTCTAATGAACAAGTTGTTTAGGGTCCAACGACTAAACAGGAGTTCCGCTCGGGCCAGGAGAGGACGGCGCACCTTTGTTCAAGTCCTAGAATCAGCCCTTAAGGGAACACACATCTACTTACCCCAATAGGGAAAGGAGTGAATTCCATCTTGTACTGTTATGTTCCTAGCCCCCATTCGGTCTTGCCCCTGAAATGGTAGGCGTATTGAGTCGGCGAACTGGCCACTCTCACCCATACAAATCTAAGGACAATCCCTCCTGAAAGGGGTTCATAACAGACTCAGGATTGAGATTGAGTTACCTAGGTCATCCTATTGAAATAGAAACCTAAACTAGTTAACGACGTTACATCTAGTGGTTATTATTTCGCGATCCTGTCTTATGCAAACTCATTGCATAGGATACCCCCACCCGCATGTATCCTACATGGATGCTTTGGATCATTGAATCTGTATCGAATACAAGGTGGGCCGTATCACATAGTGTCACCAGGATAAGGTACCCAACCTTATCCCTATACTATAGACCTTTTAGGTTGTTACTTGGACACCGATCCCCGTATGTCCCCACATCCTAGTCCAAGTTTCATTTAAACAACCTTGGATCTTAGTTTATTGGATTTAGGGTTTATTAATGCAAACTCAATTATTCAATAACCAAATTACTGAATTACTCAAATAACGCTTTATTGAGATCGATTAATTTGTTTCATTTACTATCTACGAGTTTTAGGGCATGAAACCCAACATCCTTTCCATGAGGGATTGTCCTTTGATTTGTACGGGTGAGAGTGGCCTGCACGCCGACTCAATAAGCCTACCATTTTGGGGACAAGATCGAGTGGGGAGCTGGGAACATAGTCACACAAGATGGAATTCACTCCTTCCCGACTTTAGGGTAAGTAGAGGTGTGTTCCCTTAAGTGGTGTCTCCGAGTCTTGAACAATGGGCCCTACCCTCTCTATGGCACCAAAGGGACTTCTGTTTGTTGGTTGGATCTCAAATAAGTTGTTCATTAGAGGAGCACTGGTACCTAAGGATAAAGAGGTAGCCCAGGGGTAAATCGGTAATTTGACCTAGCTGGGGTACGAACACACGTGAAAGGCTGACTTGCTGTTGATGGTCGATATCCGTGGACACAGAAATATATCTGCAGTGAGAAGAGTGCAGCTGTGGTTCTATAGTGGAGTGAACCACAGTTAACGAATATTGATTAACTTAGTTAATGAGTTTAGCCAATTAATCTCATATCGTTGGATCTTCTAATCTTTAGGTCCATTAGGTCCCACCGGTAGCTCATTAGGGGTGTTGAGGTAAAATTCTAAAGGGGAATCGGATATTCGAAGGTGTTCAAATGTTAAGTTTAAAATATGAATTAGATTCATATTAAAACTATATGTTATAATTAATGCACATTTTATGTACATTAATATTATAGTTTATATGAGAGAGATTTAGTTAAATATATGATATTTAATTATAGTATTAATTAATTGTTGAATTAATTAGTTTTAATTTAATTATATTACATTAAAACTATAGGTTATGTGGGATGTTTACATAAATATGATTTATGTAAATAATATTAAGATTAATTAGTAATCTTATTATTATTTAATTCATTATTAAATATTTAATTTATTTAATAATAAATTAATAATCTTATCAGTTAATGGTAACTGATAAGACATTTTCTTCCCACTAACTCAGGGAGATGCACGATAGAGAGAAAGAATAGGAGGGTTTTGGTATTTTACCGTAACTGAGTTGTTCAGTTAGGTTTATCTTCTTTTGGCCTCTCACACGCTAGTCTCTCTCTAACACAACTGCATTCTCTGCGTTTCTTTCCTTTCTAGAATCACAGTGAACTTTGCTTGCTCTCTCTAGAATCCCCTAGGATTTTCTTTTTGGTTCCCACAAACCACTCAACTCCATTCCCTAGGAGAATATCGGTGCGATTGACTGGTGGTGTTTGTGGTGTTTTTCCAGCAAGAAAAAGGAAAGTTTTGCTGCTGGTTTTTGCGTGAATTCAAGGGATTTTTGGTGAAACGATCAAGAACATCTTTAACGGTAAGTTTTTTCTTGATCTTGGATCATTAGGATCTTTTTAGATTTGATCTAGAATTAATTCCTATTGATCTAAGCATGTTTTATATCAGTTTACAACATGTTCTATTTAGATTTTTCTTTTGTAAATTTATTTGTTGTCATATTGGTATCCCAATCGGCGTTTAATTCGAAAAAGGTCTCTGACGTCTTCCGCTGCCTAGGGCTATCATCCCTACAATTTTAATTTGGGACAGTTGCATAGATGATAAATTGGACCAAATTAATAGCAAATATAGCACAATTGCAAACTAATTGCAAATATAGCAAAATTAATTGGACAAGACCAAAAAGCAGTTGTCAGATTCTATCCGTGTCTATCACTGATAGATTCTGAATATTCAAAGTATATCAGTGTCTATCGTTGAGAGACTTCGATTAATCAAATCTATCAGTGACTACCACTGATAGACTTTGATTAATCAAAGTCTATCAATGATAGTCACTGATAGATTTTTATTAACCAGAGTTTATCAGCGATAGACATTGATAAACTCTGAATAATCAGAGTCTATCAGTAGACTGATAGATTCTGATTAATCAGTGTCTATCGCTGATAAACTCTGACAATCGAAGTCTATCAGATAGATTCTAATTAACCAGAGTCTATCAGTGTCTATCAGTAATATACTCTGATAGATTTTACTATATTTGCAATTTTTTTATATTGTGCTATATTTACTATTAATTTTGCTTCAATTTGCCACCCACTGCAAATTCTCTTTCAATTTTTATTTTAATTTAATTTAATTTTTGTTTAAATTAATTTGAATTTGGATGATTTGGTTTGATTTTATCGATTAATTTATGTTTCAATTTAGGTGTATTTTGATTTTAATTTTTGTTTAGATTAAGTTTATTTTAATGTATTTTTTATTATTTGGGTTGAAGAGTGTATTTGATTTTGACGTATTATATTTTAATTTAAATTTTTCAGATTTTTGGGGAAAGATCCTTCTAGAAGAATCAAAGGAAAAATACACTTTTGGTCCCTGATGTTTGGGTTAAGTTACACTTTGGTTCCTAAGTTTTCAAACTCAACAATTTAGCCCCTAAGGTTTGAGATAAGGAGCAATTTGGTCCCTGACATCCATTTTACCGTTAAATCTAACGGGCTGCTACCGTGGCACTATTATTTGAATTAAAAAAAATAATTTTTTATTTTTTTAAATAAAAATATATTAAAATAATAAAAAATTATTTTTTAAAATTATTTTTTAATTCTTTCTCTCTCTTTCTCTTCTCCTTCTTCTTTTTCTTCCCCATCTCCTTCTTCCTTCTTCCCATCTCCTTCTTCAACCGCCCGGTGGCCAGCCGCCACCGGCCGCGCGCTGGGTGCCAGTGAAGGGCGGTGGCGGCGACTGGAAATATTTTTTTTTCCTTTATCTTCTCTTTCTCTTCTCTTCTTCCTTACTTCTTCTGTGTGTTTTTTTGTTTTTTTTTTAAGTCAGAATATCACGGGGAGGGAGGGAAAGACCTCCCTCCTGCGATTCCGACGCCAGAAACGAGGGAGGGAGGTCCCTCCCTCCCTCCCCATTACAGATTTGTAAGGGGATCGAGGGAGAGACCTCCCTCCTACGATTCTGACGTCGAAAACGGGGCTCCCTCATCCGTTTCCGGCGCCGGAATCGTGGGAGGGAGGGCTCCCTCCCCCGTGATATTCTGATTTTTTAGAAAAAAAACTGAAGAAAAAAGGAAGAAGAGAAGATAAAAAGAAGATAAAGGAAAAAAAATCGCCGACGGTCATCGGCGGTGGCCGACTTTCTCCGGCGGCCGGTGTGGTTGAAGAAATAGAAGAGGAAGAAGATGATGAAGGAGTAGAAGAGGAAGAAGAAGAGGAGGAGAGAGAGGGAGAAATAAATAATAAAATAATAATAAAATATTTTTTATTTAATTTATTACTATTTTATTAAAAAATTTAAAAAATAAAATTTTTTAATTAAAATAATCGTGCCACGTCAGCTTCCCGTTAGATTTAATAGCAAAATGGATGGCAGGGACCAAATTGCTCCTTATCTCAAACCTCAGGGGTTAAATTGTTTAGTTTGAAAACTCAGGGACCAAAGTGTAACTTAACCCAAACCTCTGGGACTAAAAGTGTATTTTTCCCAAGAATCAATTTTGAAGATGAATGTATTTTTGCAATCTTTTGGTTAAGATCAAAATATCTTGTCAGGATGCAACGAGTTGTTGGGATTTAATTATTTTTACCGTTAGGGTTTAATTTTTCTGTGGGCAGGTAAAATGCGTGGAGCATCTGGAGCTTCCACGTGTCACGCAGTGGCGATACAACAGGATAGCCGTTAGCCAGCGCATCAGGCAATTACTGAGGGATTTTTACCATTTTGAGGGGGCTTTAATTTTCATGATTACAGGCAAATGAACGGTAATATTTATTTAATGAAGGGTAGATTTTATTTTCGGTTTGGATCTTAGTTGTTGAGCCTTATATATTCAAACCCAGGTACGTTTTCTTCTTACGTTTTCTTTTCACTTTGTCTTCTACCTTTCTTCTTGAGTGTTGGTGCATATTCTCTGTGAATTAAAATGACAAAAACGAGAGGGAAGAGAGAGAGATACTCAAGAAGAGAAGGCGCCCATAACACCAGAAGCACTGAAGAAGAGGACCAAGAAGCTGAGAACGCCTCAGGAAAAAGAAGCTCGACAGTTAAGGAGACAACAGGAGTCTCCCGTTACGGAAGTTCTTTAAAAAGTGATTGAAGACGTTTCGGTTGAAATTGCTAAAGAAGACCCACCAAAATCCCCCAAAAAAGATAAAACTCCAGAACCGACTGGACCCCCAGTTGAGAGTCAAGAAGAAAGGCAAGAAAGGCAAGAGGTGGTACCAGAGAGGTCGTTCCAGTACAGCCACCACGTCGCTGGTGTAAGCAGAAGGCTAGTCGGATAAAACGGGTACGTACTGACACTCCATCTCCACCGACTACGAAATTCGAAAAAGAAAATGTTGAGGCTGAAGTTCAAGAGAATGTGGAAGAAGTTAAAGAGGTTGAATAAGATGAGGCTGCTGAGATTGTTGAAAAAAGGAATGAGGGCAGAGGCCAGGATGTTGCTGAAGAAGCAGAGGAACTGAAGAGCGCCGGTCGTATGAACGCTTCTTCAATGATCTTGCGCGAGCAAAGCATCGTGAAATGCTCAAGCGCGATTTCTTGCTCGAGTGAGGATTTGGCAAAGACTTACCCCACTTCTTGAGGGCTGGCATTACAAATCACGGTTGGCAGAAATTCTGCGCCAAGCTGGAGCCTGCAAACTCGCATATGGTGCACGAGTTCTACCCAAATATTGATAAGAAAAAGGTTTCCAAGTGATAGTCCGCGGCGTGGCAGTGGACTGGACCCCCGGAGCGATCAACTCTCTATTCAATCTTCAAGACTTCCCTTACGCAGGTTATAATGAGATGGTGATAGCTTGCAAAAAGCAAGTTATATATCATTTAAACTTAAGCTAAAACAAGGCTAAAAGATACAATGATGCGTTAATTCAACGCAACAAGAAAGGAAAATGCAATGATTTTATGAGGTAGGCTATATTCATGAATGCGGTGAGAAATTATAAAGATATAGGGTGCTAACCCAGCTAATTCAGTTGTTTGTTGTCCAAGTTTCTCTCAGCGTAGGCACACATCCGTAGATGATCAAGAGACAGACAAGATGGATGAAAGGACAATGCTGACACAACTGACGCAAGTGGGCTGAAAAGGTGCAAATGGGCTGAAAAGTTGCAAGTTGGCTGAATATGACTGAAGCAAGTTACTTGGAGAAGTTAGTCTCCATCGCCTATAAATAGAAGCCACCTGCTTAAGGAAACTCAACTCATAATATACACAAGAATTGAGGGACGAGCGGAAGGGACGAAGATCAAGGAGAAAGAGAAATCACAGAAAGCTGTGATTAAGAGTAAACTTACGTTTGCGATGTATTATTGCACAATGTATTGTTTTGCTCGCATGAGCTAATTTTATTCTTCAAGGCTTAGCGCAAGCACCTCATGCGGTGATAAGTCTATTTCGTAGGCACACACTTTGGTTTAATGAAACATTATTGCCTTCTGCTTAGTTGCGATACTATTTTCATTACTAACTCCCGCTTGGCCAGCCGGATGCGGTAGCAGTATGCTAAATCCCTGACAGGTAATGCATGCGGACATCTCTAAGTAGAACAAGTTAACGCATGACATGTAGTCTTGGTAGCATTAAAATACTACCGCTAAAAGATAGTGCATGCATGAGTTTTGATTGCGTTAAGACTAACACAGTCCCTTGTAAGTCTTTAGAGAACTAAGCCTCACGCATGAACTAGCCAAATAAATTGATAGTTTTATGCCAAACGCAGAAGGAGTACGGGAAGGGAAACTTGTGATTTTTTCTCACTTAGGCATAAATGGATTAATTAGTCATGGTATGAGCTACAAAGTTCTTATAAACGCATGAGGTTGCGACCGTGACAGCCTTGATACTATTCTCCTTGATACTATTCTCCTTAATACTCATCCTTTTTACTCTTGTCGCAAGTTTTACTTTCTACAAAGTTTATTTTTCAAAGTCACCAACTCTCTTATTTATTCTGTTATATAATATCACACAATTTTTAGTTTAGATCAGTAAAAAAAAAATATTAAAGCTTTTCAAATAACCTTTCCCTGTGGATTCGACCCTAGACTCACTAGGTATTACTTGGTTTTGTCAATTTATACCTGGATTGATATATATCTACGACAAGTTTGCATGAACTTATTATACACATTGACGATCGATCAGATGGCAGTGGCGCCATCTAATGAGCAGCGTAATGCGCCCGTGAGAGAAGTCGGGATAGAAGGGGCTCAGTGGCGGCTTTCGAAGATGGAGAAGAGGACCTTCCAATCAGCATACCTCAAGAGTGAGGCAAATATGTGGCTCGAGTTTGTCAAGCTGTGCCTACTTCGAGCTACGCATGATTCGACAGTCTCTAGAGATCGGGTTCTTTTAGTTTTTGCAATTCTCAGATCCTTAATTATTGATGTAAGGAAAATTATCTCCAGCGAGATACATATTTGCTGGAGGAAAAAGGTTGGCAAACTTTTCTTCCCGAATACAATAACAATGTTATGTTAAACGGCAGGGGTTCCGAAAAGCAACAAAGACATTAAGTTATTTGATAAGGGGATAATCGACACACCAAACCTGGAAAGGCTACGAAGGACTCAAGAAGTACGCCAGGGTAGATTGGTGTGCAACATCCATAGCATCCAAGAGTAGCTACAATTAGTGCTCATTCGGTTGGAGTCCACTGAAAGGCAATTCCAAACGTACTGGAGCTATGCAAAGAGGAGGGATGCCACATCAAGAAAGGCCCTGCAAGCAAATTTTTCTAAATCGTATCAGGCCTTCCCTGTATTCCCCGATGACCTCATGAACCCCTGGATCCCGCCCCCGCCAGTGGAACGAGATAAAAAGGAAGAGGAAGCTGGCCAAGAAGACTTAGAAGGGAACAAAGTTTTGGAGAGCATTTATTTTGACTGATAAATTTTGTTTGCTTGCTTGTTTGTCTACTTAAAGTTTTTTCTGCTTTTATGAATTTTGCCTCTGTTTCTTTTGTTTTTCTTTTCTGGATCAGAAAAATATTATCCCTGTGACTGTAAATTTTTATCTTTTTAATGAAATCAGCGGAGTTTTTTTTTTTTTTTTCTTGGCACACCTGAGTATTCCTAACTAACTTTTCTTCTGAATTTTTGAAGCTTGGACTAGTTAGCTTAATTAGATCAAGATATTCTGATCTCCAGAAACCTGTGCTTGAGCATTCCTTCTAGCCTGGTGGTCGCTGCGGTAAGAAATTCTGAGGTAGCATTGTCTTATTTGATCCACCTTAAGCTTAGTCTTAGTCTCACGCTTAGTTTAAATTTAGAGTACGAAAATTAAGTTTGGGGGAGTTAATTATATGTTGCCAATTCATTGGAGACAATGAATAGATTAAGTTTGGAGGACTTAGAGCCACTCCTCTTGTTTTGCCAGAGCATTCCTCTCCTTCACAATTTTTCTACGTTATTGAGTGACCAGGGACATTTGTGACACCCACAGTTCGTCTTTGCGTCAAAAGATGGCCTATGGAATATTGAGAAAAATGATGATGAAAAAAATAGATGTTAGAAAAAATAGAAGAAAATAAAAGTGAAGATTGTGCTGAAAAAACTGACAGAGCAAAACTTTTGAAGGATGAATGATAATCTGGCAGTTTTCTATCTCCCAGGGCTTAGGTGAGCTTCATCATAACATGTCGCCATTCTGGGAAGCAAGGGATAGATAACTAAAGATTTTTTGGTTTAGCAATGAGTGTTTAGTCTAGTTGATGATAAGCTTGAAGGCAAGGGTATACTGCATCATAAAATGGGTCATCCCATGCATAAGAGCTTATGACTGTAGGGCTACTTTAAGTCTGAAGAACAAAGGAATGAATGCCTAAAATTTGTTAACAATGTCTAATAATATAGCTGAGCTGTGGTATATCTTATGGTTGAGTTAAAGGTGGTGATGATTTGTTCAATGCTGAAAGAACTGTTTTGCTGCGGCAATGCATGGTTTTGCAGGATGCTTAGTTAAAGGTTGAAGGTAGTATTGAATTATCTGTTTTAATTGGGTTCTGCTATGATGAATATTTTAAAATTTCTGAGGAAGTAAGTTAGTGTTGCTCGGGTCGCACAATAGTTCAAGTTTGGGGGTATGATAACTCTCTAAAAGGGAGTTATTTGTACCTTATTCTATGATGATTTATATGTTATTTGTGCCAAATGGGTGTGTTATTAGGAGAATATAATGTGTCTAATTATAAGAATTGATGCTTTGGAGTTCTTTTGCAGAGAAATTGATGCTGAACAGATTGAGAGAGCAAAGTCCGTTGATCTAGCAAAGCTGCGAGCAAAACTGGCCACGTGAGCTGCACGTGATTTATAAAATGAGTTGGCATTTCCAGCTCTCATCTCGGATTTAAGAGGCTTGGAGAGGGTTCCACGTGTCATGTTTGACCTAATTAGGTTGGAATTCACCCTATTTAAGACAGTAGTCATCTAAGTAAAAAAATATTCCATCTTTTGGAGGCTGAATAGAGTCAAGAATCGATTGAAGACCTTAGAAGACCATTTCTACGGATTTTCTCAAGGAGGATTATTCTTTCTTGTAAAGTTTGTAGTTATGGATGTGTTTAATCAGATCATAATGTGTGTTGTTTCTATTTCCATGAACTAATTTACTTTAGGCATTGGTTAAGAATTATGTAATTGTTTCTACTTATTAATCTAGCAATTCTTTGTGATCTTTGAGCATCTTGATTACTTGTTGCTCTTAATTTGATTTTGTGCCCGCCTGGTCAGTCTGTTTGGATATCTTTTCTTAGTTTCAGGGATGATTTAAGAGTTGTGTGGCTTGTAATCACATTAGACCTTTGTAGTTGGTGGACTTCAGCAATTGAGCTAGGATAGCCAATTGCCTAATGCTTGATCGGTAGAACTTCATTAGAGTTGAAACCTATTCCAGAAAATCCAGAGTTCCGGGAGGATCCTGCTGATAAGACTGCGAGAGATTGCCTGATCAATATAATTGCTAGATCATCTTTTTAACATTTACAGAAGTCTTAACTAGTGCCTGTTTCCAATCTGTTTCCTTTATTCGTTTACATTTTTTCTTTATCATTACTTTTGTTCCAACATTTTAAAAACCCCAATCAATTTACCATCCTTGAAATCACTAAAAGCCTAAAACAAAATAGGTAAAGTGAGACTATTCAAGACCTCATGGATAAGATAAGATACTTATTACTTGCTGCAGATTATGTGCACTTGCATAGTGTTTCAAAGTTAATTTATATCATATTTTGAACCACTCCAGAAGGCAACAGCAGGATAACCTCAAATTCTAAAATGACGTAAACTAGCTTTACACCCTCTCCCGGGCTCAAAAGGTGTTTCAGATACACTCTTTTATGGAACTACATTCAGAATGTAAACTGTAGTCTCTATTGCAAAACCCCAAAACTGTTGGGTTTTATGCCCTAAAACTCGTAGATAGTGAATGTAAACAAATTGTATACTTGTTTCAATAAAGTGTTATTGAGTTTCTACAATAAAGTGTTATTGTTAAATATTGCACAATTTGACCCAAATCCAATAAACTAAGATCCAAGGTTGTTTACATGTGACTTGAACTAGTATGTGGGGACATATGGGGATTGGTGTTCAAGTAACAACCTAAAAGGTCTATAGTACAAGGATAAGGCTGGGTACCTTATCCTGGTAACACTATGTGATACGGCCCGCTTTGTATTCGATACAGACGTATTAATCCAAGGCGTCCATGTAGGAGACATGCGAGCAGGGGTATCCTATGCAATGAGTTTGCATAAGACCGGACCACGAAATAGTAAACCACTAGATGTAACACCGTTAACTAGTTAGGTTACTGTTTCAATACGATGACCTAGGTAACTCAGTCTTAATCCTGAGTGTGTCATGAACTCCTTCTCATGAGGGATTGTCCTTTGATTAGCATGGGTGAGAGTGGCCAATACGCCGACTCAATATGCCTTCCTTTTTGGGGACAAGACCGAGTGGGAGGCTGGGGACATGACAACACAAGAAGGAATTCACTCCTTCCCACATCTAGGAGAAGTAGATGAGTGTTCCCTTAAGTGGTGACTCCGGGACTTGAACAAAGGGATCCCGCCCTCTCACTGGCCCGAGAGGGACTTTCTGTTTAATGGTTGGACCATAAACAGGTTGTTCATTAGAGGAGCGCTGGTACTTAAGGAGACAGATGTAACACAGGGGTAAAACGGTAATTTGACCCAGACGTGATTACGAACACTTGTGAAGGATTGACTTACCGGTATAGGTCTACATCCATGGACACAGAAATGTTCTACAGTGAGAAGAGTTCAGCTGTGGGTCTTTAGTGGAATGACCCACAGTTAATGAATATTGGTTAACCGGATTAATGAGTTTAATCTATTAACCTCATATCATTGGAGCTTCTGATCTGTAGGTCCATTAGGTCCCCCTGCTAGCTCGTAAAGAGTAATTAGGAACAAATATATCTTGAGAGAATTTGAATAGTTCAAATTCATATTGGGAATTAAGTTAATTGTACGAGATACAAATTAATATAATGTATAGTGATGCATTAAAATATAAAGTTTAATTTTAGATTAAACTTTATTATATTGAGAGATTGATATATTTGAAAGAGTTCAAATATATGTCTAATTAAATATATGGTATTTAATTAGAAGATAAATTAATTAATTATGAATTAATTAATTATTCAATTTAGTTTAAATTAAATGAGATTTAATTAAACTATAGTCTATGAGAGAAATAAATATTTGAAGAAGTTCAAATATTAATATGAATTTGATTCATATTAAATTTATAGGATATAAGAGAATTTGAAGGAGTTCAAATTTTAATATGAATTTGATTCATATTATAGAATTAATTAATTGAAGGTCTCAAATTAAATATATGATATTTAATTGGGTAATTAATTAATTAACTAATAGAAGGTCTGAAATTAAATATATGATATTTAATTGGTGATTAATTAAGTAAAGAATTAATTAATTGGAAATTAATCAATTATGAAAATGATTAATCACTTATGGAAGTAATTAATCATTTATGGAAATGATTTAATCACTTATGGAAGTGATCAATCATTTATGGAAAAGACTAATCAATTATGGAATTGATTGGTTATGGAATTGGTTGGTTATGGAATTGATTAATTATGGAAAAGATTAAATCAATTATGGAAATAATTGATTTTAAATGAATATTTTATTCATGGCCTTTCTCCTATAAATAGAACACTAAACCTAGGGTTTAAGTACAACAACATAAGGCCACAAGAATGCACTCTTGCATTCTCTCTAGCCTCCCTCTCATATTCTCTCAACTCAAGAACTCTAGGGAGAATTT